>CM028131.1:940142500-941430000 GCA_016271365.2 Neoceratodus forsteri
GCAGGCAAAATGAGAGGAGGATGCATGGGGGGAGGAGTGAGCACAGGAGAAGGAAAAGAGGAGAGCCACAGAGCTAGTGGGAGAAACAAACCATCGGATGAGCAATGAAGCATAGACAGAGTGAGCTGGTGGCCGGAGGTGCTGGAATCATACAAATCGGGGAGAGGCAATAAAACACGGGGACAGCAAGAAAAATGTGGACAGGAAGAGCAGCACCTCTGGCCACAACGAAAAAGAATCCTGGCAAAGCCCAGGATGTAGTGACCTTTTAAGCTTGATGGGGGAGTGATGTAGTTGCTCCGCCCATTGAACCTCAGGCTTAAAGCCTTCGCATTACAACAATTACAATCCATTTCAAAAACAAGTGGGTGAATATGTCTGATATCTTGTATTTGGTGAAACACTGCTGTGATGTTCTGTATTGACCAACACCATTATTAAACACAGAAAATATATGAACAGGGGGCTGGAAAATAAGGGTTCAGCTATGATCAACAGAACAAGGCATGCAACATCTGCCAAGCAGCTTTTACATAGGAAGGGAGAGATGATTCTGTTTTTACACTGGACAAACTAAGACCTGCTACAGATGTGATCCTCTTAGGTACTGTATTCAGCAATGCTTGTGACATCATGGCATGTACTTTATGTCTGGAAAAGGGCTATTTCAGTTTTTCTTGCACTAATCCAGTGAAGTGATGTCTGTGTGAAGAGCTGGGACACTCATACACACAGTTCCCCTAGGCAGCCAACAATAAAGGGAAATTCAATGATCCAGAGTAAACTGTACAGCAAACACATCAGAAGAATAAGACTCCTGGTTTCACTCCTGCTAATGACCATTCTGCACCAGTACCTACTAGCAGTATCTCAGAACAAAATAATGCTTCAGCAGAACTGGAGCAAGAAAAAGGTGGCACTGAACATGAAGCAGAGGCCTTTGAACAAGAAATCTCTCCTCCAGATTTCAGAGAACAGTACAAAGAACAAGTCTACCATTCAATAACATTTCCACAAGACAAGAAACAGGCTTTCTTGTCTACAACACTTTTGCAAACTGTTCCAGAGTTACAAGAAGATTTGGGTGTGAAACACATGAAGGTCCAGTCCATGATGCCTCCTCCTCTACTTTCTATAGATGTGTTTACAGTAATCAGAGGAAAAAGGAGAAGTGAGAGGTTATACTCAGAAAATAAAATGACCATAAAAGACACAATATCCTTGGACAGTAAGTTCAAAGTTTTGCAAAATATTAATGAGGATACAGAGGGGATGAAAGGGACTCTGAAACCTCCTTAGTGTGTTCCTCACTAAAAGGCATGTCAAATCCAGATGGGTCTGTTCCTGAGATAGCAGGCACAACAGAATGGAAAACAAATAAAAAGGTGCAATATCTGGTACATAATCAATGGTGTTATCTACCAGGCTCCCTTTATTTAAGCAATAATGCTCGACAGAGTGTGTCTCATGCTGGGATAACTTCACACCTAGGGTGGTTTAAGCACAAGGTCACATGCTGAATGTGTTCAACACCCGAGAAGTGATGTTATCCCAGCACGATACACACCCTGGAGTGCATTATTTCTATTAAACAATGACTCACTTTTAAAAACAGAAAAAATATATGAAGATTTTTTTTTTTACATTTTCAGTTGAATTTTTGTTTGCGGAGGTGTATTAATAAAAAAAAAAAAGTCCACAGTTTTCATTGTGTCCAGAACATGGTGCTGTTGCTATGTAGTGACCCCCTGTTCAGATACTGCTGATCTTGGTTTTAGTGTGTTGCCCCCCCCCAGTGGTCTCCATCTGTCTGTTGTTCGGTGTTGGTGCAATTTTTTGTCTGTGTGACAAATTCAGACCAGCAGGAGGGATTCAATGTCTTCAGTAAGTGCAGTCAAGCCCTGTAGTTTTCAAATGTGAGCATGTCACGATTGTGAGATGAGCTTAAAGCAAGTTCATGGAGTGCAGCAGGTGTGAAAACATTCCGGTCTCAATGCCTGCTGTGAGATAGAGGAAAGAAAAGCCTGCTTTACGATTTCATTTGCTAATACTTCTGCCCACAGAGGAGTGCTGGGAGTGGAAGTTTACCACATGCCAGACTGGTAGGAGGTGTTGGTGTGGCTCACAATGGCACTTAAAAAAAAATAGGGTTTTATTTTCCATTTTACAGAACTGGGAAACACAGTGGGGGGGGGGGACTGTTATTTATGCCATTGGGAGCAGGCCAATGACAATGCACAGGCACAGGTGGTCCAAGTGACAGGTGGTGAAGCTTTCAAAATGACAGTTTTGAGGAAGGAAAAAAAAGCCATAACAGTATTTGAAAGCCGCATAGTCTGCTGCCTGTGAATAGCAGAGCATTAATTTTGTTTAGAGTGGGGAGTGGCAGACCGAAGGCAGTTACAGCAACAGTTACTGCAGGTTTTTTAAGTGGGTAAGGTTTTCTGTTTTTGCCTTCCCACTTTTGTTTCAGCAGTTTGAGGTTTCAGTGATCAGGGATATGGAATAACAGCATCTGCATTTAGGGGTAGGAACTGATTTCTTTTTTGTGTGCTGTGGCCATGTGTGACCAATCTTGATACAGTGATGTTGTACTGGGATAACATCACTGTTCATGGTGGTCTCTGACCAATCAGAAGCCTGGATATTTTCTTGCCATTGTGTAATACTTTTTATGACTACTTACTTATACCTACATAACATTTGAATATCAGGGGTCATAAAAGCAGACTGATTACTTTAACACTCCTGTCAGATACTGGACCTCAGATCATATTATTGTAGGATACCAGACTGAGAACCACAGGGGATGTGTGGCAGGCCCAATATATTTGGCCTTGGGGCCTCTCAGAATGGTCTTTTGGCGATAAAACTTGCTTTGAGGTGAGGATTTGTT
This sequence comes from Neoceratodus forsteri, assembly GCA_016271365.2. Taxonomy (NCBI): domain Eukaryota; kingdom Metazoa; phylum Chordata; order Ceratodontiformes; family Ceratodontidae; genus Neoceratodus; species Neoceratodus forsteri. The sequence goes on from CM028131.1 coordinate 940,145,397, forward strand.
TAAACTTCCAGATGTAAAAATTGTAAAATTTATGGATGTTGATCCTGGTAGGGCTATTGCTATTGATTTACACTAGCACAATAACTTTATTACACTTGGTGTAATTTATGCCTTCTAGACAAAGGCACAATGTGTGTATCTTTTTCAATTAATAAAACATTTATTGTACACTACCAGGTAAATTATGATAGTAGGGTATTTTCACTGTTCTTGAGCCACAGAGAACAAACAAGGAAAACTACAAAATCATATAATAATGCTAATTTTCAGAAGCAGATGTTTGCAGATGCCAAGTCGAGTGACACATAATAGGATATTACATCCTAAGGGCAGACATACATTTTACAGAGTCAGTTATCCACCAGGATCAATTGTTAATTTGTATGTAATACAATTACCATATAACAGTCAATAGTAGATATCTCAGATTTCTTGGATCATAGAATGGTTAAGATCATAATTGGAGGTTTAGCAAATTGTAGGTTCAGCCAATGCATTTGGTGATTAAATTCAACATTATTGAATAATAGAGTTTTCAAAGCTTTTTTTTTATTAAGCAAACTTTATTAGAGAAATAAAGAAGTTATGTATGAACATCCACCAATGTGAAAGTACAAACAGCAAAAATGCAAGTCTTGGTTAATCCCATCCCCCCCTCCTGCCCTTACAGCACAATCCTCGCCCTTCCCACTCCCAGAAAATGGGCTCTGGAGTAGTTATGAGAACAGTTCAGTTATAATAATAAAACTAAAAACAAACATTTTTGGGGGAGACAAGACATGCCCTAAGGTGGACAGTCAGGCATCTAAAGGAGCCCAGTATGTAATATATGACTGGAAACAATGCTGTATGGATGCCAAGGTACACTCCATATATAGCATATCCAGCATCTCCAGTTCCATTCAGTAAAGGGCAAAATGTTCTGATCCATCCAATGTCTAAGAATAAGTTTTTTAGCTGCCAATTCAATAAGTGAAAAGTTTTACAATAGCACCTGGTGCCCATTAACTCTTGTATGCTCAAGCCCAAAAGACAGCATTCTTTAGTAAAAGCATCAGAAAGAGCCAGAAGTGGATACAATGCCTCCTATATGATTTGCCATAAAGACCAAGCCTTGGGTCAATCCCAAAGGATGTACAGCAAGATGCCTTCTCCCCTACTGCACCTTGTGCACATTAAAGAGTTCAGAAGCCCCATTTATGTAATTTGTGAGTGGTATTGTAGAGAGCATGTACAATTTTAAACTGAATAAAATGGTGGCCATCATATTTAAGGTAGTGATGAGTATTATGCCAAATTTTAATCCAATATTGTGAATCAGGTCTCCAATCCAAAGCATGAGGCTAGTACTTTGAATGAGGCCCATACCTGTGAAACGGTGTCTGCTGTAGAATTTGATAGATTATAGAAATTGCATGAGGGGCTGTACTAAGACATCCAAGCTCAGCCAGAGCAAGATTGGTCTGAGGCATGGGTGGGTTTTGCCAATCTTTTTCTGTAATAAATGAATGAGTTGACAGTGAAAAAAGTAGTCTTTGGGGTTCAACCCAAATGTTTGGAATTGGGTCGTAAAAGGGGTCCAATGTTGTCACTGACTTAAATTAGAAACTTGAGTAATAACTAAAAGAGTCCAAGAAGCTTTCCAAAGAAGTTTCCCCAAAATAGTTAAATTAGGATTAATCCAAAAGAGTTGATCTAAGGGATTACACAACAGGGATTGCAAAAGCATTTTTAGTTGGCTGCAAATCAAAATGGAGGTACCAATCAGAGTAACTCCTAGGGAAGTAGGTAAAGATGCACAAGTAGTGTACAGAAGTGCCTGCAAGGAAATTCTATGTCAGCTACTAAGGTTTTCTTCAATGTTCCACCACTGCAGGATATGTAAAGAAGAGCCTCTAGCTGATGGGAGACCCATCAAAAATATTTAGCACCTTTAGCAGCATGACATTATGCCAAGAAGTCAGGAGCACCTAGGCCACCCATAGAATTCAGAGCAGTTAGTCTCAGATATCGTAATTTGAATGGATGACCCTCTCTAAGCTTTTAAGGATCTGCTGAGGACTTGTATTTCTGTAGCATGTTGTTTTGAGAAGCACATAGTATGGTGGGAGGATACAAAAAAGGAATTTGAAACATTTTTTCAGTCTCAGGTGAAGAGAGCTGCTTCAAAATCTTATTTTTCCCACCAAAATATATGTAAACAGCTACACAAGTTAATTATCCTACAGAATGCTACAAACACATCCTATTCTGAACAATTTAGAAAACATAAATCTGACCTCAGTACAGCGCAATATGACAGAGTCAAGTCTCTAAAGGCAAAATTGCAATTTGGCACCCAAGGTTTTAAACAAACATCTGATATTTTTAAAGGGTGCCAAGATGGGATTTGATGGAAGGTCTTACACTTTCATAAGGATAGGGCTGACCATCTGCGTGAGGATCAAGTTTCTAGTAACAGAATAGTCAGTACAAGCTTTCATGAAACATGCAGTTCTAATATCCCAGTGTCTATGGACATTAAGGAATTTTTACAAAGTTCATCCTTAAATTTATTGAGTGACCAGGATAAGGCTGATCTGCTGGTTTCAGAACAAGTGAAAGAAGTCTGGCAGGTTATAAAAAATTGTGAGGGCAAATGCCTTGCAACACCATGATGGACTTAGCACCAAATTGTTTAAAACCATGAGTTCTGATTTAAGTTTGATGTTCAATCGTGTTTTAGAAATCCTGGATAATCTGAGGTTGTCCGAGGATCTCTCCCATACTGATATGATTTATTATATAACAGGGGGATAGGGCAAATCTGGGGAACTGGTGTTCAGTTAGCTTGATGGGTGTGGATATTAAAATCCTAAATAAAGTATTAAGTATGAGACTTGGTAAGATAGCAAAATAGGTAATTTCCTCATATTAAACATGTTTAATGCTTGGTAGGATGATGGGAAGAATCTTTTAATTACTATGGAACTAGAAGCATGTTATAATTTGGGACACATCCAAGGCTTTTTACTAAGTGTGGATCAAGAGAAAGTGGTTTACCAAGTTCTCATGAATTTTTATTTCTGGTTTTGAAATTTCAAGGAATACCAGATACATTTATGTCCTGGATTTGACTGCTGTACAAGTCTGCTATATTTCAACCTGTAATTAATGTTTTTTGTGATACAAAATACAGTTGAAGAGAGGTCAGACAAGGGTTTCCTCTAAGCCCTCTTTCATACATATTTGAACTGGGCATCTCAATAGGTAAATTAGGCTTCTCGCAGCAAATAAAAGGGGTGTGTTGAGAGGTCTAAACCTCACTTTCAGATTCTTGATGATATTGGGAATGCAAGTAATTACAGACACATTGCATTAGAGTAATAACAAAGTTTATTACTACCAAGGAATAAATCGCAATTGCCCTAAGCAGTTCTTACCAATACGAACCAGGAGCCAGTGCTAAGCATTCCCTACACCTCGAAGTTTCTCTGTTGTCTCTTGGGATCTCTCGGGTCTCCGAGGTGTAAAGCATGTGCATTACATTACATACCTATGATAATTACTATGGTTACCAAAAGATAGAAACATTTCTAGTTACAGAGATGAGCCCTATTGGCTAAATTAGAGGTGGCTCCACGGTCCAAGATAACATTATACAATTCTGTAAAGTCATCAGTTTGAGAACAAAAGAGTTCTTATACAGAGTCTTACATAACTCAGTGTAGTAGTACAAATCACCAAAAGATGGCAATGCCGTCTTACATATTATAATTAGTTCAAGGACACAGGTGTCTTGGCATCTAACTAGTAAGAAATACACAGAAAATACATGGCAGAATATATGTGTATTAGCAAGCAAAGTGTATTACAACAATATGCATTCATATCCTGACATCTACTCTTATATGGTAGATGCCCTTAGCCCTAAATATTAGTATAACCTATACCTAAGTGTTTGCTGTCTATGGCGTACCTCTGAGGGTACCAATTAGGGTGTAGGGACCTCGTGTAACATTCCCCCACTTGTTGCCTCCAAGGGCAACACAGGCAATCGTCGAGGGAAAGGACAGGAGCAGTGGTCATTTACAATACCAACGCACAAGCCTTGTAAAGGAACTCAAGCTGCTCACGGTGTTGGCGTAGTGTGCGCCGTAGGCAGCAAAGCATAATAATCAAAATGAAAATTAAAAATGCTTGTATAATAATAAAACCTTTAAAAGTAATCTCTAACCAGGTATTAGTTAATGCGTTATTCATATCTCCATCATTAATCAAGGCAGGAACAGCTTCATTGGCTTTGGTCATATTATTGCTGATGTGGATGAGATGTGTGTCTTTCCTGTCTAAAAGTGATTTTAGTGTAGGTGTGAGTGGGTCTATGTGTACATTAAAGTATGGCAAGTATTCTGACAGTGTGAGTAGATAATCTGGGTTACCATCAATAATGTCTGCATCCAGAAGGGGGACAGGGGTTATAACAGTATGTCCAATAACAGTCTTCTGGTGGGGGACAAAACAGAAATTGGGGTAATCAATAGCTCAGGTAACAGAACCATATGTGTAGGTTTTATAGTTCATAACTACACAATATTCTCCATCGGAATTATACTGTGAGCGCACAGTAGGAAGTCTCCACTTTTGCAACTGGACAGGGAAGGTGTAGGTCGTCTTCGAAATCCATGTTGACAGGCGATGAACCTCCTCGCGATAGGATTGGTAGAGCTTATCCGGAGCCAAAGTTGAGTCTAAAGAGTTGGTGCCATTTGCAGTGATGTCATCATCCATTGTGAAAGTCCAATCAATGCTGTATGACATCAAACACATCACATCAGCACAAGTAGATATATTGCTTTTTTGCACACCAGTCCGTGTGCGGAGCCACCCAGGCATCCAGGAAAGAATGGTAGACCAGTAGAGGTGGTAGATCCTGGCATTCCCTGTAGATGTCTTTGTCCAAATGCCCAATGGAATGTACCAGTGCAAGCTTGTCGAACAAAGCTATAGTAGGATCAAAGCATGGTAAGGAGACAGTGAAAGAAACAAACATGGTATCTGTTATGGAACATTTCTTAGCAGTGAAACAAGGACCAGTATTAGGGTGTCTGGTCACAAACCCAAATTCCTAGCTGTGGAGAGAGGACTAGTCAAAGTATGTTGCATACACATGGAAACACAGCTAGTGGTTTTACACCGTGGACAATACCATTTGGAAATGCATCTATCATGTATAATGTCAGGAATTCTTCCAGATTCTAGATCACAGAAGAGGTTATTGATGGTAGTGATAATGTAGGAGCCATAAGCAGAGCAGAGTATATCTCTAGCAATGTATTGTTTATCTGCTTCTTTGTTGTTCTGTTGTATGAGTTCGTTGATCTTATCTTTAGAATCAGTGAATGCTTTAGCAATGTTGTGTACGTTGTATACAGTGCATCTTTCCTCCTGACTAAGGCCATCCACACCATGCAATAATGGAGGTAAAATATTATTGACCAAGCCAGTGGAGAACTTGGCAGAATGACTTTTGATAGCAGCAATGTCTGCTTTATTCCAGATAGACATAGCCGTACCAAAAAGACCTGTGACAGTACCAGTTGCACCTGTGACACCAGAACTGTCAACTTCACATTTGTTATGTTTATGATTTAGATTATCAGGAGAGGGCTTCCTCCTGAAGTTGCCTCTATGTTCAGTAGAATAGACCCCAGCAACAGGATCTTGCGTACGAATCTGAAATGCAGCTAAACTATCAAGCAATAATGTACTATAAAATGCTGATGTGTTAGTATTGTGACACATACCAAACTCTTTCATATTCCAGTAAGTAAGATTAAACAAAACAGGTATATGCATAAGCTGTAAGTTATTGATCAAAGAACCTGGGAGGGCAGTGACTGTGAGACCACTACGGGGACCAGGGGTATGCTTTGGACGTTCAAAAAGCTGCTTATCAGAGGGCGGTAATACAGAGAGGTATATGGCTGCAGAGGCCATGTGGGGTATAGCACAAAATCTGCAAGCAGAATCTTTGGACAAAGAATTACAGTAAGAAGGATCTATTAAGGCAGTTATATTGTACAAACCAGAATGTCTTAATGCAGTTTGTAACAAGGGCAGTGAACCATTTGGGGATAATTTAGCATTAGGCCAACCCTGGAATGTTCCTTTGGAGAGTTTGGCCACAGGGAGAATTTGTCCTTGTGATGTGGTTTGCCACTCAATTTGAAGGGTAGATTTGTTAGGAGCAACAACCGAGGCAGTGAGGTAAGCATCGGAACCTTTCTGGACAGTGATCATACTATCTGGTATATTGATGGATACTCCCACTGGAGGAGGTGCTGGAGGACTGAGGTGTTGTAGGAGGTCCGGTACCATGCCTTGGATGCAAGGGATCACTCCTGAGAGGAGAAAATAATGGAACAAGATAGCCATCTTGTCAGTGTATCTGAAAAGGAAGATCAAAGATTAGTATGTTAGTACAATTCTGCCCAATGGGGTGAGGAAAAGTAATTTAAGCTCCTTTATAGAGTTTCAACTGGTTTGCACCTAACCATTTGTCAGTCAATTTGTTGTTGTGGAGGAGTCTAACTTGATAGACTGCCAGACTGAGCTTATTGACAATAGGGTAAGGGCCTTCCCACTTGTTGGAGAAGGAGTGGGTGGGATGTGCAAATTGAAGTACCATTACCTGATCTCCGACTTGCCAATCCACTTCTTGTGTGTGTTTGTCAAATTGTATTTTGGATTGTTGCTGGGCTTTGCCCATGCAGTTTGCAGCATACAAGTGTGTGTGTATGACGTCTTTTCTGAGTTTTTCCACATACTGGTCCACAGACACGCGGTCTGCAGTGGGGGTGTGCAGGTCAAGCAACAGGTGTTCAGGTAATCTCATCTGTCTTCCAGTCATCACCTCAAAGGGTGTGAGCTGGGTGGCGGCTGAGGGTGTGCTCCTGATTGCCATAAGGAGTAAAGGCAATAGGGAATCCCAGGTTTTGGGATTGTCCTCAATTAATTTGGAAAGCATTTGCTTGATCCGTCTGTTGGCTCTTTCTACTTGACCAGAGGATTGAGGGTGGTAAGGTATGTGGAACTTCTGCTGAACTCCGAGGAGTTCAAGGGATTCTTTCATCAACTCACCTGTAAAACTGGTTCCTTTGTCAGAATCTACCTTAAGAGGGAGACCCCACCTGGAGAAAATCTGCTCTACCAGGATTTTGGCAGTAGTCTTTGCTGTACATGTCTTAGTGGGGAAAGCTTCTACCCACTTAGAGAAGAGGTTAGTTACCACAAGAGCATACTTATTATTTCTGCTGGTGTTGGTCAGAGGGCCAATGAAATCAATTTGAATGGCATGCCAAGGGCCAGAATGCCTTTGTGGTAAAAGTTTGGCATTTCGTTTGGTAGAGATGGGATTATTTTGTGCACAAACGAGACAATTGTCTATGTATTGTTTAACATCTTTGGTGATACCAGGCCACCAGGTGGTGGTCTTGAGTCGTTGGAGGGTATTTTCTGTTCCCTGGTGTCCACCAGTAGGAGTGTCATGCACTTGATGCAAGAATTCAGATCTCAGGTGTCTAGGGACTACCCACAACTTGGTGGTAGAGTCATCTGGTTGGAACCAAAGGAGCTTGTCATCTGGTGACAAGCGCAACTTACCTTCATGCCTTTGATAGGGGTTATGTGTGGGAAGTTTCTCTTCAGTACCTTTATCAAGGAATCTGAACACCTCTTTAAGTTCAGTATCAAGCTGCTGGGCTGCAGAGAGATCCAAGGGGGAAAAAGGTTCAGATTTATTCTTGAGTGCTGCAATGTGTACAGCTGCATTAGCTTCTGGATGGTCCATCATCCAGATGTCCCCCCCTCGGGCCCCTTCCTTAGCAAGGGTGTCTGCTGTATCATTGAAGGCATGATAGGGGTCATGTAGAGAGTGGGCTTTAACTTTGTGTACATAGAGTTTGTGTGCAAATTTCTGTGCCAGTGCATGTATGTATATTATCAATTCTTTGTACTTCACTTGACTGCCATCAGAAGAGAGGAAGGAGTTCTGCCAGAAGGGAAGAAATTCTGTAAGGGAACAACAAACCCATTTAGAGTCTATAAAAATGATGGTATCCTCGCTTCCATGTTGGATGAACTCGAGGGCACAGGCCACCGCTGCCATCTCGGCATACTGTGATAAAGCTACACTACAGCGCTTAGATATCTCGACAGTGTTCCCATAAGGATAAATCACCAAAATACCCATCCCTGCAGTCTGTTCTCCCTGATAGTAGGATGCTGAACCATCAGTAAAGATACGGCATAAAGAGGTACTCTCGAGTATTTGTGGTGTGGCAGGGAGGAAAGGACCTGGATCAGGAAGATCAGGTGACTGCAGTGTACAGTCATGGGGTTCTCCCTGGAAAAGGAGGCCATGAGCTAGCATAGATGAACTTTAGTTGGTTGTACCTGTATATCTCTGTCCTGGAGAAGAAGTGACCAGTGCGTCAGCCTGGTGTTAGAGACTGACCCATCCTTCACTCTGTCTGAGAGCAGGAAGGTGTTTGGTGTATGGTTAGTGTTAATAATCAGTGGTGAGTACCCAATGATATACAGGAAGTGCTTGACAGCCCAGTAGGTGGCCAGAAGGTTCCTTTCACAAAGGCCGTACTTCTGTTCCACTGGGGTCAAGAGCTGTGAGGCATATGCAATGGGTCTCAAGGTGCCATGCACCTTCTGGGCCAGCACTGCTGACATAGCAATATCAGAGGTGGCACACTCCAGATGAAATGGTAGTGCTGGATTAGGGTTTACCAGTGCTGGGGCGGAGGCCAAGGCCTGCTTCAGTGACATCACAGCCTGGGTGTGAATAGGGCCCCAAGTCTATGGTACCTCCTTTTTGAGTAATTCATACAGAGGAGCAGTTTTTTGAGCAAAATCACAAATGAAATCTCTTGATGGTTTACCATACCTAGAAACCTTCGAAGAGTTGCCACACTGGTAGGTAATGGCAAGTCTTGTAATCCCTGAACCTTCTTCCAGGTAGGGCTTCGACCTTGGTCAGTTATTTTTAGACCCAGAAAGAGTACTTCTTTCTGACACAACTGTGCTTTTGCTGGGTTACATTTCAAGCCTGCTTTCTGAATGAGAGTCAATAGTTCGTCCAAGAGATCCAAATGTTGTTCCTGTGTGGCTGTGGCCAGCAACAGGTTGTCCACATATTGTAAGAGACATTGGGGAGTAGAGAAACTCTCGAGGGCATCCATCATGTGGAGATGGAAAAGGGATGGACTGTTATGGAATCCTTGTGGCAAGCAAGTCCACGTGTACTATCTTTCAACGGTGAAGGCAAACTTATATTGACTCTTAAGGGCCAATGGCAATGACCAAAAACCATTGGAAATGTCCAGAGCACTGAACCACTTCAAGTCAGGGGTTAGAAGTCGTAGCACATCTGGTGCTGATGCCACAGTTGGGAAACAACTGGGGGTGGCCTGATTCAGTTTCCTGTAGTCAATAGTAAGTCTCCAGGTGCCTGTAGGTTTCTTCACGGGCCATACTGGGGAGTTGGCAGTGGAAACACAAGTTCTGATTACTCCTTGCTTGAGGAGTGACTTGATCATTTCTCTAAGGGAAGGCAAGGCCTCAGTTGGGAAAGGATAGTGCCTTTGCCTCTCATGTGCTGGGCCTGGCACTTCAATGACGGTGTGCATTCTACCACAGTCATGCTTGTTAACTGCAAACGCTTCCAAATGTCGTTGCAGAATAGGTAGGAGTTTCGGGAAAAGTTCATGATTCTTGAAAAAATCTATGAAGTCATACTTTTTGTCATTGGCAGATATCGTTGCCACAACGTGTGAATCAGGAATCAAAATGGTATGATATTGACCCTGAATCTGTATCAGTAGCATGTTAGCTAGGTCCACCACACAGACATGTGGCGCAAGGAAGTCGATCCCTATAATACTAGGATGATCATGCTGTACCATTAGTTGGAAAGTGTGTGAGGCCTTTAAGTGGCCTAGCTCTACCGGTAAGGGTCGACTCCTGACATGTTGGTTTTCCGTCCGGTAGACCAAGGGGATGTGTCTGGGTGTTCGTCATGTAGCACAGATACAGCTGCACCTGTATCTAGCAAAACTACTAGTAGGCGACCCCCGACCTCGGCCTCGGTGCAGGGCCTTCCGTTTGTATCCAAGACTAGCTTGTTTACAATACAGACTGGGGCCTGTAATTGTCAATCCGTACTGCCGGAAGCATGCAGAGGTTGGGCCTGGCTCATGTGGATGACGTCACCATGCTGTACTGATGCTATATAGGGAGGATCTTCTGGGTTCAGACCTGTGTGGGCCTGTGGTCTGGTGCCTCCGGTGTCCCCATGGCCGGTTGAGGCCTGAGCTGCCGGTTGCACTGCTGCAAGAGTCTGTGTGGGAACAGCATCCACCACAGAGTGCACTTCTCCCAGAAGCTCTCGAAATTTCCGATTCTCTTCAGCTATCTCCGTATATGAAGGACCCATTCTCTGTTGTGGTTTACTTCTATCTTTATGCTTCCTGTTCTTATGCCAATTCAGGTTCCCACCCCATTGCTGTTGTTGATGCAGTTGTTGTTGATGGGCCTGTTGGGGGTGTTGATTATCAGCTGGAGGGGCTGACAGATGTTGGGCCTGTTGGCGTTGAGCCTACCCTTCCACTGTGTAGTGTGTTGTGGTCTCCGAAACAGGTTCCACGGCAGCTACCTTCTTGGAACCAGAGCCCAAATCACGGATGTACAGTTGATACACTCTCTCGGTTTTCTGCAGGATATCGGCAAACCTATCCGTATTTGGGTAAGTGGTTGTCTCTACCTTTTCTCTTACTGCTGGAATCATGTTTCTAAGGAACAGGGTCTTATATTCAATAAGATCTACATCCGCAGCTTCTAGTGCCAGGTGCTTTCCTGCTCGGTAGGCCATCCAGAGTCTCTGGTATAAGTTGCTGGACTTTCTTTTGCATTTTGCTTCAAAGGATATGCAAGCATCACTCCTACTACACCTGAACTGTGAGCAGAAATGAGCTCAGTCGCAACCTTGTCAAAGGTAGCGTTCCCATCCTGGTGAACAGCTTCCGGGAATGTGGCCCATAAACCAGGATCGATGGTCTGGCATAGTATTTGGACCTGATATTCTGCAGCAAGGCTAAGCTTCTCACATTTAGAATGTACCTTTTCCAAGTGACAGCTGAGGTTGTCGTATGGATTCATCCAACCGATGCTGTCAGCAATTTGCTGAACAGAGTAGACCATTTGCAGGGGATTAGTGGGTCAATCAGACAAAGGTAGAGTGTCTTGAGCACCATCCAAGACTGAGCTGCAGCTTCAGCTGCAGTGCGGACAATACCTTCCTGAGTGCCAGCCTCTTGAAAGAGCTGCCTAATCTGGTTTTTAATAGCCCTCATACTCCTCTCAGGAAGAGGAATATTGCCTATCACAGTTTCAATCATGGTTTCTATCTCTTGCCTGTCTTCCACATTAATAACTGCTACTGGAGGTGCCATCAGGATCAGGCTTGGGCCTGCTCCCCCCCATCATGGGGGCCACCATGTTGGCGTTTCCCATGATGAGCATCACGACGTCGCCGACGTGTGACATGGGGAGTTGGGGGTGGGGACCCGCCATGCTGTGGATGGCTGGGTGTGGAGTCTGGGCCATAGTAGGGGCGTGACTGGGTGTTGTATTGTGAAACGTCATCATCAGATAACTCCGCTTCTGATGATGAATGAAAGTCAGGGGCTACACCTCCCATTGCCTTAACATGTCCAGTCAGAACCTCTCACTGATGGCGCAGTGTTGCCATCTTAGTTCTACATTCATCGTGATTCACACTTGCAACATCCATATCAACCTGATCTTGCTTTTGCTTTTGCAAAACTCGATATGCGGCACTCAATTTGCGATTGTCCCTGTAAGCTACTTCTAGATCATTACATACCTGGTTAATCACATCCTGAAGCTCACCCATTTTGTCACTCAACTGAGCATTCGCAGCACTCAGCAAATCATTCGTTTGCACAGCCTGACTCTTATCCTGTCTCAAACTTTCACACTCCTGCTTCAACATACATATTTCCTGTCCACCAGCCTGGGCTGAATGATGCAATAGTGAATCCTTTTCATTTTGCAGAGTTTGGAGTTCAGACTCCAAGTTCTGCTGCAGTCTAATACATTCCGTTTCCTGCAAACCCATCTGTTGCTTAAGAGATGAAATCTGAAGATCAAGGGTTCGAAACCTCACTTCGGAGGCTTCCAAAGCAGCGTAGAGAGCCGTGACCATCAACCCCTTAGCGTGACGCTTATTGGTTGATTGTCTCATCTCTGTATACTGGGTTGAGAGCCCCAGTATAGGGTTGTCAGATTGACTTGTGTCCTGCGTGAAGTCAGCCCATCCTCCATTGGAGGCAAGGAAGTTGGAGACATCGAGTCTCAGTTCTGAGCAGATATCTGATACTGTGGCCATTGTGTAGGAGGGAACGAAAATTCAAACTGTGAAAAAGACAGCATGCTGTGTATCGATCCACAGCACGAGTACTTTAAACACAGCCGGGATACTGTATGAGTTGCAGGCTTGCAATTAAAAGCTGCTATGGAGTGGGTCAAGATGGCATCGACCACACCCGAAAAGTCAGCCAGACTTTGCAAGTGACTGCAAACTGGTTTTAAAATGGGAGAGGTGATATGGGAATGTACACCTACTGTCCCCTTGGGAAAGGGAAAAAGTTTAAGCAACAAGTGAAAACTTACAAACACCAACTATCGCCTGCACACGGTCACCAATTTGTTGAGAGGTCTAAACCTCTCTTTCAGATTCTTGACGATATTGGGAATGCAAGTAATCACAGACAAGTTGCATTAGAGTAATAAACAAGTTTATTACTACCAAGGACTAAATCACAGTTGCCTGAAGCAGTTCTTACCAATACAAACCGGGAGCCAGTGCTAAGCGTTCCCTACACCTTGAGGTTTCTCTGTTGTCTCTTGGGATCTCTCGGGTCTCTGAGGTGTAAAGCTTGTGCATTACATTATATACCTATGATAATTACTATGGTTACCAAAAGATAGAAACATTTCTAGCTACAGAGATGAGCCCTATTGACTAAATTAGAGGTGGCTCCACGGTCCAAGATAACATTATACAATTCTGTAAAGTCATCAGTTTGAGAACAAAAGAGTTCTTATACAGAGTTTTACATAACTCAGTGTAGTAGTACAAATCACCAAAAGATGGCAATGCCGTCTTACATATTATAATTACTTCAGGGACACAGATGTCTTGGCATCTAACTAGTAAGAAATACACAAAAAATACATGGCAGAATATATGTGTATTAGCAAGCAAAGTGTATTACAACAATATGCATTCATATCCTGACATCTCCTCTTATATGGTAGATGCCCTTAGCCCTAAATATTAGTATAACCTATACCTAAGTGTTAGCTATCTACGGTGTACCTCTGAGGGTACCAGTTAGGGTGTTGGGACCTCGTGTAACAGGTGGAAGTCTCTAATTCTGTTCCACAAATGAAAGTATGAGCTTATGCGGCTGATGTTGTTTTGTTTGTTGCAGATATACTGTAGAATCAGGTAAATTAGTAATACAAGTTCTGGATGATTATTCTAGAATTTCTAGGGCAATAGTAAATATATAAAATAGTAAAGCATTAGACCTGGGTGCATGTGAAGACTTGGAGCTGGCAAAGGTGGGTTCTAATCCACTAACACTATCAGAAATTAAAATCATCAGTGTTATACAGTATCTGGTATGTGGAATATGTAGCATAGTAACTGGGAAGTTAATCTACTGGAAGCTGAATGAAAGGTGGCAGTTGCAAGTATCAAAAAAGAGGGTGTATCTCATTAAAACTTTTTCTTTCCCAGTATTTTTATCTTTAAGTTATATTTTTACTCCACCTCTGGATGGAAGTATGAATATATAATATGTTCTTTTTGGTACTGCAGGAAAGAAGACTGAGCCCTGTGAAAATTACAGTAGCTATACGTATCTGACTTTGAAACAGGGTGGTTTAGCTATGGTTGAACCCAGCTGTATTTTTCTTTTCATTATTTTTCCAGAATAATATTTCTTATGTATATTCTGACAATGTACCTCTTGGTGCTACTCTTATACAAAAATGGATAACATAATTTTATGCCAGATGGGTAAGGGGTAAATGGGTGGTTCCATCGGACACAGGGCACATCATATCCCCACAGACATCTTGGGTGCATTATGGAAAATAAAGTTGAGGCAATTGACTCCAAAGATGTTTCAGTCTGATACCAGGAAACAGATATATTTGGAAATTATTCAACAGTATTTTTATGGGTCCCCTGGAATTTGCGAGTGGATTTCCCCCCACTAAAAAAAATACTCTGTCACTCTCTTACCACTCCCTCCAGCTACATGCTCCCCTATTACTTCACCTAGTTGCCTCTCTACTTCCTCTTCCACTCTTTCCCTCTCTTTCCCTCTCCTCTCAGTCCTAGGTCTGACTCTGCCCTCCTTACAGGGTTCCATACATCCTGAAGGGGGGGGTTCCTGGATCTGGCTCTTTTTTCTCCCCTCTCTCTCCCCCCCCACCCCTCACTCTTTCCTTATAATTTCACTAGCACTTACTGAATCCTTGCTTCCTTCATGCTCAGCACCTCTGTGTCCTTTCACACACTCTGACCTCTTGATCCTTGGCCCAGGGTGGTACCATGTAATTTCTTCTGGAGGTTTCCTTACCTGCCCTTGGCATATGTTTATAACACTGTATCATCTGTTCTCTATAATAAGGAAAAAAATGTTTCTGTGTACTGTGTTATTATGTAATGTTTATAATTGTTTAATTGCTCTCCCTGCCTTTGTACTCCCCCAGAATGCTTCTGGAAATGAGCTTTTCCTCAGCTCATGTTGTCTTTCCTGGTAAATAAAAAATAAAATAAATAAAAAGGATGACATCCATTGATTCCAAGTCACATGTGGGATACTGTTTGGCTAAGAAGCCACAGAAGACTTAGTGTGTTCAATACACATAAACACAAGTGTTTCTCTGAAGAAAACTCAGCGTCATCTTACAAGAATTACAAGCATTACAATGTGAATTCCAGGACTAGAAGGAAGACATTACTGCAACTTGGGGCAATGTAAAGGCCTCGGAAACCCATGTAGCAGAGTCCAAGCAGCGCACACATGGCTTGGACACCTGCCTTGAGGCACTGCCTACTACTGTACTGAAACTTGCAGAAACACAGATTCAGTTGAAAGACCACCAAGAAGACACCAAAAATTGATCTATACAGTATCCTGGAGGACTCAAAGGGACCAGAAATGAATCAATTTATTGAGGAACTGTCACATACTGCAGTTTCTATTGATGCCTCCCACTAGCTAGACTTGGAGAATTCCCACGGAGCCTTTAGGGACAAAACCACGCTCTCCCACAGCCCACCCAAAATCAATTATTGTGTGCTTTAATGCCTTTCACAATAAATATGTGGTTCTTAAAAGCATGGCAGCAACAAGCAGCATTCTAGAGGGGCAACTAGAATATATTTTGACAATGGCTATGCCCCTAGCATGATGCAAAAATGATGGGAGTACATACACTTTTTACAGACTTTGCAGCAACACAAACTCAACTTCCATACACCGTATCCCTCAAGACTCCCAGTGGCCATAAAACCTTTACATCAATGACAGAGGCTGCATAAGATTTGCAAACTTGAAGCTTCATTCTGGCACAGAAAAGACCACTGTGGCAGGACTTGAACCCTGGTCCTCTGGACATTGGACAAGTTGAAATGCAGCAGCAATGGTGTCAACAGGCATAAGCTACTCTCACTTCCATCGTTGCACATCTGAAATTGCAACAGGAGACCATGATCTGAAACCTATTTGAGACTGTCTATAGCAAGTATTTTGTTAAACAGCTTGTGGGGTGGGGGGCTTGGGGAGTAGACTGAACCCTAATTGACAGAGTGGAGATGTATAGTGAAGGTTCTCTGGTCTGGGGCCCTGCTCACCCATGGGATATCATATCATTCCTTCAGGGTGATCTGGTCTCTTCAACCCTGCACTTACCAATCCAGGCAGCACTGCTTTCATCTCACCCAACATAGTTGGAGAGAGGTACATCCTTGGACTTAGTGTCCTGAACAGGTGTGGGGGGGGGTCTCAGGTAGGGGGATCTCTTAACTTTCTGACTTCCGCTATGAATTTTCCATAGCACTGATGGGCCATGGATTGAACAGGTTGGTCTATCACTTAAACTGCATGATCCTTTTTCTAAACACTGCAGACCCTCTCTGCCAGTTGTAGGGAAGGTTGAACTCAGGGATCCCAGGGCCCCTTCCTTGCAGTTTTTCTCATTGCAAAGTGGAACATGCTGCCTTTTCATTTTATAGTTAAATCTCTTATGAACTTAAGACTTATGAATGGAAGTCACATTCAGACCACCCCAGCAGGTGTGCGGGACAGACTACAGGGGCCAATTTGGTCTTTCTCCTCTTATGTTCCAGTACTAACAACTTTGAAGCGAACATACTGTACACTCTTAAGAAGTGCTTGGGAGGATATAATGATAACAGTGCCCCTTTTGTTTGATTATTAACTTTATTTCACTTTCAGGTTTTAAATACATATTTGGACTCCTACAACCTGGCACATAGAGCATTTCTGCTGACTACCTATAGGACTTTGCTACAATATATGCAAGTAAATTTACATTAGTATGCCTTACTACATAATCAGTACAAGTTTTTGGTTGGGGAGGTCTCTGGGATATGGCTTTCAAGGACTCAGTGGTTGTTTTACGCCCTCCCAGACCCACCCTACTTATCTTATCGTTTGCTCTTATTTTGGTCAATCCAAATACACATTTTAGAGGTTTACAACCCCCTATGGTGGCCCTATGCCTTGAGGCTTTAGGATTTCTCCCAGGTGTCCCCAGCAGGGGCCACCCCCAAAGGAAGGATTTTCCACCTCCCTTTACCTTGGAAGTGCAGTTTGTTGTTGTTCAAGTTCACTTTACCATTTCAGTGCTTTCTGAGCTATTTCACCAGAGACCATGAGATACCCCCTGATGTTTCTTAGGCCTAGTTGGCCACAGTTTGAATCCCAGTTTAGCACAGCCCTTAGTTCCCAATATTCCTGATCTTCTTTCCTTAAACTGCAGTCATCAAATTGGCCAGTGAAATGTCTTAAGAGATACAACCATCACAGTTGCAAGCCTTCAGGTCCTCCAAACAGCCTATGCTTTTGTCTTAATTTTGAACTTAAGGAGTGGGGGTGGGGTCATACAAGGATTATCTGTATTTAATTAGTATAACTGATGCTAGTTCTCCCAGAAATTTCACATTCTTAAAGACTTAGAATGATGTTGAATTGTAAGATTCTGTCCCATAATGTAAATGGTCTGTCCAGTCTGGTAAAAAGATCAAAGGTTATCTAGGCCTTAAGAGACAATGACCACAAATTCTCCTGTTATAGGAGACCCATCTCAATAGCTCAGAGTACTAAAAATTGCTGAAATTTGGTCTTCAACTGGTGAATCTGCTTATAGAAATGGACACTGCAGGGCAACAGCTATTCTGATCCCTTAAAATTCCCCATTTCAAGTGGACTCCACATATACAGATAAAGAAGGCAGACTTGCCCTAGTGATGGGCACCTTAGATTAAAAGAAATTAACCATAGGGATCCTTTATATTCTACCCAGTACATGATGCTTCCACAATCCAGACTTTACTAGATGTAATTTTAAGACACCAAGTCAGCACACTTCTAATAAGTGGAAATTATAATTTCTTCCAGAACCTTGCCCAGGACACAAGCAACCCTAAATCAGCCCTTTCCTCAGCAGGACAAAAACATCTTAGACGTTCCCTTAAAGAACTGTGCTTTGAACGCGGTTGTGCCATCACTATTCTTGGGACCGGCAATACTCCTTCTACTCTAACTCTCAACACCAATATTCATGACTGGACTATTTATTTATCAGTAGTGTACATGCTGAATGGGTTGCAGATGCAAGCATTGGCCAGATAGTACTCTCCAATCATTCCCCTATTTCCCTACATTTGCAGATTCCCACAGAACCAAAGAATACACAGTGGCACTTTAGCACCTCTTTACTGTGAGAACTGGAATTCCTAGACATGCTCAAAGACCAAATTTCCAGAAATATTTCTGACAATACTACATCACAGACCCCAGCAATTTTAATTTGGGATACAGTAAAGATGGTCTTGTGAGGAGAAATAATCAAATATACCTCATGAAAAAAAACAAAATAAAGGGAGGCTAAACTATCATATTTACAGGAGTAATTACAGTGTTTTCAGTCTGCTCACATGCAAAGTGATCATTCTTTGTCTCCCTTAGTGAAACAAATACAAATGCAAATCCAAGACATATTAAGCCACAAAACAGGACAAGCCCTTTTGTGGCTCCTGCCAGAAGTATAATGGGGGGGGGGGGCCAAGTGGTTAAAATTGTGGCACATTGTCTTCGAAAACAGAAATGGGCCATGACAATTACTAAATCAATAGACCCCAGAACTGGACTACTGCAGAACAGTACAACAGCCCTACTGATAGCCTAATGCATTTTTACTCCTCTTTCTATACACGGGGGAACAGCCTTCCCAAAACACTATACAGTACTTTGTAAGCAGTCTAAATCTCCCCACTCTTATGGAAGAACAATGTCAATTTTTAACATCACCTGTCACAGCCTCAGAACTTAGTCTAAGTATCAAAAGCTTAAAAAAGGCAAAAACCCATGTCCTAATGTCTATGGAGCTGAGCTGTATAAAGTGCTTAGGGAAACCTTGCATGACCCTTTGCTTAAGTCCTTCCATGAATGACAAAGTAAAGCAGTCTACCCAGATTCATGGAGATATGTTGCTATCTCTGCGATCCTAAAACCTCTTAAGGATGCCAGACAATGTGAATCATATTGCCCAATTTAGGGATTAAACCTAGACTACAAATTATTCACCAGTATCATGTTAAATAACATTCTCACTAAAATCATAAATCCTGAGCAATCTGGCTTCATCAGACAAAGACACATAGCTGACAATATCAAATGTACCTTATATGCTATAGAATATGCCTCCAGGACTCAGACCCCATTAGTGATCCTAAGTCTTGATGTCCAAAAGGCATTTGACAGGGTAGCCAAATTTGCCTTCCCATGGGAGGTTAGGAAAATAATTTTGGTATTATATACTGCACCCCAAACAGTAGTCAAGGCTAATGGCTCATACTCTGATAGGTTCTCCCTAATGAGAGATATTTAACAAGGATGCCCCCTTCACCATATTTGTTTACCTTATATGTTGAACTGCTGGCTCAATTTCTCCAAGAAAACAGAGATATCAACAGCCTTTGCATAGGGAACTCAGAGCATAAAGTTGCCTACTATGCTGATGATCTCCTACTCTACATTACACACCCTAAGATATCTCTACTGCCTTTGACTGACAGTCTTCAGATTATTGAGCAGTTAGCAGGCTAGAAGATCAATAAAAATAAAGCTGAAGTTCTCCAAGTGGTATTCCACCCCACTCCAGCATTAAAAACCACCTACCCCTATAAGTGGTACAGACCTCAAATCCAGTATTTAGGTATACATTTATGTGTAGACCCCAAACAGTTATATATGCTTAATTATCAGGCAGTAGAATGGGGCCATCAAGAGGACTTACAGAAATGGCAACCACTTCCACTTTCCTTATTAAACAGGATTCAGCCAATTCATATGAACGTCCTTCATTTCTTCCATACAATCCCACTTATGCTGCATAAGACTGATCTACACAAACGGCATATGTGTATATCCAAATTTTTATGGTGGGGTTAGGCCAAGGGTGGCTTACAAGAAGTTATAATTACCTAAACTCTGAGGGGCTCTTGCACTCGCAGACCTGTCCCTATATGTAGTGGCAGCACAATTACAGCACCTGTTGAGATGGATTGCTCCACTTCCCAGATCTCGTCGGGCAGACCAAGAGGCAACCCTAAACCCCATTGCTTTAGGTACAATGTTGTTTTTTACCACAGACTCTAACATGTTACCACTGGACCTAGACACTTATTCTGAAAACCTACTGAAAGTGTGGCAGCAGTTATTACAACAGAAACCACATGTAAAGGTTGTACACTGGCTGTGGATATCAGCCTTGGATCTCTCAATTTACCATATCTGGCTTGATCATAAGTGAAAACTATGGCACGTTAAGGGCCTCTCCCATGCTTTTTTTGTTTTATGAGACAGGCATACTAAAAACTTTCAATACTCTGAAACAAGAATTCCAATTAAATCAAATGGACCACTACCATTATCTCCAAATTTAGCATTTTCTGGACACCATACTAAGACTTCAGGTAGATACAGCAGGCCTCTCGTCATTGATGGACTTCCTCATAGAAATCATAAAGGGGAATTGACCATCTCATTTCATTTCCAGATGCTATCAGGCCCTTTTAGGAGGCATAACCATTAATACAGATAATACTAAAGCCCTAGGGGAGGCTGAGCGGTTCCATGTGATAATGGCGAAAGCCTAAAGATGATCACTATTATCATGCAGTCAGAGTGCTGAAAACATTTTCAGCACTCTGACACCCTTGGCACACAGTACAATGGTGCCGGGACATGTATTTTAATGCTTTCTGTGGGGGGGGGGCTGCACACCCCTGCACTAAAGGATTCTCAACTCCAGGGGATGCATGTTGGGGGGAGATGAAAGCATCAAAAAATAAAGGTTTGGGCAGGGTGCAATAAAATCACACCAGCGCCCAGACCCGAACCTGGTACCTCACCCACCCCAACCACAAGCCAACCCCTGATGCCACGATGCAGCTCGGCAATCCACTGCAGTGCCACCCCCCACAGCTCTGCTGCCCCTTACAGCCCATGCACACCATGCTCACTCTCCCCTCCATGCGCGTGTACACATAGTGACATCCTATCACCCAGTTAGCCCACCCCCTCATCTGGTTGCCCTACCCTCCCATCGCCATGAGGGATTGCACCAGGAAGGATTTGCCACTACAGACAGTACCCTTCTCCATGCGCCCACCTCATGGTATACCAGGCTGAGCTCATAATTGAACTAATAGAGTCCAACTGGCTGAACATTTGGCTCCACCAACACAAGGTTACAAGCTCCTATCAATGGTGGGAATATGGAAGGAAAATTGTAAGAAAATATTTTCAAGCACCCCAGATAATGGCCAAATTCCATCACACAGTGGATGCATCATTTTGGAGAGGCTGTGGCCAGGAAGTGGCAACCCACACACATGTGCTGTGGTGGTCCTGCCCCTATCTGACACCCTTCTGGCAACACATTGAAGGCATCCTCAATAATACAGTGTTAAGCAGAAGAATTACCACTACATTTTAGGCATACTCCTAATGGCCTCATGAAAAACCTTCACTAGGCTGTGGTTAATTAAGAGTGGGTACACTGACTGCTTTATTTGTATTTATTTGTAATTATAAAGGCTATTGTACAGTGTTTACTCATGAATTGTATGTCTCTTCATCTTTCAGATGTGCACCTCTGACTGCCTCATATCTCTGGGAGTCGACAGCAAAATAATACTGAGAACAGTTTGAGCAAGCTGGCTCTGTTTTAAATAGATTCATATTTATAAGAGTATCCTCGGTGTCCTAAGATTCTACAACTTGGAGGCATGATTCTTAAATGAATTTTGATAATGATGAGTGTAATTTTTTCATGTTTTTATTCTGCTTTGTATGTATATGATATATTGTTAAGTACTGAACTTGTTATATTTGTGTGTTACTATCACTTTAAGAATACATTTTTTTTTTTTAGTTTTTGTTGACCGGCTAAGTGCACTAGACAAATCCTGCCTATTTTCAGGCACGACCCTGGGGAGGGGGATACAGATGAATGCCAACTGACCTTGAACCAGATTAAGCTGTTGGTGGTATTTTTTTAGTGAATGAGGGAAATTTGGCCAGGACACCGAGGAAATTCCCCTACTCTTTTCAGTAAATGCCATGGGATCTTTAACATCCACCTGAACTACCACCAATCCAGGCAGATGGGACCTTGGTTTTAATGTCTCATCTGAAAGACTGCACTTCAGAAGTGCAGCACCCCTCTTATGCTGCACTACAGTGTCAGTACTGGGATATTAACCCAAGTGCCAGATGAGGGAACTGAACCCACAGCCCTCTGATCTCCCAGCCTCAGAAGCATGTGTGCTACCTACTGAGCCACTCACACTTATATTTAGGTCTAAGGACATCAGTCTTTGAAAAAACACCAATAGTGTGAAACGCGTCAGGTGACATCAGTCTAAGGGCGAGGTCAGAGCTTGAATGCCAGCCAGCATACTAGAATGAACTCTATAGACTTTCATGGATTTTTTTACTTATGAAATATGCTTTATGTCTATTGGTGAATGCTTCAGTTTGAATGAATTTTATCAGCACATTGTCAGCACCTGGAAGAAATAAAATTGTTTTGGCACAAATTAAAACCTTGGAGTCCCCGTTTCCCATTGATGTGAAGCAACATAAGTTACACTAAACTTTGTAGTAGGTGCCAGTCCCTTGTGTTTCTGTGGTTAACTAAGAAAGTCTCCATAAGTATACAGTGGGAAGACACTCTCTTATGTATAAACAGGATGGAGAAAATGACGTCACAATTACAAAATACTTTACACCCCCATTAGAATAGGTGGAATGCTTGACTAATATACAGTATACAATGGGGGCACAGCCAGATGTGGTCACATGGAACCTTCTAAATGGCCACATTATAGGAACAGTATGGGGGAGCAGATGCCGGACTAAATAGACCATACAGGGGATCATTATTGATTATGAAAATAAGCCAATTGAATTACTATGACACAACAACACCCTGATTACCTTATCATTAGGCATAGCTATGATACAGAACTTTGTACATCAGGATAGAAACAAGATTTTAGTATGCTTGTTATGTGGTGTTTGTGCCGTTAACATATAACAATTATTGCTGTACTGCAGAAAAAAAAAATTAATTAAAAAAATAAAAACAAGTGTTTCTCTGAAGGGTTCTGCCCATGAGCTATGTGTTACGGGATGTTAGAAACCCCAGTTTCACCTGTTTTTAGATTGACAGTATGCAAAGGCATTGTGGAAAAACATTTCTCAGATTAGTAAAATTCCAGAGTTCAATTCCATTCCTTATGCTGCACTGGTATTGGGAGTACATGAGGGTGGGTGGTTGCACCAAAAGCACATTGCAGATTGTATGTGCAGTTAATAAATATCTGCTTGGTAATATAGATGCAGGTTGGTAATTCCGCAGCAGCATCTTTACCAGGATGATTTATTAAAAAATATTTGGACTGAATTACAGAAGGTATACACTAGGGCTAGTACAACATTTAGTAAGAACATTTTGAAAGAACTCTGGAAGCATTTGGAAAGTATAAGCAGATAAGCAAGGCCACTGATTTTCAGTTTTTACTGGAAAACCCAGTAAAATTCCAGAATCTGGACTGCCTACTCAGTGGTAAAAACATAGAATTTCATGGAATTTGGCATTTTATGAAGCAGCAATAAATCTACAGAACTTGTGTTTTTCTTATAGTTGCTTCCTGTACTATTTTCAATTTGCTTCATTTAATGCTCTGTATATTAAGCATTCTTTTATTCTGATTATGAAGAATGACAGTAGAATCCCAGTAAATCTGGAAATAAAACTTACAGTCACCAGCGTAATTCCCAGAATTTCAAGTCTTGGAAAAAATGAAATTTCTTTACTTTAATCACTGTAAACCAGTGGCCTTGCAAATGAGTGTCATAGATACCTGTAGATGTTTACTCATCTCTGTTTGTTTTCTAGAATAAAGAAGGTGTGGGGTGGGGAACGGTAAGTAAGTAAGGTGATATATGTGATCAACAGAAATTAATTTTCCATTATGATATTAATATGGTTAATTTGTATGTTTGGAGGCAGTACAGTGGTAGTCACCTAAACAAAGTTTGATCAGATCCACCACGGCTACATAATGAAGTTAGCGAAGTTGTGTGGAACTGTTAAGGAGGTATGGAGAAACAACACAATGATTTGTAAGTAGTAATATTTGTTTTAGTTTCTGTTCTAAGGAAGGCATACACTTTATTAGGAAAATATATGGAGGTGTACATCTTAATGGAAGGAATGGGAAGCTTACAAAAGAACCAGAGAGCAAATGCCACTGATGTATGTGTTATCCTGGATGATATTGGCCAGACAGTCAAATTTTAAAGAAAACATAATTGCACGTATCCCAATAATGCAAAGCATCAAGGGAAACGTATGCAAATTCCCAAGATGGTACAGAAGGTGGCAGTACGTGAAAAAGTAATGTCTGGCATATGTTCAGCCTTGGGATTATTTACACATTTTTAATATTTATTTATTCATTTTTTTTAAAAAGAAACAGGGTTTTTGTCCATGAGGTGATGTAAGTTATATTTAAGCAATGTGTTGATGTCAGAAAGTCAGGTGTAATGATGATGGTGGACTATTAGAGAAAATGTGATATTAACTTTCAGAAGGGGTCACTTTTGATAAGGGCAAGGTAGTTATGCTTGTGATAATGGGAATAGTAGTAAAGTATCAGGTCTATGGAGACGTGGAGTACAAATATGCACAGTTTCATAAGTGTGTGCTCAGAGTGCAGGCAAATGTGATATGCAGGTTTGTTTTAGAAATAGCTAAAAATAGCGATACATGTAATTAATAGAAAGATAGATAATTACATAGACATATAGATAGAGAGAGAGAGAGAGAGAGAGAGAGAGAGAGACACAGACAGGCAGTATAGGAATGGCAATGAAGTACTGAAGTGACGCCAACCCTACCCTCATCCTGCAGACATGGACAGGCATTGGGGTGTGCCTTTGGGTCATTTTCCATAACACTCACACTATTTCACCTCACCCTACTCTGCTGACACAGACAAGAGTCAAGGTAGGCCTTGGGGTTTTCAAACTTTACACTCACCCCATTCCATAAGGAAAAACACTGAAATGGGTACATTGTAAGAGAATGGAGTGAACTTTGGGGCTGAAGAGTTAAAGGCACACCACGATACCTGTCACTGGCTGCAGGGTGGGGATGGGGGTGGAATGGCGTGAGCATTACTGTTGACAATCCCAAGTCACACCCCGATGCCTGTCAGTCCCTACAGTGCAAGGTGTTATGGTCAGAACCCGTAATGCCATGGGTGTTTCTTGGTATTTTCACTCCAAATTTTCAGCATGTGCTTTTTGTGACCCCACCGTATGAACAGTGACACTATCAGTTCATTAGCTGAAAGGAGATTTTGCACAGCGACTGTGCCATTTGGCACCACAGGTGCAAAAACACATTTTGAACAGGATGTAAAAAATGACAGCTGTACATTTCTTGCTTCAGTAACAGTAACACACACACACACACACACACACACACACACACACACAGGAGAACACACCAGAACACAGCGGCAAAATAATTAGATTTGTCTACAAGCATTATTTTCTATGCAAGTTGAAGCACGGGGGGGGGGGGAGTTAAGGCTGGACATCAGTTATGGTCCATGTCATAATCACATGGTCAGAATATTAAATATTTTTAAATAAACATTAATGCAAACGTAACAATTTCAAGAAAAAAATGCAAATTGTGACACTTAACAGTTACAGGGTAAGTTAGCACATCTGGACTTATTTGCTGCATATGCATCTCAATTGCTAAGGGGTCCTGACCGTGTTCATCCTTCCTCAAGCCAAGCTAGCTACAGTATGTCTAACAATAACATGGATGGAAAAGTTACGCCATATTTTCAACAAGAAGTTAGCATTTTAAAAAGACAGTGCTAAAGACTGAGTAGCAGCTTGTGTAGGTGCATTCATCATGCTAGCCAAGATATGTTCTGGTTGCGTCCCATAAGGCTAACCAGTGGGAGAAGTAAGGGAAAGAGGCAGAAATCTAAAATAGATCCATTTAACCCATTTTTGATTTAAAATTGCATGACAGAAATGTGGCTTCCAGAACTGGACACCATATTCCAGATGAGACCTCACCAGTGATCTACACAGTGACATCACCACCTCCTTCCTTCTGCTGGTAATACCTCTCCCTATGCACCACAGCATTCCACTGGCTCTCCTCACAGCTTTGGTACATTGTTTAGTCACCTTTAGGTCATCCATTATGATTACCCCAAAATCCCATTTCATTTTGATGACCATCAGCCTCCCCCATAATCATTTCCTGGGTTCCTGCAACCCTTCCTTATTCAGCAGGCAGTTAGCGCATCTGGACTTATTTGCTGCATATGCATCTCAACTGCTAAGGGGTCCTGACCATGTTCACCCTTCCTCAAGCCAAGCTAGCTGCAGTATGTCTAGCAATAACATGAATGGAAAGATTATGCATAATCAGTGGGAGAAGTACGGGAAAGGGATAGAAATCTAAAACAGAACCATTTAACCCATTTGTGATTTAAAGTTGCATGACAGAAATGCAGCTTCCCGAACTAGACACCATATTCCAAATGAGGCCTCAACAGTGATCTACACAGTGGCATCACCACCTCCTGCCGGTAATACCTCTCGCTAATGCACCATAGCATTCCAGTGGCTCTCCTCATAGCTTTGGTACATTGTTTAGCCACCTTTAGGTCATCCAATATGATTACCCCAAAATCCCTTTCCATTTTGATGACCATCAGCCCTCCCTCCACCCACGTAATCATTCCCTGGGTTCCTGCAATCCTTCCTTATTCAGCAGGCAGTTAGCGCATCTGGATTTATTTGCTGCATATGCATCTCAATTGCTAAGGGATCCTGACCATGTTCACCCTTTCTCAAGCCAAGCTAGCTGCAGTATGTCTAGCAATAACATGAATGGAAAGATTATGCATAAGAAAACTTATTAATTATGCTGTAACAGAAGAAGTGGTAAGAGCACCCACAAAAATCAGAGAACACTGGACTTTGATGAAAAAATGAAGTCCTTTTATTTAAATACAAAACTGTATTTTACATGTGCACCAAGTCTCAAAAATAAGTGGTAAATGATGTACCAACACTAATGTTTCCCCTGATCACTGTCAGGCATCATCATATTGAATCTAAAACATCACAACAGTGCCTCCCATTAAATTACATGTTACTAATTAATTCTGACCAATCATAAACTAAAAACAATTCAGTGTTATTATTAAATGCAGTTTTCAATAAACAGCTCTAGTAACCATTAATTCAGACTTGAAATAGCAGCAAAGTTTGTGTGGAACTTTAAGCTGCACATAGAGGATAATGTATGGTCCTCTATCATTAACAGGTTTGTTAACTGTCGAGAGGTTGCCAGGGTGACCATGTAAACCTCGAGAGCAAAGATCAAGAGGTTTACATCACCACGGCAACCTCAAGATGCTATACAAACTGATTATTGATAGAGGGACCACACATTATATTTTATAGTGTATGGTCCCCATAAACTGGAAAAACAAATGATTGTGGCTTACTTTTGGCACCACCGCAGATGTTCTGGGTCATTTTCTCACCCTGCACTACTTTCAGGATGGCCATTGGTGCGCAAAATAAAAGGTACATGCATGCGTAGATGGGCTTCGTTTGTAATCCCATCGCTATGATGTATTCAAGAGAGGTTTATAACCACTTACACCATAGCGATGGGATTATCAAGAAATAATTTTGTCAGTTTTTAGCAGTAGTAAGGGCTCACCATACATTACATTTAAATCACACTGTTGTCCTTTACATGGGTTACCACGCTCATATATTGCTAGTTGAAGCACCTAATTTTATTTCATAGTGCTACCTCATCTTTCATTTAAATATTTCTAGCCTACGAACCATATAAAGAATCAAAAACTGTGAATAGAGGAAAAACTGGGTACAACTACAGCAAATGTCTTGAGCTATTTGTTGTGAGGTTTGGATAAAAAACTATGTTGGGCTCCTACCCACCTGTTTAAATTGTACTATTGCCATTTAAAACTAAAACAATCACCACGCTCATGCATTGCTAGTTGCAACCCTCATTATATTGTGTTTTGCTACCTCATATTTTATTTAAATATTTCTGACCTATAATTCATATACAGAATCAAATAAATCCATAACTGGAGGAACAAAGAGGGTGCAACAACAGCAAATGTCTTGAGCTAAACCTATTTGTTATGAGGGTTAAATAGAAAACTATGTTAGGCTCCAACCCATCTGTATAATATATATTATTGAACAAAGTTACCAATACATTATTTTGTTTTATTTCCCCTCAAATACAGACCCATTTTATAAATCATGAATCCTTTGCAGTTACAATACACAAAAATGAGCTACTATTACAGGCACTGCACTTACTGTGTTGAGGATGCAACCATGCTTTACAAAATTAATACGCAATATCCACAAAACATTTTTTATATTTATTAACCTTTGTGCCTTAAAACAAAATAAAAAGGTCACCATCACAATCATGTTGCACCCTCAGTCACAAAAGAGCTGGACATATATGAAACATTTTCCTAAAAACATTCTGAAATTATCGGAACTCATTTTATATGTTAGCTATTTCACCCCAACTTCATGGTACAAATTATTTCTTCCTAAATTTCTTTAAAAATTATGCTAGATCAATGGAATCATTTAAACCGTGTCCATATCTGTTCCCCAGTTCAAAAATCCAAAAATGTACTCATCTGCCAATCATTTGTTCGATGTCCCCCTCCCAAACCAAGTCTATCCATTTCTATGCCAACAAAGTTAATCATGTGGTTCACTCTGCTATTACCTTTTATGTGCTGGACTATGGCATAAGTCATGTCATTTTTAGCTAGGACACGCACATGCTTTCCTACCCTTATTTTAAAACTTCTTATTGTCCATCCCACATAATAACTCCCACAACTGCATTGAAGTAAATAGACTACGCATTTGGTGTCACAGTTAATAAAGTCTTTAGTTTCTACATACTGTCCTGTACGTGGATTAACAAATCCCTGACATGTATGCATGTATTTAGAGTAAATGCACCTCCCACATCTATGTGTGCCCTCGGGGGCAGACTAAATTGCTTGCGTAAAGGTTCTGGACTTGGAACTGAGGTAGTTACCAGTATATCTTTTAGGGTTTTACTCCTCCTGAATACTATTTTAGGACCCTCATGTACCAGTTCTTTTAATCTTGGCTCTAATTGCAGTATGGGCCAGTTATTAGTTATAATTTCCTTTATTTTGTCACTTTGTTTGGAATATGTAGTCACAAAAGGACATTTATGGATTTATTTGATTCTGTATATGGATCATAGGTCAGAATTATCTAAGTAAAATATGAGGTAGCAAAACATAATATAATGAGGTGTTGCAATTAATAATGCATGAGCTTGGTAATTGTTTTAGTTTTAAATGGCAATAGTGCAATTTAAACAGATGGGTTGGAGCCCAATATAGTTGTTTATCCAAACCTTACAACAAATAGTCAGCTCAAGACATTTGCTGTAGTTGCACCCTCTTTTTCCTCTATTCACAGTTTTTGATTCTTTATATGGATCGTAGGCCAGAAATATTTAAATGAAATATGAGGTCGCAATATGAAATAAAATTAGGTGCTACAAGAGCATGGCAACCCATGTAAAGAACAACAGTGTGATTTAAATGTGCAATTTCAAGTTCCATGCAAACCTTACTGCTATTTCAAGTCTGAATTGATGGTTACTAGAGTTGTTTATTGAAAACTGCTTTTAGTAATAAAATAAATTGTTTTTAGTTTATGATTGGTTAGAATTAATTAGTAACATGTAATGTAATCACTATTTATGTGGAGGCACTGTTGTGATGTTTTAGATTCAATATGCTGATGCCTGACAGTGGTCAGAGTAAACATTAGTGTTGGTACAGCTTTTATTGCTTATTTTTGGGACTTGGTGCACATGTAATATGCAGTTTTGTATTTAAATAAAAAGGACTTCATTTCTTCATCAAAGTCCTGTGCTCTTTGATTTTTGTGAGTGCTCTTACCACTTCTTTTGTTACGTTTTGTCAAAATGAGCACCACAGTAAATTGCCTGGTGCTCCACTTTGTTGTGTTTCTGTTAATTATGCTGTACATACCCTAAGACTCAAAGTGTGTCTCCTTTGGCTGCCATAATGTCTGTGGTTAATTTGAAACAAAAAATGTAACAAGACACTGGCCTCCACTGGACATATTAAACAATAGAGCAAATTGCACTCTGGGAAGATTGCCTTGGACAAGATGCAATAAAAAAAAACTGAATAACAGGTTCCAAGGAGTATAAACTCTCCAGGAATGTTAGAAAAACTCCTCCTCCCCATTCATTCACAGGTGTAAATGAATGTATTTGTTTACCATGCTGGTTCATCTTCTTGCTTCCCTCATGGTAAAAATGTGAAACTACATTTGTGTTATTATAAATGAGTGATAAATAACCTGTCCAGGGGGATGGCAGCTCTGATAGTTGTTCCAGTCTTTCTTTTCTCTGATATAAACTGAGCCAGGAAAAAAGTAAGTAGGAAAAAAAAGCAGCATTTTGTTTCTACAAGTAGTTGTTAATTGCAGCTGGTATTTTTAACATGTGCTAGGCAACTCCACTTCTCAAACTTAAAATGAAAAAAATACACGTCATCAAAAGCTGTGTTTACCAAGTACTGTGCCCATGATTAAAATAATTTCAACCCCCTTCCCCAAAAGTGTGCCCTCACATGAACCTGCATGATTTATCTGTAAAGGCAATTAAAAATGTATTTCTAAATGCATTACTAACACCAATGCTTTCAAGGTTTTGAAACTACTAAAAAGACAAACTCTCTCTCTCTCTCTCTCTCTCTCTATATATATATATATATATATATATATATATACACAATGTGGTAAACAAATAATGTTAATCCCACACGCTGAACTTTGTTTTTAGAATATAAATGTTTAAAAAATATTTGAAAGCTGTCTATTTTCTTTGGAAGCCGTAGTTTCAGACACTTCTTAGTTCTTTCTTTTGAGACACCAGGTGACTCTGATAATCATTTGTTCCAAGGGTTTTTAAGTCAGTGTGAACACATTAAGTAACTTCTGTTCTCCTAGTCCTTAACAAAATGCAGGGTATCCATAGACTTGTTCTGTTCCTTGGTCCAGATCCCAAACTAGTGAGTCTTGTTTCAACATGATAGATCCACCTCATGCCCCTCCCACATGAATAAAAAAGGTGAGGGGTGGATCTTTAGGAGCTTCTCAGGTAGAGGTGTGGTGGATCTTACTCCCCCCCCAAAAAAAACAATGCTGCCTCCCACTACTCAGGTTTCAGTTCTTGTACCACCCATTTAAGAAAGAAAATAGTACCCTGCAACCATTGACAAACATGAAAGCATATTTATTTGAGGGCAGAAAACATTTATTGGAGGAGGTAAGGTGGAGGAGACTATTTACACCTTCAGTCAGTTCCACGGAGAGAAAACATGATATCACTCCTTTTATAAATGCAAAATGTCTGCAGGCTCTGCCTACTGCAGCCATAAAAATTGACCACTGAGACACTCATGTTTCAGTTTTCATTGACTGTAATGTGATTGTGCCTCAGTATACCCAGGTATACCTCAGTACTGATCAACTTTTGTATGATGTCTACTGTAGATTACTATTGTTTGGGTGATATTGTTATTGTCAATATATCTCTAGTGTTTGTATTATATTCTCTCAACTAAAAAAAATACCCCTACTCTTCTTTGGTAAGCGCCATGGGATCTTTTACTTCCACTTGGACAGAGACTGGCAGAAGGGGCCTCAGTTTAACATCTCATTTGAAGGACAGCAGCTCACCAGTACAGCACACCCCTCATGCTGCACTACAGTGTCAGTTATGGGTATTACCCCAAGTGCTTGGTGTGTGGCTAGAACTCACTTCTGCCACAACAATCTGATCTTCTGGCACCAGAGGTGAGTGTGCTACCTACTGAGCCATTGACACAAACAAAACCAAAATAAGTAAAAAGTAAATGAAGAAAATAAAAGTTGTTATTGTGATCATACTTATAATCACAATAATACCCTTGAAGCTGGTCATATTCTTGGATTAACAAATGGCTGGAGGGTGGTGGTCCTCTGGTAGGCCTCACACCACTCATCCTCCCAACTAGTTGTTAATCTCTCAGAAATGACTGGCTTCACATTGAATGTACCTCAAATATTTGGTCAGTAGGTAAAGTCAAGGCAGACTGGATGGATCTTGTGTCTTTTTGTGTCTTCAGCATTTTATGTTTGAATGATTTTTCAGGATACCATAATATTCAAGAATGATCACCTTAAATACTGTTGCCTCAGTATCAGGCATAGAACCATACAAGGCCTCCTAAAAACTGTCCAACATACTACGATGTACTAAAAGAACAGCCAAAGAGAGTACCTCATTGTTTGAAATGCATGAAAAATTCAAAATGCATTCCACATGGTGTAGTGCATTTTATTCTCTGCTGGAAATGTACAGTCATATAAATGAGAGTGACAAGCAAATGCTTACTGAACATTTCAGAGAACATAATTTGAGCTGGATACACTGATAAACCAGTTACGTCCCATTTCACTTCCAACAATTTTGATCTTTATGAGATCTTAGTTTCCCTCTGCAGAGTTTATAGGATGCTAACCAAACTACTGAACACAGCTCATCATTCACTTGGATTCCCACCAGCCTCGGGTGTAAATAACATAATTATGTTTCTCTGTCTTTTCTTTCAACCTGTAAATATGTTGCCACTATACCTTCTTATCTCTTTATAAGAGATCTACCTGTCAGTCTACCTGTCTGTCCATCGGTTAATCTGTCTGTCTGTCTGTCTATTTATCCATCTATCTCTCCATCCATCATGTATTTACTGTATATGCTTATTTATACAAATCTGTTTGTGCTGTATAGGAAGGTATACACAGGGCATATGGGCTTCTATTAATTGCAAAGAACTACAGTAATGGAAACAGTTAAGACTGAAGTACAAGTTCACAAAAGTAGAGACATGAAATTAGGACAAGAAATCTGAATTGTTCCCATGAGTGCGAAATTTTAAATAAATAAATGAATGAGTAAATGCAAAAATAAATAAATACATGTCTTCTGAGTCTTTAGGATTGTGAAGCATGGTGTTCATTGTTTGAAAAATTGCTCAATACTGCACTGACATTACCCCAACTTCTGCACCTTTTCTTACAGCATTGCTGTGTGAGTAAATGTATGTACTGTAATGTACCTTGAAAGACGCTGCTAAAGATAGGGTAACAGCAACACTGCTCTAGGCAGTCATTAAAACATAGAGGAACACTACACCAGACAATCCCCAAGAAACAGAGGACTTAGTACCCTAAAACTGCATTTCCCTCATTTTATAGGTTTGTCCTTCAACCTTGTCTGATACCAAGACCTATTTTTTTGTTAGTTCTGTGCAGAATTTACAAATAGAAATCAATCAGAAGCATAATGGTGGAATTCTACTCTTTTTCAGGTGGTGGAGGAGGCTTTGGACGAGGTAGTAATGGACTGGATTCCTGCTGGGGTGAACCTGTGGAGGAAAGTGTCATTAGTCAGTGATATTTGCTGTGACTTAGCATCAGATTCTCCTCATCACAGCAGATGAAGGAAGGTCCTTAGGGTACATGCTGGTTCTGGAGGTCTTGGTGCTTGCTCCTGGTTGTACAAGACAGAATAAGCCAAGTGCTCAAGGAGAGTTCAGTTAATATTGATTAGAGAATCCACTAAAGGTGGAACGGCTGCTATACAAAAGTTTTTATTTGCAGTCAAACAAAAAACTGAATTGGGTAGGAAGCTCCTGCAACTGCAACACACCCTGGTGCTTCAATTGTAGTCTTAGGGGGCTTGCTCCTGGTTGTTCCTGTTATTACACTGGCACAAGAAGTTACATTTGTTGGGCAAGGAGGAGACTTTGGTGATGGAGGAGGTTTGCTGTTATGTTGCTGCTGTCAATGGTTATAGTTGCAGGAGAGGGAGGCAGAAGAGGACAGAAAAAGACAGTTTTTGCCAGGGGGAAAAACAGACTGGATTCCTACTAGGATGAAAATGTGGAGAGAAAGTGTTAGTAGGAAAATGGTTAAGTTGGAAAATGAGTCAGACATTCGTCATTGTAGCAGGCAAACAAAGGACTTTGGGAAAGATGCTGATGCTAGAGGCATTGGTTCTTGCTGCTGGTGTTGCAAGCCACTATGATGGTGCAAACCACTTGATTACAGGAAGTATTGCTGCAGGTTAGCTGTTGTCAATGGGTCTTACACAGATACTGAAAAAAATAGCAGCAGTTCCAAATACGGTTATCCCATGTGGCCTGAGAGGCATGATAAAACAACATTCAGAAAGTGGAGACTATACTACATTAGACAGATGTACCAGCATGATGCTCCAGCACAGGCCTGAGCACCAGGAGGAAGCAAAGGTGCCTAGGAGATAGGCAGGAGAAGAAAGTTACTAGAAATGAGTCAGATTTGGTTATAATTAGTAATGACCTAACCGAGAGTATTAATATACATATAATTGTCACAAGGTTCATAGACAGGAGGGCTGTACCTTACAATAAATGATTTAAAAATACTGAAAAAGCAGGAGCTAAGTGGCTGTGCTGCAGCCCACTTGATGCACATGAATTAACTGAGGATTCTGGAAGGTCTCATAGCCTAGGTGCAATTGACTTTTGTCTTTGAAGTCACATGTGCCTCATCAACCTATCAGGCGAACATAACCCAGTCTATAAGGAACTAGAGTGCTGTAGAGATTGCCACCCACAGTGAGTCTTACACTGGCACTGGCTGTGCTGTTGAAGGGAAGTTTATTTTGGATGGATGTTGGCAATGAGACTTACAGTGGCACAAATGATCGGGTTGCTGTACAGAAGTTTATTTTGTCTGGATGTTGGCAAATGGCCTTATGCTTAAACAAAATTATTGCTGGAGGGAAGTTCATTTTGGATGGCTGGTTTCAATGGGTCTTATACTAGCGCAAGAGACCAAGTTGCTGGAGGGAAGTTAATTTGGACAGGTAGTTTGGAATGGGTCTTAGGATGGCACAAGACACCGGGTTGCTGGAGAGAAGTTCATTTTGAATGGCTGTTGGCAACAGATCTCACAATGGCACAAGAGACCACGTTACTACTGGATAGCTGGTGCTGGCTGGCAGCAGGCTGGTGTTGACTGGTGCCTGAAAGCTGAGCTTTGTTTGGACACAGGTTCTAGAACGGTGCCAGAGATCAGGCTGTGGCGGTCATGCTGACTAGTGATGCTGGTTCTGATTACTGGCTGCTGTTCTTTGTTTGGACAAGTGTCCTATGCCAGTGCCAGAGACTGGTTTGCTGGAGGTGGTACTGCTAGTGTTGTGTGGCTGTTGACTGGAAGGTGCTGGCTAGCTGCTGGCTAGCTGATGCTGACTGGCCTTTGGACATGGATTCTAAGCTTGTGATAGAGAATGGGTTGCTGGAGATGGTGCTGGCTGCTGACTGCTGGTTGATTGTTACTGGTCTTCATTTGGACACAGGCCCTACACTGATATCAGAGATTATACAATGGCAAGAAAGAATCTTGGACTGTGATTGGTCAGTTTGGGGCTGGACCCATGGCGTTATCCCAGCACGTCACCACAGGTCTAGTCTCAGCACTGTGAACCTGCAGATGAGCCTTTGATTGATTGTTTCATCTTCTCTTAAAAACCAAAATATTTTTCCACACAAAAACATCTTTAAAACTATGTTTTTTACTGTATAACAATGAGCCATTGTATAATAGGAATAATGCGCTCCAGGGTGTGTGTCGTTTGGGATAATGCCATGCCTGTGGCATTGGACGCACTCGACCTGCGGCCTCGTGCCCAACCCCCCCAGGCGTGGCATTATCCCAGCACGACACACACTCTGTCATGCATTATTCCTTTATTGGTATGCTGGAGGTGTTGCTGACTGATGCTGCTGGGGCTGGCTGCTGACTGCTAGCTGGTGGCTGCTGGTCACTGTTTGTAAACAGGTCTTATGCTGGTGCCAGAAACTGGGATGCTGGAGATGGTGTACAACAGACAAACTCACCTTTGTAGCAGAGATGGAGGACAGTGTGGTGAGGTGATGAGAAGAGATATCTTAGCTGGATGCCTGACAGCAGTTGCACCATGTAATGTTCTTCTCAGAACAGAGAATTTAGGATGACTGAACTATTGGACTGTCAAAAACTATTGTTTACAATTGAAGCTCAGCACCTTACATTGCAATAACCTTATGCTTCTCAGGCCAGCCAGCTATTAGGAAAATACCATCATAGCAAATCTTTAACAACACTGCTGTACACCAGCCAACTGCAACCAAAATGCACACCTTCATGAGTCAAGAAAAAATGTAATTGTTTGTCATTTACAAGGTGAACCATTAAGGGTAATAATGCTATAGTTTTTTTGCTGTGTAGGAGAGACCTGAAAACAGAATGAAACGACAAACATATGATGTAATTCGATAAAAATAATTTTAAACTTCACGGTCCCACACAAGAAATATACAATTTATAACCACTAGTCAGCAACCCAAATGAAAACTGAAGTATGTTGATGGCATAGAGTCATAGAAACATGGAAACAGAAACAGAGAGTTTTTCAGTAGACAAGGACTGCTTGGCCCACCTAGTCTGCTCATTTTGCCCTACCTATTCTGACACAATAGACCCTACTTGAAATTCAACAACCTCCTCCTCCTCTTCCCTACCAAGATTCCCTTGTGCCTGTCCCATGCATGGTTGAAGCCCACCCCTGTTTTTGCTCCACTTCTTCTACTGGAAGACTGTTCCAAGCATCTACCATTCTTTCAGTGAAGAAGTACTTTCTCACATCCCACTTAAATTTCCCCCTTCCAGCTTCACTGCATACCATCTTGTTCTTATGCACCTTCTCCTCTGAAAAATACTCCCTTCCTATACCCCTATACACTCCTATGAGGTATTAATAAGTCTCTATCATGCCCCCCTTCCAGGGTGAACCTAATAAATCCCCCAGTCCCTTCTCATAGGGCTTCTGATGCAGCCTCTGCACCATTTAACTTGCCTTCCACTGGACAGTCTCTACCCTTTCTATGTCCTTATTGAGATGTGGTCTCCACAACTGGACAGAGTACTCCAGGTGGGTCCTCACCAATGATCGATACACTGGAAAAACCACATCCCTCATTCTGCTGGTGATACCTCTCCATATGCACCCCAGCATCCTGCTAGCCCTATCTACTGCCTTGTCACACTGCCTTGTCTCCTGGAGGTCATCCAATATTATTATTCAGGGTCACTTTCCCATTTTGTGACTGTCAATACCTCTTCCCCCATTTTATACTCTGCCTCTAGTTTTTTGTGCCCTAGGTGCAAGATTTTGGGTATCCCATGAAGACGGTGACTGGAAAAAGCGCAATGACAAAAAGGGCGATGGAAAACAGCTCAGCCACATATGGCTAGTGTGAAAAAACAGTGATCGCTGAAACAGTGACCTATGGTTTTCTCCCCTTCCTGAGTTGTGTGCCCTCGGAGTTGATTATATTTATTGGGGGGGAGGGCAAAGTTACTTTGGTACTGTTGTCACTGTTTTAGCGATTGCTGTGATTGGCCACTTGCCTCTGTGGCTGTGCTGTTTTTCCTTCGCCCTTTTTGTCCTTGCTCATTTTCCATCCCCCTTATCACATAGAACCTGATTTTGCAGTTTTTCACATTGAAACCCAGCTGCCATATCTTTGACCACTCCTCAGATTTTCTCAGGTCTCTGCTGACTCTCTCTACCCCCTCTGGTGTGTCCACCCTATGGCAGATTTTGGTGTCATCTGCAAAGAGGTATACCTTCCTTTCAAGCACTTTTGCAATGTCACTTATAAAGACATTAAAGAGGACATGGAGTCATGCATAAAGATCATCCCGCAAGCTTAAGTGTCAAAAGAACTTAATTGAAGAGGAAGAATTAGCAGAAGATTGTCAGGTCACTCTGTACAATTAAAGGGATGAAACATAGCCAGGGTGTGTGGAATATTTAGAATACATCCATCAACTCTATGAAGAGTTGCTAATTAACAAATTGTTTAAAGTGCCTGCACCAGTGCTGGTTATACTAGCTGATCATGATTTGCAAAACATTTTGAAACAGTACAAGGAAAACAGAGATAGAATTTTAACTACAAATTATCAGCAGTTTTGAGGGCAACATTCCTAACAATAGCTCTGGCAGTATTCACAGGAACCAAATCCTTCTAGAGAACATGCTTTTGTAACTACAACTTTGGGATCAACAAAATCCAAATTATTATTATTATAATTATTGCTGTTACATGCTGCAAATTTACATCTGCTTCAGCTGTTTTCTATCTCCCTTTTCATCGGAAGTTTAAAGCCTGCAGTTTGGGAACAAAAAGATCATCTGCTTTTGAACTGTGTACTTTGTTTCACCTTTTGCTGTGTGCTTAATTTGTGCCAGTGCTCCACTCTCTGTGGGACAGCCTTGTAACCTGCCTGTTAAAGCTCTGGTAAACTGGAGAATTGTGACTTTTACACCTGGGGCAGTGAGTGGGAGGAGAACCAGGGTCCTGCATCAGAGAAGAGGAGGGGCAGAGTGCTATAAAAACTCATGCTGCTCATAGTACGAGCGCTGTGGAGTGAGTGTGAGTGGCGTGAGCGCCACTCCGTAGAGAAAAAGGCTACTTCAAAACTGGGAGACTTTTAGGCTCAGATTAGTTTGGTAATTTGGAAATGTTTTGACTTTAAAATGTTTGGTTAGAAGTATTTAATTTATGTTAAATTCTAGGTGATATTAGGATAATTTCTTTGTAATTTAGAATAGGGGTTCTAATTTAAAAAACATTTTTTTAGATATATTTTAGTTGTGGAAATTTCTTTGAAAAATATTGATGTTTAATTTTTTAGGATGTTTACTTCTTTGCTGTTTTTTGAGTGTTGTAACTCAGAAAGAATTCATCACAGCAAAAAAATCTACAAATGAAAAATATTTGGTAAATTTGTTATTTTTATTTAATCAATCACAAGAAAAAATTGTAACAAACCAAGAAGGAATACTTTTCAGAGAATATTAAGAAATCAAACTTTGGGAGGATGTTATAGGCCTCTAAATCCTTTTAGGCCTAATAATGCTATATCAAATTTATCTGGGGAAAGTTGTTTTTTATTAATACTGGGGGGAGATACTCAGGTGAATCCAGGGCCTTCAAATTTAGAACTTAAAATCTTTCATGATAATGTACATAGCATTAGTTCTAAATCTGATCTTTTAGCAACTTTACTGAAAGATAAAGATCCATGTATATTAGGGTTAAGTGAAACATGGCTCTCAAACAAACATCAAGATGAAGAATTTGGCACTCAGGATTATAAAGTATGGAGAGTAGATAGAAAAACTAGAGGGGGGTGTGATGCTTCTTTTAAAATGAACATTAGGTTTTTCAGAAATTATAATACAGGGTAGTGAAAATAATATAGAATTTTTAGCTGTATACCTGGGACATCTAGGATTGGTAATTTCGATTATTTATTCACCCCCAAGGGTAAAAATAACTGACTTGGAGATAATTCTTACTAAGATAGCAGATAAAGTAGGAAGTAGACAATTAATTTTGATGGAAGATCTAAATTGTGATTGGAAAAATATTAGAGGGAGACAATTAAAAGACATAATAACTAACCTAGGATTAAAAAAACTCATTAAAAAAAACCTACCAGGTACACATTAAATATGACAAATGGATCCATATTAGATTTGATTTTGGTATCTACTCAAATTGAAATTGAAGCAGTGGGTGTTTTATCACCATGTCTTGGAGACCACAACTTGATTTGGGCTACTTTGCCCAGGTCTCAGTTTAATCAAAATTGGGTATATGAAAATAAAAATTGGACTAGGGACTTCGGAAGATTTTCAGAATCTAGGCTTTTAGATAGTGTTAGTAAAATAAAATGGGATAGATGTAAATTAATTCCAGATATTGACACTTCAATTAAATACTTTAGCCAAACTTTTGAAGAAGTATGTGATTTTCAAGCACCAAGAGTTAAAGCAAAGAAGAAATTAAATAAATTACCATGGATAAATGATAGACTTTTGAAACAAATTCAAATTAAAAATAGAATTTGGAAAAAAAGCACTGAGATCAAAATTAGAAAAGGATTGGATTTCTTTTAAGGTTGCTAGAAATAAATGTAAAAGGTTAATTTAGGCTTCAAAAATTTCATTTTACAAAAATAAAATAGATTCAAGTATAGATCCAAGACAGTTTTGGAGAGTGGTCAAGAAATTAACTAAACCGGGATGCGATTCCTCAGAGGAGATATTAAGATAAAAAAATTGGGATATCATTACTGAAAATCCAGAGGAAATTTGTAATGTCTTAAATAATTTTTTTGTAGATCTCCCAAATTGTGAAATTCCTTGCAATTTAGCTTTAGAACAAACTAATGTAGAGTCTATACAAAATTAATGTCCTCCATTTAGATTTAAAATTTTGACAGTCACCAAAGTATATAAAATTCTTCAAAATATAAATGCTCATAAGGCTTTTGGTAGTGACTGTCTGGAAGGTAAATTCTTTAAAGCTAGCTACTTTTCATGTAGCACCAATTATCACTTATTTATTTAATTGAAGTCTTCAAATTGGATATTTTCCCTTATCTTGGAAAGAGAGTAGAGTAAAACCTATTTTCAAGGGGGGGGGGATGCGGTAGAAGTTAATAATTATAGGCCCATAGCCTTATTACCTCTTTTGTCGAAATGTTTTGAAAAACTTGTCTCTAGCCAGATAATGGAATATTTGGACAGATACAGTTTGTTGACAACTAAACAATCTGGTTTTCAAAAAAAAACTATTCTACTACAACAGCCCTTTTGGAATTTTATGACCAAATAAATAGGTCATTGGGAGAAGCTAGGGAGACAGCTGTTATTTTTGTAGATCTTTCAAAGGCTTTTGACCTGGTGGACCACCCCTTACTAATTGAAAGACTTCATGAAATAGGCATGAGGGAAGATCCCTTAAATTGGTTAAAATCTTATTTGGATGATCGTTCCCAGAGAGTAGAGGTACAGGGATATTTGTCAAGAAAGAGGAAAGTAAATAGAGGAGTTACCCAGGGATCAATTTTAGGACCTCTTTTGTTCCTAATATTCATAAATAACTTGCCATCGACTATAGAAAATCAGAGATTCGACTTTATGCCGATGATACAGTTATAATTGCATCCAGAAAAACGGAAGAAATATTACAAACTAATTTGCAGTCTGATTTTAGAAGAATTGAGGGGTGGTTCACCAGGTCAGGGCTGATAATGAACACAAAAAAAAACAAAGTGTATGTATTTCCCATTGAAAATTTATACAGGAAATCAAATTAAACTAGAACAAGTTAAAGAATATAGTTATTTAGGGATTATATTTGATGAATATCTGACCGTTTCAAATCATATTATTGCACTGATTTAAAAAGTAAATAGAAGGGTAGGGGCGTTAAGAAGAAGTACTGATTGTTTATCTTCTTTAGATAGAAAAAAACTGGCAGATCAGTTAATTATTCCAGTGCTAAGATATGGAGAATTAATATATAGAAATGCAAATACAACTCTATTGTCTAGATTAGATAGAACTTATTATTGCGTAGCAAGATATGTATTACAAGGAAACTATCAGATTCATCATTGTCTATTGTTGAAGAAAGTGAATTGGTCACCTTTAGACATAAATCATAAGTGTCATTGGTTATCTTTAATACACAAAATGAAATATTCATCTGTAAATCATCCAATTTCTTTAATATTATTTACAGTGAACAACTATCAAAAACGGATATTGACAAGATCAGTTCACTTAAATAAGATAGTTGTAGGTAAACATTATAATAAATATTGGGACAGGTCTTTGCTATATCAGACTGCTAGTTTTTTGGAATTCTCTTCCTGATGAGGTAAGAGAAATTCCAAATTATTCATTGTTTACTCATACTATAAAGGAGCTATATGCTCACATTTGTGAGTGTTAAATGTTTTTTTTTTCTCTAAGATTCCTTGGGATTTTGAGATTTTATAATCTAGCTATTATAAGTTTTTTGGTATACAATGTTGTTTGTATATTGTGGTGTTTGTATTTATATGTATTTAACATGGTACTTATTTGTATGTGACTAGTTAGGGAATTTACACAGATCTGTCTTGTAAACTGGATCATGTCCAAATGACATGTATTACCTGTATAAAAATAAATTTTACCTACCTATCTAGCTACCTACATATACATTTAGTGACTGCAGCTGTATTGGTTCCATGTATACACAGACAGAGTAGTGGTGGAATACCTTAGATGGAACTACTCAACAGTCAAAGATTGTGCCATGCTGGGCAGCTGTCTGAAAGGGGGGGATTTTTCTGGAGTGTTTTAGAGTGTTTTAGAGTTTCTAACAAACTTTTATTGAGCATTTTGTATTTTTAATTTTCTCTCATACTGCCCGTTCTTCATTTATTTTTGTTAATGAGGGAATCCCTCTTTTTGTTTAACATTTAATTGTGTGGACTACCGGCATTTAATTAGTGGTTGAGCTTAGAGGTTGCTAGCGATAGGCAGGGAGAACTAGTGAGGCAGATTGAGGAGCACATTTTCTTATTTTTAGTTACCTCTTCAGTTCAGAGCTCACGGTTCCATATTGGACACCGGGTGTCACCATTCTCTCCAACGGGTGT
Source organism: Neoceratodus forsteri (assembly GCA_016271365.2). Lineage (NCBI taxonomy): Eukaryota > Metazoa > Chordata > Ceratodontiformes > Ceratodontidae > Neoceratodus > Neoceratodus forsteri. The sequence goes on from CM028131.1 coordinate 940,188,158, forward strand.
TCACTGAATTGGCGAGTGAGTCAGCCTGTTGCCTGCCTCCCTTCCTGCTTGGATTTGGTCCTGGGAGCAAGTACTGTTACCTGGAGGATTTTACACCTCATGCCTGCCAGGGGTAGGGCGGATAAGGGACACACAGCTCATTCAGTTCATTCAGTGGATGTATTGGGGTCAACACAGAGGAACACAACCACAGAATAATATCATGGAGTAACACAGGTTGCAGCTTCAGTATTAGGATCTTTACTATGGCAAGCTCTGAATCTAGAAGCCCGTAGCCAGAAATCTGGAGTTTAGCTTTAGCATGGTAAACTGTTGAGCTGTTGAGTTGTCTGACAAACTGTAGAACTGTTAATTTACTCTGTATAATTTATTATATCATTAGCTGGAATCTAATTGGGGTGATGGTCGCTGCTTTCACGTTTGCTGCTCGAATAGGGTGGCCGACCATGGCCACGACTCTTCTCCTTCGAGATTTCTTCTGGGATTATAAAAGCATTTACACTGGTGATTTAATATATGATGGAGATGGACAATGCTGTTTACTAGGAGATAAAGCACCTGGGAATTTATACCATATAAGAACATTGCCAGAATAAGAACCAGCCAATACCGATTACCTGGCCCCAGAGATCATTAGATTCTGGGCTATCAGTCTCTTTCATTAATTTGTCACTGGTGGTACAACTGACTGACTTGCTTCCAGGACATGTTTTTTGAACTGCTATTTGATCTGCTACTTGAACTGCTGTTTACCTGGATTTGGTTTAGTTAATGACTGGTGGTAAACTGTTGTTGGACGTGACCCAACTGTTTCAGTCTTAGTACTGGCCTGCTGAGTACCCGGACTGAACTTTACTGTATTGTAGTGGATTTCAGATTTGGAATCCCTCCATGTGCATTATTGTTCCCCTGTAGAATTTGGTTGGTGGTGGTTTAGAAGGAGAGGGTAGTAGGGTTTAGGTTGGAGAAGTATTTTGGGAGGGCAGTTGTGGGGTAGAAGTTTTTGGTGGGGTGGGTGTTTAGCCATGGCTATAGATGTGCTGCGTCGAGCCCTTATGGTACTCCCCTACACAGCTCAATGAGCTTCGGCCCTTTGCTCCCCCTCATTACTGGATGAAGTTTATTGTTAGTGCAGGGTGGAGGGAACTGTACGTAGGGGCAAATGGAAGACATGTAGAGGTGGGAGTTCTCAGCCAGTAGCCCCCATTGGGATTGTATGGACCAGGAGATGCCTTAGGACCAGGAAAGGACCAGAAAGTGGTTCTCCCTGTCTGGTTCATGTACTCTGGGTTCCTGTTAGACTGAGTGGGCAGGTAGATGATGGACCATCTGCCACGTTTTGTCCACTTCGGGCAGTGCTATGCAATGGCAGATTAATGAGGAATGAGACTGCAATTATGGCAGATCTTATTTCCTCTCTCGATCTGGCATGCATTACCAAGACCTGGCTAGGGGATGATACAGGCCCAGTTCTGGAGGCAACATTCCCAGCTGATTTCTTGGTGGTGCACTGCCCAAGGAGGGATCACATGGTGGGGGGTGGCCATCTAATTCACAACTGAACTGAACCTGATGGTGCACCCAGTGGTGGATGCTGAGTCTTTTGATTGCAAGGCCATGCATGGTGGTCCAGATGCAGGTTGCAGAATCTTCCTCATGTACCAACCTGCAGGTCATGAGGGGAAATTTCTGCAGGAAATTGTATCCCTCATCCCAGTCATGGTGTAGGAGTCACCTAGGTGGCTTATACTGGGCTACTTCAATGACTGGACTGAAGATTAGGGCTCCCACTTTGGCTGATATTTCCTCCAGACTATGGATACTCTGGGTGTAGCACAGGTTGTTACCTCTACAACTCACCTTCATGGCCATGCATTGGACCAGATATTCTCCCTGGGGCTTGAAGTAGGTGGCCTCATGATTGATCCAGTCAGCTGGTTGGGTCATTATGTCATAAGGTTCTGCTTCAGGGCCCCTCCTATTAGTCTATCTCCTGTGGAGGTGGTCCAGTATCAGCCTTTGAGAAGGTTAGGACCTGAAGGACTAATGTCAGTGCTGGACACCTCAGAAATGCTGGCAGCATGCACTGAGGGTGTGTAGGTTGTAGTGCTGGCTTATAGCAGGGTCATAGCTGTGGCCCTCGACACTCTAGCACCAGTCCAGTCCATGCATACCCCCTTGTCTCACACCTCGGCTCACTATGGTTTGACAGTGAGATGAGGGCTCTTAAATCCAGGGGACAGAGGTTGGAGCATCACTGAAGGAAGTCTAGGTCCATGGAGGATAAACTCGTTCTGGCTTCCCACCATGAGGAATATGAGAAGGAAATCTCTCAGAAGAAGGCTGATTTCTGTCAAGAGTGATTGCCTCTGGGAGGAACTGACCTGCTCAGCTCTTTTAGACTATGGACTCCATCCAGCCTGTCTGGAGCTTGTGAGAGAGATTGCACTTTTGAGATGAGATGATTTCGCTTGGTTCTTCTCAGATAGGGTATCCTCCATTACAGCTGCCATTACTCCAACAGGGCCTTATGTTCCCAGCAGAGATCTGCATCCAGGCTGGGAACACATGAGGGATTCTTGGGAGGAATTTTGGCCTACAATGACAGAGGAGGTCTGTTGGGTTGTCTTGTCACTGCAGCCAACTTGCTGTGATCTGGACCTAGGCCCTATGTGACTCTTAGTGAGCTGTGTAGTCCAACTGGGCCTGGTTTTTGCCCACATTGTCCAGTGTTCTTTGTGAGAGGGAATGGTACCAGGGACACTTAGTTGTGCTTTGATACGACCCCTGCTGAAGAAACCATCTTTGGACTCGGATGTTTTGTAGAACTATCATCCAACTTTAAGCTTCCCTTTCTAGGTAAGGTTATCGAGAAAGTGGTTGCGCTGAAGCTTGTGGAGCACTTGGAGGCTTCTAACATCTATGAGCCATTCCAGTTGAGTTTCAGAGCTTGGCACAACACAGAAATGCCCCCGGTCAGGGTGCTTAATGACATGCTCAGTGCGAGAATTAGAGGAGAGCAATCGATTTTTGTCCTTCTCGATCTCTCTGCGGCATTTAATGCTGTGAACCAAGGAATACTTTTGGACTGGCTCAGAGAATATGCCAGACTCACGCATTGTGATCTGCTGGTCTGAGTCCTTTCTTCTGAATAGAACCCAGAGGGCAGTTCTGGGGAATTACTCCTCGAGCCTGATGGTTCTGTCCTGTGGCGTACCTCAGGTCTTGGTCCTTTAGCCAATGTTGTTTGCAGTGTATATGCTGCCCATGGCATAGTCATTAGACAGTTCGGTCTGGCGTTTCACTGCTATGTAGATGATACCCAGCTCTAGCTGTCTTTTACACTCAGGACCCAGGCTGCCATCAATGTGTTTAATAAGTGCATGGTGGAGATCCAGAACTGGATGGCTTTTAGCTGGCTGAGATTGAACTCTGAGAAGGCTGAGGTATTATTGGTTGAGCTGGGCTGTAAGGAGGAAATTAATAGCTAGTGAGTGAGTTACTGTGCTTTGACTTGGTGATTTGGATCTACTGGCCTGCCCCAGGTTGAAGAATATGGGAGTAATTTTGGATGCTAGCCTGACGATGGAGGCCCAGATATCGGCCATCATCTGGAGTTGCGTGTTCCATTTTAGGAACATCCGCCAGATTACATCCCTGATCCCACCACAAGACCTGGCCAAACTGATCCATGTGTTTGTGACATTAAGGCTAGACTATATGCTGCAATGCCTAAAGTTTCTGCAGAATGCAGCATCTGGTTACTCACGGGCTTGCCAAGATCTTGCCATATCACTCTGGCACTGCGTAATCTGTATTTGCTGACAGTGAAGTGGTGTATCTCATTTAAAATAGGTTTGTTAACCTGCAAAGTCCTATACAGACTGGGCCCAGCCTACCTGAGTGAGCTCCTGCACCTGCACACCCCAGTTTGGTCACTCCACTCCTCTGAGGAAGGCCTTCTGAGAGTACCAAGGGCAAGACTAAAAACTTCAGGCAACTGGGCCTTTGAAGTAGTTGGCTCAATGCTCTGGAATTCCTTGCTCAGGTCCCTGAGGGAGGTCCCCTCAGTAAAGGTTTTTATGATGGGGTTGAAAAAATAAAATCTACTACTATCACTAAAACTGCTACTACTACTACTACTGTTCCCAGTACTGAGTCCTGAGATACCAGCACGGGGTCATAATGTCATGGAGGAAACTGCGAATACAAATAATGGTGCAGGCACAATGGGGTGTGCTTTAACAGCATCAGGACAAAATCCTTACTGAAACAACAAGAGTGCACACCATTGTAAATGCAACTGTCTTTCTTTTTGTGGGGGACTTTGCCACCTGCACCACCTGATGTGGGTGGCATCACCCCCCACAACCCACAGACTTATAATAATCAACTCCAAGGGGTCATGGACTTTAGGAAAGAATAAACGATGGAGTGGGAAAAAATGTTTTTTTACAAAAAAAGCCGCATTACAGTGTGACCTGGGCAGAACCAAACTGCAGCCTCTGATCCTCCGATGCCGCAAGAGGCAGGTGCCCTATCCACTCCACCATGGAAGTCAATCAATCAGTCAATCAAGTCTTTATTTAACTAGGCATTCATCATTGAGCAGAAGCTCATTTGCAAGATGGACCTGGGTGGAGCATGAACAATTGTATATACAGGTCAACACAGGTATTTACAAGGCAATACAGATAAATACTGTTTACAGAGAGGAACATAAAAGAAGTTCATATGTACATAGAATTATACAGATATTGTACAGATTGCATGGTGTTTGCAAACATCGAAGTGCCTATAGGAAGATAAAGCAGGTTATCTAAGGTTGCAGGAGGAAGTAACGGAAGAAAAAATAAATAAAAATATACACCCGGTAGAGGTGAAGGTAGGGAGGGAAGGAGGAGGGAGGTAGGTGGAGAAGGGCTAGGAGGTATGGTGCAGAGAGAGGAGTTGGTAAAAACAGGATGTAGAGAAGGTAGATGGAGGAAGGAGTATATGTGAGCCCTGGGATTGAATGCTATAAAGTACGGGCATGGAGGATGTCACAACCCAGGGGTAGTGAGCTCCTATCCGAGGTTGGGAAAGAATTGATTAGGGGATGGACAGGCCTAGTGTTGATAAGACAAGAGGATAAGAGAGAGAACAATTAGGCTTGCGAGGAGCAAGCTGGGGGGTCAGTACTTAAAATTGGGTCTAGGCGGGGCTATATACCAGTGCAGACACTGGTACTGGGTCTGAGTGGGTGAAGCAATTATATACGTTTCTGATTGTACAGAAATAAAGCTTCTTGAAGGCATTTATACCAATTAGAGTGCTTAATTTGAGTTTTTTTGTAGATCTTTCGATAAGGTAGGTAGCACGAAGCTTATGGCTGCCCTGCTGAAGCGGGATTTTGCTTTGGGTGCTTTAAGTGTAATAGCTGAGTAACTTCTAAGTGCATATTTCCCCATTATACTCAGGGGAAGACAGCAGGAGATATAGTAAGGCAGTTTATTAGAGATGGCTCTATAGGTCCAGACAGCGGTGTTTCTGTGGCGCCTGAACTTTAGTGATGTCCACCCCACTGCCACATATAGGGTGCAGTGTTGCATGTCGAAGGGAAGTCCCATTATAAACCTCAGAGCTCAATGGTAGAGTGTGTCCAGTTTAGCCACGTAAGAGTTGGGGCATTGGCTGTAGAGTAAATAAGCGTAATCAACCAATGATAGGAAAATGGATTGGACCAGTTGTTTCTTGGCATCTCTGGTGAGAAATTGGTTGATTCTAAAAAACAGGCTAAGCCTTTGCCGAAGTTGTTTTAGCAAGTCCTCGATATGTTCAATGAAGGAGAGTCTTTGGTCTATCCAAACTCCCAGATACTTGAATTTTGTGACAAATTCTAGTTTTCTCCTAGAACTGTGGTAATTTGGGAACTGTCCCACTGGACACAGGGTTAGCTGTACGGATGAAAGGGAGAGACCATCACTTTAGTTTATTTGGCGTTAAGGAGTAACTTTTTTTGGAGGAGTTGGCTTTGCAAAAGGTTGAATTCTGACTGTAGGTCATTGCAGGCAGCTTCAGGTGTTGGGCGACTCACATAGAGAACTGTATCATCTGCAAACAGATGGATGTTGGCTTCTTTTATACAGTAGTCGATGTTATTAATGTAGATTGCAAAAAGAAAGGGCCCTAATATAGAACCTTGAGGTACTCCTCTTTGCAGAGATTTTAAGGGGGACAGGCCTCTATCGGCTTTAACTTGTTGAAGGCGCCCTGTAAGATAGTCAGTAAACCATCGCAGGGAGGAGGGTCCACACCTATGGTTTGAAGGGAGGAGAGGAGCAGACTATGGTCGACGGTGTCAAAAGCCTTGCTTAGATCAAGGAAAACAGCACAAATAAAGTTTTTGCTCTCAAGATTACGCTGCCAGTCATTAGTAACTTTGGCGAGGGCTGAGATAGTGCTATGTTTAGCTCTGAATCTGGACTGCATAGGGTTTAGCAGTTCCCTAGACTCAAGGTGAGTCCTCAGCTGTGCATTTACAATTTTCTCTAGGAGCTTGGACAGGACCGGAAGGAGAGAAATTGGCCTCTAGTTATTGAGATTGTCGGGGTTGCCTGATTTGAACAGTGGTATGACATGTGCTGTCTTCCATATAGGTGGTAAGGTGCCCTGAGACAGGGATAAGTTAAAAAGGTGGGTGACGGGTATGGCTAGTACGTGGTAGGCAATTTTTAGGAAGTAAGGGTCAAGGGTGTTAGCCCCAGCACTTTTTCTAGTATCCAATTTCGGTGAGGCAGGTTGAAGCGAGAAAGGCTGCGAAGCTATTGGAGTTTCAGGCAGTTGGCTGGCAGTCTGGGAGTGAAGTATGTTTGCAGGGGAGTTATCAAATGCCATGCCTGCAGTAGCAAAGTGGTTATTGAATGCGTCAAGTATATCCATCTTTTTGGTTATAGTCAAATTGCCAGAGGTAATCTTGGTCGGGAGTGAAATTCCTGGGGAGTGGCCTAGCAGATAGTTGATTGTGTTCCAGCCTAGCCTAGCACCACCCCGATAGTGTCCTTCATGTTGCATCATGGCAGCCTACAGCGACAGGGGTAGTGGTTCTTACTGCATGCTGAAACAACCCGTCACTGTAGAGCCATTCGTGCATCCTACAGTGTGTTATTTCATGTGCGGTTTTGCCTGTGCTATATTCACCTGGTACCTGAGGTACCCCGCTGGACACTTTTCCAACCCCTGAGTACATGCCATTTACCACTACCCTCTGTCACCTATCCATCAATCAATTTCATACCCAGTTTAACACCTTATGACCCATCCCCAAGCTGTTCAGTTTATTTATAAGCCTACTGTATGGTATTGTTTCAAAGGCTTTGCTGAAGTCAAAGCAGACCACATCCACCATTCCACCATATTCTATTTCCCTGGTCACCCAGTCAAAGAAATCAATCAGGTTTGTATGATATGCACCCCACCCCCCATTAATCCATGCTACCTCGGGTCTTGCATTCTACTAGAATCAAGATACTCCACAAGCCTTTCATTTAAAAGCATGTCCATTAACTTCCCCACCACTGACATCAAACTTTCTAGCTTATAGTTGCCAGCCTCCTCCTTGCTGCCATTTTTATGAAGCAGGAATATATCTGACATCCTCAAGCCCTTTGGGACTAATCCTGTTTCCTGTGAGTTGTTGAACAGGGTTTTCTGAGCTGTGAGAAGAGATGCAGTGAAGTTCCACTACAAACTCAAAGTGAACCCGAAGTGGACCACTTCAAGTTTGTGTAGTGCTATGCAAAATATCCATTAAGAACCTGAAATTTGCCTTTTAATGGACTTTGCGTTGTCCACTTCTGGTTCACTTTGAGTTACAGACTTGTTAAGGAGAAGTTGGTAAGAAAAAGCCCCCAGATCATGTCTGACTGTCTCTCCAGGTCTGCAGGTCACATGATGCAGGGAGGAACTTAAATAGGCAGGAAGTCAGTGTTTCACTTTCATGTTCTCATGAAAGAGCAAGTCGCAGGCTGAGCACCAGAGTGAGAAAGAAATATATATATAAAATAATAATAATAATATGCTTTATTTTTACCACGCCTTTCTAAAATCAAGGCACCTTGACAGTAAAACACAAAAGAATAAAACAGGGTGCAATAAAACCATCAATACAACAAATATAGGGTTTCATAAAATTCAGCAAATTACCATCAGGTAGGGTAGGCTTGAAACCACAGGTGGGTCTTGAGGGCCTGTTTAAATCCCTCCATGGTCATGCACTCCCGAAGCTGACAGGGTAGAGAATTCCAAAGAGCTGGGGCCGAGTACATAAATGCACGGGCCTGTGAAGATTTTAAAGAAACACTTGGAATCTCTAGCAATCCCTCATCAGCCTAGTGGAGTGATCGCTTGGGGCAGTATGGCACCAGAAGCTCTTTTAGGTAGTCCGGGCCAAGTCCATGTAGGGCTTTATAAGTCAGAAGTCTGACTTTAAAAGTAATCTGCCACTGTGCCTGCAGCCAGTGCAGCTCACGCAGCATCGGGGAAATATGACAGGTCTGAGGAGTACCAGTCAATAACCGGGTTGCAGCGTTCAGCACTAGCTGCAAGCAGTGGATATCAAGCCCTGGTAGCCCTAGATAAAGGAAGTTACAATAATCAAGGCACGAGGTCACAAAGGAGTGGACCAATGTAGACAGGTCACCGGACAGAAACAGGTGCTTAATCCTGGAGATGTTCCTTAGATGGTAAAAGGAAGATTTGAAGACTTTCAACACCTATGACAGCAGTGTTAGCCCGTCGTCAAAAATCACCCTCAGGTTTCTCACCCATTCAGAGGTTAGGAGCTGGGAACCATCAAGAAAAAGTCCAGAAGGTAAACCAGCTCCCACCCCCTCTATCCAGTGACCAGAGTCCACAACCATCACCTCAGTTTTCTCCGAGTTCAAACTCAGCCAGCTCAAATTCATCCAATCCTGGATTTCAGCAAGGCAGTTGTTAAATACCGAGAGAGCTCTATCCTGATCGGGTGCAAAAGATAGATAGAGCTGGGTATCATCAGCATAGCAGTGAAATCTCAGCTCATACCTTCTTACAATGTCTCTGAGGGGCAGCATGTACACTGCAAACAACATGGGGGACAACACCAAACCATGAGGTACCCTAAATGGCAGAGAGACTTGGTCAGAGGAATATATCCCCGACACCACTCTCTGAGTTCTGCCAGTGAGGGAAGATCTAAACCACCTGAGGACTGTACTAGACAGACCACAGGTGAACCTCAGGCATTTGAGAAGAACTCCATGGTCCACAGTGTCAAACGCTGATGAGAGATCAAGAAAAACCAAAATGGAACTGCTCTTCTGATCTCTCGCCATCAAGAGATCACTGAGCACCCGAACCAGTGCGGTCTTGGTACTATGCCTCTTTCGAAAAACGGATTGGAGAGGTTCATAACTGTCATGGATGGTCAAATTGTTCTCCAATTGTAGGGCCACTACTTCCTCAGTCACCTTCCCCACAAAGGGAAGGTTAGAGATCAGTCTGTAGTTGGCAAGACAGTCTGAGTCCAGAGAAGCTTTCTTCAGAAGGGGCGTTACCACCGCTTCCTTCAGAGAGCTAGGAAACTCATCATCTCCAAGGAGCACCAGACTATCTGTGCTAGGACCAGGCCAATGGTATCACAACAACCCCTGATCAGGGTAGTTGGGCCCGAATCCAAACTACAGCATGTAGGGTGCATACCCTGGACAATCTGCATGACATCAATAAACTCTGGCCGGTCAAATGAACTCCAGGAGAATTGAGGGACAGTGACCGAGCGATGATCCATGACAACTCCCATAGAGTGTGCTGGTTGGAGCTCTGCCCTGATATCAACCACCTCCGTCACAAAGAAAAGAGCAAGCTCTTCACACTCCACTTGTGAAAAGGCTCTTTGAACCTGTAGACAGGCTGGATTGCACAGTCTGTCCACAGTTCAAAAGAGCTGAGCCAGTCAGTTCTGAGCAGCTGCAATCTCCCTGGACAGGAACTCTGCCTTCTTACTGGTAATTGCAGAATGATAGACTTGATAGTGTTCCAACAGTCTAAGGTGGTCGGCATCTAGGTAGATTTCCACCAGCAATGTTCTAATCTTCATCCTTGTCACTGCATCACCCTCAAGGTTCCATCAAACCAAGGGGACCAAGGGCGAATTGGGAGAGGACGAACATGGACAGGAGCAATGATATCCAGAGCCAAAGAGATGGCTTTGTTATAAGCCAAACCAAGGCATCTGGGTCACTGCTTGCTCCAGGAAGCACTGATAGGTCAAGTGCCACCACCAGACCTTCAGAGCTTACATGTCGCAAAGGGTGGTACCTGACCATCTCCACAGGGGTAGGCCTATGAAGAGAGGTGCAAAAACTGAACCCCACGGTGTAATGATCGGACTATCCAACAGGTTCCACCCCCAAATTGGAGGCTTTGATCCCCAGAAGGAAGATTAGGTCAAGGGAGTGACCACCTTTATGAGTGGCAGAAGTAACAACTTGTGTAAGGCCCAAAAATGTCATCAATTGGAGGAACTGTTGTCCAAATTGTGAGAGTTCGTCATCAACCCAGGCATTGAAGTCACCCAGGACCATCAGCCTGGGTGACTCAAACACCATGTCGATCACAAAGTCCACTACTTCCTGTAGGAAATGCTTCTCATCCCCTGGTGGACGGTAGATGAGGGTGATACTACAACCTACACCTGCCAGTACAGTACACTCAAATGACTCAGCCTCCTCAACTGGTATATTCGTGAGGCCCAGTTCGGTCTTGAAACAGGCCACAACCCCCCTCCTTAGCAGTATAGAGAGAGATATACATTTATAGTCGATTTGTTTTTGGATTGGTTGCTTTTAGTAGTTATTTAGTGTAAAACTGTTCTGCAGCAGGTTTTTTTTTGTTAATTAGAGATTTTTTTTTTGCTCTAAAAACCAAGGTTTGTTTGAGTTAGTCCTGCATGTGGTCCATCTTTCCAACTAGTAATTTTCCTTTTTTTTTTGGTGATGGATCATGGTCGTGATGTGGAACATGGAGGGACAAGTGTTGGTGGCCAGTGGGGGCCATGAATGCTGGGCGGCCTTGGATGCCCAATGCATTTAAAGTGTGCTACTTTTGGTGTGGCCATAGACAGCCCCACAGCAGGTGTTTGACTAGAGCTGCATGCAGAGAAGCAGACACAGCAGTAGCAGTCTCAGCTGGAGCAGTAGCAGTCTCAGCCGGAGCAGCAGCAGGCTCAGCAGCAGCCTGAAGAACTGCAGCCAGAAGTTGTTGCCCATCCATTACTGGCAGCACAGCATGCGGTTGCACCTCCAGCAGTGGCATCTTCCCAGCCTGTTGTATCTGGCATCCCCTACTTCCTGTACTGGGTCCTGCACGGGCTCTCCCATGTGGGTTTTTTTTTGAGAACATCCCGAGTGACCCCACAGTAGTAAGGTGCAAGCTGTGCAGTGTGCTGGTCCAGCGGGGGTGCAAGGGTGGACACTTAGGGACCGGTGGGCCAAGGACACACATGGTTGTCCACCACCGAGAACAGTGGGATGCCAAGCTGCAGGAGGTAGCAGCCACTCCTGCAGCTGTCATGTAGTGTGATCCTCCACCTGCGCATCACCTCCATCACAAGGCCCCCTCAATTGAAACAGAAGAGGTGGTGGGGCCCACAGCTGCAGCTGACCAGGTACAATATGACCTGTCACAGCAGCTGGTGATGCAGACAGACCTGGCTGTTATGTGGGTGAAGGTGGAGGAGCTTAAAAAGGCTATGGAGGGTGCCGTCCAGCAGCTTACTCACATTGAGGGCCAAAATGTGGAAATTATCTACTTACTGCAGTGATTCGGTGTCGGTGGCCAGCAACAGCCCCCACAGGCCCCATATTTTATGGGGTAAGTGGTGGCTGCTGCATTGGACTGGGGTAGGTGTATTAAATCTGCTTGTTTGAAAAGGTAGTCACCAGGTTGAATACTCGAATGTATCGAATGTTTATGCATGCACTTTATTCACACAGTGGATATTTCTGTGGCACTTTTATTGTATGCAAAGGTACAAAATAAAATCTGTATGCAGTGCAAGAAAATTGTGTGTCGAGTATTCATTTGGAAAAAGCTGTCTTTAACTGCCTAATCTACCTAAGTTTGCTCACTTGATTTTGGGATTTATGTTACGTTAGTAAAAGGGGTTATTTTAAACCAGAAGCCCCTACAGGATGATCACCCCTGAATGCTAATTGTGCTCAGGTTTCTTTTTTGGAATAAAAAACCCATAATATATTCAGTAGTGATGATAAGTTTTAATTCCCCCCACCCAAAACTGTCTCCTTTCTTTTTAAGTTTTTCCTTCAGCAATGTTTATTTTTTCTACCAGCTGAAGTATGACATTTCTGTTCAGCCAATGTTTTGTTTGTTATTTTCCCCAGTTGTTAGTTAATGTACTTTATTTTTTACATGAGTGATGGTCATCAAATGGCGGATGCTGCCTGCTTTCGTTACAGGTGAAACTGTTCTGCCGTTACGCATATTGCAATAAAGATATCTTGAAGATGGATTTTTGGTGGCACAATTTAAACTGAAATGAAAGCACACAGTGAATGCACAGTTGGCGACCACATGATTTATTATTACATAAAATCAAGTAATGAGTGAACCACTAAATGGTTATTGCGTAAAGCATAATGATGTGTGTGTGTGTGCGCGTGCGCGGTGTGTGTGTGTGTGTATATTGAGAGAGGACATTTGTGGTAGATATGTAATGAGATTTACCATTACGTGGGTCAAGAAATAAGAGATAAAGACAATTTCCACACCAAATAGCTCATCTCTGCTTTTCATAGATTTCTTAATTTATATTTTTATTTTCTTACAGAATATAGTATGACACAGTGGCAGAGCTGGAGGGGGGCTGGGGGGCAGTCACCCCTCCTGGCTGCCCCAGTGTGGGTAGTGGTGCCCCACCACCATCTTTATTCACTGTTTAGTGCCCGTTGTGGATCCCATGATTGACTGAATGGCCCCCCTGGCTCACAGATGCTCCCAAACCTGGCTCCGCCACTGGTATGACATTCATGTTCAGTTTATATTTTCTTTGTGTTGTAACTTTTCTTAATCAGGTATTTCTTGTCCTTCATAATGGTAATTCCTATTCCCCACCCTACCACAAGTGTCACCCCCAGCACACACACGCCATTATGCTTTCTGAAATAAACAATGTTTAGGTTATTACCAATTACTTTATTTAATGTAATAATAAGTCATGTGCTCACCAACCAGTTGGTAGACAGTGTGTGCTTTCCTTTGATTTTAAATTGTGTTTCCAAAATGTCATCTTCCAGCCGCTTTATTGCATCGCGTGTAGCGGCAGGACAGTTTCACCTGTAATGAAAGTATGTAGCACACGCCATTTTCACAACCATCAGTCATGTAAAAAATAAAGTAAATTAACTAACAACCACAAAAATACTTGTTCCTTTTCTGAGCATGTAGTTAAGGCACCAGGGCAATATTCACAATACCATAACACCACCTAGCATGCCCCCCAATAATGTACTATTTTGTGTTTGAATGTCCCCGTTTTAATTTCATGAAAAGCCAAGATGAAAATTAATACCAGTCCAGAAATGTGTCACAGTGTGTTAAGTGACATCATTGTGTTGTGATGACACTTGCTGCTGCTGGTGTTTTTGGCCCTTTCTTTTCATTTCATGTAAAGCCCAGATGAAAATGAATACCAGTCCAGAAATGCATCACAGTGTGTTAAGTGACATCATTGCATTGTGACGACACTTGCTGCTGCTGGTTTTCGCCCTCTCTTTTCATTTCATTTAAAGTCATAATGAAGAATAATCACATGAAAAACTGTTCAGAAAAGTCACAAGTATTTCTTGACGCACTGCTAAAAGCGTGAACCTACAACCAGAACTCTGCATAAGTGTCCCAAGTGAGAACATGGCTTGCTGGTGCCTGCAGCTGCTGTTTAAATGTCATGAAAAGTCCAGGTGAAGAATAATCACATGAAAAACTGTTCAGAAAAGTCACAAGTACTGTATTTCTTGATGCACTGCTAAAAGTGTGAACCCAGAGCCAGAACTCTGCATAAGTGTCCCAAGTGAGAAAATGACTTGCTGGCGCCTGCTGCTGTTGTTGTCCATCTGTTTTCTGCTGTTGCTGATGTACAGTGTGTTGCTAAATGATGATAGCCTCAGATGACCATGGAGTTGAAGTATAATTTGCACTGACTGAAACATGCTGCCCTATGTGTGTGTATTCATTCCAACACTGGTAAGTTAGTGTACGTGTCACTGTCATGTTTTTACAGACACACTGCCATTTAATGTGTATTGAATCTTGTATTTTGTTGTAAGTACTGAGCAGTCCATCATGTTGTTCTTTTGTAGGGAATCATCAGAATACATATTGAATGTTTCCCCTTCACCAGTGTGTTGGCCATGGTCACATTCACATGTCATACATATGTGCCGCCATCGAATGTGGTACTGTAAAATTAAAAATTTTTCAGGGGGGGACTGCTGTGAGTGAGTGAATTAATAAGCATTTCTCATTACCGTTCTTTCCTTTCACATTCTCAGGTTACAGCACACAGATTCAAGACTGTAGTGATGAAACTATGTTGTCACTACATATGTGTTCCACATGTGTCTGATTGTTGACTTTGGCTGTACGAGCAGTGTCAAACCATGAAAGGTAAGTATTTTTTTCTTGGGGGGGAGTTGCATGGGTCATTTGGAAAAAATTTTCATTAATACTTTTTTCTTCTTTCCAGATCTTCAGTATATACAAACTGTTGTCCATCTTCAGATGGTAACTTACTGCCAGTCCATAATACCTTGATGCTATCTGCAAACAGATGAAGAAGAAATTATTTTGAATTCATTCCAGTACCTCATTCAGTATCAGTACCCTGTGGAGCTGTTCCTGTCTTTTGTTATAGTCATCATCTGGCCTGTATGTCACTGCTGTTAAATACTTTACACCGACGGCAAACAAGGGAAACAAAAAATAAGAAGAAAGCAGCCCTCGCAATCCTCAGTGCCGGAGTTGTACCCACTTGGAAATTCTTTTTCCATGACTGCATCAGCAACCTCAATGGTACACTGTTTTACACTGCACCAGGGTGGTCTGCTTCACCTGCATTATTCAGCACCACCATCACCGTGACTGGGTACAAAGATAAAGATTGTGATTTGTCTCATGACTCCTGAATCTGTGATCATGACATGACAATGAGTACAACATTTGAAGTGAGAAATGCACCACACTGCTACTCTGAACACTACTTGAAAACTCAAAGTCATCCTCCTCATGCCTGTGGCAAACCTCTGGTGTTAATTCACAACTTGTACCTACATGGCTACTTGCTGTTATTTGATGACTGGCTGGCAGATTTTATTTCAAACACACACGCATAATTTATTTCACACACCACCTATGCTAAGGTTTTGTGACTCGTGATCGTAACATGACGTGACTCAGTCAAAATGAACTTTCCAGAACTGTGCAATGTTCACGCCGAGATATTATCTACTGGATTAAATAGGTCCAGCTTATTGTGAGGACAAAGATTTGAGTAGGGCATCCTACAGAACATGAACACAAACAAAAGCATAGTACTAGAACAAGGATCTTGAATGATGTGACATGATAACTGGGTGTTCCCCAGTCCTAATTCATGATGAAACCAAAGATAAAAAAAAAAAAAAAAACAGGGTTGGACCAAAAAAAATTAAAGTTGTGTGATTCGTGATTGTGAAGATGAAGATTGTGATTTGTCTCATGACTCGTGATCATGATATGACACAAATACAACATTTGCACTGAGGTATGCACCACACTGATACTCTGAACACTAATTGAACATTCAAAGTCATCCTCCTCATGCCTGTAGTAAACCTCCAGTGTTAATTCACAACTTTTACCTACATGGCTACTTGCTGTTACTTGACGACTGGGTGTCAGATTTTATTTCAGACACACGCACAGAATTTATTTCACACACCATCTACATTAAGGGTGATGCCACAGGCATTGCTGTTCCCACACAGATTCAAGGACCTTGCCTGGCCCTAACACCCTCTAATACAGTACTTTTTCCCTTTAAGGATTTTTTTCTTTTTTTATTTATTCCACGTGATGTGACGGAATGCCCTGCCCACAGAGCCAAAGCTTATACCCCACTGACTTATGTGGCTCATATGCCACAGTCAGAAGCACCTTTGCCAGACCATGTCTTTGTGGGCATTTTTTTAGATTACAGAGAGTCACCAATAAAATAAATACATTTCTTGCAAACAGTTATTTTTTCTAATTGTGTGGGTTGCTAACAATTTCAACTTGGATGCCTTCCTGTGGAGAACATGTTCCAAGTCCAACCACAGCCTCAGTATGATCACCCACTATTTTTTCTTCAGCATTTGAATTTATTGGATGGCCCAGGCATAACCTCAACAGCACTGGAAACGAGATTGTGATTGTGAGTCATCGTCAGGATCAGAATCATGTTCAACTACTGTGGGGATGGGGAGTGTGACATCAACTACACTCTGACTCACGTCTTTGGACTCCACAATATTTTGGCAACCTGTTAACTTCTTACAGGTTGAACTTGGGGCAATACTCATGCCATCACCAGCTTCACTACCACCACCAGCGGGGACAACAGCATCTCCAACCATCATTAAAGCAACTGATTGCATTGTGAAAAAACACAGCTGGAGAAATCCCTTTACTGTCATCAACTGTGCCCTTATGCTGTGTACTACCACACCCATGGCCACTCTTGCCACCGGCAGTAATGCCATGGCCAGAAAAACATCTTTGCATGCATGTCTCTTTGTGGGCATTTTTTGGGATTCCACAGAAAATTAACAACAAATTTAGATTTCTGAACTTTGGGGTGAATGGGAAGCCAAAAAACAACAACTGTGGCTTACAGCTGGAGATTGGGCCCTAAACAGATGCAGATGCACAGATAGATGGAGACTGTGCACTCAAAAGATGCAGCCACCCAGCACAACAACATCGTAAGCAGTGGTCACAAATCCAAAACTGGAAAAATAATACTTCCTTTTGAGGGATGACAGCAGCATTACCAGTCCGCTACCATGACAGAATGAAGCAGTAAAACATACTGCAGATGGATACGAGATTCAGAGTGCTGTGATTACAGTGTGGTGCAATAAAAAGCATCTGACTTGATGACATGCGGCGCACACACACACACACACACACACACACACTAAAGGTAAGGTGCAGAAAATGTAACAGTTCAGCACACTACAACCAAATCTTTTAAACCAACTGAAAAAAGACACATCACCACAGCAAACAGCAAACATTTATCAAAACTTACTACAAGTATTACTGTGTGTACATGAACACTAGCAACCCAACAACAGTTAGAAAGACTGTCTTTCTCACTGTGAATCTCCCTTCACCACAGATCTGCCCCTCCCCCAAAGCACACTTCTACACTGTCTGTCAGTACACAGACTGAATGTTCTAAATTAATGTTCAGAATGCACACAAAAACAATAAACACTCGATGATATAAGCACAGGATGGTTTCCTACAATATATGTACTAAATTTTGACAAAAACAAAATTGGCTCAAAAATTATTTCTGAAAGGTTTTCCGATGGTTTGATTCACAGAGCTATAAGATCAAACTGTCTTCAGCTTTCCACTACACACACTAAGCAGAACTGAGGCTGTGCAAGACAATCTAGAGCCCATGTGACCTGCCATCCCATGATTCACGGCAAAGTTTGCCTTAAAGGCCAAAACAAAGGCAAAGTCAGCACAAAGTGCATAGAAAACAATGAGACTTCACATTAACTTTAAAGGCAAAGTTATTCACTTTGCATTGCAGAGTACTTTGCGTAGTTATGGCTATGATGTGAAGTTCTCCACATAGGGAAGTGCATGGACTTCGCCCAACACTAGCTGTGAGTACCTCCATGATCTCCCTCCACACCCTTGGGTGTGACCCATCTGGCCCCATAGCTTTGTCAACTTTCAGATTCATAGACCCCTTCAGGACTATCTTCTCTGTGAATTAACTTGCGTCTGCCTCTGTCCCCCAGTGTTCCTGCTGCAATTATGTGGTCAACCCCTCTCCCCTTCAACTATGAACACTGAACCGAAGTATCTGTTTACTATATCTGCTTTTTCCTGATCCTCTTCTGCACAGTCACCCCTGTCCTTCCTAACCTCAGAGTCCCTCCCCTTGTCTTCCTCTTTTCATTAATGTACCTAAAACAAGCATTTGTCAATGCCAAATGTTGTCGCGCTGGCATTGGCAGTGGCGGAGGTGGAGAGGCATAGCACTGTGAGTTTGTTAATGTGTCCCAAAAGCTGATTTTGCACAGCGAGTACGCCACTGTGTGGCAGAGCTGTGGAAACGCATTTTGGGCAGGCTGTGGAAAATGGCAGCTGGACTGTTGATAATGAGGTGTGCACAAATGCCAGTGGTGAAAATGTGGCAGATAAATTGCAGATTGGCCGAAGTTACAAGGGTGCGTGGAAACTGCATGATTCTTGCACAACACAGTCATTGCCTGGACTTTGCCACCAAATTTTCAACATCGGCATTTTAGGACCTCTGCTGATGAATAGTGTCACCGTCATTTCCTCAAAGTGTCCTGAAAAGTGATTTCACACAGTGACCGTGGAATTCTGCACCAGACATGCGAAAACACATTTCAGCCAGCTGTACTGTTCATAAGGAGGTATGGAAAAATGCCAGTGATGAACAGCTGAGTGAAAGTATTACAAATTCACAGTCACGAGTGTGCGTGCAAACTGGGCAACGCGCGCTCGTAAAACACTCATTTTATTGACTTTCATCCCTAAATTTTGAACACAGGCATTTTAGGACATCTGCTAATGAACAGTGTCACTGCCATTTTCATAATGTGTCTTGAACATGGGCTTTCCACAGCAACCACGCTATTGTGCGCCGGAATTGCGAAAACAGATTTTGGTCAGGATGTGAAAATGACAGCTGTAATGTTCATTAGGAGGTGTAGAACAATGGCACTGTTGAAAATGTGGAGTAAAGAAATATTATAAGTTCTTGAACTTCTAGCGTGAGTGCAAACTGCGCAAAGCACGATCGTAACACAGTCATTTTATGAAGTATTGTCATCAAATTTTCAACACAGGCATTTTAGGACCTCTGCTCATGAACAGTGTCACTGTCATTTTCTAATGTGTCCCGAACAGTGATTTCACACAGCAACCATGCTATTCTGCGCCAGAAGTGCAAAAACACATTTCGGCAAGGATGTGAAAAATGACAGCTATACGGTACACAAGAAGGTATGGTAAAATGCCAATGTTGAGAATGTGGCATGAAAATATTGCAAATGTGCTAACTTATGAGCGTGCATTGGCAGTTGTTACGCACGCTCATAAAACAGTAATTTTTTTGATTTTTCCCACCAAACTTGCAACATAGGCTTTTTGAGAGCCCCTCTCATGAACAGTGGCACTTTCATTACTCAGTCCTGAAAGGTGATTCCATGCAGTGACTGCGAAATAACCTTTCGGGACCAAATAATGCCATGGCAGTGCAAGAATTCATGTGAAGGGGTCCCAGATACCCCATGTTGAAAATTTGGGACCAAAATTCACAAAAAAACCCGAGATATACATTAAAGTTGAAAACCCCCTATTCATTCCATTATACAGCTTACCGGCATTTCTTCAGTCGGCTTTGAAGAGTGCGGACGTGTTCCCGGTCCACAGAAGATCGTCGAGCTGGACTCCTCTGGTAAGTATGGGGTGAGGGGTGAGGGAAGCAAGGTGCGCGAGGGGTGGGTGCGAGTTGGGGAGGAAGCATTAAGACTACGAGGGACTGTTTTCATTTTACAGGAAAAAAATCCCATCGTGGGACAGTTTTTTTTTTTGAGTCGGCACACTGGGGTGGGCCCCGCATGCCACCTAACTGTTTGGGGGTGTCTGTAGTCGATGGGGATTGGGCACCCTCATCGGCACACAACATGGGGGATGAGGAAATGCTGGCGAGTTGAGCACCCCATCGGCACACAAAGATGGGGGGCGAGCCGAGGTTGGGCATCCCCTCAGCATTCAACAATGGGGGTTTATGCCGACTGGGGTGGCTCCCCATCAGCACACAAAGAAAGTGGGAGGGGTTAACTGACAGGGGATTGGGCACCCCCCGAAGTCAGCAGTAGTTGGGTGGCCGCCCGCTCGCCGACCATGCTCATAATGTCGGCGAGCACGTAGGAAGGGTCTGCTGTGTATGACGAGCTTTGCTTGGATTGCAGCAGACCTTTTCTTAGATGTACTCACCACATTATGTATGCATGGTGTGGCGCCAGCATGCAGGCTGATTTGGGATTGAGGGACGCACCTACTGGTGCATGCCCTGCATTCGCCCAACAGTGACCCCCCCTCCAAAGCTGCACTGTCCCACGATGTTGGCTGCACAAGTGTGCCAACATAAAAAGTCTGATCCCCTTTAGTTGTACTTTTTTTCTTTCCTTTCCTGTTTGCCCTTTGCATCGCTCACCACTTCTCTGCTTTCCTCTGCTTCTCCTGGTACTCCTCCCTTTCTTCTTAACTCTTTGACACTTTGTATTTTCTGTATGCTACACTTTTAGCCTTTTCATTTGAAGCCACTTCCCATGAGAACTATAGTGGTCACTTTTTTCAGTGTAGCACAAACCATGACATTAGGTATTTACAAATTATTTTTACAATGCATGGTACACATACTAATTATTATACATGACAAGCAATAACACAAAGCTCTTTTTTTGTTATATAATTTTTTGGTATTGTTAAGATTTTGTAAATTTGTTGGTGGCTTTTTTTTTTGGGGGGGGGGAATGTCACACAGTCCTTCCTCTAGTAAGTAAGTGAGTAAGTAAGTAAGTAAGCATTTTTTTATATATGGCACCCAATCCCGGAAGCTCTGGGTGCCTTACAATGTAGTATAAAACATACAACAATAATACATCTTATACTTAAATAGCAGGGTCAAAAAATCAACTATTAAATCAATAGATAAATAAATAATAAAATCAATATGACAGACTAATTAAAATGCTTGATTAAAAAGGTGTGTCTTTAGACCCCATTTAAAAACCTCCACTGATGGAGTCCCACTCAGCAATCTGGGAGGTGAATTCCAGAGGTCCGGGCTGGCCACCTCAAATGCTCAATCTCCTGAGGCTTTCAGCCTGACCCTTGGAATCACAGAAGGCCCTCAGAGGTGGAGCAGACTGAGCACACCAGATGGCAGGGGTTAGGAAATCATTCAGGTAGCCAGGGTCAAATATATATAGGGCCTTATAGGTGAGCAAGCCCACCTTGAAGATGATCCTCCATCTGGCAGACAGCCAGTGCAGGTTGCACAGGATTAGGGTCACATTACTGGATCTAGGAAGATCCATCAGCAACATGGCTGCTGCATTCTGCAACAGCTGTAGCCAACAGAGGTTCCCTCCACTGACCATGAAGTAAAGAGCTTTGCCGCTGTCCAGCCTTGATGTGACAAAGGCATGCACCAGTGCTGGCAAGTCTCCAGGCAGAACTAGGGGTTTAATCCGGGCGATGTTCCTTAATTGGTAAAAAACACTCTGGACAACAGCCAACACCTGAAACTTGAGTGTCAAGCCATCATCAAGGACAACGTCCAGATTTCTCATTCTAGAAGCAGCCACCAATAGAGTAGGGCCAAGGAACAACCCTGTTCCCAGACCTATGACAGCCATATCACGCCAGCGACTAGGCTTCACCACCAGTACCTCTATCTGGTCAGGGTTCAGTCACAGCCAGTTAGTGGACATCCAATCTTGGATCTCGGCCAAGCATTTATTTAGTACATCTACTGCACTTTTCTCCTGAGGGCAAAAGACATATACATCTAGGTATCATCTGTGTAGCAGAGAAAATCCAGACTGTAACATCTAATGAGCTCACCCAGGGGAAGCATGTACACTGTGAACAACATCAGCAACAAGATCCAGCCTTGATGAACTCCACAAGGCAGGGGTTCCAGGCAGGAGGAGAAATTCCCCATGACTACCCGCTGAATCCTGCCTGTGAGATAGAACTCAAACCAGTTGATGACAGTACTGGTGAGTCCACAGTACTCTCTAAGGTGATCAAGAAGGACAATGTGGTCCATGGTGTCAAATGCTGAGGAGAGATATAGAAGAATGAGGATTGACCAGTCTCCTCTGTCACCCTGAGGGGGGCATTTTGCACCCTGACCAGTGCTGTTTCAGTGCTATACCTTACCCTAAATCCAGACTGAAATGGCTTATTGATGTCAAAGGCTGCAAGGTGGGCCTTGAGCTGCAGAGCCACCATTTTCTCAACAACCTTCCCCAAGAATGGGAGGATGGAGACTGGTTGATAATTCATCAAGATGTCAGGGTCGAGAAATGATTTCTTCAGAAGTGGCTTCACCAACACCTCCTTCAAGACACTGGGAAAGAACCCCTCTGAGAGTGAATACCAGACTATCTCAGTGAACACTGGCCCCATGGACTCAGCGCAACCCACTAGGAGATGGGTCAGGCCTGGGTCCTGTTCACAGACAGTGGGTAGCAGCTTCAAGATTACCTCAACAACCTCTGCCACCCTCACCGGCTGGAACTCCCTCCAAGCAATAGGAGTGTCTCTACCCACACAAGTTCAACCACTGTGAGGCTGGTTCAATCCCACTGGGGAGATCTTGTACCAAATGGAGGACACCCAGTCAGAAAAGAAACATACGAAACTGCCAGCTATCAAGTCTGCTCAAGTGTATAGCTAGTAATCCCGTCCAAGCAAACTCCTTGCATAAGTGACTGAAAATGCAGTTTTTCACTGCAGGCAGGCAGGATGGAGTAAACTGTCTACAGTCTGAAAAAGCTGGGCTGGTCAGTTTCTTCCTGCAGCAATCCCCCTGGACAGGAACGCTGCCTTCTTACAGTTGATTGCCCTTTAAAATTCACCATAGTGAACTCTCAATGTCAGTCTATCCTTCTTGGACTGTGTTCTCCACCAGCAATGCTCCAACTTCTGACCCATGGTCTTCATCACCTCAAGACCGCCATCAAACCACGGGGGTCTCAAGCGAGAAGACCTTGGTTATATACCGTTTGATGCAATGACATCAAGCAAATTGGAAACATCACTATTATAGGCTGTCAATGCCATGCCTGTGCCAATCACACATGCAGTACTCACACCAGAAAAGTCTACCACCACCAGCAGTCCCTCTGGGGTCAATCCCTTTAATGGGTGGTAGAAGACCATCTCAATAGGGGAAGGACTATCGGGGGGGTTCCAAATGATAACTCCACTATACAATGATCCAGCCACAGGACCAGATCAATCCTGAGGTCTGTGACCTCAAGCCCCAGTGAGAATACCAGATCCAAGGCATGGCCATGGTGGTGAGTTGCAAAAGCAACATGTTGAGTGAGACCCAGAGATGTCAAAAGCTGGAGGAAGTCTTGACCAAATGTGAGAACTCATTGTCAACCCAGGCACTGAAGTCACCCAGAATCAACCACCTGGGCCATTACTTGTTAGTCAGTTGACAATAACCTCCTCCAGCTTGGCTAATAAGTTATCAGAAGCATGGGTGTTGTTGAACCCAGCAACACAAAAAAATTGCATGATGTCTGGATGCAGCAGACATTTTGCCACTGCTGCCAACAGTCTTTTACCTTCTGTGCCTTTCAGGCACACCCACTACCATATAGTTCATAACCTGACTACTTGTCCACATGTCAGAGTTGAGATAGACATGTGGGATGCTACACTGTAGTAGGCTATGGCAGACCTTGGCACACATCCTCTTACAGAACTCAGGCAAGACAACACTGGTAAAGAAGTGCATTGTGGATACAGTACTGAGGCCTTGCTATATGTATCAGTCTGTGGAATGCTGAACTTGAGGCAAAGGAGAAGGGCAATAAGTTTTGGCCAGCAGCTCAACCACTGCCTGTTTTTCTCGTTTACCTTGGAATGTCCTGGTGTGAACTTTGCCATGCATTTTTCACATTGATGTAAGATCAGCTACCATGTTGTGGAAGAGGAACATTAATGGGATGATGCAGTGGCTGGTTCCTCAGACTAAGAAGACAACCTCCTCCTACAAACTGATGTCTGGTTCTGGATAGTCTGATAATGCTGGCTAAACCTGCCTTGCTGCTGTGCATGCCCTGCCTCACTCTGGACCCCAGTGATTGCAGCCTATTCATGATGGTGATTGGTGCACAAGTAGGTGCACGCACCAGAGGCATCAAGAGGTGGTAGATGACTCTGACTGATTTTCACTAGGCACACTAGGCAAAAGGCATGGGTAAAGGCACCAGCATAAATTTAAAAATACTGTACAACCAGACACCAGATCATTTAGGTTTTTTGACTGGGAGACAAGGAAGGAAGATCTCCTTCACTAACAGCACCAGCACCAGCACCAAGAGATGGCTCTGTAGCATCATCTTTTCTTTTTTGAGGACTGTAGTTGACATTCCTTTGCAAACATTTTTCTCACATGCCTTCTCTAAGTGCATCAACAAGTCAATTTCTTTGTTGATTTCATTGACTTCTTTTGCTTCTATCAGGCACCTGATGAAGTGTTATTTCCCTCCTTATTGTCATCTTCACCATCCAGTGGTAATGGGGGGGACATATTCAACATCACCATAATCAGATTCTATTTTAGGCTCACTCATCACTTTTTCATCAACTTAAGCAGAAAGATCCTCATCCACATGTGGTACCTGTTTCAGGACCATACTGGCTGATACAGGCCTAGGTATTTTCTTCAGCTTAGGTTGACTAAGTGGTGGTCCAATAGGGGTGATGGCACTGGACTTGGGCTTCCCAGTTCCACCAAAGCATTCTACTACTGCATGCATGCCATAACTGACATGTCCTGTAGGGGTTACGATGGTTGGTTTCTTCACCTTCTCATTCACCATGTTCTCCTCCCTAGCATTCTCCCTAGAAACTCCTGGTTTCTCAGTTTCTGCCAACACGAGCAGTTACTCCTCCTGAAATTGTCTAATCATCAGATATAGAAGAACCCGAGACACCTGCTGCATTGGTGACCCATTTTAGTCTTCTGCACCAGAAATTTGCACACCTTGCCCAGTGACACAAGATGTCTGACACCACTGCTAGGACTATGAGCTACTATACATCAACCATTCAACTTTTATGGAAAGAAGCCTTCCCTGCATCACCTTACTTGGTGGTGCTACACACAGCTACCACGACCTTACTGCCCCTGCCACTAATCACCTATGAACAGCAACACTTGCTGTTTCCATTTCAAACACTGCTGCTGTCTCCAGACATCTCAGTGTTGTACACAGCATGAAATACAAATGAAGCTCTAGCCTCATACTTTTTCTATTGCAGCATCCTTATACTGGAACACTTTATCTGAGTCACTTCATTTGGCAACTTATCTTCATAGTTTTAACCCTTAGGCTGCCGACAGAATTAGAATGTATAGGAATTTTGGACTGATATATCAGTCTGCAGCCCTGCAAGAGTTAAGACTATGTTTAAACAGTGTTTATTGGAGAATTCAACCTGCAAATGTATTTTTAAATTTTTGTTGTTAGATTTTTACGTTGTTTTATGACTTGTGACTGTGTATTGTGTTTTCCCGGGTTGGACCTGAAAAAGGGCCTCAGTCCAGTGTCCTCAACTGGTTAACAAATAAATAAAAATAAATAAATAAATAAAACACAGAATCAAACCTGGCTTGCACAGTGAAAGATGTCACATATTATTTTCAAATATTGTCACTTTAAAAGTGATCAGTGTTTTAGTAAAGTAAAACTGGTACTTTACTTTTTGAAACAGCACAGCACTTGTGTGAATTCAAGTCAACATGGGCATGCTGTCTCAGTTAGCAGACCCAGACAGTCAGACAGACACATCATCATCTATCTATCTATCTATCTATCTATCTATCTATCTATCTATCTATCTATCTATCTATCTGTCTGTCTGTCTGTCTGTCTGTCTGTCTGTCTATCTATCCCACCAGGATGAAGCGCAGTGTCACAGGTTTACTGCATGACAAAAGGGATTAACTCCCATTGAAATTGCATTGTTTGCTGCAGTAACTTCACTGCAGAATTCTGCAATGCTGTGCTTCATCCTGGTGGGCTTCACTGTGTATATGTGTGTGTGTATATATATATATATATATATATATATACATATGTGTATATATATATATGTGACTCCATGAAAAGTGGTTATCAATGGTGTCCCAAAATGTACATGCCATCTATAAACTATGTTATAAAATGGGCTTAAGAAATCCACTTCTCTGATTGGCTACTATATCATCTGAGCAGTGTCCTTATCAGATGATATAGTAGCCAACCGGGACTACTGGCCAGCAAGATGCCCCATGACAACAAGAAATCAGTGCGCTCTGCCAAGTGTAAACAGAAACGCTCACTAGCAGAGCTCATTGAAGCCCAGCAATCCACCACTGGCACTCATGGCAGCGCACCATATCTCAATCAACTTACACAACATCCCACTTCCAACACAACTGTGAATGTTGAATTTTCTTTTACTCATGGAGCCTTTCTTCATTATATTTACACCACCAATCCTGTGTCATCCTCGCTTGGCTCTCTCTAGTCCAAATTCAACCTCCCCGGCCCAAACTTTACCATGTTCTACAGCATCAAGAATTCACAAATAATGCAGGGAGCACAATTATTGTCGCCATATAGCAAAACATTTACTTTTCCACACTGTCCATCGTGGTTTCAAAAAAGCAGGAAGTGGTCATCTACAACACCTGCTAACGGACACACTCGCTCCCATCAGCCAACACTGCTACCAGTTCGGCATTCAACGACTTCACTGCCTATTTAAAAACAAAATCAAATAAACATCCTTTATTTGTGCCAATCTTAATTTTTCACTCTGACTATGGGGACTGGGGTACAGCGATGCAACAACATAGACAGACATGTTGCCACCTATGAGTAAAATGCATGCTGCCTCTCAGGAAAATGACACCTCTCCATTTAAACATACTAAAAACAAAATGTGTAAGAGGAACCTATACTACTAAAAACAGTGAATGATACCCTGAGAAATCCATAGAAATCCAGTACTGCCAATGAAATACTTTTTTACAATAATTTTATAGGGGGACTATTTTTTTTATTTCAATTATTAAAACCTCTTTTTTATATTTTTGACTTCTTCGTCTTTTTTTTTGTTTGTTTTACTCATTAAATAATTACTACGGGGCCCATTTTATAAGCGCAATAACACACTCTGAGGTGTGGGTTATCACCTGATAAGAGCACACCCAGAGGCATAGGACACTTGGCACAAGCCCCTCATGCCTTAGTACACCCCTGGGTGTGCTCTTATCAGGCAACAACCCACACCTCATTGTGTGTTATTGCTTGCTTAAACCTGTGCCCAGTGAATGATTATACTGTAGGACAATATGTGATGTGGAGAGATAAATTACGTAATATGAATGTTGCCAGTTGTTAATTTCCTCAAGAAAGAAACATGACTTGTGATAAAAACTGTAATTTTTTGTGCCTAATTTGTGACATTGTGGCACACACTGTAAACAGTATTAATTATTTTAGTAGAAAAATGCTCTTTACCACAATAAACTGCTTTGACGTATTGTCCTGTGTCCAGACTTTGTTTTCAGATCATTTAGTTAATTTTAGATGTGCCTGTATAGCGCTTACACAGCAGAGTAAATGTGGTAGCTAAAGTAACCACTTGTGTCTTCGGTGGTTATTTTCATCCTTTGCTCCTAGAATGTATTTATTTAAATAAATCCTTCAGAAATTGCATTGTGTTTTGATAAGGGAGCTTCTGCAACAGACACAGTGTTAAGTTTCACTGGAGAATACTGTACTGCAGGAGCACTGTGTCTGACCTTTGTCCCCACTGTCTCCTGGTGTCTAGAAGTCCCGGATGTGTGTTCACTCCCACCCCAGTGCCCCTCCCCACCCCCTGATAATCACACTAGTGCACCTACATGCTCCAAGAGTGGGGAAGGCTCTCAAAGTGCTTAAAAGCACAAGAATTTGCATTAGAGTCCCATTTCTGCTCTTGCCAGCTTGCAAAACAATCCTGGAGTCCAGTCAGCAACATCTCAGTTATGTGAGCAGCCATTGTTACTTTTAGTTCTAGGAATACGGCTGCAGAACGGCTCGTACAAACGGGATGTTGCTTAGAGTACAGTGTACTTCTGTACATATTTTGGGGGACTTACTCCAGCAAATAGTATTGCGATTTTGCGATTTTAATGAGCATTAGAGCCCAGATGCAGTGTCTGGGGACTACAAATGAATTGTAGTCTTGCTTGTTCACCAGTAAATGGGGCTCATTTTCAGTATTGCTGTGTGTATCAGGCCATAAGGTTGGTGGAAGAGAATGTTTCTGTGCACTTATTGTGCAGTACAAATGTGAACATTTTAATATATTTTTTTCTGGTGAAATGAGGCTTGGGGATATTGTGTTATTGGAGTGGTGCACAATTTAAGTAATGGAGACCCCCAACATTATGTGGCTCTGGCTCCTTTCATTTTTAAAGACTTCCAGTGGGCAGTTATATTGTACAAATGCATTTAGCATTATACAGCAGTTTTAATCATTTCTTTTGGGCAAGTTAAGTTGTGTTTTTTTATGGGAATTTGGTTGTGCAGTTTTAATGGGCCCCAAAGGGCAAGCACTTAGGTGTGTGTGTGTGTGTGTGTGTGTGTGTGTGTGTGCGCATTTGTCTGTTTTCCAAATACAGCCTTAAAAATAATTGTGTTCACAGAAGTGATTTTGTTCTTGGAAAATTATTTTTTCACATTATTTCTAAGGCTGTGTGATTTGGCTGAAGTTTGGGCCTCCTTGTTCTTGTACCAATCATGTAGTTGTAGTCCCTATTTGAAGTGGTTTTCTGACAAAAATGATACAGTAATTGTATTGCATGAGAAATGTAACCTACAGATGCATTCTGTGCTATTAGTAAATGTTTTTAAGGCTAATGTGTTGCTTTTTGTCAGTATCTCTGCTCTTTGTTACTTTCAGCACCATGTGCATGGGATCCCCATTATGTTAGCCACCCATAAAGTATATTTTATTAAAGTAAAGAACCCTTCATGTAAACTGTGCTATTGGAATGGCGTATTTCAGCTTTCTGTTTATTTGGGGCTTGATTCATTCTTAATCCAAATAATGTTATTAAGACACTGCTAGTGAATGCAAGGAGTCTAAATAACAAATTAGGGTAAATAATATATAGATTAAATAAAAATGATATCAACGTATGCGCAGTTACCGAGACTTGGTTTGCCGATGGAGATTGGGCTACAGATATACCTGGATGTTCAGCAGTACTTAAAAATCGACCATCTAAAAAAGGTGGAGGTGTTGCATTACATATTAAAAATAATCTACAATACTGTAAAATAAAAGGTGATTGGACACATTGTGAACTGATTTTAGTTACAATACGCTTCCTTCATAACCCATTAACTATAGGTGTGGGGTATCATACACCCACTCTAGAAACTGCAGCTAATGATAATTTCTTCTCTGCTTTGGATAATATGACTATTACTACTGATTTTATCCTATTTGGTGATTTTAATTTACCTTATATAAACTGGTCAACTCTTAGTGCCCATAGCAATCTCAAACATAGATTAATTCACTTTGTGGTTCAGAATGACCTAGAACCAATTGTAGATAGACCAACCTGGAAAGAAAACATATTAGATCCAAAAATTACAAACATTATAAATTATGATTCTCCACCCATAATACGAGAACCCCTAGGTAACAGTGATCACTCAGTTATAGGTTGGGATTTTTTTACTTCTAGAACTAATATTGTTGGTGATACCAAAATCTTTAATTTCTATAAAGCAAACTACCCACTTATTAAACAATATCTTAGGCAATGGGACTGGAAACAAAACCTTAAAGGTCTCAAAGCAAATAATATGTGGAATGTTATTAAAGAAAAAAATTGATTACTGCATACACACTTGGGTTCCTAGACATGTAAAATATAATGATAAAAAACAGAGCATACCTGTATGGTGGAATATTAAAATCAAGAGGAGTATTAAAAGAAAAAAAGGGCATTTAACCAATATAAGAAAAACCCTACCAATGAAGCATGGCTGAAATTTAAGCATATTTCCAACACTATTAAAAAACTTATAAGGCATGCTAAGAGAGACTCAGAATTGAAATTGGTAAGAGAGACTACTAATAATAAAAAAGAGTTTTATAATTACATCGGCTCTCTTAGAGGAAGTGAGGTTGGGGCAGGACCACTTCTCATATAAGACACATTAGTCAAGGATGAAAAACAAATGTGATGAGTTTAATAAGTACTTTGTTAGCATATTTAAAACAAAAGATCTGCCAACAAATGAACCTATGATAGTTTTCACCGAGAGCGATATCATGAAAGCAATAAAAAATATTAAACCTAGTTCATCTGCTGGGATAGATGGTATTCCATCTATGTTTATTAAGAACTTCTCTAAATAATTGGTTGGTATACTCACTCTTCTTTTTAATACATCAATAAAAGAAGGCACTGCTCTGGGTGACTGGAACTTAGCCAGTGTTACTCCCATTTACAAAAAAGGATCAAAGAATAATGTTGGTAATTATAGACCAATAAGATTAACATCTTGTATTGGTAAGATTATGGAAAGGTTACTACAACACAAAATCATTGACCATCTCCATGCTACAGGGAACTATGATATAATGTAACATGGTTTTACACAGGGTAAGTCATGCATGAGCAACTTGATAAGCTTTTCTGAGCCATTTAGTAAAGCCCTGGATAATGGATTTCCCGGTGGATGTCATTTTCTTAGACTATGAGAAAGCCTTTGATACAGTATCACATAAGATCTTAAAAGAACAGCTTCAGAAACTATTAATTCAGCCATCTATTATAAAACAGATACGTTCATGGTTGGAAGACAGGAAACAAAGGGTTGTGTTGAGAGGCTTTGAGTCTAAATGGGGTACAGTAAGTAGTGCGGTGCCGCAGGGGTCGGTACTCGGACCAACATTATTTAATATTATGGTTTCAAATATGCAGGCAAACAATGGAGTTTGGTTGTATAAATATGTGGACAATACTAAGCTAGGATGTATAGTCAATAATAATATTACTATAGAACAATTACAGGACAACTTAAACCACCTTTATACCTGAGCAATTGACAATAAACTACTTTTTAACATAGCCAAGCGTAAAGTGATGCACATTGGAAGCAACAACAAACTAGCTGGCTATTATATAAATAATTTCAAACTTCAAATAACTGAAACTGAGAAAGACCTTGGGTTCATTATTACCAATAATATGAAGTTCAGTTCTCATATTAACATCACTGCAAAAAAATGCCACGGTACCCTTAAATGCATTCTAAAACATATTAAAAGTCGGGAAGCTGATGTTCTAGTTCCTCTATATATTAGTTTGGTTAGGAATAATTTAGAGTACTGTGCCCCTTTTCCCTATCCTACGACAATCACTGATATAAAATTATACAAGTTGGTACAACATAAAATGACTAAATCCATTTCAAAAGTATCACACCTGGGATATGAAGATAGGCTGACAAATCTAGGGCTCTTCTCTCAAGAATATAGAAATACTAGGGGGGAACTCTGCTGGACTTATAAGGCTTTTAAGGATGATATTTTTTTGAAACAAATTGTTTGATGAAACACACACTAATTGAGTGTACTAGATCACACAAACTAAGATTGCATGCTGAAACATGTAAAACCTTATGAAGGAAACACTTTGTCACACAAAGAGTGCCACAAAGATGGAATATACTCCCAGCGGAGGTTGTAATGAGCCAAAGTATGGATCAATTTAAATATCAACATGATCGATACATGGGTGATAAGAAATATTCCTACCATCATTAAACAATGGCGAGTTCATTAATGGGCATGTCCCTTGAACTTGTATAACCTATGAACCTATTAAGAACCATTCAAGTAAACTGTGCTGGTAGGAGGGTATATTTTAGTTTTCTGTTTATTTGGGGCTTGATTCAGCAATTATATGCATTTTATTTTTTTGTTTGCATTTTGGCCTACTTTTGTGGTCTTGGTTACTTTAGGCACCGTGTGCTTGAGGTTCTCATTATGTTAGCCACCCATAAACAGTATTTTATTAAAATAAAGAACTCTTAAACTAAACTGTGCTGGTGGAATTTTGTATTTCTGCTTTCTGTTTATTTGGGGCTTGATTCAGCAATTACTGTGTTTTTTTTTCACAGTTTGCATTTTGGCCTGCTTTTGTGGTCTTGGTAACTTTAGGCACCATGTGCTTGGGGTCCCCATTACATTAGCCACCAATAAACTGTATTTTATTAAAATAAAGAACCCGCCAAGTAAACTGTGCTGGTGGGATGGTATGTCTCAGCCTTATGTTTATTTAGGGCTTGATTCAGCAATTATTTGTGTTTTATATTTTTCAGAGTTTGCATTTTGGCCTGCTATTGTGGTCTTGGTTACTTTAGGCATCATGTGCTTGCAGCAGGCCAGGTATTCCCACAGCACCCCTACCTTGTGCAATGTTTTGCTAATATGTTGATTGCCATGGTATTTTGCCATCTTTCTGCTCACAAGGAGTGTTGTTTAATGCTATTTCATACCACCACCCTTCTTCTGTGACCCATTATGATTTTCCAGTGGTATTCATGCCGAGGCTTGCACACAAACAAGGTGGGGATTATGGGTGGTTTGGTGCCATTCATTCTTGAATTGGCACAATATTCCCTGAGCAGGGAGGGCATGAGTTTACTATGAATGGTTTATGCTTTATGTGCGAAATAGCATGAAATCCCGGCTTCTGGTGTGACAAGATGCCAAAATGTTTATTTATTTATTTATTGAAATGTTTTGCCAGGAAAGGCACGCTGAGCAAAAAGATGCTCATCTCACAGTGTGACCTGAGAAGGGGGGGGGGGTTACAGAGGAGAGCAACTGTATATATTTGTACTGGAAACAAAATTACTCAAGTGAAATTACATGACAGTACATAGGTATAACACCCCAGGAACATGAGGTAGGAAGAACATAGGAAACATTGCCACAAGGAGGTATCCACATTGTTGTCCACATTGTTACATGGAGTGGGGGGAGATAGTACAAGGATTATAATGACAAAAGGTGTAAAATATGTCTACATACATGTCGGCTGCTAGCTACAGTAATGCAGAAGTCAGAGAGTCAAGGTTAGAAGTGCAGTATGGGGTAAGTGCAGAGGTTGGTTGGGAATATATGCCAGCATTTATAGCTGTAGCTAAGGTCACTGGTCAGGCCGCATAGGGTCTCCGATAGGGCAGAGGGGGGAGGAAGGGAGAAGGTAAGACAGTGGGGGGGGGGAGGTCAGTGACACTGGCAGTTTATGGCACAGTGGTTTTCAGGGCAGAGGAGATGAAATACCTAGAGGAGAAGTGCCAGATTTATGCTGGCAAGTCATTTCAGAGCCTCAGGAGGTGGTAGGAGAAGGTCGATTGGCCAGCATTGGCCCAGCAGTGAGGGATTACTAACAGGCGAGAGTCAGTAGATCTAAGGGCATGAGCAGGGGTTGGAGTTGTGGATAAGGAGGAAATGAGGTAGGGTGGAAGGGACCCAAGACAGAGGTTTGACATAAATTTAACAAGGTGGAGTAGGTGCCAGCTGTCAAGGGAGGGGAAGGCCAGTGCATGGTAAAGCTTGCAGTGGTGGGTGCTGGGGGGACATTGAGGGCAAAGTGGCAGAAAACATTGAAAAGGGGGTCCAGTCTGAATAGCGTCAACTTAGGAGCAGCACTGTAGACTACATCACAGTAGTCGAACGTAGGTAATATAATTTTCTGCACAATTTCATGTCTCACCGGTAGGGGGAGGCAACTGTGGTTTCTGTAGAGAGCGCCAAGCTTAGGGCACAGTTTTTTCATGATAGCATCCACATGAGTCGAGAAGGTTTGATGTCGGTCAAGCGAGACGCCAAGGTACCTGAAAGTTGGCACGTCCTCAAGGATGGTCCCATCAAGGGTGTGGAAATTCAGGGGAGTAGTAAGCCTGGATAGTCTCTGCCTAGTGCCAAAGGTCATGGAGACTGTCTTCTTGGCATTAAGGGAGAGTTGATGGGAGCTAAACCAGTGCTGAACTTTGTTGAAATCTGCCTGGAGACTGGTAGTAACCTCCTCGGGGGTACGGCCTGAGTAAAAGAGGATGGTGTCATCTGCATACATGGAAATTGAGGTATTTGAGCAGGCATGAGGCAGGTTGTTTAGGAGGATGGAAAAGAGGATGGGGCTGAGTACTGAGCCTTGGGAGACACCAGTAGTTATAGGGAGTGGGGGAGAGGTGAAACCAGCAGTTTTGATGGACTGAGTTCACCCTTCCAGGTAGGCTCTGAACCAGCTGGAGGCAGGCATGGATAAGCCGGCTTCAGAGAGACAGGATAGCAGCAGGGGGGTGGGAGACAGTGTTGAATGCTTTGTGCATGTAACCACACATATTTGCCCCACATTGCCCAAGGTGTGGGGTTGGGGGAGTACTTGCACTGCAAAATGTGTAGAACAGTGGTTAACATGGTAGCTTTTTTTTTTTCAGTTGCTCAACCATGAGTAGCACACTAAACTGAAAGCCTTTTTACAGGCATGACCAGGGAGCACAAGGAAGTTAAGTGACTTGCTCAGGGTTACACAGTATGTAAGTGGAAGCTGTGGGATTCAAACCCAGGTCTGGTCTGCTGGATGTTACCAGATTTGCAGCTCAGAGCCTTAAACCACTGCGCTATACTGCCTCTAATGATGAATGGAAGTAGTTTCAGCTGAGTGACCACCAGTTTCAGAAAATTATGGTGCTGGCTCATGTGACTCTTCAGTGTGCAGCAGGCAAACAGGGGTCTTTTGTGAAGTTGGCACAGAAGTACTGCGGTGCAGTAGAACACACAGTTAAGGAGGAGAGAACACAACATTTTGTTAAGAACTGGTACAAGATGCATTTGCAAGAAAGAGGCAATGGATTCCTGTACATCGGCAATATGACCTCACTGACTGTGATATCAGTGCTACTTAGGAACAGCGAGTAAATGACTGCCTATGAAGTCACTGAGATCATTATGCTGATGATGTATTGTGCGGCAGTAGATTTGTCAACTGCCATGCTAACAGCTGTTAACCACATTCAGTACAGTATTATCACATCATGACTTACTGATGAGAAAAGAAATATACTTCAGAGACTAAAAAGTTACTATGGACTACTAGTTCAAATTTGTGTTATCCTGTCTGCCTGTTTTGACTCGAATAGGTCTTTACCTTTGTGTCTTCAAGTGGAAAACCCTTACTGCATTCTCGCATGTGCATCTTGTAATGGTTCTTAACAAACAGGCAGTCTCCTTATCTGTGTGTTTGCCAAGCAGGCATCCATTGCCTCTTTCTTGCATGTGCATCTTGTACCAGTTCTTAACAAAATGTTGTGTTCTCTCCTCCTTAACTGTGTTTTTCAAGTAGAAAAGCATTGTCACTTTCTTGCAAATGTGTCTTGTAACAGTTCTTAACAAAAATATAGTGTAGTCTCCTCCTTAACTGTATGTTGTCATTGCTAATGCAGAAGTCCTGTATACATACTGCAAGAACTAACTAACCAAAGAGTCAGCCAGTGATGGATGTAGCCATTCCATTCACACTTTCTTCTGTTTTGGCAGCAATGACATTAAACGAAACATGCTTGGTAGTATCAAAACCATACCAGGGACACACCAAATACAAAGTTTAAAGTCAATGAAAGCAGGAGTGGTTGCAGTCAGAGAATTAACATGCTTCCGCAGACAATGTCAAGGAGAGCTACCATGTGACAACAGAAGGCATATAGGACAGTGGACAGTCAAGCATTTAAC
Source organism: Neoceratodus forsteri (assembly GCA_016271365.2). Lineage (NCBI taxonomy): Eukaryota > Metazoa > Chordata > Ceratodontiformes > Ceratodontidae > Neoceratodus > Neoceratodus forsteri. The sequence goes on from CM028131.1 coordinate 940,224,116, forward strand.
AACAGCTTCTGTGCCAACTTCACAAAAGACCCCGTTTGCCTGCTGCACACTGAAAAGTCACATAAGCCAACACCAGAATCTTCTGAAACCAGTGGTCACTCAGCTGAAACTACTTCCAGCATCCCTGTATCAGTGGCTGTTTGTACTAATCAGAATGACATTGCCTCAAATGATGTAGCCCCCACAACAAGCACCCAAAATGATCTTCCTGAGAACCCATGTGTTCTGCTATCTGAGACCACCACACACAGTGTGCAGCCAGCAAAAACAAGAATCATGCCCTCACGCCCAATTGAAGTCAACAAACTGTATGCTGTTTATTAATCAAATGGATTCTACAATGGTGAGGTCACAGCAGTACAAAAGCAGCTGTACACCTTCAAATTCCTGCACCAGCATGGGGATTCAACATTTATATGGCAATGGCTTCATGACTACGACAATGTAAAATGTATCTGAATATCTTATGGGCCACTACAGCTTCAGGGAGATAGAAACTTTAAAGTCAGCACTGAAGTATGGAAGACATTCATGGTAAGTATTCCAGACTGAGGCAGAAATGGAATTGGGAGTGTATTGGAGCTTGTCACAATAGTTGAAATACATTTCTGCTAACCAGAACAATTAACAATCTTGTACAAATTAAATGAAATACACAACTAAAATGCACTGAAATAATGTTCATTTGCTTGCAGGACAAGAATAGTTGTTTGTTTTCCAGCCATACACAATGGACTCAAATGCACTGCAGGGCAGGGAAGGGTGATTTGAAACAGATCTTGTAAATTTTTCAGATTTCTATTGCTTGATGTTGGATGGTTTGTATTGTGTAATGGATAGTGTTAGTATTATGTAATGAATAGTAGCTTTAGTAACCCCCCCCCAAAAAAAAAAAACTATTTGGTGTCCATGTTACATGTGCAATCTTAAAGATGCATTAACCTCATCCCCATATAAGGGAGTTACCAAATACCACTCCCCCCCCCCATATTTACTGGTAGAGTACACATGTTAAACCTACTTACAAATGTTTCCTAATATGAGTTACAAAAACACACACACACATCACAATTCTTTGGTGTCCCTTGTTATGTGTGCAACCTTCGTGACCCATTTTCTCATGTACCGATCAGGAAGTTATCTCCCAATATATTCATTTAATAAGTGGTTGTGAGCAGCATCATAAAACACATAATAAAAATTCATTTACTTTGGTTTTAAAAATTGACACCCATGTCACACTTTGGTAACCCCTTTTTATGGAGTTGCCCATATATATATATATATATTTATCTATCTACCTATATATAAATATATATATATATATATATATATATATATTTTGGGTGCGTTCACGCCACTATAGTTAGGGTTGAGTAGGCACTTTAATGTTAAACTCAAACCTTTGTGCTTTAATAACTTTGCAACTGTTGAATAGATTTACACAAAATTTGGTATGCACCTTCCTGTGGAGAAGATCTCTTGATCTGGCAAGTTTTGTTCTGGTTGGATGTGTAGTCTGTGAGTTACAGAGAGGTGAAAAAACATGTTTTCACCCATTGACTTTGCTGGGATTTTTCTTTGAACTTGCCTACAGCCCAGAGCATTTGTTTGTTTGGTGTAAAATGTTCAGGGCAGAAAGAGATTACCCCACAGATGTGCCTTTTGCTAGTCTGGTGAAAAAGCAAAAAACCACTTTAAAGTTATTGCAATTTAAAAATTAAAAAAAATAGTTTCTGAGCATGTTCAGTAGGCACTTCAATATAGCTGTATGATACGAAGTAGGAATCCTGCTCTGTATGCAAAAAATCCTACTTCATATGGAAGCCATCTTGTTTACTGTTTTGTCTGAGATTTATATATGGAAACCTCCCAAAATGAGCTTCTGGGGAAGATTCTATATATGTAGCTTGCTTATTGTGATCCCCTAAGCATATTCTGCACTTTACCAGTTTAAAAGCATTTTTTTTAATTTACAGTTTCCTGTGCCTGGCAGTCTGATACAAACTAGGAATCTACATCGTATTACGTGATATGACATAGGATCCTAGTTTGTATGGGAAATCCTACGTTGTATGGATGACATATTGTTTTCTGCTTTGCCTGAAACATTTAAATATGAAAACCTCCCAAAATGGGCTTATGGGGAGAGATCAACGCATGTAGCTTGATTGTTGTGAACCCCTGAGCATATTCTGAACTGTACTATGTCAAAACATTTGTTTTTTATCAATTTACAACTTACGGTGAGTGGCAGTGTGATATGAACTAGGATCCTACATCGTATTATGTGATACAACATAGGATCCTAGTTCATATGAGAAATCCAATGCTGTGTAGACACCATCTTGTTTTCTGTTTTGCTTGAAACATTTAAATATGAAAACGTCCAAAAATGGGCTTAAGGTGAGGGACCAACACATGTGGCTTGATAGTTGTGATCCCCTGAGGATATTCTGAAATGTACTAGGTCAGAATGTTTGTTTTTATTAATTTACAATGTCCTGTGGTGGCAGCGTGGTATGAACTAGGATTCTACATTGTAGTACATGATACAACATAGGATCCTAGTTCATATGGGAAATCCTATGTCGTATGGATGCCATCTTGTTCTTAGCCTTACCATGCCATTGGGGCAAGTGAGGCAACCTCACAAAATGATCTGCTGTAAAGGAACCAGCATGTACATTTAACTTATTGTGCCACCTTATGAATAGTATACACTTCAACACATGAGAAATGTGACTAACATTTCACTTTCTCAAAAAGAAGGGAAATTCATTGCAAAAAAAATCCATTAATGCATCAGTTAGGGTTGATTTCCACACCAACAAAAGTGTGGAAATTTGATGTTAGGGTTTCCAACCCTACTACCCTCATGCTTCACCCCCCAACCCTCCACAGACCATTAGGCACCGGGGTGTGCCTTGGGGTCATCAGGCCTAACTCTCACCCCATTCTCCTATACTGTACCATCTCAGCTTGTTACACATGGAATGAGGCAAGAGTTAGGGCTGACAACCCCAAGGCACACCATGATCCCTGATAATCTGTGGAGCAATGAGGGTAGGGCATGAGTGAATTAGAAAACCTAACATCGAATTTCCACACTTTTCTTTGTGTGGAAATCAATCCTAACTGATGTATTAATGGAGCTGTTTTTTTTTGCTATGAATAGATAGAGCGATAGATAGATAGATAGATAGATAGATAGATAGATAGATAGATAGATAGATATGTACTTTATATATATGTTCTTTGCAAAAAAACTCCATTAATGCAACAGTTAGGGTTAAATTGACAAAAGCAGGGAATGTGGCATTAGGGTTTCTAACTCTAACACCCTACCCCTACCCTGTATGCACAAACAGGCATGGGGATGTGTGCCTAGGGGACGTCAGCCCTAACACTCACCCCATTCTCCTATACTGTACCCATCTCAGCTTATTTACTTATGGAATGGGGTGAAAGTTAGGGCTGAAAACCACAAGGCACACCCTGACACCTGTTGGTGTGTGCGGGGTGGAGGTGGAGTGGGGTGTTAGGGATGGAAACCCTAATGCTGCATTTCCCTACTTTTGTCATTTTAACCCTAACTGATGCATTAACAGAGTTTTTGTTTGCAAAGAATTTCCTTACTTTTTGAGCAAGTAGTATAGTATAATCTTATCCTCATTGGGCTGTGGGAGTGCAGTGGCCTCTGGGACCTGCGCTCCAATCCCTCCTTAAATGTGTACATGTTGCTGTGGAAGCATTTCAGACAAAACAGCAACCAAATTGTCAGCATAGCCTTTTTATTAGCTCACCTCATGAACGCTGGGCTGACAATTTTCAAATTCCCACCAAATCATAATTTCGCACCACCACAACATCATTCCATGCCACAGGTGAGAAAACACATTTTGGCCAGGATTTGAAAAATTACAGCTGTCACATTCATGAGGTGATGTAAAAAAAAGTCTATGTTGAAGATTTAGGGTGAAAATATTTATAATTACCGAAGGTACGAGTGAACATAGTGAAATTTAAAGTAATGTGCATAACTTTCCTATTTTTACATATTTTGACCCCAAATTTTGAACATAGCCTTCTTATGAACCATCCCCTTGAACAAAGGCAATGTAAATTTTCAAATTACATCCAAAAGGTGATTTCACCAAGTGACTGCAAAATTGTCTTTTAGGATGAATTTCTATGAGGTGGGGTCCACAAAATGCCATGTTGAAAATTTGGCGCCAAAATACACACAAATGGCTAAGATATGCATCAAAGTTGAAAACTCTATTGAAATACATTGAACCACATTTACCTTCATTTTTCATATTGCAGTTCCAGCAGCTAGATGTGTCTTCGATCGCAGAGTGGATCTTCACCCAGGGATCTGTTCAGGTGAGTGAGGGTGTGTGTGTGGAGGGGGGGGGTGCTGAGTGGAGGATTGGGCTGTGAGGGTGTTGTATAGCTGATGGACCATTTTTTTACAGGTTTTATTAAAAAAAAGACATTGAGGGAGTGTTTTCTTTGATTCAGTCTGGATTCCTATTGAAGGGAAGGGGTACCACAAGACATCAGGGAAACTAAAACTTTGAATGAGGTGGGGAGGTGCCACTAGACACCAGAGAAAAGTGAAAACTTACTGGGATAGTGATCAGAGAGTGGGGGTGCAACTAGACACCAGGGAAACAATGGGGCCAGGATTTCAGGGTTGGGAGGGTGCCAGCAGACACCAGGGAAAGGGAAAAATGTTTAACCAGGAAAGGCAGTTAAGTCAAAAGCTTGTTTCAGGTCAGACCTGGCAGCTCTGGCAATAAAACATAAACAGGGCAGTGATCAGAGATTGGGGGGTGTAGTGATAGTATAATATGTTGATTATTGTGACTCCATTTTGTATTATGTGACTCCATTTTGTATTATGTGACTCCATTTTGTATTGTGTGACTCCATTTTACATGCTGCTTCATTTAATTGGTGTTTTGCTCTTTAGATAGCCTCATTATTATGTTTTGCTTCAGACAGTGTATTTTGCTGACTTGAAGGTCGCATATTATCAGGCAACCTGTTTTTGTAGTTTTGTTTAAACTTCTGCTTAGCTCATAGTGTTCTAGGCACCCGGCCAGTGTTTGGAGCACAGTGACCTAGCAGGTGTGGGGAATTCTGAGCAGTCCTTATCGTGTGAATTTGCAACATCCTGGAAGCCCGGCCAGCTTCTAGAATGTGGGAAAATAACACAATAAGGCTACTGCAGTTATTACAGCATAGAATAAGATATAAATGTAGCTTTCTCAATGCCTGGTTTGAAGCCTCTCCTGCAGGGTGGGCGCATCGCTGTGGGGCCAGTTCCGGTTGAGAGACTCCTAGCCAGGCTGACAAGGGGCTTCCAGCCATTGGAAGAGGAGCTTGGATGATGCTTTATTGAATCGGTGATGTATCATGTTTTGCTTAATTGAAGTATATATTAATGCTGATAGTAATGAATGCTAAAGTGTAATCATTAATGCTGATAGTGACATTGCTGTTACATGAAGTGTAATTATCTTTTGCTTGCAATAAATTGTGCTGATGTGTGAATGCCAAGTGTGATTATTCCTTTGTGACTCTTCGATTAGGCAAGACAGGGGGTACCACTAGATACCAGGCAAAAGTGGAAACATACAGGGATGATGATCAGAGAGTGGGGGTTCCACTAGATACTAGAGAAACAACAGGGACTGGGATGAGGGTGAGGGTGGCAGCAGACACTAGGGAAAGGGAGAAAGGGGAAAATGTTTAACCAGGAAAGGCACGTAAGCAGAAGCTTGTTTCAGGTCTGATCTGGCAGCTGTGGCAATAAAACATAAATGGGGCAGCAATTGGAGGTGGGGGTGCCACTACACAGCAAGGCAACAACCATGACAGCTGTTGGAGGGTGGGGGGGTGCCAGTAGTCATGAATAAAACAATGGTGATGATGGCCTGAGGGTAGGGGTGACACTAGATACCAGGGAATTTTATTTATTTATTTGAAAGTTTGTTACTGGGAGAGGCACACTAAGCCACATCTTATTTCCAGGTGTGATCTGGAGGCAAGGGAAGGGGAATATGTGTGCAGATGTAGACTGACTTACAGACCCAGATTAAGCTGTTGGTAGTATTTTAGTGAATGGGGGCAATTTGGCCAGGACACCAGGGAAATTCCCCTACTCACCATCAGGGGATATATTGACTATCCAAGATGGCTGAGGGGAGTCCTGGAGTGAGGATGGATGTGATGGAGGTGGGAGAGACAACCTCCTCGCTCACCTCGACTTTGCCTGAGACTGAGGGTCCGACCACATTGAATGTTAATGTTAAGAATACTGAAACAGAACAAACAAAGCTGGAACTAAGTAATGTTTTGCAAGAAGAGATTTCTGGGGTTGCGTCTGAGAAAGAGGACTGTATGGACATTGAATTGGACTCAGATAGTACAGAGGAACACATTCCTGAGGGTATTTCTGGCACTATCTCTGAGGAAACACTAGTATTGCAGTGGATACTAGAATCGGAAGAACAAACGTTTCTAGCCAAGAAAACATCCTTGATGCAGAAGATTTGGCAGCTACAGTCTGACAGCTCGGCTGGCGTTGTCAAAAAACAACAGCTGAGTAATGGTACTAACTCTTTAAAGGACCCACCGTCTGCCATAATGAACAACGAGTCTGCGAGTGTTTCTTCTGAAACTTTGCCTCAATCTCCTGTGAGTATTTTAAGCATTCCTGCTGGTCTACCTAAAGCAAATGCTCTCCATACTGTAATGCAAGGGAACACTGTACCTGGGACTGGGCATTGATCTGTAGAAGATGCACTGCAGGGACAGGTTGGGAAAAACAGCCTAACTCTGCTCAGTGGATAGTGGGCAAGTGACCAATTAGAATTTCTTTGGCCGAGAATTTTGTGGAACCAGACCTACAGTTCGATACAGTGGTGCAGAGCAATGAAAGTGAAGTACATGATTCAATCAAGGATCCTCTTGCTATTCCTGATGGTCTTACCCTAACTCAGAACCCTGAGTTAATTCTTCCCCCCTCTGAAACACTGACTGACGGGGAACCCTGATGTTGCACAACCTCAGACTGACGCTCCTTTAAACATACAGACAGACAGAAAAAAACATTTTCTTTTCTATTTTGTTTGCCTATTTTACCTGTCAAATGTCATAATGCTGTAAGACTTTCATATGTGGGAGGCCTGGCTGAATACTCCGACCAGGTTTATGTAACTAGAAACCTGTTAAAGGATTCAATGAAATTCTTCTCTCATGAACTGTACGTGCTGATTAACACTTCTGGAGAAATAACTTTTGATATCAGCTTTAAAACATCCAGAGGACTGGAGAGGTTCTGGTCCAAATATCATGCCATGAAAAGAACAGCATTATGGACCCCTTTCCTGGTTATTCCACTGACCAAGCCAGCATACAAAACAATATATATTTTATTCAGAAATGAGGAGGCGGACTTATCTGATTTTCTATACTGGTTAAAAATGCGCTGTACAGTAATTGGTGATTATGAGGCCATCCTGGACACAGAGAATATTTGGACTGGAGGGTGGAGGGTAAAAGTGTTGCTGAAATCTGATGATTCTGGGGTCATTCACTTACCAAACCCATTTTTTCTATGTTGTGAGAGTTTTTTTTTTTTTTTTTATCCAGGGCAGCCCAAGGCCTGCTATAGATGTGGGGACCCCTCCTATTTAAGTAGTCTTTGTGACAGAGTAAAGTGTAACCTCTGTGGGGATTTGGGTCATGTAAGCTCTGCCTGCCTAAACAAATGCAAATGCAATCTATGTGATGAACTAAGTCACACGTTCCAAAATTGGACTTGGGCAGCCCACAACCAGGAGCACATTGACAATGGTGCGGATCAGCATTTTTATTATTTCTCAGGCCAAAAAGCTAAGATTAGAAACAGAACAAACCCTACACAGCAGGTCCCTGACCAAATAAGGCCTTCCACTTCTGCAGAGCTTCCCCCTTCTCCCCTAGTGAATAAGACTCCAGTTGTGAACACTGTGTTAACCCCCCCCCCGACAAAAGGAGAATGTTGAAATAAATCCTGTTGAGCAAATCCAGGTGAATGTAGAGATGCCTCCCTCTCCTGAGCTGGTGCAAGTAAGTTGCAGGCGTTCTATGAGGTCAAAACAAAAAACTGCCCCCTTCCTTCAAAAACAGTTAGGACTTCACCCATTCCAACTTCCAACCCTTATCATATTCTACAGGAGACCTCGGCAGAGTCATGGGATGACTCCAACTCCTCCTCTGTCCCCTCCTCTCTTCCTGAAGGGACCACTGTTACAGAAGTGGGGTCTAAAGGTAGAGGGGCACAAAAGCGAAAAGCAAGGACAAAAGCAAAAGGGACAGCTAGATCTGGGAAGGAAAAAATCATTTTTTTTCCTCTTTAGCCTTTTTTGAGAAGGTAGGCCCCCTTTTTTCACCAAAGAACCTATGTTTCACACTCCTTTTGACTGTCATACTATTAATGTTAATAACATCAAAAGGATTCATAAGAGGAAATACTGTGTTTGCCTTTCTCACTTCTCTGCAAATAGGCTTGATCTTTTTTCAAGATGTTCGATTCCACATGTTCAGTGAAATCAAACAAATACAAAGACACTGGCTATGTGGACCCTCGTTTTGGTCCATTGGCCAGGATGCTTGTTAAGGGGTGGGTATATTGGTACAATTCATTTATTTTAAACTCCTCAAACTATATGACCTAGTTCCATGACGAGTTCTTATAGTGGATGCTTTGATACATCAGCTTCCTTACCGTTTGATTAACATATATGCCCCACAAACAAAAACTAGTAGAATAGACATATTATTCCTTATCCAGCCATACCTACATACATCCAAACAAGTTGTCTTTGCAGGTGATTTTAACTGTGGGTTGAGCATTCAAGATAAAAATTTGTATGCTACAACACAGAAAATTTATTATGATTCATGATCCTTAAACACTATTATACACACTGCTCATTTGTGGGATGCTTATTTGGATTTCACAAAAAAACATACTCCCACATTCCAAAAAGGAGTGTTAGCAACTAGAATTAATTATATGTTCCTGTCCCCAACTAAACATATTTCAACAGCCATAGTTTTCCCATTAGAATTTTCGGACCACAAGAGAGTTTCAATAACTGTCGGCTGTAACCCTTCTCTGTACAAAGGTCCGGGAATATGGACATTTAACACCTGATTGATAGAGGATAGGGAGTTTCTTAGCTCCCTAAATCAGCTCCTTGCTGCAAAAACATCTGTGCTAATCTTATATGATGATCTCATAGTTCGGTGGAATGATACAAAAGCTGACTTAAGTTCCTTTTTAAAACAACATAGTAAAAATAAATGCAACACTGCATATCTCACATACTTGCAACATTGGTGTCACCTGCAAAACCTGTTATCTATAGCTCATACCACAGGTCAAAATCTTAGCTCCAAGATCCAGCTTGTCCAAAAGGATATGATGGGCTTTGTAAAACAAAAGGCGGACCAACTGTATAACTAGAATGCATTTGTGACACAGGGTTCAGTGCAGGAGATAAGCCCCTTTGAACACAATGCTCGCCAGATAGGGAAAAAACTATATCTGGTCTCTTAGATCAAGTTGGCTCCTTACAGATGCAGAGGATAAAATATTACAGATGGTAATTGATTTTTCTATGAAATTATTCTCAGGGATTCCCTCTGACTTACTAGAAATTCAGAACTATCTGAGTAATATTCAGGTCTCAGTAGTACCCCCCTTCCCCAGGTCTTACATAAAGTAAGTCAATCAATTACACAGGAAGAGTGGTAGTTGGCATACAGCAGTTAAGAAATAAAATTTCTTCAGGTCCAGATGGGCTACCCAATGAGTTATATAAAGTTATTGGGGAATATTTGAGTGGTGAACTTACAGCAGTCTTTAATACTATGTTAAAAACTGGCACTGTCCCTCTCAGCTTTAACAAAGGAAGTTTGATTTTTCTGGATAAACAAGGTGATAGAGCTGATCTGAATAACTGGAGGCCTATTTGCATGTTGAATGCGGATTGCAAGCTTCTCACCAAAGTTTTAACTGAAAGGCTACTCCTGGTAGCATAAATAGTTATCTCCCCTGAACAGGGTTGTGCCATACCGCATCAGTCTATACATGACCACCTGATCTTGCTAAGAGAACTTTTTTCACTTGGATATAATAATACTTGCCCTGGATATGTGGTCTCACTTGACGAGAGAAAGGCATTTGACTCCATATGTCCCAATTTCTTATGGAAGACATTACACCATTATCAGATTCCTCCTAGTGTAATTGGATGGGTTAAATCTTTGTATAATACTGCTACCATAAGGCCTGTAGTGAATGGGAAAATAGGTCCCATGGTGCCAATTAAATGGGGGGTCAGACAAAGCTGCCCCATGAGCCCTTTACTATGCACATTTTGTATAGACCCGTTATTATGAAAAATAAATAGACTTCAATCCATCAGCCCAATAGTGGGCCTTAATATCCAAGCTCCTGCTACAGTTATTGCATATGCAGATGACCTGTGCCTTATGGTGGCAGATGAACCTTCTGTCCATTGTGCTATTTCTCTATGCTCTTTCTTTGGTTTTGTTTCCGGGGTGTCACTAAATCTGGGTAAATGTTGCGGGAGGGCATTTGGGAAGAACCCTGATCAGGTATCCAGTATTGGTCCCATCCAACTTACCACCATCCCATTATCAATTTTAGGTATCAAACTTGGCCCTGCAGGGATGGATATTCTAAACTTGGAAGAAAAACTAGCCATTGGAAGGAATAAAGTGGTGCATTGGAACAAGAGCAACATTGGGAAAAAGAAAAGAGTATTTTTAGTTAAACCCTTCCTAGTCACAGTTTTTTTATATCTTAGCTATGTTTTCCCGGTCCCTAAGAAGTTAGAAACCTCTGTACTGAGTATATTCCTTCAAGCTATTTGGGGGAGCTGCCTCAACCTGATCAAAAGGAATATTCTATACCTGACCATTAAAGAGGGGGGATTAAACATGGTTAATCCCATTTTATTTTTCAATAGTATTTTTCTAATGAACAATTTAAAGCCACTGCTTATTTTTAAAGGAAAAGGGTGGGAACCCTGGCTGTATGAGAATTGTAAGCCCTGGTTTCAGCAATGGGAACAGAATTCGCTCAGAATCCTAAAAGGGCCTAAGTCTTTGCAGTACTTTAGAGAAACCTTTCTCAGGTTAAAGCAGTGGAATGTGACTACTCAACAGATTATTGTATCCTCTAACCATAAAGGTTTTTATAAAAGTGTGGTGATCTCCCTTTGTAGAGATACGGTCCTCTTTGAGGGTTGCCCTGTCCAGTATAAAAGTTCACTCCAAACCCTCTTAAACAACTCAAGAATTCCTGCCCACATGTGGGATTTTCATTGGCTTTCATGCCACAAAAAGATAAATGTCAAAAACAACCACAAACACAAACAGATCCAAGAGACAATATGCAGCAGGCTGCACTGCATTAACACAGTAGAGACATATGAGTACCTTTTTTTCAGTGTTCCTTTGTTAAAGACTTCTGGGTCTATATTGCGAATCTCTGGAAAGAACCAATATTTGGAAAGATAGCTTTTGAGAATAATATGTATGGTTATGTTACTACCGGATGGGATAGATGGAATCTCCACACTCTACATCTTCTCTTTACCATAATTAAATGGAATATATGGATGGCCAGATGCATGTTTACTTTGCAGCAAAAGGACTGCACTTATATTGAATTAAGTAGGAAAATTGTAAAAGATGTACAAAGTGTATATGCTACAGAATGTGCTCAGCTCTCATACAATGTAATATCAGAATTATAGAAAGGGTTACCCTGGATCATCGAGTTACATACTATAATGTCATGACTGGAAATAAGATTAGTAGTCTAGACCTTGATCCTGTTGTAGTAACTCATATCAATTTATGGATAACACTTCTTGCTTTTCTTAATTTGTTGATTGTGTTATTTCTTTTGGATTGTAAGATTTTTCTTTTGTATGTATTATGATTTTGTGCTTAATAAAACTTACCCCTACTCTTTTGCAGGCGGCGCTGTCTCTCTGAGGAGAGAATGGAGGACTTCAGTCAGGCTGTGGACATGGAAGGAGAAGGTTGTGTCCTGGACACAGAGCAGGGGGAATTAATTACTGAACCTACTTTTGTAACATATAACATGGATTTAAGTGCAGAAGAAAAATGTTTGCAAGACGAATTAATTAAAAAAAACAGTATTTGCTACATATGATGACTGAGGCTGAAAAAGAACAGAGATGTTGTGTCCCCACCTCTTTCAGACCAATGTCTACTTCACTGTAGCTGGGTCCTAGCCTGCCATTATGGATGCCTAATCCCCTCAGGCATACCTCCTGGCCACTCTTACCATTCCTCTAACTGACATTCAACTCCTACAACTTCCCCTCCATCCCCTCTCTCCCTCTGTCTTCCATGACAATGTCTGACTTCGGCAGCCCTACCCCTTGGATTATTAACATGAATAATTACCTCCTGGGCCCTGAGGAATTACCTGACTGCCAAGTTTCTCAACTGTACCTCTCCCTTCTACCACTTCTCCGATCTCTCCCTTCTGCCAATTCTCCAATCTCCTAAGAACATGTTCTTCCTGCGCTGCACTTCATAACCATATGTATAGTATTATTTTACCATCCTTATTGTTCCTTCATCCCATGTTTAACCTTAACAGGTCATATCTGTTGTATAATGTTGTATTGTAAATGTACCTGTCCTGATGTGGAACCTTAAAAAAGAGTTTTTGCTCAAAGGTCTTTTCCAAAGAATTAAATAATAAATAAATCAAATAACATGGGGACAGTAAGAATAAGCTGGAGGAAGAGAAAAAAAGGAAACGTTATGAACAGAGCTCTTTGCCCACTTCTGGCAAGAAATTTAATCCAGAGGATCCGATAGCGGATGGTCCACAATCAGCTTCTCCACTGATGACTCCCTTCTCGCAGCAGTTTCCCTTTACTGAGACGGCAGCTAAATGGTCACCAGAGAAAGTCCTCTGAGAAGTGGGCTGGATTTTTTCAGATGGTATATGGTTACCCAACCCAATGGTTCAGCTCCCGGGTACATCATCAAGGCAACAAACCACAAGCTCTTCGGGTAGGATACAACAAACTGCAGTCTCTGAAAATGTACAGCAGGCTGCAGATGTGGATGAGCAAGCCACACCTACAGAAATAGACATGGCAAATAGTGGAACTGCTTTACATGCTCACCTGTCTGGCACACAGGACCCCAGTCTTCAGAATGATACTCAGGATGGGAAAATACCTGAGGTGGAAGTAGACAATTTAAATGGTGATCTTCCTACACATCTTTCACCGCAACATTCAGGTATGATATCTCCTGCTAATATTCTTAATGACACTGAAATGTTGGAAGTTACAGAAGACGTGGCTCCCCCACCCCAACAAGGCAACCTTCTAGTTATGACAGTTTATTTAAGCAACTAGCCGAAGCAGCTAAAAGATGTTTTGTGGTCATACTCAGGTATAAAGGTGGCCTATAATTTCTCCCCAATAGTGTTTATGTGGGGAAAGAATTAATCATTGATTCATTACATTTTTCTCCCACAGAAGTTTACGCTTTTATTCATGAGGCTGGAGACCAAAACTTTGACATCATTTTTCGGTCAGCTGCCTTAGTAGACGAGTTTTGGTCAGCCTATTATAAGGTAAAGAACATACCTATCTGGACTAACTTTATTACAATCCCTATATCAAAACCCACCTTCAAGACTATTACTGTCCTTTTCAGGAATGAGGGCATTAATGTGAATGGCATTATATATTGGTTGGAGAAAAGATGCACTGTAGAAGGAATCCCTGACCCTATAATTGATTAAAATGGGTTCTGGATGGTGTGTGTTTGTGTGTGTGTGTGTGTGTGTGTGTGTGTGTGTGTGTGTGTGTGAAAATGTTGGGTCCAGCTCAAACAAACAGAACAAGGGATTCAACATCTCCCTAACTGCATCTATCTCAGCCAAGATAGAGGAATTTTGTTTTATCTTGGACAGCCACGCTCTTGTTACCAATGCGGCTCCCTGAATCACTTGAATACCGACTGTGATCAGCTGAAATGCTATCTTTGTGGGTCATTTGGTCATACTGCCAATCTATGCACCATCACTCCTACTTGTAATTTGTGTGAGGCTGAAGACCACTCATTTAAATCCTGTCCATGGGTGGCACACAACACCACAGACTATTCTGAATGGGACTATTACATTAACCAAGCAACAAGAAGCCATCGAACAGAGCAGTATGAGACAAGGCCGCAGGCCACTAAAACTCAGAAAAACTGTTCCCACCAGAGCACCAACAGCCTTACGAGTGCTCCCACAGATTCACAACTACAGAGATTGCTTGTATCTAAGTCAGTGGTAACTACTACAATACTTCCATCTACTGCTGTAGTTAGTTCAATACCACAGGCAATGCTACCCCCCCACACTGATACCTCCTGCTGAAATGGACTCAAATAAGGACATACAATCTCCCTTCCTTTTAGTTGGGAAAAGCAAAAAGTCGTCCTCTACAAAAAAGGTGAAGCCACGAGAGGAAGAATCTGTAAACACAGAAAATCAATACAAAGTGAAACAAAGTTGGGGAGAATGGATGGGTGATGAGGACTCTGATGTTCTTATCAATCTATGCACACAGTGAAATAACTGCAGACCCAGGGACTTCAGGGGTTTCAAGACCTAAGCCACAAACAAAAAAAGGGTCACAAGATCTAGTTGGAAGAAACTTTAACTTTAACTTTACTAACATTCTTTGACTATTCCCCCTTTAAGGCTTGATAGCCTTAACGTAAACAGTGTTAAATCAGATTTGAAAAGGAAAACAACTTTCGCTGTTCTTCAACAACTGCAGTATGATATTTTTTTATCCAGGACACTCATTTACATACTGAGCAAGATGTGAAAAATGCAAGTAGAGAATAGTATAAAGGGGGTTAGTATTGGTCAGTGGGGGTTGAACAATGTTGTGGCTTGGGTATTTGCTTTACATCATCAGACTTTAAAGTACAGAAATTAACAGAAATTGATCCATGAAGAGCTTTATTAATGAACATAGAGTTTCAGGGTTTGGCCTGTAGAGTGATAAATTTATTTATTTATTTATTGAATACAATTGGAATTGCAAACCTTTGAGTCACAGACTCTTTTGCAAAGTCTCCACGTCGGTTACAGGGGGTGGAGGGTAAGCAAATACAGACATAGACAAACATAAACAGGCAGTATTTACAGAAACAGTACTGACAGAGCAGTCCAGGCTTAAACTTATTAAACAGTGAGGTATTAAGCAGCATTCTTGTAATCCCTTGACAGAGACTAGTAGGGGGCTGATTCATGGGGTCTAGAGAGACCCTGTGTCCAGAAATGTGGAGGGTTTGGTAGTAAAGTAGAGTGGGCATCGTTAGCCACAGACACATTTAGCACTCTCAAGTAGTAGAGCTTTGAGACCTGTTTTGAATAGTGAGATGCTGCGGGTCTGGGTGAGTGATGGTGATAGCGTATTGAGCCAGCAAGGGGCACGGTAGCGGAAGGATCTTTGCCCTAGGGATGTTCTACAGAGGGGGACTAGAAATGATGGGTTTGCTGCAAGTCTTGTGTTGCACCTGAGGGGGGGCTGCACTGATAATGGGGAGTCCATTGGGGGCTATCTGAAGATGTATCTTTTTTGTGAGGATGCAGGTGTGGTACTTTAGTCTTTGTTGGAAGTTTAGCCAACCAGACAAAGTATAAAGATCGCAGGTGTGGGTAAGTCTGTCACTACTGATGGCAGGCTTTATTCAAGGCAATGTTTATGCTGCTAAGTGTGGAGGGTTCAGCGGAGCCATATATAACTATCCCATAGTCAATGAGGGAGAGGATAGAGGAGGTGACAGCAAGTTGCATAGCCTGTGCGGGTAGGCAGTGCTTGAGTTGGTAGAGGATGCCCATTCTAGCGTTGACAGAGGAGGAGAGAAGTTGGACGTGCCTATGGTAGGAGAGGGAGGTGTCTAATGTGATGCCCAGGTATTTAAAGTTTGTAACATGTTCCAGTAGGACACCAAGTGAGTTCTTAATTAGGAGTGCTGACTGACTATGTGGGCTTTGGCGATGAGCAAAGATCATGGACTTCGTTTTTTTATAGTTGATGATCAGGTGATGGTCTGCGAACCAGCTCTCTAGCTCCCAGAAAAAACCCTGAAGTGACAGTTGGAGGGTGCTCGGTTGAGGGTGTTTCCAATACAGTACCGCATCATCAGCGTAGAGTAGTAGATGACCACTACACACCTTAGGGAGTGAGTTTAAAAAGAGGGTGAAAAGCAGAGGGCTAAGTATAGACCCCTGCGGGACCCCAGAACAAACTGTTTTGGAGGTGGAGATGGTGGTGTTTACTCTGACTTGTTGTGACCGTCCTGAGAGGTAGTCCTTGAATGAGCAGTTGCCTCTGGGACCACATTTAGTTGTGGAAGGACACAGAGCATTAGCTCATGACTGACCGTGTCGAATGCCTTGGTCAGATCCACATAGATCGCCCCTGCGATTGATCCTTGGTTGAGGGCCTCATGGATGAACGAGGTGAACTCACAAAGTGCAGTGACGGTACTATGGCTAGTCCGGAAACCATGCTGTTCCTGGCTGAGAAGGTTGTGTTTAGTAAGGTGTTCTGTTATCTGGTCAGAGACTATTTTTTCCAGAGCTTTGGAGAGAGGTGGGAGTATTGAGATAGGTCTATAGTTGTTAGTGTTAGTGGGGTCACCGCTCTTCAGAATGGGGGTGAGTATGGCTCACTTCCAGGTTGAGGGGAACTGACCAAGGCATAGCGAGAGTTTGAGGATTTTTGTAAGGTGGGTAGTGTGACATCCAGGGTAAGCCGAATGAGTTTAAGATCAAGGGAGTCATTGCTGTAACGGGTATTGGCTATAGCTTTGGTAATGTAGTGTTTGCCTCGCTGCAGGGGATGACTCGAAGCCGGAAGGAGGCGGGTTGACATTACACTGGGTTTCGGGGAGGGTGGGGTGTGGGCGGGTGGAAGAAGTTAGGAGGAGGATATGGGAGAGGTCCGAGAAGGAGAGTTAAGGGCTTCAGTGATAGTGGCAGGATCCTGTGTGACATCCCCATTTAGGTTGAGTTGGGTATGGGTCGGGGAGCAGGTTCTTCCACTGAGTTCTTTTATGTTGTTCCAGAATTTTTTTCCATCTCTCCAGGAGGAGGTAAGGTTTTGTTGGTAGAAGTTAGCTTTAGCCTGCCCCAAGGCCCAAGTACATTTATTGCGTGCCTCCTGGTAGAGTTGTCTATCCTGGGAGCGTTGGGAGTCAAGGGCCTTGTGCCAAAGGTTGTCCCTTTGTTGTAGCAGGTTAAGAAGCGAGGGTGTGATCCAAGGGGTGGTTCTGGTTTTCACCACTTGCTTTGAGAGGGGAGCGAATATATCACAGGCTTTGTTGAAGGTGGTTATAAAGTGGGCGAGTGCAAGGTCAACTGACTGCGTGTTGTAAATGGGGAGCCAGCTGCTGTTAGATAGATGGGCTTTGAGGTTCTCTAGGCCTCCTCTTTTAAGCCTTCACTGCCAGGAGATTATTTGGGGGGCAGGAGGCAATTTACCCGACCACCAGCATGTAACCAGGGAGTGGTCACTGATAGTGTCGGGGAGCACAGTTGCATGGGAGAGGTTACGTGGCCTGTTGGTGAAAATGAGGTCTAAGAGGGTGGAGGTCCTAGTTCTATTGTCCCTTCTGGTTGGGGAGGTGACTAGTTGGGTAAGATCAAATGCCATGGCAGTGTCTTTGAAGCTGGATGAGGCATAGGATAGCCAGTTGATATTGATGTCACCCATTAAGATGATTTCACTAGTATTAGGTAGGTGGGAGATAATGTGGAGGATAGAATCAAATGCAAGTTTTTGGTTTCTAGGGGGGATGTAGGCCGAAATGATATGGAGCGTTTTGGTACCCAGCCTGAGTTTGACTGTTAGAGTCTGGGCTCCATATTGAGGTGCAGGGGTATGTACTTCTGTGGCATTGAGTGAGGATTTAACAAAAATTGCACAGCCACCACCTCTCTTGCTGGTCCTATCTGCCCGGAAGATGGCATAATTACAGAGGGAGACTGCATCATTGGGAATTTTATCCGAGAGCCAGGTCTGTGAGAGGGCTAGTATGTCTGGTGCATGCTGGGCGATCCAGCCTTAGAGAGGGGTGTG
The DNA here is from genome assembly GCA_016271365.2 of Neoceratodus forsteri. Lineage (NCBI taxonomy): Eukaryota > Metazoa > Chordata > Ceratodontiformes > Ceratodontidae > Neoceratodus > Neoceratodus forsteri. The sequence goes on from CM028131.1 coordinate 940,242,364, forward strand.
TTTTTTAGGCAGGCTGCAAATATTAAGGGTGGCTAGCAGCAGACTCCCCTGTGGGTTTTTAGGAGAGGCCTTAGTGCAGGGTGGACCTGGGTTGGGGTAGATATTGCCAGATAATAAGAGAAGTAGGAAAGTGTTCCACAGGAGGGCCAACCTGCAGAGTTTGGATGAGCAACGCTGGGTTTGGTAGGGTGTAGGGATTTCTGTGTTGGAGGTGGGGACTGGAAAACTAGGAATGATGCTGTATAGAAGGGTAAGGGACGTGTGTGGGATGATAGTGGGGCTTATGTGGGTGGTGGGGGGTTGAGGACTGAGGAGGGGGAGAGCTGAGGTACAATGCTTTCCAAGTGTGAGTGTAAGGTTTAGTGTGATCGTGTGTAGGTATAGGCCATCAGGATCAATTTGGCATGAGTGTGTGATGTTGAAGGAACTGGGTCTGCAGTAATCATAAAAAGCTGGAGGAAAAGTATTAAAGTTATGGTGGAGAGGAATAGGTGCCTCTGGCGGTGTTGAAGAGCAAGGTGTTTGATCCTGGAAATCAGGAGGGTTGCAAATAGAAGGGATACCATTGTAAATGAAGTAAGTGAGAGGCTTGTTACAGCGGCCACTAGTGTTCGGTTAGTATAACCTGCAGCTGGAAAAGTGGACTGATAGGTTATTTCGGCAGGTCACCTGACTTAACCTAGCTATAAATTCGAGTGCTGAGCAAGGGTGGGGGAGGCGGTGGGGAGCCGAGCGCATAGCGTTCAGCGGGGCTAAGCCTCAGCAGCACCTCTATGTGCAATTTGTCTGGTAATTCGTGCGGCGAGAAGGGGAGCTTGTGATCATAGCTGAAAAAGCCAGATGCTCCATGAGTTCGACTGCTGCTGGTGCAGGTGGGGAGTTATCTGGTTTGGCTTGTGTTGGGGCTGCTGCGGGCAGGAGGGCTTCAGAGCTGGCCTCACGACCTCCGGTCTCCTCGGGGAGGGTGGTATCTGCGGGAGAATGGAGAGAGAGGGGAGATTAAGTAGGCTGCAGGGAAGCGATTAACTGTTGGGGAGGCAGGTACTTGGGTGTGGAGAGCAGGCGAATGGTACAAGGGCTAACAGGAAACTTTTGAATCAAATTGGAAGGCTACAAGGTGGTTTCTAGAGGCTAACAGATGTCTGCATGCTGTAAAAGCACCTTAAAGTTACACAAAACAGTCCCAAAATGAGATTTGCACAGGGAGCTTCAAGCTAAGCACAATTCCACAGGTTGCAGAAACTCTAAGTCATAAAACACAATACAGGCAAATACAGAGAATGGTGCAGTCTCATTTTAAAAACTGTGGAAATCAGGCACTAAAATAAAAGTTCTGGTCTGATTAAGCCTCAGCAGCACCTCTATGTGTACATTTGTCTGGTAATTCATGCGGCGAAAGGGAGCTTGTGGCAGTAGCTGAAAAAGCCCAGATGCTCAGCGTGTCGCGACTGCTGCCTGGTCAAGGTAGAGTTACCTGGTTTGGCTTGTGTTTGGGGCTGCTGCAGGCAGGGAAGGCTTCAGAGCTGGCCCTCACGACCTCCAGTCTCCTCGGGGGGGTGGTATCTGGTTTGGCTTGTGTTCGGGACTGCTGCGGGCAGGGAGGGCTTCAGAGCTGGCCCTCATGACCTCCGGTCTCCTTGGGGGAGGGGTAGTATCTGGTTTGGCTTGTGTTCAGGGCTGCTGCGGGCAGGGAGGGCTTCAGAGCTGGCCCTCACGACCGCCAGTCTCCTCGGGGGAGGGGGTGGTATCTGGTTTGGCTTGTGTTCGGGGCTGCTGTGGGCAGGGAAGGCTTCAGAGCTGGCCCTCACGACCTCCGGTCTCCTCGGTGGAGGGGGGTGGTATCTGGTTTGGCTTGTGTTCGGGGCTGCTGCAGGCAGGGAGGACTTCAGAGCTGGCCCTCACAACCTCCGGTCTCCTTGGGGGAGGGGGGTGGTATCTGCAGATGTACAGTATATGTATCCAAAGCAAATGCTCTTAGAATTTCATTACTACAAAATATACATCCCAAGAACAGCTAATATTTTTCCTAGTCAAACTATCTCTTGTTGAGAGCTGCAATACTGAACATAGGATTTGCAAGAAAGCGAGTTGTGCTCACAACAGAGGGAGGGGAACCTTTCAATTGTCTTTGCTTTGTAGCAGATATACTGCAGGTGGAGGCTGCTTCTAACTGAAAGGTGAAATAAGGAATTTACAATTATCAGGAAAAGACAGTCTTGTTACAATTCTTAAGATTTTCAGTGCAGGAAGATTTTAAACTCTGGGCGAAACATTTGTCACAAATCCTGAAATAAGTGCAGGTACAGGTTGTGTATTTGACCCAGACAGTAAACTGTTTTCTGTGTCTATCTTTGTTTGCCTTAAAAGGCAATTCCAAACTTTCTCAGGAAGTGATTACATCACAGAGACTTAATCAGCCAATAGCTTGGGTAACAGACCTGAGAACAGTATTATAAGCAAGTGTTTATAGCAAACTCATCAGAACAGCTAATATTTTCCTAGTCAAACTATCTCTTGTTGGGAGCTGCAATACTGAACATAGGATTTGCAAGAAAGTGAGTTGTGCTCACAACAGAGGGAGGGGAACCTTTCAATTGTCTTTGCTTTGTAGCAGATATACTGCAGGTGGAGGCTGCTTCTAACTGAAAGGTGAAATAAGGAATTTACAATTATCAGGAAAAGACAGTCTTGTTACAATTCTTAAGATTTTCAGTGCAGGAAGAGTTCAAAGCACAGCTCACTTATTTTGGGGCTGACTGCTTTCAGAGCACAAACCACCAGGCTGTTTTTGGGGCTGGGGAGGTTTACCTGTGTCTGACTTGGATGTCTGGATTTTTCTCTGTTGGATTAGCAGGAGTTTTCTCTGTCAAATTGTTGTGTATAGTATCTTGCAGACAGGAAGGCACTCATGCAGCGGTGGGTCAGAGCTCTTAGCTGATTGTTTTGTGAGGGCACAGTTTAGGCCCAACCCTTCCCACCCTCACCCCACTCACCCCTGGAAATAGTTCCTTTATACCTGGGGTTCTGACATCATTCCTCAAGAGTGCAAGGTGCATATCAATGTCATATCCTCTCTAGCACACAGCACTGAAAATATACTCATACACATTGTATAATATATATATTTCTATATAACAAACCAATCACTCACACAAGCACACACACACACAAAAAAAAAGTACATAGTCATGTGGGGAGTAGTGCAATGTAATGGCTATGGGGCAGCAGTCTTCCAGGAGTCTTTATGGAGGCTGAGATGCTGCCCTAGTTGCAGACAACTCTCTGCCCTGAGGGAGGAAGTTGCCCGTCTTCAGGCCACACTGGACAGCAGTAAGAAAACCTTCCCCCAGGCCAGACTGGATGGTACGAAGGGACACCCCCATCCAGGGAGCACCAGAGCCACCACCACTACCTCAGAAGTTGCAAAGAAAGCACAGCAGTTGGACCACTGTGGGCTCAGGGAGGGTGAGGAGGGTGAAACAGAGGCACACCCAGTCAGTTGCTCCACTCCACAATCCATACACCATTCTGGGGGATCACAGCTCCCCTATGGATGCACCCACAGAAGAGATTAAGGAGGCTGAGGACACCTGTCACAAGGGAGGCCCACAGGAAGGAGGCAGAGGATGCCACAAGGAAAGGAAGCAGCTCCTGGTGGGGGACTCAATTATTAGGGGGATAGAACTGGGGGCAGAGAAAACTGAAGTAAAGTGCCTGCCTGGTGCCATGGCTTGTAGGGACAGAGCGCATCCTCAGGATCACGAGAACAGCTGCGGAGTCTGAGCTGGATGTCATTGTCCACCTAGGGACAAATGACTTGGCTCAACATGAGCTTAGAGCAGTGCAGAAGGACTTTGTAGAACTGGGAGGGCCTAAGACAAGTAGCACACACAGTATCCTTCTCAGAGGTGCTGCCTGTAAATGGCATGAGTGAGGCAAGGGTACTTTGCACCATGCAGTTTAATGAGTGGTTGAAAAAATGGTGTGGAGCACAGGGTTTGGCTTCATTGGGGACTGGGGTTCCACCTGGAGGACACCAGCCTATACTGGCAGGATGGTCTGCATCTGTCCAGGAAGGAACAAGTCTTTTGAGCAATCGGTTTAAATGCTTCATTGGCAAGCTTTTAAACTAGGCAAGAGGGAGGCACTGCTAAGCAGCAGAAAATCCCAGCCTCTCACTACAAAACAGGGTACTAAATGGGAAAAAGACCGAGGTAGAAAGGTCAGTGGGGGATGCTGCAACAGAAAGTAAAGCCATCAAAAATGGAGAGCAATGAGTACCAATGCCCATAGTCTGAGTAATAAGCTTCCTGAATTAGTGGCTTTGATGGAGGAGGAACATCTGGATTCGTGGCAGTCACAGAAACATGGTACACATAAAAACCATGACTGGGATGTAAACATACCAGGATACACTATCTACAGGAGGGACAGGGAGGGTAAAAGAGGAGGAGTAGCTCTTTACATAAGGGAAGGAATCAAAGCAACAGAACAAAAGGGTAAACAGGGAGGAGAAGAAGCACTGTGGGTAAATTTGGAGACCGGCAATGGCACCACAATCCGCACAGGGTTGTATACAGACCCCCTTCTCAGGGGGAGGAAATGGACAAGGAAATGATAGAAAGTATACTTAGTATGGCAGAAAAAGGGGAGATATTGCTGATGGGTGATCTGAATATGCCAGATGTTAACTGGAGTGCAGTTGCAGCAGCCACTTCAAGAGTGGGGTTATTCTAGATGCCCTACAGGGGCATGCCTTAGACAACTAGTATTGGAGCCCACTCGAGAGGAACAATCTTAGACCTGGTTCTCTCAAATGGAGATGAAGAGAGGATCACAGATGTAGAAGTGGGTAGCCATCTGGGAACTAGGACCATCGAACAGTATGGTTCACAATAAACACAGCAATAGAGTCAAGCCATACAAAGACAAAGGTACTGGATTTTAGGAGGCTGACTTTGTCAAATGGGTGAGTGCCTAAGGAATGCACTAGCAAATGGGCAGGAAGGAGGGTGGAAGAACAATGGGAATAATAAAAACTGCCATCACAGAGGTAACAAGCCTTTGTGTAAAGCAAATAAACAAAACGAAGCGAGGTAAGAAACCACTATGGTTCTCAAAGGAAGTGGCAGTGAAGGTTCAAGAGAAAAGAAAGCATTCAGGAAGTACAAGGAATCACAGAAGGAACAGGACAGAGAACTGTATCAGTTAAAGCAAAAGAAAGCTGGGAAGGCAGTCAGAACAGCAAAGGCCCAAACCGAGGAAAGATAGCCAACTCAGTTAAGAAGGGATAAAACCTTTTATAGGTACATCAGGAGGAAGTAAGACCAAGGGAGGGATAGTGAGGCTTAATAAAGGGAGGGAGGGTGGGCAGAGGGCGACTGTGAAAAGGCAGAGATACTAAACAAATATTTTTGCTCAGTATTTACAAAGGAAGAGGAGGTACCTAAAACAAACAGTAGAAACACTCTGGATACAGAAGTTGATACCAGCCCATTTACAGAAGAAGGGTTCTGAAAGAACTCTTAAAACTGAAAGCGGACAAAGCAATGGGGCCTGATGGGATTCATCCAGAATTCTAAAAGAACTAAGGGTAGAACTAGTGACACCACTGACTACCCTCTTTAACAAATCATGGGAGGATGGGGTGGTACCGAGGACTGGAGGAGGGCAGATGTGATTCCCTTCACAAAAGTGGGAGCAAGGCAGAAGCAGGAAACTACAGACCTGTTAGTTTAACCTCAGTGGTAGGAAAATGATGGAATCACTTCTGAAGGAAAGAATTGTCAGTATCTAGAGGCCAGAGGGCACAGGACCCAAGGCAGCATGGATTCACAGTGGGAAGGTCATGCCAGACAAATCTGATAGATTTCTTTGACTGGGTGACCAAAGTAGTTCATCAGGGAGGGCTGTGGACATGGCCTACCTAGACTTTTAGCAAGGCATTTGACACAGTCCCACACAAAGATGTATACAAGTTAGCCAGCCTGGGAGTGGGTCCCAAGATGACAGCCTGGGTAAAGAATTGGCTGGAGAATAGGACACAGAGAGTAATAGTAAATGGAGTCACTCTGAAAAAAGGGGGTTAGTAGTGGGGTACCAGAGGTTCAGTATTAGGACTGGTCCTCTTCAATGTCTTTATAAGCGACATTGCAGAGGACTGGAAGGAAAAGTATGTCTCTTTGCAGATGACACAAAGATCTGCAACAGAGTTGATGCACAAGGTGGAGTGGAAAGGATGAGAAGGGACTTGGCAAGGTTAGAGGAATGTTCAAATGTATGGCAGCTTAGATTCAATGCTAAGAAGTGCAAGGTAATGCACCTGGGAAACAAAAACCCAGGGGAAGAGTACACAATGGGGGCTGAGATACCAAACAACAACAAAAATGGAAAGGGACCTGGGGGTAGTCATATCAGATGACCTAACGGTGGGCAAGCAATGTGAGAGGGCAGCAAGGAGGGCTGGGGGGATACTGGGATGCATAGGAAGAGGCATCACCAGTAGAAAACAGGAAGTTATTATCCCTCTGTACAGACAGCTAGTGAGACCCCATCTGGAGTACTGCATGCAGTTCTGGAGACCCAATCTCATAAAGACATAGACAGGATGGAAGCTGTCAGGAGGGCAACTAAAATGGTGCAGGGTCTGCACGGAAGACATGAAGAGAGACTTAAGGAGTTAATATGTATAGCCCTCGAGGAAAGGAGGGAGAGGGGGGACATGATAGAAACTTTCAAGTACCTCAAGGGAATCAACAAAGTCCAAGAGGGTAGCATCTTTCAAAAAAAGAGGTGTGCAAGAACAAGGGGGCACAATTTGAAGATAGAAGTGGGGGCGGCTCAGAGGTAATTTAAGGAAGTATTTTTTCACAGAGAGGGTTGTGGATGTATGGAACGGCCTTCCAGAAGAGGTTGTGGAGTCAAAAACAGTGATGGAATTCAAGCATGCATGGGACAGTCATAAGGCAATTCTAGGGGGTGGGGGTTGGAAGAAGTAGGCTGCTGGTTAACTAGGACCTGCAGCTTATCCATCAGGTAGGGAAATGGGCAGACTGGGTGGGCCAAGAGGTCCTTATCTGCCGTCAAATTCTATGTTTCTATGTTTCTATTTAACCATATCTATATACCAATAGACAAGTGTTTTTAGGAGGTGATTTTAACATCTCTCTGTCACTTAAAGCAACAGAACAAAACAAAAAAAATATACTGTAATAATAATAATCAGTTATGCAATATGCTTCAACAATCAGCCTTGAAAGGTGAACAGGCCACTTCATGGCACATGCCAAAAAGTATGTTTTATAAAGAATACTATCTGCATGGATAGATGTTTGGTTTGTATTGCATTCTTTACCAGTCCAGCATATTGAGACATTACCCATAGAGATATCAGACCACTAACTTATAGGCATCCATGTTGCTTCAGAGCTCCCCTGGGGTACCAGGCAAAGGAATTTGGTGACTTAATGCCAGCATATTGGAAAAGATCAAACATTGGAGGATTTAAAACATATTATTCGAGACAGACAATCAGTTAAATTCTTATATGATTCTATACTTCCATGGTGGGAAGACACAAAACATTGCTTGACAGATTATTTTAAGCAGATCACTAGGGAAAATGTGTTTACTGCCCAACAAAAGTATATGGTACTCAGAAATCAGCTACAAAAATTAAATTAATTTCAGATCAGATTTCTACAGAAAAAGATTATTTACAAGAAATTTTGGAAATAAAACAACAAATGACAACTTACCGATATAATAGTCAGAAATCCTTAGAAAAAGAGCAAAGCTTTGAAACACAAGGTAAACAAGAACAAACTAATCCAATGGCAGATTGCACATATAGATTGTCTAAAAGACAAATACATGCATTACAATCAGCCAACAGGATAAGAGTTACTGACAATGATAATAGTATGCTGGTACTAGAACAACATATTTCCCAACCATTTGGCATACTAATCACAGAAAATGAGTATATGAAACAGTTTTTGAAGGCAATACAAGTACCACCTTTAGGGAAAGAACAGATCTTGCCTTTAACTGAAAACTTTGCTAATTTAGAAATAGATTTTGTTAGAAAATCACTTAAGAATGGAGTATCACCAGGGTTGGATGGTCTACCCGGGGAGGTATAAAAAAATGTTATGAGAATTTATGCCACAGGACATAATGGAACTCTATAATTCTATTTTGTCAGAATACAGGATTATAGGTTCCATGTATGAGAGTTTGATGGTATTTTTATACAATAAGGATAATAAACAGATATCAATAACTGGAGACCTACCACATTATTAAATACAGATTTTAAAATGTTTACAGAATTACCAAGTAGATGATTATCAGCTATACTTAACATTGTAATACACCCAGTCCAATTTTGTTCAGTGCCTGGTAGGGAAATTATGGATGCACTGATACTTTTAAGAGAAGTAATGGACAAGGGTGCACAAGGTTCCATCTCGGGTTATGAGGTGAGCTTTGATCAAGTTAAAGCTTTTGATAGGGTGTCTCATGACTTTCTTTGGTCATGCCTGGAGGCTTATGGACTCCCCTCACTATTCATTCATTAGATAAGAATGTGTTATGCATTAGCATATGTATGGCCATACGACAATGGCAGGGTGGGGTGGTGATGTTCAGTGGAGGTAGGAGTACAACAGGGGTGTCTGCGTTGCACCCTTCTTTGTATATTTACAATAGATCCAATTATCAGACTTATTCAAGCCTCGCCTAGAATACAGGGCACATCTTATTTGGGTACTCCAGAATTAAAAAGCATAGTTTATACTAAGGTTCATACTAAGGTGAAGAAAAAGAGCTAGTAGGCCGAAGCCCATAATGCTCTTATGCTAGGCCAAAGAATAGTATGATAAAGTATACCCAGAGTTAATTTACTTATCCAGATGATGTTTAAAGGTATACTTAGTATCACTCATGACCACAGTGGATGGAAGTTTATTCCATGGTCCTATTGTACGGAGAGTGAAAAACAATTTCTCATTGTTATGCTTAAAAGATTTCCCAACCAACTGAAATGGGTGACCTCTAATATTGTGTGGAGAGGACCTGAATTTGAGACCTATCTCAGTCATGATATAAGGGTCATGTACAACATCATATAGAAATAGAAGATCACCTCTCAAGCATCTAGTAGAAAGTGACACGAGCTTCAGAGTTTCCAACCTATGTTCATAAGATACAGATTCAAGACCAGATATTTTTTTAGTAAATTTTCTTTCAAGATTTTCAAGGGACCCACCAACGGATTTTTTTAAATGGATACCATATCTGCGAGGCATACATGAGATGAGGTCTGACATATGACCTAAACAGGGGCAATAGCACTTCACGATCTCTAGATCTAATGTTGCGAAGGATCGATCAAACAACCTTGTTTGATGTACAAATAACACAGTGCAAATGTTTAGAATATGTGAGATCATTGGAAATAGTAATTCCTAGGTCTCTCTCATCCATGGTGGAACAAAGCAGTGAACCATTCAGGGTTATGAAGAGCTGTGATTATTTAATCCCAAATTTATCACTTTGCATTTGGTGGTGTTTAGTTTCATACCCCATGTATTTATCCAGTTTGAAATAGTATCAAAATCATGTTGGATAAGAGCTATCTGATCAGAATTAGAACAAGGTCCCCCAATTTTCACATCATCTGCATATTTTGTTGTAACAGAGATGCAATGTTGAGTTACATCGACAATAAAAGCTTGGAAAAGACAAGGACCAAGAACCGATCCTTGCGGTATGCCGCTCAAAACCCTACCGGTATTGGAGAGGTTACCATTAATAGTCACTCTTTGTGTTCTATCACAAAGCCAATTTTCAATCAACACTATTATGTAATAATTTATATTGAGTCTCCTGAGTTTGTGAATTAAAGCCTAATGAGGCATGGTATCAAAAGCCTTGCTGAAATCTATAAAAATTACATCACATGGTATTCTACTATCCAAAAGGGCACTAAAATGTTCATAGAAACAGAGCAAATTAGTTGAACAACTTCTGCCCCTTCTGAAGCCATGTTGCTCCAAATAATTTGCATCTATAACAGGGCAATGATATCCTTAAGGAGACTCTCCATGACTTTACAGATAAAAAAAGTTAAACTTATGGGCCTGTAATTTTCCCAGTTATGTTTGGAGCCTTTTTTATGAATTGGTATGACCGTTGCTTCTTTCCATTCAGTAGGAATATAGTTATTCAGTAGGAAGAGTTCAAATAAAAGCTTCAGTGGCAAGGCAATATGGTCAGCCAGTAAATATAATAAATGGCCAACTATATTATCTGGACCTGAACAAAGTTTTCCTTTCAGTGTACATATGTTTTTTTTTAACAAGTTCCTCAGTAAAAATGATTAGTGGAATAGAATGATTCGGAATAGGCCGAGGTGTAAGAGTATCAGATGATGTAAAGATCTTACAAAATTCAGTACTGAATACTTCAGCCATAGTTTTAGGGTCATGAATAAGATTATTTTCTGTTATGAGAGGCCCCACCTTGGATGATGTTTTCCTTAACGAGTTTATATAAGAATACATTTTTTTTGTGTTGGACTTATTGGCCATATGAGCTAATTTCAGTTCCCATCTGGATTTAGCTTTTTTAATACTGGACTTGCATTTTTTGTTGGATTGAATATAGCACTCCCAGTAAGATGTAAACTTTTTTTTTAGAAAGATCCAGTATTTTTTGGTTTTATATCTGATCAGTCTTTTGATGTTATGATTCATCCATTTGGGTATCTGTTTCCCATCTGGGTTTTTTATTTTTGAAGGGATATAGGTGTCCCTTAGGCCGGTAATTAATGACTTAAAAATAGCCCAACAATGTTGAGGGGATTGATGAAGGAAGCCAGATGCCCAATCAAAATCCTTTAAATTTTGCTTACGAGCAGCAAGATTTGCTTTATTATACAGATAAATAATAGAGGAATTGTAGTTATAAATCACGTGAATCTGTAGGGTGAAAAGGACAGAGTGATGATCACTGTCTCTGATTGGGGAGGATATTTTAACGTCCCTAATGTCTAAATCAGCACTAGCCAGGACAAGTTCCAAGATGTTATTGCCTCTAGTGGCTGATGTAACCCATTGTTTCATATTAAGTTCAAGAAAAATACTTAAAACCTTGTTGCCTTTATAAAAAGAAGCAGAAGAAGACTTCCAATTGACATCAGGGATATTGAAATCACCAGAGATGATGACATTTCCCATTTGATTTGCTAATTCAAATTCAGACAAAATAGCATCCAGGATTTGAATAGTGTATTCAGATGACCTGTGTTTCTTAGTTCAAGATGTTCTCTCAGGACAAATTGTATATAGATTATTACAAACTGTTTCAAGGGTACTAGGTACTGGAATTCATGTGAAAAAAAAGTGACTGAATATACAGGGGTCTGGACAGCCAGAACCCAACATTAATGACTTAGTTGTAACTTAGTTGTGGGGTGTTAGGTTTGGAAACCCTAATGCTACATTTCCCTACTTTTGTGGCTGTAACCCTAACCAGAGCATTAACACAGTTTGTGCAATTTATTTCCTTACTTTTTGAGATTGTATAATTGCATCCTTATTTGCCTGTTGGAGCGCATGGTCCTCTGGGCCCTGCACTCCCATCCCTCCGTTGATGCATATATGTATGTAGCTATGGAAGCACAGGGCTCTTTGGGCCCTGCACTTCCATTTATAGGACAACAGTGACCAAATTATCAGAATAGCCATCATTTTACCCCACCTCATGTATCCAGTACAATTTTCAAATCCCCACCAAAATGTAATTCTGCACAACTGCAATGCCACTCCACGCCATAGGTGCAGAAACATGTTTTGGGCAGGATTTGAAAAATGACAGCTATGACATATGTGAGGTGAGGGAATAAGACAGCTATGTTGAAAATCTGGGTTCAGAATATTTAAATTTCCAAAGTTATGAGCAGACTTAATGAAATTACAACAAATGGTCATAACTTTGGCATTTTTGTCATATTTTCACCCACATTTTCAACACAGTCTTCTTATGACCTCACCTCATAAATCCCATAGGTGAAAATTTTCAAATCCATGCCAAAATGCCATTCTGTGCCACATGTGTTAAAACACATTTTGGACAGGTTGTGCAAAATGACAGCTATACTGTTTATGAGGTGGTGTGAAAAAATGGCTGTTGAAAATTTGGAGTCAAAATATTTAAAATTACCAAAGTGATGCACTTGTGTAGAAAAATTTAAATGAACGCTCATAGCATGGCCATTTTAGGAATTTTCAAAACATCTTCAATGTGCCAATTTGGGACCCCACCTGATGAACACCGCTGGTGAAATTTCGTTATTCAGTCCTGAAAGGAGATTTTATGCAGTGACCGTGAAATCACCTTCTGGGCCAGAATAATGAAATGACAGTGTCAATGTTCATGAGGTGGGGTTCCAAAAAGGCCATACTGAAAATCTGGTGATTAAATTCCAAAAAATTGCAAAGCTGTGATTATAAGTTCAAAATGAGGTGGAACACTAGGTTTGCTGGGAAAGGCACCTAACTTCACCTGAGCTATTTTTTTCTAGGTTGCTTGTAAGGACAGAGCAAGGAACATTATCAGAACAAAGAAAAAGATTAAGGCTTCTTTTGGCTAGGCAGATTTACTGTGTGTTGCTATTTTCTTTTGTGCTGACAGGGTTTGTTACTGTTTTTTACTTACATTTTACTGATTTATTGTTCTCTGATTCAAATTGCTGTTGCAGGGTATACTTTCTTCTGCATTTTTACAGGGTGTGCCTACAGGTTTGTTATAGTTTTGTGCTTACAGATTACTGCTGTAATCTTCCCTGATTCAAATTGTTTTTACAAGGTATATCTTCTATTACTGATCTATTTTTCTCTGTAGCAAAGGTTTTTTTGCAGGGTATATCTTCTGTGAAACTGTTACAGGTGGTGCTTACATTTTTGTGACTTTTTATCTATCATTAAGCTAAGCAAAATTACTGTTTGCTACTATTCTATTTTATTGCTGAAAGGTTTTTGGTTTGGTCTCAAAGGTGTTGCAGTCTCCTTCTCACATTGAATAGCTAATTGCTTTCCTCCCACAGCTCTTCCAGGGGATTAGGAGTGTAATGGGGGGGTAGTTGACAAAGTCTTAGTAACTTCCACAGAAGGAAGAGTTAAAAGGTCAGGATAGTTGGTGTATTTCAGGTGGGAGACAAGGTTTGCTGGAAAAGGCACCTAGCTTCACCTGAGCTCTTTTCTTTTATGTTTGCTTATAAGGACAGAGCCAGGAACAATATCAGAGCAAGGAAAAAGATTAAGACTCTTTTTGGCTAGGCAGATTTACTGTGTGTTACTATTTTCTTTAGTGCTCACAGTTTGTTACAGTTTTTTGCTTATATTTTGCTTTATTGTTCTCTGATTCAAATTGCTGTTGCAGTGTATATTTTCTGCTGCATTATTACATGGTGTGCCTACAAGTTTGTTACTGTTTTGTGCTTACAGATTACTGCTGTAATCTTCTCTGATTCAGATTGTTTTGTTACTGCTTTGTGTTTCTCTCTAGCAAGGTTTTTTGCATTGCATATCTTCTGTGAAATTATTACAGGTGTTGCTTACAGGTTTTACAGTTTTATCTATCATAAAGCTAAGCTTTCATGGCTACTGCATTTGTTGTTGGTTGATTGTTTCTGCTCTTACCTCCTTGTTTCTTTCATCCGTGGTTCTCTTTTTTGGCAGGGGAAGGGCCAAGCCACCAACCCCCATCCCCAACCACCCCATGCTACACTCCTTTTATAAAGCAGCACAGTTGTGACATTTCCTGCAGCAAAGCAGGAAGGGGAGGATCAAAGGGGTATCCACACAGTGACATCACTTACAAGGGCACAAGTAATTTAAGTTGTTATAAGAAGTTATACAAACACAAACAAACACACAAAAATAAAAAAAAATCAAACTTTTGCTTTCATTCTTCTTCTTCTAATTACTCAAACCAGGTTATAAACCCAGCAACTCAACTGGAATGGATATTATTAACTGCAGGTACTGTGGGACACTTTTCAAAGGAGTAGTTATACAGGATTTAGGATGCTGTCCTACATTTCTGGACCATTGGAGCTTTAAGGGCTCAGCTCCAGGCAGCAGGGGCAGTGATTGCACACTTCAAATCACATGTTCAGGAGGAAACATATTATAAGAACCACCCACCATTTCCCCAACATCCAACTGAAGCACTTCGACCACAGAGGGTAGTTGGTCTGGGAGGTTGGCAGGTAGTTAGGAAGGGCAAATTAGGTGCCCCATCACTCAATGGTCTCCAATGTATCACTTCCACAAACCATATAAGAACTACAAACATGTATCTGCCTCTATCTCTGAAATCAAACAAAGGGACAGAGGACACTGCAGAGCAGGACACTGCAGCACAGGAGCTAGCACAACAAAACTCGCCCAAAACAGGGACCAAAACAAAAAAATCAAAAAGGAAATCCAAAACACTTCTGATCATAGGAGACTCCATGATTCGGGGAGTTGATAGTTACATCCAGCCAGGGGTAATGGTCAGATGTCTCTCAGGTACATCAGCATGGAGAGACACTGACTGCATTGCTAAAATCATGCAGGAAGCAGGAAAAAACATTGACAGCTGGGTACACATAGGGACTAACAATCTCACCAGCCAATCAGTTGTGGAGAACAAGGAACACCTGACCAGGCTGGGAGACAAACTGTCACCCATTTCATCTGGCATCTCCTTCTCTGAGATCCTGCCAGTCTGGAAGAGGGGGGCAGATGGATGGAAGGTCAGAGAAGGGAAGATAGGGGAGCTAAACATGTGGCTCAAGGGCTGGTGCCAGGAAAAAGGACACAAATTTGTAGGTAACCGGCAACAGTTTTGGGAGCAAAAGTTCTTTAAATTCAGTGCACTGCATCTGACTGAGCAGGGAGTCAGTGCATTGGGGCAGAAGTTTGATGTCTTTTCAGAATATTTAAACTAGCAAATGGGGAGAGGGATGCAGTACCCGATACATCGAATGGGAAGAACACCCCTCCCCCCTCAGCCAGTGACCAAACAGGAGTTCAGCATGTTTGTAGTTCATTTGCATCACCAGCTAAGGAAAAAGGTCTGGCTCCCCATACAATGCACAGGGGAAATGCCATACCTCACCCAACAACTAATGCACCGAAATATGGCCGATGGAAAATCATGTACATAAATGCCCGCAGTCTGGGAAATAAGATCCCAGACCTGCAGGCAACAATGACAGAGGCTAAACTGGACATAGTAGCCATTAGCAAGACATGGTTCATCAGTAACCACACTTGGGGGACTTCTGTACCTGGCTATATACTGTTCAGAGAGACAAAAGTGCAAAAAGGGGGGGAGTGGCCCTTTATGTCATTGAAAATATCAAAGCTAGAGAAATTCAGAATATGCATCACAAGCCAGAAGAACTGTAGATCACCCTGAAAACAGAAAATGGGACAGCCATATGAACTGGGGTTGTCTACAGGCCTCCAGACCAGGGGGAGAACATAGACACGTTACTGTTAGAAGATATACAAAGTTGACAGCTAAAGGGGAGGTTCTGATAATGGGAGACTTCAACATGCCAGATACAGATTGATCAATGCCAGAAGGAACATTCACCAGAACTAGACACATAGTGGATTCCCTACAGGGGAAGGGCCTCAAACAATTATTATAACAACCCACAAGAGACAGGGCTATCCTAGATCTAGGACTGACTAACAGGGAAAGGATCACAGATCTTTAGGTAGAAGGTCACTTGGGGGCCAGTGGCCATCACATGGTATGGTTCAATTTGGTCACTAGAATTAAATAATCCAATTCCAAGGCAAAAACATGGGACTTCAGAGGAGCTGACTTTGATAAGATGGCCAACAGAGTCAAGCTAGCCCCAGCAAGAAGAAATACAGGTGAGGGGGTACAGGCAAAGTGGGCAAGCATTTAGGATGCAATACCTGAAGCGACATCCCATTGTGTTAGTGAGAAAAGCAAGAGCAAAAGAAGGAGGAAACCATTTTGGCTCTCAAAAACAGTAGCAGAAAAGGTCAGAGCCAAAAGGCTGACCTTCAGAAAATATAAGGGAATGCAGTGGGATGAAGCTAGGGAGGCATACTAAACTTCGCTAAGGGAAGCCTGGAAGGCAGTAAGGCAGGCAAAGGCCCAAACTGAGGGAACAGTAGCGTGAACAGTAAAAGAAGGTGATAATACTTTCTATAGATACATTAATGAAAGGAGAAAGTTCAAAGGGGGTATTGCTAAGATCAAAGGGGATAAGGGGGAGTGTGTGGAGGAGGATCAAGGAAAAGCATCTATCCTAAATAGATACTTCTGCTCAGTATTTACTGAGAAGAAGGTAGGGCAGGGACCACAGCTCAGCACCATGGACACAGGAGGGAGGGAGGTGTGCACAAGTCCCTTCACAAAAGAAAAAGTCCTACAAGAGCTCACTAAGCTCAGGGTGGACAAGGCAATAGGACCTGATGGCATACATCCCGGGGTACTAAAGGAGCTAAGGGTGGAACTAGCAGAGCCATTATCAAAACTGTTTAGTGAGTCTCTGAGCACAGGAGAGGTCCCAGAAAACTGGAGAAGGGCTTATGTGACCCCGCTCCACAAGAGCGATAGCAGGGAAGAGGCAGGGAACTACAGACCAGTCAGTCTTACCTCAGTAGTGGGCAAGATTATGGAGGCACTCCTTAAGGAAAGGATAGTGCAAGACCTGGAATCCATAGAAGCACAGGATCCAAGACAGCATGGGTTTATAACAGGAAGGTCCTGTCAAATAATCTCATAGATTTCTTTGACTGAGTAACCAGAGTGGTAGACCAAGGGAGTGCAGTTGATGTCGTCTACCTTGACTTCAGCAAAGCTTTCGATACTGTTCCACATAGAAGACTGATTAATAAGCTGGGTAGGTTCAGGGTGGGTCAGAAGGTGGTCAATTGGGTGTCAAACTGGTTGGCAGGCAGAAAACAGAGAGTAGTGGTAAATGGTATACTGTCAGAAGAGATGCAAGTCACAAGTGGGGTACCTCAGGGATCAGTCCTGGGGTGAATCATCTTCAACATCTTCATCAGTGACATTGACATTGCAGATGGATTGGAGGGTAAGGTTTGTCTGTTTGCAGATGACACCAAGATCTGCAACACAGCAGGTGATCCAGATGGAGCAGGCAGAATGAGAAGAGATCTGGATAAACTGGAAAAATGGTCAGAACAGTGACAGCTGGGGTTTAACGCAAAGAAGTACAAGATCATGCACATAGGGAAGAGAAACCCTGAAGTCACCTATAGGTTGGGAGGGGAGTTGTTGGCAATCACAAGGGAAGAAAAAGACTTGGGCATCATCATCACAGATGACCTGAAATCATCCAAGCAGTCCACTAAAGCAGTAGGTAAGGCTAGAGGGATGTTGGGGTGTATTAGTAGAAAGTCATAAGTTGTAAGAGGGAGGTAATAATCCCCCTTTACAAGACACTGGGTAGGCCCCATCTGGAGTACTGCGTGGAGTACTGGAGGCCGCACCTACCAAGGACATTAACAAAATGGAGGCAGTCCAGAGAAGGGCAACCAAAATGGTGCAGGGACTGCATCAGAAAACATATGAGGACAGACTAACGGAGCTCAATATGTATACCCTAGAGCAAAGGAGGGAGAGAGGTGATATGATCAAAACATTCAAACATTTTAAGTGCATTCACAAGGTGAAAGATTCTAACACGTTTCAATATAAGAAAAATAGCAGGACAAGAGGACACAGCATGAGATTAGAGGGAGGCCGATTAAAGGGTAATGTGAGGAAGTTCTTTTCACAGAAAGGGTGGTGGATACATGGAAAGGCCAACCGCAGAAAGTGGTGGATATGAATACAGTGCAGGGCTTCAAACAGGCATGAGATAGGCCTAAGGGAGCAATACAGATGAGTATGAATAGATGGTCCATTTACAGAGTACAGTCCTATGGCACATTCATAAGGTAGAAGAAATGAGCAGACTGGATGGGCCTTGCTGTCTGTATCTACCATCAACTTCTATGTTTCTATTTTTCTATGCCATTAAAATACACTACACAGCACTTACCTTGATTTCTCGGTTCACGGTTTGTCTTTGAAGAGTGCAGACGTGTCTTGATCCACAGAAGATGACACCCAATGACCTCTGGTAGTACGTATAGGGTAAGGGGGATGTGGGGTGGTGAGTGCTCAGTGGGAGGGTCCAGATGGGGGAGGGAGACAGTGGGGATGACGAGGGACCATATTCTTTTTTTCATGTTTAAAATAAAAATACTGCACATCGGGGGGCTGTTTTTCCTTTTACAGGATAAAAGTATATAAATATTTTGGGAATCTGGGGTTGGGCTCCCCAGTGTCCCACACTACAGTGTGTGGGGGGGCACTTGTAATGCCAAAATGGGGATTGGGTCCCCTGATGTCAGCACTAGGAAGGGGAAATTGTTTAACCATGAAAAGCACACTGAGCTGAAGTTTGTTTCCAGGTTTGATCTGGGAGCACAGTGACGTTAAATGACTTGCTCAGAGTCACACAGTATGCAAGGGATGTAGAATTCAACCCACATCTCCAGATTTGCAGCTCAGTGTCCTAAACCACTGAAATAAAACAGTGGGATGGTACTGGGTCAATATAGCACTACCATAAAAGCACAGGAATAACCACACGGTCTAAAGCACAGAATGAGTTAGAGTGGCAGGGGTATAAAAGCAGTAATAAACTACTGCTACCCCTGTCACTCACAGCAAACCGGAGGAAGGACTGAAGAAGCCACAGGTGTTTTGGCTGGTCAAGCCACTCCTGTGGTGGAGTGGCTAAGGCACAAGCACCTGGTACAGTGGAAATCAAGGGTATAATTCCCTGTCTCCTGACATATTTTCTTTTTTTGCAAAAAACGAAGTCCCCCCCACTCCCAAGTTTCCCCTTATCCCCTCAGTCCACACCCCCCTTGGAGTTAGTTAATTTAATTTCAGTGGGTGTGGAAGGAGAAGCCTCCCATGTCTGGGGTGCTGGGGGGGTGAAGCCCCTCCCCACAAAAAAAAGGAATGGGAACGTTGTCTATGTGTTCCTCCGGTGTGCACTGTAATTGTTACAGTCAGTGATTTCACCTATTCTATAGTATACATTCACTATTTTGATTGCAGCATTGTTTTGCCATGCTGATGTACCACAACATTATGACCCCGTGCCCAGTGGGATAAGGCTGATGGTGATCAGAGGGAGGGGACTGCCACTAGACACCAAGGAATATAGTTTTTTTTTTATGTGGACAGCGATCAGCCTGCAGCATGACTTCAGTTGCTGGTGCTGAAGTCAAAAATTCCCAGTGTTCTCATCGGAGAATGCCAGGGAAGAGCTCCTCTTGCTAAGCTGGGTACTCAGGATTTTGGGTGCCTAGAAAGCATATTAGTGGGCACAATATTAAAAAAACAAACATCAGAATCTAGCTAAATGGCTCCTCTTTAGCTAGGATCTGATGTTTCTTTTAAAAAATTCCATCATTTTTTTGTATTTTTCTTGTTTGTTGGTTCATGGAAAAGATCCACAAGATGGTGGTTGGCACAGCTCAAAAAATGTTTAGTGCTGTGACAGTTCAGTGGCAAAAACAAGCATTGATGGCATCAAATTTTAACTTTCACCACAGAACGTTATCTGGAAAACTCTACTGTGCAGGTCAGAAAACACTAAAATTTAAAGCCTAATAACTCTGGAACCCTTTGATATTTTCCCCAGACCTGTCAAAGGCATTACCTTGAGACATGAAACATGTCCCCTGCAAGTTTGGGGCAAAAAAATCCTTCCCCTCTAGGCTGTAGGTGAGAGCAAAACAAAAAAAAAAACAATGTTAAGTATAGGTAAAAAGTTTGTTTTTTTCAGAAAAAATGACACATGAATCTCAAAAACTGCACAAGCTGCTGTCACAAAGATTTCCACATGTCAAGATCTTGACTTCTAGACAACACATACAAAATTTCACCTCATTTCGTCAAAGAGAGTCAAAGATATTAATGTTTAAAATTTGAGATGTAACATTAAACGGGCTACTCCATCCTAACTATAGGGGCGTTACTGTGCCCCTATAATGTTCTCTACAAGACACTTTATTAATGCACCATGAGGGTTCCTTATGATCATATGTTCTCAAAAAGTAAGGAATTGCTTGGCAAAAAAAACTTCATTAAAGGACCATTAGGGTTCCAGTGTCAAAAATAGGGAAATGCCATGTTAGGGTTCCCAACCTTAAAACCTCACCCTCACGCTCAGCTTCCAGTCATAAGATTCCACCCCCACACTGCATGCATTAACATGTATGGGGTGTGTGCCTTGTGGTTGTGAACCCTAATGCTCACCACATTCCATGAGTAATTACACTATGATGGGTAAAGTATAAGAGAATGGGGTGAGCATTAGGGTTCACAACCACAAGGCACACCTCTCACTCCTGTTCCTGAATGCATTGTGGGGGTGGGATCTTATGGTTGGAAACCAAAGGTGGGGGTAGGATCTTAAGGTTGGGAATCCTAAGATGGAATTTCCCTATTTTTGATGCTGGAACCCTAATGGTCCTTTAATGAAGTTTTTTTTGTAGAGAATTTCCTTACTTTTTGAGAAAGTATAATTGAAGGCTTATTTGCTTATTGGAGCACAGGGCCCTCTGGTCCCTACACTCCCAATCATCCATAATTTTTGAGAGATTGTTATTGTATCCTTATTTCCCCGTGGGAGTGCAGGACCCTTTGGGCCCTGTGCTCCCATCACTCCATTCTCCTCTGTGTATTTGTGTGTGGGAGAGCAGGGCCTTATGGGCCCTGTGCTCTGAAGTATTGATAAGGCCTGCACTCCCAGAATTCTATAATGGTATTCATATGCGCATCTGGGAGTGCACAGTGCCATCCATCTATATCTTTGAGATATTGTAATTTTATCCTTATTTGCATGTGGGAGTGCAGAGCCCTTTGGGCCCTGCCCTACCATCCCTGCATAGATGTGTATATGCGTGTAGCTGTGGAAGGACCATGTCCTTCTATTTATAGGACAACTGTGACCAAATTGTCAGCATATCCATATTATTACCCCACCTCATATACCTGGTACAGAAATTTTTTGAATCCCCACCAAAATGTAATTCCACCGAACTGCAACACCATTCTGCACCACAGGTCCGAAAATACATTTTAGCCAGGATTTGAAAAAGAACAACTGTCACATACATGAGGTGGGGTAATAAGAAGTCTATGTTAAAAATCTGGGGTCAAAATATTTAAAATGTCCAATGTTACGAGCGTCTGTAGCAAAATTGCAACAAATGGGCATAACTTTGCCAGTTTTAATAATTGTGACCCCAAATTTTCAATATAGCCTTCTTATGACCCCACCTCACGAACAAAGTCAGGAAAAATTGTCAAATTACAACCAGAAAGTGAATTTGTCAACTGACTGTGAAATCACCTTTCAAGAAGGAGTTGTGTAATGACAGTCATATTGTTCAAGAGGTGGGGTCCCCAAAAGGCCATGTTGAAAACTTGGTGTTAAAATTCGAAACAAATGCCTGCACTATGCATAAGGTTGAAACCCCCTTTGAAATACATTGAACCTCACTTACTGTACCTTAGATTTTCATATTACAGTCACCAGTTCCGGCATCAAGCTGTGTCTTCAATCAGAAGAGTGGCTCTCAAACCTGGGACCTGCTCATGTGGGTGAGGGTGTGTGGGGTGTACTGGGGGTGTAGATGTCTTGTAACAAATCTTGAAGTATAGCATGGGGAGCATGAACTGATTTGGCCATGGTGGAACAAAGCTGTATGCACAGTTTGTTGCTTTATTGTATGTTTCCCTTTCAGAAGTGTACCCACTGTCAGTACCAGCACAAATTTGCAGCATTTCCCAATTGCCTCACAGCCATATTTGTGCCACTTGCTTTGGGTCAAGGCACTGTTTCCACTCCTCTGCATCATTTTCTTCATTCTCATAGCTGTTCCCTGCCCATCCTAGGTTCTCCTCACCATTAGAAGTTACCTGAATAACTACAGCAATCTATGATGCTCGCCTTTCCCTCTTCTAAGCCCGACATTACTGCTACACAATTCCACAATGCTTCAAGATCAGTCATACAGCTATTTATTATTTCAAAAGTTTTCCCTGGTGGCTTCTTTATAAAAACTTTCTCTGTCAGGGCGAGTTCCGTTACAATTGTTTCCACCCTGTCCTTGATAAAGGAAATAGTATTTTTTTTTCACTGGCACTGCTTGCTTCTGATGATTTATTTCAGAAGCTGAACTCTGTCCTTCACTTCACCTCTTCTCCTCTTAGTCTAAGCTGGATATAGTTCTTCAAATGTCTAATAATCAGGAAGGAGCCCCACAGCCCTCAGCCTTCCTTCTTGGATATGAGTGCTACTATGTGACAAGCACATTTTTGCACATCACCAATGTAATCTGCAGGCAGCTTAGTAACAGTATCAGAACTTGAATGTAACAGAGCAAACAAAAAAAGTCAGTGAACTGCATTGATGCAGAGTACCATGCTCTTTTTCTTACACCTACATATCTAGCAAATATGGAATCATGAAAAAGGATCCATTTCATGACTTGTAATACAAAAAATAATCTTTTTTCATATCACAAGTAATGAAAAAAGATTTATAATGGGGGAAAAAAAACCTTCAGGACCATTTTTGAAACATCTCAGATAAGTGCAGAATCCAAGATGTTACATCTGTTGATTTCTATTAAAGACATATTTTTTGTGACTTATATGATTTTGTTTCCCTTGCTAACTATAAAAGAAAATGGCAGCATCATGAAAAAAGATTTCCCCTTTGCGACAAAGGATTACCCATTTGCAGCAAAGGATTACCCACCTGTGATAAAGGATCCTTTTTTGCAGGGGACATCTAACTTCTCCCTTTGAAAATAATGGGAAACTTTAAAATGTAATAACTTTTGAACAGATTAATATTTTTCACCAATTCTTCAAAACGCACATATATGACCCAAGGACTGTTTACCCTGAAAATTTCAGACCAAGTTCCACACTGTTTCTGTGCAGTGGCGTGACAAAGAATTTGACAAAACATGGTAATTTTCATATCTTTTGACACACTGTATATCCGCACTCAGAAATCCAACCTGAATGAAACTTACCATATCAAGTGATTTTGGGTCCCTGATGGTGCATGTACAATTTCATGTGGATCACTTGCATGGTTGCAAAATTATTAAAGTGCAAAATTTGGGGTTTAACATAGAACTGGCCATTGAACCCTGATATAGGGGTGTAATCAGTCCTATAATCTCTCTCTCTCTCTATATATATATATATATGTATATGTATATATATATATATATATATATATATATATGTATGTGTGTATATATATATATATATATATATATATATATATATATATATATATATATATACTGACAAGGAAACATACTAATCCTTTCAAAAGTTATTATATGTTGAAGTTCCCATTATTTCCTATGGGAAAAAATAGATTTCCCACACAAAAATTGATTCTATGTCACATGAACTAATCCCTTTTCACAGATGGGGTCATACTGTATTACAGAAGCTTAATGCCTTTGCCCACATTAGCCATCCTGTATCACAACTGGGAAATTCTTTTTCATGTGTCAGCCATTTTGATTTTCCACTTAGCTAGAGAAGCAAAACAAATAAAACACAAACAAATGAATGAATTTAAAAAAAAAAACATGAGACCATACCTAAAGGACACTTGTTTAGCTAAATTCTGATATTTCTTTTTTAAAATTATCCCAAGAAAGAGCTTTTCTGGGCTCCCAAGATCCCTATGCTAGGTTAGCGAGAGAAGCGCTTCTCCGATGTTCTCTGTATGAGAACACTTGGATTTTCTTGACTTATATACGAACATATGAATGTGCCAGCAGAAACAGACCTTCCAGTCTATCTAAGCCTGCTCGAGTGCGCAGCCAACACCCCTAGTTTGCAGTTGCCCCAACCCCCCTCCCTTTTGTCATCCCAATGCCACTCCCCACCCTCACTCTCCCTTGTTCCCTGTCCCATGCCCTTTTGAAGCTGTTCACAGATTTACATGATACCACCCATTCTGGTAGGGCATTCCATTTTGCTACCACCCTCTCTGTGAAATAGTGTCTCCTCATCTGCCTCCTAAATCTTCCCCCCCTCGATTCTTGGCCCATGCCCCCTGGTGACCTTCCCCCTCCTTAACTTAAAGACCCCATCTGCCCCATCCTTATTGATTCCCCTCAGATACTTGAATGTCTCTATCATGTCCCCCCTGTCCCTTCTATCCTCCAGGGTGTACATATTGAGGTCTCCCACCTGCTGTCATAGTCTCTCCCCTCCATTCCACATATCATCTTTGTTGCCCTCCTCTGCACCCCTTCCAGCAGCCTGATATCACGCTTTAGGTATGGCCTCCAGAACTGCACACAATACTCCAAGTGCAGCCTTACCAGTGATCTGTAGGGGGCAAGATCACCTCACTTCGCCTGGACGAAACCCCTCCTCACTATGCACCCCAGCATTTTGTTCACTTTTGCAGCCACTCTCCTGCACTGGGCAGTGTTGTTCATGGTCCCCGTTATCATTACCCCAAGGTCCTTCTCCTCCTCCTCTGTGATCCCCAGCTTAACCCCCCCAGCCAGTATTCTCTCCTTGGGTTCTTAATGCCAAAGTGCATAACCTTACACTTCTTGGCCTTGAACCCCAGCCTCCACCTCTCTGACCACTCCTCTAGCTTGCTTAGGTCCCCCTGTAGCTGTTTCCACCCCTCCTCTCCATCCACCACTGCTCCAATTTTGGTGTCGTCAGCAAACAGACTTTCCTTGCTCACCACCCCATGTCCACTGTCTAATATGAAGAGCCCAAACAATACTGGCCCCAACATAGAGCCCCGTGGCACCCCACTCATCACTTGCCTTGGAGTTGCGAGCTCCCATACACTACTACCTGTTGCAGCCTCCCAGTCAGCCAGCTTGTAATCCAGTTTATCATTTTTGGCCCCACTCCTACACCAGTTAGCTTCCTCCCAAGCCACCTATGAGGCACCGAATCGAAGGCCTTGCTGAAGAACATCCACCACATGACCCACATCCAGTTCACCTGTCACCCAGTCATAATATTGTATCAGGTTGGTTTGACAAGACTTCCCTGAAACAAACCCATGCTGCCTCATCCTGGAGGCCATTGTTCTCCATGTACAACACCAGTCTTTCCTTTAGTATCATTTCCATGAGTTTGCACAATGGAGGTGAGTCTTACCAGATGATAATTACCTGATTCATCCCTTGGCCCGCTCTTGTGTAATGGCACTACATGTGCCATCTTCCAGTCCAGTGGCACACATCCCAACTCCAGGGAGGTGATGTAAAGATCTGCCAGCAGCTCCACCAACACCTCCACCATCTCCCTCAGTACCCTAGGGTGGATATCATCCAGCCCTGGTGCCTTGTCTACCTTCAGTGCCCTCAGTCCCTCTAGGACTCTACTTGCCTTAATTCTTCCATATGTCACCTCCTCTTCTCCTGTCCCCACCCTCCCAGCCTATGCTGGTAGTGGTCCCCCCTTTTCTTCTGTGAACATGGAACAAAAGTATTCATTCAGTGCTTCTGCCTGCTCCTCCCCCTTTTCTGTCCACTCCCCACCCCATTTTATATTCACTATTGTTTCCTTGCACTTTCTTTTCTCCCTGATGTATCTGAAGAAGTCTTTCTCCCCCCATTAATTCCTTGTGCTAATCTCAGCTCCCTCTGGGCCTTGGCTTCTCTCACTTTTCTGGTCACCTCCCTGGACCAGCTTGCACATTCCTCCCTGTCCACTTCCTTCCCTGTCCTCCTAAACCTCTGGTGAGCCACTCATTTTGCCCTCACCACCTCCACAGGAACTCATGCTGCTGGCTCCAATTATAGATGTAAGCCACCCTTTCCCCGGTATATAGTGGCACCCACCATGCTACGATCACTGTCCCCCTTCTTTATCTTGTTATATTTATAATAATAATCCAACACCGGGATGCCCACCCCAGTGTCAGATGCCCCTCCTAAATCCTCGCTCATTGTTGTAATAATAATTGCCAACATTGGTAGGCCCAATCCCCGTGTCAGCATTCATAAGTCCCCCCCAGCAGTGTGGGACACTGGGAAGCCCACTCCCAGTGTCCCCTAATACTTATAATGTTTCATTTGTTACCTAAAAATAGAGAAAACAGTCCTGCAATGTCTTTTACTTTTTTTAAACATGAAACAAAGAAAATGGTCCCCTTGTCACAGCCGATGACCCCCTCCTCCCATCCCAACCCTCCACTGAGTACCCCCACTCCCCTTTACCCTATACTTACCAAGTGAGGTCATAGGCGGTCATCTTCTGTGGACTGAGACATGTCCACACTCTTTAAAGCTGAACCATGAACAAAAGAATCAAGGTAAGTGCCATATAATGTTTTTCAGTGGTGTTTTGAACTTATGTTCATAGCTTTGTCATTTTCAGGAATTTTTTCTTCAAATTTTCAACATGACCTTTCTGGGACCCCACCTAATGAAGACTAGCACTATCATTGCATTAATTAGGCTGGGAAGGTGATTTCTAATGCCCACCCTCTCGCCCCAGCACTTAGCTTCCTGTCCAAAGCACAAGATACAGCTCCAACCCGTACCTCATAGTGATACAGTATGGCCAACATAATCTGTCAGAGCTTTCTACAGGCCCTGTGTGAAGACATCACATTTGACCTCATCTGGTCAGGGATGGGAGTAGGCATTAGAGTTGACAACCCCAAGTAAGACCTCACCACTGATTCACCAATACTCCGGAGATCCAAATGCCTAATGTTTTTCATTTCCTTTCTTTGTACGCTTTGCATTCTTCAACCCTAGTGACTGCATTAATGTAATTTTTTGCAATGAATTTCCCTTCTTTTTCTGATATTGGAATTGTGTGGGATAAATACAATATTGGAGACAGTCCTGATACTGTGAATGGGCCCAACAGGCCCTGGCACGCAAGTAGATACCTTGTGGATGAGGTATCCTGACCCACCACAGGGTGCTGCATTTACACCAAAACAGTTCTCCATCCCTACCCAGGCTGCAGCAATGTCCCCATCAGCCTTGTCCCATTAAACTGGCTCACTGAGCTCACATCTGAACTCAGCTCACTGACATGTTAAGGCAACGTGTTCCCTAGTGGTGCAATGGACATCTCTGCAAAGAATGTTACTTAATGAATTCTTTGTTTTTTTAATATTTTGAACCCAGTCTTTCAACATAGTCTTCTATGACCCCACCTCATAAACCTGGTAGGTGAACATTTTCAAATCCCTGCTGAAATGCCATTCTGTGCCACACGTGTGAAAATACATTTTGGCCAGGATGTGAAAAATTACAACTGTAACATTTATGAGGTGGTGAGAAAAAATGGATATGCTGAAAATTTTGGCTCAGAATATTCAAAATTACCAAAGTTATGCGTGTGTGTAGAGAAATGTCAATGTACGCTCATAACTTGGACATTTTTGGGAATTTTTTCACCAGATTTTCAACATAACTTTTTTGAGACACCACCTCATGAACACTATAGGTGAAATTTTGTTAATCAGGCCCAAAAGGAGATTTTGCACAATGAATGTGAAATCACTTTCTGGGCCTGATTAATGGAATGACACTGCAAGTGTTCATGAGGTGGGGTTCATAAAAGTTTATGTTGAGAAAATTCCTAAAAATGGAAAACTTATGAACATAAGTTCAAAATGCCATTGACATATATTATATGGCACTTACCTTTATTTCTCAGTTCACGGTTCAGCTTTGAAGAGTGCAGATGTGTCTCAGTCAACAGCAGATGACAGCATATGACCTTAGCAGGTAAGTGTAGGGTAAAGGGTGGTGTGGAGTGGTGGATGCTCAGTAGGAGGGTAGGGATGGGGGAGGGGACAATAGGGATGATGAGGGATGGTTTTCTAACTTTCAATTTAAAAAAAAGACATAATGGGATGGTTTTCCTTTTGCAGGAACTGAGGAAATAAAACTATTTTGGGACACTAGGAGTGGGTTCCCCAGTTTCACCCACTGCTGGGGGGGTATAAATGCTGACACAGGGATTGGGCCCCTGATGTCAGCACCATTGTTAAAACAATGGGCTGCGGGGGGATCCAACACCAGGGATGGGCACCCCAGTGTTTTATTATACCAAAATAATAAATAAATAAATATACTGCCACCAAGGATTGGGGCCTCCAGTGTGCAGATAACAGTTTATTCAGGCACAGCACAGTCAGAATGGTGGGGCAATAATGACAGTAGCCCTGTCCCTGACATACAAGTCATGACACAGCAGGTGTTGCTCTATAACACAGCTGTCATTTGTTAGTAAACAGCAGCTCTGTCATATAATGCAACTAGCTGTTGTCACAAAGATTCAGTTATCTGTAGAACGTTAATTTTTTGGAACTGCACATGCTTGCAAACAAAGTTTTTTCCTTAAATAATTTAAAAAACACTTAACATTTGGACCTACAAACAACAAAAGCACACACCTTGAATCAACCTCTATCAAACATGAACGTTTCAGGTTTCAAAGCCTCTTATTTTGTTAGTTATCAGATGCCAAAAAAAGTCTTAAAATTTAAAAAAACAGAAACTTGTATGTTTTTTGCACGTCTGTTACTTTGTCCTCACCGGCTAATCTACATGAAGTTTTCAGGATCAAGAGATCCTGGCACAAAGGCTGGGCTTTCCTTATTTCATGTAAATCAGTTTAACTGGGGCAAAGTTATTAAAGTGCAAAAATTTGGGTTTAACATGAAAGTACTTACTCTGCTCTAATAGAGTTGCAGTCACACCTGTATAATTCATTGCAAAAAAACTTTGTTAATGCACTAGTTAGGGTTAAACCGGTGAAGATGGGAAAAGGATTTCCTGCCCTAACACCCTACCCTGCCCATCTTGCAGGCAGCAACAGGAAAAGCTGTAATAGTTTGACCTCTCCTGTGTCATCACAGATCAGGAGTGGGGTATGCCTCAGGGTTGTCAACCCTAAAGCTCACCCCATTCCATCATTAAAGAAGCTGAGTTTTGTTGAGTACATGAGAATTGGGTGATCACTGTGGTTGACAACCCCAAGGCACACCCCACACCTGATATGCAAAGATGCAGGAGGGGTCAAACCATTATGTTTTTTTTTTCTGTTGCTGCTTGCAGGGCATGGATGGGGTGTTAGGTTTGGAAACCCTAATGCCACATTTCCCCACTTTTACTTGTTTAACCCTAACTAGTGCATTAACAAAGCTTTTTTTTTTTTTTGCAATGACGTTCCTTACTTTTTGAGATAGTAAATTGGAATGCTTATTTGCCCATGGGCATGTAGGGCCCTCCAGGCCATGCTCTCCAATCCTTGCATAGATGCATACATGTATGTTGCTGTAGAAGCACAGGGCCCAGAAGGCCCTACACTTGCATTTATAGCAAAACAGCAACCAAACTGTCAGCATAGCCTTCTTATTACCCCACCTTATAAACCTGGTAATTAAACTGTTCAAATTGCTGCCAAAACATCATTTTGCACCACTGAAACATTATTTCCTGCCACAGGTGTGGAAATACAGTTTGGCCAGGATTTTAAAATTGCCAGCTGTTGTGTCCATTAGATAATTGGCTATATTGAAAATCTGGGGTGAAAATATGTCAAATTACCAAAGTTATGAGCAAGTACAGTAAAATTTAAATGTACTGTATGCACATAACTTTGCCATTTTTACATATTTTGACCCCACATTTTCAACATAGCCTTCTTATGACCCCAGCTTATGAATAAGAGCAGTGAACTTTTTCAAATCCTGCCTAAAAGGTGATTTTACCAAGTGATCACAAAATTGCCTTTCAGGCTAGATTTGCAGATGTCCACCACCATTTTTCATGCATTGGGGTCCTCAAAAGGCCACATTGAAAATTTGGTGTCAAACTATGCCAAAATGGCTAAGTTATGCATCAGAGTTGAAAACCCCACTGAAATACATTGAAGCACACTTACTGTAGTTTCTCATATTGCAGTCATCAGTTCCAGCAGCAAGATGTGTCTTTGATCAAAGAGTGGATCTTTGCCCTATGATTTGTTTATGTGAATGAGGGTGCATGGGGGTGTAGTGGGGAATGGGAGGCGGTGGGTGCTGAGTGGGAGGTGGGGGTGAGTATAAGATTAGAGAGGGCCTTTTTTCTTTTTTTTTTGCAGGTTAAAAAAGAAAAATCACAGAACAGTTTTCTGCATTTCAGACCAGGATGGTGATCAGAGGGTGGGGGTTCCACTAGACACCAGGGAATGACCAAAAAGTAATGCAGACAGTAATTAGCATGTGGGGGTGCTACTAGACACCAGGGAAAGAAAAATAAATTATGGAGTGCTGATTGGTGGGTGAAGAGTGCCGCTAGACACCAGGGAAAGACCAAAAAGTAACATGTACAGTGATCAGAGGGTAGGGGGGTGCCACTAGACAAAAGGGAACGATAAAACAATGATGGGGACAGTGATCAAAGGGTGGGGGGGCCACTAGACACCAGGGAAAGATAAATAAATTATAGAAACAGTGATCAGAGGGTGGTGGGTACAACTAGACACCAAGGAAAGACCAAAAAGTAATGGGGACAGCAATCAGAGAGTTGGGGTTCCACTAGACACCAGGGAGAGATAAAACAATGATGGTGACAGTGAGAAGAGGGTGTGGATGCCACAAGACACCAAGGAAAAATAAATACATTATGGGGATGGTGATCAGAGGGTGGTGGGTGCTACTAGACACCAGGGAAAGACCAAAAGGTAATGGGGACAGTGATCAGAGGGTCTGGGTTGCCACTTGACACCAGGGAAATGGTGGCTCACTGCAGCCCACAGATCAAATTCCAGCTGCAGCTGTAGAAGTCAACAAAATTCCACTGTTCTCATTCAGAGAATGCAGGTGACTAGCTCACATCTCTAAGCTGGGCACCCTGGATTTTGGGTGACCAGAAAAGTTATTTCTGGCACCTTTAGAAAAAAACAAACACCAGAGTCTACCTAAACAGGTTTTGTTTAGCTAGGTTTATGTGTTTGTTTTTCAAAAAATACATAATTTATACGTACTTTTACTGTTTGTAAGTTCAAATCACTTTTTCTGGTTCACGAACCAAATTTTTTTCAATACAAAATGAAAAAAAGTGGTTCAAACCAGAAATCATTTGAGAGAGACTGTGAATGTGTGAAATAAAAAATATAGGCAAATTTCCTCATAAACAGACTGTAAAATCTTGCTTAGAGAAAACATTCAACCGGGATGTTTTAGTTGTCCTATAACTGTCCCTTTACAAGTGTTTTTTAACCTCAGTAGTAACAGAAATAAAGAAACAAGATGGTGGCCATCAAGCTCCACAAAAAAAAGTCATTCATGAAATTCATTTTTGGTTCACGGTACATCAGATTTGCAAACCACAAAACACTCTCATGTACCAAAGATTTCTGGCTCGTACGTGGCACCTAACTTTTAAATCCTTATAATTCAGGAACCATTTAATATTTTTTCACCAAATCTTTGAAAGTCACTATTTTGGCACAGAACACATGTACCTGAACATTTTGTGTGAAAATTCAATATTGTTTAGCCTGTGCATGACACCAAAAAATCCCATGTTAAGTATATGGAAAAATGTGATTTTATTTCCATTTTTTGGTGCTATGTATCTCAAAAACCAAACCGGATGCATTAATGAAACTTGTCATATCTTAAGAGTCTGGCTGCTTGACTATGCATGCCAAATTTTGTGTTATTTCATGGAACAAAGTCAAAGTTATTAAGATGCAAAAATCAGGGTTTAACATTACACCGATAAGTAGAGCAAATACTGGCACCACTCTGTGGGTTATTCAAAAAAGCTTTATTAAAGTACAAAAACAATTACCATCCACAGACTTGGTCACTTCAGTTATCCTGACCAGTTTCACCTTTACAAAGTCATCAGTGGGCATACTCATGCAGAGAAGCAGTTTTTACTGGCTTTTGTTTAACATTAAACAGCCTACTCAACCCTACAGTATATATAACAATTTTGCCTTAAAACATAAAACCACCTAAAGCCAGAGGAAGGATTTGATGTATCTGACAAATTTCACCTGATCATGGCTCATCAAAGGCATAAGGATACAGCATTTGCCTAGAAAGGCAGTAGGGACATCATCTAAATGGCTCATATGAAGGATGGCACCACCTGCAGCGCTGCACTCCCCTTATACCATACGGTAGTACCAGCATTGAGTAAGTATTCTGTCTCTGAATTGAGACATCCCCATATTAGTGTACTGTGGAGCCAGCACTAATATTGACCCCTATCCTTGGTGTAGGACATCCCTAGTACTGTACCGCACCGTCAGCACAGGATATATATTTATAATGCTGATGTGGGAGAAGACAGAGACAGACTGGGGAAGACAGAGTTGCAACTGTGTACACTTTAGGACTGTTTACTTCACAACTTAAACAGTCACAGAAATGAAGAACAGAAATCTGAGGTGCAAATGCTAAAGTGCAATTCTATATGAAATCACATATACTGTACCTCCTCATGCAGTAAAGGAAGAACTTGGAAACAGGTGCAGGCAAACAAAGATTCCAGGTGTTTGGGGGAATCAAGCAGCCAACCCTGAGCATGGGGTTGGGGGACTATTTGTCATGACAGTGGTGGAAGTCAAATTATTTTACTATCCAGGTGATGTGTTAGTGTTCTTGTAGCCGGGGGATGATTTGGAGGAGGGGTCAACACACAGTGTCACTGATCACACTGTCAGTGCTGGATTGACAAAGTGAGTGAAGTTAAACTAAATAAGTTAGGCTTGGTCTGCACTCGACGGGGGGGGGATGAGGACCAATCTTATTATGATGCTGCTCAGCTGTCTGTTGGGCAGCGTGTTGTAGATGAAAATATATAGACACTGTCTGACAAGTGTGGCTACATCCTTTCAACTGCACAAAGTTTCCACCTGGCAACCAGCTTGCTTCTCGTTGGGCTGCATTAGTGGTGAGCTTCCTGCAGCCTGTGCATTCGAGGCTACACTGCCACACCTCTGCAGTCCCTACTCTCCCAAGTAGCCACAATATGTTCGCTTCAATCATGACTGCACCAAGCAAACATAAAAACTGTGGATAACTAACATTATGGCAATTGACTTTGAGAAACCTAAGTTAGCCACTTGAGTCTAAAATCCCTTTAAAATATCGGATCCAAGGAGTTCATTATAAATAATCAGATCTGTTTCAGTCAATCAGAGCTCTAGGCTGCAAGGCATCTAATAAGAGGCCCTTGCGCTTAGAGTGGGAGGGAAAATGAACTAATTAACTTTTTAAAATTAATTTTTATTTGAAAACTGACTCTTTTTTAATACTGTTAATAATAAAATATATAATGTATAATGTGTTCACAGACAGGGGAGACTGTGTATTATGCAAATCTGAATTCAACACCAGTGGTAGCAGTAGTAGTATATTTTAAGTCTTTATTTCTAAGGCAGAGTAAATAGAGGATATGCAATAGGCTGACTCAAAATAAGCAATTTATCTTCATGTGTGATGGGGCAGGACCATAACTCACAAACAGTAGAGCTCCACATGAGCTAAGAAAGACCTGCCCCCTCCTAGTGGCAATAAACTGCATATTTTGAGTCAGATCATTGTGTATTCAATTCACACATTAGTTAATAGCTATAGGTTTTAAATCTTCCTTCTGTATGAAGATTTAATTTTTTCTCTTTGATTTCAGCTGCTGGCATGAGTGCTGCACTTGGCTGCTGTGATGTCATCATCATTGTGAAAGTTGCTCTCTGAGTGGTTCTATATCCCATTGTGATTTATCCAATAAGGCAAGATATCTGTGTTATACCCCACTCACAAGATGTAATGATATCTTGTGACTTAGATATAAGATACCAATTTTTATGTTGTCATTTTTATCACTACAGGTGCTGAATAAATATGTTTATCACACCATCTCTCCTCCAAATAAACATGTATTTAGAGATTAGATATGTTACAATGACTACAGTATCCTCCACCTCAGAACCAGTCAGGGAAAGTTTTGACAATGTTGGTGACATCACAATAACCTTGTCCTGTACTGAAGCTGGATGTTAAAATCAAAGAAAGACAGTTGATTCTTACACAAATATCTGAATGCAAACATATGATAATCTAATATTAAATACATTGAATACACAATACTGCAGCTTACATTCATGAGGGAGCAAGACTTTCTTAACTCACTCATGACTCTGATACTCATTAGTTATGATCTTGCCCCCGCACTCATGAAAAGAGTCTGCATATTTGAGTCAGAAAATTGCATATATTATATGCAGTATATACAGGATATGCAATGGCCTGACTCAGAAATTATATTTATTTACATGAGTGAAAAGGCGGGACCATAACATCACAAATGATGATAAATGTCATATCCTGAGTCAGGCCATTGCATTTCTACTTTATAACACATTTTAACAGGTGAAACTTTTAAATTATGTTTTATTTATTTTTTAGTAGATTGAACTTTTTTCTGTAAATAATGTTTTAATATGTTTTCTTTCATAAAGACATAAATACATAAAACACACACAAGCTATAAAAATAAATTATTACATGATAAGTAATATATTGCCTTAGTTTCTCAGTAGATATAGATGTAAAATACTAACACATTTCTAATTTGAATTTGCTGGTGTCCAATGCATCATATATATAGCATTTAAGTTTAACTGATTTACCATTAATTTATGTAATTGTTCACACTTTTCAAAATATTTCTTAAACAACTACTCTCTACTATAGTACAAAAACTTAAAAACACCTAATTTACACCAGTTATGTTTTAACTTCATTGTTTTCTACAGTAGCTATTTGTTATATGCTTTCCCCTGCTGTTGGTCTACTAAATATTGTAGATAATGCAGCACATATTTCATTGAGTCTTTCAAAGTGTATCTGACTCTCCCTTGCTAACCACACAGTCGCTGTTTGTGACATCACAGTCTGTTGTCATGGTGAGCACTATACTGTCATAAACAAAGACAAAGTGAGGTTTACAGGGGAGAGGCAAACATTTTATATACAGACTTTTTAGATTGCCTGCCAAGATGTGCTGTAAACCCTGCAAAGGAACATTGAAAAGGAAGACATGTGTTCTTTAGTAAATTGTAATAGCTGAAACGTCATGTTTATGAAACTACATGATGAAGTGCAAAGTTGCTCTTTAATGTTATGTTTTAAGGTGCATGATATCCATTCTATTTGTATTCTTTCTGATTCCTTATTTGGACTTCATTTATTTATTTATTTTATTTATTTATTTCAGTACTCAGAAAACCATTTGCGCTCAGAGCTCTTTACATACTGTAGGTTCCACATCAGGACATTTCAGTACAACAGATAGGTGAAATTATACAAAGGATTGCAGAAATACAAAGGTAAACAAACAGGATTCTATATAAAACACAGTCCAGGCCACAGGAAAACAATTTACACAGAGCCCAATGGTGAAACCCGTCAGTTGTCAGCAAGCAAGAGGTTGCTTGGAGCATTGCTAAGTGCTAAAGAAAAAAAGGAAAAAGGGTGTGAAGGGGAGGAGCCCAAGTGCAATGTGCAAAAGGAGAGCGTAATATCAGTAAAGCAGTAGGGATCGGAGGGAGGTGACTAGATGCATTTAGAAACATAGAAACATAGATTTTAATGGCAGAGAAGGATTGCATGGCCACCCAGTCTGCCCAATTTCTCTACCTACTTTAATACCGCACACCCTATTTGATCTCCAGCTTTACCCTCCTTTTCTTAATCACTAAGGTTCCCTTATGCCTATCACATGCATGCTTGAATACCGTTACAGTTTTTTCCCCCACCACTTCTGCTGGGAGGTTGTTCTAGGCATCTATCACTCAATCTGTGGAGAAGTACATCCTCACATTTTTCTGAGTCTGCCCCCTCCAGCTTCATAGCATGGCCTTTTGTTCTTGAGCATCTTTTTTCTGAAAAATGCTTCCCTCTTGTACCTTATTTATACCTGTGAAGTATTTAAAGTCTTTATGATATCCCCCTCTCCCTCCTTTTCTCCATAGGTGTACATATTGAGGTCTGTTAGTCTCTCCTCATAGGGCTTTTGATGCAGACCCTGCACCATTTTAGTTGCCCTCCTCTGTACAGCATCTATTTTCTCTATGTCCTTCCAGAAATGTGGTCTCCAGAACTGGACACAGTAATGTAGGTGATGTCTCAATAAAAATATTTATACAGCGGTATGACCACCTCCCTCTTTCTGCTGGTGATACCCCTCCCTATGCACCCTAGCATCTCACTAGCTCTCCTCACTACTTGTCACACTGTTTGGCCACCTTTAGGTCATCAGATATGATTAGACCCAAGTCTCTTTCCTGTTTGGTGGTCATCAGCACCACTCCCCCAATCTTGTACTCCACCTCTGGGTTTCTGTTCCCCAAATGCATAATTTTGCACTTCTCCAGATTGAAACATAGTTGCCATATTCTTGCTCACTCCTCAAGCTTTCTTAGATCTCTGTTCATTATTCCCCACCTCCTGCGGAGTGACTACACTATTGCAGATCTTTGTGTCATCAACAAAAGGCATACCTTCCCTTCTAGCCCCTCTACAATGTCACTAATAAAGACATTAAAGAGGGCTGGTCCAAGTACTGATTTTTGTGGTACCCTGCTGATCAGTCTCCCTACCTTGGAGTGAACTCCATTTACCACCACCCTGTGTTGCCTATCCCCCAACCAATTCCTTACCCAGTTTGCCATCTTTGGACCAACTTCTAGGCTGCCCAGCTTGTTTATGAGTCTCCTACTGTACGTGGAATGGTGTCA
This sequence comes from Neoceratodus forsteri, assembly GCA_016271365.2. Lineage (NCBI taxonomy): Eukaryota > Metazoa > Chordata > Ceratodontiformes > Ceratodontidae > Neoceratodus > Neoceratodus forsteri. The sequence goes on from CM028131.1 coordinate 940,279,297, forward strand.
AAGGCCTTACTGAAGCCTAGGTAGACCATATCACTTGGGAGCTTAAGCAACAGGTTGGTAGAAAAGAGGCCAGGAGTTATATTTTGTTTTAAACTGAAATATTTGAATAGTTTGTTAGTGAAATTAGTTCTATGAGTTAAAAATTATTACCTTGAATTTGAACTGATACTTGGGCTGTGATATTGTAGGTTTGGGGACAGATGTTTGGCAGAGAAAATTAGAAGGTAATTTAAATGTGTTGTTTGCCTGGTGTTTGGAGGAGGGACATTAGCTGCAATTAACTTGTCTTTAAACAGGAATTACTGTGGCTTTCATTGTTCACTTGGGAGCTTAAGCAACAGGTTGGTAGAAAAGAGGCCAGGAGTTATAATTTGTTTTAAACTGAAATATTTGAATAGTTTGTTAGTGAAATTAGTTCTATGTGTTAAAATTATACCTTAGATTTGAACTGATACTTGGGCTGTGATATTGTAGGTTTGGGGACAGATGTTTGGCAGAGAAAATTAGAAGGTAATTTAAATGTGTTGTTTGCCTGGTGTTTGGAGGAGGGGACATTAGCTGCAATTAACTTGTCTTTAAACAGGAATTACTGTGGCTTTCATTGTTCACTTGGGAGCTTAAGCAACAGGTTGGTAGAAAAGAGGCCAGGAGTTATAATTTGTTTTAAACTGAAATATTTGAATAGTTTGTTAGTGAAATTAGTTCTATGTGTTAAAAATTATTACCTTGAATTTGAACTGATACTTGGGCTGTGATATTGTAGGTTTGGGGATAGATGTTTGGCAGGGAAAATTAGAAGGTAATTTAAATGTGTTGTTTGCCTGGTGTTTGGTAAGAGCCCTCCCACCCTGTTTTGTAGGCTTTCTTAAATACTGAAAAGCCACTGGGGTTGGGATTGAAGGCTAGTATTTCTGTTTGGGACTGAAATTTGAAGCAACAGGAGTTGGTGGGCCTGTGACATCATACGGTACCTGGAGTCTGCTTACACACACTGTTAGTGGGACTGAACACATACTGGACTGTATGTGTTTGTGAGACTTAGAACTTTGTTGGTGGGGTTGAAGTGGGTTTGTAAATAACTACAGTCAGTATGAGAGAAACTGTACTCAGGGAAAGGGGCTGAAAAGGGGGTGTGCTATTATAAACAGAGGGGATAATCAGGGTGGCCATATTCCACCATGGCAGGCATCTTCGGAAGGGTTGTAGGCTGCACAGGCTGTGGGATGGCAATAATTCTAAATTGGGCCTGGAGAGAGGGAGGCTGCCCACTCTGTAGACAGCTATCTTGTATCAGGAGTGAGGTATATTGGTTAAGGAGTAAGCTGTGGGAGCTGGGGGTGTACAAGGATAAGGGGTGTGGATATGGGCAGCAGAAGGGTGGGGCTGAGGGGAGGCTGGGGCAACGCTCTGAAATTACAGGACGTTATGTTACAGCAAGCAGAAGGGGATATTAGGGACAGAGGACCTTAGATAGGAAGTTGATGCTAAGGGGCGTACAGGGTGAAAATTCTGAATTCAAGGAGACTGGAGGGAAGTGTCAGGAGGGGCTGTTGTGGGAAGCCTAAAACAGCAGACTGTGGGAAGGAGCTCCTAAGGTGAACAGTGCAAGAGAGGAAGAAGAGGGTCAGTTTAGAGATGCAGTCAGGAAACTCGGGTTACTTGATGGAGGCTGACATAGAGTGTCACAATAAATTTGAGATACTAAGCATCCCAGAGGGGAGGAAGGAGTTGGTGGAAATGAGGAAACTTATACAGAGGCCGGGGAGGGAGTCAGATACCCATAGGGCATCACAGAACAGCTATGGAAAGGATAGACATAGTCCCAGAGGAGAAGGGAACATATATGTTAAGCAAATGGGGAGATGCAACATATTCCAGACATGAGGGAGGAGAGCATGATTGGAGAGGAACTGGGAGACAAGGAGGTGGGAGAGGAGCCCCTTCAGCAGGAAGGTCAGTACCAAGGATGGGGCCTAGCTAAAGGGGACCCACAGAGAGCCTCTGGAGACAGGGTACTATTACAAGGGGGATGAGGGTCCGGGAAGGGAAACCATCAGGGCCAGGATAAATGGTTCAGATAAGAGAGGTTAAAGGGGACACCTATTCAGAGGGGTTTGAGTTAAGTGGGCAAAATAGCAAGGGAGGCAGAAAGGGAGGGTGACAAGGTGTCTCTAATAAGGCAGGAAGACCCCATGAAATGCGATCATGAATAAAGTGGGGGAGGGGGCTGAGAGGGCATAGTGGAGGTAACCATAAGGATGATGGCGGTGTTAAGGTTCTGTTACTGGGAGACTCGATGATTAAGGTATCCATTGGGAGGGACAGGGGATGGATGCCATAGCCAGGTGAAGGTAGTAGTATCTCTGGGCTGACAGTGCACAGAGCAAAGTTCATGGTGTATGAAATGGTTAGGGATTGTGGAGAAACCGGATTTCCTGGTGCATTTGGGAACTAATGATCTAGAGGAAATAAGCATTGGAAATCAAGCAAGGTTCCAAGAACTTGCCAGAGTCTGTCGGGATAATGGATGCAACATTTCCTTTTCAGAGATATTGCTAGTACCAAAGGCCCCAGTGGAGAAAAAATGAAGACTCACAGAGGTTAATGAATGGCTCAGGAAGTGGGTGAAGAGAATGAGTTAGAGGTGTTAGGGAACTGGAATGGAGTTTGGGAGGATAAGGGACTATATGCCAAGGACAGGTTTCATCTTGCCCCATTAGGGAAGGAAGTCCTTAAACAGGGATGGCTGACTACACACAAGAAAGGTGGGGTTAAACTTGTAAGGGGGGGAAGGGATAGGGAGGGCCTGACCGAAGCCCTCCTCCAGATGAGGGAGTAGCCTTCAAGCCCAAGGGAGGGAAACAGACTGGAGGTGGGTTTCAGGAGGCAGGGGAGATGGAAGTATAGGAATCTGGGTGGGGTTCGACAAAGGATCAGGGATAAGGGGTTGGGGTTGGTGTTAGTAAATGCCAGGAGCTTGGGAAACAAGTTGCCAGAGTTCCAGGCCATGCTGTTCGGGGGGGTGGATGTGGCGGCAGTCACGGAGACGTGGGCCAACAAAAACCATGACTGGGACCTAAATGCAGGGGTACACTATGCTTAGGAAGGATAGAAAGGAGGGCAGAGGGGGTGGAGTGGCTATGTTCATTAGAGATGACATAGAAATTGCTATGGTAGAAGAGGCAGAGGGAAACGTGGAGGCCTTATGGGTCACTCTTTACGATCCCCAGGAGATAAGGTCAAGCTGGGAGTAGCATATAGGCCCCGGGATGAGTGATGTTCTAGAGGATGGCTTGCTGGACAACATCATTGCCCAGTGTGGTCCAAAAGGGAAGGAGTGGTGCTGATGGGGGACCTAATATGCCAGGTACAAACTGGGGAACCATGTCCCCAAGGTGGCCAAGGAGCAGAGGCTGCTGGATGGCTTCCAGGATGTGTTCTTAACACAGCATGTGATGGAGCCCACAAGGGAGGGGCATGTCCTGGATGTGGTTCTGGCAGATGGAGATCTGGTAAGGGACATGGTTGTACAGGACCCCCTGACTGGGAGTGACCACAATACTGTCTGGTTTCAAATAAGCATTGGGGGAGTGGGGGTGAGATCTAGGACACTGGCAGTGGACTTCAGGGGGCAGACTTTATGGGCATGGGAAATATTCTCAAGGATCACTTGAAGGGATTACCTCAACAACAAGTGTGGAAAGGAGATGGGAGGTGCATAAACGGGACTTCATGTGAGGCAGTCAGGATCTGCTAAGTTGAAACGAAGGGAGCAAGGTCACATAAACCATGCTGGTGGTCCAGTGAGGTCCAGGTAGCAGTCAGGAGAAAAGAAGGCGGCTCACAAAAAATACAAAACAACAAGAGGGGATAGGGATAAGGAAATGTACCAGCTTGCATCTAGAAAAGTCACCCGTATGGTGAGGGGAGCTAAGTCCAGTAAAGAGCAAAGGCTGGCAGGGAAAAGGGGTTCTTCCAGTACATTGGGGAGCGGAGAAAAACTAAGGGCCATCTCAGCAGATTGAGATCAGAAGGAGGGTGGGTGGAAGAGGCAAGGGACCAGGTAGAGGTATTTAACGAGTACTTTGCCTCTGTGTTCACTAGGGAAGGGGATGGGATATCTACAAAGCAAGGCACAAAGGATGAAGCGGCAGGAGTGGGATCAGGGAGCAACAGAAATGGAGCAAAGGGAGGGAAAGGTACCCAGGGGTGTCACATCTGGATAAGGATAAAAGACCAGTAAGGTGGAGGGACGGATGATGCCATCCCCACCAAAAGGTGTGGTTTGCCCTCAAGGCCCTAAAGAAAGACAAATCTCCTGGGCCGGATGGCATTCATCCGAGGTACTATGGGAATTGGCGGACATACTGGCTGCACCTGGCGGAGCTTTTCAACAGGTCACTTGAGACAGGAGGGTACCTAGGGATTGGCGAGAGGCACATGTGGTACCAATCCATAAGCGGGTCGAAGGAAGTACCAGGAAACTATAGACCCATCAGTTTAACCTCGGTGGTGGGAAAATTAATGAGAGTATACTAAAGGAATGATTGGGGTTTACTTGGAGGAGGTGGAGGTCTGGATAGTCGGCAGCATGGGTTTGTGCCAGGTAGATCATGTCAAACCAACCTTGTGGAGTTCTATGAATGGGTAACATCAGAACTGGACAGAGGTAAGCCTGTGGATGTATTATTCTTGGACTTCAGCAAAGTTGACTCTGTCCCCACAATGGTCTGGTGGAGAAACTGATGGGGTTAGAAGTAGGCCCTTTGATGGTCAGATGGATTGAAACTGGATAGCTGGACGACTCAGAGAGTAGTGGTCTGTGGGGAGCTCTCGAACCCTACAGAGGTTGGTAGTGGGGTACCACAGGGCTCGGTCCTGGGTCCAATCCTGTTTAATGCATACATATCGGACATCAGGGATGGTATAGGGTGTGAAATGAGTCTCTTCGGATGACTCCAAGATGGGAGCAGTAGTTGAGGGAGAAGAGGGGAGGTTGGCCCTGCAAGGGGACCTGGACACCCTGGAAAGCTGGGCTCACACATGGAAATTAAATTTCAATATCACCAAGTGCAAGGTGTTGCATCTTGGTTGGGGAAACCCTAAACACAGGTACACCCTGGGAGGGGAGGTGCTGGAAGCCTCAACAGGGGAAAAGACCTAGGGGTCATGGTGGATACATGTATGAATAACACTGAGCAGTGCAGGAGAGCAGCTAGCAAGGCAAACAGGATGTTGGGATGCACGCAAGAGGGATCACCTCTAGGAGCAAGGAAGTGATTCTGCCACTGTACAATGGACTGGTTAGACCACACCTTGAGTACTGTGTACAGTACTGGAGACCACACTTGAAGAGGGACATACAGCTTCTGGAGAGGGTACAGAGGAGGGCAACTAAGATGATACGAGGGCTAGGGGATTTGACTTACGAGGACAGACTTGAGGAGCTCTGCCTGTTTTCATTGGAGGAGAGGAGAGGGGGACATGATTGAGGTCTTCAAGTACCTCAAGGGAATAAATAGGGTAAACATGGAGGGATCTTTAGAGTAAAGCAGGGAGGCATCACCAGAGGGCATGGTTTGAAGTTGGAAGGTGGAAGGGTGAGGGGGGAAAAGAGGAGGAGGTTTTTCACTGAGAGGGTGGTGGACCCTTGGAATGCTCTGCCTGGTGAGCTGGTTCAGAGATCCACAGTGGAGAGCTTTAAGAGAGGGTGGGACAGACACAGAAAGTGGATGTATCAGATGATGGCCTGTCCCGGGGGGGTTGGGATGGATGATAGGGGTTTCTGGAGCACAAGGGATGGGAGGGTCTCGGCACCCAACTAAGGATCTAGGTTCGAGTAGACTTGATAGACCATAAGGCCTAATCTGCTGGCAAATAGTATGTTAGTATGTTAGTATATCCATTGCTCCTCCCTGATCAAATTCCCTGGTCACACAGTCAAAGAAATCTATTAGATTTGTTTGACATGACTCCCCACTGTGAATCCATGCTACCTCAGATCCTGAAAGCCACTGGATTCAAGATATTCCACAACCCTTTCCTTCAGTACTGATACCATTAATTTCCCTACCACCAAAGTCAGGCTAACTGGCCTGTAATTGACAGCCTTCTCCCTGTTACCATGTTTGTGAAGTGGGACTACATCTGCCCTCCTCCAGTCCTCCAGACCCAGTACCGTCTCCAGTGAGTGGTTGAACAGAACTGTCAGAAGTGCAGCCAGCACCTCTCTGAGCTTCTTCAATATCCTTGGATGTATCCCATCTGGCCCCATTGACTTATCCACTTTCAGATTTGCAAGTTCCTTCAGGACACTCTCCTCTGTAAATGGACTAGTGTCCACCTCCCTTCCTTCAATGCTTCCATCACCAGTCTGTGTTCCCTTACCTTCCCCTTACTATGTGAACACTAAACAAAACTGTTTGTTCAGGATGTCTGCTTTTTCCTGATCCCCCTCCACACACTCTCTTCCTTCCCTCCTCAGCCTTACAATCCCTCCCCGGTCTTTCTCCTTTCGCTTACATACCTGAAAAAGTGTCTTGTCCCCTTTCATTACTACCTGGGCTATTTTCTCCTCCACTTGCACCTTTGCACTCCTGATTGCATTCTCTGCTTCTAGATAAGCCTCCCTGTCCTCCTGGCTTTGTGTTTCCTTATACCTCCTGAATGCTAACTTTTTCACTTTACGTTCCCAGCCACCTCTTTTGAGAACCATAGTGGTCTTTTTCCTCTTGTTTTTGCTTACTTGCCTGATGCAGAGGTTTGTAGCCTTCTCTATGGCCCCTTTTAGTTTTGCCCACTGTTCCTACATTTCTCCCAAGTCCCCCCCATACCAGGGCATCCCTATGGCATTCCCCATTTTTGTAAAGTCAGCCATCCTGAGATCCAGAATCCTGGCTTTTGTGTGGCTCAATTCTGCCATAGTCCTTATATTGAACCACACTGTATGGTGATCACTGGTCCCCAGGTGGCCACCCATTGTGATGCCTGCAACACTGTCCCTGTTGATGAGTACATGGTCCAGTACTGCTCCCTCATGAGTGGGCTTTCTTACTAGTTGCCTGAAGAATGCCCCCTGCAGGGATTGCAAGATGTTCCTGCTCCTAGATGATGCTGCAGCTGGGATGCTCCAATATACATCTGGCAGATTGAAGTCCCCCCCAGCAGTACCTCCCTTTTATTTGCCATCTTTTGGATGGCTTCCACCAGAACCTTATCCATCCCCTCCCCAATGCAGTAAGTCTGTAGGTAACACCAGTGTGAATAGTGGCTCCATTTCCCTTCTCTAGAGTGACCCTCAGTACCTCCACCCCACCCTGTGTTTCATGTATCTCAATTGCTTTTATGATATCCCTCATGTAAACAGCCACTCCTCCCCCTTTGTTGCCCACCCTGTCCTTCCCGAATAGAGTATAGCCTGGTATAGCTATATCCCAGTCATGGTTCTCATTGAACTATGACTCAATAATTGTGACAGTGTCCAGGACATCCTCTGCCATAATGGCCACTAGGTCCAGGATTTTATTTCCCACGCTTTGAACATTTGCACACATAGCCTTCCAAATTCTGCTACCACCATTCTTGTCAGCCCCATCTTTCCCCTTTTGCCTAGTCTCTTTACCCCCCCACCTTCATTCCCCTCCCTTTTCATTTTTACCATTCTGTATATCTTGTTATTAGGCACCAATGGGGATTTACCTCCCTTAGGTTTCTCTCTACTGACTACTTCAGCTTGCACGGGGGGGAGTTTATGACTCCCTGCTTCCTTCCGCCACCCCCTCAGATAGTTTAAATGCTCACCAATGTAGCATTTAAACCATCTGAGGACTGTGGTTCTGTTCCCAGATGGATGCAAGCCATCTCCCCTGTAGAGGCCCTTATCCCTTCAGGTGGGACCCCGGTCCCCAGTGCAGCTGAACTCCTCCTCTCCGCACCACTCCTTCAACTATGGGTTGAAACTTCTGGTACAGAGTGCCCTATTCTCCCCACCCCCATTATAGACAGACAACACCTCAGAAAATGGCACCAAGGGTGCTACTTGCCCAGGACCCCTGCCCAACTCCATGAACTCCTCCTGCACTATCCTAGCCTTGTCTCTAGCCAGGTCATTAGTCCCTGGGTGGACAAAGACATCCAGCTCTCCCTTCCATCCTGCTGTCCTAGTGATTCTCAGGATCTGCTTCCTATCTCTCTGAGCTGTGGTGCCAGGTAGGCACCTAACCTCCCTTTCTGTCCACAAATCTATAACTCTCACAATGGAATCTCCCACCAGAAGCTGCTTCATCCTCCTCTGGGGTCCTCTACCACCCTCCTTAGGGTCTCCACTATGGAGAACCCCCATATCCTCCTTAGTCACTACTGTGGGTGCCTCCATGGGACAGTCCCGCCCCACCAGAGTGTCAAAAGAATTGTGTAGTGGTACCATATGGGGGATGCACCTCTGATCCACCACCCTCACTCTTCTTGAGTGCACCGTAGTCCAGCTGCTCCTCCTCCTTGGCAACCTTTGCTTCAGTGGTGGCAGACTTGGTATTCCTTGGGTGGGAGAGGAGGCCCCCTGAATCCTAGCCAACTCAGCCTGGAGATGAACAATCTTCCCCATCATCCCAGAGAGGTGCATGCAGATGGGGCAACACCCCAGTCTCCAGAAAGTCTTTCTGAAAACTGCTGCCAACAGACACTGCACTGCATCACTTTGAGCATATCTAGAGTGGAAGTACTTTTATAGGACTCTTGTAAGAAGGCACTAAGCCTCTGTCAGCTCCACCCCCCAGTTACACACCTGATTCACAGAGCTTCCTGAATCTACTCACCCCCAACATTAAGCTCCTGAGCTAGTTTCCCCCATCCTACCTGATACAATTTAAAACCCAAGTTTCAAGGTACACCAAACACTGCCTACCAAGTTTCACAGTGCTGTAAGCACTGCTTGAAGTTTGTTTCTTTTCTTCCCACTTACCCTGCTACTTTCAAAAGGAAGAGAAGTATAAATATTAATATACCTTTAAGGTAAAGCTATGTGCTTTCACTCCACTCTGTCAGCATTCTTTGGTTAGAATGATGCTTAGCTGCACTATAATGTCATCAAGCACTATTGCAGCTCCTCTCCCATAGTTAAGTAAGGCATTATATATAGAATATTATATGGGGTGTTGTGCATTATGAGAATTTAATTCACACCCAAGGTGTGTGATGCTACATAAACCCTGAAAGTGAAGCTCAAGGAGTTTATTCAAACAACACACTGAGGGGTGAATTAAATTTGAGTAATCACCAGCACATATTTTATTTCATATAATTGCTGGACATTAATTCCCTCCCCCCCAAATGTTTGTAATGCTAGTTTCTTAGAATTATGGTCTGATAGTGAGACTGAGAGAGAGGTAGTGAGATGGGGAGATTGACTGGCGTTGCTCTCAAGGGGGTACCAGCTGTCATAGAAATGGCACAACACAGTGTGCTATATTGTGAATCCTGCTGGTCACAAGCAAGTAAACTGAGACGAGTTGCTTTTATGTTGGGTAATGAGTGGATTACTGAGGTTAGCTTTTAAATGATGCTGTTTATATTGTTTATAACATTTTTTTTTACACTGAAAGACTACCAGCTCACTGAATGAAGCACTCGAGACTGTCTCACGATCACAGCTGCTTTTCAGTTAGTGAGCACTTGTTTGCTGTAATAAGTGGCTGGTCATTACAACAAATAAAAACTGGCAATCTTCATTGAAAACATTGATGGCCACTTATGACATATTTAACTAGGGCTTCCATTTTTTTGTGACATATCAGTTTTGAAAGTAGTTATGTCATAAACAAAATAACACCATGTATCTGGCAAAACTTATTATGACTTGTGTGGTATAAAATCTTAGAATTGTGACACACTTCCTCACATCTATAAAAAGTACAATGATAATGGTTCTATGTCACTATCTCAATGGAATACTTTAAAGGTAAAATGCTGTTTCTCTAGTTTCTGTTATTTCTGCATATTTAAAATATATTATTGATTTATTCCAAAAGTGTATGTAAAGAACATTGTCATTGTTAACTGAATTTATTCTAAAAGTGTATGTAAATAATATTGTCATGGTTAACTGATTTCTAGCCTTTTTATGGCTGTGAGTGGAACCTACATCCATCCTGCTTTCACTTGAAAAAAGGTGTTTCCATGGAACACATCTTGTAGGAGTTTTCAGTGTATCCTTCCATCAACTTCAAAATAGTGTGCTCCCCCTCTGATTTTTGCTATTGGCTGCTCTGCATTAAGGGCAGGGCGGATGCTACTGTACCTCCCAACTTCTCAGAATACATACAAAAAAGAACCTTTTGAAGTTGATGTCATTTAACCCTTGCAGGGCTGCAGAATGAGCATCTGTCCAGCTCAAGTCAAACAGATTCATTCCAGTTCTTTCAGCAGCCTAGTGGTTAACTCCTTATCTCCTTACTTTGAATACTGATCCAGTAGCACATGGCTAATTATGCATGTGTGTTATGTAGGAGACAGAGCAATGTAAGATGTAGACACTAACTCCCCCCCACCACACTCCCAGAATCCCAGTCTTGAAGCTGGGAGTCATTATGTAGGAATTTCTATCTACTGCTGTTAGCACTCCCACATGTCTAAGTTATATAGTTCAAAATAAATTAGAATTACAAAACCAGTCACACAGAGGGTATAATGACTTGTATCCATTTATAAGTGTATTGGCCTGGTTTGATAAATGAATGCTCTGCTATGCCATGCAGCTCCAAATGTCAGTACTAAAGCAATGTTATCAATGTGTGTCCATTTGTCTTTTGCAAAAGGTAAAACTGATTCCATGCTAAAGAGGCACATTCTGTAATTGGACACTGTCTATTCTGCTTCACTCTGGGATCCATTTTAACTGAAATTTCAGGCACAAAAATAGGGTTTAAGTATCCTTTAATTTCTGTTCTGTTATTCCCTCACGTGCATTTACTGTCAGTTTACATAATGTATCTCCTTGGAACCAGTGTAACCTTGCTGCAGCAGGGAAATGGATGTAAATTATACAGCAAAATGTATTTAACTCAGATTTAAAAAACAAATATGTGTGCATAGATTCTATTTTGCAACAGTAACCATGAACACAATGAAATGAGCTCTAATATTACACAAGTGCTCCTGGGTCATCATATGTAAGTGTCTCTGGTGGGATTTGACGCAAGTGATTCATTTATCTCAAGCCCAGTAACAACTTTGTAAACATAAGAATGCAGAATGCTGGTCTCTGTTGTGCCATAAATCTAATGGTCCACATTTTACTGTCATGTTTTCTTTGACACATTTCAGATCACCTTACGAGGATAGGTTTAGGGACCTCAACATGTACTCATTGGAGGAGAGAAGGGAAAGGGGTGATATGATCGAATCCTTCAAGTACTTAAAGGGCATCAACAGGGTTAGTACAAAGGGAATGTTTTGATTAAAGGGAGAAGGAATTACTAGGGGGCACAACCTGAAGTTGGTGGGGAGTAGTTTCAGGAGAGAGATGAGGAGACATTACCTCATGGAGAGGGTGGTAGGGAGGTTGAACACTCTTCCTAAGGAAGTGGTATCTCTTAAAACAGTGAAGAGTTTCAAAAGGGGGTGGAACAGGGTCAAGGGCAAGATACTAGTCAGTGAGAAGTTGAGGGAGGAAGAGAAGGAAGGAAGCAAGGGGTGTGGGCAGCAGTAGGAGTCTAACATGTGTGTTGCATGACTGAGCAGATGCGATAGACCAATTGGCCTGTATCTGCTGGGATTTTTATATGTTCGTATCACTGCATTTTCTTACTTCAGATTTGAAATTTGGACTTGCTACTGTTATTTCTGAAGATTAGTTCTATTAGTTAAAGCAGGGATTAAGTTATTTTTTATTATGACAGGTTTGTACAAGGGGTAAGTGTGGTCATGTCAGAAATTAAAACTATAGACTGGATTACATTCTAATATACAGCACAGAGCAAGATGAATTATAGTAAAATGTTTAGTTACTGCAGTGTACAATCAGATATTATGTCTTCATCTCAGTTAGACTGCTGTAAGCCATGCAAAGATAACAAAAAAAACAAACATTTGTCAGTGCTGAAGGTTTCCTTCCATGGTGTATGTGGGATGGCATTCAGCAGCACTCATGGTGTTTGTTATTTGGAGCTTCCTCAAGCTCGCCACAGCCATATCAGCTCTGGCTAGAACTTATTTTCCACGGAAGTGATTATTGTCATAGAAGCATTCAATTATTTTCATCTGCCCCGTTACATCACTACATAGCAGTTATCACCTTTTCAACAGCCAGTAAAATATTTTCTGTGGAAAAATCAACCAATCAGACTTGCATTTATTATGCTCCAGGACCACACCTGTATTTCTGTTTACTTGAAAAAGGGGGTAAATAGTTCTAAAAAAAAAAAAAAATCAACTACAAAAGAAATCCAAAATGTGTTAATATACAAGAATACCCATTGCATTATTATATTAGATCCCTCTAAATCAAGCCTTGACATCTGTTAGGGACTTTGTTTGTTGTTATGGCCCCTTGATTTCATTTACTGTAGCAGGCTTGTTTCACAGTCTATAAAAGATGATAGAGCTGTAACTCATGTTCCAATGTTTAGATACCAAAACAAAATATTACAAGGTTGCAAGCAACTCTATCACAGCATTACAGTGCCTTTGGTAAAGTACCTATAATTTTCCTTCATTCATTATTATGGTGTCTTAAATCATTGCTGCAATTATAGCCTTTCAATGCATGTTTAGTATCCATCATTATACAATGGCAAGAAAGAATCTTGGACTGTGATTGGTCAGTCTGGGGCTGAACCCATGGCATTATCCCAGCATAACACCACAGCTCTAGTCTCAGCCTCACTGTGAATCTCTTGACTGATTGTTTGGACCGTATTCTCTTTTTTTGCATCTACTCTTAAGAAACAAAAATATTTTTCCATACTAATAAAAAACATTCTTTAAAATTATTTTTGTATTCTATATATAACAACAAGCCATTGTATAATAAGAATAATGCACTCTAGGGTGTGTGTCGTGCTGGGATAACACCACGCTTGGGGCATTGGATGCACTCGGCCTGCGGCCTCATGTCCCACCCCACCAGGCGTGGTGTTATCCCAGTAACGACATACATTCTGTCATGCATTATTTCTTTATTCTCAAATGTAACACCTTTTACTAGGATATACAGTAAGCTTTGTTGTCTGGACTCTATTTGAGAATCTGTGCAGTGTAACATAGTTGGAACATTGCTGATTGTAATTATTTATATTGTATGTATGGGTCATTCTCCTTTTGGAAACTAGGATTCTGGTTTAGATATACAGGCAAAAGTGAAGACATGTCAACCAAATAATCAAGTACACTCGCAACTTGATTCTTTTTTAAAATATTTTACTTCTTGTTCACTAGTGAAGAGCTGAATTAGAAAACACATAACTGAAAACAAAAGAAAAGAAAGGCTCAAATGTGTCTCTATGTAAAAATCCCTGGTTTCACAGAGTCTTGTCATGCTATATATGACCTACCTTAAAAGAAACTTGCAAGCAGTGCTCATTAATATGTTGCTATGTTCAGGGGCAGGGAAGGTGGAAGGATATACACTGGCTATACTGACATGGTTGGGGGAGTGGGGCAGCTGGGCAGAAATAGAGTGGCAATACCATCATGTTTTTGATTCTGAGCAAGGGAGCAGAGATTGCTAGCATGTTCAGTTGGGGCAGGACAAGCAGGCAGAGATAGACTTGTAATGCTGGCATGTGTGGGGGGGGCAGATGATCAGAGATAGACCAGCAATGCCAGTGAAGTTCCTTGAGTCCTGATAACTGCTGGCCTTCCAGCTGAAGCCCTTTCCTCATGTCTAACTGGTGGCCTGACCTTGGTTGGAGTTCAGGGAGGGGTGGGCAAAATGAGCACCACATTGGCGGACTGTATTTGTAATGACTTGTGGGAGTCAAATTATACCACCATCTTTCTGATGGGCTGATGTTCTTGTAGTCAGCGGATTATTGGGGGGTGTCAACACACAGTGTCACTGATCACACTATCTGTGCTGAACTGACACAGTCAGTCAAGTTAGACTAAATAAGTCAGGGTCGGTCTGCACTGTGGGTGAGGAGTATGAGGAACAGTCTGATCACGATGACACTCAGCTGGCTGATGGGCATTATGTTGTAGTTGAAAGCATACATCCACTCTCAAACAGGTGTGGCTATATCCTTTCAACTACACAAAGTTTCCACCCATCAGTCAAGTAGAGCAGCATCACTATCAGTCTGCTCCTCATTGGGCTGTTAGTGGTGAGCCTCCTGCAGCCTGAGCTAAACTGCTACACCAATGCAACCGCTACTCTCCCAAGTAGCCACGACACATCCAGTTTGCACATGCATGTGCCAAACAAACACAAAAAAAGATAAATGGAGCCATCTGCTGCCTGCTGCTATTTCTGGGTCCCTCGCCTCCTCCAAACTTCATTAAAACAGTCCCTCTTCTCCCAGCTAAGTGAAAACTGAAAAAGAGCAAGACTGCACAATTTTACAAAAAAGGAGCCCTATAAAATGAATCATGGATTATTTTAAACTAAACTAAGCATTAATAAAAGATTAATAAAGGAAACATAGTTTTTTTCCCATAGAGGTTTTTCTCCCCCAGGTTAAAGGCTGGAGCTCTCATCCCTGCTCACCTCTCCTACCCATATATAGATTATATAGATTACATAGACATTACAGAGCATTTGAAGATGTTTAGTCCATTAGCTCACCATTTATTGTACTCAAAGATATCCCTGTATATCCCTGCTTATGAGGTAATTGTTAAGTTTAGTCTTGAATTCCAACATAGTCCTGCTTTCCACAACCTCGCAGGGTAAGGTATTCCAGATTTGAGTCACTCTAATATGAAACCAGAATTTATTTTTATTAGTTCTATATCTACTTTTAACTATCTGAAAATGGTGTGCCCTAGTATTGTATAGTTGGTCTCTTAGTACCAGTCCCAACAGATCCCACAAATGTATGTCAGCCAAGGCCCTGTAAATCAAGCACATATCCCCTCTCAGTCGACGGTATTTCAAGGAATACATATTCAAAAGTTCCAGCCTTTGCTCATAACTCTGTCCAGAAGTATCCTTAATACTTTTGGTGGCCTTCCTCTGGACCCTCTCCAGGGTTCTGATATCCCCCTATTTATATGGTGCCCAGAACTGCACACAATACTCCACATGAGGGCGCACAAGTGCTGTGTACAGTGGGATCATAACCTCTCTATCCCTATACTTAATGTGCTTCTGAATGCAGTACACAATACTGCTTGCCTTATGTATAGTCTTATTACACTGCATACTAAAACTGAGATCATTACTAATCCACATCCCCAGATCCTTCTCTTCATTAACAACTCTCAGTGTAGTACCGCCCAATGAATACTTAAATTATTTATTGTTTTTACCAAAATACATTACCGTGCACTTTTCAATATTAAAAATAGATTTTTTATGTGAGGCCCATAAACCCAATTTATCCAATGCCAATTGCAGAGTCTGTTGATCTTTTTCATTATTTACTGGACATCCAATTCCGGTATCGTCCACAAAGTTAGCAAGCCATACCTCAGGTTGTACCTGCAATGAAGAAATGTATATATTAAAAAGACAGGGACCCAAGACAGAACCCTGGGGTATTCCACTAGTCACTTTGACCTGGCCAGAAAATTCACCCCTTATACAGACCCTCTGATGTCTTTCATTCAACCAAACCTCCACCCACTGAGAAACCCAGGTAGGGAAACCCAGACCTATTAGGACCTTAACCAGTTCCCCATGGGGGACCTTGTCGAACACCTTAGCAGAATCCAAAAAAAACAATATCCACTGAATTATCTGAATTCAGGGAATTACTAACCCTACTATAAAAATCCAGAAGGTTAGTGTGACATGACCTCCCACTGGTAAACCCATGCTGTATTATATCTTTGTTGCCTGTTTTATTTAGGAATTCTATGATATAATCTTTGATTATACCTTTTAATACTTTTCCCAATACCAAAGTCAGGCTAATGGGCCTATAATTTGCAGCTTCTTGTGTGGAATCCTTCTTATGTATAGGAATAACCACCGCTTGTCTCCATGCATCAAGGACCTCTCCTGTATCCAGTGATTTTTGGAACAGCCAAGAAACAGTGCCAATCAATAATTCTGCCATCTCCTTGATTAACCTCGGATGGATGTTGTCTGGTCCCTGAGCCTTATTGTGATTAATATTTTTTAATCTTTTAGCCACTTCAGTTGGGTCTATCATTAAACTGGGACCCTTGTGTTCAGAGTCCCAATTCCTCCTTATCTGTGACCCTTTACTAAACACTGAGGAGAAATATTTATTATATTCCTCTGCTAGCTATATGGGAAATAAATATATGATAAATGTATTTATTTATTTATTTGTTGCTACTTAATATACTTTATTGAAAAAGAAGCAATACATACAGTAGCTTAAATGTATTTATTAAAGTGTATTTCAAATATATTTGTAATTCAGGATTAACATACTCTATATTCCCTCTTGTCTGAAGTATATGTAAAATATCTCAAATTGGCCAATTTGAAATATCTGATTTATGTGCAAAATATATCTGATACATATATTAATACACATTATAAAATGGGCAAAAGAAATGCAGAATCCTCATTGGCTGAAAGTAGTTTTCGGCTACGTCCTTATCAGTACATAACTTGCCAACCAGCACTAATTGTGCCAAGCAAAACACAGCACATGGAGAAATCAATCCATGCCACTGCTCTCTCTGTGCAGCTTGTCAGCCAGCATGCCACGGAACTACTAGCGCTGCATGGGGATAGCAGTGCCAGCAACAGAGAAACAGCATGAACTATATCCAGACCCCCAACCGCACCACCATCACCACCACAAGACAACAATTTTTTTCAGATTTAATACTTCTATCTACTTTTCTTTGCTGCCCATCTGTGCCTTACAGCTGTATGGATCTCGCCCCCAGTATTTTAAACCACATTCAGGAACAAGTGACTGTTACCAGGATCTTGAGGCTCCATTCCAATTCTACCATCTCAATCATTCTCCAGCTCTCCCACCCACCTCTCCCCATCCATAACAGGACATACAAATTACACTCAGAATCCCCTTCCAGAAATAGCACCACACAGCAACAGAACACCCTTTCAAAATATGATGCTAAAACCGCACAGTACGACGGCCACTAAGGGACACGCTCGCTCGGTCAAAGACAAACAGGCCGGTGGCTGCAGCCTGCAACTAGAAAACAAATCCTAAACACAAGTAAAATGAAGTAAATAAAAATAAATAATGCAAACTATTTGTCTGTTGTGGGAGGGACAGACTTAGTAGCAGAGAGACAGGCACCACAGCAGAACTGCTCTGTACCGCGTCCACTAACTGACACTCTGGCTCACAATCAAACTGCCTGGTAGTATAACTGAAGAATGAAGCATAAAGAAAACTAAAGTTTAAAAACCAAAAATGAAGTTTTTTTTCTGTTTGAGAGACACAGAGTTGGGAGGAGAGAGACAGACAGACAGACAGCAATGACTTCTAGTGTCTCTACAGACACATGGTTTACAGATGGACTATTTTTCTATGTTCTGGATATTTAACACTTTTTAGCATTACTTTCTTAGTTGTTTTTTTTTTACTTTAAGGGAAGTTTATGGGGATGGGGCCCATTTTATAAGCACAATAAGACACTCCGAGGTGTGTGTTATGGTCTGATAAGAGCACTTCTCAGGTGCTAAAGACACTCAGCACAAGTGCTTTGTGCCTCAAAATGCACCTGGGGCATGCTCTTATCAGGCCATAACCCACACCTCATCATGTTTTATTGCTTGCTTATGAAATGGGCATCAGAATGTGGGCATCCTGATTGGTCCATACCTGTATGATATTCCTTCTTACCCACAGGAAAAGGGTCCAGTAATGCCACTGTGCAGTGATTCTGGTAAATCTGCCACTTAAAATGTTGGCAAAATGAAGCTCAGCCATCTTGTTGTTTGCCAACTGTGATTGAAATTTCAGCCAGCATTTTAATAATGGCAGATTTATCAGAAACTAATTTTAAAAGTAAAAACTGCCACAATCGCAGTCCCACCCACATGCTAACACCACCACTTAACAGCTGACCTGTCTCCATGGCAGGATTGCAATCCCACCCGCTCACGCCATGGCTTATTCTTTCATGCAGAAATGTACTGATTTAACATAGAAGCTTTATTGAATTCACTCTTTAATTTGGGGTCAAGCAGAGGATCTGGAAAAAACTGCTCTCACCAGCCCGCCTGTTCACTGTCCGTTCACCGTATGGCTGAACAACCAACACAAGCTGTCTCCCAACCTGCCTGCTCACAAGCCTGCCTGTTCACTGTATGGCTGAACAGCCGACAAGCTGTCTCCCAATCTGCCCACCTTCTCGCTCGCGCTCTCTCTCGCTCTGAAACACCAAGCAGGTGAGCACACCATATTTCACTCCCTAAGCATTTCACATTGTTCCAAGCTCTCACCAGCCTGTCAGTTCACTATCCATTCACTGTACAACTGAACAGCTGACAAGCTGTCTCCCAACCTGCCCGCCCACTTGCTTGCACTCTTGCTCTCAACAGCATGTTCTCCCTACTGCTGCCTAGTGACATAAGGTGCACAAATTAAAAAAAAGAGGAAAACAGCATAATTTCTTGTTGCAAACTTTGTAAAGTAAATTAAATAGGAGTGCTGCTAATTGGGGGGATGCCATGATAACTACATGACAGGAAAAAAATACAAGTAAGGATGCCTTAGTAGCTCAAAAGTCCTCAACTGAACAAAACAAAGAAACAGGTGGAGGAACTATTTTATTAAATATTCAGACAAACATTTAACTTTTTCACTATTAAATACTATTCATTTTAGATATTACATACATCTGTATTTTAGATAACCATTTCATAAGCACAATAAAACACTCCAGGATGTGCATTAGACACTTTAACACACAGCTAGGAGACTGGACGCACTCAGCCTGCAGTCTCGTGCCTCACTACACCTCCTAGCCATGTGTTAAAGTGTCTAACGCACACCTTGTCATATCTTATTGCTTACTTATGCTTATATTCCCAGGATATATTTATTATAAATGCACAGTATATGTTTTATATTATCAGCTGATACACCTTAAATACTTAATATATATACTTTGTATGTACTTGACATATATCTATTTTGTAAATATATATGTTGTAAGAATATTTTAAATTACCCAGAAATAAAAACCATTATGATGTAATGAGTCTTTATCTGCACGCTTGGATTTCATCTGGTAAGCAGCCATTAAGAAACGATTTATTGAAACATAGCTTTAACTCATACAGTTTACACATTTATACTTACACATATAACTTAACTTTTACCCAGATCATGAATAAAGGCTCAGCTTGGTAATTATACCACCATTTTTTGTTTCCTTTTTAGGTTGGGGTGAGTTCCTTGATATACTTTGTATTTGTAGTTTTCCTTCTGACCTGTAAACTTATGTTATAATTTCAAAAATATTGTAAAAATGGAAATTACTATAATTTTGGATCTTAAAAATGCACTTCCATCATAAGCAAATTAATTATGCAAATGTATATACAGTACCAAAGTGAGTATTTACAAAACAATATATTTGACATATATAAAGAATATATATATATATATATATATATATATATATATATATATATATATATACACTGTATATATATATATATATATATATATATATATACTGTATCTTGCCTGAAAATAAGTGAAACATTTTACCAGAAGAAAATATATACATATAATGCATTCAGTATCTCTTCACAAAATGTAGTGTACATCTTTTCTAACAATATATGTAAAATACATAGCAACCATATTTCTTAAATATAAAATATATTAATTTGCTAAACAAAACATATATTTAGAATTTATAAGTATACAATGGGGATAAATAACACATATATTCCATATATACATATATATATATATATATATATTTATATATATATATGCATATATATGTGTGTGTGTGTGTGTGTATATATATATATATAATCTTCATCAATGCATCAGTTAGGGTACATATTAATGCAACAAAAATATGGAAGTGTAGTGTTAGGTTCCCAACTCTAACACCCCACCTCACCCCCACCCAACTCTACCACCCCACCCAACCCCACCCTCCACACACCTAACAGGTGTTGGGGTGTTCCTTGGGGTTGTTGGCCATAATGCTCACCCAATTTCATGTGTAAGAAAGCTGAGATGGTACAGTATAGGAGAATGGGGTGAGCGGTAGGGTCAATGACCCTAGGCACACAACACCTATTGGTATGTGGAGGGTGGGGATGGGTAGGGTTGGGTGGGGATGTGAGTTAGGGTGTTAGTGGAACCCTACACCTACATTCCCATACTTTTTGCTTTAATATGAACCCTAAATGATGCATTAACAAAGTTTTTTTGCAATGAATTTTCCTTTTTTTTGGAAAAGTATAATAGTATCCTTATTGTTCTATAGGAGTGCAGAGTCCTTTGGACCCTGTGCCCCAATCCCTCCATAGATTCACATATGTATGTAAGTGTGAAAGCACAGGGTCCAGAGGGCCCTGTGCTTCCATGTGTAGAACAATAGTGACCAAATTGTCAGGATAGCAATCTTATTAGCCCACCTCATGTTCCCCAGTACAAAGAAATTGTGAAATTCAAAATGTAATTATGCACAACTGCAAAGGCATTCTGTGCCACAAGGTGTGAAAACATATTGTGGGCAGGATTTGAAAAGTAATAGCTAAGACATACATGATATGGGGTAATAAGAAGGCTATGTAGAAAATCTGGGGTAAAAATATTTAAAATTCGCAGAGTTACAAGTGTGCTAGTGGAATTGCAATGAATGGTCATAGGTTTGGTACATTTTCATATTTTGACCTCAAATTTTCAACATAGTCTTTTTATGACCCCACCTCATGAATCCATTAGGTGAAAATGTTAAAATCCATACTGAAATGCCATTCCATGCTAAAGGTGCAAAAACACATTTCAGGCAGGATGTGAAAATTGACAGCTGTACTGTTCATGAGGTGGTGTGAAAAAATGGCTATGTTGAAAATTAGGCAGCAAAATATTGAAAAGTACCAAAGTTATGCAGGTGCATAGGAAATATTCAATAGATGCATGTAACTCAGGCATTTTAAGAAATGTTTTTGCCAAATTTTCAACATGGGCTTTTTGGGACCCCTCCTCATGAACACTAGCACTGTCATTTTGTTAATCAGTCCCAAACAGTGATTTCATGCAGCAACTGTGAAATTACCTTCCGGGCCCAAGTAACAAAACAACAGTGACAGTGTTGATGAGGTTGGATCCCAAAAAGCCCATGTTGAAAATTTGGAGAACAAATTCCAAATAATGGCAGCAATATCACCATAAGTTCAAAACGCCATTGAAAGACATTATATGGCACTAATCTTGATTATTCAGTTAGCGGTTCAGCTTTGAAGAGTGCAGACGTGTCCCGGTCCACAGATTATGAAACCCGACAACCTTTGGTGGTAAGTATAGGATGAGGGGGTGTGGGGTGGTAGGTGCTCAGTGAGAGGGTTGGGATGGGGAGTGGGATGGGGGAGACAATGAGGGACCATTGGGGACTGTTTTCCTCTTAACGGGGAAAAATGTTAAAATCTTTGGGAACACTGGGGTGGAGCTCCCAGTGTTTCTACTCTCTAAACAGTAGAAAATATATGGGGACAGTGAAGTGGGCTACCAGTGTCCCACAGTGGGGTGGATTACAGTGCCAACAGGATTGGGCTCCCCTGCTGTTGGCAAGTAAGAATAAATTTTTTGGGACACTGAGAGTAGGCTCCCCAGTGTCTCACACTGGCGGGGGGGTGTTATACTACTGACATGGGAATTGGGCACCCCACGATCAGTACAATAAAAGGAATAGTTGGCAGATAAGGATTTCTATCACCATCCAGTCTGCCGATAATGAATTTATTTTATATTAACATTTCTCAGCCCCCTTCCCCAAGAGGCAGTAAAAGGGGATAAGAAAGCTTTATTTAGGTAAAGACTAACAGGTGTTTATCTAGACGGGGGCTGAGGAATCGGATTCTGGGATCTGTTTGGCCCAAAAATGTACAGGGATGTTTTTGAGACCCCCCCATACTTTCGCACAAGAATTGGGACAGTGTCACAATTTGCGGCATTCTTGAGATGATATTACTGCAATTTGCAGCATTTTCACAAAGGTAGTGCCACAAATTTGCAGCACTACCAACCTTGGAACAACAAAAACATATTTCCAGACATTATATTTAAAAAATAATGCCAGAATCGTGTTCTTCGGGACCCAATTAGGTAAACACAACTGTTGGTGTTTACCAAGGGGCAGTATTATTTGAATTATACAGTTTTTCCAAGTCTCTAACTGAAAACAGGATGGTGGAAGCATGAAAGAACTTCCCCAATTTGCAAACAAAAAAGTGCTTATCTGAAAGAGAAACAGAACTTTTGGATGGGACTGCTAATTTTTCCCAAAGTAAGTAATGGGAAACTTGAAATTTTAATACATTTTGAACAGATTAATATTTTTTCACCAAACCTTCAAAAGGCATATCTGCATCTCGGGCCCCATATACCCCGAACGTTTCAGAGCAAACTGCAAAGTGGTTTCAAAGAAATGTTGTGACAAAGAAATTGACAAAAAAGTGGTATTTTTCACATTTTTGACATTCCATAGCTCCGCACTGTACATCCGACTGGAATGAAACATGCCAGATGCAGAGATCTATGGTACCAGATGGCACATGCAAAAATTCAGGGAATCGGTCAAACGGTTGCTAAGTTATTAAAGTGCAAAATTTGGGGTTTAACATAGAAGTGACCATTGAACCCTAACTATAGTGGCTCCACTGTGCCACTATATATATATATATATATATATATATATATATATGTTTATAAAATGGTGTGGTAAAATCATAAAAATCCCAGTGATACAATTGGACAAAACACGTCACATGACCGTGCATTATTTCCCAACGACCGCACACCTAGCACTTTCGACCACATGCCTAAACTACTTTCCATTCCTCAAAACCTTTCACCAGCAGCAAGACCACTCCACACCTGCTGCAGCTAGACACCCACACTAACACACATATACAACTGACACCTGTAACCACTGTCACCAGTCTGATTAACATAAACCTAACTGTACATATGAAAGTACAACATACATAATTTTGTACTCTTCTCCTCATTTCAAGCCTTTACATACATTATTTTCTACTCCTGTCTTCAATTCAAGCCTTTACATTTACAATACCGCGATCGTAAACACAGTACTTTCACTTTCAATACAGAAATGTAGTGTGACCGAGCAGTGCTCATTTTACAAACTCAAAAGCTGTTAGCTGCTGAAACTAAGACGTGCAGTGTTTAAAAAATTATAAAAGTCACTGCCTTTTACTACTTTCTCTCCGGAATACCGCGATCCATAACACAGTACTTTCACTTTCAATAAAAAATGTAACGTGACCGAGCGGTGCTCATTTTACAAATTCACAAGCTATTACCTACTGAAACTAAGACGTCCACTGTTTAAAAAATGTGAAAAGTCACTGCCTTTTCCTAGTTCCTCTCCATAATCGAAAATACTAGCTCTATTTCCGATCCCAAATGAGCGACGACAGACCGAGCGAGTCGGTAATTTTAGAAACGTAGAGGGAAGCGAGAGCGAGTGTTGCCATGGCAACACTCACTACTTCCTCTACGCTTCTAAAATTACCGCTCACTCAATCTACACTGATTGCTTCCGCGACAATCCTGAAAGTAGAACTAAACAAAACAGACAAAACCGAATAAAAGGCACAGAGTTTTCTAACTATTTAAACACACCAGTCTTACTTCCACAACCTAAGAGCTTCTCACTTTCTAAAATTAGCACCACTCGGTCACACTACATTTCAGCAATTAAGCGACAGTACTACCAATTAAAGTGACAGTACTATAAATACATACTTTTGGACACCACAAAGGACTACTAAAACTTAAATTCATTAAAAATACAATTTTAACACCAAAAGTGTCACCTCTACAAACATAACATTTAATTACCAACTACACAGAAGAACTACTCCCCAAAAAAAATCTATAACCATTTATAAGATAGATATACCACTCTGAGGTGTGCAGTCGCGCTCTGATATCGCACACCTTGTCGGTTGACATACGAGGCTGCAGGCCCTGTGCGCACAACACACACCAAGGCGTGCGTATATCAGAGCGCGACCACACACCTCAGAGTGGTATATCTATTACATATATTAGAGGCAAAAAACTCCATTTAATGCATTAGTTAGGGTTGTTCCACAGCGACAAAAGTGAGGAAATTCGCTGTTAGGGTTGAAAACCCTAACTCCGAATTCACCCCCCCCAGCACCACACAACACACATTCAAGTATGGGGGAGGACCAAGTCAACACAACCAATGACAGACATCCAGCAGCAGGTGACAGAAATAGCAAACAATTGTCTAAATGTACTACGAGACATCCCCACCCACCTGACCAGGTACTGCATGCTCAGTGGAGATCAACAGCAAAACTGAGGCCATGTACACAAACATACACATTCCTGATTGCAGCTGCACCATGTACCACACTTAGTAGTTGCATGGCCTTACCTACCGATGCCCCCACCAGACCACACCACTTGTGGTGGCCACCTGAGCAATAGAGTTCAGCAAAACCAAGGAGTTGTACAGGTATAATATCTCTGATTATAACAAGGGTTTGAGAAATGCAGCTTTCTAATTGACTGTAAACATTGTAACAGCCTTATGTTTAGTTTTATTAACATACATATGAGAGCCTAACCATATGATGAACATGGTTTAATGTTGTTTAAAAACAGTTTTATTATGCTAGCAATAAGCCACTCCCAGGTATTATGTTAATGGTCAGTTTATCACTGTCTAGCGACATGTGGCACTTCGGCTATGCCTCATTCAACATTAAACCCCTACAGGGTGATTAACAGACCATTTAACATAACTGTTGGTCATGCCTTATTGCTTAATTGTATTTATGAGTAGATACTCTCTCTCTGCTAGGCACTGCAGCAGCTTTGCAATACAGTGTCCCACCCAGTTACACCATACACTGTCTAGTTACTGGAGAAAGGCTGTGAATATGAACTCATGAAGATGAACAGTGTAACTTGATCATTACAGTCATTGAAACCCTAGTGTGATTATAACTGACAGAGTCAGTGATAGAGGATAACCCCTGCTGTCCTAGTACACTTACCCCATTGTGAGTTAAATCAATACTAAAAGACACTCTGTTTATATCTACACCATACCTACTTGATTCCTGTTGTAGCACAATTAACATAGTTATCACTTTGATAGCATCAGTGACAGAAGTGTGGCAAACCCAAACAGTAGGCATACAGCCTGAGTATGAAACAACTGTTAAAAAAAATCACACTGTCTCTAAGTGGCATAGATCACTCATTGCAACAATTGTAAATGTATTACTATTTGAATAAGTTAGTCATCACAGATGCAATGAGATTGTCTTTATCAGGTACAACATACTCAGTAAGTGCCTACAGGAAAATCTATCCTATATACATCTCCGATACAGGTGCATCATTGTTGGCTCAGTAGTGCTATGATATTTAGAAGTTGCTTGGCCTGATCCATGCAATTACAATGTTTCTTACAAAGAATACTTACTGCATCTTTAGTATTGAAACACACTGAAGGTCTATGTATGTACATCAGCAGTACACCTTCATCAGTAAGAATGCATGTGATACTGGCAGTACCAATTTCACAGCGTTGAACAGGCAATGCTTTTCCATATGTTTACATCAGCTTCTCTATGTTGAGTAAACCATTGCCGTAAATGTACTACTATGTAAATCACCTACTAAATGTATCACTACTTTTATCTTGAGCATGCTAGTGTCTTGTAGTTAATTTATGTGCTTCTCTTAATTAATGTATACTCACTAGTGTTAAAACCTTTCTACAACTGTCATCATGCACCTTCAGCATTTATATTGAATAATGGCACAGTACCAGTTGTGGTGTGGTGTGGGGCATCGGTAGGTAGGCCATGCAACTACTAAGTGTAGTACGTTGTGTGCAGCTGCAATCAGGGATGTGTACGTTTGGTGTACATGGCCTCAGTTTTGCTGTTGATCTCCACTGAGCATGCAGTACCTGGTCAGGTGGGTGGGGATGTCTAGTAGTACATTTAGACAATTGTTTGTTATTTCTGTCACCTGCTGCTGGATGTCTGTCATTGGTTGTGTTGACTTGGTCCTCCCCCATACTTGAATGTGTGTGTGTGTCTGTGTGGGTGTGGTGCTGGGGGAGGTGAATTCGGAGTTAGGGTTTTCAACCCTAACAGCGAATTTCCTCACTTTTGTCACTGTGGAACAACCCTAACTAATGCATTAAACTGAGTTTTTTGCCTCTAATTTCCCTTCTTTTTGAGAATGATAATGAAATAGTGAATGTAATGCTGGCCGGGGAGGCCTTGGGGCCCGCCACATGATGTCTTGTGGCATGAGTAACGGGAACAGCAAGAAACAGAAATGCTAACAGTGGACACACATGGTAACACAAGCACCGAATGAGAATAGAAAGTAGCTCGCGGTGGCGTAGATGGGAACGTGTGCCACGTGATGTCTTGTCACATAGTAACATGGTGCCTGTAAATGGAAATGTCAATGGGCATGGTGGCGCAAAGTGAAACAGAAAGAGAAACAGTACTGTAGACACAAATGGCAAAAAATAACAGAAGCGTAAATGCAAATGAAGCGTAAAGGATACGCACAGAGTCCCCGCTCCCGGCATAATGCAGCAGCAGGCCTTGGGCCCAAAAAGCTCCCACCACCACATGATGTCTTGTGGCATGGTAACAGGAAGAACAGCGCAAACAGAAGCACTAACAGTAGGCGCACAAGGTAGCATAGCGAATGAGAACAGAAAGGTAACGAACACGGTGGCGTAGACGGGAACGGTGTGCCACGTGATGTCTTGTCACATAGTAACATGGTGCTTGTAAATGGAAATGTTAATGGGCATGGTGACGCAAAGTGAAACAGAAAGAGAAACAGTACAGTAGACACAAATGGCAAAAAAGTAACAGAAATGCAAGAGCAAATGAAAACGCAAAGGATGACGCACGTGGTGGCATTGGGGTGTGCATTGGGATCGTCAGCCCTAACTCTCACCCCATGACATGTGTAAAGCAGCAGAAGTATAGGAGAATGGGGTGAGAGTTAGGACCCATGATTCCAATGCACACCCCAATGCCAGTTGGGGGGTGGGAGGTCCAAGGGTTTTCAACCCTAACAGCGAATTCCTCACTTTTGCCGCTGTGGAACAACCCAACTAATGCATTAAACGGATTTTTTGCCTCAATTTCCCTTCTTTTGGGAATGATAACGAAATAGTGAATCCGCCACATGATGATGGCATACTAACAGGGACAACAGCAAACAGAAATGCTAACAGTGGTTATTACGGTAACACAAGCCATAATGAGAACAGAAAGGTAACGAGCACGGAACGAAGTTATGCGGTGATGTGTGGTCGCATAGTAACATGGTGCCTGCAAACAGATATGTCAATGGGCATGGTGACGTAAAGTGAAACAGAAAGATAAACAGTACTGTAGACAGAAATGGCAAAAAATAACAGAAACACAAGCGCAAGTAAGCGCAAGAGATAGCATACATGGTGGCGCCAGGCGTCCAGCGATAAGTGAAGCAGGTGCGGAACCACAAGCGGAAAGAGCAACAGTAACAGTAATGTAAGTGCACAGGCTGGTTTTCCCCAAAACCTGCATAGAGAAAGACAGTGAGTACAAATAATGTATGCATAATAATGAGTATCGGAGCAGAAAATGAGATCTTGGAATACTAAATACATTATATCTTAGGAACCGTACGATGTAGAAAAAAAATTTAAAAGTCATATTATTTACAACTGTCCTGGCTAATTTGAATCAGGGGCTAAGAAATTTTCCGACGAAAAGTCTGTATCTCACACCGTTTCTGAATCTGGCGGGCCCTGAAAAGTGGCGAAGCATGCCAATGACTATCCTATGGGAAAAAAAGAAAGTTAGGGCGCCATAACTTGCCTCCCTGTAATGTTTTATCACAAACCACTGAAAGGCACATATGTGGGCTGTTGGCTGTCTTCCCACCAAATTTTAGGAAAAAAGACCAAACCATTATTTTGCAGCAGGGATCCAAAGGATTTCTGTAAGGCGTCGGGCTCCGTAATGTTATCCTATGGGAAAAACCATCAACTTTGGAGTGCCGTAACTTTGCCGCCGTGTGATATTTTTTCACCAAACTACTGAAAGGCACATCTGCGGGCTGTTGGCTGTCTTCCCTCCAAATTTCAGGAAAAAAGACCAAACCGTTATTTTGCAGCAGGGTGCCAAAGGATTTCTGTAATGCGTCGGGTGCCGTAATGTTATCCTATGGGAAAAACTGTCAACTTTGGAGTGCAGTAACTTTGCCGCCATGTAATATTTTTTCAATACAACACTGAAAGGCACATCTGTGAGATGTCGGCTCCGTTCCCTTCAAATTTCAGCTCAAAACTCCTAATGGTTCTTTTGCAGCGCAGTGCCAAAGAATTGCTGTCATTTTCCCACAGACTAGAAAACTACTGTTGCAATTTGCCAAGCTTTAATGAAATTTGCAACACTTTAAGAGAGAAAGTAATTTGCAAAGTACTTTTCCAGAAATTTGAAAACATATTTCTGGGGTGTTTTACTACAAAATAAAGACATGGAAACATCCTCAGGGCCCGACTAGGTGAATACAAAAAATCAGGTTGCTAGAGGGTCCCAAATTTAAATGCCAACCATTTTCTGATCACCAACTGAAAACAAAATGGCCGATATGTGAAAGTAACAGGCCCATTTGCGAAAGTAAAAATGCATTTGCGAAAGTGTTGAACTTTTTGTTAACTTTTCCCATTGACTTATAATGGAAACTGTTTTGAATAACTTTTGAACCGTTTAATATTTTTCATGAAATCTTTGAAAGGCACATCAGGGACCCGACAGCTGCGTTCCTGAAGATTTAGGGCTGGTCATGTAAACCATACAACCTGTAGGCGCGACCATAGAATTCCAGAAAAGCGTAAACGCGCGCACAGATCACACTTAATAACTCCACAGCCGTATATCTGACCAGTACAAAACTTGGCAGATCCCAAGGCCTATGGGTCTTGATCATAAATTCCAAATTTCAGGCAAATCCATCAAACGGTTGCAAAGTTATTAAGGTGCAAAGTTTTGGGGTTTAACATAGAAATGGCTCCTCAACCCTAACTATGGTAGCACTACCGTGCTACCATAATATATATATATATTTTATAGGGGCGTGGTTGCATCCTTATAGTTAGGGTTAAATCTTCACTTCCATGTTAAACTTAAAATTTTGCACATTAGTAACTTCACAACTGTTCAAGTGATTTATATGAAATGTTGCATGTGCCATCAGGGATCAAAGATATCTTGATCTGTAAGTTTCATTCCAGTCAAGGCCAACCCACCAGTGCAGTGGTTGGATTTCCATTTGCAATGCCAACAACCTGAGTTTGGATGCAAGCTCCAGGATTCAGATGGCCAGTCAGCAGGAGAAGGATCGAGCATTTGAGGAACTGCTCTCCTCCTCCAGGGGGAGGGTGAGCAAGCACTCAGCCCATGACCAACCCCTGGAGGAGGGTGGGGGCAGGTGCAGCCGAGGCTTGACAGTTCAGGAGGTGTGTGCCAGACGTAGGCACGTGCACCCTTATATTAGTGCATGCCACACCTCCCACTACAGGGGGAAAAAATGGACACCAATTCCTGTCATTGCTAAGCTCACGAAGCCTAGCCCGAGGACTCAGTGCCACCAGACTACACAATGTGGCACCATTTGGAGGGGTATGAGGAGGACTTTCCCAGTTGTGGTGGTTGTGGTCCCAGGAGATGGCGGTGAGGTGGTGACAGAGTTGGGGGGAGTCCCCTTAAAAAGTGTTGTTCCAGTCAGATGTGTGGGTGTGGAGATACAGAGTGTCAAAAAAACATGTAAATTACCATTTTTTGTTAAATTCTTTGTCACACCACTGCACAAAAACTGTGTGGAATTTTTGTCTGAAGTTTATAGGGTATACAGGTCTTGGGTCACAGTGGTGTCTTTCGAAGATCTGGTGAAAAAATATGAATCCATTCAACATAGGAATGGGAGAACCTCAAAGGATATGAGGTTCTAAAAAGATTCTAATAAGCAAAAAAAGGTTTGGATCCTTATCCAAACCTTATCTGAACCTTTTATAACCTTTATTGTTTTATGGTAACTATGTTAAAAAGCATTTAAAACTGCTTTTAATCAACATATTTGTAGAAAAAAAAACAATTAAACCACTGTTTAGTAGTAGAGAATGCACTCTAATCACTCTTTTGTTTCTGACATTTAAGAAAATAATATGAATACTGTGTGTAAGTTAACAGTAGTGATTTCTATTTCTCAACACATACAGGCAGGCATTAGAATGTGTCTTAGAATATTAAGTCACTGAAGAAGCCAGGAACACAAAAACAGCACCAGGCCAGAGCAGAGGGCAGCCAGTCAGAGAGAGCCAGTCAGCCACCTACCACTTCAAGACTGCTACTACCCCGACTTACAGGGGAAAACCAGCAGTAGACTACCAGCACTGAAATCAACATGGTTAAGATTCATATACCAAAAAATGACTGCTTAGAAAGAATGAGAAAGTGACTGTGACGAAAACAAAGTCCCAGACCAGATCTCTAGTTTGTAAATAAATAGTCTCCTCCTGAGTCTGACTTTTTAGAAGGGGATAGTGTGTTTAATAATAATACTTTGTACTACCACTACTATAGGGGGAGGGGGGAACAGGGCTTGCAGCATTTATCAATATGGTTAATTGAGCACATTTAGGTAAATGATCTCCTTAGAATGAGAAAGCAACTGTGTGAGAACAGGGACTTGTTTGCCACAATTGCTACCAGTACAATAATATGATGTACTGGCTCCACCTCCCACCCACCCCCAGGATGATGATGATGATGCAGTCCAAAAGGCAGGCAAGTCCCAGATCTCTGTTTTTGTTTTTAACCAGCCTCCTGAGTCTGATTTTTTGTAGAAGGGGTCAGTGTGTTTTTTTGTATGTCACCAATTATAGTTAGCATAGCAATGGGTCTTGGTATGAAACGCAACACGAAGCAATGTGAAAGAAGACCACCAGGCAGTTCAAATTGACCACTTCGCCAATGCTTCTACTACCATTATTGTCAGGGGAGAAAAACAGAGCTAGCAGCATGTAACAATATCAATATGGTTAAATAAAAAATAATTATTCTTAAGTACACTGGGTAAATGATCTAATCAGAAAGAGAAAGTGACTGTGTGTGAGATCAGGGAAGTGTCTGCCACAATTACTACCAGTACATGATGATGTGATGTACTGGCTGCACCTCCCAACCACCCCCAGGATAATGATGATGTGGTCCAAAAGCCAGGCAAGTCCCAGATCTCTGTTTTTTTTAAACCAGTCTCCTGAATCTGACTTTTTGTAGAAGGGGGTCACTGTGTTTTTTGTATGTCGCCAATTATTTTAGCATAGCAAGGGGTCTCGGTATGGAACTCA
This sequence comes from Neoceratodus forsteri, assembly GCA_016271365.2. Taxonomy (NCBI): domain Eukaryota; kingdom Metazoa; phylum Chordata; order Ceratodontiformes; family Ceratodontidae; genus Neoceratodus; species Neoceratodus forsteri. The sequence continues at coordinate 940,311,058 of CM028131.1, forward strand.
ATGTGAAGCTATGTGAAAGAAGACCACCAGGCAGTCCAAAGTGACCACTTCAGCTGGACCACTGGAACTAGCAAAGCCATTATCAGAACTGTTTAGTGAGTCTCTGAGCACAGGAGAGATCCCAGAAGACTGGAGAAGGGTTCATGTGATCCCAATCCACAAGAGTGGTAGCAGGGAGGAGGGAGGGAACTACAGACCAGTCAGTCTTACATCAGTAGTGGGCAAGATTATGGAGGCATTACTTAAGGAAAGGATAGTGCAACACCTGGAATCCATAGGAGCACAGGATCCAAGACAGCATGGGTTTACAACAGGAAGGTCCTGTCAAATTAATCTCATAGATTTCTTTGACTGGGTAACCCAGAGTGGTGGACCAAGGGGGAAAAGTTGATGCCGCCTATCTTGACTTCAGCAAAGCTTTTGATACTGTTCCACATAGAAGATTGATTAATAAGCTGGGTAGACTCGGGGTGGGTCAGAGGTTGGTCAGCTGGGTGGCAAACTGGTTGGTGGGCAGAAAATAAGAGAGTGGTGGTAAACAGTATACAGTCAGAAGAGATGCAAGTCACAAGTGGGGTCCTCAGTGATCAGTCCTGGGGCCAGTCCTCTTCAATATCTTCATCAGTGACATTGCAGATGGACTGGAGGGTAAGGTTTGTCTGTTTGCAGATGACAACAAGATCTGCAACAGAGCAGATGATCCAGATGGGGTGGGCAGAATGAGAAGAGGTCTGGATAAACTGGCAAGATGGTCAGAAGAGTGGCAAATGGGGTTTAACACAAACAAGTGCAAGATCATGCACATAGGGAAGAGAAACCATGAAGCCACCTATAGGTTGGGAGGGGAGTTGCTGGCAATCACAAGAGAAAAAAAGACTTGGGCATCATCATCACAGATGACCTGAAATCATCCAAGCAGACCACTAAAGCAATAGATAAGGCTAGAGGGATGTTGGGGTGTATTAATAGGGGTATCACAAGTCATAAGAAGGAGGTAATAATCCCTCCTTACAAGACACTGGTTAGGCCCCATCTGGAGTACTGCATGCAGTACTGGAGGCCGCACCTGCACAAGGACATTAACAAAATGGAGGCAGTCCAGAGAAGAGCAACCAATACGGTGCAGGGACTGCATCAGAAAACATATGAGGACAGATTAACGGAGCTCAATATGTATACCCTAGAGCAAAGAAGGGAGAGAGGTGATATGATCGAAACATTCAAACATCTTAAGGGTAGTAACAAAGTGAAAGAGTGTAACATGTTTCAATATAAGAAAAATAGCAGGACACAAGGACACAGCATGAGATTAGAGGGAGGCTGATTAAGGGGCAATGTGAGAAAGTTCTTTTTCACAGAAAGGGTGGTGGATGCATGGAACAGCCTACCCCAGGAAGTGGTGGATATGCATACAGTGCATGGTTTCAAACAGGCATGAGATAGGCATAAGGGAGCAATACAGATGAGTATGAATAGATAGGCCATTGTCAGTGTACACGACTATGGCACATTCATAAGGAAGAAATCATGGGCAGACTGGATGGGCCTTGCAGTCCTTATCTGTCATCAACTTGTATGTTTTTATGTTTCAACACTGGTACTACTATCACTACTATCAGGGGAAAAAAACAGAGCTAGCAGCATGTTGCAATATCAATATGGTTATATAAGAAATAATTATTCTTAGGTGCATTGGGTAATAATATGATCTCGTCAGAATGAGAAAGTGACTGTGTGTGAGATCAGGGCTTGTCTGCCACAGTTGCTACCAGTATGTGATGACATGATGTATTGGCTGCACCTCCCACCCACCCTTAGAATGACGATGATGCAGTCGAAAGGCATGCAAGTCCCAGATTTCTACTTTGGAGCAGTCCAGTCTCAAATCTGAAAGTTGTTGTGTCACTCCACAGGTACTGCTGTCAGTAACATCTTCTTCAAGATTAGCATATATTTTGGCAAGTTAACCTTCAAGAATGCTAGTTGCTCCACATTGTCTGGTGTTAATCTTGTTTGTTTATCAGTCACAACATCCACAGCAGAGCTAAATAAACGTTTAGAACAGACACTGGAGGGTGAGCATCCAATATACTTACAAGCCAGGGTCAACAGCTTTGGCCAGCATGATTTTTTTCTCTTGCCAGTAAGCTAAAGAGTCTTCCTTAATACTAGTGTTGGGTTCAGACAGATATGCATCTACCATGCTTACTACTGAGCATGCATTTTCTCCTTGTGGAATTTCAATGTCCTGCAGCTGGCCCCAAATGTCATCCTCCTCATTGTCTGCTTCAGTACTGATTTTTGGAGCAGTCTTTTGAATTTGAGGTTGTGTGATTGTAGTACTGCTTTCCAGTTCTCATAATGAAATATCATTTACTGCACCAATCAAAAGTTGCTTGTAGTTCAACTCCTCCATATCATCAGTAACCACATCAGGAAAGTGTCTGTTCTGGAAACATGGATCTAACAATGTTGCTAAGAGATAATCCTTGCTCCGTATCATAGCTGATAATTCCTCATCATGCTAAGTCTGGTAAGCATGTTATTGACTAGAGATTGGTTCAATCAATCATCAATCATTCTTTATTTTTAAAAAGTGCCTTTCCAAAACTAAAGCACTTTTACAATGAATAGATCAAGTACCTAAAATTAAAACAATATGATAAAATAAATCATTAAAACATTCCTAAAATCAGAGTAAGCCAGGCTAAATAGGTAAGTTTTCAATGCTGATCTAAAACTTTGGATGGTCAGGCAATCTCACACCCGATGAAGTAGAGAATTCCACAGGGCCGAGGCCGTAAAACTAAATGATCTGGCCCCAGATGTCTTCAAACAGACCTTGGGAATCTCTAGCAATCCCTCATCGGTGGATCGGAGAGGACAGGAGGGACAGTAGAGATGAAGAAGATCTTGCAGGCAACTAGGTCCCTGGTCATGTAAGGCCTTATAGGTCAGCAATCCGACCTTGAAGGTGAACCGCCACTGTGCTGGCAGCCAGTGTAGTCTGTGGAGAACAGGCGTTTTATGACTGGTCCTAGAAGTACAAGTCAGAAGCCATTCTGCACTAACTGTAAGTGGTGGATATCTACCCCCGGTAGCCCTAGGTAAAGGGTGTTGCAGTAGTCCAGGTGGGAGATAATGAAGGCGTGGACCAACATTGAAAGATTGCCAGCAGGAACCAGGTGCTTCACCCGGGCTATATTCCTCAGATGGTAAAAGAAAGTTTTGACAACAGTCGACACCTGATGTTTAAGGGTCAGGCAGTCATCAAATGTAATGCACAGGTTCCGCTCCCAGTCTGAGGTAGCTAACTGGACCCCCCCAAGCCATAGGTTCATATCTAAGTTGCTCCTCATTTTCTCCAACTTTTTTTTGAGAAGTAGAATGAGTGGAATAACTTGGCTAAAGGATGTCTTTCTGCACTGACCTCTTTTGTAGCACTCATGAATGGTTTCAGAATGCGACACAACTGTTCCAGCAAAGACCATTGAGTAGAATGGAGTACAATGCCTTCCCCGATATCATTGTACATGATATACTCAATGACAGCTACCTTTTGTTCAAGGATGCATTCAATCATAAAGTAAGTTGAATTTCACCTTGTTGCTGCAACCTGAACAAGCTGGAGATGAGAAAGACCTTTGTCCTTCTGGATATCAACAGTTATGTCACTGGCTTTTACTGAATGCTTGAAATGGCCACACAGTTTGTGCACTGTGCCCACAATGGTTGATACTTTACCAGTTATTATCCAGGAGGCTTTGAATGATTAGGTTAAGACAATGGGCAAAACAGTGTTCATAGTTGCCATCCTGAAGTGCTTTTTAAATATTTGAACCATTGTCGGCAACAAAAAACAACTTTCAAACCCTGTGGAATGACTCAAGCCATAAGTAGTCTTTTCAGTTCTTGCTGAATGTGCTGTGCTGTGTGTGTGTCTTGAAAGTAACATACATGAAGAACTGCCATTTTCTGAAATGTGACAGGTTTCTTTGAGCTCTGAGAAATAGTAGTGGTAGTAGTAGTACTGTTTGAAGTGGTAGCAGATACACTAGTACATGAGGGTGATGATGAGTTGCCCACAAAAGTGACCCAGTGTGCAGTAAGAAAAAGATAGGCAATGGTTTGGCTGCTGGTCCACATATCAGTAATGAAGTGAACTACCTTGTCCTCAGCATCTCAGAGAGCATGCCTTACTTGAACTACTAAACTGTCATGCATCCTGGGTACAACAGTTACTGAGAAGTATTTTCTACTTGGCATTAAATATCATAGCTCTAAGTATTCCATACTCCTTCAGAAACCCACATCTTCCACAGTAGAGTATGGCTGCAAATCAAGTACAATCATTTCTGCTATTTTAAGATTTATTGGCAATGATTTCTTTCAAAAACTTCTTTTAGGGAGATCACGTGATGCAGAGTGCTGAGTAGCAGCTCCCTCAAGCAGCTCCCTCTTCCCATCTCTAATTTAGCTCGTTTTGGTGCTCTATTTTATTTTCTCTCATTTCTAAATTTTTACGCTGTACAATAGCAGTTGCAATCTGGTCTGGTTATCTTTCAAGCAGATGGAGGCTTATATGAAGAAAGCTCCGCAGAAGCATACCCCTCCAGCAATTCCCAAGAAGGCCCCTAAGAAATCCAGGGCCTCGGGTGGTTCTAGCTCAGATCTCCCGAGCCAAAGTGGTGATCAGGAACCTCTAACACTGGTCAGATTTCTCGAGGAATTCAAACCCTTTCGAGAGGAAATGAAGGATATGGCTACGGACTTGAAGTCATTATCCAGAAAATTAGATGAGCTCTCATTGTCTGTTTCCGACAACACATCCTGAATTGTTTCTATTGAGAAAAGAATTGGTAGTCTTGATCTTGAACTGGTCTCAATGTGCCAGAAAATGTCTCGTCTAGAAGCCAAGCTCGAGGACCTAGAGGGTTGGAGCTGAAGAAATAATGTGGTGGTTCTCGATTTACCGGAGGGAGAGGAAGGCCAAAATGTCGAGACATTTATTCGGAAATTGGCTGAGCGGGTAGCAGGCCCATCTCCATTTGGCTCTGGCTACATTATTGAGCGTGCCCACAGGGCTTTACGGCCTAAGCCACCCCCTGAGAACCCCCCCACCCTATCGTGCGGTTCCTGAATTATCTGGAGAAACAAACATTTTCTACAAAAGTGCATGCTCTGCAAGAGGTTCACTTGGAACATAAAGCTAAGAATCTCCCAAGATCTACCCATCTTGGTCCGCATGAAACGCAAGGCGTTCCACCCTATTGTTTCCAAGCTAATTGCTGCAGGCCTGAAGTTCAGAATGAGTTATCCGGCTAGACTACAGATTTCAACTAACAGATCCTGGAAAAGCTATGAAGACCCTGAAGAAACCCTGAGGAGCCTTAAGTCCATGTTGCCTGATCTCTTCAAAGACCCTTGAATGGTGGTGGTGTAGTATCGAGTATTGCACGGAGCCAAGAACTCGAACTTTCATTTTTTCTTTCCTCGGAGAAATCTTAAGAATGTAAAGACTCAGGCGACTACATAGTTTGCAGTGAACTTGGGGGATCACCGCAGACCGCCCTATTCCTTCTTTTCTTTCCGTTTCATAATGGGCCCATGGTGGCCGTTGTAAGAACACTGAGTCTCGAGAGCCTTCTTGGGGGGTTTATGCTGGGGAGTTTTTGCGACAATTTTTGCTGGGGTTAAAGGGGCCCAGTTTGGTTGTGGGCTAGTTTCTCATTTTTTCCTTGGAGGCTGTTGTTGGAATGGTCCTGGGCTTTCTCTATCTCGCCCTCCACTTGGGTTGGGTCTGGGAATTGACCGTTAGAGGGCGTTCCTACCTCTGGAGACTTGCCGGGAAACTCTACTAGCGAGGGTTTTAACAGGGGCATTGATTAGCTGGGAGACAGCACTCTCAATCTTTCACAGAGGCCCTGTTTACCGAATACTGACTGGGAGTGGGGAAAGGTAGTTTTTATGCCTTTCTCCTCTGGTCTATAGTTTCCAGCTTTCCTACTTTAATTCTCATCTTTAATGCGAGCTGGGGCATTTCTCCCTCCAGGTGTTGCTGAAACCAGCGCCTCCGATTTTAATATGGGTTACCACGAGTGAGTGGGCATTGAGATGGCCTTATCATAGCCCCCCTATGTTATTTTCTCTCATACCCATACCTTGGTGGGAATGAGGACAAGGCCCAGGACTACTCGTTCTTGTTGGGAGTACAACTGACAGGGCTCGATTTCTGAAGGCTGTCCTTTGTGTGCAACAGCGCTAAATAGCAAAGCTTAGTATCGGGGGCAGAAGTAGAGGGATTAGAACCAGTACTGTGCTGAATGTAGCTTGTGACAGATTGGGGGGAGGGGGGACAGGGGCATGGTTGGGGGGTGGGGATTACAGGGATGGGTAGTATCCACTTCTGGGTGGGCTAGAGAAGAGGGTAGGCTTTACTGCAGTAACCCTGGGGATATATGTAATGGAGTTTTGCATCTCGTGTGCTGAGTATAATTATTTTGGGTTGATATCTCTTCTGAATGGTAAATGAGTTAACATTTGCGTCTTGGAATGTTAAGGGGATCAGAAAGCGACATGAGCAATTTCGGGTTCTTAAACACTTAAGTTTGTTTAATTCACAGATAACTTTTTTGCAAGAAACCCATTTATTAGAAGGGGAAGCTTTGCAATTAAGGAGACAACAAGTGGGTTCGATTTACAGTGCCCAGGGCACAACAAATAGCTGTGGGGTCATGCTCATGATTAACAGAAGTATTCCTTTTTCTCCTACACAAGTGATCAAAGATACCGAGGGAAGGTTTATTTTGGTCAGAGGTACCCTCTGGTCTGTCCCAATTTTATTGGGCTGTGTTTATGGCCCTAATCAGGATGACCCCGGATTTTTTGTGAGACTTATTTCTATCATTCTCCCAATGATTCCCATTAAAATTATTTTAGGGGGATATTTCAATCAAGTATTTGATTCTCATTTAGATAGATTGGGTAACGGTCCAGGTGGAGTTACCCCTGGACAGAAGGCACTCAGGGAGCTATTAGATCAATGTGGGCTCTGTGACGTCTGGCGCGTCCTACACCCTGATTCCAGAGAGTTTACTTTTAGGTCCATGGCGCATGGCTCGCAGTCCTGCATTGACTATATACTTATTTCTCAGTGCTTCCTGCCCGGGGTGAAGACCTCCTCAATTCAGCCTGGCCCAATCTCCGACCACTCACTGGTGGTATACAGTTTGGTACTGCTCAATTCATTTAACAGGGAAACTAGATGGAAGCTCAATGATCAACTTCTTAAAGATGCTAAATACTGTAAACTTATTAGGGAAAAAATAGAATATTTTTCCTCACTAAACCCCTTAGAGGGTGTAAAATCTGATATCTGGTGGGGGGCCTTCAAAGCCTTCATGAGAGGGATACTGATTAGCATGGCGGTTGGTAGGAAAAGAGAGCAAGAGGAAGACCTTAAATCCCTATTATCCCAAATTAGATCTCTGGAAACAAACCTTCCGACTAATCCTCTAGATAAGGATATTCAGAAACTCCTGAAATTAAAGGATAAATATCTGGGTTACTTCAAGAGAAAGCAGAACTAGCTATTATTCGTACCAGAGCTAAGTACACAGATCAGGAGGAAAAAGCAGGACATTTACTGGCATTGCGTATCAAACAGCAGGAGTCAATGAGATTTATCCCGGCTATCAGGTCATCAGCAGACAGAACTCTCAAAGTATCTCCTAATTAAATAGCCAGGAATTTGCTGCTTATTATTCTAGACTGTATAGCGACATGGAGCACCCTCCCGGCCCAGAAGATATACAAGGTTATTTAAGAGGTTCCCATTTGCCTCTTCTCCCTGACAAGTGCGGTGAAACCCTGGTTGTCCCTATTTCCCATGAGGAGATTGCTAAGGTTATTAGCAAATTGCCGGCCGACAAGGTCCCTGGTCCAGATGGATTTTCTCCTTTATTCTACAAGGTCTTTCGAGACCTTCTTGTACCAATACTTGGTTGTTTATTTCAACAAATCCTATCTGGGGAGGATACAGATCCATATCTCTACGAGGCCCTGATTGTTCTGCTTCCCAAATCTGATAAAGACCCTGATAAGGTTCAAAGTTATAGACCCATCTCTCTCTTAAACTAAGTTGTTAAGATTCTCTCTAAAATACTGGCCAACAGGTTAGCACTGGTTCTTCCTGGGTTAATAGGTACAAACCAGGTTGGATTCATGAAAGGGCGATTATCTTCTGATCATTTACGCACTTTGTCGCATGTCTTCTCGGCTACCAGGGATGCAGGGTTCCCAGCAGGCCTGGTCTCCTTGGATGCCGAGAGGGCATTCGACTGTGTGAACTGGAATTTCTTGTTTCACACTTTGGAGGCTTTCCATATCCCTTCTCTGTTTATTTCCTGGACTGCCGCCCTTTATAAAAATTCCTCAGCAAGGATTTCTGCGAATGGGGCCTTCTCCCACTCCTTTCCACTTCATTCAGGTACTAGACAGGGGTGCCCCCTCTCTCCTTTATTATTTAACTTATATCTGGAACCTCTTATCCAAAACATTCTCAATAATGACTCCATAGAAGGAGTTAGAATTGGACGGCATGAAGTGAAAGTTACCGCATATGCTGATGATCTGTTAATACATTTGTCCCATCTGGTATCCTCTGTTCCGGCCTTACTAAGTGAAGTGGCAAGGTTCAGTGCTTTGTCTAACTACAAATTGAATGCCAGTAAGTCCCTGTTTTTCCCTTAAATCACAAAGTCTTCAAAACTGATATTAGCCCCTTGGGGCTATGCTGGACTCCCAGGTCTTTTAAGTATCTGGGTATTAAACTTTCACTTAACCCCTTAGTATGGTTCAAGGAAAACCTAGATTCTTTACTGCAGGGAATTACACATGATTTAGAGAGGTGGTCCAAACTCCCTATCTCTCTGTGGGTCTGAATTAATATAATTAAAATGAATGTATTTCCTAGGATTTTTTACCAGTTGCCCCTTCTTAATGCCTTTGTTCCCTTAGTCTGGTTCAAAAAGGTTCATGGTATTTTTACTAAATTTATCTGGGCCAATAGGTATCCCCGCCTGGCTTACCATAAGCTGGCAGCTCCTAAACTGGAAGGGGGGTAGCGAATCCCCCACCTGGCTTTATATTATTGGGCTAGTCACCTTGCGAAATGTTCGCGGTGGGTATCTCCCGGCCCAGAGGAAGCGCAATCCATTTGGCTCAAAATAGAATTGGACGTAATTAAGGCCAATAATCTGGACCCTCTCACATTATTTTTCCTTAAGTTATCTCAAGTAAGTATGGCTGTAGATTGTCCCATAATAAGGACCTCTTTAAAGGTCTACCTACAGATGTGCTCCTTTTTGCAGTATTCTCCCCATCCGGACCTGGCCCAGTCTATATGGAACTCTCCATCATTTGCTATTAACAAGAATCAAATCTCCCATCTTTGGTTGCCTCAACTCGAAGAGGGGAAGCTCTCGGCCTTTACTGATGATAAGGGGCACTGGCTATCAGTGGAGGAGATGGTTAGAAAATTTCACATCCCGATTTCTTCTTTCTTCAAAGTCTTGCAACTGAGACATTTACTGGTAGTCTCCCTTGGGAGTACTCTTCCCTCTCAGAGCATCTCCTCTCTGATACCCGAGATATCCCCGCTTTCTGGGCCCTCTGGTGTGATCTCTAAATTATATCAGGTTTTGTTTCACAAAAGTTCGGGGGCCCCTTTGGGACGTCAAGATTTTGGAATAACTTTTTCCCCATTCTGCAGTTAGATTGGCATTCTCTCTGGAAGTCATGTCACAAATTTATCTCTCAGGATAGACTGCGTGTCATGCAATATCATGTATTACACAATCTATACTATTCCCCGGTTAAGCTCCACAAGTGGGGCTACTTAGACTCCAATAAATGTAACAAATGTTTGCAAGACGAGGGCACGCTTTTTCACATGCTTTGGTCTTGCCCAAGTATTTCCACCTTTTGGGTCTCAATTTAAACCTCCTTAGACCCCTTGTTGGGCCTCCAAGAATACTTTATCCCTGAGGTATGTGTGTTGGGGGACCTGTCTTCCATTAGAGTCAAGGTGTGTAAATTTTACATATCCATGGTCGCCTTGTCGGCTAAGAAAATAATTCTTCATCATTGGAAAGACAGGTCCTCCCCTTCTTTCCAGGAATGGGTAAGAGAAGTTTTATCCAACTTGCACACAGAAAAAGCAATAGCCAGCCTACATAACAGACTGGCAATTTACGCTAGAATCTGGGATCCCTTTCACTCATTAATCTCTCTGGTTCCAAACTAAGTTTACAGTAGGCTCAATGCTTTTATAAGGCCTTTTGATTAGCGGCTCGGCATTTATGGGTACTGCGATGGGTTACTTCAGTAAGGGGAGGTGAGGAGGGGGCAGCATCTTTTTACTATGTATCAGTGTGTCTCTGTCAGCTTCTTTGTATGCTGCCTTTTATGGTGGAAACTGTGTGAATAAACTTTAAATTAAAAAAACTTCTTTTTAACTTCAATTGCCTCTTATTGGGGAAGAGGGGGATAAATTTACATTTGACTGGGGGTGTTGTACGACTACGTGCCATGCCTGGTAAAACAGAATTATCATGACCGTGACAGTGAGGTGAAAGTGGACTTTTGGTTCTTACCTGGTGCTCATCTCCCACTGTTTCAGTGGAATATTCCTGTTCACCGAGAGCCCTGCTTGATTTCCAGTCACCAATGTTAGATTGTTTATTTGAACCATATACAATGATAGGGTAATTTCACATAAGATGTTGCATCATTGTTGTGGTTCCAAGATGCCCTTTATTTTTTCCCCTACTAACACGTGTTGCAGTACACACGTATAGCTTGGCAAGCATCCTTGAGGTTTATGTAAAAATGTTTCCAAACAGTAGAAGTGGACTGTATATGTCTTGTAATGAGTTCAGCAAGTTTAGGAGTTGAGTGGCTGGGTTTACCTAAGGAAGATATATCAGTGGAGGATTCAGGTTCATCAGGTGAAACAATCATAGAATCCTTTGTAGCACCATTGCCATCATCATCACTACTGTCAGACTTTGTTTCACCTTGTGTGGCTTGTACCTTTAACTTTTTCTTTTTCACTTTTGACACTCTACTACTGTCGTTATCTTTATCCACATTGTTATTGTCAGAGCCAGAATGAGACATAGCTAAAGATAAATTCACAAGCTCATCATCATCATCAGACTCACCGTGAACATGGTCACCACCATCATCATCATCAGATTCAGTAGAGCTAACATTTGCAGTCAGAGACTGAGTTATTCAATGTGCATTTGTTGCAAATTGAGCAACTCCGCTGTGAGTTGTACCTCTTAGTGCTTTAACTTTATGTACAATTGGAATACTCTTTGTTTTTGCACTTTTTTCTCTCAGACTACTTGCTATTGCCACTGTCTTTTGAGACTTTGTTGGCTGTACTACTAAGCCCTTCTGACATAGACAGTCCACCAACCCTTAGCCTGCTTATGGATAGCAGTAGCATTTAGTTCAGCCCCTTCAACAGACTGTGGTACTTGTTGTTGTTGTACTTTACTTTTTGGGCCAGTTCTTTAAGGGCCCTTGAATAAACTTTTTTTATGTTTACTTCCTTTGCCACTAGCTTTTAATTTACTATTTTCTGGAATATTCATAATTACAGTCTGTCACTTGTTCTGGGTCAAAAAGTGGCAATTTCTCTTATTTATTCCAAGTGATATGACGGAATGCCCTGCCCACTGAGCCAAAGCTTATACCCCACTTAGCGAGCACAGAGAGGAAGATGACATATGACTGACTTTTTTGGGGGGGTCACATAGAGAGTTTGCAATATGTGACGCTGGTGATGACTGGCTGGCAGATTTACACACACACACACACACACACACATATACACACACACAGAATTTATTTCACACACCACCTACACTAAGGGCCAATGCTGCAGACACTGCTGCTACCCACAGAGATTCAGGGGCCCTCTCTGACACAGTACTTTCTCTTCAAGCATTTTTTTTATTGTTTTTAATTATTGCACATGATGTGACAGAATGCTCTGCCCACTGAACCAAAGCTTATACCCCACTGTGCAAGCACAGGGAGGAAGATGACAGATGACTGACTTCTGGAGAAGGGTCACACAGACAGTATGCAAGAAGTGGCACTGGTGATGACTGGCTGGCAGATTTTATTTCACACACACACACATACACACACACACAAACACTTTATTTCACACACCACTGATGCTAAGGGTGATGCTGCAGGCATTGCTGCTACCCACTGAGGTTCAGGGACCCTGCATGGCCTAACCCTCTCCGACACAGTACTTTCCCTTCAAGGATTTTTTTTCTGTTTTCATTCATTCCACATAATGTGAAAGAATGCCCTGCCCACTAAGCCAAAGCTTATATACCCCACCAAGCAAAAGAAGGGAAGATGACTGACTTCTGGGTGGAGGAGTCACACAGACAGTATGGAAGAAGTGGTACTGGTGACTGCCTGGAAGATTTTATTTCACACACACAGAATTTATTTCACACACCACCTAGACTAATGTCCGATGCTGCAGGCACTGCTGCTACCCACAGAGATTCAGGGACCCTGTCTGGCCTAACCCTCTCAGACACAGTACTTTCCCTTCAAGGATTTTTTTTTATTTATTCCATGTGATGTGATGGAATGCCCACTAAGCCAAGGATTGTATAATATTATAAAAAATAAAATAAGAAATCCCAACTGAAGTGCCTGAGCATAGGCAGGAGAACTAAGAGATCTGATTTGTTGTTGTGGCACAATTGGGAAAAGAGCAAGAAGGCTAACTGGGAGTGGTGTGGTATGGGTGGCACACTGGCACAGTTCAACTTCTCCCCCTCTGTGACCCCCCCAAAAATGGACAGTCTGGCTCTGGCACTTAATTTAATTTAAGTTCATTCTCTCTTGTTCTCTTCTTTCTTGTCTTTCTGTCATTCTCACTTGCAACAAGTTGCTCCCAGTCTCCTAGTTCCTCTTCCCCTTCCCAAGTCTCCCATCCCAAGCTAACTATTCCCTAATCCCCAACTCACACACCCACATCCAGTCCTCGGCTCAATCCCCTCCTGAGTACCCAACTCCCAGTCCCCGATTCCCCACCCCCAAGTTTTCTAATTCTGGTCTTTTTTTTAAGTAATATAAAATATTTAAAAATTCTTTAGGTTTTTTTAACAGTCCGCGAGTCGACTTCTTGAAGTTCTTGTTCTTTTCTTGCCCAATGGGCAAACACAAGCAGCAAAAGCACAGAATCAAGGAGCAGCCTGTAGAAGTTGCTGTCGTTTCTCCATCCTGATTTCTCTGCATAGCTCCTAAGGTGGACCACATGGATTACCAGAGCAGATTCAATCAGGTGCCACCTTAGGGAGATGGACAGCTCGGCCATCCAATGACGAACCAGAGTCTTGTCTCTGGTCCCTCCTGTGGGTTCCTCCTGCTCTGCCACTTCTTGTGCCACATTTCCAATGATACAGCAGCCATTTGAACTGATCTGAACAACTGAAACTGTCCAGAAGCCGTTCATTTACAAACACTTTGGCATGTTTGGGTCGGTTCATAATTTTGAGGAACCGGTTCAACCATCCCTAGTTCAAAAGTTATTCAATTTTGAAATTTCCCATTATTTTCAATGAGAGAAGTTAGATGTTCACCTTGAAAAATGATTCTTTGTCACAAATGGGCAACACTTTGTTGCAAATGGGTAATCCTTTGTCGTAAATGGGGAATCTTTTCTTGTGCTTTTAGCACTTTAATAACATCACAACTGTTCAATCTGTTTTCATTATATTTTGTATGCACCTTCAGAGACTGAAGTTCTCTTTATGTGCCAAGTTTCATTTCAGTCGGATGTGTGGGTGCAGAAATACGGAGTGTCAAAAAATGTGAAAATTACTGTTTTTTGTAAAATTCTTTGTCACACCATTGCACAAATACAGCTTTGGATTTTGGTCTAAGATTTTAAGGTAGAAAGGCATTGGGCCACAGATGTGCATTGTGAAGATTTGGTGAAAAAATATTAATCCATTCAAAAGTTATTTAATTTTAAAATGTCCCATTATTTTCAGTGGAAAAAGTTAGATGTGAGCCTTGAAAGAGGATTCTGTTTTGCAAATGGGCAATTCTGTGTCACAAATGAATAATCCTTTGTTGCAAATGGGGAATCTTTTTTTGTGCTGCTGCCATCTTGCTTTTTCCTAATGAGGCATACAAAGTTAAAAAACAGAACAAAAATTACTTTTTTTGAAGTAACCAATGCATGTGTTTTGCTACAGTAATTGGTACACTTTCTATTGAATTCTAGTGTTAGTTTTGTCATAAATCACCTGGAAATGTGTTTTGTAAGCATGCCAAAATCCTTTTTCACCAATTTGTGAAAAATTAATCACGAAACAGGATCCTGTTTAACAATTTGCGAAAAAGTATTTTTCCTTTTTCACAAACTGTGAAAAAAGAACCTGAAACAGGATTCTGTTTCACAATTTGGGATAAAGGATTTTTCTTTTTCACAGACTGAGAAAAAACAGCTCAAAACAGGATCCTGTTTTGCAATTTGCAAAAAATTATTTTTATACAGTTGGTTTCTAGTCACTTCACAATGAAGAAACAGTATAGAATTTTGATCTGAAATGTTCAGGGTACAAAGGGCTTGCTCCACAGGTGTGCATTTTGCTGGTTTGGTAAAAGCAGATTACTTTGCTCTGGAGTTCTAGGGGTTTAAATTTTCCTTCATTTTCCATAGGATAACATTGTAATGTGAGGTGTACACAGTTGTTTCTTTGCCATTCCGCTGAGAAGACATGGCTTCCAGTTCTTGTATGAAGTTTTCAGGGTACAAAGGGATTGCTCTACAGATGTGCTTTTTGCTGGTTTGGTGAAAAGATATTCATTTGCTGTGGCGTTATACAGGTTTCAGATTTTCTTGTGATTCCCATAGGATAACATTGCGATGTGAGGTCTTTCTTTTGTGCTGTGCAGCACAGGATGGGAGAAGACTACAGTATCTTTAAAATTATGGATAGATGGTAGTGCAGGGCCCAGAGGGTCCTGCACTCCCATATGCAAATATGGATAATATTGTGGAATCAGAGCACAGGGAAATAAGGATACAATTACAATATCTCAAAAATTATGCATGGATGGGAGCGCATGGCCCCAAATAAGTATATGATTATACTATCTCAAAAAGTAAAGAAATTCTTTGCAAAAAACCTTCCATTAATGCACTAGTTAGGGTTCCAGTATCAAAAGTAGGGAAATGTCATGTTAGGGTTTCCAACTGTAACACCCCACCCTCACCCTGTGGGCAGCAAAAGGCATGGGGTGTGCCTTGGGGTTGTCAACCCTAATGGTCATCCCATTCTCATATTCTGTACCCACCTCAGCTTATTTACTTATGGAATGGGGTGAACATTAGGGTTGACAACCCAAAGGCACACACCACACCTGTTGCTGCTTGCAGGGTGAAGGTGGGGTGTTAGGGTTGGAAACCCTAACATGACATTTCCCTACTTTTGATGCTGGAACCCTAACAAGTGCATTAACAAAGTTATTTGCAAAGAATATATATATGGCCTCCATTCCACTGTTTA
The DNA here is from genome assembly GCA_016271365.2 of Neoceratodus forsteri. Classification (NCBI taxonomy): domain Eukaryota; kingdom Metazoa; phylum Chordata; order Ceratodontiformes; family Ceratodontidae; genus Neoceratodus; species Neoceratodus forsteri. The sequence goes on from CM028131.1 coordinate 940,326,687, forward strand.
AGGTCAGGTCCGACTGGACAAGCTAATAACAATTCCTGGTTTTACCAATATTGTTTTACTTACAGTATTACATTGTATATTATTGCCATTATTGTTTTCTTCTCAGTACTACATTGTATATTATAACTCTGTATATCTTTGTTTTTCATTGTAGACCTGCGGTATTTCCACTACCCTCAGATGTTGTTGTATCCAATAGTGTTCACCCTGCTGTACATGATTTTCTGCTCTGTTTTATTGTTCTATTGATGAGGAGCATTTGCAAAGGAGTCTCTGACTCAAAGATTTGTAATTCTGATTCTTCTATACATAAAAAAGAAAATTATATATATGTATATGTAGATATACCACTCTATGAGGTGTGCGGTTGGCGCTCTGATGATCATGCACGCTTGGTGTGCGTTGTGCACGGGCCGCGGGCGAGTACGTCAACCGCACAAGGCGCATGATATCAGAGTGCGACTGCACACCTCAGAGTGGTATATCTATCTTATAAAATGGCTATAGATTTTTTTTTGGGGAGTAGTCCTTCTGTGTAGTTGGTAATTAAATGTTATGTTTGCAGAGGTGACACTTTTGGTGTTAAAAACTGTATTTTAAATGAATTTAACTTTTAGCGTCCTTTGTGGTGTCAAAAAAGTATGTGTGTATAGGACTGTCACTTTAATTGCCCAAATGTAAGCGTGACGCGGTGCTCATTTTAGAAAGTGAGAAGCTGTTAGGTGGTGAAAGTAAGGCGATGCTGTGTTTAAAAATTAGAAAAGTCAAGTACCTTTATTTAGTTTCTGTCCGTTTTCTTTAGTTAGTAGTTCCACATTGTGTCTGGAGCATGGGGATAGATTGAAGTGGTGGTAATTTTAAAGCGTGGGGGCGAGAGGCGGAAGGGGTGTTGCTGTAGCCTTTTCGCACTCTTCCCTCTCAAATACCGACTTCCTTCCTTCTGTCGTCGCCGTTCCGCTGTCGCATATGGAGCTACTATTTTTGAATTATGGACGAAACTAATAAAAACCTGTTTCTATTTTCGGCACAACAAATCTTCTCTATATCACTAAACACCAGCAATCCTATTCTGTGATGAAAGTGTGATACTGTGTTTGGATAATGATGTCAATGTAAGGCTTGAAATGAAGAAAACTACAAATAATGTATGTAAAGGCTTGAAATGAAGAAGACTACAAAATAATGTATGTTATAGTTTTATATATACAGTTAGGTTTATGTTAATCAGACTGGTCACAGTGGTTACAGGGTGTCAGTTGCATATGTGTGTTAGTGTGGGTGTCTAGCTGCAGCAGGTGTGGAGTGGTCTTGCTGCTGGTGAAAAGGTTTTGAGGACTGGAAAGTAGTTTAGGCGTGCGGTCGTAGTGCTAGGTGTGCGGTCGTTGAGAAATAATGCACGGTCATGTGACGTGTTTTGTCCAATTGTATAAGTGGGATTTTTATGATTTTACCACACCATTTTATAAATATATATATATATATATATATATATATATATATATATATATATATTGGTAAGGATGGTATACAAGGATACATAACTATAAAGGGGGCTAATAAGGCCTATAAGGCCACAAGCCCAAAGTGCAAGTGGTGTTGTTGCCCTAATTAGCCCCCGAGATGGGTATACTTCTGAGTGTTCCACCCTTATCCATCTTTGTTGACTATAATACATTAGGATGGTTATTGTTATGGACACTGCATTTGCAATTATCTTATGGCACCTGAAGGTCTCTCCTGGCAAGCAAAGAATGGTGTGTAGTGAGTGCAGGTAGAAGTTTGGGAGATTTTTTGGTTGTGGGTGTGTGTAAGTTTCTTTTTTCCAAGTACTTTTGCAGCTTGTTAACTGGTTTGGCTAGCTTCCTGATCAGTGTTAATTGTGTTATTAGTGGTATACGAACATACATACGAACATACAAAAACACCAGCAGAAACAGGCCTCATGGTCAATCGAGTCTGCTCAATTGTGCAGCTAGCCCCTCAACTTGCAGCTGCTCCACCCACCCTACCCTTCATCACAAATACCCCCCCCACACTCTGTCCCATCCCCTCTTAAAACCATCTACTGTGCAACAGGCTACCACCTCCTCCAGCAGAGTATTCCATTTATCCACCACCATCTCTGTGAAATAATGTCTCATTCCTGATTCTCTCCCCCTCCAATCTCATGTGGTGCCCCTCTTGACCGTCCCCCTTCTAATCTTGAAAATTCCTTCTTTACCAGCCCTGTTAATCCCTTCAAGTATTTAAAGGTTTTGATCATGCCCCCCATCCCTCCCTCCTCCAAGGTATACATGTTCAGCTCACTCAGCCTCTCCTCACAGGAGTATCCCTCTAACCCTGAATAATCTTTGTTGCTCTCCGCAGTACACCTTTCAACAATCTGATGTCCTTCTTCAAGAATGGGCATCAGTACTGCACACAGTATTCCAGGTGCAGCCTGATCAGCGACCTGTAGAGGGGCAGGATCACCTCCCTATTTCTGGAGGAGATTCCCCTTGCTATACACCCCAGCATCCTGTTGGTTTTTGCTGCTGCCCTCTTGCACTGAGTTGGGTTGTTCATCTTCCCCGTCATAAGCACCCCAAGATCTCTTTCTTCCTCGGTGCATTCCAGTTCTACCCCCCCCAGCTGATAGCTCCTCCCCTGGTTGTTAGCCCTGAAGTGCAAGATCCTGCACTTTTTGGCATTAAACTCCAACTGCCATACATCCAACCACTCCTGCAATATGGTCAGGTCCTCCTGCAGCCCCATCCACCTTTCGATGTCATCGACTATAGCACCCATATTTGTGTCATCTGCAAAGAGACTGATCTTGCTCTGAACCCTGTGGGAGATGTCCACTATGAATATTCCGAACAACACTGGTTCCAATATTGATCCCTGCAGCACCTCGCTCATTACATCCATCAGTGATGAGAGCTCCCCACCCCACCACCACCCTTTGCTGCCTTCCCTTTAGCCAATTGGTGCTCTAGCTTACCATCTTTGATCCCACCCCTACGTACTCCAGCTTCCTCCACAGCCTCCCATTTGGCAAGGAATCAAAGGCCTTGCTGAAGTCCAAATACAGGACATCCACCGCACGGCGTTTGTCCAGTTCCTTTGTCACCCAGTCATAATACTCAATTCTATTTGTCTGGAAAGAGCTTTCCGAGACAGACCTGTGCTGCTGACAAACCTGGAGACCATTGATCTCCAAAAAGGTCACCAGCCACTCTTTTAAAATCATCTTCATGAGTTTCCCCATAATTGATGTGAGGTTTACTGGTCTGTAGTTCCCTGGTTCGTCCCTAGGTCCACTTGTACGGATGGGTACCACATGGCCCATCCTCCAGTCCTGTGGCACACATCCAGTGTCTAAGGACATACTGAGCAGGTCAGCCAGCAGTCCTGCCAGGACCATCACTAGTTCCCTAAGTACCCTAGAGTGAATGCCGTCTGGACCCAGTGCCTTGTTCCCCCTCAGAGCCCTCAATCCCTTCAGCACCCTGTCCTTTGTAATCCCTATATCAGTTACCTACTCTCCTGTCCAGTCCTCCTCTCACAGATGATATCTGTCCCCCTTTCTCCCTAGTGAACATGGAGCAGAAGTGCTCATTCAGCACCTCTGCCTGGTCCTCCCCCTTCTCCACCCAGCACCCTCCTTTCCTAATCCTCACAATCTGAGCCTTGTTTTTATGTCTTTCACCAATGTATCTGAAGAAGTCCTTTTATGCCCTGCACCAGTTTCAGCTCCCTGGATGCCTTGTCCACTTTGACCAGCCTGGTAGCCTCCCTGGACTTCTTCACATACACCTCCCTGTTCTTGTCCTCCCCCCATCTCTTGAGTCTCCTAAATGCCTTTTTTTTGGCCCTGACCCCTTCCATGACCTTTTTCATCACCCAGCTGGGTTTTTCTGCCTGTCCCTTCTTACTCCTTGTTCTTTTACATGTCCCAGTTGCCTTCACCAGTCCTTTCTTAATGATATCCCATTTTTGGCTAGCATCCATGTGCAGCTGAATTTCTGCTTAATGCTTGCCCAAAATTTCCCCCATCCTTTTAAAGTCCACCCCCTTAAAGTCTATCACTTTGGTACCCATACCTCCTGCTGCTCTGCCCATGTTGAGCGTGAACCAAACAGAGTGGTGGTCACTCCCAGACAGAGGGTCTTCCACCTCCAGATCCCTTACAGCCTCCCCATTTGATAGAACCAGGTCTAGAGTCCTACCCAGTCTAGTTGGCTCACTGACCAACTGCACCAGGAAGCTGTCCTGAAATGCCTGTAGTAAAACCTGCTCCCTTGTACTCTTGGTGGTTGGGGTGCTCCACTCCATCCCCAGTAGGTTGAAGTCCTCCACCACTACAGTGTTCCCTTTCCTACAGACCCTTCTGATTTGTTCTGCTAACTCCCTATCCAGATCCTCCCCTTGGGCTGGTGGCCTGTACACCACCCCCATCCTCAATGTCCTATGTTTTGAGTCTTGAAGCTGCATCCATATGGCCTCTGTTTTGCCTTCCTCCCTCTCCTCCCTTATGCATTTTATCCCCTCCCGTACATGTATTGCCACCCCCACTTTTCCCCTAGAACTATCCTTCCTGAGTATCCTATACCCTGGGATCATTAAGTCCCATTCCTGGTACTGAGGTGCCAATGTTTCTGTGATGGCTGCAATGTCCACCCTTCCAATTGCCAAGAGATCCTGTAATTCCACTGATTTGTTACCAAGGCTTTTTGCATTCAGTGAGACCAGCCTCCAACCCATCCCTGACCTCTTCCCTCCCTGAATTACTCCTTTCCTAGTCTCCCCCTATGTCATTGCTTCAAGTTCCTCCCTACAAGCCTGGGGATAAGCTTGTTTGGCTCCCCTCTCTGGGATACCTGCCTACCCTCTGTCCACTCGCCACCCCCTCTACCTAGTTTAAATCCACCTTCATAGCTATGTATTCCCCTACCCACTGCTTTAGTACCCTCTTACCCTCCCCACTCAAATGTAGCCTGTCCACTGCATAGAGTTCATTGTTGTCTCAGATTCTGTCCCGGCCCCCCACCAACCTGTAATCTCTGGACTGACACCATTCCCTCAGCGAGGTGTTAAACTCCTCAATCCTTATCTTCCTTGCCATACTAGCCAGGGTACTGGGAGCCCCTCTGAGAAGGCCACTGATTTGCCCAGTTCCCCATACAGTCTACCTAATTCCTCAAACCTCTCTCTCACCACTTTGAATGTCTTCTCCACCAGATCATTCATACCCATGTGCACATCAAGATGCAGTTTCCACCTACCTCTCCTAGCACACTTTAGAATCTACTGCCCTGCCCTGCCTGCAGTTAAGCCAGGTGTGGACTCCACCCAGATACGACTATGCCATTCCCCTTGCTGCTCCATTTAATCCCCTTAAGTATGGAGTCCCCAGTACTAATACCCCTCCTTTTCCAACCCTCATCTCCCCCCCTTACCTCGATACCTTCAACAAGAGTTCACCTCAGTTGAAACCCTACCCTTCCCTCCTGTGGATCCCCCCCGCTCCCCTGGATGTTGCCTTTCTGCCCCTTACTGTTCACTTGCCTTCCTCCCCATCCCTCCCCTCCACCTTGATCCCCACTATCCCTCTGCTAAGTCCTTCCCATGCTCCTCTCCAGCATTACTCCTCTCATGTTTACCCCCATAGGTGTATCCCATAGGATTTAATGTAATGCAGCTGTGTACTTTTTATTAGTGCAGGTGTATAGCTGTAACTGATTGATTAGTGCAGGTATATAGCTTTGATTGCTAGATTAGTCACAGGTATACGGGTAAATAAATGATGGCCTTTTATATGGGGGACACATCTTTAATATACTGAAAAATATGTTTGTTCACAGACACTTACAGTGGAAATTACAGTGTAAAATTACACTTACAGACAAATATAAGAATTTTTCATTAGAGAGTCAATAAAAACATTAAAAATTAAAAATAAAATAACTCAAAGTTACTATATCTGTGCCAAGTATAAGACATATCTCATTGAATTCTGCAGATATATAAAATATATCTGGAAAAATGCACATATATGTGAAATATGTTTGAGAAATATTTAACAGATATAGTTTACATAGTAACAAAATATAGTTCTTTTCCATATGGGGACAGGCCACCATCTCCCTCCAGGGCTCAGTATAGGAGGGGTGTGTTAAGTCCCCCCTGCCCGGGAGAGATGAGCAGTCACTGGATGCTCAATCCTCTCCAACCCCCTGGTCAACCCACAGCAATCCAAGTCTACTTCTGAACCTAGGTCAATGCCAAGGTAAGAATCGTGATGTCCAGTGCCTCAGTCCACCGCACCACTGGGCCAGCCTGGGAAACATTGTTTTGAACTGTTGAGTTCTGTACTGTATTTCTGGCACCTTTTAATTTTTTATTTTCTTTCTTATTTTTGTATGTAGAGTTTTTATTGTTTTTCAATTCTTCTTGGTACAAAAATAGATGTCCTGGCCTGAGTGGTGAAGAATATCAACCCCTCCTGGGATCTACGATACTAGATGTAATAACTAGAGCATGATAAGAGACCGCTACACAAAGCAAGATCAATATGTCAGTACAATACCAGTAGGTATGCTGAGTGAGAACACCATTACACCTGAACCTCAGAAAATAGTTCCATTTTGTTTTTCTTTGTAAGAAAGGAAACATAACAGATGAAATGGAAACATATGGAGGAAGTACATGCAGAGAATTTGGCTGGTTCGAACAGCTTGTAGAAAGGATTACAACAGGGGGAAACTAAACAGGTAGGCTATCAGATACATGAAGCATTGCACCTAAAGATGGAAAAATCAAAGCTTAAGGTGATATATATTTGTTCTTACCCACAGAGCAAGAGATATCACTGGAGAGGAGATAAGATATCAGTGGATAGGAGATAAGACCCCAGTCTGTGGCAGAGAACAAAGTCAAGGCATAAACTCAGTATCCATCCCAATAATGTAATGGATCCAGGGTGTTCATTTTGTAGTAAATATTTCAAACTGATAATTAAGGCTGCATGTGACTTTTTTTGTTTTGTAAATCATATGAGTTTGTGCCTGCCTGACACGGACTGAAGGACGGAGTCATGCAACCATGATTGCCTTTTTGGTATAGTACGGAGCATGTAATGTTAATATGCATTTGCATTTGACACGGTGGATCATGGGGTGCTGCAGGCCCACCTTAGGCATTATGTGGGACTCTTGGGTACCGTGTTGCAGTTGTTTGAGTCCTATATAACCAGCAGCATGCAGCAGGTGGCACTTGACTGCTTTACGTCGAGCAGTGCTATGCACTGCTGTGGTGTGCCTCAGGGGGTGATTCTAACTCCCATATTATTCGCCGTGTACACGTTGCACTGGGGGAGATCATTAGATGCTATGACTTGACATTTCATTGCTATGCTGATGACACCCAGCTGTATGTGTCTTGTGCCCCTGATGATAGGGCAGTTATTTAGGAACTGAATGATACCTTCAAGAAATCCAGGACTGGATGGTGGATAGCTGGCTTAGGCTCAGTCCATCTAAGACAGAGGTGTTACTGGTGGAGACAGGCCAGTCTGGTTCTATGGCAGCAACTGTTTGCACAGCCCTTCTATTATTGAATGGTGTGACCCTTCATGCTGCAGATAGAGTAAAAAATCTGGGGACCATTGTGGACTCCATGTTGACTCTGGAATTCCAGGTGTCAGTTGCTGCCTGCAGTGACTACTATCATCATTACAATATTGCTTGAATTAACCCCTATCTTGAACTGACTGACCTAGCAACACTAGTGCACACCTTGGTCTCATCTAGACTAATGCTCTACACCTGGGACTATCCATGAGGCTGATGCACCACCTGCAGCTGGTTCAGAATGCAGCTGCACAGCTAATTGCTGGGACATCTTTTTTTATATTTAAACTTTTTTATTGATTTTTCAGAAGGAAGTATACACAAATATATTTAACAACAGTACATACAACTTATTGTAAGTGCATAACACACAAAAGTACAGAGTTTAAATCCTCATATCAGATATTATGGATACAGGTAAACAGCCCCTCACAGAGAATATTTCACTCACATTTTCACTTTAAATTGTGTTATTGTACTGATGGAGCAAATATCTTTATCATTTAAAAAAACAGTCTTTCATTTTTTGAGGTTGTATCTGTAGGAGGCAGTTGTCTGCGAAAGTCAATAGTATTATCTGATAGATCCAAGTGTCATGCCTCAGTTGATGTCCTCTGATTCATTTATTTGTTAGGTAACAGAGTCAGTGATAGGGATGAAAACCAGAACAGATATAGGATAGTGGTGGCAGCAATAGTGGAAATGAAATAGTCTCAGTAAGGTTTATGAAACTATACAGGAAAAGGAAGAGAAAGCAAATAAGAGGCAGCAGATGAGGGAAGAGACCAGGCCCTACGATACGAAATCTAAGTAATTGTCTAATTGGTTCATGCTCCATTTTTTGCCATTTAATTTCTAAAGAGGGTATGCAGTTTGAGACTCTAGCTGACATCCTTTCCAAGCTGTAGAGACCAATCGTGAGCTTCTGCCAAGTAATGCGGGTGGGGATTTTTTCGGTGCACCTGAGTCTGGTAATGGCTTTTTTAAAGGTTAAAATTATTGGCTGGTTTAACCTGCAGTGATCTGGGGGAATGGCTGTTAGGATAAAAGATGGGGTTATCACCATGGGACAATCAAAGATTTCCTCAGTGTCATGGTCTCTTTCCTGCCAGTAGAATTAAAGAGATGGACAGGCCCATAGGGTAAGAGTTTGATCTGCCTGTACCTCCCCACAGTTATGCCAGCAATGGCCCACAACAGGGCCTGCATATTTAGCAATCACCGCTAGCATGCAGAAGTATCGGAGTCAGCATTTTCTTGCATATTCCCTCCAGTAGGTTGCTGCTGTGACCCCATGAGGAGGGGAAATAAATTTATGCCACTGTTCTAAAGAGTGGATCATGCCCAATTCTTTATTCCATCTATTATTTACTGCCTGTATTCTGTAATTACTATTTGTACTTTTTTCTGATGTTGCTCATACTGCCTGTATTCCTAAATACTTTTCTACCTCTTGTATAACTCAGTGTACTCTTGTACCTGGGTTGCACCTGGAAACGAGCCTCGGCTCAGTGTGCCTTTCCCGGTAACCAAATTTTAAACAAAATAAATAAAATAAAATAAATAAATATTATGTATGGAATCAGTAGAGGCTGAAGATGAGGCTGGTAGGGCCTTGTACAGTAGGCTAATTAGGTGTGGCCAGGTGTTTCCTAGTAGATAGGATTTCAGTAAGTGGATGAGTGGATGGGGATTTTAGCTGTGGGGGTTAGAGCTTCTTCTTGAACCCTGAGATAAGAATGGATCTGCTTGTATTTATGGAAATCAGTTGAGGGGAGATGAAAAAAAGCCTGGAGGGTAACAAATGTAAATACCCCTATTGGGGCAACACGCTGGAATACATAGCTGAACTCTGCCATGTTTATAATATTTTGTCTGTGTTGTTGTGAGGAAAAGCATTGTCATGCATTATGGCCCAGAGGTAAAAGTGATCTATTGGGTTTAAGAAATGTTTACGAATAAACATCTGGGACAGGATTCACAAAGCAGATGTGCTTGGTGCAAAAGAGATGAGCTGGCACAAACTGGAAATACACCATGGAGCTATTCACAGACAGCGCAGATGCCCCAGTACAAGCCAGATGCGCTGAGGTGAACAGGATGCATTACAGACAGAATGTAATGACAAGCAGTGCAATTCAAGGGGGTGTGTACCTGCATATTCAGTTCAGAGCCATTCACAAAGCAAAATGTATGTGCAGGTATGGAGCATCCAATAGTGCAAGTACTAAATGTGCCATATAGAGATAAGTATAAAAGGAGTAGATTTAAGTGCAAGCCCCCAGCTGGCTGACAGCAGGATAGCAAGGGCAAGCAGGAGGGGAGGAGAGAAGCTGCAGAAAGCCAATAATGGATGGTGCACCATTCCTGATGGTGGGCATGACAATGGGGATGAAGAGACAGGTGAACCTGCAACATGGTGGTGGAAGGCACTGTAGGTGGCCAGGCCCATGGCGATATCATGCCAGACTGACATTTGAACAGCTGACGGACACTGAAATGGTTGGCCGATACAGCATGAACAAGGCTATTCTAAGGCAGCTCTGTGAGCTGTGCCATGATGAAATGCAGGCTTCCACTGGAAGAGGTCATGCCATAGCAGCAGAGACCAAGGAGACAACAGCAATGTGCCTGCTTGCTATGGGAACCTTCCAGAGGCCAGCTGGAGATACCACTGGCATCTCCCAGTCATCCACGTCCTGTCTCCTCATACAATTCCTCACCACACTGCTCCCACATGCTTCGGGAATACATCCATTTCCCAAGCACACAGACAGAATGGACATAAGCCATGTAGCAGTTCCACAGGGTGGCATGCATGCCAGGTGTCATGGGACCATTGATTGCACCCATGTGGCAATCCGCATACCATCCAGTGAGGATGGCAGGATATATGTCAACCACAAGGGCTACCACTCGGTAAACTGCCAGGTAGTGTGCAATGCCACAGGGTGCATCAGCAATGTCTGTGCCACACATCCTGGGAGCACACATGATGCCTTCATATGGCACCAGTCCACCCTCTGCTGCAGGTTCAAGACTGGGAACATACTGAATGCACATCTCGTAAGTGTGTGAGGCATGCTGAACTGCACATGAACAGGACACCATGGCGCAGTACAGGATGGGAGGGGGCAGGTGTGCAAGTGGCACGATGCACAATGCACAGAGGGGTTAACACAGGTGGGACACTGGAAGGTGGACAGCACTGCACCCGTGCACACAGTGGGACAGTGCAGCACAACAATGCATGGGAGGTGGGGTGCAGTGCAACAGCAGGCATGTGTGGCAGGGCAGACCACACCACACCCAAACAGGCATGAGCGGCTGTCGGGCACCCTGGGGCACACAATGGATCTCCATTTATTTATTTATTTAGTTAATTTTTGCTTACCGGGTTAGTGCACTAGCCATAGCAATGACTATTTTCAGGCATGACCTGGGAGGATACAGTACAAAGCATGGCATGAACGCATAACAAATACAAGATTATATGTGATCGAAACTATTTAAATACTTATGGCATGATAAAATTGGCTAAGTTAACAGTTTTTTTGAAAATACACAAGAAACAGAGACACACAAAACTGTCTTGTAGATAATGTACAGACTAACATAAATTACTGATCTGTAGTGAGAACACATTAGGTAGGTAGTAATAGGCTGTTCATAAAGAATTTATATATGATGGTAAGATGGGGAAAGGAGTGGAAATGGAACTGCCAAAGAGGTACCATAGAGGGAGGCCTGTGAGAGGAAAGGAAAAAGGGAAAAGACAGGAAAAAACTGGGAAAGTGCTTAGTGTTGAAAGGGACAACATAGGTGACAGAACAAAAGGAGCAGAATGGAAGGATGAAACTGGTTAAGGGGGTTTAAAGCAAGTGCAACTGTGGGAAGTGGCAAGGTGGTTACATAGCCCTTTCTTAAAAGAAGCATGGGAGGAAGATTGATGCAGGACAAGTGGTAGGGAGTTCCAAAAAGGGGGGACATGGACGCAAAAGCCATGGTGCCTTTTGAAGAATAATGTCTGGGAGTGAAGACTGGTGCATTATCAGCAGACCGTAGATCATAGTGTGGAGTACCTTAAGGAAGAGATACGCTAAGGGTTTCGGTATTTGTAAACGGACAATGTTATCAATGATGGAGCCACTGGCATGAAGCCGGAGTTCAGTAGGAGGAAGAAATCCCAGATCCGAGTAAAGAAGGCAGTGGTGTTTTAACCTATGAGAGGAGGAAGCATAGCGGCAAATATTGTTATATGTGACGTCCCATTTTCGGAGGCTAGATTTGGACACAGAAGTATAGGTGGCAACTCCATAGGTGAGAGAGGGAAGGAGTATGCCCTGGGCAAGGGCAAGCCTAGCAGAGGGGGTTAGCATGTGTCTGGTGCTGTATGCTATCCCAAGTTTAGAGTTTACCAGCTTGCAGTTCTGTTGAATATGCAGGTCAAAGTTTAGCGATGGGTCTAGAGTGACCCCAAGATTTTTAAATGAGTCCACCATCCCTAGAGTTGAACCATTTGAGGAGGAGACCCTAAATTTAGGCTGGAAGAGTTTAAGCTTGGCCTTAGACCTGAATAGCATAGCTTGGGTTGGGGCACTCATTTAGAACAAGCCTATGGCTAGTTAGCCATTGACAGATTTGCAGAAAGTCAGTAGAGAGTTTTTGGTTGATGACATCAATGCTTCTGTCACTAGTGTAAAGAACAATATCATCAGCACAAAACAGTGAATCAGTCCCTTTGATGTCTGTAGTGATATTATTGATGAAGATGGAGAAAAGCAGAGGTCCAAGGATTGATCCTTGCGGCACCCCTATGTTGATGGAAGTTTTGTCAGAGTAGGTGGAGTTATATTTAACAGTTTGAGCCCTGCCTGAGAGGTAGCTGCCAAACCACCTAACAACATTCTTAGAGAAACCAAGTGACTCAAGGGAGGTTAGGCGGATGGAGTGGTCAACAAGGTCAAATGCCTTGGCCATATCAATGAAAATAGCCCCCGTGAGAAGGCCATCATCCATAGCCATAAGAGTGTCCGATGTAAATTTGAGGAGGTCAGTAGTAGTGCTATGACCCTTGCGAAAGCCATGTTGGGCTGGGGTAAAGATGTCATATTTCAGCAGGAAATCAATCGTTTGAGTAGCTACCAGCTTCTCAAGAATCTTATTGAGAACAGATAGTATGGCTATGGGACAGTAATTTGTGGGGTCTTTGCGATCACCTTTTTTGAACACAGAAGAAATCCTAGCACTCTTCCATAAATCCGGGACATAGCACTGGGACAGAGATAATGTAAACATATTGGCTAGGGGACCAGCAATGAAGGTCCCCTAGCCAATATGCTAGTTAGTTTAAGGGGCATAGGTTCCAGGCTGTCAGAACCAGCAACAGTGTAGTCAGAGATTTTATACAGCAGCTCGATTACTTCTCACCTGGTGACAGCCTTGAAAAAGAAATGCGGACCATTGGTAGGGGATGTGGAGGGAATATTTGACTGGGTGGGGAAGGTGGAGGTGTAAGTGGATAAATTTGAGAACTTGTCATTGAAGAAATTTGCGATAGTAAGAGGATTGTTGCAGTGGACCCCATTTAGTATCATGTCAGTGGGGGCTGCTGCAGGATTTAGGCTGAGGAAGAATTTAATGTGGGACCAGAATTTTTTTGAGTCACCAGAGGAGTTTGCTAGTAATTCTTTACAGTAAGAACTTTTAGCCTTTTTGATATCCTTTCTACAGGAATTGCGCAGAGCCCTATAAGTATTTAGGTCAGAGGCTAGCCCTGATTTCTTGTATTGGAGCCAGCTTTTATCGCTATTTTTAATTTAGCAAGATTACCCTACGAGTTACTAATTTGCAGTGCTTGTCTTGAAGAGTAAGGAAGTGAGTTATGAATAAGTTAAAAGAGGTGTGAGCATCATTAGATATAAGGAAGGAGGACCAATCAGTGGAAGCAATGTCATGTAGGAAAAGTCTGGAGTTGAAGGTCGCATAGTTGCAGAAAGTGATGAGACGGGGTTTCGATGGAGTAGGCTTGCTTTTACCACAGATACAGTAGGTAGGGAAGTGAAGGTATGGGCATACCTGTGCAGCATGGACAGGCCACAGCAGTTGGGAGGGGGATGTAGGCTGGCAGGGATGGTTGACACATGGTCTAGTGTGTACAACTGGCACCCACAACATTGAGCCATTGTGCAAGAGGGAGGGCATGATGCACATGAATGCAGTAGAGTAACAGCCACCCTTGCTCCCCACAGCTGATGCTGCATACCCACTCTGACCCTGGCTAGTGATCCCATTCTGATGACTTGGAACACAGGCGGAGGAGCATTACAATGAGACACACATCGCTATGTGTGCCATCATCGAGTGTGTCTTCGGCATGCTGAAGATGCACTTCCAGTGTCTGGGTAGTTCGAGTGGTTCCCTATAGTATAGCCCAGAGAAGGCCAGTGGCATATTCCTGGCCTGTTGTATACTATGCAACATGGCCATTGACCATAGAATAGCTGTCCAGGCTGAGGCGGGTGGCAGTTCTGGGGAGGAGAATGAGGGGGGGATGAGGATGCAGCAGTCCAGGGGCATTGGCCTGGACCACCAATGCCACGCAGGGACCCATGACTGGTCGCAAGTGCCAGGCAGCACAAGGACACTATTGTGGAGGTGCACTTCGGTGATTGCAGGTGAATATCACAGGTATGTACTACACGGATGGCATCCCACACCACAGACACAGCACCACACAGCCAGACACACACCACAGGCCATGCAACAGCAGCAGTGCCGCAGTGTAGCACACCCATGATGGTGACCATGCTTCACACATACACACACACACTCACACAACAGGATCCGCATAGCCATGGACCACTGTGTATGTGTTGGGGATGGCATGGATCAGTGTACAGCTGCCAGCACACATGCACAGCAGACACATGACTGCACTCATCATGCCCATGCCACACAGTACAACAATGGTGTACATGGACATGCATATGGCAATGCACAGGGGACCCAAAATGGCAATGCACTGGGGCAGGTGCATGCCACCACAGGCATGGGGATCCAGGTGAGTGGGCCACACAGGTTGCAGGGGCCATGTGATCAGTGACCCAGATGTCACAGGGAGGCACCACAGCCACCATGGACACATGGGCAGCCACGCCCATGACTGGTGGTCTCTGATGTAGCACCACTAGCGACAGGGGGGGTTGCCAACACCCTTGGAGGGGTACTGCAGTGAGTCTGTGAACGGTGCTCACTGGTGTGGTGGCCCCGAGATCCATGTCAGTTACAGGGATGCTGGGCATGAAGAGCTGTGGTGATGGTGTCAGCAGCAATGGGTCCACCTGATGCAACTGCCTTGGTGTGCATGAGGCACTCCTGGGTGTTCAGCTGGAGGCCCAGTGGCTACGGTGCACACTGGATGCACACACAGCCTTGGCAGCATGCACAATCCGCTCCAGAGTTGTGGTCATGCCCACCCGCAGTAGGCATGCCTCTGCCAACATCTGGGCATGCCACATGGCCACCGACTCTTGCTCAATAGCCAGCAGCATCTGAAGGCCCATGAGTTCTGCCCATAGGGTTGCCTGCCCCTCCACGGTGTCCCACAGGAGGCATGCATAGCCCTCAATGTCATCGGCAGATGAAGGCTTACAGGGACGGCACTGATGGCTGGGTGGTGTGCCAGCCTGCTGCTGTGCATCCACTGTCAGTGGACGCACCACAACAGGCAGGGGTATGGGTGGGGAATGGGCTTGTGCAACTACAGCGTGTCCAGGTATGGCTGCATCACAGTCCACCACCACCTGTGATGGACCCACATCACCCTGCTGAGCTGCGCTGGCAGTCCCCGCTGCCACAGCAGCACCAGGTGTAGAGCCAACAGCACCCACCACTATGGGCGGCTGTGCAGGCTCTGCGGGCATGCCATATGTGGCAGGAACACCAATGCCTGCAGGTTTTACCTGTGCATGCACCTGTGCATCATGTACCACACTGTTGGCCGTGTCCTCCATGATTTGTGTGTCGTCAAGATTGTCGGCAACATCGCTGTATGCCCCTTGTGTACCAGATGCCAGCACCAACAGGGCATTGGCTATGTCCACCGCATCCTCTGGGTCATCATCAGCCAAACCCAGTAAACCCTCCAGCCAAGTGGTGTCACGTTCGCCAGCTATGGCACCATTTGCCGAAGTGTTTGACTGGCCTGACACCACTGGAGATGTGGCTTGGGAAGATGTGGTATGGGATGGTCCAGGGACAACGCCATCCTCAGTCATGGCCGTAGCCCTGTGGGATGGCCCTGCATCATCACCTGCTGTAGTATCCCTTGGTGCACCAGACACAGCAGCACCAGTGAGGCATGATGGAGCTGCAACAGGAACAAGGGAGACATGGTTACAAACATGGGAGACAGTAGTGGTCAGACAGGCAAGTACAGTTTGACATAGAGGTGTGCCATTGTTGTGCCTGCTAGTCCCAGTGACGGACATGCAACGCCTGTTCCGCTGATGCAGCCATGCACTGGCACTAGCTGGAGTTGCCCAGTACCTGTACATGCCCACATGTCACCATGTGGGACTGTGCAACACACTGGCCACCAACCACTGGGATGGCAGCACTGGTGTGTAGAGCAGTGCAACACCATGTATGCCCCTCAGGACATGCTCAGCCCATCACACAGCTGCACAACATGGGACATGGATGGGGTGCACAGATCCATGGAGATGCACACAGGCACATGGCCTGACAGTCACACACAGCGGGGCTGTCACTGCGCACAAGGCACACACACGTGGACAGACACACATCTAGGGCATGTATACTCACAGTGCTGCAATGGGCTGCTGCCCATCTGGAACCCCCCTCCGGGAACACTCTGCATGGCTGCACACAAGCAGCTCCTCTGTTGGTGTGAGGTGCACCCCTGTCTGCGGACCACCCCCAGTCTTGCTCAGGGAGGTCTTTATGTACACCACCTTCTCCTTGGATCTCCTCCTCTCATCATTCAGATGTTTTCTGCACTCCTGTGGTGTACTGTTGTACTTCCCAATGATGTTCACATGCCATGCCACTACCTCCCAGCCCTCATCCCACAGCTTACAGCTGCCACCACTGCCAGACATCCTTCCGCAGCAGGTATGCCTCAATCAGTGCCCTATCCTCATCGCCAGTGAAGCTGGGACATCTGCGTCCAGCAGCTGTGTCTCGTCCAGTCATGTTGGCTACTGTGGGTGAGAATAAACAGTCATTAGCCCTGCACACGTAGCCCCATACAAGTGCAGGCTTGTCATCTGGCTGCAGCAGGGTCATGGCACCCTGCCTGCCGTCCATACCCCCGCCTGCTATGCATATCCAGAACAGGATCTGGGACTGTCAGGGGCAGCTGTGCATGGCTTATCCAGTCCTGTTGCAGTGGCACGTGTTGATGCTCTGTCCTGAACATGATGCAGGTGTCGCATGTCATGGAACATCAGCTCCTGGCAAGGACTGCAACACATATAACAGCCATCTATGGTGCCATGGTACACCACCCACCAGCAAACCCCCAACAGCTGGGCCTCATATGGCAAGTGGGACGGTGTGTGGCACACACCAGGATGTGTCTTGTCCTTGCACAGCTGTGTACAATAACTGTATGTCCAAGGCCTCACACTGTCCTTTGGAATAGTGTAAAAAAACCTACATTCATGGCTGCAATTCCTCTCAGTCACCTGAGCTCTGTGGAGGCACATTCAGGAGCATTTATGGCTTAGGGCATGCAAATGAGGTTTGGAGCAGTGCTAATGAGATGCTAAACAGGTGAGATGCCCCTGAATTTGGCAATGAGCTGATTTGTGAACAATGTCTGTGAATTGCATAATTGCCCTCAGCTCATCCCAATCAGCATGGTGCATCTGCTGCATTGGGCACATCTCCACATGGCACATATCCAGTGCATGCACGTTGGCCTTGGGGCAAGTCCTGAATACAGCACAACTGTTGAGGTGCATATACACGCATGCATGATTAGTCTGACAGGCACATCGCTACCAATCTGGTTGCACACAACACACAATTGCCCCTGGCTGCACATGAACATCCATATACACAATGCCCGCTGTACTGCCTGTTACTTTATGTGCATTGATCGCGCAACGGAGTGCTTTTGCGTACCTGTGCCCTATGGCGCAACACCAGCACTGTGTGCGGCACTGCGTGCCAGTCAGAAGATGAAGCCCACACATGGTGTGCACATGCGCGACCCAGCTATGACCCATGACTTCACATTCCCACCCTGTCAGTGCACAGTGTGCATGTGTGATCCAGCACTTATGGCAGTAATCGCACATCAGCAAACCATGCGCAGTGCATTGCACAACAGCTATATGTGCATGTGGCATGACTGTGCCAGTGAAGTGCAGCATACTTGTCTGTGCACACCTGCTCTGCTAACACTGTCTGTAAACATGTCATGTGCTCAGAGGCCGGGCCCAAGGGCCATGAACTGGAGTGAGGTGGAGCTCCTCAACCTTGTGGCCCTGGTGATGCAGGCTGAGGGGTAGCTGTTTGGCTCAGATGACCTTCATGAGCCATGGTTCTCTGTGTGGGCCCAGATAGCCATGCATCTGGTGCGCAGGTCAAGTGTCTCCCTCACTGGGGAGCAACGCAGGCACCAGTATGGTGATCTGCAGCACAGGGACCAGGTCAGGCTGGCGAGTCTATAGGACCATGCATGCAGGGGTGTGGTGCCACTCCCAGGTATGTCACAGTTCTACATATGCACAGGGACAGCATGGGGATTGGGGCAGCTGCACCGTACACCACTACACACACAGGGACACTCTCACACACACTGAGCATGGCAGCACATGCACAGTGTTGCCATTAGCCATATGTCACAGGGGGTGGGCATGTGTGTCATGGTGCTTGTGTGGGGTGTGGCCACTGTGGTGTGCATGGGGTGACACTGCCATTTGCATTGCATGTGTACATCTGCATATGTGGTGCATGGGAAGGGGTACTGTGCGCAGCTGCACACAGCCAGGGCCATCATGTGTGTTGATGCCTTCACTGCATGCCGGCACCAGTGCTGTGGCTGGGGGGCATGTCACACCTCGCATCTCCTCATGGTGTTCTCTGCAATTGTTTCCCCTGCAGGGCCAGGTGCCCATGGGCAGAGATGTGCTGGTGCAGGTGAGTGACTGTGTTTTGCATTTTCTGTATGTCTAGTGAGGTGGGTGTGTGCTCTGCTGGCCATTACTGGTACATTGTGCATGACTATGTGTTGCTGGATGCGCATACACATGGGGTGTGGGGATTGCAGCATGTGCTTGGGTCACAGTGCTCCTGGTCTGTGAGTGTACATTCACCATGTGTCATGTCATGCACACAGTGGGCACCCAGTAGTGCTCCAGTGGTGTCCTGACAGGGTTTGCACACTTGTTCAGCCTGCTGGCATGTGCACATGTCAAGTGGGGCATGGCCTTATGCCCCTCTGTACACACCCCTTTATGCATGCATGGGATATGTGCCCACTTGGTTACTGTGCACGGTCACGGTGTGGCACTGTGTGCCTGCCTGGTGCAGAGTGTGGTGTGCCTGGCAGGCTTTTGGCCATATTTGTGGTGGATGCCTCCAGCACACACACAGGGGAATGGAGAGGAGTGTGGAACATAGCACTTAGTCTCTGTTATCTGTGTCCCCCGCTGTAGGTCCAAGGGGTGTACAGTCACATGTCCAAGGTCATAGGAGGTGTCAAGGACTGCTGCAGCAGTTGGAGCTCTGTGTCCACAGATCTCTGCAGGTGATGTTGCAGCCACTGTACCGGCATCAGAGATGGCTGTTGTGGGTAATGACAAGGCTGCTCCAGTTGCTGAACATCAAGGGACATAGGCGTGTGTGTCATGGTGTGGCAAGTCCCGTGCCTTATGGACATGGACATTGCTGTGTGGTCCCACTGTGTGTTGTTCACTATCCCTTCCATCCCACAGGTTACACTAGGTGTCCCCTCTACTGGGACCCACAACCACATTAATCCCCTGCATACCCCTGTTGTAAGTGTTCGGTCCCCCACACTCCCCTTCCCAGTACCTACTGGCTGTTGTTGTATATAGTTGTTTTTGTGACATTGTTCTGAGTAAACAGGTTTATTTTTGAACTGTTGTCTGTGGCCATTCACTGTTTATTGTGGTTGTGATATATTGTTGTCTGTAGCTGTCCGCTGTACCCTTGCTGCCGTACATACGTCTGCACGTGTGTTACAGCAGGCAGATGCCTTCTGCCCCCCCGCCGTGTCCCTCCCACTGTGTGCCCACCATGTTGCCTGTGGCATGTTGGTGAGCATGGTGTCATGCTGCCTTCATCTGTGCCCCTGGTCTGTGTGTGGTGCCTGTGGCCTGCATCCATTGTGCTGCTCCACTGTTATTCTGTGGCCTGCATGCGGTCCACATTGGTTGTGGGTGACATATGCCTGTGTAGTGCACTGCTGTCACCTGTGTGCCAGCCAGCCTATCCACTGGTGTACCCCTGTATGGCATCACCCACCTCCACATCCCTGGAATCCTGTGCAGGTGGCCATGTCATGTGGATGCCTCCATGCTACATAGTGTTCCAGCGGCTGTGTCACACCTTGACAGGCACCACTATGCCTGTCATATGTGCCACCTGGGCTCCTGTGTGGGTTGTGTCATGTGCTTCTGGGTGTTGCTCTGTGTGCCCTGTCGGTGCACCTAGTCTGCTTTGGACACTGTTGGGCCCTTTGCCACTCTGGCTGGTCCCTGCGAGTGTGTGTCCCTGCATCCTTTGTGCCACTGTGGTTTCTCCCTGTTGCTCCTCTATGCCCTGCTGCATTGCTCCATATTCACAGTTCTGCTGCCCTGGATGGTTTGGGGCAACACAGTTGCACTGGGGTATCTCCAGTTGCGCCATTCACCATCCATGCGATTCACAGTGGGGATGCACATGAGGCATCTTGCGGTGCATCCTTTTGTGAATTGCACTGTCTTGGGTCGGTGTATCTGAGTTGTGTTGGTACATCTCATTTGCGCCCAGCGCATCTCCTTCGTGAATCCTGCCCCCACTGTCTAAAAGTTTCAGCCATGTACCGGTAAAACTTGCTGAAGGGAGTGCATGCAGGTGGGTTACCGAAAAGGTATTGTGTGTGGTCGTCGGTATCATTTAACATGTGTTCAATCATCTTCCAGTAAGAATGATAAGACAAGGCAAGCCAGAGGCATATTATGCGAAGATGGAATGCTAGGAAATTCCAAAGTAGGTTGGGCAGATTGACTCCTTCCTTGTCCCTAGGGAGCTGTGCAATCAAGTAGTTGATCCAAGGTGATGTGCCCCACCAGATGAAGTGGGATATTGCTTTGTTCCAGGTCCAGGAGTATGTTTTATCTGGGGTGATGGAGAGGGTTTGGAGATAGTATAAGATCTTGGGGAGGATGTTTTGTCATAATACTTCCACAGGGTTGAAAACCCAAAGAATAAGGTTTGTCCATCTGGATAAGTCAGCAGTGATTTTTTGAGTTAGGGGCTCATAACTGAGTAGGTCCAGATGCTCCAAGTTTTTTTGTAATTTTGATTCCAAGGTACCTGATGGCCAGCTTACGCCACTTAAAGAGAAATGCTCTTTTTAACTGTGCCGAAGGGGAAAAGTTGTAGAGCAGTGTCTCTGATTTCAAAGTGTTTAGTTTACACCCTGACAATTCACTGAACCCCTGGAGTAGGTCCCAGAGAGCTGGGAAGGCATCCTCTAGGAATGTTACTGTTAGCAGTATGTCATCAGCGAATAGAGATATTTTATATTGCCTACTCCCTAGGGGTATTTCCTCCACCCCACGGTGCTTTCGTATGGTTGCTGCCAATTGCTCCACATAGAGAGTGAATAGGAGTGGGGACAACAGGCATCTCTGACAGATGCCATGGGATGGGGAAAGAATGAGAGAGGGAGTCATCTAGGTTGAGGTAGGCCTGGGCAGAGTCATACATGGCTTGCACAGTCTGTACAAACTCCTGGGGTAATCCAAAGCATGACAAGGTGACCCCAAGATATGCCCAGGCCACCCTGTCAAATACTTTTTCAGCATTCAAACTCATCAGTGCAAGTGGGATACGACACATGGTGGCATGGTCCACTAGAAGAAGGTTGCATTGAACACTGTCATGCGCTTGTTGTAACTACACAAATCCAACTTGATCAGGGTCTATTAATTTAGGGAGAAGATGTTCAAATCGTCAAGCCATAATCTATATATATATTTTATAGTCACAGTGAAGCACAGATAAAGGTCTATAAGATACTGGGTTTCAGGGATCTTTCTGGGGTTTTAGTATAGCCGAAATGGTCGTGTATTTCCAAGATGGGGGAAGGGTCTTACTGTTCTGTGTTACCATGATGGAGGAAAGTAGACTAGGGATAAGTGGTTCCCGGAATGCTTTATAAAACTTGACTGGGTAGCCATTTGGGTCAGGGGCCTTTTGAGTTTCAGAATCTTGGAGCATGGCCTCAATTTTAGTTATTGTTACAGAGGTTAGTAGGCCTTGGGCTTGTTCCTCCAATAGCTGGGGAAGGGGGAGTTTACTAAGGTACGCCTCTATCTGAGTAGGTGAGGCACAATTATCTGCAATCTGTAAAGCTGCTGATAGTATTTAGCCACTGCTGTCCATATATCCATTGGCTGTGTTAGTAGAGAGCCTGTATCTGGGTCTATTATCTGTGTTATGCAGGCCTGAGTGCAAAAGTCACAACATTTACAGGCTAAATTACATGCCTTTCTGGGGCCCCTCATAATGGAGGTGTTTTACATAAAAAAGTTGTTGTTCAATCTTTTGGTCTACCAATTTTTGGAGATCTTGTTTGACCCTTCTAAAAAGACAGGCCAAGGAGTGATCTCCTTGGTGCTGAGAGCACTGAAGGGTATATAAGGTAGTTTGGAGCACCTGCATACACGCCTCCCTTTCCTGCTTTTTGTGATAGAATAATATATAATCTCCCCTCTAATGACTGCTTTAATGGTGTCCCAGAGTATAACTGGGTCATGACTGGGTCAGTATTATCATGGTGGATGCCAGTAATGGCATCCTCAACTAAGTGCTTGAAGTCCGGGTCCCGGAGGTGCATAAGATTTATTCTCCAGTGGCTAGACTTAACATGCTTCCCTAGATTGAAGGCTGCATATGTACTATAGGGAAATGGTCTGAGAGGAATGATGTTCCATGTCTGCAGTCTCGGGCTGAGTCAATATGTTCCGCTGTGGTGAATATGTAGTCAAGGCAGGATGACGACCTTGTGCAATGGGCATAATAAGTGAATTTTCTTCCCTTTGGGAAGAAGTGTCTCCACAGATCTATGAATCCTAGATGGGAAAGTACAGTATGTATCACAGGTATTTTTGAAGGGGGTTGTGTGTGATGAACAGTAGGGCCTGATGTGTCCAAAGCAGGGACAGCATGACATTGAGGTCACCTCCCATAATTAGTTGGCCTTTCAGTACAGGTAATAGTTTATTAAAAAATTGCTGGGCAACCGCTTTCTTGGATCCTGGGGGTAGGTATGGGGAAACTAGGATGACTGGTGAACTATATAGTTGGCCCACAGTGATGGCACAGTGACCTTCTGAGTCAATAATTTTGTCTTCTAGAGTGAAATGAACTCCTCTGGGGATCAAAACTGCCACCCCGTGCCTCCATCCTGATCGATGTGAGGCTGCCACAACTGTCTGGTATCCTAGTGATGAGAATTTCGCATGTTCTGTTTCTGAGAGAAGGATCTCCTGAAGGAAATCCACTTCTGCTTTATCTCTTTTGAGCTGGTGTAGCAAGTGGTACATTTTGACTGGGCTATGAATCTTGTTGATGTTAAATGACATAACTGTTAAAGACTTAGCCATTAGGGCCTGCTATATTATTAGTTGGGCTAAGGGGTCGGGTCACTCAAAATCAGCCACAAAGTACAGGTAGCAAGAGAAATGAAGTAGTAAGAAAGGACAGTTAAAGAGACAGAATAGAGCTGAGAAAACAGCTTCAAATAAGTAACTGTACATGATATCAAATAAAGCATTGTCTGGGTATCAACAGGGCAAACTAAATGACTACTAAATCTAGTAACTGGCATGGGGGTCTGACCACAAAGAGCTGGGCAAGTCCCACTACCATATATGAGGGGAACCTCTCAACATAGCTTTCAAGGAAAGGAAAGAACAAGTTACTGTCCGTTGTGGGGAGATGATCAACAGGGGAAGTTCACAGTTAGACTGTGGGTCCCCGTAGCATCAAAATGCTACTAAGGAAGGTTTGGCAAAAGGACAGCTAGGCCCTTTACTTCACCTCCAAAGAATGTTAGTTCTGGGAAAAAAGAGGTTGGTTGTCATCTAACTTCAGACAAATCAACTCCCATTGTGAAGTAGGTTTTTAGTTAATTGGGGGGAAGGGCACATCTTAAGTCATAGTGAACAGAGTCTACTAGGATCTAGTCAATGGCAAAAGTTTTTAGTCTGATAGAACAGCCTCTGATATGGCAGTGGAACTGGTAATAGTGAGAAAGATTCATAGTCTACATTATCTGCACCTGGGGGCCCTGGTGATTACTCTTTCAGAAGCAGGAGAGCTCAGGACAACCAATCTGCCTAGGGAGCTAGGGCTTAGGAGATATCTAGACATGTGGGGTAAGAGCCATTAAAGGCAATAGTCAATAGGCTTTGTGTGTCTCCCTTTCCAGCCCCTCTGTCTCCAAAAAATGAGCATCACCTCTGTTGTCCCTCAGTCTATGTAATTCACCTCATAGTGACTAGCCACCTCAGTTTATGGATCATCTAAGATCCATGAGGCAAGTTTGTTAGTCCTGGCAACTGCCATGGATAAATGGTGGCTGTGATCTTGTGACTCATTAATGGGGAAATGCTCCTGTTTACCTGCCCACAGTTACAAGGGGTGGTCTATTTGCCACTGTTCTGCTCTCCTGTCTGACTGTCTCCTAGTAAGGAGGCACTGTTGAGAGCTGTCAAGTGCTGGAGTTGGCGATGCTTTTCAAGAGAGATACCAGTTGTTACAAAGTGTCCAGCACCTTAGACATCTATATGTTTTCCGGCCCTGTAGGCAGTGGCTGGATTAGTTGTAAGGCTTCATACAAGATATCTTCTTTCATCTGAGCCCTCGGGAGGGGGACCCACAGGTTACCTCTCCCCCGTCACTCTCTCTCTCCCTACCCCATTCTCCTGGAGGAAGGGGGTGCTTAGGACTCTCCACTATAACCAATTAGGAGGGACATTCCGTGGCTGTATTTTCCTCTCAGATTGCTGAGGAGGGGATTACTGGGTTTACCCAGCTTGAGTCTCATGGTGAGAATTAATATTAGGAGCAGTAAAACTAATATCCAGCCTGTGTATTTATGTTGATGAGGAAGGATGCTACTGGCACTCCTTTTACAAATTAATCTAGGGTTAAGCCCTTTAATTTCCCTCTATAGCAAGGTGGGGCTGCTTATCTAATGTATGCTATGCCCCAGAAGGATGCCTTTGACTGGGTACGATTAGCAGCTCGGATCAGCTCCCTTTACATTCAGTAATAGGTTGTAGTTGAACAGATATGCTAATGGCTTCCAAAGCTGCAGGATTTGGGTGGGGGGAGCATGAACTATTAGTCTATATTAGAGGTCCGCAAAACTATCACATGTGTAGGAGAGCCCGAATGTTGAGTAAAGGGCATAATGTGCCCCAGCCATTATGAAAGAACCATGCATATAAAGAAGTTGCCAATTGGGTAGGTATTTGGTTTGTATTTGGTATACTTATAGTTTCCATATTTGGTTGAGCCTTGGGGGGAAACTGTGATGGTGGAGATTTCCTGCAGGAGATAGCAGACTTCATCGTCGACATGATGTTGAGGTTTCCCAGACTGATAGTTCTGGGGGACTTCAATGCCTGGGTCGAAGATGAGCTCTCGGATTTTGGTCAAAATCTCCTCCAGCTGATGATGATGCTGGGCCTAACACAGGTGGTTACCTTCTCGACCCATGTAAGGGGTCATTCATTGGATTTGATCTTCCTTTTGGGTGTGGAGATCGCTGATTTGGGGGTGGAACCAATCAGTTGGTCTGACCATCACACCATAAGGTTCAGTTTCAGGGCCCCCCCAATAAGTCTGCCCCTATAGAGATTTCGGTACCGCCCTTTAAGGGGTATTAACCCCAGTGACCTAATGGCGGTACTGGATCTATTGGGCTTGTTGAGTGAATGCATGAGTCCAGATGATCAGGTACTAGCCTATAACAAGGCTGTAGGAGATGCTCTGGACAAAATTGCTCCTGTTCGTGTTTGGCCTCTCGCCCTCCGTCCAAGGAGCCCTTGGTTTGATGGCTTCTTGAAGGAGTTAAGTCGAATTGGCCAAAGGTTGGAAAGAGTCTGGCGGAAGTCCGGTAATGATGCTGACAGGCTTAGGTTGATGGCACATTATGATGGCTATCAATCAGAAATCACCCGTAAGAAGGCAGAGTTCCTGTCCAGGGAGATTTCTGCTGCACAGAACCGACCGGCTCAGCTTTTCTGGACTGTGGACAGATTGTGCAATCCAATCTGCCTCCAGCCCAGAGAAGCTTTTTCTCAGCTAAGATGCGAGGAGTTTGCTCGGTTCTTTGCAGATAAGGTTGCCAACATCAGGTCTGGCATCGGTCCGGCCTCTGCTATGGGGGACTGCAGTGGTTGACGGGAAGTGCCATGTATTCGGTCTGTCTGGTCAAAGTTTCACCGGCTGGAGTTCAGTGATATTGTGAAGATCATTCAAATGTTGCAACCAACCAGTTGTAGTTTGGATCTAGACCCTACACTTCTCTTAGTAGGATGCATAAAAGTTGTCTGCCCAATCCTTGCTGACGTTGTCTGGAAGTCTTTGGAGAGGGGTCTTCCCTGACCCCCTCAAGGAGGCGGTCATTCGACTACTCCTTAAAAAACCCTCCTTAGATCCAGATTCTCTAGCTACCTACCAGCCTATCTCTAAACTGCCATTTGTTGGTTAGGTTATTGATAAGGTGGTTGTGTTGCAACTGGATGATCATCTTATAACTCACAATGTCTATGATACTCTCCAGTCTGGTTTTAGGAAGAAGCATAGCATGGAGACTGCCCTTTTCCGGATATTGAGTGATCTCCTAATGGCTAGAGATTGAAAGGCATGTACCATTCTGGTCCTTCTCGATCTCTCTGCTGCATTTGACACTGCGCTGTAGACCATGGTGTGCTATTGGATCGCCTGTGGGTTTATTGTGGGCTGTCTGGTACAGTCCTCAAATGGTTTCATTCTTACCTCACAGACAGGTTTCAGAGAGTTGCTACTGGAATTTATTCCTCTGGCACTCACTCCCTGCCTTGTGGGGTACCACAGGGTTCCATTTTAGCTCCCATGTTGTTTGCAGTGTATATGTTGCCATTGGGAGAAATCATCAGGCGATACAGTTTGGATTTTTACTGCTATGCAGATGATACTCAGCTGTATCTGTCTTTTCTGCCCGGCCAGGATGATGCACTCTCCATGCTGAATAACTACCTTGCTGAGATCAGACTTTGAATGAGTTCCAACAGGCTGAGACTGAATACGGATAAGACTAAGGTATTGGTAGTGGAACCAGGTCATCCGGGGGTGGGTTTGGGAGCTGGACAACCATCAGGTTTGTTACTTGGTGATATGCCGCTCCCTACCTCCGATCAGGTGCGAAATCTGGGCGTTATTTTTGATGACGGTCTGACCCTAAAATCTCAGGTGTCAGCTGTCGTCAAATCCTCTTTTTACCATCTGAGGAATATCGCCTGGGTGAAACACCTGGGTACTCTGGGTGATCTTCCAACATTGGTCCATGCCTTTATCACTACCCGTCTTGATTACTGCAATTCCCTCTACCTAGGGCTACCTGGGGTTGATATCCGCCGCCTGCAGCTGGTGCAGAATGAGCAGCCAGGCTTTTGACTGGGGCTTCTAGAACCAGTCATATTACACCTGTGCTCTGCGAACTGCACTGGCTGCCTGTTAGGTGGCGGATCACCTTCAAGGTTTTTTTACTAACCTTTAAAGCCCTACATGACCAGGGACCTGGTTACCTGAAAGATCTCCTGATTCCCTACTGCTCCCTCCGTCCTGTCCGCTCCGCCAGTGAGGGATTGCTGGAGATTCCCAGGGTTCGACTGAAGACATCAGGATCTCGTGCTTTTGCTTTTTCAACACCAGCCCTGTGGAATTCTCTACCTCGTTGGTTGAGGGAATGCCCAACTGTCGATAGTTTTAAAGTTGGTTTGAAGACATATTTATTTAGTTTAGCATTTATTTAGTTATGGTTGTTATATTTTAATGCTGTTTTAAAATTGTTATCGTTATGTATATGTTTTATGTACAGTGCCTTGGTTTTGGAAGGCGCTATAAAAAAATAAAGTTGATTTGATTTGATTTGATATGTTCTTCATTGCAAGCAGGTGAAACAAAATATGGCAGGGCTTACTATCACAATTAATAAAGACAGGCTCGCTGCTTTCATCTATGAGCGAATTTACCACTACGTATCCCTGTGCCTGTTTAATAATGAGATGAGCAAGTCTCTATTCTGAGATGGCAGCAGTCATATAATAAAGAAGGTCTAAAAATATGTGCAGCTGCTCTAGTCTAACACACGGGGGCTCTTCTGCTACATCTGAAAGCAAGCAGTCTGGATGGAGATCACTAAGCCATTTATAGACTAGATGCATTTTGCTCTAGCAGAAAGTGCTTTGTCTTTGCTGTGCAAGCCACCACTATCCACCTCCTGTTATCTGTTTCAGAGGGTTAAAATGGTCCCGTTTTCCTAGCGAGCAGCAGACACATCCAAACAGACCTTCAAATTTATCATAGCCAACCACAAGTCAGTTCATATTTTATATACTCTGTACTTTTCACTGTTGCTTGCTTTTCCCTACCCAGGTACTGTTCTATGTGATAATAGTGAGCGCCGAACAGCAACTCGCATTATCGCGATGTCATGGTGGCGAAAACAATTTCACCACTCTGACATCCTCGGCACATAGAACAGTGGAGCTGGGGATTTAAATACTTTCTGTCTGTTGGGGACTGCCCCCACCCCTATGAGGGGCTTCGCCCCCAGCACCCCCTACTTGAAGATTCTCAACCCAGGGGGTACATGTCGGGTGCAAAAGCAAAATAAATACAAGTTCTGGGCAGGCAACAAAACGCAGTAGTTACCGGACCCAGACCCGAATCCGAACCCCACACAGCACAAGCAGAGGCCAACCCCACAAGTCATGGCACGCTTGGCAGCTGACCGCAGCACCACCCCTACATCCCTCTACCCTCCCAAGCCATGCTGTCTCCCACCCCGCAAGCATGTACATATAGCAACATCCTGTCGCTAGGGTCGCCCACAACCCTACATCTGTTCGCTCTCCCTGCCCCCTCACCTTTCAGGCTTTCACCCCACATCGCATCGCCATTTTGGATGGCACCAACTTTCAGGCACCAACCTCACGTGCTACTCAGGGTACCCACCTGCAGTCAGGATGTTTGTCCCTACAGCTTCATCTGTTCAGTCTGTTAATCCCCCATCCAAAGCCATAAGCTCCCAGCCACAACATTACAGTTGCTTCATGGAGTCAGGCTGCTGTATCACAATGGGAGCAATGTGTCTCCAAGCAGGGAACAAACAGCAGCGGCAGTCAAACTATGAAACAGAAGGGGTCTGTTTTTATGTGGGTGCCTCCTTTTGTAATGTACCATGGGAAGAGCGGTATCAAGACAATGTCAGTCTTAACGTAACTTTTATGCAAATACTATACTAGCCTAAGCCCCAATGGGAGCATCATTCACCTCTCAAAATCAACATGCAGGGAGGGGGCGAAGGGGGCAGAACTTCAACTAGCCCCTCTGGTAATTCCAAAAGCATGGTTGTGCCCAAAGGATATAGAACCCCTCCAAACTGAAGTGAAATCTGGTTGAGAAGGAAGAGTGGCCAGCCGTAAAGCTGAAGGGTCATTGGGTCATTGTAGGCTGCGTGGATCTCTCCCTGCCAGGAATGGCTAGGCGTACAATGTGAGAGGGAAGGAATCTCTCGGTCTCCAGTTCTCTAGCCCCAATGGGAGAAACTAATCCAGGAGGTACTTAATGCCTTTTCAAGTGGAAGATAAGTATCCAACTACTTGAGAGACAGATAAATAAAACAGTTTAGGATTGTTAGAGGGGGAGGTGGCTCACTGCTCCATTGTCAAGCTGTGATTTCTACCACTGAGAATTACGCGACAGAGTGGGAGAGACACAGTATCTTCCTTGATCCCCTCTACATAAACTCTGTCTGAGAATACTGCTCTTTTATTTTTTTTTAAAAAGCCTAAATTTTACTGATGGCCAGGGCCACTGGAAAATTGTGGAAAAGGTTACCCAAAATTGCAGAGCATTTTGCAAAAATTGCAGGAAATTGAGGAGATTCTACTATAGACCCTGAGTGCTTCACAATAAATCTTTTTATGTCTTCTGCTGCATATATTAGTCAGTATAAATTGCTAAATGAATACACTGACACCTGAATATGTTTAAAACATAAAGAGAAGTTTATGTTCCTAAAAAGAATACTAAATTGATAAGCTATCGTAAGTGTTGCCAATCTTCCAAAATTTAAAAGCATCTGCCTCATACAGTGCTAAATAGATTATATAAAAGTGAGCCACAGCAAATCAATGTTAAATAAAGCCAGAAGAAATATATTTTTTTTGTTTCTGGCTGTAGAATAATGCAGTCTAATCAACAGCTGTTTACAACGCTCTGCCAGCTATTCACTCATTTTGGTATGAGAAAAAAAAGCAGATAGAGTGGTGAATAATTGAGTTTTAGTAAAATGTTGTTAAAGTGTTTAATGGTCATAATTTGTACTGTATGTACTGTACACTATTTTTGAAATCACATTTTTAAACATTAAATCTGGGGGTTATTGGGGCTGGCAGGATAATCTAGTGGATAATGTAACAAACTGTGAATGAACTGACAACATCTAGCAGACCTGGGTTTGATTCCCACAGCCTCCACTTGTATACTGTGCGAGTCTGAGCAAGTCACTTAACCTCCTCAGTGCTCCTGGGTTGTACCTGAAAACAGGCACTTGTGCCTGGCGGGCCTTAACCAGTTACCAAAAAGTAAAAAAATACAATGTATTTTTACTTCATCATACAGTAGTCAGGGTACCCTGTAATTTATCTTTGTTTTACTCTGGCTGCAATGATTTTGTTTAAAGATAAATATTCAGATACATTTTGTGTTTTATATGCTTGTTTTTAGACTTTAGTCAGGTTTTTATTGTAATCTTTGCATGTGAGCATCTAGAGGGTAGTTGCTAAGAGTGAGATCACTGTTAGCAACTGGCTTATTCAAGTTTAAAATTGGGAGAGCCATCCAAAAATCCTCAGCTGTTTGAATCAAAACTAGTCTGAATGAAAGTATGCTCACAAGGAAATATTTCCCTGTCACTTACAAAAAGGCTTCATAGTTCGCACCCCATTTAAGTGAATGGAATCATTTGCACCTTTTATCCCATCTTTTGTTTCAGTCTGTGTGGCAACAACAAATTTTCTGATAGACTGCTTCAACACAGAACAAATGTTAAGTGTTAAAGTGTACTTATGCTTGGCCAGTGGATTTTGAAACCAAACAGTACAAGGATTCAAAAGAAATCAGTGTCACATAAACCCCTTGCACTACCTTGCACTGCATTGTTTTGGCCAAACCCAAGTCTGCATGCAAAATTGTCAATATATTTGAGAGTATTTTATTTAAAATGTTAATACTTTTTACACAGTTCAATATAAAAACTCAAAAATTGCAAGAAATTGCGGAACATGCCAGTTTTTGAGGAGAATGGTTAAAATTGCGGATTCCGAAAAAAAATTAAGGGTGCAATTTTCTAGTGGCCCTTCTGATGGCTCAGGACTTAATCCTGAGAATACCTGTTACTCAGCTTACAAAGAGCTGAGAAATTATTCAATTCGGCCTGGAGTATTGGAAGGTCTGGAGCAACTCCTTGATGTCCTGCAGGGTAGCTACACCCTGTTGCTTTTTTGTCTGCCTCCTCATTACATTGTCCCAGGTCGTGTCTTGAAAAGTTTGTTCTTCTGTTGTCGTTGATCTGCGAGGAAGAGGAACATCAATGCCCTTGCTGTTCAGCACTCGGATGGCTTCTTTTGAGGTGGCAAAGATTTGTGGACCCTCTGGAAACATCACAACCAAACGTGCTGGATATGGGGTCTGAAACTTCAATTGCTGGGTTCAGAGCACATGACGAACTGGGCCATATGCCCTTCTATTAGCTGCAACTGTTGGTGAGTAGTCCTTATCGAAGAAGCTGTGGGTGTTTTTATACTGCACTGTCTTAAGGCGCCATCCTCTCAGTAGTATTCTTGTTTAGTGGAATAACTCAGAAATTTAATGATAATAGAGTACTGGGGTTTGGGAATTAGTGCTCTGTGCGTCTGCTCGGTGTCTAATGGGAAGTCAGGGCCCAGTTGTAAAAATTTCCTTAGAAGAGCATCCAAGAAGTCCCCCGTGTCTGGACTCTCCTCATCTTCAGGTATTCCTGATATGTGGAGATTGTTACATTGCAATCAGTTTTCTAGGTCATCACATTTCTCTGCTAGTTGTTTCTGTTCCCTCAATATGTGCACGACCATGTGCTCCAGGCAGTCTGTGCATGAATCCAGTTTTGTGTGGTGAGTTTCTAGTTCTGTGACTTTGTCGTTGATGTTAGCTATCTCAGCCATTAGTTCAATTCTGAAGAAGCAGACTTCAGTCTGGAATTCTTGCAATTCTGCCAGCTGTGGTTGCATTTCTGAGTTATGAGATTGAAGTCAGGATCGGAGCTTCTGCTATTGCTTTGGGTGAAGCAGGGCCATTCAGTCTGTTTGTGGTTAATCTGGCTAAATCCATCATCGGGATGGTTTGATTTCTCTTTTTTCTACCTCCCATCTATTGTAAAGGATCCTGGCAGTTGAGAAAGACAAGTTTTATATTGAAAAAGTTGAGTTTTACGAGCTAATGGAGTTGATTGTAAAAGCCATGAAATTATTGCTGTTAGCTTGACCTCAGTGGTAGGGAAAATGATGGAATCACTTCTGAAAGAAAAAAATGTTGAGTACCTAGAGGCCAGCAGGGCACAGGACCCAAGGCAGCATTGATTCAAAGCGGGAAGGTCATGTCAGACAAATGTAATCGATTTCTTTGACTGGATGACCAAAGTAGTAGACCAGGGAGGGGCTGTGGACATGGCCTACCTAGACTTTAGCAAGGCATTTGACACAGTCCCACACAAAAGATTAATAAACAAATTAGCCAGCCTGGGAGTGGGTCCCAGGGTGGTAGCCTGGGTAAAAAATTGGCTGGACAACAGGACACAGAGGGCAATAGTAAATGGAGTCCACTGTGAAGAAAGGGAGGTTACTAGTGAGGTACCACAGGGTTAAGTACTGGGTATAGTCCTTTTTAATGTCTTTATAGATGACATTGCAGAGCGACTGGAAGGAAAAGTATGCCTCTTGGCAGACGACACAAATATCTGCAACAGGATTGATACACGAGAGGGGTGTAAAGGATGAGAAGGGACTTAGCAAGGTTGGAGGAATGGTCAAAATTTATAGCAGATTAGATTCAATGCAAAGAAGTGCAAAGTAATGCACCTGGGAAACAAAAACCCAGGGGAAGAGTACACAATGGGGGTATCAAAAACAACAAAAATGGAAAGGGACCTGGGGGTAGTCATATCAGATGGCCTAAAGGTAAGCAAGCAATGTGAGAAGGAAAGTAAGGAGGGCTGGGGGGATACTGGGATGCATGGGGAGAGGCATCACCATTAGAAAACAGGAAGTTGTTATCCCTCTGTACAGACAGTTGGTGAGACCGCATCTAGAGTACTGCATGCAGTTCTGGAGACCCCATCTCCGCAAGAACATAGACAGGATAGAGGCAGTCCAGAGGAGGGCAACTAAAATGGTGCAGGGTCTGCAACAGAAGCCATACAAAGAGAGACTAAAGGAGCTTAATATATATACACTTGAGGAAAGGAGGGAGAGGGGGACATGATAGAAACTTTCAAGTACCTCAAGGGAATCATCAAAGTCCAAGAGGGTAGCATCTTTCAGAAAAAGAGATGCGCAAGAACAAGGGGACACAATTTGAAGATAGAGGGGAGATGGCTCAGTGGCAATGTGAGGAAGTATTTTTTCACAGATAGGGTGGTGGATGCATGGAACAGCCTTCCTGAGGAGGTTGAGGGGTCAAAACAAAAACAGTGAGGGAATTCAAGAATGCATGGGACAGACATAAGGCAATTCTGGTGGGGGGTAAAAAGAAGTAGGCTGTTAGTTAACTAGGATCTGAAGCTTATCCAATAGGTAGGGAAATGGGCAGACTAGGTGGGCCAAGCGGTTCTTATCTGCCATCAAAGTCTGTTTCTATGTTTCTATTCCCTTGGCTGATGTCATCAGAAGTCTGATGGGCCATCCTGATCCGAGCTTATCATGCTGGTTCTCTGTGCTCTCCATTGGCTTCTGGTCAGGTGGTGCATCAGCTTCAAGGTTTGCTTTTTGACATACAAGACCCTGCACAGTTTGTGTCTGGGCTACCTGCAAGACCTCCAAATTCCATATGCTCCTGGGTTGTGCCCTCCAGTCAGTGGAGGCAGATCGCCTCTCCATTCCCAGAGCCAGTTTAAAATCTTCGGGTGATAGGGTGTTCGGTGTGGCATCCCCGATTTTTTGGAATGCCCTTTCCCGAGATGTGAGAGGTGCTCTTTCACTGGCCATTTTTAAAAACTCTCTGAAAACTCATTTTTTAATCTATGTTATGGCCTGGTTCTTTGATTGCTAATCGTTTCCAGTCCTCATTTAATTATTGTTTTGTTAATTTTTATTGTAAGGCACTCAAAGCCTCAAGGATTTGGTGCCATATAAATAAAATTAACATTGACCAATATTTCTTATTGGAACTTTTGAGGGTGGGGGGAAGAAATGGAGGATAACAATTCTGCCATCCATAGGCAGGGAGATAGACAAGTCATCCAGAATTGTTTTATTAATCTTGGTCAAAAAAGGTACAAGAGCTGGGCCAGTCCAAAAATATAAATGTGGGGTGCATGAGCTTCACCATGTTGCCTCTAACACACTGATGAGACTGTGAGCTGCTGTTTAGCATGGATTACTGGAGTGTGACAATATCTCATTAGGACTTTCCAAGAGTATTCATAATATATTGGAGAAAAGGTGGACTTATGGGTCTCTTGAAGCACTCTATTCAATTGTTTATCCTCCCATTGCACTCTGATTATACCTGGAGAAGCTGTGGGGTGTACCAGGAGATCAGTTTTCAGGTTTTTAATAAAGGACTGTAAGTAAAAAAAAAAACATTTTGTAGTCACTTTTTGTTTACTACATGTATTTTTATTATGTAACCCAATGGGCAAATACAAATGTTTACAGAGTATCCAGGTCTGACTGTACTTCTCTATAATCAATATAGGGCTTTGTCTAAGGTGCACTGAAAACAGCCCTCTCCAAAAGGTTGATTTTAACTTTTAAGGTTAACGTGTCACCTAACTCTCTCTCTCTTCCTCTGTCCAAATCTCACACTATCAAAAGTGAAACTAAAATGCAAGACATGTGTCAACACTGTGGAATCTGAACCCACCAATTTTTTGGTATCCTATAGTTTGCATAGACTTTCTTTTCAAGACCACAGAATGATAGTCTGTGGCTTCAGTGCAAAAAAATAAACAGTGACTCTTGAAACATGAAAAAGTTTCCTACACATTTAAAACTGCAATTGCAAAATGATAGAAAAAGTGGAATCGTAATCCATGTTTTCAATTACGAATCTGTGAAAGTTTTTAGAATTCCATGGAACTGATAAAAAAATTATGAAATACATTTTGAAGTAGAATTTAGCATTCTGCATAGCTTTCAGTTTTTTGCTATGAATTGCCATAATTTTTCATTATTTAAGTCATATATAGTTGCATTTTACAGTACAGAAAAATACATACAAAAGGACATGATACAGAGTCAGCATGTCAACTAAAATGCACATAAAAGTCACATTTTGCATTAGTTACAACTGATGTGGATAAGCATAATTTTATTCCTGATATATAATTAAGATTTGGCTTTGTAAGTGTAACCTTGTGGGCTTCACCTTAACAGGATCAATTGAGCTACAGCCCAGTTTTGTTTCCGTAGAGCTCAGAGCCCCACAATGTGGACTGCTGCAGAGGGGCTGGAGAGGAACTGAAGAAGATTGCTTTTTCTTCCAACAGCTTCTGTGCCTTGAAGGATTGCTTTTTACTGTTGCTCATGAAAGAGTTCAGACAGGACTCACAGAAATGGAAGCAAACCAGGACTGATCCAGTAATTTGACATGATGTCACTGTATATCTGTCTGAGCCATGCCATGGGCCTAAAGTGTGATCTTCGTGGATCTCTCTCTTTGATGAGCCACATCGTGGAAATGTAAGCCATGAGCATCAGGACCATTCAGAATTTTTTTTTTTTTTTTTTTTGCTGGGCTCCCCACATCAATGCATCTTGTTGGCACCCACATAATGTTGGAGTTCCCAGCATGCCTTAGTTCTTTCTCAACCATTAACTTCTCAACATTCCACTGCTGCTGAAGAATGCCATGGATCTTGAAAAGTTTCACTGATATTGCTTTCTCAAGGTTGTTATTTCAAACTTTACTTTATGCCACTGCTGACAGACAAGAACTCATTGTTCTGATATTGCCACTGCAGTGTCACTAAGATCTATAGCAAACACTCTCTGTGTTTTCATTGCCTTGGCAAAGACCACAATGTTAAAGCCTGCTCTATCTTCCAGGGCTTTAATCAGGCAACCAGGAGATATTGCAAGAAGGCTTTAGAAGTTCATCAAAAGCTGAAAGAAATAAAGAAACAGGCTGCGTTTAAGGAGGCTTCACCGTTGTCAACCACATCTCTGCTTTGATTAGCCATTGGTCCGCCACTTTCCAAGGCTGACAGCAGCCATTGCTGATTCATGGAAGAAGACTAATAAATCCTGTAAGCTGGGGGAAAAACACCATCACTCAGAGAAGAAGAAGTGATGTAAAGATAAAGCCACTTCCCCAGAACATTACTGTTCACTTCTAAGAAGAGGTAAGTCATCTGATAAAGATGAGTCCCAGGCCATAGCCATGGGTCCTGCTATCCCCTTGACTGTCTCTCAGACACCATAGTTGGGGTCCCATGCTGCCTTGCCTCCCCTGCTGTGGTATTTGTCTCCTATACTGCCATCAGGCACAGTTCCATTAAGGGTTCCACTGTCGACAACCCTCTTGGGACCAGTATCAGACAATTTTAGAGCCCTTTCAGTGCCTACTGCTACTGCTGACATCATCACAGCATCCATCACTGCCCTCAGCTATGACTTCCTTGACTTTACTGTTGACACTTCAGTTCTCAGTCCCTACCATAGTGCTCGCTCTAAACAGCCTCTGTCAAGGGGACACCTGTTAATGGTTCCTTCTCCACTATATCCTCATCCTGACACCCACTAACAATGATGGTTGGTATTGATGATGAACTGAAATATAGTCCAGAATACATGTAGGAGGATGAGAAGGCCATGGATGAAGAAGAGGAAGTAACTGATGTAGTAGGCTCAAGCTCATCTTTTTCTTCCTGCTCAGAGGAGAGTGTGAGCAACTCTCCTATGTCTCCACCTGAGGATTCCTCAATTCAGGCCTTTCATAAACAGGTACAGTCTAAACTTGGGTTTCAAGTGGAGGAGGAAGATTCATCCAAGAAAAATCTTTATGAGTTCTTGGAGGTGTCTGCATACTCTACTGTAATTATGCCTCCTGAGTATTCAGCACTGGGAGATGCTCCATTGTCTGCTTGGTATAGACCAGCTCAATGCTAGCAGTCCAGAGAAAGGCAAACAAACAATACCCAGCCTCTACAGCAAAGCCTTATTAGTCATCCCAGCTTGAAACAGGTTCAGTGGTAATCATGGCTGCTCATGACAGATCAAAGGCACCCAAGCACATGAGTTCTCTTCCTATAGACAAGAAATCAAGAAAGCTGGATGTGATGGGGAGGAAGACTTTGTTTCTGCTTCCCTAGGCCTAAGAAATGAAAATTATCAGGCCTTCATGATAAAATAATAGAATTGTCTTTGAAAGACTTTGGCCACCCTGGCTGTCAAAATGTCAGAAGGTCAGGACAAAATATTGGCCCAACAGACTATTGCTAATGGACATGTGGTTGGAAAGCACCTGTTCAGGTCTGCTTATAATGCCTCAGATGCTGCTGCCAAGGAGGGTGCCTCTGAGATTTGACTACACTTCCATTCTTTGTTAAAGGTGGCTGTTTTTCCTTTGATGTACAACAGTCTGTGAAAAATGCTCCCTTTTGAGGAAAACAATAATTTGTCAATGATGTGGAAAATGCTTTGAGGGATTCACAGTCACCAAAAATGAATTTACAGTCCCTAGATACTTTGAACCCTAAACCCTGCAGAAGAAGGCGTTGTATGTTCAAGGGGTCAGGGACGTGGTTCCCAGAGACCTCAGCCTTCCACTTCACAGGCTTTTATGGGCACCTGTCTTCTGGTGCCCATACCAGACTCACAAAAGATCAGACCATTACCAGCACCTCTGCCACCCCAGCACTTTCTGACTCCCTCCACTTCCTCCGGCCTTACTGCCTCAGGCTGAATCTCCCTCTTTTTACAAAAGTGGAGGGAGAGCACAACCAGGGCTTGGACCCTGAAGGTGGTTTAGCAAGAACATGCCCTACGGCTCCTTACTGTCCCTCCAGCGACATCCTATTGTGCCAAACTGATATCCTCTGCGACACACAGTATTACCCTCTTGCTGGAGGAGAGATAACCCTGCTCTGTTAGAGGATTGTAAAAACTGACCCAGTTTAAGAACAGAACCAGGCCTATTACCCCCAGTACTTTCTGGTCCCAAAATGGACTAGGGATCTAATACCTATATTAGTGCTTCGAGTACTGAATCTATTCATTGAATTCAAGAAGTTTGAATAGTCTCTTTGCAGTTGTTCCTCATCCTGTTATTGCAAGGAGATTGGATGGTTGCTCTGCACATGTAGGATGCATACTTTCATGTCAAGATCTGCAAGTCACACAGAAAATACCTGCATTCATTGCTTTCATTATCATTTTCATGTCTTGCCTTTGGTTTATGCTCTGCACCATGTGTATTTATTAAATTTTGCCACAGTTGCTGCTGCCCTCCACAGAGAGGACCTCTATGTCTTCCCTTACATAGATGACTGCCTGCTGAAATTACTTTCTTGGGAGACCATAATATATACAGTGTTTCAGACCCGACAGTTGTTGGACCAATTGCGCATACTGATCCATAAACTGAAGTCGGTCCTGCCAGAGGCTCCAATACATAAGGGCTGTCCTGGACATGGGACTGAGTAGGGAATTTCTGCCTTCCAACCATGGTACAGCATTGGTGGCCTAGGCACAGTTGGTGTCATCCATTGACTATGTCTCAGCCAGATGCCATTTGGGGGTAATCGGTCTGATGGCAGCTACCATTCTGACCATTTCACTGGCATGCCTCCACATAAGGATCCCTCAGTGGTTCCTCAGGATGCAGTGGGATCAGCATTCAGATGAGTTGAAGTGTCTCAATACAAGTGACTGATCCTGTCTGTCACTCCCTGCTTTGGTGGTTGGACCACTCCAACCTAGAGATGGGTCCCTATTCCTGCTGCCATCCTCCTACTTGTGATGACCATGGATGTCTCAGGTTCAGGTTGGGGTGTTCATCTGGGCACCTTCAGAACTCAGAACCAATGGACCACTCTGGACACAGTTCTGTACAGCAACACTCTGGAGATGAGGGCAGTTC
The DNA here is from genome assembly GCA_016271365.2 of Neoceratodus forsteri. NCBI lineage: Eukaryota > Metazoa > Chordata > Ceratodontiformes > Ceratodontidae > Neoceratodus > Neoceratodus forsteri. Next base: position 940,366,187 of record CM028131.1, read on the forward strand.
TGCATGGCCTACAAGTCTTTGCCACCCTCCTTCTAGGGACTCAGCTGCTGATCTGCACAGATACTATTTTGGTGATGTACTATATCAACTGATAAGGTGGACTGCATTCATATCCTTTCTGAAGACAGGTGATGACAGTTTGGCACTGGGCAGTGGAATGTGACATATTCTGTCAGCTGCATTCCTGTCCGGTACCCTGAATGCACTGGCAGATCATCTCAGTCAATCCCATATGCTCTGACATGAATGACAATTTTCAGATTCCATCATAGATGACTTATTTGAGAAATGGGGTTGTTGAAACATGGACTGTTTATATCTATATACAATGCAAAACTGCCATGTTTCTGCTTGCTCTCTCCAGATCCTGGAGTTTTCTGGCTAGATACATTGTCCCACTCCAGGAAAGGGAGGTCTGTGCATGCTTTCCCCCATTACCTGATACAGAGGGTCCTAGTAAAGTTACAGGCTGAACTGGCCTCCTTGATTTTGTTGGTTCCTTACTAGCCCAGACAAATTTGGTTCCCTCTGCTCCAGCAACTGGCAGTGGAACTACCCATCCTACTCCCCCAGCTAGCAGGACTTCTGACACAAGGTCAGGGTGCCCTGGTGCACCTGGATCTCCAATCCCTACACCTCCACACCTGGCTCCTGAGGACATAGAGTTCTCTCACTTTGGTGTCTCCCTGGAAGTACTGGTGGCTAGAAGACCATCTACGTGGTACTACTACCTGCAAAAAATGAAAACATTTTACTGTTTGGTGTACTCAGCGTGGCCTGGATCTCTTTACATATCCAATTCCTCAAGTGCTGGACTACCTCTTGTCCATTAAGGACTTAGGACTGCAGCATTCTTCTATTATGGTTCACCTGGGCACAGTGCTGGCTATTAATGCCCCCATAGAAGGTAAGACAGTGATCCAGATGGAGGTTTGCCAAAGATTCCTAGGAGGTATTCTACTCTTGCACCCCCCCCCCAATCTGCGATCCAGTTCTGGTATGGGATTTTAATTTGCGCCTAGAGACACTGACTGCACTTTCCTTTGAGCCTGCTGCTGCTTGTGAACTGTGCTTCCTCTCTTGGAAGACACTGTTCTAAGTGGATATGAGTCATATGACCTCTGCTAGATGCATTTCAGAGTTGCAGGCTCTGGTTTCAGACATTTCTTTTGTTATTTTTCACAAGGATCAGGTTACATTATGGACTAATCCTTGTTTCCTTCTGAAGGTAGTGTCTAAGTGAACATTGAATCAGAGCAGAAAATGGGGTTATTATTTGTCGGTCTCTGGTTGGCTAAGAACCATCCCAAGGGGGTAAATTAAGTACCAGTAGAGACCAACAAATAATAAGTGCTAGTCCATCGTGCCTCACTACCAAACTGGTATCACAATGCCAGTTTGGATTTCATCATTTTTTCTGCTCGCTAAGCAAGAGAAGCAAGTGAGTTAGCCCTCCATGCAACTCCAGTCTCTGTAAGTGGCACAAACTTATACAAGAAACAGAACAATTTATTTTTTTAAAGTAAATTTTGTAGCACTAGCACAACACGCTGTTAACTGTGACAGCTACTCGCACCTTGTTCTCCAGCTAACAGCCCACCTTACTGCCACAAGCTAGCAGTGTGTCTCCATCTACAGGAGAAAACAATCAAGAAACTACCAGATTCATACTGGACCCAGTGCTGCAGTATCACGCTTGCTCTTCCCTGCTCATCCAATAACAGCAGCCTATTAAAACAATTAAGCAGGAGGGGGACAAAGTCATTGCAAAACAGGCAAATCATTTGTATGTCCACTTGTTTTATTATTAAAAAAAAATCACAGTTCATGAACACAGTGCACAGTATAAAACACAATGGCACAGCACAAAGCAAAACAGCACCCTCTACTGCCAATGCCAGCAGTACGCTAATTTGCAGAAAATATTTTTATTCATTTAAATTAACTATTTAGTTTTTTTAAAATAGTACTTTTCCCCCTAAAATACAGCCCAAATCCCATTTTCAAAGCACAGTCATACTCTCTTGGATGGGCAGTATGGGCCATACTGGTCATTCCAGGGACTAGGACAAAGAAAGCATACAACAAAGGGTCAGCATCAGAAAAATGACACAAGAAACAACCAGCAGGAATGATGGTTGCCGCCATCTTTGCTAGTTCTAATGCCTTATAGTGCATGGTGGAACACTATTAGAGATAGAAAGCCATCCCTAGAATAGCATTGTTATGATGCAGTAGCTACATCACTGCAGCTGTTATGCTGCACTAGCTACATAGATACTGCAGCATAACAATAACAGACGCACTTGAGCATGCATGTCACATGATCACCACCTCCGAGGAAGGGGACGTGGCTGAGAGATAGAGTGGAGGAGAGTGGCTCAGATGGGGGAAAAAATCATAAGTACTTTTTTTTCTATTATTCTTTTGACATGGGCAGTAAACCATACACTATAAAAGACAATGTATGGTGTACAATCCATAACCAGTGTCTGTATTTATCTCGAGGTTGCTATAGCAATGAACTTTTCCAGCTACACTCTCGAGGTTCAAATCATCGCCACGGCAACCTCTTGATAAATACATACACTTACTATGGATAGTACACCATACATTATCCTCTATCTCTAGTATGATATTGGCAACAAAAGTCAGTGACTGGACTGCAGTCAGTCTGGAAACCCAGAGCCTGAATCAGAGTCAGGAGGACTTATGGGTCCTGGGAGGACATATTAATTCACCTGGGACTCAAAGGGCCAATCAGCATTGAGGAGCCTCCAGACTGACCCTCCCTAGTGACTGATAGGATGCCTTGACAAATGAGAGGGCTGTTTGTTCACTCCTAAGGAGGAAAGTTTTCTAGCACTCAGTCTGCGTGACACTCAGCTTGGAGGCAAACCTACCCCCAATTTGAGTAAGCGAACACTGCACAAATACTTTGACCGGAGACTTGTGCTTCTACAACAAAGAAGAAGGAGACTGCTCTAGCAATTGAGCAATTTAGTGTGCAAGGGAAGACCAAGCCAAGGAAGCCTGCACTCATGAGCAAAAACATCGCACTTCACATTGAATTCACATTATATGCTTTAATGCTGATTTATGTGAAGTGTGAGTACAGATACAAACTGCACACCACCAAACTGCCCTGGCACTTCAAGTATAAACTCTTCATCAGGGGGTGTTAGGCCCCGATGATGAGTTTATACTCAAAGCATTGGAGCAGTTTGGTGGTGTCAGTCTGTCTGTACTGTACTACTAGAGGTCATAAAAACTGGGCTGGCGAATTGAAGCGAAAATCAGACTTTCAAGGAAATTCCACCTTCCCTCCTTCGCAGCCCATGCCTAATATAGAATTCAATTAATTCCCTAGTGGCTAGTGGTCCCTTCCCATTCCCGATCACCCGCCCCATCTTTAAAAAAAATACCAATATAATTCTTGGTGGCTAGTGGTCCCTCCTACCACCCGATCACCCACCCTACATTTAAAAAAACTTCCCCTGTAATCCCTAGTGGCTAGCAGTTCCTCCCCCAACTCAGTTACCTACCCAACAACATCATGCCCTTCCAGTTAACACCCCTGCATCTCAATCCCTCACTGTATAGTGAGGGAAAAAAAATCAACAAAACTTTTCTCCGTGGTGGTCTAGTGACCCTCCCTTCCTATCCCAAATCTGTGAATAAAACATTTCTTCCCTGGAGGTCTAGAGTACCCCCCACCCATGCAGGCAATGTCCCACCACCCCACTCCCCCCATCCCAACCCGAGTGGACGACCAGCACAGTCCTCCTCTCTCCTCCACGTCCGGCAGCCCACTGAGCTATCTATGAATGAGCGTGTGAGCACGCTCTCATTCACTGATAGCTCAGTGGGCTGCCAGCCATGGGGGGGACAGAAGGGCTATGCCGGTTGGGTGGTGGGTGAGGGGTACACTAGACCACCAGGGAAGAAATGTTTCATTCACAGATTGGGGAGAGGGAGGGAGGAAGGGAGGGTCACTAGACCACCAGGGAGAAATGTTTTGTTGTTGATTTTGATTTCTTATTATACGGTGGGGGATCTGTATGGGGGGTGTTAACTGGAAGGGCATGATGTGATCGGGTGGGTGATTGGGTGGAGGGAGGGGATGCTTCCCACCACGGATTACATAGGAAGTTTTTTAAAGATGGTGTGGGTGATCAAGTGGGGGAGGGACTGCTAGCCACCAGGCATTACAGGAGAATTTTTTTTTTAAATATGGGATGGGTGATCAGGGAATTCTTTTTAAATACGGGGTGGGTGATCGAGTGTGGGGAGGGACCGCTAGCCACCAGAGATTACAGGGGTATATTTTTTAATATGGGGTGGGTGATCGGGTGGGAGGAGGGACCACTAGCCACCAGGGATTTATTATTTTTTATTTTGGACAGGGTTTGGGGGGGGCACTGGACTCCACACTACATGTTACTTTTATTTTCTTTCTTCTATGTCTAGTGAGTGGAACAGGGCAAAATTTCACCCAAAACCCTTCAGTTGTTTTCCTCTATGCTGCAGGCAGAAGTTCCAAAACTTCTGCTACAGTTACAAAATTTTGCATAAGTTCAACTTTCACCCACCTCTACACTTTACATAAATCACGTCACATAAATCAGCATTAAAGCACATCATTTAAATTCAACTTGAAGTGTGGTGTTTTTTTGCTCATGAGTGCAGGCTTCCTTGTGTTTGTCACATTCAGCTCGGCTAGCCATCCGTTTCCTGCACCAGCCCTGCACCGAGGGTTCGCGGTCTTCACCTCTTGAGACTGTTGCAAGGGAAAACAACTTGCAACAAAGACTAAGAGAAAGAGAGAGTTTTGCACTGAGATAGGCCAGAGGGGCTCTAGCTCTACAAACAGAGCCATAGGGGACTGGAAGCCACCATGCCGCACCACAGCCAGGTGTTGCCCTGCAAGTGCAAGTGCTATCATGGGATTTGCATTGCAGAAGGTCAGCTTCCCAGACTGTTATTCATTTGACCACACTGACAATGGAGCAAGATCTCAGCTGATCTGCAGGAGGTGCCTGAGAGAGAAAGCAACAGTGGAGAGCTAAGGAGAAGTCCAAGATATTTCAGAGATGTCTGACAGAGATGATAAATCCAGCCAGGACCATGGCAGAAGGTAAATGCTTCACAGCCAGGGAACCATAAGTACAACACCAAGCCTTCTCAACCAACCTTGATAGATAGTTAAGGCAACATTTGTGCCACCCATTTTATGGACTAGGCTGTCTGGCCAGCATCACAATTCTCTTGTTGTTTATTAAGTGCACCAGTGCTGACCAACCATGTGCAACTACCAGGGGCTGGTTACTGAACTGGGTGGGAAGTAGGTGAAGTGTACCAACAAGTCAAACAGTGGGTTGGAATTGCTTCCCAAGGACAGTACTAACTTGTAAATTAGCCCAGTTTATTCCCTACATAAAGATACCGCACATTTTAACTACTTTTTTACTGGGTAACAGATCTTCTCAGAGGTTTTAACCATCCAGCCCCATTAACCTTATTGTAGCCAATAAGACAGGAGTGTGCATGCATACAGACATCTAAGGCACCTGATGTTTAGGTACACATCACAAGTAAACCTATTTGAGTATACATGAAAGTTAAAAAGCTACTGATGCCTCAAAGAAAACTTTAAAAAACATAATAATTAGGTACAATTCTGCTTGCATTCCATTTATGTTTTATATATTTCACTTCCCCATAATGTATTACTAAAGACATGCTTATAAATATATGATTGTTGTCCCTTATAGTTCATTTTAAGTTCATCTGCCTCTATAGCTTACTCCCTACTTCAAGTCATAATCCTCTGTTGTGACATCACAATCTGTTGCCACAGGAGTAACTGTGAGCTCACAAGCAGTGCTCTACGACTTCAGGTAGGGAGAAAGCAGCACAAAGAGATGAACTGTTCAGGAATAAAGATCCTGTTTTCATACAAATGACCTCACTACTAAATAATGGGGAGGAGGAATACAGAACTAATGGGAAATACTGGCTGGACAGTGCCTAAATATTATGTTTTGTTAAAGTTATCCTGAACATGTCACCAGCTCTTTAAAGATTTTTATTAGCTTACATAGCTATATTGTCTAATTTAAAATTCAGTAGTTTAAGGCAATATCTTCTAAGCTCAAGGTGCCAATAATACCTAAGAATACTCAAACACATTGAATGTTATCAGCCCTAATCAGGGTCTTCTAATAATTGAATATTAATGAAACTTCTCATAATGCAAACACATTTCTGGTGCATACTAAAAGTAAAAGAAGTCCGGACTACACATCAAGTAAAACGTCAGAGGAAAGGCACTAAATGAAACCTCCATTATTCTGCCCCAGCTGGCATAGTCCAAATCAAGTAGTGCACAAACCCTAGTGCCTAGAATAGTTTTATTCCTCTAATGTTCAGATGTTTAAAATAATAACCATAAAAAAACTTACTTCCACATAACGTATACGGTACTGTCCACAAGAATCACATGCTGTCATCACAGTTTTTGCTGTGATATCTTGCAGAATGCTGCAGAAACTCAATGTAATCCAATGACAATTATATCAGAAATAACCTACAACAGAACATGTGTTAATGCACACTCAAGGTGAATTGAAAGGCACTAGGTCAACAGCCGAGTGCCTTTAAAACACACCTGAAAGTACATTAATTGCCTAGAATTGCATGTCCTGAAGTGGATTATTGTGCTTATAAAATGGAAAAAGGGTTTTCTTAAATGAAAAAAGGTTTCATTTTTGTGGTGTTAGACTGTTACTAAGAATATATGAGTTTGGTAACGAAGGTCGAGTGCATTTGAAGGCACCAAAAAAATGCATTAATTTTGAAGAAATCTATGCCTTGTTGATGGTTATTGTTTTTAAAACCTGAAAACATTTTTATTTTAATAGAAAAAGTTTTTCTTTATTTTCATCTAGTTAGGTTGTTGCCGGTAGATTATGTTAAAAGACAAAGAACCTCAGTGCGCAAGCACTGAGGCAATGGTTGCCCCAAGGGGCATTGTTTGAGAAGCCAAGATTCAAAGAAATACAAAATCACACATAACCCCATAATGCAAAGCATCATGGGCTATATGTGCAAATCACCACAGAATATTATGCTGGTTCAACTTTAAGCAGAAATGCATGCTGCTGAAAGGCCTCTCACACAGTTTGCAGAGGGTGCCAACAGAAGACACAGACACGTGTTTCATCCTACCAGGTCCTTCTATTTTTCTCCAGTACTCCCATCATGAACACATTGGACTTGCAGCCCTGTTTTTTTTTTTGTTTCAAAATGGCATTTTTCTTAAAGAGACCCTCTGCAGAGCCATGCCATGCACCTCTGTAGTTGTCTGTTCTTAATTTCCTACCCATCCCACATCTATTGGATCACTCAGTTAATGAAACGTTCTACCTTTTTGTCCAGATCAGTGTTTTGTTTTGTGAAACTGAGGCAAGCAGGTGCAGAAAAGAGAAATCAGGCAAGGTGTGTCTTCATAAATTTTATCTTCTTTAGTGCCAAAAGAGGAACTCTGAAATTAGGCAAATAATAACAGCCATGTTTCCCAAAACTGCAAACAGGTGCAAGATTCAATATAGTCAGAGAACACGAGCTGCAGAGCAGTACTTTAGCTGTTCACACTACAACAAGCGTCTAGAAGTAAATATCTGGGGTATGTTTAACCTTTAAGCTTCTTGTAAAGTCTAGGCAATCAGGACTAATGAAAGCTCATTACATCACTGCATAGAATGAAGTCACCAGACATATGCACTTTAACTTCAGGACCAGTGAGTTTTCGCAATAGCATTTAACCCATTGTATTTCAGGAAACAGTCCTGACTGACTTTCCCATAAGCTCCTTTATCACACTGCCTCTGCTATAGTTGTCCCTATTTCTGCTATCCTCAGTATCTCCTTCCACTCAAACACTGTGCTCTGTGTGTTGAGGAAGGTCAAGGTTATCGCCCTTTACAAAGGTGGTGATTTCTCCTATTCAAGTAACTACTAGTCTGTGTCCTTCATGCTCTTGCCAAAGTCCAGAAGCATATGGCACTTTCCCAACTCTCCTCTCTTCCGAATGTCTCCTCCTTCCTTACTGGTGTGGTTTCAGAACAAATCATTTAACAGTCTCTTCCCTCCTTAGACACCCTAATGCCATTCTTAAATGGATGGTATGGGACACTTTACATTCTCTTTTTTTTTTTTTGACTCCTCTGCTCCTCCTGGCCAGCACCTCCTTCAGGTCCTCAAGGTTCTATCTCATCTGTCCTCCATCCCCATGACCTACCCTTACCTCAGATCGCAACCCCCTGGAGGTAGCCCGGTGTTACCCTTTGCCGGGTGGGTCCCTTCCTCCAAGAGGGGAAGGCACTGGTGGGGGTCATCCAGCGCACTGAGGCATCAGCTCCAGGTGTTGCTGAGGTGGGAGATTGTGGAGCTGTGATGGCAGCAAGGAGACCAGAGAGCCATCATCTGGCTAGCCAGGGAGCCATTTTTCCAGTTTTCTCCCCTTGGAGAGTGACGTGCCTGACGTCAAGGCAAATGCCAATGTCTGTCACTCCCCTGGAAATTAGAGCCCTGACACCCTGCCATGCTCCCAGCCTCTGCCAGGGGCCAGCAGGTGCCAGGATCACATCCCCACACTCCTCCCTGGAGAAGGCGAGCTGTCTATGGATGCTCCAACCTTCTCCCCCTGCTGGGTCTCTGATGACCCGAGTCTGTTCCCAAACCCGGGTCGCTCGCGTCACAAGCAGAAATCCAACCACTGCGCCGATGAGCCAGCCCAAAATGCTCCTTTTCAAAGGTTCCACATCAAATGAAGTACATGACAAAAACAAACAGTAAGTAACAATGACAAGTATCACAGTTCACAAACATGAATTTGCATTGGAATGACATCATTGGTTCATTTAAATAGGAAGAAATATTCAGGTACAGGGAGAACCATTTACAATAACAATTTGTAGGGGAATCATTTCAACAGAACCAAAAATACAAAACACTTGCAAAATAAAGTACAACCAGGAGAACACTCTAAGCACTGGGAGCATCTAGGGCAGTGGAGGAGCATCCCATATTCAGGCTTTGTCAAGGTTTCAGAGGGGGAAAGGAAAAATGAGATAAGGGCTACACAAGTGAGGGGACCCTGAGAGGGGGCTAGGCCAAAGAGGCAGGGAGGTTTCGAGTTTGGTACCCTATAGGACTACTATAAAAGGAAAGCACTCAGACTGACAGTGGGAGATAGTTAAAGTAAGTGCAAAGGCAAGGAGTGGGAGGGGAGGAGAAGGTGAGGGACCAATACCACCAGCCTCCAAATAGGAGGCTAATGGTGCCAGGGCCAGGGCTACTGGGTTACCTGCATACACAGGCACCATTACCAGCAAGGTGAAGCTTTAATTCTAATTTAAAAGAAGGAAGGTTGCCAGCTCAGTGGTGCAGAGGATTGAGGCACTGGATGCCACACCTTGTGCCATGCCGGCGACTCAAGTTCTGGAGCGAGCGCGGGTCACTGGGAAATGGCAGGGGTGGGAGAGGATTGAGCACCCGCAGGGCTGCTCTCCTCCCTGGGGGGGAGGCTGGGGATTGCTCAGTCCATCAGCAGCTCCAAGTGGAGTCCAGGAGTGCTGTAGTTCGCTGAGCAGCACACAGAGAGCACCCAGAGAACAGGGGCGGCCCCACCCCAGAGGGGTTAAGCTGGGGGTACCGAATGTAGATAGAGGAAGGAGGAGATAGAAGGCACTGGTAGGAGGACTTCAGGCAGGGCAGGCAGGATGCCTGAGAGAGGCCCCGCAGACTGTGACTGGAGGGAAAAAGATTTGGAAAAAAAAGAAGGAAGGCTGTTAGTGTTAATTATGTGATCAGAGATCTCATTCAGCCAGAAGGGAGCCCTATATGCAAAGGACCTTTGGCCAAGAGAATTTTTCAAGAATGGGATGGCTAGTGAGCCCTTAGTTGACCCCTGGGTTGAGTAGGTAGAGTGACTAACATTTAGCATGTGTTGGCGGCAAGGAGGGGCTTTACCGAGTAGTATTTTCTTGCCCAGGAGGCATGTCTGATATTTTATTCTGTTAGTGAGGTTAAGCCAGTTTGTTTGTTCATAGGGTGTACAGGAGTGCGTTAGGTTGTCTGCCCCCAAAGTGAGTTAACAGGCCTTATTAAGGACTGTAATTACATGCTTCAGCACTGTGTCTGAGGCTGACTCATAAACTACCAAGCCGTAGACAATTATTGACTTGATGGAGCTTGAGACCTTAAGATGGAGGGTGGCGGGTGTAAGATATTGTTTATGCCAGTACAGGACTCCAAGTTTGATATTTACTGTATCAACCATATCTATGTGCTGAGCATAGGAAAGGGTATCAACAGCTATGACCCTGAGGTACTTGAAGGTGTGTACCTGTTCTAAAGGTGTGGCCTTGTTGTTAATTCTTGTCAGAACTGGGTAAGTTTTCTAATTCTGGGGGCTCAAAATCAGCATCATTTTAGTTTTCTTATAGTTAAGCAGTTTCTATGAATTGAACCATTCCTCCAAGCAGTGGAAGGTGGTCAAGAGCTCCTTCTGCAGCTGATCAAGCTACAAGCCGCTAGTCAGAATGACTGCATCATTGGCATACAGAATGATTTTGCTCTCACAAGCCTCAATGAGTTCTCCATGACCTTCAGGTCTACACCTCAGCTTGCTAAACTTCCCTCTTTTCTTGATTTTTCATAAATGACAGAGGTTTTGTCATTCAAATAAAGTACCATCTGCATTTAAGTAACTTAGCAATGTGTTACAACTTCATTAATAGGCAACAGAAACAATTTATTTCAAACGGCCTTCTTACAATGTTCATTCATACTGGGAATGCACTGTTGCTGGGTGCCTGTAACATCGTACCTGTAAAATGGAATTCAGAACCGCACAAAGAACTCTTCTAAACTTTCTGTTGCCCCTGCTGTCAGTATATTTGCAACTCAAATCACAGTTCATTGCCAGATAAATGCATCATTACCTAAATGCAGTCCACACTGGCTGTTTACTGAACTTCATAAGTCACACAGACAATATCCAATCCAAAATCCTACACATGCTTGGTACTCTTCAAAGAAACAAGCACTGTATCCCCATTCAGCAAAGCAGAAGATCATCTCAGAAATGATAATCTGGTCACTGACTACAGTGGTGTGGTCTACAGCGATGCATCCATGTTTTCCCTTGTCAGACAGGACCCACTTTATAGCATCTTTTTTTTCATCCTATCCTGGCCTCTGCACACCCACCACTGCTCTCTGGAGTCTCTGTTGACTTGGTCATTCATGAAGGACAGGTACCTCTCCCATAGTATGCCCTTTGCTTTCAAGTTCTGAATGGGCAACCTCCCTAGTTACCTTACCATCATTCTTACCAGTCACCCCCACTAGTCCACAATGTTGCTGCTATGAGAACTGCTAACCTCACTGTTCCCCACTGAAATGCCAGAGTGTGCACTGTATTTATTTTTTTTAATTTTATTTTTCTTATTTTGTATTGCTCTGCATTCTGTGTGTTACCATACTGCACATTGAAACTTGTAATTACATGTACCTGTATTGCCCTTCCTTACTATGCTCTATCTGTTAATACCTTTTTTATCTGCCTTGAACTGTGTCATATTTCCTGATTTGACTTTTGTTTTGCAATTAATGTACCATTATAACTGTTTGACTACATATACCATCTGTATTTATCCATATGTTTCTCCCATTTATACCTTATATATCACCCCCCCAGATCTTCTTGGAAACAAGTTTTACAAGCTCAGTGTGCCTTTTAGGCCAAGACGTACACATGAACATTGTGTTTATAACTAGCACAAACACATTTGGGAAACACTGACTTCCTCTTAAGCTCTTTTATTTAATTCTTCAGCATGTTTGCCAAGTGTATGCAGGGTATAATAATGTATTACATTTTTAGAGGTTTGCAAAAGGTCTCTCTCAGTAGTACATCAATACAATTTTGTCCTTTATGGACAGCCTACAGATGCAGCCAGCAGGGTGTAGTCTTAGTCTTTGTTGCGATGAACCAAGTATGCATGCTCATGGTATTATGAAAAGGGATTAGAGTTAAATATGGAAGCATAATGTTCTTATGTTCCCCCGGAAAAGCCTATAGTGTTAAATATTACTCTAGGAAAAATGTATTTACACACCTGCTGACAGTTCATTTCCAGGTGGGAGCCTCTTGTCTGCTCTGCACACTGCTGTTTCAATCTTCCCACTGTGAGATTTTAGACAGCTTGTCTGCTGAGCCTGGCCAGGCCTATTGATATTTATGCATTCCATTCACACTCCAGTCAGATCCTATAAGTTGCAGATCTTTCCGATTTGGAAGCTATTAAGATGCATGACCCCCATAGCTATTTATTCTGTGGTGCAAGAGCCTTTGCAATCAGCTTACACTTGAAGAAGAAAGCACAAATCATTACTGTTCAAATATTGTCCTGTATTGTGTCCATTTGTACTCCATCATACCACAGTTAGGAGCTTTAATGCATTCATTTATCCCAGAGACACAGGTTATTATGTGAGACATTCTTTTCTGTATGAAAGATGTAGGCTAGAAATGTTACTTGGAGCAGGCAATTGCTGCTAATTCCAGTTTTAATGCCTTTTTACCGCATCCTGTTTTCTATTATGAGGATATATTATTATTTGCTTAATTCTCTAATTCTCCCTGTTTGTGTGCTCCAACATTGACCAACACACACACACACACACACACACACACACACACACACACAGAGACACACACACACACACACACACACTTATTTGCAAAAAACTGTGTTAATGCACCAGTTAGGGACAACAGTACAGAAATGTGGCATTAGTGTTTCCAACCCTAACTCTCCACCACCACCCCCCCAAACAGCAAAAGGACAGGATCACACAAGCAGTAAGTAAGTAAACTTTTATTTATAAAGCACCCATCCCTGGGGGCTCTAGGTGCTATACAAGAATAGGATAACAGCAATAGACAAAAATAAAACAACATAGGATGTAAAATAAACATACAAGTCATTTTTAAAATAAATTAGTTAAGACTTAATATAATTAAAAGTTCAGCAAAATCAGTAATCTAAATAAAATGCTTCCTTAAATAGGTGGAACTTTAGACTCCTATAAAAGGCTTCCAGTGAGGGGGCCTGTCTCAATTAATCATAGGCAGCTATTAGTAGATATAACAAACAATATACAACTGTTTCCAGATGACACAAATACTGCAGCACTGATGTGATACCTTTGTGGATTTGTATCTGCAGCATACACACTGCAAGACATACACATTCACTGACACTGCAGATAGAAATCCATGATACTCAAATCACAATGCTGCTTTTGCTTCTGTACACAGAAACAGCATTGTGATACTCAAATCACAATGCTGCTTCTGTGTACAGAAGCACATGCCCCTGCAGCCAGGTACAAATCCATGATATCCTAATTACAAGAGTTATTTTTTCTGCAAAACAGCAGTCCTCTATGGGGCCAGCACTTCTGTAGCCTTGGGTACTCATGGACACTGTAAGACATATACACACTTGATGGGCCTGGACTTCTGCAGCCATAAGTGTAAGAAATATACACTGACCTCTGGCTGTGAATGTGCAGGCATCACAAACTCCATGATACCAAAATTGCAACAGTACTTCTGGGTGCAGAACCATAGGCTCATGAGGGGCCTGCACCTCTTTATCCACAGGTGTAAGACCAACTTCTGTCTCCAGAAGGGCAGTCAGCTGTGGGGCCTGCAGTTACACGGGTGGAAGTACTGTTGCAGTGTGGTTATCATGATTTCAGTAGCAGATCTAGACATTTTTCAAGGGGGGGGCTAGTAGTTTGTCATTTATGTAGCTTTATATAGAAAACCATGTAGTAGCAGATCATGCTCTCTAGTGAGGTAATTTGTACAGCATGCATGAGTACAACTGACTGCAGATGTGAAGGCCACATGGGGCATTCTGTCTTCAGAAGCACAGGCCCTCATGGGGGCTGTGCTTCTGCAGCCACACATACTCATGCATGCTGTATAATATACACACAGAGGTGTGGTTGCCTAATCACAGGTCACTGGGGGATCTGTACTTATGTAAGAGCAGATACAAATCAATGAAGGTAACACATCAGAGCCACTAGATTTGTGTAATCTGGAAACAGTTGTATTTTGTTTGTTTTACCTGATTATGGCTATATGTGGTTACTTGTGTGGTCCTGTTCTTTTGCTGCTTGGGGGGAGGTGGTAGTGGGGAGTTAAGGTTGGAAACCCTAACACTACATTTCCCTACTTTTATGGCATTAAGTTGAACCCTAACTGGTGCATTAGCACAGTTTTTTTTGCAAATAATTGTATACTCATTTATATAGGCTTCTATAGGATATGTGTGAACAGGTGCAGATGTGAAAGACCCTCTGGGCCCTGTGCAAAGGGAAGAATCTGTCCACCCACAGAAGAGCAGCAGTGAATGTAAAGAATTCATGGGGCTGTCTGGTGGACTGCGAAAACACAGAAGGAATCCATCTCTCAGCTGAAGCACAAAGCCATCTGGGATCCAAGGATGCAGAGGTGCAAGGCACTGTGCTAAAAAAACAGCTCATTTCACTATATGGTACTTGAACCCATGTGGGCAACTCTGCACCTTTCCTTCCCAGGCTGTGGTGGTGTCATATGATGGCACCATCTCCCAAACCTTGGCCGATCCAGCTGGCTCACTGAGCTCACCCCTGTCAGTTCAGCAGCATGTGATCTCAAAATAATGCAGAATAAGGGGTGCTAGCTGCACATTCGAGCAGACTTGATAGACCTTTAGGCCTTTATCTGCTGGCAAATTTCGTATGTTCGTATGTTCGTACTACTAACTGGGGTAAAGGTTGGCACTACACATAACGTTTCCTTTTTAAAATGTTGACCCCAAATTTTCAAAGATAGTCATTTTATGACTCCCCCTCATAAACATAACATGTGGCATTTATAGAATACTGGCCAAAATGTAATTTCATACCAGATGTCCAAAAACACATTTTGGCCATGGTTTAAAAATGACACCTGTCATGTTTATGAGGTGGTGTGAAAAAAATGGCTATATTGAAAGTTTGGAAACAAAATATTAAAAATTAGCAAAGTTATGCTTAAACATTGATACACTTCAACATCTGTTCATAACTTTGTCATGTTACCATATTTTACACCACATTTTCAGCATAGCCTTCTTTTGTCCCTCACATCTGAACCCGTTAGGTGAACATGTTCAAATCCTGGCCAAAACATGAGTTTGAAGAGCAACTGCAAAATCACCTTTTGGGCCAGATCTGAAAAATGTCATGTGTTGTTCTTGAGGTGGGATCCCAAAAAAGCAATGTTGAAAGTTTAATAGAAAAATATTGAAAAACATTAAAGTTGTAAGTGAAAGTTGAAATATTTCAGGGTTCACTCATCATGGTCATTTTACAATATTTTTTCACTCAGTGTTCAACATAGCCTTCTTATGACCTCACCTCATGAACCCAGTAGGTCAAAATGTTCAAATCTTGTCCAAAAGGTGATTCTGCTCAGTGATTATCCTGCAAATATATTGGGCATGCTAGTTTACTAGTAATATAGGCAGGCTATACAACTTTTAATGAACTCCTGGTTGTTTTATTTTAAAACTTGTGCACTGTATTGTGGAGCAGTGCTAATCCATTACAGGAAGCAGGAAGAGGGCATTTTAGTCCAAGGAGAGCATGTGGGGACTACAAACTAGTGCTAGAACCGTAATTTTAAAAACGGACACCTAAAATCCCCTGCCTTGGTCACGCATGAGTGGCTGACACCGGGAAAAGGGAGTTATTCTGAGTATTTTTAAAAATAATGTTCCTTGCCTGTGCTTCGGTGCCTTTGACCCCTACTAGACTTTCTGGGTCATTCAGGGCTACATAGCTCAGCCACGCTGCGAGCGACAGTTTCATTATCTTGAAAATATATTGGGCACACTAGTTTACTAGTAATATAGGCAGGCTATACAACTTTTAATGAACTCCTGGTTGTTTTATTTTAAAACTTGTGCACTGTATCGTGGAGCAGTGCTAATCCATTACAGGAAGCAGGAAGAGGGCATTTTAGTCCAAGGAGAGCGTGTGGGGACTACAAACTAGTGCTAGAACTGTAATTTTAAAAACGGACCCCTAAAATCCCCTGCCTTGGTTACGCATGAGTGGCTGATGCCAGGAAAAGGGAATTATTCCGAGTATTTTTAAAAATAATATTCCTTGCCTGTGCTTTGGTGACTCTGACCCCTACTAGATCTTCTGGGTCATTCAGGGCTACATAGCTCGGCCATGCGTGAGGCGGAGAGTGGGGCACGGGTCGGCGCATCTGAGACGCTGCCAGAGACATAGCGCTGCTCCGCTGCAGGTCGGTTGTGTTGGCTGTTGGCAGCTGATAACCAAAAAATTAAAACTGCAAAACTGTGAGTAGTAGTAATAGCAAACATGTTGAGTTGTTAACAGTGTGGGATGTTCAAGATGGGTGAAGAAGCTGAAAATTATGTGTGTGGTCACTGTATTGAAATACAGCAACTTAAAGAGGAGATTGTGTCCCTTAAAAGTAGATTAAAGGTACAGCTTGAGATTTCAACTCTTGAACAATATATTGATTCAATGGTATATCAGGGTGGAGACCAATCATGAATATGAGAATCAGACTACTAATAAAACTTTAAATGGGGAAATGATAAATGAGAGTGAATGGTCAATAGTTACGGGAAAACAAAGATTAAAAAGGGGCAGAAGGAATATTGGTGGAGTACCCAATATTTTAACCCCAAACAGATTCCAGGATCTTGCCTTGGAGGAGGATGTTGTGGCCACATTGCCAATGGAACATGAACCTGACATTAGTCCACCAAGTAATGTTTGCACAAGCACACAAAAAAAAAAAAGGGCAGCCAAACTCAATTTGTGTCCCCGGGCATAATAAAGATTTGTTATTCATTGGGGACTCCATGTTGAGAAACACAGATGGAATCTTATGTAAGCATTATAATGAATCTACAACTCTCTGTGTACTTCCAGGGGCTGGCATTGGGGACATAATAAATCTCCTCCCAGGCCGACTTGATAACACTAATACACCAACTACTATGCTGCATGTGGGAGTAAATGACGTTGGAAAAAGAGACATAATAGACATACAGAGGGATTTTGAAGAAGTAGGCTTAGCATTAAGAAATAGGGGATGCAAAGTTTGGATTTCCGGAATTCTACCAGTCCCTAGAGCAAATAACAGAATAAATCAAGAAATTTATAGATTAAAGGGCTAGTTTAAAAGATGGACTGCAAGACAAGGTTATTTTTACATTGATCCCTGGCAGAAATTCCAGAGGGAACATCTATTTGGAAGGGATGGTTTACATCTAAATAAAATGGGTAAATGGGTATTGGCACAACATTTAACAGAGACCATTCACCATCATTTAAACTCCATAAGAAGGGGGATGGGGGTACAAAACCCAGATAAGTTAAGAACCTAGTGGAACTTTATGTCCCTAAATGCTCAAAGTTTAAATAATACGTTTGATGAGTTATAAGTGTTATTAACTAGTCAAGATATCCAGGTCTGTGCAGTAGTAGAAACATGGTGGCAAGCCGAGGATACATGGGACAAACATATCCAAGGATATACACTTTTTAATAAAGATAAAACCCAAACCAAAGGGGGGGGTGGCAGTATATATTAAAGACACAATAATTACAGAACAAGTAGATATAAATAGCTGGCTTGATTTAGAAGCCCTTTGGGCTAAGATTAGTCCCCCTAAATCAGTTACAATAAATTTTGGAGTAATGTACAGGCCACCATCCACCAAGTTGATAGTAGACAAGGATATCCTAGCATTCATTAAACAGTTTTGCTTTTCAGGGAATGTTATTTTGGTGGGTGATTTCAATCTCCCAGGAATAAATTGGGAAATATTAAAGGCAAATTCAGGTATAGAATCAAGATATCTGGAAACTTTTAGCTTGGTAAATGTGGACCAAATTGTTGTCTCCAATACTAGGGGCCATAATATTTTGGATCTGGTGCTAAGTGACTTGGGTGAAAACATCACGGACTGTAATATAAACCCCCCACTAGGATCTAGTGAACAATCTATTATTAATTTTCAGTTTGAACAAGTAAATTCGGAAATGTACAGGTACAACGGTACTCCAGAGGTATAATAGGGCTGATTTTGAGTCCATGAGGCATGTACTTGAATGTTGGGATTGGAAAACCGATTTTGGTTCACAATCAGGTACCGAAATATGGGGAAAATTAACTAATAAATTAACTAATCTAGTTGAAAGGTATGTGCCCATTACTAATAAATACAATGGGGTAAATAAGAATGTTCCTCCACCATGGTTAACCCCTTTAGTCAAATCGCTAATTAAGGAGAAACATAGATGTTATCACTATGCTAAAAAGGTTAATACTGAGGAAAGCTGGGCATCATACAAAAAAAGTCAAAAATCAGCAAAAAAAGGGTATCTTTACAGCAAAAAGAAAGTATGAGTATACCTTGGCTGCAAGAGTAAAAGATAATTACAAACATAGGAACATAGAAACATAGAATTTGACGGCAGATAAGGACCGCTTGGCCCACCCAGTCTGCCCATTTCCCTACCTACTGGATAAGCTGCAGATCCTAGTTAACCAGCAGCCTACTTCTTTCTACCCCCAACCCCCAGAATTGCCTTATGACTATCCCATGCATGCTTGAATTCCACCACTGATTTTGACTCCACAACCTCCTCCGGAAGGCCATTCCATGCATCCACAACCCTCTCTGTGAAAAAATACTTCCTTAAATTACCTCTGAGCCCCCCTCTATCTTCAAATTGTGCCCTCTTGTTCTTGCACACCTCTTTTTGAAAGATGCTACCCTCTTGGACTTTGTTGATTCCTTGAGGTACTTGAAAGTTTCTATCATGTCCCCCTCCCTCCTTTCCTCGAGGCTATACATATTAAGCTCCTTAAGTCTCTCTTCATATGTCCTCCGTGCAGACCCTGCACCATTTTAGTTGCCCTCCTCTGGACAGCTTCCATCCTGTCTATGTCTTTGCGGAGATTGGGTCTCCAGAACTGCACACAGTACTCAGATGGGGTCTCACCAGCTGTCTGTACAGAGGATAATAACTCCTGTTTTCTACTGGTGATGCCTCTCCTATGCATCCCAGTATCCCCAGCCCTCCTTGCTGCCTTCTCACATTGCTTGCCCACCTTTAGGTCATCTGATATGACTACCCCAGGTCCCTTTCCATTTTGTTGTTGTTAGTATCTCACCCCCATTGTGTACTCTTCCTGGGTTTTTGTTTCCCAGGTGCATTACCTTGCACTTCTTAGCATTGAATCTAAGCTGCCATACATTTGACCATTCCTCTAACCTTGCCAAGTCCCTCTCATCCTTTCCACCCCACCCTGTGCATCAACTCTGTTGCAGATCTTAGTGTCATCTGCAAAGAGACATATTTTTCTTCCAGTCCTTCTGCAATGTCGCATAAAGACATTGAAGAGGACTGGTCCTAACTGGAACCTCATGCGGTACCCCGCTAGTAACCTCCTTTCTTCTGAGTGGACTCCATTTACTATTACTCTCTGTGTCCATTCTCCAGCCATTCTTTACCCAGGCTGTCATCTTGGGACCCACTCCCAGGCTGGCTAACATATATTAATCTTTTGTGTGGGACTGTGTCAAATGCCTTGCTAAAGTCTAGGTAGGCATGTCCACAGCCCCTCCCTGATCTACTACTTGGTCACCCAGTCAAGAAATCTATCAGATCTGTCTGGCATGACCTTCCGCTGTGAATCCATGCTGCCTAGGGTCTTGTGCCCTCTGGCCTCTAGATACTCGACAATTCTTTCCTTTAGAAGTGATTCCATCATTTTCCCTATCACTGAGGTTAAACTAACAGGTCTATAGTTTCCTGCTTCTGCCTTGCTCCCACTTTTGTGAAGGGAATCACATCTGCCCTCCTCCAGTCCTCGGGTACCACCCCATCCTCCCATGATTTGTTAAAGAGGGTAGTCAGTGGTGTCACTAGTTCTACCCTTAGTTCTTTTAGAATTCTGGGATGAATCCCATCAGGCCCCATTGCTTTGTCCACCTTCAGTTTTAAGAGTTCTTTCAGAACCCTTTCTTCTGTAAATGGGCTGGTATCAACTTCTGTATCAGAGTGTTACTACTGTTTGTTTTATGTACCTCCCCTCTTCCTTTGTAAATACTGAGCAAAAATATTTGTTTAGTATCTCTGCCTTTTCATTCTCCCTCTGCCCACCCTCTCTCCCTTTATTAAGCCTCACTATCCCTCCCTTGGTCTTCCTTTGCTCCCTGATGTACCTATAAAAGGTTTTATTCCCTTCTTAACTGAGTTGGCTATCTTTTCCTCAGTTTGGGCCTTTGCTGTTCTGACTGCCTTCCCAGCCTCCTTTTGCTTTAACTGATACAGTTCTCTGTCCTGCTCCTGCTGCGATTCCTTGTACTTCCTGAATGCTTTCTTTTTCTCTTGAACCTTCACTGCCACTTCCTTTGAGAACCATAGTGGTTTCTTACATCGTCTTGTTTTGTTTATTTGCTTCACACAAAGGCTCGATACCTCTGTGATGGCAGTTTTTATTATTCCCCATTGTTCTTCCACCCTCCTTCCTGCCTGTTTGCTAGTGCATTCCTTAGGCACTCACCCATTTTGGCAAAGTCAACCCTCCTAAAGTCCAGTACTTTTGTCTTTGTATGGCTTGACTCTATTGCTGTGTTTATTGTGAACATACTGTTCGATGGTCGCTAGTTCCCAGATGGCTACCCACTTCTACATCTGTGATCCTCTCTCCATCTCCATTCGAGGTATCAAGTCTAATATTGCTCTCTCTCGAGTGGGCTCCAGTACTAGTTGTCTAAGGCATGCCCCCTGTAGGGCGTCTAGAATAACTGCACTCTTCGAAGTGGCAGCTGCAACTGCGCTCCAGTTAACATCTGGCATATTCAGATCACCCATCAGCAATATCTCCCCTTTTTCTGCCATTCTAAGTATACTTTCTATCATTTCCTTGTCCATTTCCTCTCCCTGAGAAGGGGGTCTGTATACAACCCCTGTGCGGATTGTGGTGCCATTGCCTGTCTCCAAATTTACCCACAGTGCTTCTTCTCCTCCCTGTTTACCCTTTTGTTCTGTTGCTTTTATTCCTTCCCTTATGTAAAGAACTACTCCTCCCCCTCTTTTACCCTCCCTGTCCCTCCTGTAGATAGTGTATCCTGGTATGTTTACGTCCCAGTCATGGTTTTGTGTGTACCATGTTTCTGTGACTGCCACGATATCCAGATGTTCCTCCTCCATCAAGGCCACTAATTCAGGAAGCTTGTTACCTAGACTACGGGCATTGGTACTCATTGCTCTCCATTTTTTGATGGCCTTACCTTCTGTTGCAGCATCCCCCACTGACCGTTCTACCTTGGTCTTTTTCTCATTTAGTACCCTGTTTTGTAGGGAGAGGCTGGGATTTTTCTGCTGCTTGTCAGTGCCTCCCCCATTGACTAGTTTAAAAGCTTGCCAATGAAGCATTTAAACCGATTGCTCAAAAGACTTGTTCCTTCCTGGACAGATGCAGACCATCCTGCCAGTATAGGCTGGTGTCCTCCAGGTGGAACCCCAGTCCCCAATGAAGCCAAACCCCTGTGCTCCGCACCATTTTTTCAACCATTCATTAAACTGCATGGTGCCAATTACCCTCGCCTCCCCCATGCCTTTGACAGGCAGCACCTCTGAGAAGGATACTGTGTTTGCTACTTGTCTTAGGCCCCTCCCCAACTCTGCAATGTCCTCCTGCACTGCTCTAACCTCATGATGAGCCAAGTCATTTGTCCCTAGGTGGACAATTACGTCCAGCTCAGAATCCCTTGCAGCTGTTGTTGTGATCCTGAGGATGCGCTTCCTGTCCCTCCAAGCCATGGCATCAGGCAGGCACCTTACTTCAGATTTCCCAGCTCCTCCCAGTTCTATCCCCCTAATAATTGAGTCCCCCACCAGGAGCTGCTTCCTTTCCTTGTGGTGTCCTCTGCCTCCTTCCTGTGGGCCTCCCTTGTGACAGTTGTCCTCAGCCTCCTTAGTCTCCTCTGCAGGTGTGTATCTATAGGGAGCTATGCTCCCCAGAATGGCGTATGGATTGTGGTGTGTAACATGTGACTGGGTGTGCCTCTGTTTTACCATCCTCATCCTCCCTGAGCCCACTGTGGTCCAACTGCTGTGCTTTCTTTGCAACTTCTGAGGTAGTGGTGGTGGTTCTGGTGCTCCCAGGATGGGGGAGGTTCCTTTCCTACTGTCCATTGTGGCCTGGGGGAAGGTCCCCGCACTACTGTCCAGTGTGGCCTGAAGACGGGAAACTTCCTCCCTCAGGGCAGACAGTTGTCTGCAAATAGGGCAGCATCTCGGCCTCCAGAAAGACAAATCCTTTTATTCTTATATAAATTGTAAAAAAGGGAAAAATACATCTATTGGTCCCCTAAAAACTAGCAGCGGGGTAAATTTAACCAATAATGTGACACTAGCTGAGGAATTCAATAATTACTTCTCTACAGTTTTTAATGTTTGTTCACTATCTGATCAAGATGTCACTACCACATTACAGTGAAAATCCAGCTATAAGATAGACAGAGCCAGTGTACTCACGAGACTCAAGCAAGTCAAACAGAATAAGGCACAGGGACCAGATGGTATCCATCCTAGGATGTTAAAGGAATTAGCGGAAGTCCTGGTGGACCCTGTGACACACTTGTTTCAAAGATCTATAGATACAGGAGAAGTACCAGATGTGTTGCGTCAAGCTGTAATAATCCCTATACACAAGAAAGGATCACGACAAGTAGTTTCCAACTATAGGCCTATAAGCCTGACCTTGGTGTTGGGAAAAATCATGGAAGGGATAATAAAGGATTTTATTACTGACTTCCTTGAAAAATCTAATAAAAAAGATAGATCCCAGCACGGGTTTAGGAAAGGTAGATCATGCCAGACAAACTTACTGGAATTCTATAATAAGGTCAGCGAGTCCCTCGATAGGGGTATCCCAGTTGATGTTATTTACCTCGACTTTGCTAAGGCCTTTAATAAAGTCCCACATGCGGAACTAGTTAAAGTCATCTTACACATGGAACTTCCAAACTGGACTGCACTGTGGATTAAGGCATGGCTGGTAAACAGAAGCCAGAAGGTATGCATGAGGGGATAATTCTCAGGCAAAACCTGTGTGACCAGTGGTGTACCCCAGGGATCAGTCTTGGGACCGTGCCTTTTTAACCTTTATATATCAACAATGCAGGCTAACAAGTAGGTTTGATTAGCCAAATTTGCCGATGATACTAGGCTAGGGGGTCCAGTGAATAATATGGCAGCACATAACAACTTGCAATTAGCCCTTAATAACCTGGGATTATGGGCAATCCAAAAACAATCCTTATTTAATATAGATAAGTGTTCTGTTATGCATTTTGGTAAAACCAATAAACTCCTTAAATATAACTTGGGAGGCACAATAATAAAGATAACACAGGATGAGAGAGATTTGGGCATTAATATCAGTAACAATCCGGACTTCAGTGCACACTGTAATAAGAACGTCAAAAAATCTAGCAGTATTGTACATTGTATAAAAAACATATTAATAGTAAAGAAAGGGAAGTCATAGTCCCCTTATATACTGCACTTGTGAAGCCCCACTTGAAGTATTGTGTGCAGTTTTGGGCACTTTATAAAAGACAAAATGTGGGAACTTTGGAGAGGGTTCAGAGGAGGACAACAAAGATGATTAGAGGATTGGAGGGACAGAGTTATGACCAAAGGTTAAATTCATTGGGACTGTATTCACTGGAGTATCGTAGGATGAGGGGGGATATGTGTCTGATATATAAGGCCCATACAGACTCTTTTCCTTGGGATAGTATGGGGCTGAAGCAGAGGGATCATAGTCATAATACTAGGGCACATAACCTTCAATTGATTAAAGAAAGAACAAATACAAATAAGAGGAGGTACTGGATTAGGAACAGAGTAACTCAAATCTGGAATTCACTGCCCGGTGAGGTGGTTGAAAGCAAAACCATATCCGAATTTAAATTAATGTTGGATCATTATTTAATTGGAAAAGGAATTAAAGGATATCTGTAGGTTTTAAAAAAAAATGCGAGCTTATGGACTATGGTCTTAAAAATGCTCTGTAATATCAATGAAATCAATGACTGCAAAATCACCATTCAGGACAACTTAGAAAATGTTCGCCCCCCCCTTGCTTGTGAAGTGTGATGCCAAAAAGGACAGAAAATGTGGGGTAAAAATAGGGGAAAATGACAAATTTATGAGTAAAAGTTCAAAACCCATTGAAATACATTAAATTGCACTTACCTGATTTTCTCATATGCAATCGCTAGTTCCAGAAGCAAGACATATTTTCATTCAGATAGTGAATCAAAGCTGAGGGATACTTTTAGGTGAGTGAGGGTGTGTGGGGTGTGTGTATGTGTGGGAGGTGGTGGGTGCTGAGTTGGGGTGGGCTGAGGGGGTCAGAGTAGCAAAGGGACTGTTTTATTTTTTACAGGTTTCTTAAAGGAAAATAAAAAAAAGATCAATGAGGCATGGTTTTCTTTATTTACAGTGATACCAGCTGACACTGGAGATTGGGCACCACAGTGTCGGGATAAAGTTCAGTGGCACCAGGGGTGGGCACCGCAGTGCTGCAATCTATTTGTTTAGGGGAAGGAAAATTCATCTGCTTTAGAATTCAAATGGAGAGGAGAGGGAAAACATTGTATGAAAGATAAGTTTGGAACTCAGGTTAAAGCTTTGATCCATGAGCCATCTCTTTCAATAGGTTGCATGAGCTTTTTTAATTTTTAATCAAAAACTTACAGATCAAATGGGTGAGGGGGGATGATTAATAAACCTAAACGTTCAGTAGAACATGATTTCTTGGAGATGATCTCTCCTTCCCTCTACCTGCATGGGTTCCTCTTTCGGTATTGAAATGAGATGGATGAGGAGGAATAGGCACTGGGGAAAGACACTGCGCCAGTTGGCCCAGGGGTTTATTAGTTTCACCTTTTATGAAATGCAGTTGGCAAAACAAGAAAGGAAATCAGAAACAAATGGCATGTTTTTCTGTTTCAGATCATTATGGTGTAAATATGTATGTGTGTGTGTGTGTGTGTGTGTGTGTGTAAAGGAGGTTTCTCCTTTGATATTTTCAGCAGTTTATAAACGATGTGGATGAGGAATGGTCAGAGCTGTTTTATTTTCCGACTGTTTGACCGCCTTTTAAAACCTCAAATTACATTTAAACTAGAATATTGGCAACAGTCAGTGTGCCTTCAGCTCTGCCTCCCTCCATTGTAAAATCTGGAAACTTGGTTTACTGTGGTGTAGATTTGATGGCAGGGGCTAAGGTTAACACTCTCCAAGATGTCTATTTAATATACTACCTGGTCTCTGGTGTTTTTTTACCCTCCATTTAATAATTTACTGAGCAGCATTAATAGCATGAGTGAGGCTGGAGGACAATAATGGTATTTTGTTAGGTGAGTGACAGAGTGATCATGTAATGGTGTCCCATGCATCCCTGTAGGTGGAAAATCAGGAAACAAAAGAATGATCTTGTATTTTTATTTTGATGGAGAGGTGGTATTTTCTCCATAAGTTCTGTCATCCCCAGCCACCCCCCAACCCCTTAAATGATAGTGTTTCATGCTTCCTCATTCACCTGGCTGATCTGAAGGCTTTTCCTCTCTCATTTTGATTCAACTATTTCTATATGACACAAAGTAGCCTTCACCGTGTCCCCTTTCTAAGAAGCCTTCAATGGTAATGAGATTTCTCCCCATTTGGGTTACTCTTTGAAACCTCTTTCTCTATATTTACTTCCGAATCTTATTCTGCAAATTGCAAGGATGTGGCGGTCCCCCATCTTCAGGTAGGGATGCCCTTTTCTGTGAATTCTGGAGCTAGGAAACAATTTTTATCTAAATGTCTGTATAAGGTATTAGTATAGCTTAAATTATTAGGAAATTATGGGATAATAGTTGTGACAGGGAAACCCCTGCCACTTCTGAGAACCAGCTTCTCTTTACACTCTGTTTCAACAGTTCTACTACTTCTTTAACTTAATCAGACCTTTCAAATTTCTTAGTTCATAAGGTTGGCCACCTATGGAAGCCCCCCCCCCCTTTCTTCTTGCCCATGGTTGGTGTTGAATTGATGACATAATTGACAGGTTAGGAAATTCATAGTTCATTACTACCCTAGACTTTACTAAATTATATTGGCAAATTCCCTTATCCCCTGATTCCCATTACAAAACTGCATTTAGTACCCCCAATTGGCTTACATCAGTTTGTGAGAGAGGCTTTTTGGCTACATAGGGCCTCAGCTACTTTCCAGTGATTCATGGATCAGATTTTAAGACCACATATGGAGTACTGTGCTGCATACCTAGATGATGTGGTAATTTTCAGTCCTGATTGGAAAACCCATATACAACATTTAGACAAAGTCTTTCAGTCCATTTCAGAGGCAGGTGTGACCATAAACCCCACAACATGTACCCTTGCAAACACAGAAACCCAGTACTTGGGTTTCATTTTAGGGAAAGGACAGGTCAAGCCTGAAGTGGAAAAAGTGACTGCTGTGACAAACAACCCTATACCAACTATATAAAAAAACATGTGAGATCCTTCCTATGATTGGCTGGATATTATAAAAGGTTTATACCTAATTGTTTGGCTATTGCCTGTCCTTTGATGGACCTTACTAAAAAAAGGCACCCAGACAAAATTCAATGGTCCCACGGTTGTTATGAGGCCTTTAGGAGCATCAAAGCCATTTTGTGTACTGCCCCAGTGTTGCAAAGTCCTGACTTCAGCCAATCTTTTGAAGTGCACACTGATGCCTCAGAGGCAGGTATTGGAGCTGTTTTTACTCAGAGAAAAAATGGTTCAGAACATCCTATTATATACATTAGTAGGAAGTTACATGAGAGGGAAAGAAAATATGCGACCATAAAGGATGTTCAGCTTTAAAATGGGCTGTTGAATCCCTCAGATACTACTTGTGGGGTACTGAATTTAAGGTAATTTCAGATCATAACCCCCTCTGCTGGCTCATAGAAACATAGAACATAGACTTTGACAGCAGATAAGGACTGCTTGGCCCACCTAGTCTGCCCATTTCCCTACCTACTGGATAAGCTGCAGATCCTAATTAACCAACAGCCTATTTCTTCCTACCACCCCACAAGAATTGTCTTATGTATGTCCCATGCATTCTTGAATTCCCTCACTGTTTCTGACCCCACAACCTCCTCAGAAAGGCATTTCCATCCATCTACCACCCTCTCTGTGAAAAAAAACACTTCCTCACATTACCCCTGAGCCATCCCCCATCTATCTTCAAATTGTGTCCCCTTGTTCTTGCACATCTCTTTTTCTGAAAGATGCTACTCTCCTGGACGTTGTTGATTCCCTTGAGGTACTAAAAAGTTTCTATCATGTCCCCCATCTCCCTCCTTTCCTCAAGGGTATACATATTAAGCTCCTTTAGTCTTTCCTTGTATGGCTTCTGCTGAAGACTCTGCACCATTTTAGTAGCCCTCCTCTGGACTGTGTCCATCCTGTCTATGTCCTTGCTGAGATGGGGTCCCAAGAACTGCATGTAGTACTCCAGATGGGGTCTCACCAACTGTCTGTACAGAGGGATAACAACCTCCTGTTTTCTACTGGTGATGCATCTCCCTATACATTCCAGTATCCTACCAGCCATCCCTACTGTGTTCTCACATTGCTTGCTAACCTTTAGGTAATCTGATATGATTACCCCCAGGTCTCTTTCCATTTTTGTTGTTGTTACTACCTCCCCCCCATTGGGTACTTTTCCCCTGAGTTTTTGTTTCCCAGGTGCATTACTTTGCACTTCTTTGCATTGAAACCAAGCTGCCATACTTCTGACCATTCCTCCAACCTTGTCAAGTCCCTTCTCATCCTTTCCAGCCCCCGTGTATCAACCCTGTTGCAGATCTTTGTGTCATCTGCAAAGAGGCATACTTTTCCATCCCGTCCCTCTGCAATGCCACCTATAAAGACATTAAAAAGGACCAGACACAGTACTGAACCCTGCTGTACCCCACTAGTAACCCCCTTTTCTTCAGAGTGGACTCCATTTACTATTACCTTCTGTGTCCTGTTGTCCAGCCAATGTTTTAACCAGGGTACCACCCTGGGACCCACTCCCAGGCTGGCTAATTTGTTTATTAATCTTTTGTGTGGGACTGTGTCATTGCTTTGCTAAAGTCTAGGTAGGCCATGTCCGCAGCCCCTCCCTGGTCTACTACTTTGGTCACCCAGTCAAAGAAATCAATTAGATTTGTCTGACATGACCTTCCCACTGTGAATCCATGCTACCTTGGGTCCTGTGCCCCACTGGCCTTTAGGTACTCAACAATTCTTTCCTTCAGAAGTGATTCCATCATTTTCCCTACCACTGAGATCAAACTGACAGGTCTATAGTTTCCTGCCTCTGTCTTGCTCCCACTTTTGTGAAGGGGAATCACATCCACCCTTCTCAAGTCCTCAGGTGCCACACCATCCTCCCATGATTTGTTAAAAAGGGTAGTCAGTGGTGTCACTAGTTCTCTCCTTAATTCTTTTAGAATTCTGGGGTGAATACCATCAGGCCCCATTGCTTTGTCCACCTTCAGTTTTAGGAGTTCTTTCAGAACCCTTTCTTCTGTGAAGGGACCGGGATCAACCTCCCATTAAGACTGCTTCTATTGATTGGATTAGGTACCTCCCTCTCCTCTTCTTTTGTGAATACTGAGCAGAAGTATTCGTTCAGTATCCCTGCTTTTTCACTGTCCCTCTCTGCCAACCCACCGTCCCATTTATTCAGCCTCACTATCCCTCCATTTATCTTTCTATGCTCCCTAATGTACCTATAAAATGTTTTATCCACCTTCTTAACCAAGTTGCCAAGTTGGCTATCTTTTCCTTGGTTTGGGCCTTTACTATTCTGACTGCCTTCCCTTCTTACTTCTGCTTTAACTGGTACAGTTCTCTGTCCTGTTCCTACTGTGCTTCCTTATACTTCCTAAATGTTATCTTTTTCTCCCTAACCTTCCCTGCCACCTCTTTTGAGAACCATAGTGTTTTTTCTTTCATTTTGATTTGTTTATTTGCTTCACACAAAGGCTTGTTGCCTCTGTGATGGCAGTTTTGATGTTTCCCCATTGTAGCTCCACCCCACCTTTTGCCTGTTTGCTAGTGCTTTTCTGAGACACTCTCCCATTTTGACAAAGTCAGCCCTCCTGAAGTCCAGTACCCTCACATTTGTATGGCTTGACTCTGCAGCTGAGTTTATCATGAACCACACTGTTTGGTGATCACTTGTTCCCACATGGCTACCCACTTCTATATCTGAGATCCTCTCTCTATCCCCATTTGAGAGTACCAGGTCTAAGACTGCTGCCTCCCCAGTGGGTTTCAACATTAGCTGTCTGAGGCATGCCACCTGTAGGGCTTCAAGAATGGCCCTGCTTTTGGATGTGGCTGCAGCAAAGGTGCTCCAGTTAACATCTGGCATATTCACGTCCATCATCAACAATATCTCCCCTTTCTCTGCCATCCTAAGGATACCTTCTGTCATTTCCTTGTCCATTTCCTCCCCCTGAGATGGGGGTCTGTTTACAACCCTTGTGCAGATTGTGGTGCCATTTCCAGTCTCCAGGGTGACCAACAGTGCTGCCTCTCTTCCATATTTACCCTTTTGTTCCATTGCTTTTATCCCCTATCTTACATGGAGATCTATTCCTCCCCCTGTTCTACTCTCACTGTCTCTCCTGTAGATTGTGTACCCTGGTATGTTGACATCCCATTCATGGTTCTCTGTGTACCATGTTTCTGTGACTGCCATGATATCCAGGCATCCCTCTTCCATCAAGGCCACCAGTTCAGGGAGCTTGTTACCTAGACTGCAGGCATTGGTACTCATTACGCTCCATTTATTGATGGTCTTACCCCTTTTTGCCTCATCCCTGTCCTTACTGCCTTTGTCTTTTTCTCCATTTACATCTGCCCTTCTCCCTATCGATGTCACTACTTTAGTGTTTACCTCACTAACTACCCTGATATTTTTTGGGGGTGCTAGGATTTCCCTGCTCCTTTTCTGTGCCTCCCCCCTTGGCTAGTTTAAATGCTTTCCAATGAAGCATTTAAACCTATCACCTAGGATTCTGGTTCACCTTCTGGACAGATGCAGACCATCACACCAGTATAAGCCTACGTACCTCCAGGTGGACCCCCAGTCCCCAATGAAGTCAAAACCCTGAGCTCTGCACCAGTTTTTCAACCATTGATTGAATCCCATGGTGCGGAACACCCCATGCCATAGACAGGCAGTACCTCCGAGAAGGTTATCATGCATGCTACTTGTCTAAGGCCCCCTTCTCAACTCCACAAACTCCTCCTCCACTGTTCTGATCCCTTTCCCAGCCAGTTAATTTGTCCCTAAGTGGACAATGACATCCAGCTCCCTTCCCTGAGCAGCTGCTCCCGCGATCCTGAGGATTCACTCCCTGTTCCTCCAAGCCATTGCACCAGGCAGGCACTTCACATCCCTCTCCCCTCCATCCCCCCCCAGTTCTACCCTTCTAACAATGGAGTCCCCCACCAGGAGTTGTTGCCTTCCCCTCTGGGTCCCATGCCACCCTCCTGTGGGTCTCCTTTGTGGAGGTTCCCAGCATCCTCCTTGGTCTCCACTGCAGGCGCCTCTATAGAAGAACCACACTCTGCCAGAACAGCATATGAATTGTGGAGCAGTACAACTGGAGAGATGCACCTCTGTTCCACCACCCTCACCCTCCCTGAGCCCACTGTAGTCCAACCACTCCTCTTTCTTGGCAACCTCTGTGGCAGTGGCAGTGTCCCTGCTAGTCCCTGGGTGGGAGACGAGGTCCCCCGAATCCTGGCCAACTCAACCTGGAGATGAGCAACCTCTTCTCTCAGTCCAGAGAGGTGCCTGCAGATGGGACAACATCGCATTCTCCAGAATGTCTCCAGGAAGACTGCGGCTCCAAAACCACTTCACTGCACCACTCCCATCATGTCTTATTTGAGGCCTCTTAACTTTTTTTTGTATACTTACTCTTTCCTCTCTCTGTTTTACATATATATATATATATATATATATATATAATATATTATGGTAGCACTATCGTGCTACCATAGTTAGGGTTGAGAAGCCATTTACATGTTAAACCTAAAATTTTGCACGTTAATAACTTTGCAACCATTCAATGGATTTGCCTGAAATTTGGAATACTCAATCAAGAACCACACCTCTTGGGATCTGCCTACTTTTGTACTGTTTGGGTATACAGCTGCGGAGTTATTAGGTGTGATCTGCACATGCATTTACGCTTTTTTGACTTCTTTGTTCATCCCTACAGGTCGCACAGTTTGCGCAACCAATCTGAAAACTTCAGGGAACATGTGGCCAGGGTCCCCAATGTGCCTTTTGAAGATTTCATGAAAAAATATTAAACTGTTCAAAAGTTATTCAAAAAACAATTTCCCATTATAAGTCAATGGGAAAAGTTAACAAAAAGTTTGACACTTTCACAAATGCACTTTTCAGTGTCACAAATGGCCTTAGTAGTGTCACAAATCCACCATTTTGTTTTCAGTTAGTGATCAGAAAAATGCTTGGCATTTAAAATTGGGACCCTCTAGGGACTCAATTCTTTCTGTGTTCACCTAGTCGGACCCTGAGGATGCTGGCCATGTCTTTATTTTGTGGTTAAACACCCCAGAAATATGTTTTTGAATTTTTTGGAAAAAGTAGAGTTGCAAAGTAATTAGCACGCTCCGACACTTTCGAAATCTGTGCAGCTTTCGCAAATCACGACACTGCTTTGCGACACTATGCCCAAAATAATAGGAATTCTTTGCCACCCTGCTGCAAATGAATAGTTTAGTCTTTTGGGCTGAAATTTGGAGACAAGGCAGTCAACGTCTCACACATGTGCCTTTTCAGGGTTTGATGGCAAAATATAGCATGAGTGCAAGTTACGGTACTCCAAAGTTGACACTTTTTCCTATTAACATTGTGGCATCCGCTGCATGACAGGAATTCTTTGCCACCCTGCTGCAAAATAATGGTTTGGTCTTTTTCATTGAAATTTGGAGGGAAGAAA
Source organism: Neoceratodus forsteri (assembly GCA_016271365.2). Taxonomy (NCBI): domain Eukaryota; kingdom Metazoa; phylum Chordata; order Ceratodontiformes; family Ceratodontidae; genus Neoceratodus; species Neoceratodus forsteri. The sequence continues at coordinate 940,398,462 of CM028131.1, forward strand.
GCCAACATCCCACAGATGTGCCTTTTGGTGGTTTGGTGAAAAAGTATTACAAGGTGACAAAGTTATGGCACTCTGAACTTCTCTTTTTTTCCCTTAGGATAACATTACAGCATTCGCCGCACCTTTCAGGGCCCGTATCTTGGAAACGGTGCGAGATATGGACTTTCATCAGAAAAATACTAATGAGGGCTAAGTACAAAACTAGCCAGGAAAGTCATAAATCATATGACTTTTAAATTTTTTTTCTACGTAGTACGGTTCCTGAGATATAAGCAATTTAGCATTCCAACTCCTCATTTTCTGCTCCGAGATCCATTATTATGCATACATTTTTTTTATTCACTGTCTTTCTCTATGCAGCTGTTAGGGAAAACCAGCCTGTGCACTTACATTGCTGTTACCCTTACCGCTTCCACTTGCGGTTCCGTACCCGTTTCACTTACCGTTCCCATCTACGCCACCATGTGCGTTACTCTTTGCGTTTTCACTTGAGCTTGTGTTTGAATTATTTTTACCATTTTGTCTACAGTACTGTTTCTCTTTCTGTTTTGCTTTGCATCCACATGCGCATTACCATTTGTGTTTGCGGGCACTGTGTTATTATGTGACAAGACATCATGTGGCGGGGCCCCGCGCTCCTGCCGCCGCATTACATTCACTATTTCTCGTTATCATTCTCAAAAAGAAGGGAAATTAGAGGGAAAGGACTCCATTTAATGCATCAGTTAGGGTTGTTCCACATCAACAAAAGTGAAGAAATTCGATGTTAGGGTTGAATCCCTCCCTTGCACTCCTCCATTGCCCCACAACCGGCATCGGGTGTAATAAAGGTCATCGGCACTACTCTCACCCCATCACATGTGGAAAGAAGCTGAGGAATAGGAGAATGGGGTGAGAGTTAAGACTGATGACCCCAACACACACCCCAATGCCGGTTCGGGGGATGGGCTGGAGGGGTGCAATGGGGTTTCAACCCTAGCATCAAATTTCCTCACTTTTATCACTGTGGAACAACCCTAATTGATGCATTAAATGGAGTTTTTTGCCTCTAATATATATATATATATATATATCATTTTTTATTCCCTATTTTCCTACTGCCTCCATGCCCTTAAAGCTCCTGATCTTCTTGTTCTGGAACAGGAAGTTCCTATATTCCTTAGTAGTCTCTTTCTTACTTGCTCAGAGTCAGACCTCCAGCAGCTGGGGGGGTGGAGAGCTACTCTTTTCCTTCTATGATGGTGAGTCTTCATCAAATAAGGGAGAAAAACCCAAGAATTATAAGATGATACCCCACACTCCAGCCCTATCATTTATCTGTTTCCCAAGGGGCCAGAATTGCCCATCAAGACACTGGTTTTCGATCAAGGAATGGGGCAAGAATGGATGTGAACAAAATGTAATGGAAAGGTTTGATGGAAAACTGTCATAAATGTCTTAGTGTAAAGAATGTTGATGACCACTTTGTTTATAGTGGAGAATGTATATTAAGCAATCTATATTGTTATTAGGAAGGACCCTGAGGCAGAGCATCTGGAGAGTGTGGGCAGAAGATCCATCCCTTCCGTGGACAGGAAGGTGGTAAGCAGTCAAAGATAACTGCTTCCCGCTTAAGGTGGGGAATGTGTGACAGGAAAAATCCTGCCACTTCTGAAGTCCAACTTCTCTTTATAATCTGTTGCAATAGTTCTACTACTTCTTTAACTTAATCTATCCTTTCAAATTCCTTAGTCCATAAGGTTGGCCAACTATGGGCACCCCCCCGACCCTTTCTTCTTGCCTATGCTTGGTGTCCAGCTTTATTTCTCTTTTTCAATCTAGGTTCCTGTACAGGCAGATTATGGTAGTGACCTCTGTTTGGCTTTAAAAACAACAGCCGATGTACCTTTCTGTTGTATTAAAATCTGCAAAAAGCATGCTGTCATAAAAGATGTGTCCTGGGAAGTAATTGTATTATGCGTAAACGTTTCACAATGTTAGAGGTTGTAAATGTATGAATTTGAGCTACTAGGGGAGAGATATTAAATGCCCTCATCAAGTAATAAGAATATATAAGAAATGAATTATGTTTGTCTTTCTAGAGCTAGCGGCTCTGGCAAAGATTCAGAGCAGCATCCCCTTTTTCCTCTTATGTTTCCCTTATGCCTTCATACCACCCTGTATTTGTAACCCCATTTAAAAAAAAAAAAACTTCTTCTGTAGAAGAAATAAAGCTTAGGGCTACGTCTAAAAGTCCCCTGAGCCCTTGCCCATGATAAGAGAATGGAGTGGCTTTCTTTTCCCTTCCCTAATTTTTAGACAGCCACTCCATGTAAATAGGTTAAACATTTCTGTTAGGCTGTATCTTCATTTTATGCAATCAGGGGACATAATTCCCCTCTTCATTTATTCGGCCAGGAATAGCTTACAAGACACAGCTTTTTGCTGTCGGAGGCTGCAGGATGAAATGTACAGTATGGGCTGCTATGCCGCCAAGAAGCCACTCCTTATTCTTACCTTCTGACAGTGCTGACTTTGGTTTTGCACTGCTCGGTTAACTTTGCTGTAGCAAATAAAACTCTTGCCCGAGTCTGTATATTGTTTATTTCAAAACAACTCTTCCATTTCAGAATTATAAATTATAAAAAAAGATTCCTGAATTGAAGAAACAGGAGCACTCCTTCCTCCCCTTACGTGCCTTGGTGTATGAGCATCCGTCCTCTGGCACAATTTCAGCATGGCATCATAACATCGCAAGACATTACAGTGCAGCAATATACCGTGTTGCCAATGCAGTGCAGTATATTGCCGGCATTAAAACTGAATGTTTTGTGTGGGGCTGTGCCCCCCCAAACACCCCCAGCTTTAATAACAAACTCTTGGGGAGGTTAACACTTAAATTTGCAAAAAGTGAAAAATAAAACATGCATTTCATGCATCTGGGATCATGAATCGAAACCCAGTCCACAGATGCACTGCCTCCCTTGCTGTCTATGGCTCTTCCCGTTGAGCCATGGCAGCTGCTTGCTGGCCCCTCATCCCAGCAGAGATCTTATCATGCGCCTGGGAAGGGTGAGTGGGTACACTACCATGCATATACCCTTTTGAAGTTTTTCACCTTCTCACTCTTCCCTATCACGCTGTTCCTGTTCACAGTTCTGATGTGCGCTGTAAAGCATATGAGATAGTGACCTGGTAGGCACAGAGTGGCTGTTTTTTTCCAACTGGTGCTTCACTTTGCTATCTGCCAGAAATTACCAGCCCTGCCACAGGAGTATATAGGGACAGAAACATCCCGAGTATTCCCTGAAGAAATGCTCTTGGTGCCCCAGGTACCGAATGAGGTACAGAGAAAGAAATAAACAGGCATACAGTGAATATGTGCAGAAAGCATAAACTATATTGAAAGCCCCTAAAGGTGCCCTGACATTGCCCTATTGGACTACAGTATATAGATACAATAAAATATATGTCTTACATAAAAATTATTGACCTCAGCAGTGGAGTACAAAAGGAATCCAGCACAGCATTATTTTCCCAGGAACTTGCTGCATTAAAAAGCAGGACTTTCCTGCTTACCAGAGGGTGCTTCTGTCTGGACTGAGCCTTGTAGGGAGGCAGCAGCCCATAGGGGCCACTTTTATATGGGAAAAGCTGTTAATCATGCTGGAGGGGAAGAAATGTTACCTGAATTAAAGGTGTTTTCTGTCTATAAAGAGGAATATTACCACAATAGGATGCCTTACATAGTAATAAACCAGATCTATGGTTCTCAGCTCTGTTTAAAATAAAAAGAGGGCTTATTTAAAAAGTTAAAGAAATGTTACAGTAGAGGCACATGACTTCTTAGGGGCCGGGTATATAAGGGCTACTATCCTTCACTGCTGTGTGTTGGTGAGTCAGTAGCTGCTGATTAGTGCAGGTGGAGGGCTGTGAGATGGGTCTGTTCTGCATCATTGATCTGAAGAGAGGGATATACCTATACCAAAGTTATCTCTAGTGGAAACTGAAGGAAGTTTGCCATGGTGAAAAACTGTCTTGTTTTGCTATTTCTTTTGAAGTTCATTATTTTATTATTTCTGATTCAATGAACATCACATGAACCAATGTGAAGAACATTACGAGCTGTGTTGTGTTCATCTGTTATACCACACTCCTCCACGTGTGTGTGTGTGTGTGTGTGTGTGTGTGTGTGTGTGTTTGTGTGTGTGTGTGTGTGAAGGAGGTTTCTCCTTTGATATTTTCAGCAGTTTAGAAGCTGTGTGAATGAGGAATGGTCAGAGCTGTTTTATTTTCCAACTGCTTAACTGTCTTTTAAATCCCCAAATTACATTTAAATTAGAATATTGTCAACAGTCGGTGTGCCTTCAGCTCTGCCTCTCTCCTTTGTAAATTCTGGAAACTTGGTTTACTGCGGTGTAGATTTGATAGCAGGGGCTAAGGTCAACACTCTCCTAGATGTCCATTTAATATACTACCTGGTCTTTGGCGTTTTTTTACCCTCCCTTTAATAATTTACTGAGCAGCATTAATAGCATGAGTGAGGCTGGAGGACACTAATGGGATTTTGTTAGATGAGTGACAGAATGATTATGTAATGGTGTCCCATGCATCCCTGTAGGTGAAAAATCAGGAAGAGAAAGAATGATCTTGTATTTTTTATTTTGATGGGGAGGGGGGATTTTCTCCGTAGGATGTCTCATCGCTAGCCACCCCCCCATATTTCTATATGACACAAAGTAGTCTTCACTGTGTCCCCTTTCTAAAACACTTTCAGCAGTAATGCGATTTCTCCCCCATTTGGGTTATCCTTTGAAAACCCTTTCTCTATTTTTGCATCTGAATCTTATTCTGCAAGTTGCAAGGATGTGAGGGTCCCCCATCTCCAGGTAGGGGGCCCCATTCTGTGAATTTTGGAGCCAGGAAACAATTTTTATGTAAATGTCTGTATATTGTATTAATATAGCTTAAATTATTAGGAAATTATGGGATAATAGTTGAACTCGTGTTATGCTTTTTTTTTGTAACAATGTTGCTTGTTCCATGTTTAGGAAGCCCCACTCCCTGCAGCTGTGGGGATCATCATTCCTTTTTTAAGTTGTATAGCATGTAACACAGATAATGTGGACATTTCTTAATTTATTTATACTATAAGAAGCAGAATCACTATGGTTGAGCTCTTGGGGAAGGTGAAGTACAGGTTCAAAGGGAGCATAATCCAGAATTTAAAAACCTACAGTTCCACTCCACGTGGGAGGTCAAGTGACTTTTGAACACATTGCATTTTGTTAAACATTTAATTTTTGGGCTTGGGAAGGTGGACCTATTGGGGAAACTTATCCTCTCTGCTTCTATATTTGGGGGAGTGAAATGTGTGCGGAAGCAGAAATCCATAAATATCCTTTAATCATCGATTAACCTTCTTGTCACTGGTTTCTTCCATTTTTCAGCGCTATGTCTGTGTTCATCATTACTTCACGATCATTATTGTTTGCTCTGCTCATTCATCTTTTCTTGCATAGCTTGCTTTGTATGTTATTGCTATAATAAGGCAGTGATAGGGCTTAGTGAGCCTGCCATGTTTGTTCTTTTCACCTCAAATGGTATTACGTAGGGTAGGTGTGAGAAAGTTGTGGGGGGTGGGCTCTAACAGATCCTCAGGGATTATAGTTGCCCCGCACCCTGGGAGAAGGTGGGCTGGGGATGAACAAAAGGCTCAGGGGATTAAAGGCCCCGTAAGACTGAAATGTAAAATGCACCAGTGTCACTTTAGTCGACCACTTAACACTAAAATGAATAATTTGATTATTTTTAATAATTGATCTTTTATTAATTAATTTATTTATTTTATTTATTAATCATTCAGATACAATATTTGAGCCAGAGCTCTTTTACAGAGGTTCCACATCATGAAACACAATACAAAGGTACACACATACATATATTAATACAGGAAAACAAAAAACTATTCACCATTAAATTTAGCTATGAATGGAAAATTTCAACAGCTGGGTACCTAGCAGGCAAAAAGAAAAGAGTAAATGAAAGCCGAAAGAGGTGTGTGTGTGTGGGGGGGAAGGGGTGGTATGGTAAGGAAAGAGAAGCAGCCTTAGATCTAAGGCCTTGTCAGTGGAAAGGAAGTAGAGGAAGCAGGAGAAAATAGTGAGTGATTGAAAGAAGGGCAAAGGGCCAAAGAAAAAATGGACATGGGATGTAGGAGAAGGGGAATAAGAAGGGGCTGTTTTTAAGGGGTGTACATATACATGAGAGGGTGAAAAGTCATACGTGGGGTCCCTGTAAGGAAAAATGGTAAGAGTCATGTAGAGTGGCCAAGTACAGGGAATTGGAGGGAAGAGGAGGAGACTGATGGATGAAAACATGGGAGTTCCTACCGAGAGAGGAGGTCAAGCAGGAACATTGCAAGAAGAAATATGTCTGATGCCCACCTGACAGTCACTTGCACTCCTGATCACGAGGTACTGTTTAAGTTCAGACTTAATTAATACTGATAATATGATACTATGGCCCCTATTGTAAATAAAATCTCAGATGGTCTAGGTGGGTTTCACTATATAACCCATGACTAGATACAATTATTTGTATCAATAACATTTAATACCAATTACAATATATCCTCTAACATAGCTATAAAAATGTGTTCCTATTGTAGGAATTTGTGTGGGAAACTGTTCAAGGAAGTATTTTCTGCAGGTAGAAAATAAACTAGATTTTTGTGTGATGGAGGGGTAAGTCTTGGGGTAGAGATAGGGACTTCTCTGCTTCATTTCCCAAGGTGGTATAAAGGTCAGCTTATTTACATGGACTGTCACCCTCCTCCACTCACCCCACTATAAAAATTCAGAGAGAGAGAGAGAGAGAGAGAGAGAGAGAGAGAGAGAGAGAGAGAAAGAGATAATATGGAGTTGAGAGAGAGAGAGAGAGAGAGATCACTGGTCACTTCACTGCTGCACCTGCAGTTGTTGGCATGCCTCCATCCGTGACTGCAGTAATCAAGAAAGTCTTGCTGTTTTCATACAAAGGATTCATGTGTATGGTTCCTCTTGCTAAGCAGGACACCCTGGATTGTTGGATGCCCAGAAAAGACATTTCTGGATTAAAAAAAAAAAACACCAGAAACTGGTAAATGAATGGGTCCATTAAGCTAGATTCAGGTGTTTGTTTGTCTTGTCAAATATGCCATTTTCAGTTGGCACAGTAGTATGGAAGGTTGAGGCACTGGAATGCCTTACCTTCTGCCATGCTGGTGACCCATGTTCAGGAATAAGCACAGGTTGCTGGGGGTCGGTGAGGTGGGAAAGGACTGAATGTCCTAAGGACTACTCTCCTCTACTGGGGAGGGGTGGGCAGATGATTTGGTCTTTGACTGCCAGTGGGTGGAGGTGCAGTGGTAGTGCATACAAATGAATGACTCATTGGGAGGGGCTGTGGTTCCATAGGGTGTGTGAGCCTCCATGCGCATGTCCTGATATGCTGCCACAGCGGGGGGGGGGGAGGTGCCAGGGAGAAAATGGAAAAAGGACCTGATTGTGAACCACTGCTCTGTGTATTTCCCTGGACCAATGATGCCACCTGGATTCCTGGAGGAACTCTGGATTGTGGACCTGGAAGAGGTCGATGTCCTTCCCCCACCAACCCCACCACAGGAGGAGAACAGTGAGGGATTCACTCCAGATAAGTGTGGGGGGTGGGTGCTGGCCAGGGAGAGGTGGGGACAGTTGCGGGATCGCTGGAGTGGTAAATAGCTGTATGAAAAAATACACAATTTTAATGTATTTTACATGTGTTTTAGTTTGAGAAAAAAAAACCAAGATGGTTGCCATCACGACATGAAAAAATGTTCTCTGCGTTGTGAGAAGCAAGTTGTGAGAAACCAAAAATGGCCTTGCAACAAAGAATTTTTCGTGTCATATCAGACGGTTAGGAAAACAAAACCTACTGAGCATGCTCAGAACAGCTAAAACACTTTTAAATCCCTGTAACTCTTGAACTGTTTAATATTTTTTCATCAAACCTTCGGAAGGCACTACATCAGCACGTTTCACTTCTACCCTGAAAGTGTTGGGGAAAAAATCCATTCTGTCCAGGCCATAGGTGAAGACAAAAAAAAATGTTAAATATAGGAAAAATTAGCCCTGTACAGTAAAATGACATATGCATATTTTAAAAACACATAAGTTGCCATCCCAGAATTTTCCATATATTTAGACCCTGCCTCCTAGACAATCTGTGACAATTTTTTGGCAATGTTGTCAAATGACACCAAAGCTCCTAAGGTGTAAAGTTAGAGGTTTAACATAGAACCTGTCTGCAAACCTAATTATACTGGTGCCACTGCTCTAGTATGATAGATATATAGAAAGATAGCTAGATAGATAGATGATAGATAGATAGATAGATAGATAGATAGATAGATAGATAGATAGACAGACAGACAGATGATAGATTGACAGAGAGAGAGAAAGAAAGATAGAAAGAAAGAGACAGACAGACAGACAAATAGGTAAATAGAGGAATAAATAGATGTGTGGGTAGATAGACAGACAGACAGAGAGACAGGCATATAGACAGATACTGTAGATAGACAGACATAATCGGATAGATGGATAGATAGATAGATAGATAGATAGATAGATAGACAGACAGACAGACAGATGAATTATGTTTATTTAGAAGATGTAACAATGCCATTCAGTCAAGGATCATTTCCAATTGTGTCCATAAGGATAGTTTCTTTAAAAGAAGATCCTTTAAAAACAGTTTTAAAACTCTCATTATTAATTTAAGAAAAATACAACATGTAACTAATGCTCATGGTTAGTGAAAAAGTGTGAGATCACATAAATTAAATAAAAAGCTTTGCTGAGGGAGGGAGAGAGAGAGAGAGAGAGAGAGAGAGCAAGCGATGGGACTAAAATGCTTATTTCTTTTAGTGATTTGTGTTCTGGTATGTGGCAGAAAATGGATGTGCCATCTTCATCTTAATGTGCAATGTGAATATTTCTGGGATATTAAATATATTTAGAACATGCATAAGCCACAATAAAATAATCCACAAAATGTGACATTTAAAAACAAAACAATGATGGTTAAATTAACTGCATACATTGTCTTCTGAAAGAGATCTATAAAGTTATATTCAGTTATTCCCCAGTTCTCCTTGGACTGAATTATACACAGCTCAGTGCCAATGCTTATGAATGTGTTTATCATTCAAACACTTTAATGGAAGATGAAGAAATTTTTATGGTATTTCTCTACAGAAACATTCAATTTGTTTCCCTACCTCTTAAACATTTTCATACGATTAGTTATACATTAATGATTTGCTTTGGTTTCTTGCTTAAAACATTGTTCTTGCCAACCGGTTGACAAACAAATACACAGCAGTTGCATACTTCAAATAGTTTTCATAGTAAACTGCCCATGTGGTACAAATGGGCACCCTATCAGTATTCACAAACGTGTTAGGCATAAATTGAACTTAATTATGTACACTCCCCAAAATCAGAGCTTCACTTAGAGCAAAAGAACCTTGGAAACTTGCTTGTCCCAAGGGACACCTTCACCTGATCCCCAAAGATTGCAGGCATAAGGAAAAGCAGGACTGGGGGAGTGCCCATAGGTTTCTAAGAGCCAGGCAGTCAACTTAAATAATGTAACCATGGGCCCCCTACAACTATCCCTGGCCATTTGGGAGGACAGCTTGTGGGCATCATGATATTATGCCCTTTGACCCATGCATAGCTGTTTCAGGATCAGAGGGCAGTGGCTGGAAAGCCCATGGACCACCACACAAATGAAAATGCAGTACTGCCTCAAAGCCTCCCCCAACAAGAACTGGATCAATGCAGGCAGGGCATTTGAGGGCAGTGAAGTCCAAAAGTGCATGTTTGGACAGAAGGACAAGTGATAGACCCATGAACAGACAGTAAGAATCAAGAAGAATGTCTCTCTTGCGATTCAACCTTCATCTTTAGCAACTAAGCTTATCATGGAGAGGGGTTGAGAGTTCAGGACTGACAGAGTCTATGAGAGAGATGTACCAGAGCAACAGCAGATTCATATGTGGGATGTGTTGAGCAGCTACTGCACAGAGCAGCAGCAGAGCTGACAGATGGGAAAGAAAAGCACAATCTCTTATCTGACTCACAGATAGACAGAAGCTCCTACATGGAGTGCTCAACAGCAACTTAAAGCAGAAGTAAGTTGATGTCAGAGAAAGTGATTTCCACACAGGCAGTTCACCCAGCACTGTGAGACTGAGCACCACAAGTGCGTAGCAAGACCAGCTCAGTCCCCTTCAGATGTCCATGTATGAAAGTCACAATGAAGGGTGAAGGAACGTAATTCCACTTCAAGAGCTTAAGAGCAGTAAGCCCTCTGAAAGGGGTAAAGGGGATCACTGGAGCAAAGACTCTTGTTAATCAGATAGCACCTGCGGTCACCCACTGAGTGCTGTTGGTACTTCTGCAACATAAATGCACCAGACCTCAGTCCCAGTAAATCAAGGGAGGAGAACCTTCTACTGACCAGTGTCTCCCTGAGATGCCATAGCTTCAAACCGTGAACAAAAGAAGAAGGAAAGCTCTCTGCATCAAAGAGTTAGTTAGTCAGTCAGTCAATTAGGTAGTTAGTAAATAGCGTTGCAAAGCCTCTGCTGTTGCGATGTCCTTAGCTATGACCAGTAATAATGTTTGGAAACTCTACACAATTCAATCAATTGCAAGTGATTGCTCTGTCTGTACTTGCTAGTTCCTCTCTGATGATTCTAACTGACATGACTAGACAAGCAAGACCTGACATTGGGCACCACTGTAGTTGCAACTTAGTGTTTAGTTGGACTGTACCCTTGAGTTACTTGGTACACACTGTTCTGTCATCAATTGGGTAGCACTGTATTTTGCACACTACTGTTTGTACAGTAAAGACTTTAAAAAGGGAGCTCCCATAGGCTGGGGACATATTTTACACTGGTGTATAATCCAGAGGGTTATTATGTGTTGGGCTGTTGGAAGATACTGTGTACTGAACAGAGACTGAGGTATTAGTATTGTTTGCTCTAGTCTAGTCCCAGTCCTTCCACAGATCCTTGTTGCTGTTGCCACCAAACATGCCTGTTCTCTCTTGCTTATTGCATTTCTGTGCATAGTCTGTTATTCACTACTCTTGCTTTTCTTCACCTCCACACTTGAAACTAGGTATAGACAGGGTGGAAATGATGCAGAAAAAAATAACCAGAATGATCCAGGGCCATCAGGTAAGACTTACATGGAGAAGTTACCAAACGCCAGCGTGTAGATGCTGGAGACAAGAACAGAGAGAGTGGTACATCACAAAGATGTACAGATACTTCATCAGGATTAACAAAATAGACAGTGGAGAGTAATTTACACTGTGTGGGAACACAAGAACCCAGAGGAACTCAATGAAACTGTTATAGGGGATGTAAGAGTGACATCAGAAAACATTTCTTTACATTAAGGGCAGTGGGTGGGTGGAACATGCTGCCAAAAAAGGTAATCTGTAAGAAATTGGTAAAGGAAATCAAGCATAGGTGGGAGAGACATATTGGGCTAATGAAGATGGTGGCAAAAGGGGAGGAAGGAGTAAGGAAATGATGGGCTTCCTGGGCCCTCACAAAATCCAAATTAGCTACTGTATGTTGTTAGGACTGAGCAGACTCAATGGATGGCAGTGCATTTTTTTTGCTGATGACATCTATGTTTCAGACTGTGGGGTAAGGTTTTATGTTTATTATTTTTGACTGAGATATCATCATCGTGCTTGGTGATACAAGAAGGAATACCCTGATTGGAGGTACAGTGCATAAAAAGATGTAAAAGACCTTGATGTTGAGCCCAAGACCCACTATCCTAAGGTCAAAAAGGTAAAAATCACATAGGCTTTACTACATACCTTGTAGGTGGAGTTGCAGATACATCGCACTTTGACTTGTAATGTTCATTTTGAGAGGAAGGGAGGTAATATTTGTAGCTTTGGAGACAGACATGATGAAAGCTATTTATGAACTTGACTGGTACTGTACAGTGTTGGGTGGTAACAGTTTAGGCGCCTGCAGACTAAAATGGTAAAGAGTGCTGAACTGAACATATGTAGGTGGCTGTGAATAAAATTAATTTGAATTAAAGCTGCTGGAAGTTTTTCTACATCCATTACATCTTCTCTTTAACATTCTATGTCAGTTCCTAGGCTATCATTTCCCACAATCCCCAGCCATAATCTGAAAACAAATAGAAGCATGCATACTGTTCCTGAAGGTGCCACTGAGTGATTGAAGTGGTACTGAGCACCCAAGTAAAAAACCAAAAATAACGGTACATTGAAAACAAGTATTGCCAAAGAATACAGATATATAGGGTGCACTTCTCAAAGCTCCTGGGGCAGCACAAGGGGCTTGTGTTCCGATAATTGGTGCAAGTTGCCCCATGCACCAAATGATGCCCCAGGAGTGATTCACATAGGCAGCCTGCATCGCCCGCAGGTTGTCTGCCACAAACCGCGCTTGTGCCACCAAAATATGGGCTGCAGCATGGTGTAAAAGGCATGCAGCAGATGCAAGCTGCCAAAGGTCCTGGATCGGGATTCACAAAACTCACCCAGAGGGTGAATATCTAAGTACCCTTAGACCAGCCAGGTCTAAGGGTACTTAGAAGCTCACCCTCTGGGTGAGTTGAACAATATTCGGCAATGTACTGCCATCCCTAGCCCCAGCCCTGTTCACCCCATATATTATACAATAAGTCCCTGGTAGTCTAGTGCCCCTCCAAAGCCCTGATAGCCCACTGTGTTAATAAATAACTCCCTGGTAGTCTAGTGGTGAGCAGTGGGCTGTGCCAGTCACCGGATCAGTAATGGAATGGGGGGGGGAGCAGGGTGGTAGGACACTGTGGGGTGGGGGGGTCACTAGACCACCAGGTATGTTGGGGTGTTACTAAATGGGGGATCAGGGTTGGAGCAGTCCTCTAGACCACCAGGGAGATATCTGTTATATTACGGGTGATTGGGGCTTGAAGAGGGGCCACTTGACTACCAGGGAGTTATTTAGCAATACAACAGGTGATCTGGGCTTGAGGGGGGGGTCCTTAACTACCAGGGAGTTGTTTATTAAAAAAAGGGTGATCAGGGCTTGAGGGGGGGCACTAGACTACCAGGGAGTTATTTATTAATACAAAGGGTGATCGGGGTTTGGGGGGGCATTAGACTACCAGGGAGTTATATATGAATAAAATGGGTGGTCGGGGCTTGCAGCGGGACCACTTAAATTTTTGACAGGGAGCCTGCGGCAGACCTTTTGCATACGCCATGTGTTTGCAGCATGGGAGAGGTTGCCGCAAGTGTAGGGACTTAGGCATCAGGACACCTCCTGTACTAGAATCTGGTGCAGGGACCCTGGCAGGAGGGGCTTTGGCACAAGCTGCTGTCTGACGCAGCTTGCACTGTTCTAAGCCCCCTTTGAGAATTGGGCCCATAGTGTATGGGACAGCACTATTAGATATGGAATTCAATGAATTCCTAACCTTGTTGTAACATCAATGTGATGTCAAACTGTTGTTGTACCATCTTGAGTATGTCACATCAATGGTACAAACTGGAATGCCCTTGTGCTCCCATTATCTTGGTAGCATGGCAGATAATGTTTTCTTTTTTCACAGAAGCTTCTGACACTTACAGTTTGAAAATGAGCTATCACTGTGATTCAGGATTCTTTACCTGAACACGAGGCGTAGATAATTGAATCACTAATTTCATTCTCTCCTCCCCACCTACTTCCTGCTTTATTTGAAGCCCTACAATATACAGTAGCTTTATATATAATATACAGTAGCTTTGCAGCTGTGGAAGGACACTCTATCCTCCCCACCCCACCCCCATCAAGTAATCTTAACTTGCTATATTTTTTTGACCAGGTACCTTTGCAAATGTTCCCCTTTCTAGCAATGCCCGCAACATGGAGGACCACAGTTACTGTTTAAGCATCTAGTCCGTTGGTACTTCCACCACACGTTTGGCAGACATTTCAAACTGCCAGTTAGATTAGTCTCCTCCACCACCACTATGATGGCTGGAAGGATTTCATTTAACATTATTTTTTAATGTTTTTTTTTAATAATAATCCTGCCTTCTGATTTTATTTAATGCCAGTGAATTAAAGGTGTCAGGCTGGCCAACAGATTTGTGTTTGTGTCTCTCCATTGAATGGTGAGTGGGAGACTGGGAGATGATTGTTCATGGTCTCAGTTAAATCACTTTTGCTTGTCCATAATGTCATCAAAATTAATGCTTTTTTTTTGGTGGATACCTCCTCAAGAAGTAACCCAGCTGTTGCACTGGCACCCATACACTATAAAAGACAATGTATGGGCTTCAGTGAACAAACAACATTGTGTTCACTTCTTGTGGTTGTCATGACAATGGTAAACCTCTCGAGTTGCACTCTCAGGGTTTACTAGGTTGTCATGACAACCACTCAACGTGAACACAGTGTTGTTGTTCAATAAAGCCCATACATTAGCCTCTATTTATTAAATCAAGGAAAAACCAAGCCACCTAGCCATCTACAGTGACCAGACTCTCTTATTACCATCCCTTTTTGTTTTGATTTGTTAACTGTAATTGCAACTACAGTAGTAAATAAAATATTTTTGCTTTCCATGTTTTTTTTCTGGTCAAATAATGTAAATAATTATCTGCTTCATTTGCTGTAGCAGTCTGTTTCTTTTTAATAAAAGTATACTGTAACTCAAATATGCTTGCTTTTCTAAAGCCTAAGAAATTCACATGCATGAATCCAAAGTCCCATAATTTTGGTATACTGTTAGTGCTCTAGTGCTGTTAAAATACTGATGTCTGTCCATGGCTCTGGCAAGTAGTTGTTAATGTTTTTGATTATTGTTTTTCATAATATCCTAACCCTTTCTTGTAATTATTTTTTTTTATTTGATCATATCTATTTTAATATTTGCATTATTTTATTCTTGTTTATTCCACTGGTACTGTTAAACATTTCCATGTTAGAATGAGTGGAAGGCTGGCCCGGTGGCACTGAGGGTTGAAGCGCTGGAAGCCACACCTCGCGCTATGCCAGTGACCCGGGTTCTGGAATGAGCTCGGTTGGCAGGGGTCAGCAGGGGGAAGGAGGATTGAGCATCCCAATGGATGCTCTCCTCCCTCTGGGTGGGATACCAGGGGTGCTGCACGCACCCGACGTCCTGAGAGAGCTGGTGGGAACACAGGCTCTGGAGGGGTTGGTGGCTCCATCTAATGGAGTCAGGGAAGAGGGACATCTGTAGGTGCTTGGGAGGTATGTGCATCAGCATTTTGCCCCTCTGGACTCTCGCCGTCTTTGTGCCGGCGTCTCAGGGGGCTGGGAAAAAGAAGAGACCACAGAAAAATGGATAAAACCCCCTTGGCAGTCCTAGATGATGACTATTTCGAGCCATCCAAGACCACCAATTCCGGACAGACCCCACTGTGCAGGTGGAGAAAGAGGAGAAGCACTCTAGGGGCAGATCCTGAATTTGGGGGAAGAGATGGGATGAACGGTCCGAAGGAGTGGGCACCGAAGGTAGACAGGAGGAGATAAACAGAAATTGTTAAAAAAAAAAAAAGAATGAGTGGGAGAAGGAAACAAAATGGTAGACAGAGAAGATAGGCAGGAAGGCAGCAATGGTGACCACTGGTGGAGGCAGACAAGGGCATGGTAGTATGGATGCAGGAGGTAGCAATGTATCTGCAGGGTGTGATGGTAGTGGTACTCTTAAAAAATGCTTACAGCACTTGATTTAGCCACTCTGCTACTTGAGGGAGGCAGTAGCCAGAGCCAAGATCAGTTATCTGAAATTTCCTAAACCCCATCAACACCAGTGAGTAAACACACAAGTACTGAAAAGTATCAAAAAGAGTCCCTAGTAATTAGTGGTACTGGCCCTGAGTCTAAGGATGATGCAGTAACATAGCTTTGTGTGCCACTGCCATCTCAAGAAAATGAGGAATAGGAGGACCTAAGAAAGGAGGAGGAGGAGGAGGAAATGGAGGGTGAAGATGAGGGTGACACTGTCATCAATCCTCTGTGGGAACCTGACAAGAAAAACATAAAGGGTGTTAGCTAAGTGTATGACTTTTTCAAATTGAAGGGTAGGCAACCTCTGTCATGAAAGATAATGCACAATGACACATATCCCAGCATAGAAACATGTGGGTGAGGTGGCCATCAGAACCAGCGCTCCATATAGATTGGTGCCTTGTTCAAAATCCCTTGTGTGGGATTTTTTATTACTAATCCAAAATATGACAGTATGGCAATATTCTAACTTTGTCAGGCCCAAGTAGGTCAAGGCAGAAAAGGGTCTCATGGACAGCATACCCATATTAAAGTCAGACATATGGCTTGGGGCAAGCAGATCAGTGGAACATGTCTGCAGATAGTTTGGGAGGTAGAGGATATTGTGGAGAAAAGACAATTGAGGAAGAGGAGATCACTAGTACCCCCAGAAGTGTAAAATCACTGATGAGAAAGCAGCAGAGGCAGCAGCAGCAGCAGCCTCACCCTGACAAAACCCCTCAGCCAAGTCACAAGTTTCTGACATTTGTCTCTGTCTGTGACATCTTCTGAGCTATGTGGTACCTGCAGAAAACTGTTCCCAAAAAGCACCAACCCCCAAAAAATCCAACCAACTATCAGTAGCATTCTGTCTAAGCAATGTAAAGTCCCCTTAATCATTCAGTGGCCAGAGAACTGAATGCTGCTGCAGCATAGATGATCACTATTGATCTCCCATTTTCTTTTGTGGAAATCACTGATTTCCTTCACTTAATGTCCAAAGCATGCCCAAGTGGAAAGTTCTGTGACTGTCCAAGACCTACTTTTTGCAGCGGGCAATTCCTGAACTGAAAGATGTTGTTAAAAAAGAAGCTTCAAATGCCTTGCAGCATTCCTCCAGTTCAAATATTCATCTAACCACAAATATGTGGAGCAGTGGTCCAATGGTTGCTGGTTCATTCATGTGTGTAACAGCACACTGGGTAGAACTGAAGGGGGTTGATCATTACCGTGCAGCAAATGCAAGCAGCCTAATTGTAATGGAAGCTATATGCCTGGAATTTGCAAGCATGCACCACTGGCTATGAAGGGCATGTTTGATTTGCACACTGGGGAATACATTCTGGCATCAATTTTGGAGGAGACTGACGATTGGTTGAAGCCACTATCATTAATGAAAGGCTTCATAGCCAGTGACAAAGGTGTGAAAGTTGTCAAGGCTTTTAGGGATGGGGTTTAGTAACATGTGCTGCTTTGCACACTGTCTGGTTGTGCAAGAATTCTTGTCACAGTGTGACATTATAGGTGTGCTCACCCTGTGCCACCAAATGTGGCCATTTTGTGTGGTCTGGAAAGGCCTGGTACCAATTACATGCACTGCAATTAAAGAAATGGCCTGCCTCAGCACCGGTTAAAACAGGAGTTTGTCATGAGGTGGAATTTGACCTGCTATATGTTGGAATGGATATATGAACAATATAAGGCCTTATCAGTGTATATGCTGCTTCATACAAACCGTGACAGTTCTGTAGCTTCTATGTCACTTACAACAGAACAGTGGAGGTTTATGGATGGGATGATTTTTATCTTGAGGCCTTTTGATCATACCACACAGGTAGGGATAGGGGACACTGCCTCTATTACCCAGGCCATCCCACTGGTCTGGATGTTGAGGTAGACTATCTGTAATGTGCAGCAGCAGTACATGGCAACTGGTGACTCTGTAAGCTGTGCATTGTCTAAACACATGCTTAATGTATTAGATCATCCTGGCATCTGTGGATTTCAGTACTGTAACAGTGTTGGGTCCACAGTACAAATGGGGGCGTTCAGCTATACTTGGTGATAGCAGTCAGAAAGTTGAGCAAAGTCTACTGATCAGTCATGTTCGTGGTTTGCAAATGCTGAAAAAACAGCATATTGAGATGAGACGCAGTTTGTCACCTTCACCAACAGTCAGTAAGGGAAGTGACACATGTGGAGATGCAGCTTCGACATCTACTAGCAAGACAACCAAAAAAACTCCCTCAAAATCAAATCTTCTATGGCCAGTTCTTGAACTGGGTGGCGTTGCAGACTGTGAGGAGAAAGAGAAGGAATAGGGACCATTGGAGGATGCTGGACTAAAGGCAGCAGCCAGATCTGTTGAGGCATATATGGCAGACCCCAAATACCTTGGAGCTGCTGATGAAACCCTGCTGTACTGGATCAACAAAGTTATAGGGTGGCCTGTACTGGCAGCTGTGGCTTTTAAACAGCACAAGATCTAGTGCTAGTTCTGAAAGTGTGTTCAGTGCTGCAGGGTCTGTCATCACAGACTGATGTACAAACCTATCCCTCAAAAATGTTGCTATGAATAGTGCACACATACCGCCAAATAGAAGTGCATCACTATGAGCACCACTGACATACCAGAATGAAGCAGTGGAGGGCAATCACCCACCATAGAGGATGATGTGGACATAATGGATGCAAAATTCCCATGTGGTGAAAATTCAGATATTGAGAATGTAGAGGTGGTATTCATTGTGGGGAATGAGGAACAGTAGACTGATTAATTTGGAGGACACAGAAAGGAGGAGGAGAATGTAATGCCACACTCTGGCCTCCACTCTTCCTCCAGCCCTCCTCACCCAGCAACCACATAGGCATCCTACTCCTCCATCTCATGCTTGTTTCCAGAAACACCTGAATTGTTAAGCAGTGGAAATGACAAATACCAGTCTCATGTGAACCTGCTGCCATGCTTTCCCCCACTGATGATGTTCTGCACTCTGTCCTCCTCCAGTCCTCATCACCCAGGAACAACACAGGCCTCCTCCTCTTCCACCTCATGCACACCTCCAGAAACACCTGAACTCTTAACCCAGTGGAAATGCCAGACACACTGTGTGAACCTGTTTCTGATGTGCTGCTGCCTCCTGCAGCTAGCAAGACAACTCCTCCTCCTCCTCCTCTACCTGTGGGGCACCATTATGGCCATCACTAATGTGATGGTAAGCATCATTCCATTTTTTGTTTTGTTTTTTACTTTTCTATGTTTATTTTTCTTTTATAGGTACAAAAAACAGTGAGTCTTCTCTCCTGCTGCCTCATCCTCAGCAGCCAGCAAGCCTCCTCTTCCTCCTCCTCCCCCTCTGGGGTGCCATAATTACCAGTGTGAAGGTTAGTGTCATTTCCAAAAGTTTGTTTTATTTTAAATTTGCTTTCACTAATGCAACATGACACAACAGGGAGCAGACTAGAGTCTCAGTAGTTTCGTTGTTTTGTTCACAGGTCTCTTCTCATCCTGTCACAAATTTCTATCCATTAAAGTGTTTCAGGAGAGATATTTTGGTTGGAGACTGACACAACGCAGCAGCATATAGCACATTTAATTTCTGGGACTTGAGAAAATATGGTAAATGAGAATTTCATATAGTGTGCATCACTGCTGTGGCCTAGCTGTGACAGAGGGTGCACCCACACCATGGAGTTCTGCCTTTCCATCAAGGAGACTCTGCTGGCTTGAGAACAATGTCTGTTGTGTGGCCTTCCTGGACTCAACGCAGCAGCTGTGGTTCCCCCATCTCAAGGCATAGTTGTCCTTCTTCATCTTTTAGCTGAGAAGGAGGAGAATCTACAGCTGAGGTCTCATATTCTTCCCATGACCGTAGCCCCTGAGTCCAACTGCAGGTCGGACTTCCATCATCTGCACCCACTTCTGGCAACTATGCACCTTGTTGTCACTTGCAGTGCCACCCTACCCTGGCCCAGAAGAACCACTAGCAGTAACACCACTTCCATCCCCCTCAGACAACTTCTTGTATTCCTCTCACTCACAGTGGTGCCTTACTCTAAGGTGGATGTGCTGCTCACCAGTGCCAAAGTGTGTGTCCCATTTATCACTCCGAACAACTGCCTGGCATAGTTTGCATGTCACAGCACTGTTGCTGCATCATATCTTATTTCTGTGACTTGGGGAAAATGCTGTTGTGGAAGACTGACTGACACAGTGCAGCAGCATGTAGCAAGTGTATTTAATTTCTGGAACATGAGAACAAATGGGAAGTAAGATTTTCATGCAGTGCCTTTCTGGGCATACAGTACTATGCGACTAACTGGATAATCAGGCTCACTCACCAAACAAGTTACTCTAAAGAGGATATTTTATTAAAATATTCACTTCCAGTGAAAATATTCCAATGTTTCAGGCATTATCACTTCCATAAAGAGATTGATATCCCTCTATAACTACATATACATAGACATATTTCTATTAATATTTCATAATAATGCTAGTTATTATGAAACAAATATGCAGCTATACCTCTTTTAGTGGTCTATAGTTCATTAATCACATATCCTCCTTACCTAGGAAAATTAATTATTTTTCCTTAATATACCAATGGCTTCTAAATGAGAGTTTATATCATAATAAAGTAAGTTAGAAAATATCATACTACAGAAACACATAGTAATAAATATATCCAAACTTATTTGACAATGTTTATTCCACCTTAACCCAGACCACCTTAAAAACTTTGCAAGCTTTTCATTTAACTTCTTCTAATACCCTTTCTGTGTAAGCATACCATTCAAAACCTATGTTTCCCCTGAGTTACTATATTTAATATAAAATAAATAATTTGCATGCCATAAAACCCAGTTGTGAATTAAATACATTTGGCTAGATTCACAAAAAAATCACAAAGTGCAGCACAAATGTCTGCATTGCCCTTCGCAATTGCCCAGGTGGTAAAAAAAAATGCTATTCACAGATGTATAGAGCATGGCAGTATCCAGCTGTGAACAAGGCTATGGAGAGGCAGCAGTAACCCCATTACCACTACCTCTAACCCCACTAGCCCTGCCCCGACCTGCATCCCTGTAAATTGCCCCGCAAATGAATAGCGCCAGTGCGCTATTAGGTATCCACAAAAGCAGCCATGCAAATGAGCCCATTGGACATGCAAGGTGCTAGTTGGCCATTTACATGCCCATTATGGGCCCATTTACATGGGCTGTGAGGGAGTTTTGTGCCCCCCAATGGGGACAGCCATTCCTGTATTTAGACAAAAAATCTTCTTGGTGGTCTAATGGTCTCTCTCCATCCCAAATCACTGATTGCTGTCCCCTTATTAATGAAAAGAATCACCCTGGTGGTTTAGTGCTCCCTCCCCATCCCTGATCACAGGCCCATCAAAAAAGTAGCAAGGACAGACTGGCCTGGTGGTGCAGAGGGCTGAGGCACTGGACACCTTACCTGTGGCCATGCTGACGACCCATATTCGGGAATGACCATAGGTCATCGGAGGTCAGCACAGGGGGGAAGGTGTTGTGTGGGATTGGCCTGCTGGCTGGCAGCTCTCCTCACCAGGGAGGGATCTGTACTTCCCTCAGCTCTTGGGTGCCTCGCAGTGGAGGCCAGGAGGCAGCGCAGCCAAGGGTGCTAGGGCACTAGGCCAATAGGGTGGGGGAAGAGGTCATCACCAGAGCAAGAGGGCACTTGCACACCTCAATGCACATACATCTGTCTGTCTAGGGTCTTGGGTAATAGGGGAAGAAAACCAGGAGGAAAAAGCCAGGGGCTGCAGAAGGATTAAGCCTCTGGGCCAGCTCCGGGGGTCTGTGCAGGCATGCATAGCATTAGAAGCTCCCAAAAGACCCCCAGAGTCCAGTAGGTTGGTGGACACACAGCTGCAACCCACTGAAGGAGCACAAATACCTGACAGAAAAAAGTAGCAAGGAACTGTGGTGGTATAGTGGTCCCCCTTGCCTACCCTGATCGACGGCCCATAGTTTAGAAACTGAATTCCCTGGTAGTTTAATGGTCCCTCCCCCTTCCCGTGCTCTTATCACCATCCCATATTGAAAGAAGTATTTCCCTGGTAGTCCAGTGGTCCCTCCCCCATTTACCGATCACTGGCCATATTGAAATAACTATGCCCCTTGTAGTCTATTGGTTACTCCCCCCTCCCCAATCTCTGAGTGCTGTCCCAGTATGTGTAACATAAGTTTCCCTGGTAGTCCAGTGGTTCCTCTGCCCTACCCTGTTCTCCTATTACCATCCCCTTATAAGTAAAGTAATGTTCCCTGGTAGTCTAGTGGTCCCTCCACCCTCCCTAGTCTCTGATCGTTGTCCCTGTATAATAAAAATAAATTCCCCTGGTAGTCCACTGGTAACTCCTCCCTTCCCCGTTCTCTGATTACTATCCCGTAGGTGAAAAAAATACTGTCCTGGTTGTCCTGTGGTCCCTACTTCCCCAATCACTGGCCCCATATACTTGTACGTGCAAAATATACCCTGATGGCCTAGAGGTCCCCTCCTCAGCCAATCACTATTCTGATCCCCTAGTGCCATTACAATATGTATTCCCTGGTGATCTAGTGGCTGCCCCCACCCCTCGCCAACTGCCGGCCCAAGAAGTACACACACAAATAGGGAATTGCAGTCCCTGTGGTATTTTAACCCCCCCCCCATTCTCCGATTGCTGGCCTGTCATACAATAAAGAATCTCCCTGGTGGCCAGAGGTTCATCCTCCACCCCATGACCCATCCAATATATAAGCACTGGTGTCCAGTGTTGCTCCCCCACATACCGATCCCTTGTAATAGAAAGATCCCCAGTTCCCTTGTGGTCTAATGGACCCCCCATCCCGCACCCTGTCTGGGACTGACTCACCACACCACTCCATTCCAACCTGGTCACCAGCCGGTGACCAGCACAGCCCTCCTCTCACCTCCATGGCTGGTCACCGATTGAGCTCTCAGCTCAGTGGGCAGCCAGCTGTGGAGGTGAGAGGAGGGCTATGCTGGTCACCGGCAGTGGAGTGGCTTGGGGGGAAAGTGGGATGGTGCATGAATCCCTGACAGGGTGGGGGCAGGGGGTCCACTACACCACCAGAGAATTAGGGAACTTTCTGTTACAAGGGACTGGCATGGGGAGTGGAGAGACCACTTCTGCAAATGGTCAGTGAACCAACCAGGTAAGGAAATACCCTTGACCTTGTGCTGGCAGATGGGGACTTTGTGAGAGAACTTACAGTGGAAGAACCGCTGTCAGGGAGTGACCACCACTCAGAATGGCTCACATTGGATATGGGCAAGGAAGGAGTGGAATCCGGCACAAGAGTGCTGGACTTCAGGAGGGCTGACTTTGGGAGGATGGGGGAAGTGGTAAAAGGGTACCTGGCCAAAATTCAACCTAGTATGGGCATTAACCAGAGGTGGGAGCTAAGAAACCAAGCTGATTGAGCAAGGAGGTCATGGAAAAGGTAAGGAGGAAAAAAAGCTGCTTTTAGGTGGTACAAGAAAACAGGGAGTGGGGAGGACAGGGAGGAGCACCTGACGGAATCGAAGGAGGTGACACGGGCAGTAAGGGGAGAAAAGGCATCTACAGAGCTCAGGCTGGCACAAGGCATCAAGAAGGGGGAGAACACTTCTTTAGGTACATCAGGGAGAAAAGGAGCTGTAAGGACCACATAGTAAGGATTAGGAAGGAGGGGGGGTTGGGTGGAAGCAGGGTGTGATAAGGCAGAAGTGCTAAATGGTTACTTCTGCTTGGTATTTACTAAGAAGAAGAAGGGGGTGATACCTAAGGGGGGAGGAACAGCAGAAACAGGGGGAGAGGGGGTGACAGATGGGGGAATCATGGAGGGCAGAGTTTGGGAGGGTTTGAAGGCACTGAGGGTGGACAAGGTGCCAGGCCCAGATGGCATCCACCCCAGGGTACTGAAGGAGCTGGCAGAGGTACATGCAGGACCTTTGACAGACCTAGTTAATGCCCTCACTACACTCAGGATGTGTACCTCAGGACTGAAGGATGGCTCATGTGGTGCCCCTCCACAAGAGTGGCCCCAAGGATGAACCCCGGAACTACAGACCAGTGAGACTCACATCCATCGTGGTTAAGCTGATTGAGACTATCCTGAAGGAGAGGCTGGTAGTTCTCCTGGAGGCCAAAGGACTATAGGACAGCAGACAGCATGACTTCATACATGGCAGATCCTGCCAAACCAACCTGGTGGAGTTCTATGACTGGGTAACTAGGCAACTAGACAGGGGCCATGCAGTGGATGTCTCGTATCTGGACTTCAGTAAGGCATTTGACTCGGAGCCACATGGGAGGCTGGGAAGTAAGTTGGAAGGTACAGGGGCAGGTGCAAAGCTGGTGAAATGGGTAGGGAACTGGCTTCAGGGAAGGCAACAGAGGGTGGTGGTAGGTGGGGAGCTCTCACACCCAAGGGTAGTGATGAGCCGTGTTCCGCAGGACTCGGTGTTGGGACCAGTGTTGTTTGGGATATTCATTGCAGACATATAATTGGACCTCAAGAGCGAGATCAGTCTGTCTGCTGATGATACCAAGATGGGAATGGTGGTGGATGACCTAGGGGGATGGCAAGGGTTGCAGGATGATTTGGCAAAACTTGAAACCTGGTCAGACACCTGGCAACTGGGGTTTAATGCCAAAAAATGCAAGGTGCTGCATTTCGGGGTGAAGAACCCAAGGAGGAGTTACCAGCTGGGGGGACTGCAGCTAGCCCAGACAGAGGAGGAGAAGGATTTGGAGGTGCTCATTACAGGGTCAATGAACAACTCAGCACAATGCAGTAAGACAGCTGCAAAGGTCAACAATATGCTGGGTTGCATTGCAAGGGGTATATCCTCAAGGATGGAGGAGGTGATTCTGCCGCTGTATAGGTCATTAGTTAGACCACACCTGGAGTACTGCATGGAGTAATGGCACCCGTTATCTGAAGAGGGACATTAAATTACTGGGGGGGTGCAGTGCAGGGCAACAAAGATGACCAAGGGGCTGGGGGACTTATCATAAGAGAGGAGGCTGAGGGAGGTGAACATGTACTCGCTGGAGGAGAGGAGGGACGGGGGGACATGATTGAAACCTTTAAGTACATGAAAGGAATAAATAAGACAGGTACATACAGGCTGTTCAAAGTAAGGGAGGGGAGGGACACCAGAGGCTATGATATGAGACTGGAAGGAGGAAGGTTCAGGAGGGAGATGAGGAGACACTTTTTTACAGAGAGGGTGGTAGCTGGGTGGAATGCATTACTTGCAGAAGTGGTATCCAGTAGAACAGTGGACTGCTTCAAAAGGGGATGGGACATGACAAGGAGGAGGGTCAATGGAGGGGAAGAGTGGAAGGGAGGGGCAGCTACAGAATAAGAGGTGCTAGCTGCACATTCGAGCAAACTTGATAGACCTCTAGGCCTTTATCTGCTGGAAAATTTCGTATGGACAACAATGCTAATATTTTGCAAATATTGGATGGGTAATCGATCGAGGGAAGGACTGCTAGCCACCAGAGAGATTCTTTATTGCATGATGGGCCGGCAATCAGAGGACAATGGGGGGGGGGATGCACAATACCACCATAACTGCATTTCCCTATTCCTGGGCTGGAGATCGGTGATGGGTTGGGGCAGCAATTAGATCACTATGGTGTCTGAGATACAGTACTTGGTTCATATCAAGGTGTAGGCAGACCACAGGAAGCATACTAAAATGTGACATGTATTGCACCATAAGCCCTAAAAGTGGAGACATTGGTAGCTAACATGACAAAATGGTTTTCTCTTGTGCTGGCCCATCCCTCTGGAACACCATTCCATTGAGAATTAGAACTGTGCCTCGCACCCCTTTTTGAAGTGTATGTGCTTAGAAAGGATGTATGTCATAAACAATGAAGGTTTGGAGCCTTTAGATGCCTCAATAATTATTTTGATTGCTTTCATGTGTTTCTTTTCTTACCATTTCATTATTTTATTTTCAATTTGCCAACTA
Organism: Neoceratodus forsteri; assembly: GCA_016271365.2. Taxonomy (NCBI): domain Eukaryota; kingdom Metazoa; phylum Chordata; order Ceratodontiformes; family Ceratodontidae; genus Neoceratodus; species Neoceratodus forsteri. The sequence goes on from CM028131.1 coordinate 940,424,309, forward strand.
CAAGCAAGAAAGAATCCATCATGAGGTCAATAAATCTTTACTGGCAAGGCTGGCAGTATATTTCAATGGGAAACTGCAAATCTGTTTTCAGATTTTTGTAGAAAAATAAAGCTTTTCTGACATTACAATACCAGCATTCTATTGAATTCTTTTTGCTAGCAGTGTGAAACGCAAAGTGAAAACCCTCTTGTTTCACTGCATACATATTTTATTATAAAAGTTGAAGGCGATTACTTACACATCAAAACACAGTAAATAAAAATAGCCAACTATCCATTTATTACAAGTGAACATTTGGGGCCAGATTTTCAAGGGCTTTAGATTGTCACAGGCCCTGGGTGCACCAATGATATGGCAAACCAGTATTGTCTAACAAGATTTTCTATCCGGTGCAACAATTGCTGTAGGTTAGACCAGCTTTCTGTGGTCTAGCTTGTGTCAATCCCAGGGACACTTCTTATGCTCCTTGCACCAGAAATTTGGCACAAGCTGCCATAAATTAGGTAAGCTGTTGCAACTGTATCTGACCTACTAAAATTGGATGCAATTGCAGCAAATGCCTTTGGTGCACTACTAGATTCAAGGTGTTATGGTGCAGGGCTTGTTGCAAGGCCTGCACCACACTTTGAAAATCTTGACCCTGCTCTTTAAATCACAGCTTCTAGGTCACTTATTGAGTGCACCCTACTGCTATTGTGCAACCTATGATACTAGCTGCTATCTTGTCAGTTAAGTGCTATCTTAGTACTGCTTGTAGTCACTATGCTATGTTAGCACCAGTATTGCATTCTTACAAAACAAATTGGGTTTTGCACAGAATCACTATTCACAGATGCCTGGTTTGCACACTCAAACTGGATTTGTGCTTGAGCAAAGTGTGGCAGGGGTGCAATGCAAATGAAGGGGAGGGGATCTGAATATTGGTGCAGTCCAATTCTCACAGCAGTTGTTCCACGCAAGAGCCTTTTGTGCAGTATCCTTGTGCAGAGTAAATACTGCTGACTGAGATGTTGCCTTAATCCCATGCAACTGTAGTGGTTGGTAGAGGTACTGTGATGTCTCCCCCCCACTTGACCCTCAGCACAATAGTCCCTGGTGTCTAGTGGTCCCACCCTCCCCACCTGATCCCTTGACCAATGTTTGTAAACCTTTTTCCTGGTGTCCAGTGATCCCACCTCCCCACCTAATCTCTCACCCGATATATGTAAACCTTTTCCCTGGTGTCCAGTGGTCCCACCCTCACCTGATCCCTTGCCCGATGTATATACATATTTTCCCTGGTGTTCAGTGGTCCCACCCCCCACCCAATCCCTTGCTCGATAATAGTGGAATGTCTCCCTGGTGTCCAGTGGTCCCAACCCCACCCGATGCCCTACCCTATGTATGAAAACATCTTCCTTGGACTTTAGTGGACCCTCCCCCCATCTGATCCCCATCCCTGGTTTGACAAGCCTTCGCAAAATACAGCCCCAGTTCCATTCCTGTACAGTGATCATAGCTCCCACCCCATCCCTCCTTGGTGGTTAGTGGTCCCCACTCCCTCCCATGGCACCAACAACCCCCATCTCCCTTATCTGAATGTTGGTGCCGCATGTTGCGGTGGTCAGTGGACGGTGAGCGAAACAGCCCTCCACACACCACATCGGCCACCCACAATTTGACAGGAGCAGGGAGTGACAGCAGGTGGCCGAGGTGGTGGCTGATTTATAAGCAGCGTGCTCCCTATCAGATGGCAGGTGGCCGAGGTGCTGTGTGGAGAGCTGTGTCACTATCTGTCCACTGACCGTGGCACCAACATTCAGGTAAGAAAGAGTAGGAGGTGGGTTGTCAATACCACTGAAGGGAGGGGGGGCCACTATCCACCAAGAGGGATGGGCTGGGGGACGACAATTGCTGTACAGGAATGGGGCCTGGGCTCTGATTTGGAGGGCTTGTCAAACCGGGAATGGGAATCAGATGGGGGGACGGTCCACTAGATACCAGAGAAAAAGTTTTCATACATTGAGTGAGGGCATCAGGTGGGGGGACGGACAACTGGACACCAAGGAGATGTTCCATTATTATCAGGTGATGGATCAGGTGGAGGCGTGGGACCACTGGATACCAGGGAAAAGGTTAAGGTACATCAGGTGAGGGATTGGGCGGGTGATGGGACCACTGGACATCATGGAAAATGTTTACATACATCAGGCGAGGGATCAGGTAGGGGATGGGACCACTGCGTAGTAGGGAAAATATGTACATACACTGGGTGAGGGATTTAGTGTGGGAGGTTGTACCACTGGACACCTGGGAAAGGCTTTACAAAGCATAAATCAGGCATGGGTGTAGGTGGGGTGTGGGATCACAAGGCATCAGGGAAACATATATGTTTATGTCAGCAGGCATGGTGGGGGGGACCACTAGACACCAGGGACACAGGGCTGCATATGGGGCAGGGGCGGGGGTGGCACGCTAAGCTCTGGCACAGCCTATGTAAATGGGATCATAATGTGCATGCAAATGACCACATAGTGCCTTGCATGACCAATTAGCTCATTTACAATGCTGATTTTCTGAACTGGAAATAGCACACCTGCACTATTCATTGTGGAGCCATACTCCTGGCTCCATATTGGGGTGGCACTGAAGTGGTTAGTGCTAGTGCTCGTGGGGTTACCGTTGATGTGATCTGGCTCTATTCTTATTAGGGTAGTACAGGTGCACTATCCGACTGAGAATAGCAACCTTTGACACCTGGGCAAACACAAAGCGCAATGCAAACTTTTCGCTATGCTTTATGACTTTTTGTGAAGCGGGCCCTATATGTTTAATTTATGTGTTTTTGTGCCACTTTATTGAAATTGTATACAATACTTACCCAATTTAAGCACTAGTAAATGACAGGCCAAGATACATTGCATGTTCTTGCAGCTTGCTGCCCATCAAGCACTTTAGCTCTTATGTTCAAGCAGCAAACATTTGCACCCTTGAGAGAGCACCAGTGGCATACCTGCTGTGCAGCAGTGGATGCTGAGCAACAGTGTCACTCGTGATGCTTGCTGACATCTCTGACATCCACTTGCAGTCTGGTTAGTGGTTATAAATGTGCTCTGCCTGTCACTATGCTAATAAACAAGTCCATACTGGAAGGGACTATCCCTAGTAAGTGAAAAGTGGTGGTTGTAGTCCCTGTTCATAAGACTGGGCCACACGTAAACACAGAAAATTACAGGCCTATCTCCATACTCTGCCCTTTGGCGAAGGTGCAGGAGAGACTGGTCTACAACCAACTGCAGAGCTACCTAGAGTGGCATCATCTCTTGTCTGACAATCAGCATGGCTTCAGAAGAGGCCATGGAACTGACACATCCCTAATCAAACTCACAGCTGACACCCTGGATGCCATGGACAGGGGGTCTCCTACTGGGGATATATTCTTTGATGTGCCAAAGGCATTCAACCTGGTTAGCCATGAACTGCTTCTCAGTAAACTTCAACTGCTAGGACTTGACATGCTCTCACTTACCCAGTTTGAAAGCTATCTGCTCAACAGGACTCAAAAGGTAAAATAGAAAGGGGTGCAATCAGGCTGCAGACATGTGACCACTGGAGTACCACAGGGCTCGATTTTAGGCCCTCTATTATTCACCCTCTTTGTTAACGATATTGGGCATGACTGTGGTTTGGAAAACTGATCCTGTATGCGGATGACTCAGTGGTCTACTGGAGTAATCCTCAATCAAATGTCATTACTGCAAAAACTGCAAGCCAGTCTCATGGTAATAGAGGCTTGGTTTACCTCTAATTTACTGGTGCTGAATGACAAAAAGACCAAGGCTGTCCTTTCAGGACTAGATGCCTGGGAGTTGACAGGCAACACCTTCTTCCATTCCACACAGCCACAGGATCACAAATTGAAGTCTTAAATGAGATTAAATACCTGGGCGTCTACTTAGATCAAGAAATGTCCTACAAGCTGCATATTGACTATGTAGCTAAGACCACCCACCAGAAGCTTGGCCTTCTTTACAGACTTGGAAACTCCCCAACAGATGATGCATGACTCGCTATAGCCAAAAACATGCTACTTTACACCCTCCTCTAAGGTGCCCCCTTCTACATTTCATTAAGGAGAGTGAACACCACAAGCTGTCTGTCCTCTATAATAGGATTGCATGCTTTGCCACCCTCTTCCCGCCCAAGAGGCATCATTGTGAGGCCCTTGCAGACCTCAACTGGCCCTCAATAGGGCATAAACTCTCCTATCTCTTACTATGTCTGACCTACAAATTCACCAGTGTTGGCTGCCCCCCTAACTTAACTGGCCTCCTGAATCTAAAAGCTCCCCAGCAGACTCTGCAGTCATCAGGTAGCTGTCTCCACAATATCCCTCGTGTGCACACCAACCTAGGCAAGAGATCCTTTGAATACATGGCACCCTACATCTGGTGCTCACTTCCAGAGGAACTGATCTGAAGTTTCACCCTGGAAGGGTTCAAATCCAGCTTAAGAGCATACATGCTGGGGCAGTGCCTTTGCCACTGCAACCACTGACTCCCTTTCCCAGCCCTGAATGCTGTTCTCCTGTACACTATTAAAGGTCAGATAGGTCCTGTACACTATAATAGGTCTATGACACATGGCATACATTCCTCCTAGCATAAGAACTTGTGGAAATTATTTATAATGTTGTCACTCTGTTGCCACTGTCAAACTATCTCCTTCCTTCGTGACTAATTGCTGTTGCAGTACTCTGTATGTGAATCCAATGTCTATTGCTTCTACTATTGTAATTTCTGAGTCAAATATATATTGTGAACTGCTGAGCTATGTGGGATGTATGTGAACAGTTGTATAAATGATGTATGTAATTAACTCCGGGGCGCCCCTGAAAAAGGGACCTCTGGTCTCAGTGGGTTCACCCGGTTACCAAAATGCAATAAATAAATAAGAGCAATAGCTGATCATCATCTTCTTGCTGTCAGCCAAAGCCACAACATTCTTCAAAGCAGGTAAGGGTTTTTTTTGTCATGCAAGTTTTACACTTTGTAGGGTAGAAAACCACAAAAATGAGTTACACCACATACAGTAGCCCTCTCGAACCCTCACACCTTATAAATGACTTATTTACTTATACTCTTTATTAACAGTACATATGTGTTGCTAGTTATATTTGGATACGGGAATCCTTTTAATGTCTGCTGAATATAGAATGGATATAAAAATAAGAACAATTGAAGTACTCTAAACAGAAGAAAACTTTTATAATCTCTTAAATTAATAACTCAGTGAACTCATGCCAGCAAAAGGTCTAAGTGGTCAGAATTTTAACACAACTATAAAGAATGAGGGATAACTGTTTTTGAGAGACTGCTTATGAAATGAAACTAATGAGAATTATTACAATTTTTTAACTTCCAGATACTACAGGATATCCAAAACATTATGGGGCAATATCCAGGTATTATTTAAAGCATGTGCATAAGCATTTAAAATCTCAAGAATTTATGGTACTTAATAAGGATATATTGGTTCACAGATAAAAAGAAAATAGGGAATAACCACAAGGCTGTGACTGTCCTGATCAGCGAGATAGCTGATTGGTGGGTAACAAGTATTGAGGCCTTATGTGCACTTTTAGTGTGTTGTAGGATACATGTTTCTGGAGGAAATTACTTAAGTATTATTATGTCTTTTATTTAGGTAATAAGTGGTAGCACCTCTGAAATCCCAAAATGAAAAAAGAAACATTAATTTTAAGAAGAAGTATTGGTATATTACAAGGGCTATGATATACTAATAGCCATTAAAAAAATTGTTAACCTGATGTACAGTATAAATACCATATCTAATGTGAATATTCTCAGTTTGTTTTTTAATGTCCTTAGAAGAAGTCACACTGGCAAAACGTTGGGGCTCTTTGAATATAAACACAAATACTCTAGATTGTTGTGTGTGGTGACATTGTTTAGGTTCTGAGCAGTCCATATTTGAACTTGTGCCACTATTCACTGAATCAAAGCTCTGTTTACTTTATAGGGAAACTATAAATTGTCCAGTCATTCCCTGCCACATTACAAGGCCCCAATATGCATTTTCAGCCCTGTCCCAGAGTGTCATCAGCCATCCCACTTCCTATCTCCTTCAGGAGGGTTCCCCCTGGTTTCCCCCCCCATGGCAGGACCAGTGGGAGGTCCATCCTCCCCCGGTGACTCTCATCCAGATTTCCTCCTCCAGTGGAGAGGCAGGGTGGGCTGTGGCACCTTAGGCATGGCTTCATGTAAACTAGTCCCCTCTATTTGTCACCTGTTTTTCTTCCACTCAACCTGGAGCTACATGAGGCACAGAAGCACATGCACATGGAGGCTGAAATGCTCCGTGGAACCACAGCCTCCTTGAACCCAACCAGATGTCTGTCTGGCCCCCCTGAGTGTCAGTGCTACCACCAATCCTCCCCTTGATGGCAGCCGAGAGCTGGAAAGGCAAACCATCCTGCCAGAAGAGGAAAGCTCAAGAGAGGCGAACCGCCTGTCAGACACTCATTCCTTCTCTCAGCCCCCCCTCCCATGTGCCCAGCAACCTGAGCTCATTCTCAAACTCAGGGTACCAGCATGGCACGAGATAAGGTACTTTGCAGTGCCTCAGCCCTCTGCACCAGCAGGAGAGCTGGTCCTGATGTATTTTAAACATAAATATTATTATTTTTTTTTAAACCTGATTTTTTTTATATTTCTGTGTTCTGTCAGTACCATCTGGTTTGAAAGGATGCCTGCCACTATCTCATGACTGCTGCATGCATTCCTTACTTTCTGTATGCTAACATGCCTTCCTGCCCAGTGGTTAATCCAGCAGGGCATATTAGCATAACGCAAGTATGGGTTGCGCTGATTTTTCCTTTAAATGTTGTACCAGTTTAGGGCTGTTTTTGACTCACTATTTTTAAATGTTTAGAATATTTTTTGTGGTTGGGGTCCTTTGTGGAAGCTAAACAGGATACCCCATACTATATGCACTGCAATTTATTGTTGAAGGGAATAGATCCAATTAGTGTATTAATGGATAATAACACTAAATGTTACCTACTTGATTTATGGATCTAAGCAGTGTGCCAGTATTGGGCTACTGTTGTTTGAATTCTGTAAAGGGATTTATATTTTAAAAAGGAAAAAATCAGATGCCAACAAACATGGGGAGCATAGCTACTCCCATTTTCAGTTTCAATTGCCCTCAGTGTGAAATTGTTATTGGAGTGGCAACAGAATATTAAAGATGGCTGAAAAAAAATACAACTTTTTCTACAGAAGAAACTTAAATTGAATTTGATGTACTTTAAAACAGACTGCTGTGATGCCGGCTAAATTATTTGTTTAGCATAAACATCGTTTATCATCTGATACTGGGAATACAGACATGGTCTCATCTCTGTTTAATCCACTGGGATTTTTTTTCACCTGAACTATTACAACTAATAAGTTCATGCAAATCACAGTAAATAGGATGTAACTCTATATGTTTTGTTCAATTCAATTCAATTTTATTTTTATACAGGAAGGTATGTGAGCAAAAATGGCTGTTTTCACAAACGTCCAGTGGTACAAAAATTCGATAATACAGAGGAAAAGGTAAAAACAATATTTGCAGAATTTGACAGTATTTACATTAGGAACAGTGTAAATGACAGGAACATCTAGAATAGAAAAAAAAATACAGAGCACACAACAACAGAGCTAATATACAGATACTTATAAACTCTACGGTAACTCAAGGATTAGTGGGCTTTCAGGGGTGTTACCTACTGGGGCAGATACAGGTGGTGGATTGGAGGAGGTGGTCCTTCAGGGAGGAGGTGAAAGAGCCAATTGAACTACAGGCCTGAAGTTTACAAACAAGTCAGCCCCTTTAACTTGAGTGGGAACTCTAATATATAATAATCTAATCAGTAATCCTCCCATCATATGTGAATATCCATGCAAATGAGTACAGAGTAGAGCCCATAGACAACTCCTAGGGGCCATCAAGAAACTCTTGCTGCTTCTATTATTGTGTTCTGGCAACACTGAGCTAAATCCTGGTCCCCCTGCGGCTATCTCATTTCCTGCAGACTTAGCCGATATCAAAGGTGTGAGTTTCATACATGTCAATGCATGCAGCCTACTAAAGAAGTTTGATTTTATACAGGCTTGGATTTTTCATACTAAGCCTGATGTCATGGTGGTGTCTGAGTCCTGGCTCAGACCTGGTACCACAGACCATCTGGTGAATATCCCATCCTATAACATTTTCAGAACTGATAGACAAACAAGAGGAGGAGGAGGAGTTGCCATCAATGTCCATGATAAGTTATCAGCCTCTTGTTATTAATTCAACCTCAATTCCCAAAGAAGATGAAAGCCTGGTTCTCAAAGTCGAGCTCTCCCCATCTGTCTTCTTCTGTGTTGTAGGATGCTACAGGCTTCCATCAGCTGGACGACTGCTATTAGACCATTTAAACAGCATATTAGGGTCCGTGTCCTCAGAGTTTATCATATTGGGTGATCTTAACCTGGATTGGTTTTCCAGTATCTCCAAACCCCTCAAAGACCTTTGTGACTCCTTTGGACTATCCCCACTTATAACAGAAGTAACACGCTCAAACTAAAAGAACCCAAATAATAGCACACTGCTGGACCTTTGTCTGGTAAGTAAACCACACCTGTTCTGTCATGCTGCTGTAGTCTTCTCTGACATCAGTGACCACTGCTTTGTCACTTGTGTGAGATCTGCCACAAAATCAGCCTCACAAAATCAAGAGGAATCATCGTAATTTTAACCCTTGTGCATTTCTATCTGACCTGCGGGACTCTTTGAGATGACAGGATTTCTATCTAGCAAAAACAGTAAACACAACATATGATATTTTCCAGTGAATTGTGCTCAGGGCCTTTGACAAGCATGCACCCCTGGCTAAGAACTGCACTAAGAAAAAATCATGCCCCTGTTTTATGACAGATTTGAAGGCCACCCTACTTAACAGAGACTTACTCTGGAAAAATGCTCTGAGAATCAAGCTTCCAGCAGACTGGACTTCATTTAGGAGTGCTAGGAACCTTTGTACTAAGATGGTCAGAGAGGTCAAATCTAGTTATTTCTGGACAGAACTCAACTCTTCTTCAAGGTGTTCTACTAAATTCTTGAAAACCCTCAAGGAGATTGAAGGTCATGCATCCTACAACTCCTTACCTGCAAAAGTCTCCAATGGTGGTGTCATAGCTATGGATAAACAGTCAATCCTTGACCAGCTTAATAACTACTTCGCTTCCGCAGGGTTAGCCTTTGATACTTCTGCCAATACCCTTCATTCCCAACTCAGTGCGCAAGAGCTAGAAGCTCCAGTCACTGATGCAGTGTTCTCCTTACTGCCCACATCCCTGAAGGAGGTTGAAGATCTACTCTTTCACTTGGATACTAGGAAGAGTGTTGGTGCAGACCTCATAGACCCATACTTCCTAAAAATTAGTCTCCAAGCTCTGTCTGTGCCAATTATGCATCTCTTCAATCTCTCTTGCACAGTGAAGTTTCTCCCATATGGAAAACTGCCCATGTGATTCCCTTATTCAAATCTTGAGACTCTAGTGACCTCAGTAACTATAGGCCAATCTCCTTACTTCCTATCCTATCCAAAATGCTAGAGTAAATGGTAAGTACACAGCTTAGAAACTACTTAGAATCCGCAAGTCTGCTAAACCCTCTGCAATCAGGATTTCAGCCATGCCATAGCACAATTTCAGCCCTTGCAAAGGTTACCAGTGACTGGCAGGAGGCCCTAGACACCAATAACTTCATGTGCACAGTATTTCTGGACCAAAGCAAGGCATTTGATACTGTCAGCCACAATTTGCTCTTGGTATCCCTCTGTAATATTGGCGTGGACTCCCCTTCACTGAGATGGTTCTCAAACTACCTCTCTGGTCGTCAGCAGCAGTTAAAGCTGAAGAGGAATTCTCACTGCTGAAACCACTATTGAGGGGTGTGCCACAAGGCTTTATACTGGGTCCACTTCTCTTTGTGACTTATAGTAATGGAATTGACATAGGAATCAAATCTGCCAACATTCATCTATTTGCCAATGATACGATACGGTACTGAAGTAGCATGTATGGATCTACAACAGGAGTTTAATCAGCTTCAATTACAACTACTGAGCCAGAAACTACTTTTGAATGCAAAAAAAATGAAGGCAAGTTTCCTCTCACCCATTATGAATGCTAACAATGCAAGGAACCATACACCAGATTATTACACTCCTAGGCGAGCCACTGGAGTTTGTAACCAAATTTAAATACCTGGGAGTTTGGATCAGCTGCAAACTCTCTTTCCTCGTGCATATCAAGGAACTGATGAAAAAGCTTAGGCAGAGGCTAAACTTCTTTTACAGGATCAAACATCTGCTCACCCAGGATGCTAAGAAGAGACTGGTTCTCACCACATTCCTATCATTGTTGGACTATGCTGACTTCTTGTACTGCCAAGGCCCTGCTTCTGCACTAGCCAAACTAGATACACTATACCATAGAGCCATAAGTTTCATCACTGGTGCTCCATATTCTACACACCACTGCTCCTTGTATGCTCTAGTAGATTGGCCGTCCCTTGTATATAGAAGACAGAGAAATGATGCATACTGGACATACAGAGCAATCATTAAAAAAAACCTCAATATATAACGGATTGTCTTCCACTAAGTACGGTAGGTAAGTATGCCCTGAGAAGTGCCTCCTACATCTCCCTTACTGTACCCAAAGTTAAATCATGTTTTGGTAGATCATCCATAAGCTACGCACTACCCTTACTATGGAACAACTTGCAAAAATCCCTGAAACTGGTTCTCCCTATCAATTTCTCAGCATTCAAAATGCTTTATGTATACACTGTCAAGGAGTCTTGTAGCTGCATCCCCTGATTAGTGCCATGTCACCATGCATCAGAATCACTAAGTCCCTATTATCTACTTCACCCTCTTACCCTCTCCCTTTTTATCGGTACCTAAAGCATTCAACAGTGCTCCATCTTGGAGCCTGTAAATACTCCACCCAATCGTTACCACTTGTGCCTTACCTTCTGAGGCTCACTGTACTGGTACCCTTCTTCATTTACCTTTGTTCTTGCCTTCCCTTTCCCCTATTGAGCATGCTACTAGCCTACCTCCACAGTATCTTTCTCTATTCTTTCCCTCTGTGTTTTCTCATGTATAGTATGTGTACAATTTAATCTGTGTACTGAATATGAACATGTATATATTGTATATATAACTTATACTTTTGTATATTGTATACATAACTTTACTGAATATGTGTATTGTCCAGGCCCACCTCAAAAATGAGTTTTTTTCCCCAACAGTGCTTTGCCTGGTTAAATAAAGATTTTGATTGATTGATTGATTGATTGACAATACCTAGCTGCTAGGATGAAAGTGATCTTACCACAGTTTCTGCAAGTGATATCTTGTGGGATATTACGGGGACTCAGTCAGTGTGCTAACATGTAGTATAGTACAATGGTAGCTAGTGTGTTACCTGGTTTCTGCATCACTTAGAAATATCCTGTAAAAGCATGTAAACAAGTGTGAACACTGCTAACTGAAAGAAACTGGGAGCAGTGTAATTTCATAACAAAGGCTGGGTAACTGCCCAGTTACCTGCTTACATATAAAAGTTGTGCTTTCCAGTTACGTTCTTTCTATTGGAGAGCTTTCTTTACATGATGTAATGATGCATGGATTGACAAGTTTTCTGTCTTCATTTTCCTCTCTTCTTTCAAAACTGCTTGACATAGTCAGGATAGATGTCTTAGAGGCGCGTGATGGGTTACCAAAATCAGAAGGGACATTTTTTCCATACTGCTGCCATAGTTAATGGGCTCTATGCATTATGGCTATGCTGGCATTATGTGCTGTGTATCATGGGTGCAGAGGATTGTATGCTGGCCACGTGGGTCTGTGGCCAATATGCTGCATGCACAGTCCCCCTCCACACTATGTACACAGCAGTGATGCACAATGGTGCAGGGGCCTGCCGTGTGGCAGAAGGGGGCATGGCTGCATATTTATGACTGCTACACATATAAACAATGCTGCATAAATTTGTAGGTAGGCACATAGCATGGTGGGGAACACACCAGGCACTAGGTGACCCAAAGGGCAGTTGTAAAGTCAATTACACATATTTATTTTTTAATTTTTAGTCTTTGGTAAATGGGTAAGGCCCACTAGGCACAAGTGCCTGTTTTCAGGGGTGACCTGGGAGCACTGGGCAGTTAAGTGACTTGCTCAGAGTCATACAGTATGCAAGTGGAGGCTATGAGAATCAAACTCAGGTCTGGTCTGCTGGATGTACAGAGTTTGTTCTGTGATCGCAAATTCTCTCACTGTAAGTATTACCTGAGCAACCACTCCTGTCATCATGGGGCAAAAACCACACCACTGGGTTTTGTCTTAACGTCGCTTTATTTGATCAAACACACATGCATGTGGGACTTCTGTAACGAGAAGTTCTCCGATTACAATTTACAGCAGCTTTTTATAAGCTAGATTTTGCACTTCTTATCTTGAAAAATACCAACATTTCAGTATAAGCCAATCATAAGACAGCATAACAGTTTTCAGCAATGTAACAGAAAAAGAAAACAAGTTTATGTATGAGGTACTTTTCCACTACTTATTCCATTTCTTTCCCAACACTGCTTGATACATATGCCTGGGTCAAGCTGACCTGAGAGAGACAATGAGTTTTATCACACCATAGCAACGTACAGCTTGCTCTTCAATGCCACTCACGCTGTTATTTTTATATTTTGCCCAGGCATGCTCTTATCTCTATATTTTGTCCAAGCCCATTATTTAGGCTGGTACAACCAGTTCTGCTCAGTTTTATCTATTTTTCTGTTTTTACAAATGTACCTCAAGTAACCTTAGTACAAATTCTATAACCCTTAAAAAAAAAAACATGAACTCAGAAATTTCTACTACATTCATTATGACTTTGTTACAGCATGGCTTTCAAAGCAAGCATAGCTTCAAGGCATTTAATAGCAAATATAGCTTTAGGATATATAAAAATTCCCTCACACTCTACACCTTGTTCCTCTAACCTCTAGGCTATACTGCCAGTGTGATATCCCTCCCAAGAACAACACAGGACACATCAATGAGAGTTTAACACACTGATTACATCACAGGTGGCCCCCATCACAACATTTCATCTCCAGAATCAGAGCTCACAGAAGACAGCAGACCTGTACTACAGACTGTACAGTCCATGTACACAGCAATGTCCAGAGTCTGACATAGTCCACCCCACACATCCCAGGTTGAAGTCAGAGACTGTGCACTACCAGTGGCCTTCATTCTATGGCACAGTGCTCAGGTCAGAAGGATGGGTGCCTTCTCCAATAGCCACCACTGCCATGCATGTCAGTGGCCCCTGGTCACTACGCATTTCATGTCTGGATGATGATCACCCTATAGTAAGTGGTCCACGCAGCCTTCTCCCACTCCTCCAGGGGCCATTGTGGTGGTTTAGGGTCTATGTTCAGGACATCTGTATCATCTCTTTGTAGCAGAATCACCATCAGTGGTGTGGGGATATCCTGCAGAAGGAAAGGCAGGTATGAGATGGTTGTGCACATCTCCAAGATAACCCACCCTCCTGCCTGGACAGCCCTCCCCCCATGCATCCAGCCGTATGACCCCATGCATCTTTCTGCATGCCCCTATACTTCTCCCTGCATGCCCTCATGTATCCCCCTGTAGGTGTTCCAGGCTGCAGGCAGGGGGCTATACTCACAGCAGTGGGTTCTGGGATGAATCATGCCATTCCATAGTTGTTGGCATAGTGCTCACTGATGAACTCTAGCCCATACAGCAGTGTCATGGCCAATGCCAAGGATGCCTGGTGCCTTGTCCATGGCTTGCTTGGCTCCTGTGACCCTAGTTGCAAAAAAGGAACTCAGACAGGTGTCCCAGAAATGGATGCAATGATAGTAACACAGATGTTAGCAGCCAATATGGCACAGTGTGGTCCCCCCAGCAGTTGCTGGGTGTAACCTGTGCATACCTACCCTTGCATTTTGGGCGACACCCTAGAGGCAGTCATCCTTGTCGTTGTATAGCAGGTCTCCAATTCTCTGATCCTCTCTAGGGCTTAGGGGAGCATCTTTGTGGCCATTGCTGGTACTGGTGTGGGGTTTCTATGGGCTCTCTGTGTTGAGTGTCAGGGTATGGCATCTATGTCACGGGCACATGTGACCATGGCTCTGCCACTCCACACTTGTAGGATGCTGACTTCTGTATGGGGTTTCCATCATCCCATGTATGGATGCCTGTGTGACATCCATGCCTACCTATTATGCACAATGGTATGCTCCATGCCATGCACAGCAGGTGTGTACCTCAGCCTGCGCATGGCCAAGTATGGTGGTGTCATGGGTCATTCCCAGTTCTGTAGTGCCCACCTGTCCCTTCCTGTGCACTGCAATGTGCATGATTATGTGGTCATTGCATGCCAATGGTAGCCAACTCAGCACCTTAGTGCATGCCAAGCTGAACTTCATGCCTTTGGGCCGTGTACTTGCACACTGGCTTTGCATGTCCCCTTCTGCCATATCAGACCCATTTGATGCCTAGGGCACAATGTGAGGACTATTATCCCCTGTACCACACAGTAACCCCAATAGCAATATCCTTGAGCTTTCCTGGAGCTATGGAGGGACCAGGCATACAAATCCTTGTCAGCACATGGCTAGAAGAACAATTACAGCTTGCACCTGGGACTTGGTGAAAACTGGATAACTGGATCCATACTAGACCAGATCATTAAAAGCTGGGCTGGCTGATACTGCCAGATTGGGTGCAAATTGTACATATTTTGCCAGTCTGTCCTCTCTGGGAAGATAGGAACATAAAAACATAGGAATTGTGACGGCAGAAAAGGACCTCCAGGCCCACTTAGTCTGACCATTTTGCCTATTCTCTAGGCCTTTACTTCAGTCCTCTCCCCCGTCTCAACATACCCCTGTGTCTATCCCATGCCCTCTTAAACCCTCCCACTGTCTTCTCTCCCACCACTTCGCATGGCAGCCCATTCCAGTTGTCCACCACCATCTCTGTGAAGAAGTATTTCCTAATATTGGATATAAATCTACCCCTTTGATTTGGAATTCATGCCTCCTCACCCTAGGATGTTCTTTTTGTTAGAAGAAGCTCTCCACAGGCACCTTGTTGATACCCTTCAAATATTTAAATGTCTCAATCATGTCTCCCCTTTGCTCTCCTCTGCTCCAATGTGTACATGTCCAGGTCCTTCAGCTTCCCCTCATAAGGTAAGTGTTCGAGCCCCATCACCATCTTTGTCACCCTTCTTTGAACTCTTTCCACCTTCTCCACATCCTTTCTCAGGTATGATCTCCAAAACTGGACCCCATACTCCAGGTGCAACCTAACCAGCTGGGTATACAAAGGAACTATGACCTCCCTCCTCCTGCTGGAGATCCCCCTCCCTATGCAACACTACATCCTGCCGGCTCTTGCCTCTGCACTTTCACACTGCTTTGCCACCTTCAGGTCCTGTGAAATGATGATACCAAGGTCCCTTTCTTTTTCTGTTACTTGCAGGGATCTACCCTCCATCCAGTACTCTGCTTTACCATTTTTCCTACCTAAGTGCATGATCTTATGCTTTGCTGTATTGAATGACAACTGCCACTCTTTGGACCATTCCTTCAGTCTCCCCAGATCTCTACGTATCATTTCCACCACCTCCTGTGTGTCCACTGTATTGCAGATCTTCGCCTTGTCTGCAAATAGAATTATCCTCCCTTCCAGACTCTCCTCTATATCCCCTATAAAGACATTAAACAGTAGTGGACCCAACACCAACCCTTGGGGTACCCCACTGATGACCTCGGACTCCACTGAGTATGTTCCGTTGACCAATACCTTCTGTGTTCTCCCTTCCAACCAGCTCTGCACCCATCTTATTATCACCTCCCTTACCCCCAGGCAGCCCAATTTGTGCAGTAGTCTCCTGTGCAGCACAGATTCAAATGTTTTCCTGAAATCAAGGTAGGCTATGTCCACTGAGCCCCCCGATCTACCACCGCTGTGACCCACTTAAAGAATTATATCAAATTTGTTTGACAGGATATACCCTTGGTGAACCCGTGTTGCCTTTGGGCCTGAAGGCCTTTTGCTTCCAAGTATTTGTCATTTCAGATTCTGAGCAGTTTTTCCATGAGCTTGCCAACCACCGATGTCAAGCTGACTGGCCTGTAGTTGCCCACTTCATCCCCCCCCTTGTGAAGTGACACTACATCTGCAGATCTCCAATCATTCAGTACCACCCCTGATATTTAGGAAGTGTTGAACAGGATGGTCAAAGGGGCACCCAGTACATCCCTTAGTTCCCACAGAACCCTTGGATGTACCCCATCTGGCCCCATAGCTTTGTTGACCTTCAATTATTTTAGTTCCCTCAGGATCTCCTCTTTGCTAAATGGACTTACGTCTACCCCATCCTTCATCTCCTCAGCTATCCTAGATTTACTTCCCCTCCATTCCTTTTCCTTCATAAAAGCTGAGCAGAAATAGCTATTTAGCAGTTCAGCCTTCTCCTTGTCCCCCACCACCCTTTCCCCTGCCCCATTGTTCAGACTGGGTATCCCCTTTACTGTTTTTCTCCTTTCACCTATGTACCTAAAAAAGATTTTGTCACCTTTCTTGACTTCCTTGGCAATCCTCTCCTCCATCCTCACCTTTAATACCCTGATCTCCCTCCCCCGCCTGTCTCTGCCTTACCTGATATTCTTCTCAAGCCTGCTTCCCCTGTGTCTTTTTAAACCTCCTGAAGGCTCTCCTCTTTGCTCTTATACTTCCCCCTACTTCTCTGTTAAACCACAGTGGCTTCTGTTTTCTCCTATGTTTGTGCACCATCTTTGCACAGAGTTCTGTGGCTCCTATTATGGATCCTTTTATTGACTCCCACATTTCCTCCACCCCCCAAGTTCCTTCACTCTTTCTATTGCCTGCTGAACACATTCCCTCATTGTACCAAAATCCGCACTTTAAAGTCTAGAACTTTCACCTTGGTCTGGTTTATGACAGCTGACATGCGTACCATGAACCACATGGTACCGTGGTCGCTTGTACCAAGGTTGTGCCCCACAGACACCTCCCCTACCCTGTCTCCGTTAGTTAGCACCAAATCTAACACCGTCCCTTCCTGAGTTGGTTCCTTAGCCATCTGCCTAAGTAGGGCAACTTGAAAGGAGTTCAAAATCACTCTGCTTCTTGTTGATGTCGCTGTCAGCATGTCCCAACCCACATCCGGTAGGTTTAGGTCTCCCATTAGCAGTACCTCTCCCTTATTTGCCATTCTTATAATCTCATCCAACATCTGGTTGTTCACCTCTTCCTGCTGCTGGGGTGGCCTGTAGACCACTCCAGTCCATACCACATCACCCCTCCCCATTGTCAGTGAGACCAATAATGCCTGTGCCCCCCACCTGCCCTGAGTTTCTGTTGCCGGAATCCCCTCTCTCATGTAAAAGGTGACTCCACCTCCCTTTTTTCCGGCCCTATCCTTCCTAAACATCATATACCCTGGCCATGCTCATGTCCCAATCATGCCCCAACACACTGCCCCTTGCTGGCACCAAGACTCAGTAGAGTTCCCACCGGGTCCAAGTCTGTTTCTGCCATGAGTGCTGCCATATCAGGGACTTTATTTCCCAGGCTTCTGGCGTTTGTACACATTGCCTTCCAGACTCCAGCCATGCTAGATTTCTCCCCTGCCCTAACTCTGCTTACTGTTTTGACCCTCCCACTCTTAGCTTCAACTATGCTTATTTTCTGAGGGGGTGTCAAGGGTCCCCCTCTTCAACTGCGCTATAGAATATGTTTGCTATCACCCCACCATCAGTTAAAATCATAGTATTTTTTAATTAATTCTCCCGTTTCCATTTCAGCACTTCTTTACCCTCCTTGTTTAAGTGTAACCTATCTGGGGCAAATAGGGTTTCATCCTGCCAAGTGGTCCGCCAATCCCCCACCAGCCCAAACCCTTTCCTAGTACACCAGCTATAGAGCCAGCTATTAAACTCCATTATCCTCTGTTTCCTCTCTGAGCTGGCTCTCAGAACAGGCAGCACCTCAGTGAATGCCACTGATCTAAATCTCAGGTTGCTGCAGAATCTTGCTAACACTTCAAACCTTGCCTGCACCTCCATTAAACTATACCCCACAAGGTCATTTGTTCCAAAATGGAACACTAGGTGGGTTCTTTCATCTTGCAGTTTCCCCCAGGAGGGGATATGGTGAATCACCTCAGATGCTGTCATGCCAGGCAAGCAACTAGCCCAGACTGGACCTCCCTTCCTTGCCCATCTGATGCCTCTGACAATCGAGTCCCCTACAATCAGGACCCTGTCCCCCACCCTTCTTGAACTGGAAACACACCCATCCTTTTCTCCTTCCATTGTCATCCTTTTATCATCCCCTTATCATCCCCACATCTCCCCCCATGCCTCCTTCCCCTGGTGTGATCTCCCTCCTCCCTGCTCCTGCAGTGTGTCCCTTCCAGTGGCTCACCCCTGGATTAATCCCTGTAGCCTCACTTTCCCCATGCCCTATGCTCCCCTCTCCCCTCACAGACCCACCATCTGTGGCTAGCTCTCTTGTTTATCCCCCACTCTCCTGCTGTGATGCGTGCTCCCCTACCTGCCACTAATTTGCTCTCACTAGCCTTGTGGTTTGGTTCCTCAACAATTCCTCCACGCCTCCATTTTTAATGTGGCTTGTTTGGTGCCAGTGAGATCCTTCAGCAGGGACCTGGGCATGTTTCCCTCTTGCGCTGGCCCCTCTTCTTTATCCTTGCCCATTTTAACCTCCACACTTTTGGGGCCATTCTGACCCCCACTGCTCCACTTGGATTTAGACACCCTGACACTTGGGTATTGTGCTCCCTGCCCTTCTGGGTTTGTTCCCCTGAGTTCTGTCTGTCATCCAAAGCCCATTCCTGGCCACTACTTTCCTGAGTTGACTTACTCTTTGTGTGCTTCTGACCTTGAGCCCTAGTACCTGATGGTCCCCTTGGAACGTGGCTGTCCTGAGATGTCATCCCCCTTGTTCTTTCCTCCCCTTGCTCACAGTCTCTCCACTCTCCTTTTTCCCTCTCTAGGACCTCCATCTTCCTCTCTCTCTGGGGCAGTGCCTGACCCTCCTATTGTGCTCCTCCCTGAATCCCCTTATCACCAGCTTCCACATTCCCGTTCTCATCCAGTGACTGTAATTTATCAAACCTATTGCTGATCACAAAGCCCTCCCAACTGTCCTGACCCTACTGGGGCTCCCCCCACATTCTGCTCTATGAGGGTAGCCCAAACCCCCTTTCCCCTCATTAGCTTCCATTCCTCCTTCTCATTCATCTTCTTATGTTTTTCTGTATGCTCATCCCCCTCTGGGCCCCACTTCCCCCAAGCAGCCCACCCTTCTCTACCAGCATTTCTTACTGTCTCCAGCCAACCTTTCCCTCTCCTTGTGGTGCCCTCCCAATCTCTACCCCCCAATGCATCGAATTTACTTCTACCAATCTCAGTTCTATCTTGAACCCCTATAGTATCCCTCCAGTTTCTTCTATTATCCCTATGCACCCCTTGTGCTTCAAGCATCCAGTACAAACTCCTTACTTCCTCCCTAATGTGTGACAACTGCCAGCACACCATGCAACCCTCTAAGCCATGTTTAGCGTCATAGCAACCCACATCCAAATTTTTAAATACCACCTATAAATACCACTAGTCTTACTAGTTTGGTGTCCTTTCTGCCATCCCCAGTTCCTACCTTCCAAAGGTTCCTTCCATATTTAGTGGATGTCCACAACAGCCGTATACAGCCGATGTGTTGCTTATCGTTAAGATGTCAAGCATCCCAGTGCACTACTTCAAAACAGGAATGAAGAAATGGGGAAGTGGCTAGTGTTGCCGCCCTCTGTGCACAACATCCTGAGTTCTATCCTGGGTTAGAGACCTCTGAATTACCCAGAAGAACCATATTGGAAGCCACAATTCTATTGATGTGTGAGCTGTGTAGGTCAGAAGAGCCAGAATTGCAGTGGAAATTTGGTGTACTTTGGGTGGCTCTCCAGCACCTCCTTGTGGTCATCTAGTATAACCTACAAGTTGGGAAATAGGGACTTACAAAATTGTGGGTGAAGTCATGTGACTTAGTCACATGACCCAAGGCACCCATAAAGCAACAGCCAACCCAGAGTGGGAGGGTGGAGCAGTCGACACTTTGTGTCAATGGGGCAGCACTCTCCAAGTGTGTGCTGCCCTGTAGATGTGAGATGTTCTACCTCAGCATGTCCCCGAATGCCTCCACTGACTGCCACACTGCTTTGGCATTAGCATTATGTACTGCCTCCCCAGAGGACCAAACAAAGAACTGGGTGTTAGCCTCTGAGCTCTGGTTGCAATCTGAGACCTAACGCTGTATGGGGAGTTGGGGACCCAGACTGCAGATGTGCCACGTCTGATCTCCGGACCCTATAGCAGGACTCTGTTGCTTAGAAACTCTAAAATGCTTAGAAACTCTAATATGCTTACACAGTACAATAATTCCCGACAGTACTTTACAAAGGTCTAAAACAGTTCACTTAGTCCCTGGCCTGCACAACACTTCTCCACACTTGGGCCCTAAAGGAACCCCCCAGTTTGAGCAGAAGTCCTTGTGAGCTCGACAAAGTTGTTCACAGTCTGTCTCCAATACTTGGTCAACTAAACTAGCATCAGTGTCTCGAGAACACTCTCCAAGTATGTGCTGCCATGTAGATGCAAAATGTTCTACCTCAGCAAGTCCCCAAACACCTCCCGTTGACTGTCAAGCTGCTCCGGCGTTAGCATTGTGCTGCTTGTGCCCCGTCGAGAAAACTCCCTCAGCAAGTCCCTGAACACCTCCCACTGACTGCCACGCTGCTCCAATGTTAGCGTTGTGCTGCTTGTGCCCAACCAAGAAAACTCCCCAGCAAGTTTGTGAATGCATCCCGCTGACTACCACGCTGCTCCAGCATTAGCGTTGTGCTGCTGGGTTGGTTCATTTTTTACTAATCTAAGCCAGACCAATTCTGGAGGGTGGTTTTCACCAAGTCCTAGACATGGATGAAAACTAGACTGCCAGGGTCACAGTGAACATATAGGTAAAACTAGACTGGCCAGTCTGGCCAATCCAGTGCAAGTTGTGCAAATCTTGCCAGGATGGATCTTTCCAGCATTTACTGATCTGGTGCCATTCAACAGTCCAGTTTTCCCCCATACCCCCTTCACCTGCACAAGTGGTCCGTAAGGCATACAGTGTGACTCTGCATGCACCAGTACATACTTGAACACTCCTCAGACCTTTGATCTTCATGGCTTGTTTTTAATATTTCTTCATTGTGAAAAGAAATGTCGACTCAAGACAAGCTTGTATTTCTCTGCCAAGTTATCAAGTTTAAAGTGTGATTAGTTGAATTTTGTAAACACCCTTGGTGTGTACTGGTCACTTATAAAATGTCATGCATAAATGAAAAAAATCTGATTGAATAAAACAAGTAAAATGGCCATGTAATTACTCATCTTGAACACACAGGTGCAATTTTAAATGTAGTTTTTGCTGTAGATTACATTTTTTGTAAGCAATGACACACTTTATAGATGTGTAATTAAGACCAATCAAAGTACCAAAGTTAATGAAAGGCACCAAACTGAATTTTGTAAACTATTAGTTGATTGCAAGAATGGGGGTGGGACCATTTCCCTGTTCCAGATGCTGCAGCTGGTTATCCATATGCTGTAGCACCCAGCCCACAAATATACTGCCCACACCGCAGTACTGTCTTGCAACCAGCATAACAGTATATCTTAGAGATTAGAGTAACAAGCTTTGAATGAACTTAGCACATCCAGCAGGCCTGTGTTTGATTCCCACAACCCCACTTGCTTACTGTGTGACTCTGAGTAAATCACTTGACAACCCCAGTGCTCCCTGGTTGCCCCTGAAAACAGGCACTTGTGCCTAGTGGGCCTTACCTGGTTACCAAAGAATATTAATTAAAAAAAAAGTAACCAACCAGAGCACTTCCTCACCACCAGGGTCATATAGCAGTACTTCAATGCAAAGTATATTAATACAATGTCTGAGCAAATAAGTGTAGTAAAAGTTGTCCCCATACACCTGGATATATGATAAAAATGGAGTTTTGCTGCTCACACTTTACTCCACTCATTTCTCAGTTGTGCAACTAAACCACTGTATTGTGAAAAGAGAAATGTGTACAGTATTTTTATAATACTGATTAGACCTGATTGGTGAGGAAATGAATGGAGATAAATGTACCCTGTATGTATGGGCAGCCAAACACTACTCTACTGTTCCCAGTGTACAGCAGAAGTCAGCATTATTTTATAGAATTTTGAATTGTAGAACCCTTATCTGCCCCTGGTGGGAGGAAGTGCTGTGGTGGAGTGAGGGACAGTGTTGTGATCTGGGCCATGTACTACCGGGGTGCAGGTGACAGTGCTGTATGAATAACCCTGACTAACTAGACCTAGTACTGACTAACAGGGAAAGGATCACAGATCTCCAGGTAGAATGTCACCTGGGGGCTATTCACCATCACATGGTATGGTTCAATTTGGCCACTAGAACTAAATCATCCCATTCCAAGGCAAAAATATGGGACATTAGTGGAGCTGACTTTGATAATATGGCCAACAGAGTTAAGCTAGCCCTGGCAAAAAGAATTACTGGTGAGGGGGTACAGGCAATGTGGGCAAGCATTAAGGATGCAATACTTTAAGCAACATCCCATTGTGTTAGAGAGAAAAGGAAGTGCAAAAGAAGAAGGAAACCACATTGGTTCTCAAAAACAGTAGCAGAAATGGTCAAAGCCAAAAGGCTGGCCTCCAGGAAATATAAGGGAATACAGCAGGATGAAGATAGGGAGGCATACCAAACTTCCCTAAGGGAAACGGAAGGCAGTAAGGCAGGCAAAGGCCCAAACTGAGGAAACACTAGCACAAACAGCAAAAGAAGGTGACAAGATTTTCTATAGATACATTAGTGAAAGCAGAATGTCCAGAGGGGGTATTGCTAAGATCAAAGAGGATAAGGGGGCATGTGAGAAGGAGTACCATGTAAAAGCATCTATCCTAAATAGATACTTCTGCTCAGTATTTACTGATGAGAAGGTAGGGCAGGGCCCACAGCTCAGCACCATGGACACAGGGGGAGGGAGGTGTGCACTAGTCCCTTCACAAAAAAAAGGGTCCTACAAGAGCTCAATAAGCTCAGGGTGGACAAGGCAATGGGACCTGATGGCATACACCCCAGGGTACTAAAGAAGCTAAGGGTGGAACTAGCAGAGCCATTATCAGAACTGTTTAGTGAGTCTCTGAGCACAGGAGAGGTCCCAGAAGACTGGAGAAGGGCTCATGTGATCCCGCTCCACAAGAGTGGTAGCAGGGAGGAGGCAGGGAACTACAGACCAGTCAGTCTTACCTCAGCAGTGGGTAAGATTATGGAGGCACTCCTTAAGGAAAGGATAGTGCAACACCTGGAATCCATAGGAGTACAGGATCCAAGACAACATGGGTTTACAAAAGGACGGTCCTGTCAAACTAATCTCATAGATTTCTTTGACTGGGTAACCAGAGTGATGGACCATGGGGGAACAGTTGATGTCACCTACCTTGACTTCAGCAAAGCTTTCGATACTGTTCCTCATAGAAGATTGATTAATAAACTGGGTGAGCTTGGGGTGGGTCAGAAGTTGGTCAACTGGGTGGCAAACTGGTTGATGGGCAGAAAATAGAGAGTGGTGGTAAATGGTACACATTCAGAAGAGATGCAAGTCACAAGTGGGGTACCTCAGGGATCAGTTCTGGGGCCAGTCCTCTTCAATATCTTCATCAGTGACATTGCAGATGGACTGGAGGGTAAGGTTTGTCTGTTTGCAGATGACACCAAGATCTGCAACAGAGTAGATGATCCAGATGGGGTGGGCAGAATGAGAAGAGATCTGGATAAACTAGCAAAATGATTGGAAGAGTGGCAACTGGGGTTTAACACAAAAAAAGTGCAAGACCATGCACATAGGGAAGAGAAACCCTGAAGCCACCTATAGGCTGGGAGGGAGTTGCTGGCAGTCACAAGGGAAGAAAGAGACTTGGGCATCATCATCACCGATGACCTGAAATCATCCAAGCAGACCACTAAAGCAGTAGGTAAGGCTAGGGGGATGTTGGGGTGTATTAGTTGGGGTATCACAAGTTGGAAGAGGGAGGCACAATCCCTCTTTACAAGACACTGGTTAGGCCCCATCTGGAGTACTGCATGCAGTACTGGAGGCCACACCTTCACAAGGACATTAACCAAATGGAGGCAGTCCAGAGAAGGACAACCAAAATGATGCAGGGACTGCATCAGAAAACATATGAGGACAGATTAATGGAGCTCAATATATATATACCCTAGAGCAAAGGAGAGAGAGAGGTAATATGATCGAAACATTCAAACACCTTAAGGGCATTAACAAGGTGAAAGAGTCTATCATGTTTCAATATAAGAAAAATAGCAGGACAAGAGGACACAGCATGAGATTAGAGGGAGGCCAATTAAGGGGTAATGTGAGGAAGTTGTTTTTCACAGAAAGGGTGGTGGATGCATGGAATGCCCTACCTCAGGAAGTGGTGGATATGAATACAGTGCAAGGCTTCAATCAGGCATGGGATAGGCATAAGGGAGCAATACAGATGAGCATGAATAGATAGGCCATTGACAGAGCAAAGGCCGATGGCACATTCATAAGGTAGAAAAAGAAATAGGCAGACTGGATGGGCCTTGCAGTCCTTATCTGCCATCAACTTCTATGTTTCTATATAACCAGCTATCAGATAAATAGAACCTCCCTCCTTTAATGCCATAATTTTACACTTTATAACATTCAGTTTGGTGCCTTTAAGTACCTTTGATATCTCTTCTGTTGCTATTAAAGTTTTGAGGTCTCCCTTAATAGTATCAGTAGGGTTGCCTTGTAGATTAACAGAGTTGCCCACTATATTCAACTGTCTAAGGCATTCTTTTTGGAAGTTCACATAATCAAGGGCAAAAATTATCCCCTTCCACTTGCTTAATAATAATCGTAGTATCACTTCAAGGTCTTTCAAATGTATCATTTCTTCTGAACTCATACAAACCATATGAATAAGCCAGCAAAATGAAGCTATTTGGTCTATTTAGTCTGCTCTTGTTGCACGGTCCACAGCATTAAGCCACGGACCTTGCCCCCTCAATCCTCCCATCCTTTCCATCTGCCCTTCCTATGACCCTTACTTTCCCCTTATGTCTATCCCAGCTTCCCTTGTAGATGCCCACCATCTTCAATAAGACCATCTCTTCCATCAGTGTATTTTAATTGGCTACCACCCTCTCCATGATGAAGAGTTTCCTAACCTCCCTCCTAAACCCCCTTAGCTTAAGACTGTGTCCTCTCATGCGTTGGCTGCCACTTAGCTCAGAGACCCTCCTTATCCACCCTATTTATTCCTTTCAGCTACTTGAAGGTCTCAAATATGTCTCCTCTCTCCCTCCTCTTCTACAAAGAATACGTTTTCAGGACCCACCAACCTCTCAGATTGTAAAACTATAATTTATCTTGTTCCAATGTGTCAATCAGTTCATCAGTATCCTTCCCTACTGCTGCCATGTAATTCACTATATAAGGTGGTATTGAGCCTGGTGGATAATAATTAGATTTTATATTCAGGGCCCTTTTTAAATTCTAGTCTTGTCTTAAAAAAAATATATAGGTTCCTCCTGTTTATCAAAATGGGCTCATAATCTATGTTTTCTGAAAAAAATGCTCAAGATCAATTTTTAATGCTACCATGTCTAATTTCTGAACTGGACAGAAATTGACCCCTACTGAGTGCAGAGATATCATGATGTATTGAGGGTGGGATATTCAGACTGCACCAAAAAGATGTGCAATAGCAGGAGCAGGTGCAAGTGCAGTGCGCCACTGCGCAACGTGCATCACATTCAAACCAAGCGCAGGTCAAGGTGTGCCAGTGCAACACAGCTGAATATCACACCACATGCGCCATGGTGCAACCAGGGATGTACAGTGGAGCAGGGCCGATGAGCAGTAGCACAACCAGTGATGCACAGGGACAAGAACAGGAAGCAGGGGTGCACTAGCCATGGAGGCCATGGGTGGAGGAGCATGCAGCAGGCCAGACAAACCTACCCTCCTAGGCACCCCATGAACTGCACAACCAGAGGTGAGCTGGATGGACCACCAGCCCATGAACCCCAGCACTGAATCAACAGCAGAGGCATGGTGCCCCAGCACACTCCCTGGCAAGCAGTGACTGCAACACAAGGAGGGCCAGATCATCCAGTGCCACCACACCCCACCATTGCTGATCACTCCCTGTACAGCGATCCCAAGACACCCGGCCCAGAAGCATCACCCAACAGTGCATGGCACTGAATGCATGCCACCACCACCACTGTGACAATGCAACCCTGTGCCCCATGGTGCCATGCATGACAGCCCCACTGTGACCTCCTCACAACAGGCAACACCAGCCACTGATGAAACAACAGCATACACAATGCCCCTCTGCATGGCCCCCACCATGGCACAGCAGAGAGGTCGACCCTGTGTCAGTACCTGAGGGACCCCACATGTGACAAGGCCTGTCCTGGATGCCACCACCAGCAGGAAAGCACCCCGCACACCCACCCATGCACACACCCTGTCCCAGCACTGGCCCCACCAGACAGCACAGCCACCCACTGTGGTGCATGGAGGCCAGCACCACACAGGATGCAACACAGGACACGGACAAATCCCCCACCCTGTCCCAAGGGTACCCAACACAGGGCCACACATAGCGGGGCAACAGATGCCGCTGGCATGTGTCCAATCATGCTGTGTACCCATGGTCTGTACCCCACCATGGCACTGGTGAGCTAGCCATCTGGTGCATGCACCATGAATCTGACCGCCACCAGCATGCGGCTGGAGCACATGTGACACACAGCAGACCACAGACACTGATACAGACACCAGGGACAGCATGGAGTGGGAACAACAACAGCATAGCCCACAGTGTCACCCGAGGCAGACATGCCATAAACCTGGAGACAGGATGCCAGCTGCCATGGTGCCGTGCCCAGATGGTGGCTGGCATGGACAGCCACCAATGTCATGCCAGCAGACAAGCATGCATTGGGGGGGTCGGCATGACAATGCATACCACAGACATGCAAGGGGCTCAGCCACATGGGCCAGGTACAGACTGACAGGGGCGGCAGGGACACAGTGCATGCACCTGGGACCACTACACACAGGCATCCAGTGCACAGGGCACAACACACATACCACAGACAGGGACCATGGCCCCCACCCACACCAGTAGAGAGGCCCTGCTGGACACACACATGCCCAGGCCTGCACCACCTCTGATGCCATGCATACCACTGCTGCAAAGCACCATACACCCGCTGCAAATCAGAAACCACCACAGTTGTCATATGAAACATGAATATAATTAAAACGGAAACAGTATAAACATCAACAACAACAGAACTATGTACAAAGTGGGGGGGCAGGGCTACAACTTGGGTGGGGATGGGCACGGGGCAAGGGGGAACATCAAGGAGTGGGACAAAGGGGTGTGAGGGACAGTCCAGGAGGGGAATGCACAGCATGTGCGCCTCAGGCCCTACTGGCAGCCCCTCTCTTCTCTGCGGTCTCTGTGGCGCCACTTGTGCCTCCACCGGTCACCGCGCTCCATACCCTGGATCAGCTCCAGAGTTGTCTGGGTCACCTGGAGGAGCTCCTGGATGTGTCACTCCAGGGTTGTCCAGCGTTGTCCACCTAGGACAAGGGAGCAGAGTCAGTATGTGTGACTGGCCAGCCCCCCACAACCCACCCAGTGTGCATGGAATACGGCTGTGGGCCTCACCCCTGTGATGGCATGCAACCACCCACAGTGGCCATGCCCACAAGATTGGCCTACCCAGGCACCCATAGCCATGCAAAATGCTGCACACCCCCACTGCCCATGCATTGCACAGCACCAATGTGGCCGTACAGTGTCATGGCTATGCAGTGTGATGGCAGTGGCACAGCCATGAGCCCAGTGCATGCACAGCCCACCTGCGACACCCACCCACACATGCAGTACCACAGAACAGTGCGGAGTGCACCATGTGGCATGCACGGCAGTGGGACCATGAGCGGGGGGCCATGCCCCGCCACCACCCCTGCAACCCACCATGCACAGACGTAAGGGGAAACATGGCACTCACCTGCATCCTGGTCAGCAGGATGCTGCTGAACCATGGCACCACCACCGTGCCCCAGCTGCAAGGCCACGCCACCCGCTCTGGCCTGCCATCCCTGTTCACGGGCCAAACGGGCCCTACGGCGATCCTCCAGGCCTAAGGTGCAAACATGGAGAGGGAAACATCAGCACAGGTCAGTAACATAGCCCCCCCCTTGCTGTGTGCGTGCCCGCACAGCCCAGGCATGACGCGGTGGTGCAGGGTGCACATGAGGCACCCCCACCACCTGCAACACAGATAGCTCCTCCCGCAGCATGGCCTGCAGTCACCCCAAGTAGTCAGGGTCCTGCTGCTGGAGGTCACCATAACGGTGGCAACACTGCTCCGCTGTTCTGCTGCACCCAGTTGCCTCCTCCAGGCCTTCTGCAACCTCCTGCCACACTGCAGTTCATGGTCTTAGGAGGGGTACCTGCCCAAAGAGGGCACCAACATGTGGCTCCACCAAGGCCACCAGGTTGGCGAGCTCGACAGCTGTCCAGATGGGTGCTCTGGTGCGCGACATTGTGCAGTCTCACTTGGCATCAAAATGGCGCCCTGTAGCTCACATGCCCCACGTGCGGAGGCAGCATGGTACTGCGCTGCCAGTCACTATCACACTGTCACTGGACTGCGCAATATGGGTGCAGCCATGCATACGCATGGTGCCTAGGGGCAAAGATCAGCCACAGGGTCAAGGGTCTGTCCGCACATGGAGCACCACAGTGCTATTGGGATGCCCTGTGTGTAGCACGGTAGGGTGCATGAGTGTGACGCCCTGCAGTTTCCTACCGCACTGTGGCACCATGGCACCCACAGCGCACCATGGCACGGGCACCCCCTGGGCATACAGCGCACTTGCACCACAGGAACAGTGGTGGCCATGCCCTGTACTGCATCCCATACACAGCACATCTGCAGCACCACTAGCATCGCTGCAGCACTGCTAGCATTGGCGTCAGCACTCCGGCCATGTGCAGTGCAGTGGCGATTGAGCACGTCACAGTGGTGCGCCATAGCCTGAGCACACTCAACAACATTGCGCAAGGTGCAACAGTGCAATATTCAGCCAGGATATGCAAATCAGCTCATGAGCCATTCCACGGCACATCCACTACATTAGCATGCAATTACAGATGCACCAGCTCTCATTTGCTTGCATTGCGCTATAAATATGCGATCTGGGGCTGCATAGGCCATGGATTGGTATTGCAGTCCTTTGAGGTAAGTTGCATGCTGTTGGGATGTGGGGACAGTGGTCTAGGAGGGCTGTATGGGACTGCACAGTCCAAGGTAACACCTGTCTTTCCCCCAGGCACAAGCATGACTGAGTGAGAGGAAGAGAAGGAGCAGGGAAGGGTGAGAAGGAGGAGGCCCAACTTCACTGGGGCTGAATCTGATGCCCTGCTCCAGGCATACTTCAACAGGGAACCACTGCTTAGCAGATAGTGGGGAACACCACAGGCCCATGCTGTGGCATGGGGTGAGGTGGCATGTGCCGTAAACCAGCAGGGCAGCCACCAGTGGTCTGTGCAAGAGTGCAAAAAGAAGGTTGGCATGGACAGGAGGCTGATTAAGGACAAGGTGGATGCCATCAAGGTGGCACGTGGTGCCACCAGGGGGGGCCAGCAGGACATACCCTGCCTGATGCCACGAGAGGAGCGAGTGGCCAGCAGCATGTGGTGTAGTGCCATCGAGGGCATTCCTGGTGGTGGCTTCCAGATGGGTGGCAGCCCATCACTATATGGTAGGTCTGGCGCTGTCAGTGTGTGGGTGGTGGAGGGCATGCCACAGGGCCAGGTGGAGCCACTAATGGTACTGTGTTCCTTTACAGCTCCTGAGCATCTACATGGGGCAGTGGTGGTGGGTGTGTCCACTGAGGGGTGGCCCTGGACATGGAGGAACACCCATCCACCTCCACAGGTGTCCAAGGGACCATCCAAGTGCATGCCTGCACATCTGTCTGGACTGATGCAGGTGGTGCGGGTGCAGACATGGCCCTGCCTGTGTCCCAGCGTGACACCGCCCCCGGTGTCCAGTGTGCTGGGACACAGATCGGGGCCAGATCCAGCACCGATGATGACAGGACACATATCCCGGACAGTGATACATGTGGGACACAGGATGGTCCCACATCAGGCAACCGCCCGGGCGGTTCCGCTGGTGATGCTGTCATTGCTGCCTGTGCAACAATCCATTCCCAGCCTGTGTCTGCATGCCCCAGTGGGGCAGCACTGGTGTGTGTCCAGGGCAGTGGGGCTGTTGTGACTGCTGTAGCAGTGCCGGTGTCCCCTGGTGATCAACAGCCAGAGGGACAGCGCCTGCAGTTGGCCAATGACAATGGGGGGACAGTGTCGGGTGTGGCGGCAGTGCACCGCGTGTGGACGTATCCCAGAATGGCACTGGTGTGCAGAGCCCATCGTCAAGGGGTGCTGGGCAGCAGGGCCAGGAACACCACGGGAGACAGCATGCTGGACAAGCAGACAACCCCTTGGACAACCACAGCCATCTTCTCCAGGCCTCAGTTGATCAGCAGATGTGGCTCATGACGGCGGTGAATGCACTCAGTGTGGTTCTGTGCCAGGCAGAGGAGCAGCGCAGCAGGGACCACAGCTTGCTCCTGGCAGAGTTGGCCCAGCAGCAGGCAAATGCGACTGCTGCCATTGACAGGCAGACCACTGCAATGGCGACTGTCATGGCTACACTGGCCACTGAGTTGGGTACCCAGCCACCACAGACCTCGCACAGTGCTATGTCCACCCCCCGTTCCTGACATCGTGCGACCCCTGCTGTGTTGACACAGGGTTCGGCTGTGGGCATACCAAGCACGCCTGGTGCGGGCATGTTCGGTGGTCTGCAGACCCCTGCATGAACACAGTCATGTTCACGCAGCATCACCCTGGGGGCCCATCAGTGCCACCCCATGAGGCCACTGGTCAGCTTGGCATGGCTGGCAGGTCTCGGCGGGGCCACCCACACATCTGTGGTGGCCGTGGTACTGTGCCACATGATTGACCTGTCTTCCACCTTGGCCACTATCTGCTACTGCTCTGTGTGCACTGTGGTGTTCATTGTGTGACACTCGGGTGAGGTTCCCAGCCCTGCAGATACATGGTCCCTGTACACACCCTCATGGCTGCTGGCAACTGTGGCATGTACATGATGATGCCTGCGTAGTGCTGTCTGCCACTGTGCAATGGTGCCCAGTGTCTGAGGCATGCACAGTGCTAGCCACTGGGCATGGTCAAGTGTGGTCCTGTGAGGGTGTGGGGGTGCCTGTTGGGGTGGGTGTGCCAGTTGCCTTTTGGGCATGTGTTGTTGTGTGTGTGCCTGTGTGTGCATGTGACGTGTTCAGCCCTGCCTATCCCTGCTGCTGTGTGTGGTCCCCCACTCATTCCCATTCCCTTTATGCCATCTGCCCCTGGTGTCCACCCCTGCCTGTCTGTGGGCTGTGCCCTTCCCTTGGTGGTTGCACATGGCCCCGTTGCCTACCTATGTTGTCCAAAGTGCTCCTATGCGATGGTGTCCCAGTGCTGCTGTGCCATCCGGACCAGCCGGGGGTTCCGTCGCCCAGAGGGTGGCTGCCCTACACCAGCTGGACCGGCATCCTCATCATCCCCACCACTGTCCCCCTCTTCGACCTCAATGGCTATCCCACAGTCAGTGGCCATGTTGTGCAGGATACAGCAGGCCAGGATTAGCCCGCAGGGCTTTGAGGGGGCTGTACTGTAGGGCACCACCTGATGTGTGCAGGCACCAGAACCATGCCTTCAGCAGCTTGAACACCTGCTCGATGACATTCCGTGTTGTGGCGTCTGCCTCATTGTACTGTTGCTGCACTGGGGTCATGGGGTGCCTGTATGGTGTGAGCAGCCAGGGCCGTAGCGGGTAACCACTGTCACCTGTGTGTAGAGAGGAGACATTAGCATGGTGGTCTGCATCACTATGCCATGGGCCATCATGGCCAATACCCATGGCACCCCTGACAATGCCCCCCACGTCTGCACACATCGTCCAGTGTGCTATGCATACTCACCTACTAGATGGCCGGTAGGGATGTCCCCACTTTCAAACCCATGGCACAGTGCAGACTGGTGCCGATGAAGGCATCATATGCTCCCCCAGAGTGCGTGGCACAGACATTGATTATGCACCATCTGGCATCGCACACCACCTGGCAGTTGATACTCGGGTAGCCCTTGCGGTTGATGTACGCCACACCTTCCGGGCCAGGTGGCATGCAGATGCCTACATGGGTGCAGTCAATGGCCCTGAGCACACCAGGCAACTGTGCTACCCTGTGGAACTCCTGTATGTGTGCCGTGCACTCCGCCTATGTGCTGGGGAAATGGATGTACTCTGCAGCATGTGGCAGTAGTGCACTGAGGAATTGTGTGAGTAGGTGTGATGCGGCTGATGGGGTTATGCCTGTCGTGTCCCCTGTTGGTCTCTGGAAGGTGCCCGTGATGAACAGGCATATGATGGCTGTGACCTTTGTCTCTACTGACAGTGCATGGCTCCATCGTGTGGGTGCCTGCATCTCTTCACAGCAGAGCTCACAGAGCCACCTCAGAATCGCCTGGTTCAGGTGGTACTGGCCCACAATCGCAGAGTCAGTGTACTGTTCGAAGGTGGTTCAGGCTCGATACTGCCTGTTCTGGGTGTACCGCTGACAGGCCCTTTCATGGCCGCGTCTCCCTGCTGCCTGCCTTCTCACACCCCTCATTACCGCCTCCATCAGGAAGGTGGCACTGGCCATGTCCCTGGCTGGTGTCCCCCCCAGTCGGCTGTCCTCCTGTTCCCCCCACTGTGTGTTGCTGGTGCTGCCCTGGCACCGGGTTCACCTCCAGCTGTTCACCTATGGCTGTTCTGCCTCTTGCCACTACCCTCTGTCCACTGTGGCACTCTCAGGCCATATCGCGCACACTGGCATGGGCACACCCACTCCTACCCTCACTCAGGCACACCTCCATTGGGCCCTGTCCAACACCTGGACACAACTGCACCCTGCTTCCTGTCTTGCCTCCCTGCCACTCTGTCTCCGCACTCCCACCTATGGCTCCCCTGTGGCGCATTCTTTCTCCCCTCTCTTGCTCCCTTTTATTTTGGCTCATTTCCACTGTTGCACATCTTCCTCTTGCTCCACTACTGCGCATGTCGCATTCTGATGAATATCGCACTGAGTATGTTGTTCCTGGTTCCGCCCCTGCAGTTGCCCATGCATTCATTACTGTTGCGCTATGGCGCATTGCTTGTTGTGCTGCGCTGCCACTCCCACTGAATATCGCACCATGGTGTATTTCTGCACTTGCGCTGGCACATCCCTGTTGTGCATGGCTCATCCACTCTGAATATCCCTCCATGATTGTTTTTTTTAATTGAAAATTTTATTGAGGTTTTTACAGTACAGATAATAGATCCATAATTTAACAGACAATAACAGTAAAACAATCATAGACATGTAGAGTCTATCCTTCCCCCTCCTCCCCACCCCTTTCTCTCATCCAAGACACCCCCCCAAAACACCCTCCCTCCCCACCACCCCACGCAACATGTTGAAACCGTTGTCACTGAAGAGCATGGTGACTCTGACAGTTGCCTATAAAGAATATAAAGTTTGCAGTGGGCCCCATATTCTGTTGAACTTCTTAAGTCTATGGTAAAGGCTAGCAATAGATTTTTCTGTTCTCAAATTTGCCAGAAGCTCCTGTAACCACTCTGAGTAGGAGATGTCTGAGTCATCTTTCCATTCCTTTAGCACCAATTTTTTCACAGATGATGAAATTAGAGCTATATGATATTTGCAACTAAGTACTGGGATAGAAAAATAATCCCCTAGCATGCGTATGCCCGGAGAAAATGAATCATTCAAGCCTAGAAGGGGATCAGCTCTACTCTTGATCAAGGCTCATAATGGAGCTACTTTTGGACAAGTCCAAAAGATATGAAAAAGATTGCCTTCACCTTGTAGGCATCGAGTGCAAGTGGAGGAAGGAACACACCCTAATTGTGCAAGTTTGTGGGGGGAATAATGGAGATTGTGCAGTATGTGGAACTGCATAAGTCTGAGTCTGTCCTGAGAGAGAAATTTGTGGCATATTTGCCATAATAAGGACCAGTTAAGATTTTTATCAGGAAAATGGGGGGACCAGTAAATAGAGGGGCCAAAGCTCTCTGGACAGATCCAGTCAAAAAGGGTACCATATATCTTGGAAACTGCTCTAGGAAGGCCCACTGTGGGACCTAGTTCTGTAGGAAAGGAGAAATTTGGAGATTGCGGGAGAGAAGCTCCTATGGCCTTAATCAAGAGATGGCGCAGCTGCAAAACTTGGAAAATTCGGGTGTTAGGTATGCTTGCTTTACACAAAATATCAATGGAAGAGAGCCAGTTCCCTGTTTCCGACACAGCAAATTATAGAGAACAGTTTCCAAGCTGAGGGAGCCATCCATTGGGAAGAGGTTTACCCTCTATTTTAATATTAGGATTATGCCACAGGGTTTGGGCAAGATCTCTCGTGTGATTGTATTTTAAAAAAGAACATAGCTGGGTGTGAACTCTTATCGATGTTGCAATAGGGGGAACATGTAGGGAAGAGGGCAGTGAGCTCAGTTTAGTGAATAAAAGTGTTGATGGGGAAATACCCTGTTGTTTAATCAGTGTCAGCTCAATATTAAGCCAGACAGGGTGAAATGAAAAAGGGATCTGAGCTGGTTCAGTAAACATCCATCTAAGATATTTGCTGATATGGCTTGCCAAGTAATGTAGGCCTATATGGGGTAATCGCAGTCTGCCCTTTATTTTGGGGGCTGCTAATTTGTGGAATGCTAGCCTTGGCTTTTTGCCAGCCCATATAAAGTCAGTGATAAGACTATGGATTTTCATGAACCATGTTAGGGCAAGCCATATATTCAAAAGATTGAGAGGATAAAAAAGAAGAGGGAAAACGTTCATTTTAACAAGATTAATTCTACCCCATCGGGAGATGGGGAGAAGGGACCATCTTTTCAGATCCTGGCTGACCTTGTGAACAAAGGAGTCTAAGTTTAGTTGTTGAAGGTGAGCTGGGTTCCTGGTAAGGATAATGCCTAGATAGTGAAGGGTGTCAGGCTTCCAGGAGAGTCCAAATTCTGAAATAGAAGCTTTTTGTGTTCTGTAATTAAGGGGAAAGACTACTGATTTTTCCACATTTAACTTATAGTTAGATACTGTACTGAATTCTTCAATAATTGTGAGCATGGATGAAATAGAATCTACTGGTGGAAAAGTTGGAGAAGCAAGTCAGCTGCATAGGTGGAAACTTTGACAACTTGATCTAGAATAGTATTGCCCTGTACCTCCTGGGAGTCTGTTAGCCTGCATATCAGAGGTTCTAAATATAAATTAAAGAGAAGGGGAGATAGGGGACAACCTTGTCTCATTCATGAATAAAGAGGGAACAAGTCCGATATTACACCATTACTAGATATATGGTCCGTTGGAGATTTGTACATATAGCCAATCCAAGTTTGAAATTCAGGAGGAAAACCAAAAGCCTTTAGTGTGTGCAATAGATAACCTAATTGACCCTGTCAAAGGCTTTCTTGGCATCCAGGGACACCAAAACTGCTGGAAGCCATCCCTGGATACCGAGAATACATGGTCCAGAGTGCGTAAGTGGTCCACAGAGGACCTCCCTTTCATGAAACCAACTTATTCCAGTCCTACTAGGAGTGGAAGGCCCTTGTTCACTCGTTCCGCCAGGATTTTGGACAGAATTTTTATATCCTGATTTAAAATCAAAATTGGTCTGTAACTTGAGACTAATTCCGGGCTCTTATCTGGTTTTGGAAGAAGCACTATCAGCACCTCAAAGAGGGATTGATCTGTATCAGATCCCGAAAGTATATATTGGAAAAGAGGTAAAAGGGCAGGGAAAAGTTGCTTTACAAAAATTTTGTAAAAATTAGAGGAGAATCCATCAGGTCCAGGGGTTTTGTCAGAGGAAAGGTCTTTTATAACTCTCGCCAATTCAACCTGGGAAATGGGGGTAATTAAGGAAGCTTGGCGATCCACTGGGGGAAAGGGTAGGTGTGAGTCCGCAAAATAATTATCTAAATCAGATTCTGTTGGAGGGTTTCACTATAGGACTATATAATTGAGCGTAGTATTGGGTGAACTCTCCAACAATATCCATTGGGGTTGTCTTTAGAGAATCATCTGCCAATGAACGAATAGATGCAATTAACCGGGAAGTGTCTTGTTGTTTAATTCTTAGGGCTAACATACGTCCTGTCTTTCCTCCCTGATCGGTGTATGAGGCTTTGGTTTTCAGAATTGCAAATTTGTCTCTCTCTCTCTCAGTAATTCAAAATAAGCATTTTTGGATTTCACTAGATCCATTCTGAACTGTTCAGTAGATTGGAGAGAGAGTTTGGATTCCAAGTCTCGAATGTGAGACAGGAGAGTTAGTAGCTGGTTATCCCATTGTTTCTTCCTATGGGTAGCCAAGCTAATTAGTATCCCTCGTAAGAAGGCTTTCAGGGCACACCAAACCATAACTGGTTTGCTAGTGGGGGTACAATTGAAGGAAAGAAAAAATGTTATTTGATCCAAAATATATGAAACTGACTTGGGGTCTTGTAGAATTTAGTTGTTAATCTTCCATTGACCCCCAGTTTTGGGGATAAATGAAGTTACCTGACAAAGAACCACCAAGTGGTCTGATGGAGGGTCTGAATTGATGGAGGAATCCAGGACCCCAGGAATAAGGGATTGGGAAAGAAGAAGGTAATCCATGCATGAGGAGGTCCCATGCAGTGGGGAAATAAAAGTATATTCTCTCTCAGCTGGATGAAGGACTCTCCAGATGTCGTAGAGTCCAGCCTGATCAATCAGGTCTCAAAGAGCCCTTTGAGCTGGTGAAAGGCTCTTGCGAGAAGAGCCTGACCTATCCATAGTTGGGTCAAACGTTAGATTCAGATCCCCACCTATTGTTATTGGGATAAATAAAAAGGGGAGCAGCTTATTTAGAAACTGGGTAAAAAATTCAGAAGAGTCATTATTTGGTCCATACAAGCTTCCCAATAGGACTTCGGAAGTATGGAGCTTACCGTGTACCAAGAGAAATCTACCCTGAGGATCTCTTATGATTTGGATCTGGGTGAATGGAACTGATTTATGTATTAAGATTTGGACCCCACACCTCTGGGTGCTTCCTGCAGCTGAAAAGTATTGCCCTATTTGTTGTCTCCTCATTTGGACTGATTCTTCATTTAATAAATGAGATTCCTGTATAAACATTATGTCTGCCTTCAATAGACCTAGATGTTTCAATATTTTATACTGCTTTACTTTTTGTCTGATCCCCTTTACATTCCATGTAATAATACTTATGTCCCTAGCCATAATATTTGCTTGGGCTAACCAATAAAACTTCTGTCAGATCCAAAGAATGAAATGGACGTAACGTTGTTATACATACAAGCTCTGTGCCTCCCACCCCTCCCCAACTAAACCTCCCAGCCCATCTTCCCACAAACTAACACAAACAGAATAATGAACAAGCAGGACAAAAAATCCCTTACTCCACACCAAGGTATCCAACCCTCCCCCTCCCGTCTTCCATTATAACCCGTGATATACAGTCCACTAAACCCAATCCCTCCCTCCCAGCCACCCAACCCAACCTGATACCAATTTAACATATTTATGATTTGCACATATAACTCCAAAGTTAAACTCCTAACTAATTTAGAATTACAGCTAAGCAATAACCAGGTATAACTCTAAAAGAAAAATGTTCTATTTTAGGTATATTATCCACCAAATACCTTCAGTCCCAGAGGCTATAAATACGGTGGGGAAGAAGGTAAAATAAAGAAAGAGAACGATGTAATATAATGAGGGCAAACAGAACAATCCCCATTAACCCATGGGAATTGCCTGCAGCCCATAAGACCTTTAGAAATATGCCACAAAAACAAACAAGAACATTGGGTGATGTCTGACAATGTACTGAGAACTGGTTCTGTAAGCCAGCATTATGAAGTCTCAAAATTCAGCCAGCAAAATAAGGTTATAGCAATTAGTCATCTCTTTGCTAATGCCATCAGAGTGAATGAAGTGAAGCCATAATGTTAAACATGAGGCAGAGCATGGTGCCCTCTAGTGTCCAAAAGTATGGAGTCCCGCAATCGAGAAGGCTGCCGTTACTCCACAGGTCTGCAAGCTTTACAGAGAATAATTGAAAAGTTGTAAATGAAAGAAAAGCCAGGGAAAATTGTTAGCATTACTGGCAATGTGGGGTAAAGATCCAATCCAGAAGTGTTTCTGTAATTGTAATGTGGGAGTAGATTCTATCTGTGATCATGGTAGACTAATTCTTCCACATTACGAGCCATTTCCAATTTTAAGAGAACAAGAGACAAGAGGCAATCTCTTATTTATCAGCAGAGTCACTTACTGGCAATAATCCACCTATTAACCTCTGTAAGGTGTTCACGGGTCCCTGAACAAGTCAGAAAAAGATGCATTGAGACCGGCTACTGCAGCATGCACTTCCTCAAAAGTGACCCAGGAGCCTGAAAATAAAACATGGAGCCTGGCTGGGTGCCCCATTTGAAACTTGACCCCCTCAGCTATCAATTTAGTGACAAGGTGATGAAAAGATCCCCATCGTTGTCGCACAGATAGTGGTAGGTCTTGTGCCACTCAGATTATTGCGCCTTCCCATTGCAGTTCTTTCACATCTCAGACTTTAGAAATGAAATGTTGGCGCTCTTGAAAATTCAAGAAACTAAATATGAAAGTATGTGGTGTGGCGCCTGGAACTGAAGATGGACAGAGGGCTCTTTCTGTTATGTATTTAGAGCCAAAGGGGGATAGGCTGGCCACCTTTTCAACAAATTTTTGAGCAAAGGATATTGAATCAGGCCCTTTTTCGTTCTCGGGAAGCCTGATCAACACTGCATTATTGTGGCAGCTAAGTCCTTCTAGGTCCTCAACCTTATTTTCGAGTTTGGAAATCTGCTGCTGGGCCACCACCAGATCAGAATTAGCTTTAGCTTGCTTGCATTCCGTGGCGTGAATACGAGCTTCGTTGTCAGTAGTACGGGTAGTCACATCTTCCATAGCTTGGGCAAATAGCTTTAATTCTCCTGTAATTTGCCGTAATTCTTCCTTGAAAGGTTTAAACTCCTCAAAGAAGTGAGCCAATGTGAGGGGCTCCATATCAGGATTGGAAGAGAAAGTTCCCTGTGTATTTGCAGCAGACATGGCCTTGGGTTTCTTCGGGGCCTTCTCGGGCGTGGAGGGCGGAGTATGTTTCGGCAGCATTTTCTTCATTTCCACCTTCATAAACCACATCAGAGAGTAGCTGCAGTTAGCGGCAGTAATTAGGTATCAAATCAGTCCTACTCACCACTGAAAACTTGGGTTTAAAGGTAAAATAATTAACTGGATAGCTGGAGCTGACAGGGAAAGCTGTTAGCTGCTGCTGTGCATCATGTGATCTCCATACTGATTGTTTTTTTTTCAGGGTCTCCTTAATTTTCTTTCCTATGTTACTTTCTTTGTTCACCAACTATGTCTGTATTTCCATTTTGTTCACCAATGATGTCTGTCCACATGGCTTGTACTCATCGTATCACTTGTCACTACCTCTGTAACTGCCACCTGTGTGGCCTGGCTCATACCTGAAAATGGTCCCCTGAATCAGTGCACTTACCTGGTTACCAAAGACTTAAATAAACAAAAATAAAATAAATAAATAAGTCACTTGACGAATTAAAAACTACAACTTGTTTGATTTCAGGTCATGGGTTATTGCAATTGTTTCTGGTCCTTTTCCTCCTTCTGTTCCTGCTCCTTCCCTTGCTATTCCACTAGTACTGGGGTCTTCCTCTTGAGTTTATATAGTTTATTATGAGTAAGACCCCAGTACAAGTCCATAAGAGGATAACAGCTCCCCCAAGGAGACCTATCATTTCAGGCACTGGAACTGTGACAGATATGGTCTCACAATTTATTGACTACCATATTCAACGTTTAAGTAGCATTACACTGGAGTTGTTTAAAAGACACTGAACACCTACTGATAATTATTGGATAATATCAGGAATTAATTCTTCTTATGAATGAACTGATACTATATTTCAGTTGAGTGGTGTTCTGTTTTCTAAAGTGTGGATATAGGTTGGTGTTTGAAACATATATTCTTCTCTATCCATTTTTTACAGGACCTGGCAGCCTCTGATTTTTTTAGTAGAATATTGCATTTGTTGGTCACTTTGTTTGCATGATTTTAAATGAAAATTAAACGGAGGCTCCTAAAGACACCTCATGGAGGGGATGAAGAGGAAAAACAGATAGAAGTAATACAATACCTCTCCAAGGTGATCAGTATAAGAGGAACAGCAGGAAAATCAGCACAGAAAAAAGGCAGTTGCACAGCTGGTTAGAGAAGTCACTGAGAGAAAATATAAATTTGTTCTTACTTCCTGGCCTAGGTCCTGTTATTATGCAAACTTGTTTATTTATTTTATTTATTTATTTATTTATTGAAACAATCGGAATTAATACCTTTGAGTCAGAGACTCCTTTACAAAGGCTCCACGTTATAGAAAATAATACAGAACATACAGTGACAGACATTACAGTATAAATAACGGTGTGGGGAATATCACACCTTACGATTGATACATGGTATAGTACAACAGGTAGATGTGGTACAGGATAATTACAACAGTCACAGACAATGCAGTACAGAGGCAAAATACATAAATACAGAATCTACAAGGGTAATCATACAGTATAGTAGTTGTTGTAGAAAAGTATTTATGACTGGATTGTGCAAGCAGTGCAGTCCAGTGAGTGTCAGCTAGCCTGAGGCTAGGGTAAGACCGAAGCCAGGGACAGGGACTCTAGAGGCAGGACCAAGCAGGTCCATTGTCGTGGCACAGTTTTAGGTCATGGGTAGGTCAGGTACTGTCACAGGTGGAGTCATGTAAGATGTTGCTATGGAGAAGGAATTTGAACAGTCACAGGGTAGGAGCCAGGAGGACTGGTTTAGGAAGTGAATTTCAACTAGAGCCCTGGGTAGGCCTGTTGTAGAGGTTCCACTTACTACTCAGGTCCTCACAGGGCCCTTCATTAAATAAAAAAACAGTGGGGGGTCACTCTGTCACAGTATTCCAATGGTGGTGTGCAAGCAGAGTCATCAGTGACCTCCAATTGCTGATGCATACTGCACAATGCCCACCTCAGTATGCACAGGGTGGATATGTTTGGCTTATGGATGCCCTGTGGCCACTAAATGCATGGGTGACATATTCAAAAGGTCATAAGAAAAGAATCAGGCCATCCATGAGATGCCTGTGTTACCAAGCTTATGGGAGCTCCTCAGGTATAATTGGTGCACATTGTCAGATAGTGCCTTGTACTGTTGAAACATATCTAGAGTTATGTAGAGGACGAAGCTCAACTGCACGTTCATCTCTTGCTTCATGCGATACTGAAGCAGGGCATTTTGATTTGTAGCTCCCATAATTGCTGTTTTACCTTGGATATGCAGGCAAAATGGCCACACATGACAACATATACCTCACAACTCTATGATGCCTGCTTAGCTAATAAAATCCTTCACTACCAAGTTATTACAATGTACCATGCATGGAGCTCTGTAGTAATAGTCATCTTTATCATTTTCGTCACATTTTGTCCATTATCACTGGCTGTGACCCTGTCTTTTAGAGACATTACATCAGGCCTACACTTCCCATGTGTACTCCTGTACTAATTCTCCATTGCTCTCACACCTAGGCCCCCATGCCACGCTCATTTCAATTATGACTCATCTTCACCAATTGTATCATAGCACTGTATCCACTGTTACCATGGCACTGTATTCAATCTCTAGCTAATCACTTTTTAAAATTTTTTGTTTCCTATTGCTTTACCATTCCCCTGGGACACCTTTGAAAATGAGTGGTTACAGTTTAGTAGGCATTTTCTGGTAAAACTCTTTTAATAAATGAACAAATGAATAAATTATTGAATGAATTAATGAATTAATCAATAATGCAACCACATTTCAATTTTGTCCAGCAGTTCAACTAAGATGGTAGGTGCAGTATGCACTTGTGATATGAACGTCATTAGGAAAGTTGTTACTAGCAAACATTTTTTTGGGGGTGTGGGGTGTACACTGTTCCCAGACACTATGCAGAGGGCCAAAAGACAACCTGGTGGTTGTGTCCGATAATAATTGTTTTGTATGTGCATTTAAACTAGTGAGTTATCACCTTTACATTTCAAACTGTTAGTAAAAATAATCCAATAGAATGTTGGCATTGTAATGGTAGAAAATCCCACTTTATCCAAAGTATATCAATAAGAAACTGTTATACTTTTAACTTCATTAAAAGAAGTAAAATACTCTTTTAATAATGCATTTCAGGTTATGCATGTTTTAACAATGTTGTCCATCTGTGTGTTTTTGCACTTAATAAACAAGTGATTGCGTCCTATTTTTTCTTTTAAAATCAACTCTGTATAGAAAGAGAATAATATTTTCAGAATCATAACACATGCACAGAGTTTTATTGTCTTTGTCCAGGAAAGGAACACTGAGTTACAACTTGTTTCCAGATGTGTTTTGGGAGCACAGGGAAGTTAACTGACTTGCTCTGGTCACACAATATACAAGTAGAGCATGTTGGAATCAAAACCCATTCTGCTGGATGAATGAAGCGTGTTCACGGCTCTTTGCTTTAAGCTCTAGGCTATACTGCCAGCTGATAATCAAAAACTATACATTTCAAGGCTGGCCCCATGATGCCAGGCCAATAGGTATGGGGCTACATTTGCATCTTTTAGACCTGCATTCACTACCAAAATGGTAAGAGAAAAGACTGTAAGAGGCAATGGAAAGACAGAAGCTGGTGCTGTGGCAGCCCCAGAAATCTGTACTGACATGAACACAGCCAGGGTTTAGAAATCCTGATTTGGGGCCACAATATCTGTTGGCACCACAGAGCTAGCCTTGAGATGTGTAGGTTTTGATGATCTCTGTTTTCCATAATTTTATAATTCTCATGTGTTATTTATTTTCTGTATTAAACTCGGTAGTCTCTTTCTCTCTCTCTCTCTCTCTCTCACTCACCCCCCACATATCTCTATCTTTTGTACTCTTTATCTCTATTTATTCATTTATTTGAAAACTGGTGACTGGGAAAGGCATATTGCAAGTCTTGTTTCCAAGTGTGACCTGGGGGAAGGGAACAAGGGAGGCAAATAGATAGCACAGACGCACT
Organism: Neoceratodus forsteri; assembly: GCA_016271365.2. Taxonomy (NCBI): domain Eukaryota; kingdom Metazoa; phylum Chordata; order Ceratodontiformes; family Ceratodontidae; genus Neoceratodus; species Neoceratodus forsteri. The sequence continues at coordinate 940,467,984 of CM028131.1, forward strand.
GCACAGTTAAATGTAATAATTTATTAATTTATTTATTTTATTTATTGAAATAGTTTCACCAGGAAAGGCGCACTGAGCAACAAGATGCTAATCTCCTGGTGCGACCTGGGGGGAGGGGGGTACAAGGGGGTTGGATAACATGCAGGTTATCAACTGAGCAAATAACAGAGGCAAATAGCAGCATATGGATACAATTGTATTAAACTACAAGCAACAATGCAAAGAGTACATTGGATATTGTATGGAACATATAACAATTACCTGACATATAGCAGCAATACAAGGGGAAATGTAGCACACAGTAATATGCCGGTATAAGCAACAGGAGACATAAAACACATGATGGTGCAGGATAAAAAGGCACAGGACAAAAGTGCATAGGTTGGAGCTATATGCCAGCATTTATAGCAAAGCTAAGGCTGCTGGTCGGGCAGTGGGGATGGGATGAATTGGCGCATGGCCAAATCAGGTACAGGAGCAATTAGTGGTGAGGAAGTTAGCTAGGGCAATAGAAAGAGAGTTGGCAGAGGAGGAATGCCAAATTTGAGGTGGGAGATCATTCCATAGCTTGGGTAACCAGTATGAGAAGGCGGCTTGCTCGGCAGTAGTCTTCCGCCTAGGGATTGATAGTTGGCGGTAGTTGCAGGATCTAAGATAATGGGCATGGGAGGGGACAGCTGAGAGCACAGAGGAGAGGTAGGAAGGGATGGTGCCAAGCCATAGGTTAGATACATATTTAGCACAGTGTGAAATGCGACGGTTTCCGAGGGACAGCAGTGCGAGGGAACGGAAGAGGTTGCAGTGGTGGGTAAGAGGTGAGGCATCAAGAGCAAAGTGGCAGAAGGCATTAAAAAGTGTGTCCAGCTTAGACAGGGTGGACTTAGGGGCTGCACCGTAAACAATGTCACAGTAATCAAAGGAGGGGAGTATCATCTTCTACAGCATTGACATGGTTCACAGTTACAGTAAAGTGTAAGAGTACATGGTTAAAACATGAGTAAGTATAATAAGAGCAAGCAGCAAAATTCAGGTGATTAAGCCACACCTACACTGAAGCAGGAGGCAAATGTATGGGGGCAGTTAGGTAGGGAGAAACAGGAGAAAGAAGGAGAGAGGACATTTCATCTGGTATCTGAGGGAAACAGGGGAGGTAGGGAAATGGAAGGAGGATGGGAGTAGGTTCTAGAGTGAAGGGATAACTTAGGAAATGGCTGATTTTCCAGCAGAGGAGCGGGGATGAGGAATGTTGAAAGTGCAAGGCTCCCTAGAGTGAAAGGGCAGGAGACAGATGGAATGGAGGAGAGAAGGGAGGTGAGGTAAGAGGGAAGGGACCCAAACCAGTATTGGTATATGAATGCGGCACAGTTGTTCTGACAATGTGAAAGTAGAGGAAAAATGGATAAGGTGGAGGCAAGTGAGCAATGGTGGGTATAAGAGGGGTAGTTGGTAGCAAAATGACAGAAGATGTTGCAGAAGGTATCCAGTTTGGCCAGGGTAGTGGAAGGATCTGTATGACAGACCACATCTGCATAGTCAAAGACCATGAGCATCATTTTGGTGACAGTCTCACAGTGTACCTGCTGAGACAGACAGTATTTATTGCAGTACAAGGCACTTAGTTTAGGGTAGAGCTTGGAGTGGATGGTGTCAATGTAGGCAGAGAAGTCCAATTTGCTGTTTTGCCAGGCTCCAAGGTATTTGAATGAATGAACCACTTCAAGAGGGGTGTTGTCTCAAGTGGAGAAGATAGGCAGCGCTGGGGATCTGGCTAATTTTTGGCTGGTGCCAAAGGTCATGGACACAATTTTTTTGTGTTGATTCAGAGTTGGTTAGATTGAAACCAGTGCAGGACATTGTTGAAGTCTTGCTGGAGCAGACCCTCCATGGCTATTGTGGAGGGACCGGGGGTTTAAATGAATGTGTGTGGAAGTCAGACTGGAACAGAGACAGGAAATTGGTGAAGGGTGGAAAATTGGAGATTCTAATGTAGACAAGCTTCTCTCACAGTTTAACAAGGGAAGACAGGATGGAGATTGACTGGAAGCTACCTGGGGAGGAAGGGTCCCTCCCCCTTTTGTGGAGTGGAAGAACTTTGGCCAACTTCCATGGCTGAGGGACAGCACTGAGCAAGAAAGAGCGGTTGAGTAGGTGAGTCAGTAGATATGCTATTACAGGTGCAGAGATTAGGAGTAGTTTAGTACCCAGTGCATTAGGACTGGATTTGGGAAGGTTGAGGGAGTAAAGAGCAGTAAGGATTTCCTGGGTAGTAACAGGGGGAAGGAGGAAACCAGTGGAAAGAAAACAAGAGGGAATGTAAGGAGGAATGGAGGATGCTGGAGGGTGAGTGAAAGGGAGACCCTAAGTGGTGAAGAACTCATTGAAGTAAGCAGCAACAGAGGAGGGTTCGGACACTGAACACATTAATAAGAAAGACCGGAGGGATGGATTGTGTGGGAGGGTCAAAAAGGAGTGAATTGGGGGCGTGGCCAGGCACCAAGCAAGATGGATGCTTAACTTCAGAGCTCCTCACTAACAGACAGTATCTAGCATCATCCTCTGCAATCTAAGCCAGAGATAACATCTTACTCTAAGGAACAAATGTAAGGAGAGATATTACAGTTGCTGGGACAATTATTTTGCATAAGATATACTGTATCTACAACTTACAATATTGCTGTTGATCTGAAAGAGAATCTGCAAGGCCTCACAATGGCTCATTGTGATAAACAACTAAATACACTCGAGAAAATCGAAGAAATGTTTGACAAACTATCTACGGACATGAGCGACCTAAAAACTGTCACTCAACAAAATACACAAATGATGAAAACCATCGATTCCAGACTTGCCTTTACAGAAAGTAAAATTCACCTCAGTGAAGAATACATACAAGAATTAAAAGCAACTACTAGATCCCAAGATCGAATGACTAAAGAACTACAGTTTAAAATCAAAGACTTAGAAAATAGAAATCGAAGAAACAATCTCCGGATATTTGGATTTCCTGAAGGTGTGAAAACCAAGAATACCACAGCATTTCTACAGCTGGAGTTACCGCAAATACTTGGCCTCCAAACCGGCAGCGAATTAATAATAGAATGGTCTCACCATTCCCTAGGCCCAAAACCTTTGGTGGAGCAAAGACCTAGGCCTAGAATTGCTAAGTTTTTAAACTATGCAAGTATAGAACTAATTTTACAAAAATCCAGGGAAATCGGTCATCTCAGATGGCAGGATCATGATATATATATATCGAGATTTTTCTGAAGAACTGTCACTGAAACGGAAAGCTTACACTACTGCTAGGTGAGTTATGCATCAAATGGGGCTCTGTTTTACTCTTAGATACCCTGCAACTATGCAGATTTTCGTGGATGACTCTCACAAAGACTTTTATGACCCAGAATCTCTTATGGCTTTCCTGAACTGCTACTCATCAACCCAATACAATGACTCTGCAGCCCGAAAAGCTCAATTTACAGCCAAATCCCTGATTAACATCAACACTGATAAAATGTACAATACTGGTACCTCGGGAAAAGCTAATCCTGCTCTTAAGTCTCCTGATAAGCCGTTGGAAGGTCAGTCCAGCCTAGTACATAATAAGGCAACTCCTGATATAGCTCACGTAGCAACACAAAGTTATAGTCCTGAAGTATTAGGTGAAAATGCCTCTAGGTCTGTTGCTGTGGAGCCGGTTATCCCTAATATTTCTGTGCAAAATAGATATGCCTTACTCCAGGATTTACCTTCTCCCTGTGATGGATTCGCTATAGAGTCGGATATGCCAGTAAGAGATGAGGCAAGCCGCGAGCAGATGGATGTCTCCCGGTCGGGTGATGGCGACAGTTCACCTGTTAAACTAAATGAGCCCCCAAAGAAAAAACGACGTGGTAAGAGCAAACATAAAAGAGACTCCACACCTCTAAAGCATTTGAGATAATGTGCTGGAAATTGTTGTTAATATTGTGCTATACTTCAGGTGAATCAGCTGTTTGATTCGAGACATCAGGGAATGCACATCTGGGTCGTTCATACCCGCTGTCTTTCAGCGTGTATTTAACTCTTACCTAAGTTGTGCTTTCAGGAGGAGCTGAGAAGCAACAAGCACAGATGATTGTATATAAAGATCTTGATAAAGTGGCTGTGGTGGGACTAGAACATGTGATCCATGGCAAGTGATAATAAACTGGTAAACACGCTTCATAAACGGAATCCAAGCAAGTCTGGAGCTGACTTTCTTCCTGCCTTGGCTAATAATATTGTTTTATTAGGCAAATTGCCTGATGGGTTAGCGCGCTTATACAGACTGCCTCTTAGATTAGAACAAGCAATTTGTTTTGATATAATGGCTACTCAAGGTAACTATATGGCATAGAATCTAATTCCCTCCGGTCTTATACCCAATATAAGATCTTTTCATTATACCAAGGCTCAGGATGGATTCCCACTTGGAGAACATCTTTATATGTCTCGATTTGCAAACTTATAAATTATCCTTGGCAAGATAGCTGTGATGAATATCAGCTAATGAAACGAACTGCTGTATAAAAATACACTCTATTTTGTGTGGGACAGATAATGGACCAACAGATTGAAATATATTAAAATCTTGTGATAGCACATTCCTAATATCCCTGCAATTCGAATTTTTTTTTTTGTTTCAGTCTTGCTTTTTACTTGGCAATATAAAAGTATGAGGAACATTTTTTGGTAAATGAAGAGAACAATATATCCATCATAAAAATATATACATCTTTTTTCAGTAGCCATCAGATCAAATACATTAACTGCATGTTTATGTTGTGCTGAGCTGCCTCTACATATATATAATGCAGGGTTAAACATAACATACCATATACTATATGTATATAGTATTTTGCACACGAATACCATCTAACTCATTATAACTGCATAACTGAACATATGCAGTTAAAGGAAAATATACATATATATATTTTTTTTTTCTCCCCATACACTTCACTTGTTCTCTCTTTACCAGAGGCGATGCTAGATCTGGTAATGTCTTTGGAATCTACTGCCTCCAACTATACAAGAGTAAGAGAATATAATAAGCGTTATGTTATTTAGGGTTTACTTTAAACTTTTGTACAAAGATACTGTTTGGAAAACTCTGGTTGAGTCATTGTTTTAAGGAGATTTGGATAGTACTTCTCTCTTATTTTCCTTGGTGCTATCCTATTTCCTGACTGATAAGTTACGTCCTAGAATACAGAGGGGCGGTCTTGGTCTTTGTTTTTTCTTCTTTTTTTACTTTACTGTTTGGGCTATTGTACTCAGGCCAACCTTATCTCCTCTATATATCCTAGATATCTGTTTTATGTTATTGTTGCAAAATTAAGATGTTAAATAGTGTTAAGGTTACGTTAGTTAGAGAGAGCTGCATTGTAGGGAATCAGATAAAGGATATGTATCTGTTTGATATATTAACTCAAAAAAATTCTGCCAACACATTTACTATAAGCAACATCTATAATAAGATGTTCTGCATCACAATGTTAAATGCAAATGAACATTGTAGTCCCTTGACATCACATTTATCTCACAGTAGATTAATAACTTGATACAGGATGGCTAATTTAACATTATGTGCATGGAATGTCAAGGGACTTAATGCTCCGAATAAACATAAACAAGTTCTTAACCATCTTAAGAAACATAAAATACAAATTGCATTATTGCAAGAAACCAAACTATTGGATGCAGATGGTGCTAGATTAAAAAGTGATTGGGTCAGTCAGGTGTTCGTGGCATCAACCGCTTCAAAAAAAGAGGGGTAGCTATATTAATTCACAAAAAAATTGAAATGGACACCCTCTAATATTCAGAAAGATTCAGAGGGTAGATGGCTTATTATAACTTTCGATACCCCTTCAGGACCACTTACCATAATTAATATTTATGAACCAAATTCAGATGACCCACAATTTTTTCAGAAACTAACTCAAATGTTGATTGAATCAAACTTAGTCAATTCTCCTATACTGATCGGAGGGGACTTTAACTTTACCTTAGATGCATACATGGATAGGAGTAATGGTTCATTTGATTGTCACCCTAAAAGTCTGATTATAGTTTCTCAATTAATGCGGGACCTAGGCCTATCTGACATATGGAGGACCCTCCACCCCAGGGATAGAGATTATACCTTCTATTCTCCTCGCCACCAGACTTATAGTAGAATAGATTATGTGCTAACCTCTCCTGCATTAATGACCAATATAATCGAAGCTGATATACTTCCGTTAATTATATCTGATCATGCCCCAGTCAAACTCTTACTTAATTGGGGTACTCCTCACATAAAATCATCCTCTTGGTGATTAGACCCTTTATTGCTCAAAGATCCAGAATTTTTACCTTGGATTAAAATGCAAATTGAAGAATTTGTTGATATCAATGACCCAAAAGATATCTCTATGGGCATTACATGGGAAGCACTTAAAGCTACACTACGTGGTAAAATAATTAGTTATGCTGCTCACTGGAGGAAGTTTATGGAACAACAAATTAACAATCTTGAAAATTTACTAAAAACTAAGCAAACACTATATTCAAATAACCCACATCCTGATCCCTCCTCTAGCTTGCATTATGAAATCTTACAATTACATATGCAAATCAATGAGCTAATCTCCAGAAAAACAGAAATAGCACTATTAAGAATAAAATAAAAATTTTGGGAAGGAGGGGAGAAAGGAAGTAAAATACTTGCTTACAGACTAAGAATGCAACAAATGGAGCATCATATAGCCACTCTAAAAGATCATACAGGGAAAATTCAAATTAGTGAATCTGCAATTAACGAAATTATGACATATTTTTATAAAAAACTATACTCTTCATATTGTCCAACATCATCTCTTGACATCTCTTCCTTTCTGGATAAACTAGCACTCCCCCATCTCTCACAGGAAGTAATACATTCCTTAGATGCACCTTTCACTATAGCAGAAGTAAAGAAAGCAATCCATTCTCTTAAATCTGGATGATCTCCGGGAGGAGATGGATTTCCTGTTGAGTTTTATAAGCTTCTTGTTGAGTAAATATGCCCTTTATTATGTAAGGTCTTTCATGAATCTTTCGGGTAAGGATATCTATGATGGAAGCAATTATTACGATTCTTCCAAAAAAAGACAAGGACACCGCCAATCCGGCTAACTACCATCCAATATCTTTACTGAATACAGATGGCAAGATTTTTGCCAAGATTTTGGCAAATCGTATAGAACCATATATTCCCAAACTAATTCACAAATCTCAAGTGGGCTTCGTTAAAGGCAGGATGGGCTCTGACCATTCATGCTTCTAATTAACCTTATTCATAAGGCCAAATCACTTAACTCTCCAGCAGTAGCAATTGCAATAGACTTTGAAAAGCATTTGATTCCTTGGACTGGAACTTTCTATCTGGTATTATCCCACTTTTGGTTTTAGTAAACAATTTTGTTCTTGGATCAAACTCTTTATACAAAGCCACATGCTAGGTACACTAATTCTACATTATCACAGTCTTTTATATTAGCAAGGGTACTAGGCAAGGATGCCCTCTTTCCCCATCTCTTTTTTTTTTAGCTCTTGAAACTCTTGCCACCTTTCTCAGACAGAATAATAACATAAAGGGCATTTCTATTGGGCATACGCAATATACAACATTGTCATATGCTGATGATAAGCTTATTCTGTTAGAAAACCTAAAATTATCAGGACAACCACTTAATAATATACTCAAACTCTTTTCCAGGCTCTCTGGGCTCACAGTTAATTATCAAAAACCTGAAGTACTACCACTAAATAAACATTGTTATCCCCTTATGAATAAACATCTCAGATTTCGTTGGTCCCCACAAGGCATCACCTACCTAGGGGTTAAAGTGTCAACTGACTTAGATAGGATATGGGAAATAAACCTATGTCCCTTACTAGCAGATATCAAAACAGACTTGGATAAATGGAAAAATCTAAATCTATCTCTACTCGATAAAATATCGGTAATTAAAATGAATATTACACCTAGAATTCTTTATCAGTTTGCTTGTATCCCAATTAAAATTTCTCCTCATCTTTTAAACAGTATTGATAAAACTTAGGTAATTTTTTATGGGAAGGTCGCATACCAAGGTTTAACCGTATTAAATTACGCTTTCATTGGACTCGCAGCGGCTTTGGATTACCATGGTATACGGCCTATTTTTGGGCTTTTAGTGCATCACAAACTATCAAGTGGTTTCTTAAACCTAATCATAGTGCACCACTGTGGTATGATATGGAAGCATCTTTGTCTCCAGGACATATACCAAACAGTTTCATTTACTTTACATTAACCCCTAAGTTACAAAAGCATCCCATAATTAGTGCATCTATTTACTATTGTTCAAAATGCATAATTGGCTTAAATCTGATCCTGCACCTTTTTCGTTTACTCCAATTTGGGGTAATCTGAAACTACATCTAGAGAACAAACCAATACACTGCAAATCATGGATGTATAAGAACATTTTATTCTTGAACGATATCTTGACTGATAATGGCAATACATTCAATTCTTTCAGTAATCTTCAAATAAAATGGAATGTTTCCAAGAAAGAATTTTGGAAATACTTACAAATACGAACTGTTATATTCCCCTACATTCAACAAACTAATAGATTGGTTTTAAGTTCTTCATACATTAATATGTGGGTCAATAATCCCTCTGGTTTAGTTAGCAAAATCTATAAACAGATTAGGGATATGTTACCGAACCAGTCCCTTCCCGCTAGAAATAGATGGAATCGGATATTAAATGAAAACATATCAGACTTCCACTGGGATAAATGCTGGAAACTTTGTCATGACTCCTTTAAAGATATGCGTAGTAGATTAATTCAATTTAAAATCGTACATTTATCGTATAAAACATCATCTCATTTATATAATATAGGTTTACTACCAAATAATAAGTGCTGGCGATGTAACTCACCAAATGGTGATCTTTTACTTATTTTATGGTCATGCAAACCCATATCTAACTTATGGCAAACCATTCATAACCTAGTTTCTGAAATTATTGGCTGCAACATCTCACTTGAACCTAAACTGTGCTTATTAGGAATCATAAATAATAATATAAATCTAACAAAACACCAGCACAAATGGTTACAGATTTTAATTATGCAAGTCAAGAGACTGATTTTAATGCACTGGAAATCCAATATAATACCTACTCTAACAGACATCTTGAAAAATTTGACTTATATTGCTTCTTTAGAAAGAATTTCGTATTTGACATCAGACTGGCTCAATGAATATTACTTGTGTTGGCAGGAATATTTAAATTTCCTTCAAACCCATAAGTGATAAATATCGATACATTTTTTCCTCTTTTCTCTTTTTCTTTTTATTAATAGGTACATTTCTGTACAGATTCTGTAGTATAATTAACCTCATAAGCAGCTCCTTAGGTTTTATTATAAAATTAGATAACTATGTTAGTCTGATCTATTTTACTTTTCCTGTTATTATTCTACTTTTCTGTAGCATAGTACAGGACATTGTGTACATACTGTATGAGGTAAATACATAAGATCTTTCTATTAGGAGGTAAAATATTCAGCTATTATATTGGTAATGTGACATAATGTTATGTTGAATATATTGTTATTTGCAAAATTCATTATAACATGAGAGCTTTTACCTGCTTAAGGTAACATATGCTGTACTATGCGTTGCAGATAAAATCTTAATAAACAAATTAACTGCAAAAAAAAAGGAGTGAATTGCCTTCCATAACTTTGATGGGGCATTAAGGTTGTTCTGAAGGTTGACCTTGAAATACTTTGATTTTGATTTTGCAGCCAGGACAGCCTTAGTACAGGAGTTCCTGATAGTTCAGCATAAGAGGAGGTCCTCTACCCGAGACTCCTTTTCTGCAATAGACCTAACGCAGCTAGTTACCCACCCTACCAGGACTAACCCCAAGAGAGGCTCCAGTACCCTGCTTGATATGGTACTCACCAACCGCCCTAATTGGATCCCCAATGTACAAGTCCTCCCAGACTCTCTCAGTGATCACTCCCCCATTCTATTCCACTGGTCATCCTCAGTCCCCAAACCCATAGCACAGTCCACATGCAAGCGCCTAATACCTGGTGGACTGATAAAACTTAAGGAACTTCTGTCCCAAATTGACTGGTCTCCTATACAGGCAACTCCTGACATCGACACAGCTCTCCTTCTTTACCCAAACTTTAATAATGCCTGTGATATCTTTGCCTAATGTTGACCCGCCATTCTAAAAGGCAGAATGCCCCTGGTAACCCCAGCTTTGATCCACCAGCTCAAACATAGGGACAACCTATGGCACCATGCCATTGAGACTGGCCGGCCCAATGACAGGTGGTTATATGCTGCCGCCCAAAACAAGTGCACTCAGGCCATCAGAAAGGCCAAGTCTGAGCACCATCGGTCCTCACTCACTGCCCTTATGGGGAATCCCAGAACCTTCTGGGATAACATTAAACAGTTAAATGGGACTGCACACTCCCCACCCACCCAGATCAACATTAATGGTGTGATCTCCTCAGACCCAGCCCTCATAGCCAACCACCTCAACACCTCATTCACTGACCTTAGCCCTATCCTCCCTACAAATTTTTTTGACCCTCCTCCCCAGCACTTACCATAAATCTTTCTCACCCTTATTTTCTCCTCTGCCGTGTTTCTACCCAAGAACTTAGGCCGCACCTTGTCACTGCCCTCAAGAGTAATAGTACAGGCAGTGACACCCTGGATCTGTGTATCCTACGGCTGGTCTTAGACTCAGTCCTTACCCCGATCACATGCCTCATCAACCACTCTTTTGCCTGGGGAAGGTTCCAACTGCCTGGAAAGTCACCACTGTCACCCCTATCTTTAAAGGTGGTGATAGGACTGTGGCTGGAAACTATCGACCGATCTTCATTCTCTCTCCTCTCTCCAAGGCCTTGGAAAAAGTGGTGGCCTCTCAAATCTCTGACTACCTCTCCACCTACAATGTCTTTTGTCCTGAGCAGCATGGCTTCTGAGCAGGCCACAGTACCAATACAGCCCTCCTAGAGTTCTCCAACTTCTCCACTCCTCCTTAGACACTGGTTCTCTGGCTGGTGCTGTCTTCATTGACCCTCGAAAGCTTTTGACACTGTCTCCCACCCTCCTTCTTGATGCCCTTAGTCTCTCTGGTTGTGCTGCTGGGCCTATCTCCTGGTGCACCAGTTATCTATCTGACCGCTCACGTGTGTAAAAATTAATGGGACCTACTCAGACATCTGTCCCATCTTTTCTGGGGTTCCCCAGGGCTCCATTCTGGGCCCCTTACTATTCTCCCTTTACCTTAACACCCTTCCACGCTCTTGCTGGGGGAAATTCTATTGTACACTGATGATGCAGTCATCTTTGCCTCAAGTCGTAACCCTATTGCCCTCCAGTACTCGCTGCAGAAGTCCTTCACTGAAGCCGAGGGCTGGTTCAAGGAACATAGATTGGTGATAAATCTTAAAAAAACAAAAACCATGTTCTTCACTTATCCCCAAAACAAGTCCTGCAACTTCAAACTCCTCATTCACTCTGGGTCCTCTTTCCCACTCGAACAAGTTTGCTCCTATAAATACCTAGGGATCCATTTTGACCCCTCCCTCTCCTTCCATGGACACATCGCTGCCCTAGCCACTGCTACTAATATCCGATTGGGCATCTTACACTGGTATAAACACTGCCTCCCCCCAGAGGCTGTTCGACTCACAGTCACCTCCTCTATCCTGTCCCTAGTGGACTATGGACTGCCGGTGTATGGTGCTGCTGATCAGACCGCACTCCATAAAATTCGCATTACTCTGAATAAGGCCTGCAGGTTAATTACTGGAGCACCTAGGCTGACACACACCTGTCTACTGTACGCTAAAGTGCTGGTACTTGATCTTGATGAGAGCCTCAAATATCTGACCTGTACCCTTATAAAAAAGACCCTCCTTGGGCTATCCCCACCAGGATTGACCACCACCATACGCCGCTCTGTCCCACTAGTTCATACTCGGACCTCTGGAAAAACCTCTCTTGTTATCCCTAGAGCTAGGACCTCTCACGGCCAAAGAGCCTTCAGCTTTAGGGCCCCCTCCTGGTTCAACACACTGCCTCCCTCCATCTCTGAAGCTCCAACTATATCTTGCTTCAAAACTTCATTACGTAACCACCTTATTAACACCCGATGCTGTAATTGCCACTAGTCAAAGCCGTACTCAATACTTATGACAAAGCTTATTACTAAGCTGCTAAGGACAACATAACTCTGGTATTGATTGCATCAATCCTACCTGTACCAGCTTGTTTGTATCTATGTCTTAAGTTACTGTTATACTTATGTGTTGTACTGTTATACTGTGTATTTTCGTTTGTCTTACTGTGACAAGGTACCTTTGTAAATAAGCCTATGTCTCAAAGGTTTTCCAAACTGCTGTTTAAATAAAATAAAAAAATAAAGAAGCAAAATATTTTGAATTGTGCCAAGGCAAGGTCACGGGACTTGCGCTGGTCAATGATTTCAGGTGTAATCCAGGGATGAAGGTGATTTTTGACCCTGGATTTCCAAGTGAGGCATGCCTGTGCCACAGAGGAGAATTTGGAATGAAACAGGAAGAGGGCAGTGTTGATATCCATGGAGGAGATTATGGCTGTCCAATCAGCAGCAGCAAGTTCACTTGAGAGCGAAGGTGTTGAGTGAGTGGAGGGACCTGGTCCAGATGTATTTTGAGGTGGAGGGTGGACACTAGATCTTCTTGATGCAGAATGTCTTGCAGTGGTCACTGAAAGCATCTGGCAGGATCCCTGCTGATACAATATGTTGAGGGTGGGAGGCTAGAACCCTGTTTAGGAGGGAGTGGTTATGAGAGCAGGGATTGAGCTGGTTGGGTTCAGTGATAATCTGTGTGAGATTTAGGGACTCAGGCTTGTGGATGGTCAGTCTGGAGGCCGGGGAGGGTCAACTGACATTGAAGTCCACTAGCAAAATGAGTTCACCAGCAGAGGATTGACAATTGATATTAGAGAGGGAACCAACCAGGAAGGAGGAGAATATTCAAGGTGAGGCATAGAAAACCCCAGTTATGATGGGCACAGAAGAGGGGAATGATGTCATGACCGGGAGGACTTAATGGGAGGACAATGTAACCTCACTGAAAGATATGTTGCAAGGGAGGCTTTGAGGGGCATAGATGGCAATACCACCCTCATGTTTTCCCCTGCCCAGCCTAAAAAGATGATAGGAAGGAGCAGGCTAGAGTCTGGGATCCTGGAAGACAGCCTGGACTCAGAGATACAGAGGATGTTGATAAATGTTTGTAAATCCAGACAGACAGGAGGTCAAACTTTGGAAGAAGGCTTCAAACATTGAGGTGAAATATGCTCAGGCCTTTAGCAGTAGGAGAGGTAGAGAAAGGTGGAGAAGAGGGTCCTAGGTTGGAAGCAACATCACCAGACAGTCGAAGAAGTTGGAACAGGAGTAAGAGGATAGAGTCGTATTTCCAATTCTTAGAGTTGGGGGGAGGGCAGGAGGGAGGGAGACAGGGGAAGGCACGAAGGGCACTGTGGGGAAACTCCAGGTTAAAGGAGGGGGAAGGAGACAATCAAGGTAGATAAGAGGGAAGTGTCGTAACATAGGTCAGAATACTTTCATCTTAGGCACTCGGACATACCTTAGGCCTTACGCTACAACATTTTTAAAAATTATGCAAATATTTATAAAATTAAAATCTTATACTCTGCCCATTGTAAAGGTTCTAGATAATGGTAAAAAACATTTCTGCCACACCTAGAAGTATGAAAAATAAATGTTATTATTACTGGTACACAAATTCTAAATTTTCCTAATTTGTATAACTATACCTTGGAAACATAGTAATAAAAAAAACACTGTAACATCAAACAACAAACATTTCAGAAAATTAGATAGACAAAACAAAAACAAAATAAACAACTTGCAGTTTTGATAATTTTGGCAAACAGTAAAATTGCTTTTGTAAAACTATTTCAAATGACTTTGTTCAAATATTATGTTGACTTTTCTTTGTAACGTGTTCAAATATCTTTTCTTATGCAAAACTGTTTATCTTTTCATTAAACTCAGACTTAAACTATATCCCAAGATTTTGTATTTAAAAGTTAATTTATTATGTTACCTCTTTTATCTCCCCTGATAAGCCAAAGTAAAATATCAACAAGCATTTGTCAATGACGAATGTTTGCTTGATGGTATTAACATTGGAAATGCAAGAGTTTGATGCAGAAAAGGAATGGCAGTGAAGTATTGAACTTCATGACAACTCCACCTCCACCTTGCAGAGATGGACAGGCATTGGTGTATGTGTTTGGGTCATCGCCCATGATGTTCATGCCATGTCACCTCACCCTATCCTGCAGACACCGACACATGTTGAGGTGTGCCTTGGGGTGTTTGGCTTTACAGTCACCCCATTCCATAAGGACATATGCTGAAATGGGTGCAGTATAGGAGAATGGGGTGAACTCTGGGGCTGAAGAGTCCAAGTCACACCTCGATGCCTGTCACTGGCTGGGGGGTGGGAGTGGGAGTGGGATGGAATGAGTATTACAGTCGGCAATCCAAAGGCACACCACTGATGCCTGTCAGCCTGTACAGGGTGGGACATTATGGTTAGAAACCCTAATGCCACGGGTGTTTGTTGGTATTTGCACTATGGCCTTTTTGTGACCCCACCTCATGAAAGCATTTGGGACCTCTTCTCATGAAGAGTGGCAGTGTGATTTTGTTAATGTGTCCTGAACTTTGAGTTCCCACAATGACCATGCCATTGTGCGCCAGATGTATGAAAACACAGATCGAGCAGGATGTGAAGAATGACAGCTGTACCATCCATAGGGAGGTGTGAAGAGATGGCAATGTTGAAAATCTGTAGTGAAAATATTAAAAATACCCACATTTCTGAGCATACGTGGGTACTGCACAACACATGCGTGTAACAGAGTCATTTAGTGGAATTGTTTCACCAAATTCTCAGCATAGGCATTTTGTGACCTCTGCTTATGAACACTGTCACTATGATTTTCTTAATCTGTCCTGAACATTGATTTCCGACAGCAACCCCGCTATTCTGCACCATATGTGTAAATGCATACTTCTGGCATGATATGAAAAATGACAGCTGTATTGTTCACAAGGAGGTGTGAAAAAATGCCAATGTTGAAAATCTGGAGTGAAAATTTTACAAATGCACGAAATTACGAGGGTGCATGGAAATTGCACAATGTATGCTCATAACACAGTCATTTTATGAACTTTTGTCACTAAATTTTCAACAGAGGCATTTTAGCACCTCTGTTCATGAACAGTGTCACTGTGATTTTTTTAATCTGTCCCGAACACTGACTTCCCACAGCGACTGCACTATTGTGTGCCGAAAGTGTGAAAACGCATTTCGGCCAGGATGCGAAAAATGACAGCTGTACTATTCATAAGGAGGTCTGAAAAAATTCAAATGTTGAACATCTGGAGTGCAAATCCTACAGTTTTGCGAAGTTACGAGAGTGCATGGAAGCTGCACAGCGCATGCTCATAAAACAGTCATTTTATAGATGTTTGTCACCAAATTTTCAACATATACATTTTAGGACCACTGCTCATGAACAGAGTCACTGTGATTTTTGTAATCTGTCCCAGACACTGATTTTCTACAGTGACTGCACTATTTTGCGCCGGAAGTGCGAAAAAACACATTTTGGCCAGGATGTGAAAAATGACAGCTGTACTGTTCATAAGGACGTGTGCCAAAATGCCAATGTTAAAAATCTAGAGTGAAAATATTTCAAATTCATGAAGTTACGAGTGTGCATGGAAACTGCGCAACACACGCTCGTAAAACAGTCATGTTTGGGATTTTGTTCACCAAATTTGCAACATAGGCTTTTTGAGAGCCCACCTCATAAACAGTGGCACTGTCGTTTTATTAATCAGTCCTGAAAGGTGATTCCATGCAGTGACAGCGAAATCACCTTTTGGGACTGAGTAATGCCATGACAGTGACTTAATTCATGAGGAGGGGTCCCAATAACCTCATGTTGAAAATTTGGTGCCAAAATTCCCCCAAATGCCTGAGATATGCACCAAAGTTGAAAAAACCCTATTTATGCCATTATACAGCTTACTGGCATTTCTTCAGTTCGTGGTCAGCTTTGAAGAGTACAGACATGTTCTAGGTCCACCGAAGATCGTCGTGCTAGGCTCCAGAGGTAAGTATGGGGTGAGGAGTGTGTGGGGACGTAGGGTGCACAGTGTGTGGGTGCAGGTTTGGAGAGAGGACCCAACTGGCATGAGACCATTTCCTTTCTTTCAGGGACAGAAAAAAAAAAAAAGCGTCGCAGGAAGGTTTTTGTTTTTTGCAGGCTTCTTTTCAGCACACTGGGGTGGGCTTCAATGTGCCACCTGCCTTTTGGGGGTGTGGGACTGTCATGGACTGGGCCCTCAGCAAAGAATGACTGTTTGGGGGCATGATGTTATGAGGGATTGGGCACCCCTCAGCACACAACAAATGGGGGCATTATGTCGACCTGGAGGGCTCCTCATTGACAAATTAACTGGTTTGGGAGCATGCTGACAGGGGATTGGGCACCCCAGTCAGTTGGCTTTCCCCCAGCTGCCATGTTTAGGGACATGTTATACCAGGCAATGTACCGCCCTGCATTGACAGGTAGCTCCCTCATTGCAGCAGAATGGCTGATGCTGCAATGACGAGGCAGACCCTCAATGCAGCATCCAAGTCATTTCAACTTGGTGGCACTTATGCAGAACCAGTGTCATCAGAACACTGGGCCTGCATTGGGTGAACAGTGCCAAGTCCACAAATGCAGTGCAGGCATTGGTTGCCACAGTGCTGCAGCTCCACAGCCTACTTTTATCCTTAGCTGTCACATCATGTTTCTTGTGCATGCGCAAGCAAACATAACAATTTCAGATAATTAAAATAATACTTAAACTTCTGGTTAATTGTAGAGCTTGGGTCTTCTTTCCTTTTAACTTGAAAAATATTGGTGAGAATTTCTAATTCTGGGTGATGAATGTTCTGTGGTAGCTGGCTTGGTTGTAGTCCTTGTCTTTTGCCTTTCTCACCCTCAAACCCAGGGCTCTGGACTCTTCTGGCATCAATTTAGCACTGCAGACTGGCTCATCCTGGCTTTAGATGTCAGAAATCGTCAAAAGTCACTGGTTAAGATTTTGGTGGGAAAATCAGACAACAAAATAATAACAGTTAAAAGGCTCAATGGTAGATTCCTTCACAACCACAATTGTTTGCAGAATAGGATTTCCTTGTGGATAGCAAAGTTCCTGGTTGGCAACTGGATTTTATGACTGTTTCTGTTTTTCTGTTCATTTCAACTTGAACCCAGGACCTCTCGGACTCATCTGTTATCAAACAGCACTACAGACCTGGGGGGTGGGAGGGGGCTTAGGTTATAGGCCAGGTTCGTTCATGTCAATTGGAAGGGAAATGTTATGGGGAAGGGCATGGGTAATTATGGATGGGATGGGGAGGGGGGAATATACAGCAGTAATACTTGGAACCTGGTTGAATATTTCTCGATGTTCTTGTACAGGGCTGTTGAAACGAAGCTCTTTTACCTTATTTAGATGGCTAATGATGTGGTTTTTGCAACCTGGAATGTAAAGGGGATCAGGAAAAAATCCAAACAATATCAGGTGCTCAAACATTTAAGTCTATTGCGTTCTCAGATAACGTCTTTGCAGGAATCCCATTTACTAGAATCTGAAGCTTTACAATTAAGGAGACAACAAGTGAGTCAGGTTTATAATGCTTCGGGCTCCACCAATAGCTGTGGGGTCATGTTAATTATCAATAGAGGCATTCCCTTCATTTCCACACAGGTTATCAAAGATCCAGGGGGCAGGTTTATCCTAGTTAAAGGCACTCTCTGGTCAGTACCACTTTTACTTTGCAGTATCTATGGGCCTAATAGGGATGACCCGAGTTTCTTCGTGAGGCTGATAACTATTATTCTCCCAATGCTTCCCATCATGATTATTATGGGGGGTGACTTTAATCAGGTCATAGACTCTAACCTGGATAGGTCAGGTAGTGGACTGAGGGGGCTGTCCCTGGGGCAAAGGGCACTTAAGGATTTGGTGGATCAATGCGGGCTCTGTGATATTTGCCGCTTGTTGCATCCTAATTCCAAGGAGTTTACCTTTGACTCGATGGTGCACGGCTCGCAGTCTTGCATCGACTACGTATTTATCTCTCAGGGTCTCTTGCCCGGGGTTATATCCGCCTCGATCCAGCCTGGCCCCATCTCCGACCACTCTCTTGTGGTATGTAACTTGGCATTTCTTAACTCACCCAAAAGGGAGACCAGGTGGAAGCTCAACGAGCAGCTCCTAAAGGATGCCAAGTATTGTAAGCTTATAAGAGAACAAATTGAGTTCTTTTTCTCATCCAACCCTTTAGATAGTGCAAAGCTGGACATTTTATTGGGGGCATTTAAAGCTTATATGAGGGGGGTTCTTATCAGTTTAGCGTCAAAAAGGAAAAGGGCACAAGAGGAAGAGTTACTATCGCTATTGTCTCAAATTCTGTCCCTTGAAGCTAATCTCTCTGTCAGCACTTCTGGTGAGGATAGTAAGAAGCTTCTGGCAGCCAAAGACAGATATCTAGATCTGTTAAGGGAAAAGGCACAGTTAGCTATAATCCAAACTAGAGCCAGTTATACGGACCAGAGAGAGAAAGCGGGGCGTCTGCTCGCACTGCATTTAAAACAACAGGAATCCGCAAGATTTATCCCACCAATTCGGGCACTGGCAGATGGGTCCCTGAGAATATCCCCTACTGAGATAGTGCAAGAGTTTGCTCTATATTATGAACAATTATATAGGGACATAGAGAACACTCCTTGTCCAGAGATTCTAGAGGAGTACTTAAGGGACTCCCATCTGCCCTCCATACCTCTCAACCTCCTGCCTCATAAACCAGGGACAAGGCTTAAAAAAATCAGGGACAAAGGACCAAAATCAGGGACACTTCTTCAAAATTGGACATATCCAGTCAGGAAGCTGGTAGAATAAAGGGCTTAGTGTAAAATGCATTTTCTAAGGAAGAACAAGTCTGTAACTTTAATGTTTGACATTAGTTTGTGCTTATAACCCCCATTGTTTGGTCACGGAAACACAATTTTTGGGAAGGACAGAGTAAAATTTTGAGGCAAAATCAGGGACGTCCCTGAAAATCAGGGACAGTTGAGAAGTATGCTGCCCTCACTAATAGAGCAACACAAGGGTTTTCTGGCTTCTCCTATATCTCAGGAGGAGATCTCAGTGGTCATAGGAAAGCTGCCCTCGGACAAGGTCCCAGGCCCGGATGGGTTCTCCTCATTATTTTACAAAGTTTTTCATGAACTTTTACTGCCAGTGCTTTATTGGCTGTTTCAGTATATTTTATCCGGGGTAGAGGTGGACTCCTACCTGTTTGAAGCCCTGATTGTTCTCCCCAAACCAGATAAGGATCCCGAGTTAGTTCAAAGCTACAGGCTCTTATCTCTTTTAAATCAAGACATCAAAATCCTTTTGAAGATATTATCTGATAGGTTAACTGTAGTCTTTCCAGACTTAATAGGTATGGCCCAGGTTGGATTCATGAAGGGACGTTCATCCTCAGATCATCTGCGCACACTTTCTCATTTCTTCTCGGTCTCCAGGGATGCTGCGTTTCCTGCTAGGCTGGACTCCCTGGACGCTGAAAAGGCATTTGATCATGTGAACTGTAACTTTTTTTTCCAAGTTCTGAAGGCCTTCCAGTTTCCTTCTGTTTTATATCCTGGATTTGTGCATTATACAAAACCCCTCAGCAAAGATCTCCGGAAATGGTGCATTCTCCAAGTCTTTCTCATTACATTCAGGTACTAGACAGGGTTGTCCCCTTCCTCCCCTTCTATTTAACCTGTATCTGGAACCTCTCATTCAAAATATTCTCAATAATGCGGGAATACAGGGCATCTGGGTGGGGCGTCATGTGGTTAAGATTACTGCATACGTGGATGATCTCCTTGTGTATGTATCCCACCTGGTATCCTCTGTTCCAGCTTTGCTGGGGGAAATTGCTGAATTCAGTGGCCTCTCAAACTATAAACTAAATGCTAACAAATCCTCCTTATTTCCCCTAAATCACAAGATATTCAAGACTGATATCACCCCCTTAGGTTTATGTTGGGCTCCTAGGACACTAAAATATTTGGGCATCAAACCAACTCAGAATTTCTCAGCATGGTTCAAGGAAAATCTGGATCCCCTCTCCTAGATTATAATTCAGGATCTTGACAGATGGTCTAAACTCCCAATTTCACTATGGGGCCGGATTAACATAATCAAGATGAATATCTTCCCAAGAATGTTCTACCCCTTATCTCTCCTTAACACATTTATTCCGTTATCCTGGTTTAAGAAAATGCACAGCATTTTCACCAAGTTTATCTGGTCTGACAAATACCCCCGACTGGCTTATTGCAAGTTGGCTGCTTTAAAATCTGAGGGAGAATTGCGGATTCCTCACTTGGCTATATATTATTGGGCTAGCCACCTGGCAAAATTCCTGAAATGGGTATGTCCGGGCCCTGAAAATTTACGGCTGCCATGGCTTAGAATAGAGTTGGATTTAATTCGGTCCATGAATATGGACCCCCTAACGCTGTTTTATGTAAATATTCTCCCAGGTGCATGGCGCTGAGGAGTGTCCCACTTTTATCACTTCCTTAAAGGTATACGCACAACTTTGCTCCTTTTTGTGCTATATCCCCCAGTTAGATTTGGCCCAATCCATTTGGAATTCCCCATCCTTCATTATGAACAAGCAGCAGATTCCCCACACTTGGTTGCCCCAATTGGGAGAGGGGATAGTTTCTTCCTTTTTGGATCAGGAGGGGAAATGGCTGTCAGTAGGTGATCTTACTTGGAAATTTAGTATTCAGGCATACTCGCATTTCAAAGCAGTGCAGCTAAGGCACTTACTTACAACAGTGATAGGCAATATCCCTCCTACCCAAATGGTTGGGGCTCTGATCCTAGAATTTTCCTCTCTACTTGGGTCCTCAGGTGTCGTCTCCAATTTATATCAAGATTTGTTTCACAGAAGATATGGGGACTCATTTGGACCTACGAGGTTCTGGAGTTCCATATTTCCCCAATACTCCCCCAACTGGCAGACCTTATGGAGGTCCTGCCATAAATTTGTGTCCCAGGATAGACTGCACCTTATGCAATGTAATATTTTGCACAACATTTATTATACTCCGCTTAAGTTAAAGAAATGGGGTCTCCTTGACTCAAATTTATGTGTTAGATGTTCTCAGGGAGAGGGAACACTTCTTCACATATTTTGGTCTTGTCCCAAAATTTCCCTTTTGTGGGATTCTATCAAAGCTTTCCTGGACCCTTTATTAGGTAGGCAGGAATGTTTCACACCTGATATTTGTCTTCTAGGGGACCTGTCCTCCATCAGAGTCAAAGTAAGAAGGTTTCATATTTCTATGATAGCACTATCTGTCAAGAAGCTTATTTTATGCCATTGGAAAGATAAGACTACTCTGACATTGCAGGAATGGGTGAATGAAATCCTCACTAACCTGCGTACAGAAAAAGCTATTGCCAGCCTTCACAATAGAATACCTGCTTACACTCAAATATGGATCTCCTTCACTCCTTAATTCTAGTTGCCCCGACATAAGTATTGTTTCAGAGTAGGTAGCCCTGTACACTCATGTATAATGATTTTGAGCCCATGTTGCAAAATGGTACGTTACTGCTGTATGGGAGGGAGGGGAGGGAGGGGCAGTTTTAGCCAAATAAGTTGCTGTATTCTTGTTTTATTTTCCATGTTAACTGCCTCTTGTTGTGGAAAATCTGTTAATAAAATTTGAATTGAAAAAAAACAGCACTATAGACTTGCTCTGGCTGATAATTTTAACAGTTAGTCTCTGTCCAGGCTTGGCTTTAGCAGAAGTTCCAAATCATTACTCCAGTCAGGATGTCCAGTATTTAAACCATGTGTTTTGCTTCATCTGAAACTGGAAAAAAGTCCTTTTTTTGCAACAAACTGTTCTTGTAGATAGCCCTCGTTGAAATTTTGTGTCAGCTTCCAGGCTTGTCCTCAGCACCTCTGGTGGACTCATCAATGGCTTAACCAAATGCTGGTCCAACATCAACAGGTAGGCATTGTTCAGGCTTCAGGCATAGCAGAAGTCTTAAAAACAATACAATTACTTTGTCCAACAGGCATAGGTCCATACAGCTCCAAGATTTCAGAAATTCTTGGTGGACTTAACAAGATTTGAGTATATATTTCAGACTCAGAGTGACATCATCACCAGTTCTGATTGGTCCTTGCAGATGATGTAGGTGTGGTTTTACACTCCCCCAACAACTATTTTTTCAAGAAAGTCACTCAGCTTAGAATATAATTTTTGTTTAAAACCATTTCTCTCTCTTGCATCCAGAGGCATTTTCACACAAACATGAAACTTACATTTTCATGTCCAGCTCGAGGCTTGGATTAATTAGATACCAAACATGCTAGGATTATTTTCAATATAAAGTTCATAGTTTATAAAGTCTTTTATCAATCTTATTTTCTTGTAGATTTCTTAAAGATGCTTTTAAAGGCTTAATCTATATTCCTTCAGTTCCAGAGAATATGTTTCTTTTATAGCTACTATGTTCAAAGAGTTTATAAAATTGAAGAACTTTCTTCTGAGGATGAATTATTTTGTCTGTGCTTGATGAGGCATGACACAATGCTGTTTGCAGCTTGTTTAAGAAACCTTTTAGGCAAAGTGACACCTTACTGTTCTCAGGCACCTAATTAAGGGTCATATATTTGGACGGGTCATGGCCTTAGCTTTCACTTAAGACTAAACAGCCTTTTTTATTCATAGTAGTTTCAGCACCACAATGTTTTGCAAATAACAAGGCTGGCATAGATGCGGTAGTCTTGAAATTTATTCATATTACAGAAAATGTGAGGAAGGCTGCTATATTGGTGAAACCGGACAGGAATTCAAAACAAGAATGAATCACCACAGATTCATAGTTACCCTTAAAAATGAAAATACACCAGTAGGGGAACATTTTTCTAGACCAGATCACTCCACCAGTGATTTTACTGTCAGAGTATTAAAAGGGAACTTCAAAAACAGCCAGGATCAGCAAACATTTGAAATAAAAACAATACAGTATTTTGACACTAAAGAAAAAGGGCTTGATAAAGATGTTGATTTTTTAATACACTACTAGTGCTTATGCTTAAAGCAGTGCTTCAGAGTTTCTTTTTAAACCCTCACATCAGCACCCTCTGACTCTTTTAACAGGTATCTTCTTAAGACAATGGTATGTATTTTCTTTCTGTCTTGACATTTTAGAAATGTTAATTAATGGTCCTGAGTCAGAATAAAATTAGGCAGCCCTTTGATCTTACAAGTTGATCTCTCCAACAGACACACTCCAGTGAAAATTAGTCTTCCTGTTTGTAAGAGGTGCAAATTTATTGCAATACTTTGATCTGTAAACTGCTAGTCTAGGTTTTGAATCCACATGCAACCTTTTTATCTATCATACTGCTCAGCTGTTTTCACTTTTACCTGAGGAAGATAGTTTCATCTCTCAAAAGCTAGTCTTAAAAATAATTTTGTTAGTCCAATAAGAAGTATCACCTGCAACATATTTGTTGTGTGTTTTTATCTACAGTGTTGACTTGACTAACACGGTTGCCACATCCCTTTTTTTCATCTAACAGACAACTAAATTCCCTATTAGGTGGTGTAATTTGGTCTAAATAGTATTTAAAACATCTTTGCAATGGATAAATGTTTCTTACTTCCATTGTAGTGAAAGTACTTTTCAAAACCAGTCTGCAATTTTTTTCCTCTTTGCCATAGCTGGTAACAGATACAGCCCAGCACAGAAAAGCATATGTGATTCATCATCTGTCAAGTGTCCATACAGTAGTACCTATCTTCTTATCTGCAGCTTCAGAAAAGTGAAACTTATTCCCTTAAATGGCATGGATGCTATTTCCTTTTTTAGTTAGACAGGGTGCACTTTAAATTGAAAACAGACTTTTTTCTTTCAAAGTCTCATTTGAGCAGTGTTTTCTTTTTTTCTTCTTCTTGCCTTTGGAAAACTCATGTAAACAGCAATTTTGACCAGAGGATTATAATATGTCTCCCTTAACCTGGATCTATGATTCCTGTTTGACAACCATGTTGTCGACCAGCATCACAGCGACGGACTCCATGTCAACTGCAATTTTCAGTTGGTAGGGAGCCGTGCACATTGGACACTGTTGTTTTCTTTGGGGGGCTTTGCCACCCAAACACCCCACACCCCCTGTACTAATGGATTCCAACTCCAAGTCAGAGTTGGTTCGGGGAGGGGGTGCAGGATGGGAGAAAGTGTTGCTGGGTCCCGGGCAGACTTATACAGCGACATATCGATGTTGTCGGCATCAACATATGTCACTGTAGAAGTGTCACTGCATGGGAGGCATACCCCTTAACCTTAATCTTAATAATTAAGCACCTATAAAGAATATAAAATAGTAATTAAAATAATGCAAAAACTAATAATGATAATAAAAATATAATAAAATATGTTAACAACTAAATGTTGTTCCTATAGAAGGTGGGTAGAGGGGTGGAAGAAAGGCTGTATGCATGGAAGAAGGAGGGAGGTGGAGGAGAGAAGAGGGATAAAATAGGGAGTAGGATGGGGTACAGGCATTGGAAGGGAGGAGGTAAGGTAGAGGAGAGCAAGGTACAATGTGATCAGGCATGAGATGCACTAGTCACAGGACATACAATAATGTAAATGATAATATAAATTAATGTTTGGTCAAATATAAAATGCCAGTTACCTGGAAAAAAGGCTTAGGCTGTAACTGGAGATTGAAACATGGAAACATAGAAACGTAGAAGTTGTTGGCAGATAAGGACCTCTTGGCTCACCTAGTCTGCCCTGTATTCCCTACGTACTGTGCCACCACAGACCCTATTTGATCTCTGGTCTTCTTCCCCCCATTTGCCTTACAGTTCCTCGTGTGTCTATCCCATACATGCTTGAATCCTGTTACCATTTTAGCACCCACCGCCTCTGCTGGGAGGCTGTTCCAGGCATCCACCAACCTGTCTGTGAAGAAGTATTTTCTCACATCTCTTCTAAGTATCCCCCCCAACTACATAGCATGACCCCTAGTGCTGGAGCATCTTTTTCTATGGAAAATGCTACCTTTCTGTACCTTATTAATACTGGTGAGGTATTTGAACATTTCTATCATATCCCTCCTTTCCTCTAGAGAGTACATACTTAGTTCCTTGAGTTTTTCCTCATAGGGCTTTTGAAGCAGGCTCTGCACCATTTTGGTAGCCTTCCTTATTACCGCCTCCACCCTATCTATTGGGTTGGATAGCTATAGGTAATAGGTCAGTGACACAGATGTAAACAATAGGTTACTGACTGAGCAGAACAGGTGCAGAAAACTGGGAGAGAAACTAGTTGAATATTCTGAGCACTGACAAGTAAAAAAACTGACACCTGAAACAATGAGCAAGGTTGAAAGTGAAAAAGTGAACAAATCAGACAGCATTTGCATTAGTCAGAAAAAGTAAAATAAAACTAAAGCACTGGCAAGTATAAAACTTAAGACAGGAACAGTTGCTAGGGAGAAAATGAAAAAAGCGAGTACACAGAGGTAGGGTTTTGCAAGGAGTCAGCAAAAATGGGAAAAACAAAACAAAACAAAAAATAATTGAAATGAAAGCACTGACAAGTATAAAACCTAAAACAAATTAATAGTTCTAGGTAGACTGTACTCTTTCCCAGCTAATAAATATCTTACTGATGTTGGTAAAATCCTTGCCATGCTGTTCTCTTATTCCTGAGTTACTTTCTAATAGTCCTTTCATACTCCACATGCACATCTTAACAGATTTCCTTATTCATCTCAATGTAGAGCTGTGCAGGATGTGAAAGTTCAGAATTCATGGAAGTTTGACAAAACTTGACGAAATTCCACAAACTCTAGTGGAATTCCATTGGAATTATGCTGAATTGTTTTAAATTTAGTAATATGATCATAACTCGGTGATTGTATAAGATAGAGCTCTGAAAACTTGGCATGCATCCTCTTGGTATGGAGGGTCAATATCTTTCCAACAATGTTGACATTCGGATGCATAATTCCAAAATTATAGGTGCTCAGAATCTGTCATTTTATTTTTTGAGCAAAGTTTCATGAAACTGTTTGCATATATCTCAGTCGTCTATTGGGTCAGATCTTACAGTACATTTGACATGATGCCTTGATGATAGGTGTTCTAGTAATGTGGAAGATTTTATGACAATATGATGTGTCATCTCAAAATTATATGAGCTCAAAATCTGTCATTTTATTTTTTGTAGGAAATTTTGTGCAGAAATTCCATCTGCATATAACTTGGCCACCTTTGGCAATAGACATGTGTGAATTAGCATGAATAACCTTTTTTATGCTTACAGAATTATCTAAATATGAAGAGAATTGGATTTGAGATTTTTAAGTTACAGGGGTTCAAATCTTTACTATGTAAATATTTGTAACATTTTGTGAAAACTCAGAACTGTGGATGTTTGTAACTTCTATGCTCTTGTAGGCATAGACTTAACATTTGACATGCATATTTATAGTCAGTGTATCCTGGTATCTAACACAACTGGATAAATTGGTTTAGAAGTTTTAAATTTCAAGTAGAGAAAAATATTGGTAACATTTTCTCACATATTTATAGTAGCATATAGATTAACCATCCAGAATTATTTTTGTGGAATTTAACATTAACAATGCCTGTACCACTGCTTCATTTGATAAGCTGGACTGAGCTTTTTGCAGTCCTGCTGTTCCTCTCTGGGTGATGATTCCCCCACTCCCTTTTCTTTTAGCATAGCCAGATTGACTCAGTAGAAGTACTGATCCCACTGATATCCTCTTTGTTCTTCACCATGACAAACTCCCTTAAAACATGAGTCACCTACTCCTTTTCCTATTGATCTACCCTGTTGAAATAGCCAGAATTCTTCCTTCCTTCCTACTGCCCCAGACATTGTCTTCCCCACTACATCTTTTTGAGTACCTCTACATCCCAGACTTGCATGTACATCAGGCTCCCTGAAGCATAAATTTACTGGATATGATCCTTAAATATCATGCATTCAGGTTGGAATTGTTGACACTATGTGCTTCCTTGCTCCAACCGGGGGGTCTACCACTGTTGTGCTACCAGCTCAACTGTCCATTTCTTGGTGAAACTGTGCATTTAACTCCTGAACCTGGTGACCTCCTGAACTACCTGACCCTCATATCCATATCTTTTAATTAGAATCCTTCAGATAAGGCTGAGTGAAATTAGCAAATTCAAGTTTTATGGAATTTTTAATGAAATTCTACAATTTTCACAAAGACTTGTGGGATTTGACTTTAAGTCCTATAAGGACAGGTTGAAGGCACTGAACATGTACTCCCTGGAGGAGAGGAGGGAGAGAGGGGATATGATAGAGACATACAAGTATCTTACAGGGAGGAACAGGGTGCAGGAATGCACTATTTTTAAGCGGAAAAGATGTTCCAGGACTAGAGGGCATGGGATGAAGTTGGAGGGAGGACGATTCAGAGGAAATGTGAGGAAGAATTTCTTCACAGAACGGGTGGTGGACAAGTGGAACACCCTGCCAGAGGAAGTGGTGGGGGCTGAAACAATCACGGGATTTAAGAATGCATGGGATAGACATAAAGGAATTCTGGAGGTCAGGGGTAAGGGGCAACAGACTTCCTGGAAAACATAAACTGAACTTACAAACTTAAATGGGCAGACTGGGTGGACCATAGGCCCTTATCTGCTGACACTGTCTATGTATCTATGTATGTAAGTACAGATGTTATTTTATAGAGTTGTGCGAATACCTTTTTCAGACTACTCAGTCGAAAATTCAGTATTCGGGTCCCAGATATTTGGTATTTGGCCAGGAAAGTTGCCTTATTAGAGAATTGCTACAGAATTCCTTAAAATGGCTTCAGGAAGAGGAGGAGTAGGAGGAGAGGTCACAGCACTTTGGCTTGTACACTGGTGCCAGAGGCTGTCTTATGCTGCTGGTGCTTCAGGAGGAGGATGCAGAGGTCATAGCACTTTGGCTTGAACACTGGTGCCTTAGGGTGACTTGTGCTGCTGGTGCTTCAGGAGGAGGATGCATAGGTGACAATTTCTATATGGTCACAAATGTCTCAATAGGTACTGCAAGAATAACATATGCCACACCCTTAAATAATTGGGGCCATTAACAAAATTAAGTAATAAAACATAACGATTCCCATAGGATAACCCTGGAACTTCAGCAGGCCATAACTCCATCAATATATTGAGTTAAGTGGCAATCTTTATATGATCACAAAGGTCTTATGTGGTACTACAAGAAAAACATATGCTGCACCATTAAATAGTCATGCCCATTAAAAAAAGCAAGTAATAAAACATAACTATTCCCAAAGGATAACACTGTAGCTTCAACAGGCCATAACTCCATCAATACTTAGAATTAAGTAACAATCTCTATATGGTCACAAAGGTTTCAGGGGTACTACAAGAATAACATATGCTGCACCCTTAAATAATTGTGGCCAATAAAAAAGCAAGTAA
This sequence comes from Neoceratodus forsteri, assembly GCA_016271365.2. NCBI lineage: Eukaryota > Metazoa > Chordata > Ceratodontiformes > Ceratodontidae > Neoceratodus > Neoceratodus forsteri. Next base: position 940,496,763 of record CM028131.1, read on the forward strand.
TAAAACATAATGATTCCCATAGGATAACACTAGAACTTTAACAGGCCATAACTCCATCAATATTTGGAGTTAAGTGACAATCTCTTTATGGTCACAAAGGTCACAAGTGGGTACTACAGGAATAACATATGCAATTCCCTTAACTAATTGTGGCCACTAAAAAAGCAAGTACTACAATATAACGATTCCTGTAGAATAACACTGGAACTTCAATAGGCCATAAATCCATCAATATTTGGAAATAAATGACAATCTCTATATGGCCACAAATGTCTCAAGAGGTACTACAAGTCTGATGGTGCTGCAAATGCAGTAGATAGATAGTGGCACCAACACACTCTTCTGACAGCAATCGAGTAACTGACTGCTTATACAAGTAAAGGATAAACAAGCATACCTTGTTTTTGTCACCACAATGTGCATCCGCTTCATCATTTCACTGCTGCCAATGATGCTTCTTACCCAACCAACTGGATCTGCAGATTGCTGTCAGAATAGTGTGCTGGAGTTGCTTGCTAAATTTCAAGAAGGGTTCTTGTTATTCTGCCAGCACCTCAAGCCTCCTCTAATATGGCAGGCATGCAGCTTCAACTGAGCCAATGGAGTCCACACTCTAGTCTCTCTCTATATATATTGAACTCTGTGCTACACACTCAGAGTGAGGAGATCACATGGTGTTCCTAGCTTTGAGCTCCAAAACAGCCTCCAATTAGCCAACAAAGCTCTGTGAGATTTTGAAATCTAACCCACCGAATAGTACATCCCAAATAGTGGCTGAATAGTGGACTATTCAGAATGTTCATCTGAATATTCGGCAAGCCTACTATTCATGATATTCGTGAAGTACTATTTGGTCCATACACAGCCCTATTATTTTGCCATTTCTGACAGCAAGCAATTAATAAAATTGGCACTCACAGTCTCCTTGTAAGGTCTAAGAATTGGCCAAATGTCATGGTATTGCATTCTTTAGTTTGAAAGTTTCATGGGCTTAAATTTGTAGTTTACATTCTTGCAAAATTTAATTTTTAAATGTTGTGAAAGTTTGACTACTTTTAATTCAATTCCATTTAAAGCTGCAAATATGAACTTTTTCAGAAATTACAATGTGATATAGCAGTTTAAATGTTTCAACCCTGGTTAAATTTGGATGTGTTGTTTTAAAATTAGAGGGAAATAACTGAATTTCAAATTTTGGCAACATGTTTGACAGGCTATAACTGAGATCAATTTGAAGCCAGAAATGTTAAACTGTGTATACATACACATGTAGTGATAACCTCTCTACCTGTCAAATTTTATGCCATTTCAATTAATACCATCAAAAGTATACAAAAACTACAGAAATCTAAATTTTGGCAAAATGTTTGGCTACCTATAACTAAGCTCCCATTGAAGCTTGAGACTTAAAATGTAGTGTATATACCCATGTTGGATGCTTCTCTAAATCCAGACATTGTGGAGAAATTTGTATTATAAATTTTAAAATGATTTCAAAATAACTGAAAATGTTATTTTAATTAAAAGTTTGGTCAGCCCTACCTACACCACTATCCATCTGTGAGTCTGAAATTTGGTACCAATTTGTATATCATTGAGTTCTGTTTATGTTCCACATTTAGTGTTAATTGGACACATACTTTTAGAATTATAGCAAAATAACTGAAATTTAAAATTTGGAAGATTCTGTGGAATTTTCATGAAAATCCCACAGAATCAGAATGGTCATTCCATGAGTATTCTGTGGGCAGAATTTTATATTCTGCATAGCTCTATTTCAGTGCTGTTTTCTTTTTATTGCTGGGGAGCATTGCTAAACATTTTGGAGGCAGTATAGCACAGCGGGTTCAGGCTCTGAGCTACAGATCTGGAGACCTGGGTTTGAATCTCACACCCACCTACGTGCATACTGTGTGATCCTGAGCAAGTCATTTAATGTCCTTGTGCTCCCAGGTCACATCTGGAAACAAGTTTTGGCTTAGTGTGCTACTCCTGGTTAAACAATGTTCCCTTCCCTTCCTTTTGTAGTCCAGCAGAGTAGCGGGCATTGACCTTTAGCCACACAGCCATGTACAGCAGATGACACAAGGTTGGATAGGGTGCCTGCACTGGTATGTGTTGAGCACAAAAAATATTTTCCATTTAAATTACTCCATCTTGCTAGTTGAAATAAAATAACTACTTTTTTAAATCACCATTGTTAAATGACTGATTGCAGTCCTGACAATTGAGAATTTCTGCACCGCATGCATACTTACAGTCAAGCACAGCAAAGGTCATCTATATCTATAGGGTACATTTTCTGGTACTAGATGATCTCACACACACACACACACACACACACACACACACACACACACACAAAATATTTGCCTTTTTGAACACTACTGCCAAAAATAATTTTCCTTTTACATTCCTGCTGCTGAAGTAACTAAATGACTAATGCCCATGCTGATGATTATGAATTACAACACTGTCTGCATACAGTGCTGTCATGCATGACAGAGGATGTGTGCACAGACTGGGCACCTTTTCTGGTACTGTCCAAACACAAAAACATGTTTTCCTTTTAGAGTACTATGACTAACTGAATGAAGTAAATGCCATTTAAAATTCCTGCTGCTGCTGCTTCTAAATGGACAGTTCCAGAGCTGACTGTAAATTACTGCACTGCATGGATACGCATTGCCATGCATGACACATAATGTCCTTATGGAGGGTGTACCTATTCTAGTACTGGCTGATCACAGAAAAACATTTTCCTATTTAAACTACAACTGCTAAGTTATATAAACATTTCCTTTATTAAATTCCTTCTGTTACTAAATGACTGAAATGCTGACCAATGATTATGAAGTATACAATGCATGTGTATCATGCTGCCATGCATTATGCAACTTCACATATAGAACTATGCTATACTACTGCTAAATAATATGAAATGTAGAATCACACTAATTCCTGTAATGCAAAGCTTCATGGGGGATATATGCAAATTACCATGAAGGAATTTAGACTGGTTCTGCTTAAAATGAGAGTGCATGGTGCCAAATGAACACTCACACAAACTGCAAAGGCTGTAAACAGAAAACACATACACAGAAAATAATATGGCCAAGAAAAAAATAATCCTTCCTCCAAACTACTGATGCTCATTTAATATGAAAACCTAATAAATTCACTGACTAAATTAAAACCACTGAAAACAATAACAAAAAACTAGCATTTAAAGACCTAGGACAGTATTCACAAAAAATCACAAGGTGCTGCGCAACAGTTTGCACTGTGCTTTGCAGTTGGGCATGAGGGAAATATTGCTATTCACAGTTGGATAGTGCACCGCACTATCAGCCTGTGAATAGGGGCAGGCTGGGGCAGCCCTAACCCAGAAAATGCACTGAGAACCCCAGTAGTCCTGTTCCCACAGTCAGCCAGGCAAATAGCCTGCAGTGAATAGCACAGGTACACTATGTTCATATTCACAAAAGGGACCATGCAAATGAGCCCATTGGGCATGCATGTCACTAGGTGGCCATTTGCAAGCCCATTATGGGATCATCTACATGGCCTGTGGGTGGCTTGGTGTGCCCCCCCAGCACATGCCTCCTGCAGCTGCAGTCCATGGTGGGCCAGTGCTCCCCGTCCCTGATCACCAGTCCAGTCAATTCAAAAAGACAATCTGGTGGTCTAGTGGTGCCCTCCCCTATCCAAAATCTGATCACCATCCCATAAATAAATTATTTAATCCCTGGTAATCTGGTGGTCACTCCCCTTCCCTTTTCCCTGATCACTCTCCCTATTGTCAAAATATATATCCTTGCTATTCTAGTGGCCTCCCCCATTCCCTGATCACAGTCCCATTAAAAAACACAAAGGTCCCTGAAGTGCAGTGGCCTCCCCAACCCCCGATGTTCTGATCACCATCCTGGTATAAACAAAAACATCCCTGGTAGCCCAGTGGCACTTCTCCCTCCTGTGATGTACCGATCACCATCCCCATATAACAGAAAACCCTCCCTGGTAATCCAGTAGTCCCTCCCCCCATGTTTTAATTGTCATTCCTGTATAATCAGTAGGACAACCCTGGTAGTCTAGTGGATCCACCTTCCTACCGCCCAATGCACAACTGAAAGAGACCCTGTGTCTGGTGTACCCATCCCATCCTGAACCCTGTAGACAAATACCCTTGTGGTCTAGTGGCCCTCCACCCCCTACTCAGTCACAGAGGACTCATCACCCTGCTTCCCCAACAAACCAACCACTGACCAGTGACCAGCACAGCCCTCCCCACACCACTATGGCTGGCCGCTGACTGAATGAATGAATAAATGAATGAATGAATGAAATTTGTAGTTTGACAAGCTATGTCATTACAATATCAAGATAAATTATCTTTACACATATAGATTATGTATTTGATTCATTCAAATTGACATAATTCAATATCAAAATCATCTTTCATTTAGAAGCAATCCCACAGCATATACCAGTTCATTTAAAGTGTGTGACATTTATGGTTGTGCCTCTGACTTCTTAGGCAGTAACTCTACCCTCTTTCAAGTGTAACTTTTGTTTGTCTATTATTTTAAGGATTGAGACTACTCTTTCCAATATATTCACTACCCTGCTATTAAGGAGTAACCCCATCATTTATTTTGGGTTATAAAGGCTGCTGACTGAGCTCACAATGAGTGTGTACTGTATACAATACCCACTCACTGACAGTGATTGACAGCATCACTGTCAATGAGCAGGTACTGTATACAGTACATGCTTATTATAAGGTCAGTCAGTGGCCAGCTGTGGTGGTGTGAGGAGGGCTGTGCTGGTCACTGGATGGAGGTTGGTTGGGGGGACAGGGTGTTGGGTTACTCTGTTACTGGGGGAGGACCACTAGACCACAAGGGTATTTGTCTACAGGGGTTGGGATGGGGACCAGTACACCAGACACCGGGGTCTCTTTCTGTCATGAATCTGGGGGGCAGGAGGAGAGACTACTAGGGTGCCAGGTTTGTTCTACTGATTATACTCGGATGGCAATTGGAACATGGGGGAGGGACCACTGGACTACCAGGGACATTTTTATTTGTACTGGAATGGCAATTGGAACATCAGGGGTGGAGGTGCCACTAGACTACCAAGGACCTTTGCTTTTTATAACAGTACAGTGATCAGGGAATGGGGAAGGGGGAGTGCCATTAGACTACTAGGGATATATATTTTGACAACAGGGAGGTTGATCAGGCAAAGGGGAGGGATGTGGGACCACTAGACTACCAGGGATTACACAGATTATTTATGGGACAGTGATCAGAGGTCGGGGAGGGCACCACTTGACTACCAGGGATTAAGTAATTTATTTATGGGACAGTGATCAGAGGTCAGGGAGGAAAGAGAGCACCCCTAGACTACTGGGGAAAATTAAATGTATTTACAGGATAATGACTGGAAGATGAGGAGAGGGGAGGGCACCACCAGACTATCAGGGTATACTGAATTTATTTATGGGACAGCGATCAGAGGATGGGGAGGGCACCACTAGACTACCAGGGAATACTGAATTTATTTATGGCACAATGATTGGAGGATGGGGAGGGGGCACAGTACCTCTGTAAACCACTAGAGCTGCACAGAGCACCACCAGGTCTTTGTCAGTAGTATTTTCCCATGCAAGGGCCTTTGCAAAAGGCCCTTGCATGGGGAAACATCTTTGTCATTAGGATTGTGGGGATATGCAGATCCTCTCCCCCTCATTTGCATTGTAGCCCCCTCCTCACAACTGTGCTCCAGTGCAAACCCAGTTTGTGAGTGCAAACTGGGCTTTGTAAATACCACTATGGTGCAAAACCCAGTTAGTACTGCAAAAACTGGGCTTGTGCCAGGGCAAAAGTTTGTGAATCTGCCCCTACAGTATATCTGGCACAGTACAAAAGACAAACTTTTTCAATTTTTTTCAAAGATTAATTTAGGTTGAATTTAGATCCAGTCTATCTGCTTAGAGAGTTATCTGATAAATGGATAGTTTTCTGCCAAAGATTGGAGCATGTTCAGTGCAAGACTACCAGAAACCATGCAAAAAATGCCCACCATCCCCATGTTAGAAGCACTTAAGAATTTAAGAGCAGAATACAGGAAGCTATTAGACCATAAAAAAGGCACTATAAAAATAAGCATTGAGACCAACTGCAAACTTGTTTTATGAAAAAAGATACTAAGACCTTTTGGTCCCTGGAGGCTTATGGTTATAATGAAAATAGTGTAAGTTATAATTTACCAGGTATGATAACAGAAGAAAGGTGGATTGTCCACTTTAATAAAATGTATCAAATAAGTAAAAATGATGTTAAGGAGATCACTGTATTAGAAAACATTACCATAACTACACAGAATTCACTTATTCTTATGGTCAATGAGGTTAAGCAAGCAATATTGGCTCAAAAAAGGAATAAGGCTGTGGGTGCAGACAGCCTGCCTGCTTAAGTATTCCTGCATAACCCTGTTTTTTGGGCTTCTACTTTGACACCTGTATTTATAATAGTAAGCAACTATTTAATACTTCCTAAAAATTGGAACAAAGGAATCATTGTTCATCTGTTTAAAAGAGGTAATAAGCAAGAGCCCACAAATTATAGACTAATAACATTATTCCCAGTTATGCAAAAAATATATATACAAGGCTAAATTTGGATAGATTGCAATTTTGGGTGGACAACAGTGCATTATTATCCAAATTTCAAAGAGGTTTTAAGAAAGGATATGGTACTTTGGTTCTGATTTTTACTTTTAATTATCTGACTGATAAATACATATGTATAAAAAAGAAGATTCTTTATGTATGTTTTATAGATATAAGGGCAGCATTTGACATGACAAATTGAGCAAAACTATGGGCTATGCTACAGGGTTTGGAACTAGACCAACAGCTCCTTGCAGTAGTAAAACTACTTCATTATAACACTACAACACAAATAAGGGTAGGAAAGGATGGTGCCTTGTTATAAGAAATATGCATAAATACAGGTGTTAAACAAGGATGCCTTCTAGTGCCTCTTCTATTTAATCTGTATATTGAGAGTGTAATTTAAGATATTAGAAAAACTTATACTTTTGCATCTTCTATTAATAAAGAAAATATTCAATTATTATTATATGCAGACGATGCAATTGTTCTGACCCAGACCCCATTAGGTCTGAAAAGGGGCATCTATAGTGTTATGTCTTTGCTTAAAGCCTTAGATCTTGAACTAAATGCAGAGAAATCTAAAATAATGGAAATAGGCAAAAGAAATAAGACAGTAAAAACCTGGAACATAAATGACATAGAAATTGAGGTAGTCAAGGAATATAAATATTTGGGGATAACTGTTGATTCAAATGGAATTTGGAAAGAACATCTAGCAAAAGTAAAATGTGACTCTTACAAACCTATTGGTGTAATAAGGTCCTTTGCAAATAAATTTGCAAGTAATTCATTGCTTTCAATAAAAAAGGCATTTGAAGCTAAGACTATAAGCCAGTCACTTTATGAAAGTGAAGTTTGGGGTGTATATTTGAATAATTTTAATTCTAATATTGAACCAATACCATATAATTTTATCAGGACTTCTCTATATCTGCCAAGAGATTGCCCATCTTCCTTCCTTTCTTAGAGTTGAATACAGTATGCTCCCACTAAAAACAAAAGTTATAACAAGAGCAATAAACTTATGGGCCAGAATCATAAACATGGGATATGATAGACTGTCTAAAATGTGCTGGCTGGAACATCTAAATATTTTAATAACTGACACCAGAATGAAAATTGTTTCCATAAATTATTTTTTTTCTTTAAAAAAATGGCTGAGAGGAACTTTGGTCTCAAAAAGCTCAGATTACTACTGACTCTTTTAGGAATGAAATAATACTTAGATTGAAAGATGTGGCAATCCAAGAAGATTTGGGTAAAATACACAAAATAGATACATATGGGATACATTCTGATATTTAAATAGACTGGGGTCCTGGGAAATATCTAGAAAAATGTGAAAACTTTAGGCACAGAAATATTTTAGGTACTGTGAGACTTGCTTGTCTTGGAAATACATTTTATAATTTACCTAGACAGTTGGGCATTAATCAAATGGGAATGTGCAATTGCTCAAAGAAATCCTCACTAGATGTGTAGCATATTTTATTTGAATGTAAAAATTGCTATAGTCTCAAAAAAAAATGGTTGTACCCACCACTGCCGAGGGACTATGTTGAACAAGATTCTGATTCTATTCCTTATGTACTAAAAGCGGACAAAATAAAAATTATGTATGGCATAGAAACATTTTTAACTAATAAAAAATTGAATTCATTGTGTTGATCTATTACATCTGTTTGATGTATATTTATCTGTTTTATATTGTGCAGCAGATATGTGATGTAACAAATCATGATTGATTTTATACATTGTTCCAATAAAGATTTGAACCTTAAACCTTGAGGTTTAATTTAGATCCAGTCTGTCTGCTTACAGAGATGTCTGATAAATGCGTAGTTTTCTGCCCAAGATTGGAGCGTGTTCAGCACAAGGCTACAAGAAACCATGGAAAAAATTCTCCCCTTCAAGAAAAGTAATTCTGTCACATTGCACAGTTTGCAATAAAGACAAATAATGCACCTTTGGGAAAGTGTGTGAGTGTTATTACCCAGTTTTAGTTACCCAAATGCAAACTTGGAAGCCAATTGCGTGGGAGACAACCTGATTTACTTTATTCTAGCCCAAGAACAATACTTAATCCCAGTGTTTGGACCAAACATAAATCCTACAATGTTAAGAGTTTCACAACATGAGCAGATAACAAGAAATCTCTTCTATTCTGTTCAATAGGTTTTATTTTAAGCAACATAATTGAAAAAAATGATGACAGATAAGCAATTAGCAAGTAATTAAGCAACATACTCTTTCAAATACATTTGTTCAATGGACTTATGCAACTTAATGTAGTGTTATGCTTGTGTAACTTGTTGACAAACCTTTGTGGCTGTTAACCTCTCTATGCCATGGGGAATACTACCCTGGAGGGATACTGAAGATGAAGAACCCTCAAAGAGGGTTCCAGCCCTAGAGGTGCCATGGGAAGAATTCCCTTAGGCTAAAGGTACCTTAGCTCTGCACCATGGGATTCAATCAATGGTTGAAAAACTTGTGCAGAACACAGGGTTTTGGCTTCATTGGGGACTGGAGGTCCACCTGGAGGGATACAGGCCCATACTGGTGCAATGGTCTGTATCTGTCCAGAAGGGGAGCCAGGATCCTAGATGATAGATTTCAATGCTTCATTGGCAACAATATAAACTAGCCAAGGGGGAGACACTGAAGAGGAGCACAGAAATCCACCCCGTAAAAAAAAACAGAGTAGTTATCAAGGTAAACACCAAGATAGAGAAATATATAGGGAGAAGGGCAGGGGGTAAATGGGGAAAAATGCCAAGGCAGTAAGGATAGGGATATGGCTAAAAGGAGTAAGGCCATCAAAAAATGGAGGGCAATGAGCACCAACACCTGCAGTCTGGGTAACAAGCTCTGTGAACTAGTGACCTTGATGGAAAAGGGACGCATGGATATCGTAGCAGTCACAGTAACATGTTACACAGAGAACCATGACTGAGATGTCAACATACCAGGATATATAATCTACAAGAGGGACAGAGAAGAGGAGGAGGAGGAGTAGCTCTCTATGTAAGAGAAGAGATAAAAACAACAGAACTAAAGGGTACACAAGGAAGAGAGGAGGCATTGTGGGTCACCCTGGAGACAGAAAAAGGCACCACAATCCGCATGGGGGTTGTATACAGACCCCATCTCAGGAGAGGAAATGGACAAGGAAATAATAGAAGGCATCCTTAGGATGGCAGAAAAAAGGGATAAATTGTTAATGGGGGACCTGAATATGCCAGATGTTAACTAGTGCACCTTTGCTGCAACCACATCCAAGAGCAGGGTCATTCTAGATGCCCTAGAAGGGGTATGCCTCAGACAGCTAGTGTTGGAACCCACTCGGGAATGAGCAATCCTAGGTCTGGTACTCTCAAATGGGGATGGAGAGAGGATCTCAGATTTTGACATGGGTAGCCATCTAGGAATAAGTGACAACCAATCAGTGTGGTTCATGATAAACAGAGCCATAGAGTCAAGCCACACAAAAGTGAGGATACTAGACTTTCGGATGGCTAACTCTGGCAAAATGGGAGAGTGCCTCAGAAAAGCACTAGCAAATGGGCAAGAAGGAGGGGTGGAGGAACAATGGGGAAACATCAGAACTGTCATCACAGAGGCAACAAACCTTTGTTAGAAGCAAATAAATCAAAATGAAGGAAAAAAAACACTATGGTTCTTAAAATAGGTTGCAGGGAAGGTTAGGGAGAAAAAAAATGGCATTCAGGAAATATAAGAGAGTGAAAATTGCTGACACCCTCTCCACTGGTCTTCCTGTGCACTCGGGTGTCCCCCAAGGTTCCATACTTGGGCCACTCCTTTTTAGTCTTTTTCTTAACACTCTGCCCTATCCTGTTCAGGGAATCTGCTCTTTTATGCAGATGATTCTGTCATTTTTGCAAGTCATCCAGATCTGGTGGAGTTAGAACGCTGTCTCCAAATTAACTTTGCAGTATTAGAATCCTGGTTTACCTCAAATAAACTCATCATCAATTACAAAAAGACCAAAACAATGCTGTTTGCCAAACCCCAGAATAAACACAGAAGCCTTTGTGTGAAGCAAATCAGCAAAGCAAAACAAAGGAAAATACCACTATGGTTCTCAAAAGAGGTGGCGGGAAAGGTTAAGGAGAAAAAGGTAGCATTCAGGAAGTATAAGGAAACACAGACCGAGCAGGACAGAGAACTGTACCAGTTAAAGCCGAAGGAAGTGGGGAAGGCAGTCAGAATAGCAAAAGACCAAACTAAGGAAAAGATAGCCAACTCAGTTAAGAAGGGGGATAAAACCTTTTATAGGTACATTAGGGAGCAAAGAAAGATGAAGGAAGGGATAGTGAGGCTTACCAAAGGAAGGGAGGGTGGCAGAGGATGACAGTGAAAAAGCAGGGATACTGAATGAATACTTCTGCTCAGTATTCACAAAAGAAAAGGAGGGGGAGGTACCAAAATCAAAGAATAGAAGCACTCTGGATAGGGAGGTTGATACCAGTCCATTCACAGAAGAAAGGGTCCTGAAAGAACTCTTAAAACTGAAGGTGGACAAAGCAATGGGGCCTGACAGGATTCACCCAAGAATTCTAAAAGAACTAAGGGTAGAATTAGTGACACCACTGACTACCTTTTTTAACATATCATGAGAGGATGGTGTAGTACTGGCGGATTGGAGGAGGGCAGATATGATTCCACTTCACAAAAGTGGGAGCAAGACAGAGGCAGGAAACTACACACCTGTTAGTTTGACCTCAGTGGTAGGGAAAATGACAGACTCACTTCTAAAGGAAAGAACTGATGAGTTCCTAGAGGCCAGTGGGGCACAGGACCCAAGGCAGTGTGGATTCACAGCAGGATGCTCATGTCAGATGAATCTAATAGATTTCTTTGATTGGGTGACCAATGTAGTGGACCAGGGAGGGGCTGTGGACATGGCCTACCTATACTTTAGTAAGGCATTTGACACAGTCCCACACAAAAGATTGATATACAAGTTAGCCAGCCTTGGAGTGGGTCCCAAGGTGGTAGCCTGGGTTAAAAATTGGCTGGACAACAGGATACAGAGGGTAATAGTAAATGGAGTTTACTCTGAAGAAAGGAGGGTTACTAGTGGGGTACCACAGGGTTCAGTACTGGGACCAGTCCTCTTTAATGTCTTTATAAGTGACATTACAGAGGGACTGGAAGGAAAAGTATGTCTCTTTGCAGAAGACACAAAGATCTGCAACAGGCTTGATACAGAAGGTCGGGTGGAGAGGATGCAAAGGGACTTGGCAAGGTTGGAGGAATGGTCAAATATATGGCAGCTTAGATTCAATGCAAAAAAGTGCAAAGTAATGCACCTGGTAAACAAAAATCCAGGGCAAAAGTGCACAGTGGGGGGGGGGTGAGATAAAAACAACAACAGAAATGGAAAGGGACCTGGGGTTTGTTATATCAGATGACCTTCAGGTGGGCAAACAATGTGAGAAGGCAGTAAAGATGGCTGGTGGGATACTGGGATGTGTAGGGAGTGGCATCACCAGTAGTAAACTGGAAGTTGTTATCTCTCTGTACAGACAGTTGGTGAGACCCCATCTGGGAGTTCTGTGTCCACTCCTGGAGACCCCATCTCCGCAAGGACATAGACAGGATGGAGGTTGTCCAGAGGAGGGCAACTAAAATGGTGCAGGGTCTGCACCAGAAGACATACAAAGAGAGATTAAAAAAGCTTAATATGTATACACTAGAGGAGAGGAGGGAGATGGGGGACATGATGAAAACTTTCAAGTGCATCAAGGGAATCAACAGAGTCCAAGATGGCAGTATCTTTCAGAAAAAAAGATGTGCAAGAACAAGGGGGCACAATTTGAAGATAGAGGGGGGATGGCTCAAAGCTAATGTGAGGAAGTATTTTTTCATGGAGATGGTTGTGGATACATGGAACAGCCTTCCTGAGGAGGTAGTGGACTCAAAAACAGTGGGGGAATTCAAGAATGCATGGCACAGACATAAGGCAATTCTAGTGGGGGGTAGGAGGAAGTAGGCTGTTGGTTAACTAGAATCTGCAGCCTATGCATTAGGTAGGGAAATGAGCAGACTAGGTGGGCCAAGTGGTCCTTATCTGCCATCAGATTCTATGTTTCTGTGTTTCTAAGTTCATTGCTCAACATCCTCAATAATCAACACCAGCCAATTGAACAGGTAAACAGCTTTAAATACCTCGGGATCACTCTGGACTCTTCCCTTGCTTACAATGAACATGTCAGTCTAGTTTGCAAGGCAGTAAACTCCAGAATCAGCCTCCTGTATAGACATAAACACTGTATGACAAATGATGCCCTCCACCTAGCTGTTTGAAGCTCAGTCCTCTCCTTGGTCGGCTATGGTATTGTCATCTATGACTCTGCCTCTGAAACAGAATTACACAGGGTTAAGATTGCTCTCAACAAAGCCTGTGACCTTGTGTCAGGTGCTCACAGGTGCACCCATACCTGTGACCTCTATTACCAAGTTGGCTGGTTAAACTTTAGGGGCCAACTTACATACCACACCTGCTTTTTGGCTAAAAAGATTACTTACAGTCAGTCTCCCCCTTTGTCTCTGAAACTCCTTACCCCTGCTCCCACCTCCAGAGGTACAAGAAGCACTTTGAAGGGCTCTCTTCTTTTCCCTTTCTGCAAAACTGCTCTTGGACAATGTGCATTTACGTACAGGGCTTCTGTCTGGTTGAATGGCCTACCATCTGATGTTCTATCCACCAAAAAGCTTGACCATTTTAAAATTAACCTACAGCAGCACCTCCTCTCATTAAACTGCTGTGACTGTTCCTAGCCCTCCCATCCCACCTTTTTACCTCTCAGTGCCTTCCTGACACTTCTTTCTCTTGCCCCTCTCCCCTCCTCCCTCCCTTTTCCTTACCTCTTCCTTACCCCTCCTTCAGTTATTTTTGTCTTTCCACCTGGCTGGCACTTTCTTTCCCATGCACTAGGTTCTGACAATGTCCCCTGGCTTGCCAACTCTCCCGTAACTCTAAATTCCTTAGCACCTTTCCTCTGTCTGGTGTTCTCTGGCTGATCTCCTTATCTCCTACCATTTTTCCCCCTTCATCTCTCCCCCAGTGCTGTGTCTGCCCCGGTCTTTTTACTAACGTATGCTTTCCATACCCCATTTCCCTCCATGGTTACAACAACCTCTGTACCCCTACCCCTCTCTTTCTCTCTACCTCTTCTCTTTTCTCATCATGTTGACTTTATGTTCCTTATGTACTTTGTACAATTACTGTTAATTTTTACTGTGTACTTTCACTTGTATTGTTTAGAAGTAGTGCCTTATAAACCATGCAATGTTTGTCTCACTTGTTTATTGTAATAAATGACGTGGAGCCTTTGTAAATGAGTCTCTGACTCAAAGGTTGTAATTCTGAGATTTCAATAGATATAAGAAAGAAAGAAAGAAAGAAAGAAAGAAAGAAAGAAAGAAAGAAAGAAAGAAAGGAAGGAAGGAAGGAGCAGGACAGAGAACTGTACCTGTTAAAGCAGAAGGAAGCGAGAAAGGGAGTCAGAATAGCAAAAGCCCAAACCAAGGAAAAGATAGACAACTCACTTAAGAAGGTAAGAAGGGGGATAAAACATTTTATGGGTACATTAGGGAGCAAATAAAGACCAAGGGAGGGATAGTGAGGCTTAATAAAGGGGAGGATGGGTGGGCAGAGGGTGACAGTGAAAAAGTAGGGATGCAGAACCATCACTTCTGCTTATTATTAATGAAAGAAAAGGAGGGGGAGGTATCTAATCCAATCAATAGAAGCACTCTGGATAAGGGGGTTGATACCAGTCCATTCACAGAAGAAAGAGTTCTTAAACAACTCAGAAACCTGAAGGTGGACAAAGCAATGGGGCCTGATGGGATTGACTCCAGAATTTTAAAAGAACTAAGGGGAGCACTAGTGACACCAGTGACTACCCTTTTTAACAAATCATGGAAGGATGGTGTGGTACCAAAGGACAGGAGGAGGGTGGATGTGATTCCCCTTTACAAAAGTGGGAGCAAAGCAGAGGCAGGAAACTACAGACCTGTTTGTTTGACCTCAATGGTAGGGAGAATGATGGAATCACTTCTGAAAGAAAGAATTGTTGAGTACCTAAAGGCCAGTGGGGCACAGGAACCCAAGGCAGCATGGATTCACAGTGGGGAAGGTCATGTCAGAAAAATCTAATAGATTTCTTTGACTGGGTGACCAAAGTAATAGATCAGAGAGGGGCTGTGGACATGGCCTACCTAGAATTTAGCAAGGCATTTGACACAGTCCCACACAAAAGATTAATAAACAAATTAACCAGCCTGGGAGTGGGTTGCGGGGTGGTAGCCTGGGTAAAAAATTGGCTGGACAACAGGACACAGAGAATTATAGTAAACAGAGTCCACTCCTAAGAAAGAGGGGTTACTAGTGGCGTACCACAGGGTTCAGTACTGGAAATCGTCCTTTTTAATGTCTTTATAAATGACATTGTGGAGGGACTGGAGGGAAAGTATGCCTCTTTGCAGTCAACACAAAGATCTGCAACAGGGTCGATACACAAGGAAGGTGTAAAGGATGAGAAGGGACTTGACAAGACTGGAGGAATTGTCAAAAGTATGGCAGCTTAGATTCAATGCAAAGAAGTGCAAAGTAATGTACCTGGGAAACAAAAACCCAGGGGAAGAGTACACAATGGGGGGGGGGGGTTACTAGCAACAACAAAAATGGAAAAGGACCTGGGGTAGTCATATCAGATGACCCAAAGGTAAGCAAGCAATGTGAGAAGGCAGAAAGGAAGGTTGGGGGAATACTGGGAGGTATTTGGAGAGGCATCATCAGTAGAAAACAGGAAGTTGTTATCCGTCTGTACAGACAGTTAATGAGACCCCATCTCGAGTACTGTGTGCAGTTCTGGAGACCCCATCTCTACAAGGACATAGACAAGTTGGAGGCAGTCCAGAGGAGGGCAACTAAAATGGTGTAGGGTCTGCACCAGAAGCCATATAAAGAGAGTCTAAATAATTATATATATATATATATACCCTTAAGGAAAGGAAAAGAATGGGAACATGATAGAAACTTTCAAGTACCTCAAGGTAATCAACAAAGTCCAAGAGGGTAGCATCTTTCAGAAAAAGAGATGTGCAAGAACAAAGGGGCACAATCTGAAGATAGAGGGGAGATGGCTCAGGAGCAATGTGAGGAAGTATTTTTTCACTGAGAGGGTGGTGGACACATGGAACTGCCTTTCTAAGGAGGTCATGGGGTCAAAAACAGTAGGAGATTTCAAGAATGCATGGGACAGACATATGGCAAATCTGGTGGGGGTAGGAAGAAGTAGGCTGTTGATTAACTAGGATCTGCAGCTTATCCAATAGGTATGGAAATGAGCAGGCTAGGTGGGCCAAGCACTCTTTATCTGCCATCAAAGTTTATGTTTCTATATTAGGAAGGCCCCCCCAAGGGAGAGGCAAACTGCTGGAGGAGGAGGGGAGGATGGTAGGGCAAACAAAAATGCTTCTGAGTGAAGCTGGAAGGACTGCCTTATATAGCTCAGGCAGGGCTCAAGGCTTTTTGCTGTGACCCATTAAACCACAGGTGAAGCCTTTCAATTCAATGGGCTTATGCAACTTAGTGTAGTGTTGTGCTTGTGTAACTTGTTGATAAACCTTTGTGGCCATTCACCTCTCTATTCCACAGAGAATACCACCCTGTTTGGGTATAGAAGGCAATGAACCCTCGAAGAGGGTTTCATCCCTAGAGGTGCCAATGGAAGAATTCCCTTAAACTAATGATACCTTAGGAAGGCCCCAAAAAAGTGTTGAACAGCAAATATTGCTTTCAAAGGTTGAGGAGTGTGATGGACGGCAACTGGTGGATCAAAAGCCACTGATAATGAGTTTTTCAGAAACAAACATGAACATGAGTTATTATAGCTATAAAAATTGAGCAGGAAGGCATGGCTTCCTAAGGAGAGAGGGAACGGCACAAAGCAGTGACCATCCAATGCAAAAGGAAAGCCACCAACCAACTCCATCCAACAGCGGAAACCTACCTAGGTAACCTAAGAATCTACTAATATCTAAACTGACTAGGTATTATGACCTTTGGCATGGAGAGGAAAAAAACCCTATGACATCGAAACCTATGGGGATCCAAGGCTTAGGTTGCCTTCCTTCCAGGCTCAGTAAATATTTAGTGATGGTTTTGCATGAACAATACAGTAAGACAGGACATAACTGACAACATTTTGTGGGTTAACAGCCACTGGCTAAACCAAAAGAAATCTACGACAACAGACACAGGATGTGAATGATAACAATTGGTGAGTTAACAGCCACCTACTAATCCAAACAGAAATCTACGATAACCAGACACAAGACGTGATTGATGACATTTGGTGGATTGACAGGCACTGGCTAAACCAACAGAAATCTAGGACAACCTGATGCAGGATGTGATTGATGACACAATTATTCCTTTTTTATTTGATTTCAAAATGCACACATCATAGGGGAACGTTTTGTGGATTACCCACTTCCTCAGACCTTCATGTTTTTCCTAAATAAATCATATAAGAACAAATTACTATCACATTTCATACTGTTTTTTATAAAATTTCTTTGACAATCACTGAGCAAGAATCCATAGCCCTCCTTCCTATTACCCATTATGGGCCACTTTTCAGTAAAATACTTTTTCATTTACATATTCAAATTAAATGGATACTGATACAATAGTACACACATTATATCATCACCATGATTTTATCATTCACTAGCTGAAATGTTTATTTTACAGTGTCTAACTCTTATTGAATTCTAATTTCACCTACTGTAAGTGTTCCCATTTTGTTTCTCTCACCTTTTCCTTAGAACTTCTTTATTCCTGTCCTTTATTTCAATTGATTTTATTTATATCATGCCACTGTTCTTCCATCTACATAAGAGATATAACCACATATAACAAAATCCTCAGTTCTTATTAATTTTCATCTCTACACCCAGTGCTAATAATATCATCTCCTCACCTTTCCTTTGGTGGTATTTCTCTCTTCCATCATTAGTGAAGGCTGTATTCAACAACTCCATTTTCAATCTGTATAAAAATGTTAAAACATAAGTATCTATCCCTTTAGCTTTAGCTCTACTTTCTCTCACCTCTTAAATTATCTTCATAACTGAACATCCTACTGCTTTATATAAATCCCTGATAAATACCTTGTCTTCATCACATTTAACTACCTTTTCACCTGTGTGTATCTACTTGAAACATATCCTGTCAACAGCAAGTTTCTCACCATTTCATAAATGCTTCTTTATAAAGCTCTTTTTTTGGTTCGCTAAAACAGCACTTTTCTCAAACAGTGAAATAGAATACTAAGGCCTGGATATTCAATGGGGTTGTGCATGGGGCAACAGAGTTGCGCTGGAGCAACCCCACACTGTGCGCCGGTCTGATATTGGAAAGGCTGCCAGGCGCAGTGCAAATCCCGTTGTGCCGGGGTGCAATGGTAATGTATGTGGTGCAAATGCAGGGGGCGTGCCCATGCATATGCAGCACATTCTGATATTCAGCCCGGGATGTGCAGCACATATGCTGGCACAACCCTGTATTAAGCTGCAAAGTGGGGCTCAAAGTTGAGCCCCTTAAAATTGTGGAACAACTCCTGGCCACCCACAGGTGGGCAGCTGCATTGCAGGGCACAACACAGCAGCCGCCAGCCCTGGGTGTCCACCCTCCCACAGAACACCATCCACACATAGTTCAGTGGCACCCCCACCCTCCCTAACCCAGATCACCGTGAAACTGCTAATTCTGCAATCTCTGTTAGTCTAGTGGAACCTTCCCTCCTGTAGCCCTGATCACTGTGAAAATACTAATTCTGCAATCCCAGGTAGTCTAGTGGACCCCCCCGCCCATTACCCAAATCGTGGTAAATCGTTGTGAAGAAATTCCTGGTGATCCAGTGGCAGCCCCCACCCATCCCACCCTCACAAGACCCCTTGCCCACCTTGTTCCCCACATCATCGGTGGTGGCTGCAGCACACCTGCATACCGCCGCTGCCAGCTGAATGACAGGTACAGTATGGGCTGTAAGCCCATTGGTCCACAGTGTGGACCAATGGGCTTGCAGGGCATACTGCTAGACA
This sequence comes from Neoceratodus forsteri, assembly GCA_016271365.2. Classification (NCBI taxonomy): domain Eukaryota; kingdom Metazoa; phylum Chordata; order Ceratodontiformes; family Ceratodontidae; genus Neoceratodus; species Neoceratodus forsteri. The sequence goes on from CM028131.1 coordinate 940,515,592, forward strand.
GTCCCATATTTGTGAATCATTCACATATTTGGGACTGTCTAGTACAGTATGCCATGCAAGCCAATTGTTCCACACTGTGGACCAATGGGTTTACAGCCCATGCTGTACCTGTCATTCGGCGGGCGGCTGGGCAGTATAGAAACATAGAAACATAGAAGTTGACGGCAGATAAGGACCGCAAGGCCCATCCAGTCTGCCCATTTCTTTTTTCTACCTTATAAATGTGCCATCGGCCTTTGCTCTGTCAGTGGCCTATCTATTCATAGTCATTTGTATTGCTCCCTTATGCCTATCCCATGCCTGTTTGAAGCCCTGCACTGTATTCATAGCCACCACTTGGCTGCACCACCATGCAGATGGATTGCAGCCACTCACCGATGATGTGGGGGAGCAAGGTGGGCAAGGGGTCCTGTGTGGGTGAGATGGGTGGAGGGTGCCACTGGATCACCAGGGACTTTCTTTATGATGATTTACTATGATCGTGGCTACAGGCGGGGGAGGGGGGTCCCTCTAGACTACCAGGGAGTGCAGAATTAGCATTTTTATGGTGATTGGGGCTACAAGAGGGAAGGGAGTTCCATTAGACTACCAGGGAATGTGGAATTAACCTTTTCACAGTGATCAGGGCTACAGGAGGGAAGGGGTACCACTAGATTACCAGGGACTGTGGAGGTAACATTTACATGGCAATTGGGGCTATGAGAGGGGGAATACCACTAGACCACCAGGGACTGGTTTTCCACCTATTTACCGGTGATCGTGGCTATGGGGCCGGGGTTGCTCTGGGACCCTCACTGTGCACATGTCAATCTGTGCAGGGTGCCAGGCACAATTCACTGGGCTACCCTGCGCAAGGCATGCACATGGGACTATAATGACATGCAAATGGCCCCATTTGCACCTTGCATATATTATGGCCTCATTTGCTTGCCCTTTGCTGAATATTGTGGGTGATGCACCCAGCACAAGTGTGTTTGTGCTGGTGCATCCCCATGCTCCCTAGCTATGGCTTGCGCCGGTGCAGTGCCACTGCTCCATGCACAGTGCCACTGCACCATGTGCTGTCTGTGCCATATTCAATGGTGCTGTGCCATGGTGCATCACCATTGAATATCAACTGGTCCTGGCCCCGGCACATCCCAGTTGCACTGTGCCCATGCTTGCGCCACTGCCAGGCACAGCCAGAATATCCAGGCAAAAGTGTCTTCAAACACCCATATTTTGGAACATCAACATTTTATCAACATAGGAATTAATACAAAACTTACTTCCAGTATTTCTCATATGGTGTGGCTATCCCACAGCTCTCTAAATGTAAGGCCACCACTGCTCATTGCTGCACAGTTTAAATACTGGCTGAGGGTGGGGGGAACCAGACATCACAGGTGATGTCACCACACTGTTTCCACCTTCACAGTAGGCTATCTTTTTCTTTTTTTTTTACAATTTAAGCTTTATTAATACATTTCCATTATAAAGGGCAGTTACAGCAAGATGAGGTGTGACATAATTCTTGAACAGTAAGAACTGCCCGGCCCACCCTTCCGGCCCCATCCCCCCTTACAGCAGCAACAAAATTTGATCACCTTAACGTGCAATGCATGATTCAATGGTACTAATGGATAAAACCTGAGTGTGGTATACCTTCAGTGAGGTAACAAAAGTAAGGAATGAAGGGGATACCACATCCTGGTGTATGTCTCTAGTCTGTTATGGAGACTTGCAATTGCCTTCTCTGTTCAAAGGTTAGCAATGATTTCATGTAACCATTACTGGAAGGAAGGAGCCGATTGTTCCTTTCAATGAGGTAGTATAAGTTTCTTAACTGAGACCGCAACCATGGAAATATGGTATTTCCTAGTTCTAGCACTGACCAAGGACATGTCCCCTAGAAGACACACCTCCGGAGTGAAATACTCCTGTAGACCCAGTAGGGGATCCAGAGACATCTTGATTGAATTCCATAGGGAAGAAACTTTGGGACAGGACCAGAACATGTGCAAGAGAGTACCCTCTTCCTGCAGGCACTTGGTACATGTACTAGAGTTCGAGAAGCCCCAATTTTTTAGCTTGGGAGGGGTACAATACATGTTACATAAAATGTGGTATTGCATAAGACGCAGCGTATCTTGGGACACATACTTATGACAGGATCTCCATAGGGATTGCCAGTCCAACTGGTACTGAGAGAGGAGTGAGTTCCAGAAACTAGTAGGTCCAAAGGTGTCCCCATATTTTTTATAGTACAGGACCCTGTATAACTTGGATACTATGCCTGAAGATCCGGACAATAGGGAAATTTCAGGAATCAGAGCTGACACCTTCTGGGAGGGGGGAGAACTCCCCAGGACTACAGTGAGAAGGTGTCTGAACTGTATAACTTTAAAATGAGATGAGCTTGGAATATGAACTTGTCAATAATTCCACGTGAGGTCAACCAGTGCCCTTCCCCATCTACCAGGGAAAGCAATTTTCCATTGCCTGGTTGAGGCAACCAGTTAGAAGGAATCCACCTTCCACTAAGAGTGAAAGATGGGGAATTCCCAATAGACTGAGCTAAGTCAGTCTGAGGGGAATAATGGAGAAATAAACATAACTGTGTGTAAACTCTTAAAGAGGTACTTATTATGGTGCAGTTGGCCATCTTTACATGAGACAACTTGAGGTAAAATAAGTTTGAGGGATCCAGGCATTTAGATTTAATTACGTCTAACTCAGTCTTAAGCCACACTGGTTGTACCATTTCAGGGCCTTGGGAGATCCATCACAGACAATTTGCTAGATGACTGGCCCAGTAGTATAGTGCCATATGGGGAATCTTCAGCCCCCCTCAGATTTTGGGGCAGCTAGTTTGTGATAGGCCAACCAAAGCTATTTAACTGCCCAGGTAAATCTGGTAAAAATACTGTGCAGTTTCTTAAACCAGTGCATGGGGATAAAAGATTTGAGAAGGGATAAGGGGTAATAAATTCTAGGAAATACATTCATTTTAATAATGTTAATCCTGCCCCATAATGATATGGGAAGTTTGGACCATCTGTCAAGGTCATGCATGATAACCTGTGAGAGGGAATCCAGATTATCTTTGACCCACCTTAAGGGGTTGCGGGATAGCTTTATGCCCAGATATTTAATTACTCTAGGAGTCCAACCTAAACCTAGGGGGCAAATGTCATCCTTAAATACCTTGTGGTTTTATGGAAAAAATAAGGATTTGCTAGCATTCAACTTGTAGTTGGATAGCACACTGAACCTAGCTATTTCATTCAGTAAGGGTGGTATTGAAGAGACCAGATGGGATAGATATATCAACAAATCATCTGCATACACAGTGAATTTAATCTCATGATGCCCAATTCTGATACCTTGTATAGAGATATTTCGGAGAATGTTTTGGATGAGGGGTTCCAGATAAAGGTTAAACAAGAGAGGCGATAGGGGGCATCCCTGCCTAGTGCCTGAATGAAGTGAGTAGTTTGAGAAGGCCCCGTTAGCAGAGGTTCTTGCTATAGGGGATTTATATAATGCAGCAACCCAAGAAATGAATACCAGAGGAAAGTTAAAGGCACTCAATACCTTGAAGAGAAAACTCCAGTTCACCCGATCAAATGCTTTCTCGGCGTCCAAAGAGACCAAGCCTGCAGGAAAGTCAGCATCTCTGGAAACCGAGAAGACATAGGATAATGTACGCAAATGATCCGCCGAAGAGCGTCCCTTCATGAAACCTACCTGATTCATACCTATTAACTCGGGGAGCACCACGGATAACCTGTTAGCTAAAATCTTTGAGAGGATCTTGATATCCTGATTTAGGAGGGATATAGGCCTATAGCTCTGGACGAGCTCAGGGTCTTTATCTGGCTTAGGGAGAAGTACTATCAAGGCTTCAAAAATATGGCAATCCACCTCTGTCCTGGATAAGATGTGCTGAAATAAACTATTAAGTGTTGGCAATAGAGGTTCCTGAAATGTTTTATAGAAAAGGGAAGAAAATCCATCAGGTCCAGGGGTTTTATCCGAAGGTAAACCACGAATAACCTCAGAAATTTCCCCCTGAGTTATGGGAGAGACCAGAGAGGCTATGTAATGTACTGGGAGGGAAGGTAGATGTGAGTCCATCAGGTACTTCTCCATGCTTACTGGGCTAGGAGGTTGCTCCATGTCCCCGTAAAGCAATTTGTAGTATGCTGCAAACTCTTGAACTATCTCAGTGGGAGATGTTTTCAAGGCCCCATCTACAGAAGCCTTGATTGAAGGGATAAATCTTGCTGATTCTTGTTGTTTGATACGAAGTGCCAAAAGGCATCCTACTTTCTCACCTTGGTCAGTATAACTAGCTTTGGTGTGTATGATAGCTAACTCTGCCTTTACCCAGAGTAGTTCTAAGTATTTGTCTCTCAAGCCTAGGAGCCTCACCTTGTCTTCCTCTGAGGAGTTAACCAAAACATTGGATTCCAGGGCCCGAATTTGGGATAACAAGACAGTAATTCTCTCTCCCTAACTCTTTTCCTAGCCACCGAGAGGCCAATGAGGACTCCTCTCATGTAAGCCTTGAAGACCCCCCATATAATATCTGGTTTTGCACTATTTAAAGGGTTGGACAGAAAAAAGGCCTCAATGTGCTCCCTTATGGTATTGAAATAATTAGAATCTTTAAGTAGTTGATCATTAAGCTTCCATCGTGTTTCTCTCTTAGACACATCTTGGATTGAGAGATCACACAGCATCAGAGAGTGATCAGTGACAGGGCCAGGCTATATTGATGTGGACCTAACCCCGAGCAGAAGATTCTGCGAAATGAATATATAGTCAATACGGGACTGTGAACCATGTGCCAAAGACCTGAATGTGAACTCCTTGGAATCAGGATTTAGGACACGCCAGACATCACAGAGCCCACACTGATCCAACAACTCTCTAAAAGCCCTCTGACCTGGGGAGATCCCCCCCGGTGCACCTCCCAACCTGTCCAGATTTGAATCTGTAACTTGGTTAAAGTCGCCCCCCAGGATAATCCTTAAGGGAAGGAAAGGTAGGATTAAATTTATGAGTCTCATAAAGCAAGCTGGGTCATCAGCATTGGGACCATATATACTGCCCAATAGCAGAGGTATTTACCAGAGAGTACCTATAGTATAACTAAAACAAACCTACCCTCGGGATCCCTGATAGTATGAGTTGGGATGAAGGGAATACCCCTGTTAATGATGATCATAACCCCACAGCTGTTTGAGGAGCCTTGCGCCTCATACACTGTCCCCACTTGTTGCCTCCTCACTTGTGAGGCTTCTGTTTCTAGTAGGTGCGATTCCTGTAGGAAAGTAACCTGAGTACGTAAAATACTTAAGTGTTTGAGAACCTGGTATTGCTTAGATCTTTTTCTGATCCCATTGACGTTCCATGTTTCAAAGGTCACCTCCTTAGCCATCTACTTAAGGCTTCCAAAAGTGCTAGATTCAGCCTTGCACTCTGGGTGTGTAACTCAAATAATCTAACCCCCCGTTGCTGCTGTAAGGCCCTCCCACCACCCCAGCCCCCTCACAAGAAGCCCCAATTTAAACCTCTAATACACCCCACCCCCAACAACAAGAATACGAAACCTCCTCCCCAGCCCCTCACACTGTCGCAAGCAACGCTTAGCACAGCACTGGATCTTATCCCCGAGTGTATCCTGCAAGTAATCACCCTCATAGCTCGAAATACAAGGTAGTCAATAAGCTGCATTAATGAGGGCTTAATATCAACAAGCAGTCTCGGGCTTCCTGGGCCTATGAACATCTGCTGGTGAATCCACTAATGAACGAGAGAGAGAAATTGAACTAGATGCCATAAATGTGAATGTGAAAAAATGTCACTCGAGTCCTGAGAGGGAGTTGAAAAATGTTTGTTCCCCATAGGGAACTACCTCGTGAACCAGAACCAGAGCGAGAATTAACCTGGAGGGGTGAGCCCATCATTGAGGTAAAAATATGAAAAAACAGATCTGGATGAGAAGTGAAATAAAATCCAGAGATGGGAAACCCGTGGGAGTAACTGCCTAGGGGTTGCTAACCCCTAGCTCTGAGAAACCCTCCCCCTACAAAACCAGGATGGCTTAGTTAGTGAAAGCAGTCCCTCTCGAGGCTGGATGACCAGATTTGCAATAAATGGGCGAGCCACGCCCTCTTGTGGACCTAACCTGAACCAGCCCACCAGTCAAGGCACCCTGAAAGCCCAGAATCGCTCAAAAATCTGAATTCCTATCCTGTAAAGACTAAACAGGAGGTATAACCCAAGATCTAGCCTTGTGTGCTCCCCCTGGATACTTAGCAAGCAATATTGTATCAGATGCAATCCAAAACAAACCCTGCAGGAGCCCCCCCCCCCAGGAATCTCCCTGCAACACTATCCCACCAACAGGCCGGGGCCTGTTAAAATTAAAGATGAGCCTCTGCTAGTAATCCAGATCTATTAGAGAGCATTAAGTCGAGTGAAATCCGTTTCTAGTATGAGCACTGTCCACACAAAGATCCAAACAACAGTTCATTCTGACGTTCCCAGTGAGCCCCGAAGATCAGGAGGCCTTCTCAGGTCGTGCAAAACAGGTCTAGCAACACTGACTTAAGGTTTAGTAATGCAACATCAGGATCCTTGAAATTGAGCCATGAGCCATTTACAGAGACTTGTAATTTTGCTGGGTACCCCATCCTGAACTTTAATCCTGCCGCTATAATCTTGGATACAATCAGGTGGAAGGCTTTCTGTTTCAATCGAACCAAACCTGGGATATCCTGAGCAATTCCCAGCTTCACCTTCTCCCATCTGACTTCTTCCAGGGCCTTGACTTTCCGTAGGAAATGCTGCCTTTCCAGATAGTTCAAAAAGCAGCAAATGATGGGGCGAGGAGGTGCATCGGGTGGACGTTTTGGTGGCAAAGATCGGTGGGCCCATGCTATTATATAATTTGGGCCAAAGGGAGAGGGACCCGCAACTTTTTCTACCAACTTCTGGATAAAGACTACGGTACTCTGGCCTTCTTCCCCTTCAGGGAGCCCGAGGATTACCACATTATTTCTCTGACTTCGGCCTTCCAGATCCTTGCATTTTGCTTCTAGTCGAGACAGCCTTTATTTCGTGTGTAGGAGCTCAGGATCCAGGCTTTCCAATTTTCTCTCGATCGAAAATATTCGGGCAGTGTTGTCCAATACAGTCGTGGAGACCTCCTCTATCTTTCTGGAGAGGGATTTCAGGTCAATTGCCATATCTTTCATCTCTTCCTGGAATGGTTTAAATTCCTCTAAGACTCTATTAAATGTTAGTGGTTCTTGGTTCTCAGCTTGACACGCAGATTCTGGTTTGTCTGGGCCCCTCGAGGCTCTGTATTTCTTCACGGCCTTCTCGGGGGTGGCGTTGGGGTATGTTTCTGTGGGGCTTTCTTCTTGTAAGCTTCCATTTACCACACAGGAACCCCAAGCGAGAGCACACGCTGTTCAGAGACCGGAAAAACTCTTAGGTAGAGGAGCTAGATGAAATGTAACAATATTAAATGAAGATTTTGTATTCGGGAGGCAGGAGCATAGCGGAAGAGCATCTACTCAGCGCTCTGCATCATGTGATCTCCCCCACAATAGGCTATCTTTGCAGTACAGCTGCGCCAACCAAACCAATCCAATGATGCTCTGGACTGATGGAAGGGTGGAAATAAACAGTGCCATGGTGGTCTATGAGATAACGGTTTGCCCCCCAACCAAGGCTCTAAACCCTAAGCAATACTTTTATTTGAAATTCACTGCTAACATTATGCTAGTAAATTATAAACCAATCATGTGGCCCAATCTGAGTATAGAAGCAAGGAAGAGCATGGAAATAGGGCCAGTGGATGGACACAGAGGGCACCTTCATCACATGTTTGTATTTTGCTCTTATGTTCACTTATTCTGGTCCTCATGTCTTTGGATGTTTTGCCCACATAAATTTTGTCACATGGGCAGAGGATGACATAGACCACGTGATACAGTATGTTACACATGTAATATGTTGTTTCATATAGTACTTCTTTTTTGTGAAGGGATGTTCAAAAAAAGTTTTGCTCCTTGTGTTCCCATACTGTAAACAGCGGCCACATTAGAAGCTTCCATTTTTTTAAGGGTCCCAATAATAATTGTTTCGGTTGCCTAGTTTCTATTCTATGAGCAGCGTGTACTAACTGACCTCTTATAGTCTTATTTTTCTTGGATGCTATTAAGGGACTCTCTCTAAATCTTCAGTTCCCATTATCATTTGCCTGTATAATATACCAGTTATTCCTTATAATCTTGCTTATTTTGTCTTTCAAATTAGTGTTATTTGTGGAAAACACAATCCTACCACCTACATCTTGTTTGTTGCCTCCTAAAAGTAAAACTGCTCTTTGCATTTTGTCCGCTTCTTCCCGTGCTTTATTGACCAAAGGTGTCTTGTATCTCCTGTTGATGAATCTGTAGGCCATGTCTCCTGCCACCCTTTGGTATTCAGTATCCTCACTGCAGGTACAGCTAGCTCTCATGATTTCTGCCTTTGGGATACTATTGTTCAGAATGGGGTCATGGAAACTATTAAAATGTAAAGTTGTATTCCTGTTAGTTGGTTTCCTGTATAGTTTAGGGGCTATCCCTCTGTCTTGTAGATTTCCAAATCCAAAAAATGGAATTCTAGTATTGTTAGCTGTCATAGTAAATGTTATATTCCTGTTTCTACTGTTTAAATATCTCTCAAATCTGTTTAAATCTTTTCTTGTTCCTCTTCACATCAGCAGGATGTCTTCAATAAAATGCTTCCAAAATAGTATATTTTGGAAGAAGGGATTACTGACAACATCCAGGACATGTGTTTTCTCAAACTCCCTCATATAGATGTTTGCATAGGATGGAGTCAAGGTGCTCCCCATTGTGGTTCCTGTTACCAGGAGATAAAGCTTGTTCTCAAATGTGAAATAGCTTTTCTCCAACAAGATTTCTGCTAATTGTTTCAGAAATTCACTTGGAGGGTGTGTATCCTCCCTGCCATTCAATAATCCCAATAATGCTTCCAAGCCCTCAGTATGTTGTATACTTTTATACAAGTCCTTTATATTGAAAGTGACTAAAATAGTATTTTCCCAAATCCAATGATTGTTATTAACCTCCCCTAACATCAGAATCACATGTCCCATATCCTTAATGTATGTTGTTATTTTTTTAACCTCTGGTTGAATGTGATAGTTCACATATTTTGATTATGGTTCCAAAATGGAATTTAGTCCTGAGACAATTGGGTGTCCATGTGGCTTGAGTGGATCCTTGTGAATCTTGGGCGGCACATAAAATAAATGAATTCTAGGATTCATATTAATTAGCATGTTTGCCTCTTCTTCTGCTGTCCAACCCATATTTGCACCAATATTAACTAATTCCTCTATTTCTTCCATAATTTCATCTGTTGGATCTGACTCTATAGGTTGGTATCTGACATGGTCTATTAATTGACTCATGCACTCTTCCTTGTAATCCTCATATTTTCAAAGTACATCTCCTCCCCCCTTGTCTGCTGGTTTGATAATGATACTTGCATCCTTTTCTAATTCTGTTAGTATTTCCCTTTCCCATTTTGTGAGATTATTCAGTTTAGGTATAGCATCCTGCTCTGCACGCATTTTCTTTATCTCTTGTTCTACCACTTGAATGTAGCTCTCTATTAAATTTGAACCTCTTGGAGGGCTAAAGGTAGATGTAATTCCCAAGGCCTTTTTAAGTTGTTGTTTTTTTATTGTCTGGTTCCTCTGGTCTGTTGCCAAACCAGTCTGCTAGATGTATTTTTCGATAAAAGTTTTGCAAATCTATTTTTAACTGAAAAGCATCACAATTTTTGGTTGATGAAAATAATAAGCCCTTTTTAAGTAGTTGGGTTTCCATTTCAGTAATTTCCCTTCCACTCAGGTTGAAAATTACCTGTTCCTCCTCTGTTGTCCTCTCTAGCCCCCTCCCCTGCCTCTTCCTCTCCCTCCTCCTGTGCTTACACCACCACTCCCTTCTCTTGGTCCTCCGTAAGTGTCTCTGTACTGGGGTGGAGCATGGGGTTCTCATTGCCACCTTCTGTTCCTGAGCTTGTATCCCTGTTTTTGTTGACCTGTACTATCTCTCCTTATATGTTGTCCTTGTGCCTGTATTTCCTCATCTAAAAAAAGGCCTTTTTCTCCTTGTCTCTGTCTAGTGGAACTGTATGGTGTAGAGACCATATTATCTCCACTATCAGAATCTGTTTGATACTGAAAAGTCTGTGAATAATATGTACCAATATTCTGTCCCCTAGATTTTACAAACCAGTTATATGCTTTGTTGTCCCTATAATCCACTATATCCCATTTAATTTTTGTTTTATTTTTCTTGTTTGATATAATTCTTATATTTCTCTTGTTCCTTTTTAATTTTTTCCAAAGTGGTAGTGAACTCTTGATGAGCCATCAATGTCTTGTAGTTCTCTTTTACCTCTTGTATTTCTATTATCAAAGCATTTCTTTCTTTTACTACGGCATCAATGAGAGCTGGCATGAAATCTGTAGAACATTTATTACGAATCCCATTCTAATTCAACTCAATGGTCATAAACCCCAAATTGGATTCAATCAGGACACTAAAACCCCGAGGTATCCTTTTATTTTTGACGTATTCTGCTATGGCGAGAGCATGCCACTCCAACCTTATATCATATTGTTCCAAATGTTGAATCTTGTTCAACAAGGTTATATTATTAGTTGTTTCTGTCAATGTTTTAGTCTGTGTTAACAAACCTAATACCTCTGCCTGCTGTTCTCCTGAGAACAGACAAGAAAAATATATTGTTTCTGGTGCTTGTTGAATCCCCAAAGCAGGTGTATGTCTTATCCCAATATTACTGGCATGCCCTATATTACTACCTGCAGTATTCATGTCTTAAACAGGGGAGGAAATCAAGATGAGAGGAATGTGTGTGTGATACGGGGGGAGGGGGAAGGGGCTATGGAGATGGTAAACTCTGTTGGTGGTACCAGAAAAAATATGCTTGTACCGCACTGTTAAAGATTCCTATGTGGGCCAATGAACCAAGGTTAGTTAGACCTGAACAATTTGTGTATGAGTAGGGATTCAGGTTGCCCTTCCTCTCATAGAGGTCAATATTTTGTTAGTTGGGTCATCCAACAAGGACCAAGAATCATATTCAGTTAAAGTATTGGATGAACTCCACTCTCACACAAATCTGCACGTAGCAATTATTCCTTTTTTATTCAATTTCAAAATGCACACATCATAGGGGAACGTTTTGTGGATTACCCACTTCCTCAGCCCCTCATGTTTTTCCTAAATAAATCATATAACAACAAATTACTATCACATTTCATACTGTTTTTTATAAAAATTTCTCTGACAATCACCAGTCAAGAATCCATAGCCCTCCTTTCTATTACCCATCATGGGCCATTTTCAGTAATATACTTTTTCATTTACATATTCAAATTAATTGGATACTGATATAATATTACATGTATTATATCATCACCATGATTTTATCATTCATTAGCTGAAATGTTTATTTTACAGTGTCAAACTCTTATTGAATTCGTATTTCACCTAAGTGTTCCCATTTTGTTTCTCTCACCTTTTCCTTGGAACATCTTTATCCCTGTCCTTTATTTCAATTGATTTTATTTATACCATGCTACTGTTCTTCCATCTACATAAGAGATATAAACAACATATATCAAAATCCTCAGTTCTCCTAATTAAGTTTCATCTCTACACCCAGTGCTAATAACATCGTCTCCTCATGTATTCTTTGGTGGTATTTCTCTCTTCCACCATTGGTAAAGGCTGTATTCTACAACTCAATTTTCATCTGTATAAAAATGTTAAAACATAAGTACGGTATCTATACCTGTATTTGTGCTCTAATTCCATGCACCATGACTTTCTCTCTTCTTTTAAGCTACCTTCATAACAAGACATCCTATTGCTTTATATAAATCCCCGACAAATACATTGTCTTCATCACATTTAACTACCTTTTCACCCATATGTATCTACTTGAAACATAGCCTATCAACAAGTTTCTTACCATTTCATAAATGCTTCTTTGTAAAGCTCTATCTTTCTCGGTTCACTAAAACAGTGCTTTTCTGAAACAGCGAAATAGAATACTAAGTGTCTTCAAATGCCTATATTTTGGAACATAAACATGTTAGCAACATAGGAATGAATACAAAACTTATTTCCAGTATTTCTCATATGGCATGGCTATCTTGTGGCTCTCTAAATGTAAGGCCACTGCCACTCATTGCTGCACAGTTTGAATACTGCCTGAGGGTGAGGGAACCAGATGTCATGGGTGACATCACAGCACTGTTTTCACCTTCAGTGTAGGCTATCTTTGTGGTACAACAGTGCCAACCAAACCAATCCAATGGCGCTGTGAACTGATGGAAGGGTGGAAATAAACAGTGCCATGGTGGTCTGTGAGATAACGGTTCACTCCCCACCCAGGGCTCTAAGACCTAAACAATACTTTTATTTGAAATTCACCACAAACATTTTCCTAGTTAATTATAAACCAATCATGTGGTCCAGTCTGGGTACAGAAGCAAGGAAAAGCATGGAAATAGGGCCACTGGATAGACACAGAGGGCACCAGTTATAATGCTCTTATACTAAAACCTTTTTAACCAGTTCATTAGATTAGGGGAGGGTTGTTATGATTGGGGGGAGGGCTGATTTTGAAAAAAAAAACAAGACAAAGGAAAGCGGGTGCTTAACATCTAAAAATATATAGTCTCTTTCACTTCTCATAATACAATATGTACACCTACATTTCTCATAAGTCCTTATTTCAATGTCCTACTGGTATAAATACCAGTCGCATTCTTCATTTAAGCCAAATCTGTGGCTCATGCTGTCCAAGCTAAAAATCCAAAAGACTTCCCTCTTGTGAAGGACATCATCCCATTCAATGTTCTTTTGCTGTGGTTCATAGACATATTCTAGTGCCCAAAATCTGAGGCTCAATACTGAATGAACTCTTGATGAGCCACCAATGTCTTATAGTTCTCTTTTACCTCTTGTATTTCTATCATCAAAACATTTTGTTCTTTTCCTATGGCTTCGGTGAAAGCTAGTATGAAATCGGTAGAACATTTATTATGAATCCCATTCAATTTCTCATTCAACCCAATGGTCATAAACCCCAAATTAGGTTCAGTCAGGACCCTAATACCCTGAGGTATCCTTTTATTTTTTATTATTATTAGTTGTTTCTGTCCATGTTTTAGTCTGTGTTGATAAACTTAATATCTCTGCCTGCTGTTCTGCTGAGAACTGATAAGAAAAAGATGTTGATTCTGTTGTTTGTTGAATCCCCAAAGTGGGTGTATGTCTTATCCCAGTATTACTGGTGTGCCCTATATTACTAACAGCAGTATTCAAGTCTTACACATCCTATCATCTTATAATGACACTGGGAACTGAAGATTTAGAGAGATTCCTTTAATAGCATCCAAGAAAAATAAGACTATAAGAGATCAGTTAGTACACACTGTACATAGAATAAGAATTAGGCAACTGAAACAATTACTATTGAGACCCTTAAAAAATGGAAGCTTCCAATGTGGCCGCTGTTTCCAGTGTGGGAACACAAGGAACAAAACTTTTTTTGAACATCCTTTCAAAAACAAGAAGTAATATATGAAACATATTGAGTGCACAACAGATCATGTGGTCTATGTCATCCTCTGCCCATGTGACAGAATTTTTCTGAGCAAAACATCCAGAAATTTTAAGGACCAGAATAAGCGAACATAAGAGCAAAATACAAACAAGTGATGAAGGATCATCAGTAGAGAGACATTTCACTTCAGCAGGACATGTAGTAAAAAGCCTCAGATTTTGGGGACTAGAAAATGTCTATGAACTACAGCGAAAGAACATTAAATGGGATAATGTCCTACACAAAAAGGAAATCATTTAGATTTTTACCTTGGACAGCATAAGACACAGATTTGGCTTAAATGAAGAATGCGACTGGTATTCATACCAGTAGGACATTGAAAGAAGGACTTATGAGAAATATAGATTCCTTATATACATATTGTATTATGAGAAGTGAAAGAAAGTATGTATTTTTAGATGTTAGACACCTGCATTCCTTCATCTTGTTTTTTTTTTTTCCAAATCAACCCCCTTCCCATCTAATCACAACAACCTTCCCCTAATCTAATGAACTGGTTAAAACATTTTTAGTATAAGAGCATTCTAACCGGTGCCCTCTGTTTCTATCCAGTGGCCCTAGTTCTCTGCTTTTCCTTGCTTCTATACCCAGATTGGACAACATGATTGGTTTATAATTTACCAGCAAAATGTTCGTGGTGAATTTCAAATAAAAGTCATTCACATCTTTGCGAATTACTATTACAGTATGCACTGCATGCCCATTGGTCCACTGTGTGGACCAGTGGGCTTAGAGCTGCTACTGTAAGCTGTCATTTGGCAGGCAGCCATGTTGGTATGCACGTGGGTGTGCTGTTACCCCCGGATGATGGGGGAGAGCTGGGTGGGCAGGGGGTCCTGTGTGGGCGGAGTTGCCACTGGACCACTAGGGAAATATGTGCAGTCATTGTTCCAGTGATCAAGGATATGGCTGGGGTGGGGGAAACCACTAGACCACCAGGAATGTTTGAACAAAGATTATAATGTGATTGGGTTATGGGTGGGGAGGGGGATACCACTAGACTACCAGGGAATTTCTATCACTATAATATGGCCGATTGGGGCTACGGGGAGGGAGGGGGGGTACCACTGGACCACCAGGGTATTTTGATGCAGAATTTTACCATGATTGGGCTACAGGGAGGGAGAGGGGTACCACTAGACTACCAGTGAATTAGTACATATTTCTTTTTTAGCACTTGGAGCTACAAGAGGGTGGGGTGCCACTAGACTGCCTCTGGCAGCATCACATGCTGTGCAGGATGCCTTGCACATTTTGCGGACCAGCCCTGCACAATTCATGCAAATGGAGCCATAATGACATGTAAATGGCCCCATTTGTGCCTTGCATACATTATGGTTCCATTTGCATACTGTCGGTTGAACATCAGGAATTTGCGCATTCCCATTCCTGGTATTCAGCCCTGTCTGTGGGGGGGATGCACCAGCACATTATATTTGCTCACTGCACATTACCTGATATATTCAGATGAGATGCTCCATGGCTCATCTCTTTTGAATATATTCCTGAGTTGCACCAGCGTAACTCAGTTGCACTGCACCATCGCATGCGTCATTGCCAGATGCAGTTCTGAATATTGGGGGCCAAGGTATTTATAGGGGATTTATATGTAATGTTCTGTTATGAAGGTAACTTGTGAGGTAAGTGAAAGTTATGGTGCATGGAATTAGAGCACAAATAAAGGGATAGATTTATTTATTTAGTTTTTGTTGACCGGGTAAGTGCACTAGACAAATTCTGCCTATTTTCAGGCACAACCCGGGGGAAGGGGATACAGATGAATGCCAACTGACCTTGAACCAGATTAAGCTGTTGGTGGTATTTTTAGTGAATGAGGGAAATTTGGCCAGGACACCAGGGAAATTCCCCTACTCTTTTCGATAAGTGCCATGGGATCTTTAACATCCACCTGAACTACCACCAATCCAGGCAGATGGGACTCGGTTTAGCGTCTCATCCGAAAGACAGCACCTCAGAAATACAGCACCCCTCTAATGCTGCACTACAGTGTCAGTATTGGGATATTAACCCAAGTGCCAGATGTGGGAACTGAACCCACAGCCCTCTGATCTCCTGGCCTCAGAGGCGTGTGTGCTACCTACTGAGCCACTGACACTGTAGATACTTATGTTTTAACATTTTTATACAGATTAAAATGGAGTTGTAGAATACAGCCTTTACCAATGGTGGACAAGAGAAATATCACCAAAGGATAGGTGAGGAGATGATATTATTAGCACTGGGTGTAGAGATGAAATGTAATAAGAAGAACTAATGATTCTGATATATGTTGTGTATATCTCTTATATAGATGGAAGAACAGAGGCATGATATAAATAAAATCAATTGAAATAAAGGACAGGGATAAAGAAGTTCCAAGGAAAAAGCGAGAGAAACAAAAAGGGAACAGTTAGGTGAAATACAAATTCAATAAGAGTATGACACTGTAAAATAAACATTTCAGCTATTGAAATGATAAAATCATGGGGATGATATAATACATTACCTAATGTATCAATATCCATTTAATTTGAATAGGTAAATGAAAAAGTATATTATTGAAAAATGGCTCATAATGGGTAATGGAAGGAGGGCTATGGATTCTTGATTGGTGATTGTCAGAGAAATTTTATAAAAAACAGTATGAAATGTGATAGTAATTTGTTCTTATATGATTTGTTTAGGAAAAACATGAGGGGCTGAGGAAGTGAGTAATCCACAAAACGTTCTCCTATGAAGTGTGCATTTTTAAATTGAATGAAAAAAGAATAATTGATACAAGCAAATCTGTGTGAGAGTGGAGTTCATTCAGTACTTTAATTGAATTTGACACCAGCTTAATCAAACAGAAATCAAGGATGAGACACATTATATGATTGACGAGAATTGGTGGATTAGCAACCAGCAGCTAAACCAACAGAAATCTAGGACAACCAGACACAGGACGTGATTGACAACATTTGGTGGATTACAGCCACTGGCTAAACCAACAGAAATCTAGGACAACCAGATGCAGGACATAATTGATGACCTTTGGTGATTAACAGCATCTGGCAAAACCAAACCAAAATCTTAGGACAAGACACAAGACGTGATTGATGACAGTTGATGGATTAACAGCCACTGGCTAAACCAACAGAAATCTAGTACCATCAGACACAGGATGTGATTGGCTGCACACACATGCACGCAGACACCATATTGTGGTATGGCTACAAACACACATGAACATTTTTTTTTTCTTTTTACACTTTTCAATTTTTGTTTTTTGTTTTGAATTTTTGTTTTTAAACTTTTCTTACCTATGGCATCTGTCTAATTATTTTGGCGTGACCATGCCTACGTTTCAGGGGAGCCAAGAATGATACCAATCGTAAGCAACTTACTGACTGGTAGAACTGCTGCCTTGCAGCACCCAAGATTCCAACCTATGGCATCCACCCACCATTTCAGCAGGGCACTCGCACGTCTGCCTACGTTTCAGAAGCATCAAAAGGTTTACCTGCAGCAGGTGACAAGTCAGGCAGGACCCACACATAGGTCACACAGCATATTTTAAGACCCACACTTAGGTCGCAAACAGTAAAGAGACCCACACTTAGGTCACAAAGTGCATATAAGGGTCAGTTACATGTATTTAAGTATGTCACAACCTATATGATGCAGCAAGGTACATGGGAATGCATGCCAACCAGTTACATAAGAGAAGCCAGATTATTTGTGAAATTCAGGAAGCACTTTGTAGCAATCAAATAAATAGCAATGAATATTTTAATACTTAGTATGCTGAAATTAAGTAGTCTAGTGCATATAGTCACATTCTTTTTATCTTTTGTGCACATTGTCAGTAATATAGGAGACACACCCGTGGGCGATCCCACTGCCGAAGCCACCTGAACAGGCAGGAAAGAGCTGCCATCTGCCTCACTGCCCAAACCCCAGGGTCCAATCCCATGGGTGAGCCTGCCCCTGAAGCCACCTCAAGAGGTGGGGAAGAGCTGTCATCTACCTTGCTGCCCAAACCCCAGGGTCCAGTCCCGTGAGTGATCCTGCCACCGAAGTCACCCGAACAGGTGAGGAAGAGCTGCTGTCCACCTCGCTGCCCGAACCCCAGGTATGCCGCTGATCAGATCTTCCATTGCTTGCTACTACTACCAGAGCAGGGCTCCTTATTGGCCAAGCTGCCTTGCTGCACTCCTATGATTGGCCCGCTTTTGGAACTGTGCCTGTGGTGCATTTTTTTCAAACCTAGCTTTCTACACTTCAAGCTATGGTATTAGAGCCTAGGTGCTTGTAGCATTACAGTTCTGAGGAGTGTAATTTGTCCCACCCACCCACCGCAATCCCAGCTGCTATTAAATAACCCTCATCCCCGACTTGGGTCTT
Organism: Neoceratodus forsteri; assembly: GCA_016271365.2. NCBI lineage: Eukaryota > Metazoa > Chordata > Ceratodontiformes > Ceratodontidae > Neoceratodus > Neoceratodus forsteri. The sequence goes on from CM028131.1 coordinate 940,533,724, forward strand.
TTTCCCATAGATACTACTCTTCAATTCAGCCCTCCCCTTAAAGTCAACACCCCCTAATTCCGCCAATACCCCTAATTCTGCCAAGTGTATATCTTCAGCTGTGTTATCGCTTGCACTGCTTTTTACAGCACAACTCCACATCTGAGCTTCCTCCCTTGTTCACTAATCAAGTCCCATCAGTCACAAAGCCCCTCATCACACAGTGCCTCTAGTTATAACATCCTGCTTCTCTATATATCCTATAATGGTGCTATAATTCTTTTGTATTTTCCAAAAGATATATATATATATATATGTTCACTAGCTTAGGCAAATTCTCAGGCTCCAGAGACAGTGCCAAAGTATTCTGGCATGGGCTCTGAATTAAAAACCACTTCTGATAAGCATGCTACATACACTGTCTTTTACTGTTCAAATTCATGAGGTGTGCAGAGAATACTTGAAATGCTGTCCAGGTGGAATGCAACACAAATGATTTTATCTGCAAAGGAGCATGACAGAAACTAGTTAACTGCTAGGGAGCAGGGGACAGTAACTTTTAGACTGCTAAGGAGCAGGGTTTAAAATTCATAAATTTACATTTAAGCTCTCTCCTTTTGAGTAAAATTGTGATACGTTACTGGGCATAATCGTTAGAAGGACAAGTGACATAACTTTAAGTAGCTATGACATCATGGGCGCAAACACAACAGACCAATGTAGAGAAGGGAGACACATGGATGGAGGAGCAGGGAACAGCAATAATGAGGGGCACAAAATGAGCAGGAACCCCAGCAAACAGAGAATCAAAAAAGGAGAACAAACAAGGCATGAGGGGAGGGGAGGGAAGGGGTCATGGAAACACAAGCTATAAAGTGGCAAACAGAGAACAAACTGCAGGGGAGGGTGGCCAAGCAGGAGAGGAGACAAACAAGTTGAACAACAACAGATGGCCACAAGTAGTGGCCATGAACATAAAACTTAGGGAGGCAGCACAGCAGGAGACACAGGAGCAGTGCAACAAAGTAGCTTGTTGCAACAGCAATAAAAACACAGGGGAAACTTGCAGGAATGAAAGACAGGGACAAACAAGATGGGGAAAAAACAAGCAACAGACAGAGGCAAGCAAAGAAAAGACTGAGATAAGCAGGATAAACACAAACCAGCAGTAGTCCAGCACACACCAGCTGAAAAATCTAAGAGCACAAGACAGAAAGGGAGGGCAGAGCACTGACAGAGCCTCTGGCTGCAATAAAAATGCTTCTGAGTAAAGCTGGAAGGACTGCCTTATATAGCTCAGGCAGGGTATGTGGCTGGTTGCTCTGGGGCATTGAACAACAGCCGAAGCCTTTCAATGTCAATGCACTCTCGTTTGAAGAATGTAGCATTGCTGACAGGCTTTGGCATTCCCCTGCAATGGGTGTTGCTGGGAAATTATGTTCTTTTAACAGTTCCTTTAGCTGATACCTTTAGAAAAAGAATTTCCATTTCAGCTTGGCATATAGCCAGTCCAGATGATGACTGTTTATACAATTGTTAGCAAAACATGCACACCTGTCAACCACTCTATGAACCCACAGCACCCCCCTCCCCCGGGTAAAATCTAATTCACAGCCTTTTTAGTTTCTTGCCAAAAATTAGCTGTTAGGAAGTTTATTTGGCAAGATTATGGTAACAATTGTATTGTGGAAGTCAGTTAATACACCAGCTTTGGCACAAGGCCATACACACACACACAAATCTATTATTGGTGTTGCATCCTTTTATTTCTTGAAATTAATTGAGATGCCCCAACGCTTCACCAGGATATGGCTTATTCTAGGGGACTGTAAAATATGTATAAAGAGAATTTTTAAATTATTCACAAAAAATGAAAGTGTCTTACAAATATATGAATTATCAAAATTTCAAAATTTCAAATCTCCACTTTAGAGTACACATAATAAATATAACACAGCGATAAACAAGGCCATACCACCCCACCCACTCCAATGGACCAGCTAAAAACAAATATTTGTCAATGACAGTAAATCCTTGCCTAGCTAGGGAGTTCATTTGGCAAGGATTTACTGGCATTGACAAATACTTGTGTTTGGCTGGTCCATGGAAGTGGTGGGGGGAGTGATACGTGCTGGCATTCTCTCCCTAGGTGGTTTGATTCAGTGTAGATGTTTGGAGCTGCTGGGTATCTCATTCTGGAACAACTTTTTGCATTGTCATTTTGAGGCATGGTAGAGGGCACAGGATTCTGCACATGGTGCTGACAGATGCCTTCCAAATCATGAGAATACTTCTTTGACCACTGGCATCATTGTCTTCTTGCACAAATAAACAAATGATTGAACATTGTTAAACCAAATTGTGCATTTTCAAAATGTGAAATTGTGAGATTAAAATACAAAGCTGCAATTGATAAGATTGTGCAGCAATTCATGAAAATGCACACATTCACAAAAAGGGAATTGGACTTTTGCTTAACACTTGACAGAAATAAGTGAAAGTGCATTCACATACTCACTATGCACATTCACTTGGAGTAATTCTGTGAATTAGCAATATACCTATAGATAGCTAAGATTTCAATAATATTAATTGTGTTCACTACATTACCATCAGCTCAATTGTCCTCAGTTACATTTTTATTTCAATGGCACAGCTGTCCCCTTCCTTATCACCAGAAATAACAGCATGAGTGAGTAAAGTGCATCACCTCAATGTAGGTGTGCACAATTAACATAATTATGACATCAGTGATGTCATTTCCCTTGCCCTCCAACAGCTGAGCACTCCTACATCAGCACTACCTACCATGCCATCTTTTATGTTCATGAAAAGAAACAAGGGAGTTGCCTCCAGTCACTATGAGTGAAGCAGAGGCACAGTAGTCCATTTGCACTATTGCAAACCAAGAAGGATAACAACAAAGGCAGAATCATCATTCCCCCCCAACCAATGACACCACATGTAGAAATTTCCAGGTAATGAAAGCTCCCACAAGCTACCGGCTTAACTATCAAACTGATTGAGGGGGCAAACCATTTAAAATTGGAAGGGGGCTAAACATGCTAGTGCCAATGTTTGTTTGATATAAACAAAAGTCTTATTCCTTTTCTTAAAACTATAAAAAATGAAGAATTTCAAGTAAAGACCCTTATAGGAATGCTTGATTTTAGCTTGCAAATGTATTTTAAAACAAAGCAAGAATTGCAAAGGAGTGGATTGGTGCATTGTAATGCCAATCTACAGTATTTTAAAGAAGAAAATCACAGAGTTCCTATATTTAGGACTATCACCTAAATAGGAGCCTGTAGATTTTTGCCTATGGTTTAAAATCAAAGTAAAAATGGTATTAAAGGTGTCACATAATGTCTGTAAAGGGTGAAATAATTATGCATTAAAATACAATATACTGTACCTGAATTCAGACTCCTCATCCTTTGCCTGCTTACTGGATGCACATTCGCTGTGCCACTGAGCCGCAGGTAAAGGAACTGCATTTCCTGTGGTGTAAATGTTAAGTCACAACCTGCATACCAGGCAAATGGGGATCTAATCCTAGCAGGTGATTTACCTTCACAAATTGTTGTTAGCTAAATTTACTTCTCAGATTATTTACTATTCTACTACACACCACCATGAATTGTCACTAACGTGTTTTTCCATATTACAAAACAATTTGGAAAAACAAAGCCCCTGCCAGGATTTGAACCACCGTTCTTTTGCTTATTAAATAAAAAAAAAATTCACTGGGCTACTAAGTTGCAGGTAGATGAGTTACCGTTTCTGTGGTGTAAGAGGTATGTTACTACCTTCCAAACAGATGACTAGAGGTCTATTCACAGCAGGCAATATACCTTTACAAACTGTTGTTCTTAGCCCAATGTACTTCTCATATAATTAACTATACCACCTCCACACCACCATGAATCACCACTCAGGTGAGTTTCCACTTTACAAAAAGCAATTGGAACAAATGTTTAAGCCCTTACCAGGATCTGAGCTATTGATCCTTTGCCTGTTTAGCAAACACAGATTCAGTCTACCACTGAGTTGACAGTAAGCAGTTTGCAGTTCATACAGTGTAGAAGTTATGTCACAACCCGTAAAATAGGCAACTAAGGATCGAATCCCAGCAGGAAATGTACTTTCACAAATTGGTGTTCTTAGCTAAATTTTCTTCTCATATAATTTAGAATTCCAACTCCACACCATAATGAATCACCACTAAAGTAAATTTCTAACTGATGAAAACATGGAAACAATATGTAAGTCATGTCATTGCTCTGATTTGAACGGTGCCTACCTGTATTTGAATCATTGATTCTTTGTCTGACAAACAAACACAGACATTCAGTGTGGCACAAAGCTACAGGTAAGTGACTTGCAGTTCCTATGATGCAGAGTTTATATCACATCCTGCAAAACAGGGGACTGAGCATATAAACATGGAGGGCAATTTACCCTCACAAATAGTTCTTAGCTAAATTTACTCCACATATCATTTACTATTCCAACTCCACATCAGCATGAATTGCCACTTAAGTGAGTTTCCATGTTACCAAAAAAAAAAGAAAATGAAAAAAATGTTTATGTTCCTCCCTAGAGTTGAGCCACTGGTCCTTTGCCTGGTAAACAAATATACATTCAGTGAGCCACTGAACTGCAGGTAAGTGAGTTGCAGTTCCTATAATATAGAGGTAATGTCACACCTACAAAACAGGGGATTGGGGATCTAATCCCAGAAGACTATTTACCTTTACAGTAATTTATTCTCAGCTAAATTTACTTCTCATGCAATTTAATCTTTCATTACACACCACCATAAATCACTACTCAACTAAGTTTCTGTCTTAAAATAACAATTGAAAAAGTGTTTAAATCACTGCTGGGATTCAAAGCATTTCTACCTGAATTTGAATCACTGATTTTGTTTGCAAAGCAGCACACATTAAGTGAATATAAAATCACACATGCCCACACAATGCAAAACATCATGGGCTGCATATGCAAATCACCACAGAATGTTATGCTGGTTCAACTTTAAGCAGAATTGCATTGTGCCGAATGGCCTCTCACACAGTTTGCAAAGGGTGCTAACAGATGACGTAGACACGTGTTTTGTCCTACCAGGACTCATCAGTATGCCTCATCTGTTTGACACCCCAGTGGAATGAACTAGCTACCCTAAGACGGTCTGTCTGGGTTATGTTGTGGTGAACCCATTAAAATAAAAAACTATTTAAAAGTCAAAGAACCTCTGTGCACAAACACTGAGGCAAGGGTTACCCCAAAGGGCATTTGGCTGGGAAGCCAAGTTTCAAGAAAATACAAAATCACACATGCCCACACAATGCAAAGCATCATGGGCTACATATACAAATCACCACAGAATGTTATGCTGGTTCAACTTTAAGCAGAATTGCATTGTGCCGAACGGCCTCTCACACAGTTTGCAAAGGGTGCTAACAGATGACACAGACATGTGTTTTGTCCTACCTGGACTCATCAGTATGCCTCGTCTGTTTGATACCCCAGTGGAATGAACTAGCTACCCTAAGACGGTCTGTCTGGGTTATGTTGTGGTGAACCCATTAAAATAAAAAACTATTTAAAAGACATTAAGACATTAAAGACATTACACATTAAGTGTACATTAAAAGACATTAAAGACATTACACATTAAGTGTACCACTGAGATGCATGTAAGTGAATTGCATTCCCTATGGTGTAGAGGTTATGTAACAACCTGCCAAACAGGCAACCTGGGATCCTAATCCCAGCAAATGATGTGCCCTTACAAATCATTGGTTTTAAGTAAACTTACATCTCATAAAATTTACTGTTCCAACTCTATCACCATGAATTACCACTCAGGTAAGTTTCCATTTTACAGAACAATTAGAAAAAACATTTAAGTCCATTCCTGGATTTGAAATGTGTCTACGTGTAGTTTATCCACTCATTCTTTGTCTGCTAAGCAAATACACACATTCAGTGTGCCACTGAGCTACAGGTAAGGAAGTTGCAGGTCATATGATGTAGATGTTATGTCACATCCATTAAAACGGGGGACTGTGGATCAAATCCCATGAGGCAGATTACCTTCAAAAATTGTTGTTCTTAGCTAAATTTTCTTCTCACATAATTTACCATTCCATTGCACATCACTATGAATTGCTACTCAACTGAGATTAAATTTTACAAAAAAAGTTTTAAAAAGTGTTTAAATACCAGCCAGGATTCAAACTATGTCAACCTGACTTTAAGCCATGGATTATTTGTCTGTTAAGCATCACACATTCAGTGTGCCACTGAGCTGCAGGCAAGGAAGTCACATTTCCTATTGTGTAGAGGGTATATCACAACCTACAAAGCCGGTGACTGGGGATCTAATCCCAATAGATTATTTACCTTCACAAATTGTTGTTCTTAGTTAAAATTACTTCTCATATAATTTAATATTCCAACTCCATGCCACTGTGAATCACCACTCAAGTGAGTTTCCATCTTACAAAAAAAAAAGATTATGTACCTGTCAGGATTTAAACTGCTGACTCCTTGCTTAATAAGCAAAAACACATTCAGTATGCCACTGAACTGCTGGCAAGGGAGTTGCAGTTCCTATGATGTTGAGGTTATGTTACAACCTGAAAAACATGTGACTGGGGATCTAATCTCAGGAGGTGATTTACTTCAAAAATTGTTGTTCTTAGCTTAATATACTTCTATAATTTACTATTCCAGCTCTACACACCACCATGAATTGCTACTCAAGTGAGTTTTCATTTTACAAAGAAAATTGAAAAATATGCTTACGTCCCTGCTGAGATGTAAGCTACTGATCCTTTGCCTGCTAAGCAAGCACACATTCAGTGTGCCACTAAGCTGCAGGTACAGATATTGCATGTCCTATGGTGTAGAGTTTATGTCACATCCTGCAAAACAGGTGACTGGAGATCTAATCTCAGCAGATGATTTACCATCACAAATTGTTCTTGGCTAAATTTACTTTTCAGATAATTTACTATTCTACTACACACTGCCATGATTTGCTACTCAAGTGAGTTTATTTCTTACAAAAAGAATGTTTGAGTCTCTGCCAGGATTTGAACCACTGATCCTTTGCCTGCTAGACAAATGCACGTTCAGTGTATCACTGAACTACAGGTAAGTGAGTTGCATTTCCCATTATGAAGAGGCTATAGCACAACCCGCCAAACAGGTGACTCAAATTGTAGTCAAATCTAGACGAGCCTCAGCTGGGACTAATTTATTTGACTACAACACACTGTAGAACTAAGTTCAGTTATCTAAAAGTGTGTTATTTAGCTCTGCTGAAAACCTTCACTACATCAGCAATGACATCTAATAATTTCTTGCACATAACAAAAGCTGTAGTGACAAAAATATACGATACAGTAGATCAGACCTGGATTGTGTAGATCTGGACTCCTATGCCTTGACCTAAAAGCCTGATCCCAGACATCAGAGATATCATGCAGCCAAATCCCTCACATGGAACGTAACTTTAAACTTGACTAAATGCACAAAACAGTATGCATATCAACAAAAAGTGGTAACAGCTATGATGTTAACACCAAAAATGTCAAGGGTGGTCAATTATAAATGAATTTGTTTCATGGGGGATGCTCACATGAGTAAAGATGCAGCGAAGTAAAATTCTGACTCATGAAGTGGTCGCGAAGCAGCCACTTTGTGTTAGCATTCCACTACACAAAGTGTCCATTATAAACCCTCACTTCACCACTTTGCATTGTGATTATGACTTCACATTGTGCACTCCACCTTATTCTGCTTTAAGGTGGAGTGAGAATTCTGAAAATTCACAGGCAGCCCACACACGTCACATGGCTTATACAGTGTAGGTCACATGCTCCAGGCAGGCAGGCAAGAGGTTATGGGCAATCTCCAATGTAGGCTGACTTACACATTTTGCATGGGGTGTGACAAATGGCTGAGCTCTGCAAATGGCCGGCTGTGGGGTGTGGATGTGTGATGAGGAAGGGTGTACAGGTGACAAGTCCACAAATTAAGTTATTTTCCCTGTATTACGTACAGGGGTTGATGTACCACTTGCACTACACATACTGCACTTGACCACCACCACCACCATTGCTACTCTGACCACCACTTGACAAGATTTCTACATCATAATCCTCCCCCTCATAATGCCTGTACTAATCCTCTGGTGTTATTTCATCATTACTGCAGACATTCTTACATGGTCTTACACTCATGGAAGGGGAAAACATGTTCAGAAAGGTTGATGACTAGGGTGAATGCCCCACTATGGCATTAGCTGCCATCTGGTGCTGGGTCCACAGTGCCTGTTCTTAATATGTGTATGCTGGCCCCCCATGCCCACATGAATCCCCTTTTTACCTTGACTCACACACACATGGCAAAGTTGGCAGATTGAAACTGGCTCATCATTTGCATCTGGGGCAAAAACATCCCAAGCAAGGGATTGGATCCCCTACTTTTAACAATGCCCTGATGCTGTTTATTGGACTCCATTTTTTTAACCGCCGAAATGGGGGGTGTGCTGCATGATTTTTCAGGTTGTTCACACCTGGACTCCAACTGACCACCACAACTACCGCTGATTATTACTGGGTCATCATCATTATCATCAACAAGAAACCGCAAAATCACAACTTTTTTGAGGAGGGGGGATTTAACACCAACAGACTCAGACACAGCCACCTTGACTTTCTTTTTCTCCAGTTCCCAATGGGGTCACTGACATCATTATCATATTCATCAACATCATCCACATCCACATTTTCAGCTTGGATGCTGTCATGTGGAGAACATGTTCCAAACACAGTATCATCATCATCATCATCACCAGATATTTTTGCACCACATTTTGAATCATTGGATGATAAAGGCATGACCTCAACAGTGCTGGAAGAAATGCGACATTGTGAGTTATCATTGCCAGGATCACAATCATGTTCGGCTACCATAGGGATGTTAATGGGGAGTATGACATCATCTACACCGTCAGTCACAGCTTTAGACTGAACTATATTTTTTGAAATGGTTAACTGGTCAGAAGTGCAACTTGAGAAAGCAATACTCATGCCAGCAGAAACTGCACTAACGCCACCAGTTGGGACAACAAAATCTCCTCCAACTATGAAAGAAGCTGCAGATTGCACTGTAAGAAACAATGAGGGAGAAATCCCTTTACTGATATCAGCTATGCACTCCTGTGTACCACCACGACCATGGACAATCATGCCACTGGCAGCAGTGGCATGGCCAGAAACAGCTTTGCTTGTGCATCTATTTGCAGGCATTTTGGGGGATCACCAAGAAAATTCTAAACAGATTTAGAATTCTGAACTTTCAGTCTGGGCTGGTGGATGTGAAGCCAAAAAAAACCAAAAAAAACAACAGTGGCTTGCAGAGGGAGATTGGACACTAAACAGATGCAAAATCACAGACAGATTAAGATTGCACTATGCAATCAAGAAGAGATGCAGGTGCTAACTCACAACAACACCTTAACTAGTGCTCACAAGTCACAATCCAATCTGGAAAAGAATACCTTTTGCAGGTTGGGGGGGGGGGGCAGTGTACTGCAGTAACAGTCCAAAACCAAGATACCACAAAGCAGTACAAAATCATGCAGGTACTGTGGATAGCAGGCTCACACTGCTGCAATTACTCTGTGGCACAATAAAATGTGTCTGATTTGATGGCCCGCATCGCACACACTCACGCACACACTACAAGTAATGCATAGCAAATTGAAAACTTCAGTAATATAACCAAATCATTTAAGTAAATGGAAATTATTCACTGCTGCACCACAACAATTAGCAAAAAAATGTCAAGAATGACTGAAAATATTACTATGTGTACATTAATACAGTTATACAAGAAAAAAATAATCAAAACAGAAAGACAGCCTTTTTCTCCCAGTTTTAACCTACCTCCACCACAGATACGCCCCTCTCCCAAAGCACACTTCAAGTGTCTGTCAGTACACAGACTGAATGTTCTAAATTAACACTAAAAATCCAAACGCAAACAATAAACACTCGATGATATAAGCACAGGAGGGTTTCCTACATTCGATGTACTAAATTTTGAACAAACAAAATGGTTCAAAAAGGCTGTTTTAACAGCTTTTATAGGATTTGCATTGCAGAGTTCTGAGAGGAAACTGTCTCCATCTACCGCTACACACACTACAGAGAACTGAGGCTGTGCAGAACAATCTAGAGCCCATGTGACCTGCAATCCCATGAATCACTGCAAAATTCTCCTTGGAGCTCAATAACAAGGTGAAGTGATGCGAATTACATTGATTTCTATGTACTTCACATTAAAATTGGTGCAGAAGTCATTGGGGAAGGTGGAGTAATACAAAGTCATTGTTATCAATGAACTTCACGTTCCTCATTATGATATGAAGTACTCCGCTTTGCATTGCAGATTACTTTGGATTCCACATTACTCCGGGAATTGCTTCGCAGAGCAAACTTTGGCCACTTCGCCCACATCTATACATGAGTACTGTGAAAGTATTGCCTGCTAATGTGGGTGTTTAAACACTTGAGGTCAAAGGCCAAGGTGTTTATGGACCCACAGAAGTTATTTATTGTGAGTGTACACCAGTGCACTGAATGTTATCACTATTATAAAACTAGGAAAAACCTTTAAATGTTTTTTTTTTAATTTATATCAGAAGAAAAATAAACTTGAAAAGAATGTTTTTATTTTTAGAAAGAATAGCCACTAGTATCTTATGACCATTTCCAAAAACAATATTATATGATATTCTTATAATGCTTGAAACTACATTTTTAAATTCTGAAACTTCTGAACAGTTTATACAGTTCTCCTGTGTTGCTACAAATTGCATATACATGTCAATATACTTTGTCAAAAATGACAGAACTTTAAAAATGCAATAAAATGTTTTATTTTTTTATATGAATATAAAGCAGTTAATTTTTTTTTTGTATTGATTTATTGTCACTATAGTGATTTATATAGCTGCTCATCTGACTCTTAAGCTTTCACTTAAAGAAAAAAAGTTTCTTGCCATAATGGTTCAGAACTTATCATATTTTAAAGAAAATATCTTTTGAAAGATCTATCTCTGGAACTTTTGGGGCTAGGAACTTAATTTTTTTCTTAATTGAAAGCTTGGCATTCAGCCGTTAAGAAATGGTGCTGTTATTATATCATTACTATGTAAAAGTAGTAAGTAGTAATTATGCTATTGATTTGGAAATGGGCAGTTTTCTCTAGCAATATTGGTATATATTTACATCACAGCAGAAGTGTTTTCTGTAAAATAAATGCTATCAATATTACTTTTTCCATAACAATATTAATTTTTTTGGCACCTTTTCTGAATTTTGTTTTTAGTCCCTCTGGGCCGAACTACCCCTCCCCCCTCACCCCTCTCCCCCATGGGCTCCCTCTCCTCTGCCAGTACCTGCTGGTACCAACCTGTCATGTCTGAAATGTTTTTTAATTACTCATTATGTTCAAGCAACTATGTAAAAGTGTGTTACTGTATGATTGTATTCTGTACACATGTTGACTCTGTATGTCCTCTCTGTGACGAGGTACCTTTGTAAATGAGTCTCTGGCTCAAAGGTTGTAAATCTGATTTATACAATAAATAAATAACTGAAAAAATAATACCCATAAGTATTTATCTTATACCTTAAATTGCATTGCTAGCATTTCACTGTCCACCCAGCAGTACCAATTCTTCCTCACTTTTGCAGGCGATGCCTCTGAAAACATCAGAAGATAATAAAAGGGACACTGTGAGAGGACTAAAGCTTTCGGAATTGCTGTTTGGATACCGAAGTGGTGAACATTTGGGTAGTGATCATGTTTTTTGTTTTTTTTTTGAAGTCAGTAACCATGAGTGGGACTGGCAAAACTGAATAATGTTGGGTGTTTCTTTTTTCAATTAATCTATGATTGTGGCTAAATTGAATAATTGATCATGGGCATGTCTTTTTCATTAATGGCTGCTTCAGAGAGTGACTAAATTGAATGACTGATCAGTGGTGTAAACATATGTCTCAGCCTCCTACCTTGCAAATTAGACAAAGCATAAAAATATCAGGGACAAGTGTCCAAAACCAGAGACACAACTTGTAGTAATATTTGCTCAACAAGCCTCCCAGAATTGATAGATCAGGGTGAAAAGCATTTTTTGAAGTAGAATTACTTAATAACTGTAATGTTTGGCATTATTTTGTACCTTGAATCTCTACTCTTCAGCAAAAGAAATGCCCCATTTTGGAAGGATTGTAGATATAAATTTCTCACCTCTGGAAATGTTTCTCCCAAACCCAAAATCAGTAACACTGGTAACAAACTTCTGCTGCTGCCTCTCTACTAAGCTGTTTAATTCATCCTCTCTGACAGTCTGAGTTGTCAATCACTTTAGTGTACACAGCTGCCAAGCATAAGATATACATTTCTCACTTCTGGAAAAGTTTCTCCCAAACCCAAAATTAGTTATGATGGTAATACACTGCTGCTGCTGCCTCTGCTACTATGCCTTTTAATTTTCTTCCTTGGACAGTCTGTGTTGTCAAGCACTTTAGTACACACAACTGTCAAGCACAAAATATAAATTTCTCACTTCTGGAAATTCTCTACAAGCTACATAATAAAAAGTGCTCCTGAAGGAATTCAATTGCTTTGTTGAACCCCTCTCAATGATCTGTTTGAACCTGGTCATTGGCCCCTTACAGATTTACAGCTCCATTTATGCCAAAATGATATACAAACTAAGAAGACATTAACAGGCCATTCCAGTACTTTACATGGAAAAAATTATTTGTGAAAATGAAACATAGAAACATAGAAGTTGACGGCAGATAATGACCACAAGGCCCATCCAGTCTGCCCATTTCTTTTTCTACCTTATAAATGTGCCATCGGCCTTTGCTCTGTCAGTGGCCTATCTATTCATACTCATCTGTATTGCACCCTTATGCCTATCCCATGCCCGTTTGAAGCCCTGCACTGTATTCATAGCCACCCCTTCCTGAGGTATACCATTCCATGCATCCACCACCCTTTCTTTGAAAAAGAATTTCCTCACATTCCTCCTTAATCGGCCTCCCTCTAATCTCATGCTGTGTCCTCTTGTCCTGCTATTTTTCTTATATTTAAACATGTTAGACTCTTTCATCTTGTTAATGCCCTTAAAGTGTTTGAATGTTTCGATCATATCACCTCTCTCCCTCCTTTGCTCAAGGGTATACATATTGAACTCTGTTAATCTGTCCTCATATGTCTTCTGATGCAGTCCCTGCACCATTTTGGTTGCCCTTCTCTGGACTGCCTCAATTTGGTTAATGTCCTTGCAAAGGTGTGGCCTCCAGTACTGCACGCAGTACTCCAGATGGGGCCTAACCAGTGTCTTGTAAAGAGGGATTATTACCTCCCTCTTATGACTTGTGATACCCCTACTAATGCACCCTAACATCCCCCTAGCCTTACCTACTGCTTTAGAGGTCTGCTTGGATGATTTCAGGTCATTGGTGATGATGATGCCCAAATCTCTTTCTTCCTTTGTGACTGCCAGCAACTCCCCTCCCAGCCTATAGGTTTCTCTTCCCTACGTGCATGATTTTGCTCTTCTTTGCATTAAATCCCAGTTGCCACTCTTCTGACCATTTGGACAGGTAATAATAGCAAAACACATAACAGCAAATCAGTTTTGCCAAACACAACAACCGCACATACCAACAAGAGCAAGGGTCACAACAGCGACTCCAATAATAAAACAAATAACTAGCCAGCGCAGTCAGCACTTTAATTGATCTTTATTTCTGCTCCATTCAAAATGCAATTCAACTGCCTGGAGCTGGTTACATGCATTGGTCTTTAATATCCTGCTATGACATTTGATTAGATACTGCATTACTGCATGTTAGGTGCATTTCCTCTCACTGTACCCATAAAATGTATTTGTAATTCTCTTACTTTAGCCACTTCTGAAATGTACTTTATCTTACTTTAGCCACTTCAGCTTAACCCTCCTTTTTATGACCTGTATAGAGTGTTACCCTGTTTTAAATGGCATTTTCTACACTTAGTCTCCTACCTGCTACCAGAAATGTCTCCACCACACAGCTCTCCCTTCTGCACTTCCCACCACCTTACCTGTCTTATTTTCTCATCTCTTTGAGGCTGTATTCCCCAGTTTCCTAACTGCCACTGATCAGCAAAGGAGGGTTGCAAGGGCCCAATTCGGCATTGCCCTCCCCCCACAACTCAGGATACTGGTCGCAGCACTACAGGTACAGCTGTGCTCTACTGGCACTACACTCAAGTAACCTAACTATCACATGATGCACACACTTCACTTCCTGACATGCGGGGGGCTTCGCACCTGGCACACCCCCTACTTTAATATAATTAACTATGAGACATTCATTGTCTCTCACCAATTGGTATTATCACAAAGTCACTCAAGTTGCACCATTGCTCATGTTGCAGGTGCTGAATTTGAGTTACTCATTTTTGAGCCACTCAGTTTGAGTCTTCCATATTACGGTGTACCCATGGAAAAAGATGCAATCTGTTGTTCTCTTTATTCAGCTTTGTGACCTACTAGCAAAGGTAAGTATTTTATTTTATTTCATTTTTTTGACTGGGGAGGGGTTGTAACCACTTTATTTCTCACCATTTTTTCTTACTGTTTTTCTGTCTTCAGATATTATCACTAGGGTGATGAAAACATGTTGCTGCATACTGTAGGTCTAGCCAATATCTGTTTTTTAGAATTTAGTAATTTATCCAACCATGGAAGGTAAGTATTTTTTTGGGGCGTGGGGGAACTGTTTTCTGTTACTGTTGCTCTACAATCAGGTAATTCTCAGCAGGTGTCTTTTGCATTGCTGCCCAGGACAAGAAGATGGTGATAGTTTGATTGCTGGAGAAGGACAGAACAGCACAAGAGACCTGTGAAGACAAGAAAAGATTATTTAGACTCTACTCAAGTACCAACTGTGGTGGCAGCTGCATGGAATAGCCACTATTGACCCCCCATCTTACCATACCTGTCACCTGTGAAGAAAAAGAGCAATTATTTTGCCTCACTCAACCACTGTGTTCGCCACACAGTATAGCAATAATTTGGCCTCACAGTATAACCATTGTTGACTCCCCATCTTGACTTCCCATCTTCTGTCACCTGTAAAGAAAAAAGAGAAATTTTTTTGCCTCACTTGGTCACTGTGATGGCTGCACAGTATAGCCGTTGTTGACTTCCCATCATACCATACTAGTCACCCATGAAAAAAGAAATTATTTTGCCTTACTTGGCCACTGTGGTGGCTGCCCAGAATAGCCATTTTCAACTCCTTGTCCTACTATACCGGCACCTGTGAAGAAAAAAGAGAAATTATTTAGCCTCCCTTTGGCCATTGTAGCATATTGTGTACCTCTGAAAAAGGAGAACAAAATATAAAAGGAAAAAAAAAATCGTAATGATACTTACCATTACATTAGTGCTACTCACCGTGCTGTGGTGCATGCACTGAGATGGTGCAGAAAGACTTTGCATAACTCTTAAATTTCAATCTTAGCAAAAGGGGGGATCCCTTCTCTTCCAGCCACTTATATAACCCATTAGGACCCCTAAGGAACACTGAGCTTGCACTGCCCCCCAGCCAATCACCTTGCCCCTCTTTCCACCTGCATCATTTTGCTCACCTGGTGACCTAATATGGCTCTTCTCTCTTCCCCTTCCCACTTTCCATGCCCCTCCCACCATCAACCTCCCTTCTTATCCATCACCCCTGCCATTTCCCTCAGGAAACCCCCTGACAATTCAGGTTGCCCTGAAATGGCAACCCCATTTGTCAGAGGGATTTTACCATGGAAATGAATATTCATAGACATATCTGTTGGGTGCTCAATTGGCAATTCATTTATTAACACATCCTTCTATACAATATCATCACCTTCCTCAAATCACCACTTCACATTATTCATAGTTACACTTTTTACAACATTCAAGTCCATTTATTTCTTGCCATTCTTCATTTGTGAGCCCATTCTCTTTCACCAGTCTTCCCGGGACCCAGATGCATGACCCAACACCCTCTTCCATTTCCTAAATCCATTTACTTTCCTTCCTGTGGTTGGATGCCAATAACCCAAGCCCCATCTTCCATTGTGCTCTGCCCTTCACCCCCCATGTTGCAGCCGTGGCAGGATGCTCTTGACCCTTGCATGTGCCTGATTACCTCCCCCTTCCCCAACCCAATCCTACCCCCCACCACTGTGGCCCTTCCCCTGCTCCCTTTTATTCCTCCATTCCACTAGCCCATCTCCAGCCTAGTGACAGATGATGGTGTTCCCCCCACCCCTTGCTTCCCATCTTACCCACCTCTCTAGGGCCCTAATTATTGGTAGGAGGGAAAAATGACATACCTACCTCTGACAGGTGCACGCCATCCTCTCGTAATACCCTGGAATGCCTGGAATGGCATAGGAGATCTCTCTGTGTGGAATGTATTTGCCCACTAATTCTGCTATCACTGAGCCCACTCTCCTGTTGAGATGCTTCCTGGCCTTCTCCACAGACCTGATGTCCCTGGCATGTCTCCAGACCCTTCTAGAGATAACGTCTGACAACTAATAGTGACTTGTGGCCGGCAGACTTTAATAATCCCCAAATCTGTCTTTATGTCCTGGAATAGTGAACCCCCCATGGTCTGTTTCCCAGATTATTCCATCCCGCATGAAGTATTAACAAGTATGGCTTAGGCCCTCTTAGTTTTTGCCCTTCTAGAACCAGTAAGAGTTGTGCCCATTTCATGCCCCGGACCCCTTTCCGTTGTATCTGTGTCTCCTCACCTCCCCCTTCCAGAGTAGCCTACCTCCCAGCATAGCTGCTGCATGCCTTTCTGCCCAGTACACAAATAAATGCCCCATGAACCAAATTTGTTTTTGCCATCTTCTGCCTGTTGGTACAAATCACATTAGCTGTTACATCAATTTCTTGACATATCTCTTATAACAGTTTGATTTCCACCTGTCCACATGCTTCACCTCCTCTTCAGAGCCCCCTTGTGCCACCATTTCTGTGGCAGCACATATTCTAAAGGAGTGTGGTGAAAATTGCTTGGGACCCTCCCACAGGAATGCTATCCCCTTTTTTAGGACACCTGTCACCTGGCAACAAGTACCCAGAGGTCCATCCCTGTGTATAAATAACTGTTTTTCCCCTTTGGGTTGAATAGTCCTGTATTCTGTCAGGGCTATCACTGCACACCAGCCCTTGCCTGGCTGTTTTTCTAGTATGACCTTGGTCCCCATGCCTGTTTGTTCTATTTTGGACCAGTGTAGCCAAATTGTTACTGTCCCCATTCCCCAATAGACTTCCTCCCATAATATCACCCCTGCTGCATCTTTTTTGCTTTTAGAGACCACTTTGCCTACTCTGAATGCTCTCCAAGTCATGATAGTAAAAACTGCCCTGAATAAGCATGCCTCATACAAGGATGAGCCAATGTGCCCAGAAACCCCAAATGTTTTACAAGCAAGTGCCTGGTAATGGTTTCCTGTCATCCCCTGGCCTTCCCCAGGTTCTCTGCCACCAGCTTTGCCCAACCCATAATGCTGCATGCCCACCCAATCCTTGCTAATTGCACAGCAGTGGTTGTGTGTGCTATTCCTGCCTCCCAATTTCTGACCACAAACTGAAGTATCTGCTTCTCCATTACGGGCTTACTTACCTCAAATCCCTCCTTCTGCTGGAACTCCTGGAAAGTGTTCCATGCCCCCTCATATGCCTTTAGTGTGTTAGCAGACCAAGAGCTCCGATACTGCAATTAGGCTCCTTCCAGCTAATTTTCCATAACTGTGGCAGCACCCATGTTTTCTGGATGGCAGCTTGTGGTACCAAAGACCTGAACCTCTCCAACTGAAGATGGGAAAGGCTATCAGCAGCTTGATTCGGAATCCCCTCAATATCCCTTGCTTTAAAAGACAGGTTGATGTTTAGGCCTAACAACACCAGCTGACGTAATACCCTGGTCACCATCTCAGTGGACCCCCTCTGCCTATTGATTACTTCTATCTCTGCTTTGTTGTTGCACCAGAAGATAATCCCCTAGTTCCTCAACTTCCTGCCCCATGTTAACATTTCTACCCATATGGGAAATATTTCCAAAAATGTGATGTCTGTTATCAGGCACTTCTGACTCTACTCTTCGGGCCAAGCCTTGGACATCCATTCCCCTTGAAAATAGGCCCCCATGCCTCGGTCCCAGAAGCATCTGTGTACAGCTATAGGTCCGTATTGTACAGCCAGTCATTCTGCCAAAATGTGACCCCATTGTACACATCCAAAAATTGTTCCCACACCTCTAAATCCTGGTGTATACCTTTTGAAATATCCACTCAGTGATGTGGTAGCTTTGTCTTCCCCATGGCCCTTGTCAACTTCCTGGTGAATGTACTCCCCAGCATTATTGCCTTGCAAGCAAAGTTTAAATGTCCCAAGAGTTGTTGTACTGTTGCTAGCAGTACCCTCCTTTTGCTCTTTACCTGTTGTAGTAATCCTTTCAACCTGAGAACCTTGTCCTGTGGTAAGTGGAACATTTCATGTTTCAGTATCAACTTCAGTGCCTAAAAAGTCTACTTTTTTGGCTGGCCCTTCTGTCTTACCTTCTGCCAAGGTACCCCTATTACCCCACACATCTCCTGAAAATCACACATCATGGATGCAGTCCCCTTTTTGCCCTTGTCCTACCAGAAGGAAGTCATCTGGGTACTGAACTACCACCTTATGCCCTTACCTCTCTTCAAACACCCATTGTAACCATATACCAAAGGCCTCAAAAGCAGCATGTGCTACCGAACAACCCATAGGCATGGCTTTGTCAAAATAGTACCCTCCTTGGAAAGTAAAACCCAGCAGATTCCAATCCTCTGGTCTAACCAGTAGTAACCGAAAAGCTGCCTCTATGTTAGTTTTTGCCAGCCAGGTCCAGTCCACAACCCTAATCAATTCTACTGCCTGGTCAAGTGTTGCGTATGATACTGCACTCTGTTCCTCTGGGGTGCTATCTTTCACCAAGGCTCCTTCCAGATAAGACAGGTGATGGATCAGAAGGAACTCCCCCACCTGCTTTTTTGGGACCAGCCCAAGGGGTGCTACCCTGACATCCTCAAAAGGGGGCTCACTGAATGGTCCCTCAATCTTGCCTGCCACTAGCTCTTTCTTGATTTTTTTACTAACTGAGTCTAGGTTTTGGGCAGACATTTTCATCTGTATCTCTTGGCAACCTAGACTGAAACCTCGTGTGAAACTCTCCCTCAAGAATCTCCCCATTTGCCCATTTGGGTATCCCCTTGTTCATTCCTGTATTATTTCAGCCTTTATGGGAGTCCTGACTAGTGGGAATCTCTGTCTGACCAACCCCCCCAACTAGTTCCCACTGTATCCTGCCCTATATGCCCCTTTCCTATTAGTGCCCCTTCCCCATCCTTTTTGAAATGAATTGCCCAGTGACCCTGCATATCCACTTCAAAAGGGCTTCTCACCATAGTTCTAAGAGCCCAATCTCTCTCCCATCACCCTGCAGCAGGACACAGGGTGCTGGCTCACACACTAGGATCAAGCATGCCTAAATTTGCAATTTGCCCATGTGCATGACGCCTTATTGTAGCCCTAGCAGGTCTTGACAATCTGGCTGTTTTCCCCCCTTCTAAGCCCTTTCCCATTGCCCCTGACCTGCTGGAAGAGTGTCCATACCCATAGGTCCGTCTGGGTGCAGTCCCATCTTAAATCACCATGTGAAGCCATTCTTTGCCAAAAAGCTTCATCTTACCTCAGCCACCCACATCCCAACTTCACCTTATAGGTGTCCTTGATAATGGTTAAATAGGCCAACAGCAGTATAGCTATGTCTGGCTGTTTTTTCAATGAAATGGCAATAAAGACCATGAAGCCAGCTTGCCAAGTGACAATATTCTTCCCCTTATAAGTTGTATCTTCTGACGTTTTCCACATTAATGACAGCACCACCATCATTCAGACTTCCCAACAGTCTCTCTCTGTTCATACTTCCTTGCCATCTCTTTGTCTACCAGTGCAAAGATATCCACATATTCCCCTTTCCATATCTTTTCTTTAATGGTCTATGGCACATGATCCACAAGAGTCATTCCTGGCATCCTGTCATTATCTTTTTTTCACTCGCTTTGCTCCCACCCCAGGGTGTGGCTCTCCCCTTTTGCCCCATTAGCTCCGATAGCCCCTCTTCCATTTTCTCCAAACCTGTTGCCCCATGTCACTTATAATGCCCTCTAGATAATCCTTCAGGATGCCATCCTTATACTGATCAACCTTCCCCTTACCATTCCTTGTATCTGGATCAACAGGTTCAGAGAGGGGCTCTGGTTCCAGTGTTTGTTCCAGTACTGGTAGCATTGGTCTCTTTCCTTTGCCCTTGACCACAGGCCCAGGTGGCATCTTGCATTTCCTGGCTGTCTCCTCTTCTTCCTCTCTCTTTTGGATTGCATCGACAAGATCAGTAATTTTTTCCATGAGAGCTGCTGCCTCTTCCCTCAGCTGTGCACCTGTCTGGGAGCTAATGTCTTGTTGGGTGCCATCCTATCAAAACTTAAACAATGTCAGAAAACCACAATGTTAAATCTCTGATCAAAATGACCCCACCCATTTGCCACCAGGAATGGTTCATTCCCACCATCATTGACTTCCTTTTCAATTTCCTCAATCTCTTTGTTGTGTTTTTTTTTTTTGCTGCAGTGCACCTGCTAGCTGGCAGTCCAAGGCCTAAGACCTGCTGTTAATCCCCCCCCAAGCCACAGCAGCTATACAGCCATTGACCAGAGCCTGGCCTTACCCCTGCTTGCTAACTATCTCCCCTTATTTACTCTATGTTTTTTTTTATATATAAGGCCATGTGTCCCTCCCATATTATCAGAGGAGGTTGTTGTGCCTGGGTACCTGCAACATCTCCCTTTAGCACCTTTGGTACTCTACACCTCGAGTCATGTAGCCCAGCTGCCATTTTACCCAACCTGGTTGTCTGCCATTTTAGTTTGCCTGGCCAGCTACCATATTGATCTGGCTACTCCTTCTTCCTTTTTTTTTAAATACCAGTCCTTCCGCCCTATATCCCCTGCAGGCCCATTAGCCCTCCTGAGGTCATAGCCTCTGTGTGTGCTCTGCTTGCCTCCTATGCCCTTGATCACCCTGGTGGCTCTTCCTCCTTCCCCCAAAATTGACTTGACTGAAAACCATTCTCCAGGCTGCCCAGGCCCAGCTTGTGGCTTGGTTCTCTATCCCCAGGCCTTGAACTTCCTTGTCCCATGTTTTGCTTGACTCCCTTCAGTTCTCGTAACCCAAGCCTCTTTGGCCCTCATCTCCTTCTCCATGCTCCCCCCTTTGTCTCAGAAAAACATTTTTTTCTTTTTTTTTTTTACAATTTGTATTGGCAGCTGCCACCATCTGATTATCTTCTCCACCTGCTTTGAGGCCTCCTTCATGTCCCAACCCTCCTTGGGACCTCTCCCCCAACCCTGTTGCTCTTGAGTACCTCCAGCCCATTGTACTAGGCCCTCTTTCAGACTGTGACCTTATGTTATCCATGGATGTGGTTCACTGCTACTTGCAGGGCTCACCAACTAACCCTTTGTTTCCTCTGTCTTCATTTTTTTCTTTTTTTTTAAACAAAAAAACACACTGATATCTGCCCCTGCCTAGCATGCCACTCTGTGGGCCTAACTCCCTGATCATGTAAAAGGCTGGTGTCCTTGCCAGCCATGAGGTAGGCCTGCAGCTGTGACATTACACGATCGGGCCCTTTTCAAAATCCTCCAAAAAACACCAACTTTATTCAAAAATAAAGCAAGGAAAACCTCTAAAATGCCGAACAAACTAGCCTGCTGCCTGATCCCCTAGTACTATGCTTCTATCTTGTTTCAAAAATGGAGTTTCTCATTTACGGGAACCCACCCACATGGTCAGGCCTGGTCCTGCCTATCGACTACGCTACCAGATGCCTGCCTTCCAAACTACTGAGTGGTATCTCTTTGCTCCCTCAAGCTCCTGAAAACCATCTAAACATTAAAAAATTACCACAACCACAGGCCCGGGGTCCTGAAGCTGACCCCCTGAGTACTGCTACAGCCTAAATCAGAAACGAGGCTAGTTAAGCCATACTGCTCCATTTTCCTTGTCCAGAATGTGCACAAAGCAATCACAGCAGCATGTAGAGAAAGAATGGGGTTGTCTGCTTTCAAAAAATGAACTCCAACTTACAAGTGCCATCCAGATGGCTGTAGGCGACCCCTTTCACACAATGTCAGCCACTAAGCTGGACAAAATGCTGCAAATAATACCGCCCATAATAATACTTTAAGCAAGGAAATACCTGCAGAGGCTAGAATCATGTGGGACACTGCAGCAGCTGCTGTACCTTGAACTCCCATAGCCTGAGCCTTAACCCCGCTACTGTTACAGCTTCAAAATGTATAACATAAAACAAAACCTGCAAATAACATATGCTGCACCTTTTGAAACCACATTTGGACCACAGTAATCAAAAGGGTGCCTGCAGTGGTGGTTATTCCTGCCAAGATTCATGAAAAACATTTTGTACAGGCCATCCCTCCCTAAAAAGCCTATCTAGTCTTACCTTATTTGATCACAACCTAAAGAATGTGCTGCCAATTGATGTGTTAGGAACTACTTAAATTTCAATATTAGCAAAAGAAAGGGGATCCCTTCTCTTGCAGCCACTTATATAGCCCATAAGGGTCCCTAAGGACCCCTGAGCTTGCTCTGCCCCAGCCAAGCACTTTGCCCCCTTCCCACCTGCATTATTTTGCTCACCTAGTGACCTCATCTGGCTCCTCTCCCTCCCCTTCCCTCCCCAAGTCCCTCCTACCATCCCTCCCTACTTACCCAAGACCCCAGCCATGTCCCTTAGGAAACCCCCTGACAATTCAGGTTGCCCTGAAATGGCAACCCCACTTATTAAGCCTCCCTTTGGCCACCATAGCACACTGTGCACATGTGAAAAAGGAGAACAAAAAATAAAATAAAAAAAAAAGAAAATCGTAATGATACTTACTATTACATTAGTGCTACTGGCTGTGCTGTGGTGCATGCCACCGAGATGGGCAGGAAGACTTTGCATAACTCCTTTCTGTTTATTGAGGGCTGTTTGGCTTTGTGACTGCCTTTGGCAGTCATCCCTGTGAATGGTGAAACCGGCAGGGAGACAAAAGGAAAGAAAGAAAAACATTTTATTGTCTTTCTGAGTAATGAAGGCCTTTTGGGCTCTTTGAAGCCAAGGACTGGAGTCAACCACATCCACGTGACTGAGAGAGAGATAAGGACAAATAAAACGTGTTGCCTTCAGAATCATTGACTACTACTGTGTTACTATCAAAGTTGTCACATTTCAGATTTGAAACATTTCTGAGTCTGGCTTTCATTGTTATAGAATCTTCTGTTTGATACCACTTAAATCTGGGGTACAACCACGTTTGTTGAAATGGGGCTTCAACTGCATTCTTGTTTGTACTGCATATACCTGCAGAAAGAGTGTCTCCAGGGCTGACATGATACATGCTTTGAATGTCTGGTGTCTCATTCTTTAGAAGACTGGGATTTGTAGTATGGTC
The DNA here is from genome assembly GCA_016271365.2 of Neoceratodus forsteri. Lineage (NCBI taxonomy): Eukaryota > Metazoa > Chordata > Ceratodontiformes > Ceratodontidae > Neoceratodus > Neoceratodus forsteri. Next base: position 940,557,406 of record CM028131.1, read on the forward strand.
TGTGGTTCAGCACAGAATTACTATTCTAACAGTGGCATGAAAATACTATCATTCAAAGCAATTCATTTTTTTCATACTAGCCAAACAAAAACCCCAAACTGATTTATTTATTAAAAAAAAGGCAACTTAAACCATTTTTTGTGAAAAATATTAAACATAGGTGGCAGGGTGGAACGCGTTACCAGCAGAGGTAGTAGCCTGTAAAACAGTGGACTGCTTCAAAGGGGCTGGGACAGGGCAAGAGGAATCATAAAGGGAGGGGTGAGGGGAGGGGCAGCTAAAATAGGGCTGCTAGCTACAAAATTAAGCAGACTCGAGCAGACCGAATGGCCTTTTTTCTGCTGGCAGATGTCGTATGTTCGTATATCAACACCAAATTATGTAGCCATACTTTTTATAAGCAGTTTGTCAAGTGATTTTGTACTATAAATCAATATTTCTAATGCAAATAAAAAGAAAAAAAGAAATTCATAATTATACTTACAGTTATGTTAGTGCTGCTGGTTGTGCTGTTTACTGGCTAGTGTGTGCCACTGAAATGTTTTAGGAACAGTCATTGCGTAACTCCTCTCTAGTGCAGTTGGGCTTTGCGACTGCTTTTGGCAGTCATCCATGACTGAGAATTGTGAAAGCTGCAGGGAGACAAAAGGAAAGAAAAAAATTGTAATGTCTTTCTGAGTAATTTGGAATGCTTTTCATCCTCTATGAGACCGAGGACTGGTGTCACCCCACCTGCCATGAGAATAAGGATGGCGAACAACAGTAAAAGTGACTTACCATCACAGTAGACAAAAATAGGCCTTGCTGGGGCTGAGGTTTTGCTGCCTTGATTAGCTGGCTGGCTGGAGGGTCAGCTTGCGTATCCTCCTGTCATAGAGTTCCAGATTGGACACTGCTGCAATAGACTTATGATGGTATTGTTGAATCAGTCTGCAAGGAAGGCAGTAACCAGAAACCCATGCCAAGCTCCAGGCAAACAGAAAATCATAGGCAAACACAAAGTCCATGGTAAGGCTCCACAGGTTAAAAGAACCACTCCGGGTTTGAAGATTTTTAAAGATAATTATTGAAGCGGGATCAAGATACTAGCACTCCCTACATGCCAAGCAATTTTGAACAGCACCCTGTTCTTTCACAAGGCATGAGGAGTCTAACACCTGTTCCCAATTTTAAAGCAAACACTTAAAGGCATATACACATAAATAATCATATGAAAGGTAAAAAACTGAGTTACAATTGCTACTAAAAACATAGAAACATGAAATAGAATAAAATAACATAACCTCCTCCTGTTTATGCTTGTTATCTTGGCTCATTTATAGATTTTTAGTGCTTAATGAGAAAGAAAATGGTAAGACTATGAGATGGAAGTTGATTAAATTGGAATGTTGTGATCCCTGGCTTTTGCTATAAGTATTCAGATTCATTGATTTCAACCAGATACTCAATATGTTTCCAATGTAGAAGCCATCTCCGTGAATGTTTTAGTACTTTGTTGCAGCTTGTGTTATTATCATCAGATGAAAATGAAATCAATATACTGAACTGTGTTGTTTTGACTTTAAACAATTATGGCTAGTCTATATCTACTGAACTTCACATATGATAATGCTAATATTCTGACAGCAACTCCTTTGAATGAGTTGCCCTCCACCCACACACATAATCATTTAGCCACATCTGATAATCACATGTATAATGCATTTTTAACAATATTTACAAATAGTACATGTTTGAAATAGAGTTTGGAATTAATGTAACTATTTCCAAATAACTAAATTGCTAGAACAATGAAGATTTTTGAAGATATTTTTGCAAAATGAACTCCCTGCCAGCATGACCTAGTACTTTACTCTGCCTCTAAGTCCATAACTAAACTAAACCAACAATTATCTCCTGCCTTTCAGTGCCTCCAATCCTGATTCTCCTCCAACTACCTAATCTTAAACCTATTGAAGACCCAGGCCTTCCTATTTGGATCCTCTAGATGGGTACCGACCGTGGCCCCTCAGTTTCTGGTCCATGGCTGCAATGGGTCTCCTGTCTCTAACACTTTATCTTTCAAATACCTTGGGGTAATGCTTGACCCTGCTTTTGATTTTGCTGCACATGTCAATGAGGCCTGTCGCTCTGTTATCTCTAAGATTGGTGCTGCATACAGAGTGCGCCACTCACTAACTCCTTCCGCTAGGACTGCTGTGGCTAGAGGTGTGTTACTTCCGCAACTGCTTTATACTCTCCCAGTCCTCTCTCATACCAATGCCGTGATTCTCTGTAAATGGGACATTATGTACAACATCTGTAGATTCACCTTATCTACCCCATGTCTGACCCACCACTGCTGACTTTACTCTGCCTTAAACTGGCTGTCTCCCAATACCCTTAGATCTTATGCACTTGGTTGTTTTATTGACTCTTTAACTCAAACACCTTACCCTGCTGCTCTGGGTGCCATGCTTACCCCTGTCTCCCACTCTCATGCCCTCAGGTCCTCTGCCTTTCCCTTGCTTGCTGTTCAGCCTGCTCCACCAAAATGGGTGAGCAGGCATTCTCATATTTTGCTCCTCGGTTCTGGAACTCACTCCCCCCTCTTGTGAAAAACTCCTCATCTCACCTAGCTTTTAAACATGCTCTTTTTTCCCACCTTAATGTTCCTGGCTACTGTGACTGCACTTAAGGTTTTGTGGGGCCTTCTGCTTGCCTCCATCTGCTCTCTTGCCAATTTATGTTTTACTAGTGTGTACATGTGCCTGCTTGTCTCCTGTTAATGTTATATGTGGGACTACTGACTTGTGTACTGGATTAAGTTCTACAACAATTGGTTTGACTGCTCTAACCTGTAGTATTACTTGCTGTTAATTTCATGCTGTTTTTTATGCAGTTTGAATAGTTAGCTCTGACTGTTATTTCAGCTTTTGTACCTCATTGTTGTTATTGTTGTCTTTTCCGCATTTACTGTAACTGTAGAATCCCAGGTCGTGCCTGAAAATAGGCAGGTTTCTTGCCTAGCACACTTACCCGGTCATCAAAGGCTAATAAATAAATAACCAGTCTACCCAAGATCTCACAATTCAAACAGGCCCTCAGAGCTAATATTAACCAGAACTCAGCTTGCCGTTGCTTTGACCCAACCTGAACAGAGGTGGTATTAACATTTCCTGAGCATACTTGTTATATGCTATTACTTGATCTTCCCTCAAATGTGTTAATTATGCTTTATAACAGTATGTCACAATGTTACCTTAACATACTGCATATGGGTTATTTATTTGTATTATAGTGTACCATACTTATTTTGTATACCTTAGGTAACCAACAGTATCCATGAAACAAGGCTCCACTTGAGGTGACAAATAAGAATTTGTATTGTATTTGTACTCTGTAATGTCTACTGTATTGTTCACATATTACATGGAACGTTTGCAAAAAACAGTTTGTACTCAAAGGTTGATTCTGATTATTTTCTATAAACAATAAATCAAAACACCTTCAATTGTCTCCCATTTTTTTTATTTATTATTTATAGTTGTTTCACATTGTTGAAAATAGTTAAGTGCATTGCTCCTGGATATCGTAATGTAGATGGTTGTGTGGAGGCTTTTATATGTTTCTAAAAGCTAAATAAATGTATGAAGTGTGGAAGTTTTGTGAAAAGGATTCTAAGTGGAAGACAACTGACAGAATTATAACTTGCGAGGATCACTTTGACATCCATAACATTGAGCCAAAATGTGTATTTTGTGTTAAAGTTGAAGCAAAATGCATTTTTTCAAAAAGCCTCCTGAAGATCAGCATATAGACAAATCAACCTGCAACTATCATAGATTTCTGCGGATTATGTGAGGAATTTTTGGGTACCAACGTTCCAATTGAAAAAGAAAAAAGATCAACTTGCAGAGATTTGTTCCTAATAAAAAGTTACAATGTTAAACCTTGCAGAATTTTGTTTTTCTAGCAGCAACTAAAATCATGGTCAAAAGTTAAATTCCAAAAAATGGATGTACTGGGAGCAAAGATGGAAGTTGCATGAGATAATCATAATGGAATAGTAACTTGGAGGCTTGTTGTTTATGGTGGGTGGATTTGTAATTTACATATGGTATTCAATGAGTGGGGATCTATGATTTTTGCAGCACTGTAACAGAAGCCACTTAATTGTAATGTGGATAACTGGGATATCCATTTTGTGGGGACATCCCGCCAGACACCTATTAGATGGCCATTAATTTCTATGGCATCCCCATCTGTTTATTAGGGATGAGGATGCTGGATTAGTGGGATGATTCAGTCCCACTCAATGACATTAACGGGCCTTTAGCCCCTATTTCCTGGCTGGTGTAACTGTCCTCAGCCCTTGAGCCTGACTGCTGCCATAAATGGATGGCTGAGTGTCTGCTGAAAATATGTGAATATACTGTGAATAACAGACAGCCTCCTCTGCATATCCTTCAATTAATTTCGTAGTTCAAAGGTTCCCAATTCACCCACCCCATAGTTGTTACTAAGGTACATTTTAAACATATAGGAGTGAAGAAAGGTGTTAAGCCCATGATTGCTCCTTTTATTCAACAATAATATGAGACAGTATATCCCTGCAATATATACAAATCAAGTTTATGTTTAAATTCTTGTTTAATCCTTTTGCTGCTTCCTCCCGATTCTCTCTATTAAAAACCCTCCAAACTCAAGGTAAGTGAGAACTCACAGCAGCAACAAAGCAGGTTTTGCAGGCACGTGATCAGCCATGCAAGATAGACTCACACATTTTCCTGAGCCCAGGAGCAGACTGATGGTTAATGGTTTGCGATGGCTAGAGATAGACATTGCTGGGTGCCAAACTTAGTTTCTGACTGTCAGTGCCACTTACAAAGCTGCATTTTAATCTTACACCTGTAAGAAGACCAAAAACTCATGAGTGAAATGTCCCAGCACCCCAGCGATCCAGTAAAAGGAGAGAGAACCAATGCAGTTCTCCAAAGCCAGTTTTAGGTGGATTTCTGGAGAAAAGTGGCACCTCATAGAAGCAATCTTGGAAGGCATTATCTGAAGAGTTCTAAGAAAGTGCAGATTAAAGCATATGTGAAAACCTAAGGAAGGTCAGCAGCTTATAGCTTTCTGGAAGACCATGTAAAGTCACCATGCATTGGTGAATATCAGAGGGCAGAACTCTTGTGAACTCTTCATAAGCATTTTCATTAAGCAGTTGGAGTTTGCTTTGATTTTTTCTATACCCTTTATCACTAGACAACTAGCCAAAGAGGTAGCACTTTTTTTTACTTGAAAGCTGGAATTTTTATGTTATTGTTCCTATGGGTAGGAAGACTCAGTTTACAACAGCAGCCTGCACTTAACGCTACACTAGCCCATGGGCTGCCCTTTTGCCAGTGTGTTAGAACACCATATTTTTTACATGTTTGTAACATGAAAAACTGCTTATTCAGTTTTTTTAAATAGTCTGGTTGATCTTAAACTTTAAGACGAAATCATGAAGTGTTAAAATTCTGCTTGTGTGTGAGCTGCTGCACAATATTTGAGCTGAATGATCATTTAAATTTGCCACAGCTTTGTTTTGAATGGTGCTTGAGCATACAACTTTTCATTTTTTCTGCCTTGATTATGATAATTGCTGATGCATTTTGCCCTCATATATAAGTAGAGGACACCTTTGTTTTTAATGTTTGTATTCAGGGAAATAGATATTATTCTTATTGCAAAGCATTTCTTGATGTAGTATCGTATAAGTGTTCTAATTATTTTATTTCATTTATTTTATCAGCTCTTTGTGTGGAAATGCATACTAGAAACAGTTGTCAGTTAATTGGTTCTGAGCAGATTAAAGCAAACAAAAAAACATCAAGGGGATAAAATAAATCTTTATTCGCATAAGACATCTACCCGAGTTTTTAAGACACCTCAAACTACGAATAAGTATTAGAACATAAAAAAGTTTCTTCCTCCAATAAAATATGGAGGATATTTTAGTCCATACAGGGTCTGAAAAGTTGTCACCAGAGGTATTGGCTTTTTTTAAGCGACTCAGTTATTAGTGAAGATTCTTTCCCTGTACATAATGTAATAATCAATTTAAGCAATGAAGAACAGAAGGAGGGGCTTTATGAGGTATGGAGTTTGGATAATATTAAGCTCCTCACTTGTTCTAGAAACAAAAAAGAGATAAGAGTTAACAAGGAGTACTCATTATTGACCCCCCTACAAGAACCTATTACTACATTCCTGGAAAAGAAGCCAAGTATACACATGGCAGCAAATGGGCCAATTATTACTCAAGCAGAAATACATTTGTGGAACCCTGACAAAATAAGTGATCTAATTGTATTAACCTCACCTACATTAGCTATTGATACTAATAAGTCCACCTATGGCACAAAAAGCAGATTGAATTTTCTTAGTCTTCTTACTGTAGATCTTATTATGAGTGGTGCTGTTGAAAATGCTTTGAATAGTCAGAATCCTGGCATTTCCTAAATATGTACAGAAGGGCTGTCCAACCTTTTTTGTTCGGTCAGCAACTTTTGAACTTAGAGACCATGAGGAGAGCAACATCGCCATGCGTGACATCCAATGCATCATGCACACAACATATTACCTCCATGTTTTCATTTTTACATGTATATACATAATAATATACATAATAACACTATTAGGCAGTAATCATTTATAATAAAGTTGTATTCAATATTTTTGAAAATCATGTTGAGTTCAGAAATAAATATCCATATAATCTTATCATATTGTTATCTTTTTTAATGTGAGCTCTGACACTGCATGTTGTCAGCCAACTTCATGTAATTTGGAGTGTAGTGAGTTACAGCCATTCTTATACAATCATTCAAGTGGTCATCAGTTAAATGTGATCTCAATTTAGATTTTAAAATTTTCATAGCAGAAAATCCCATTTCACTGAGGTAGGTAGATCCAGAGCACACTGTTAATTTAAGAAACAACTGTTTTAACAGAGAAAATCTGTGCTCACCAATTAATTTCCAGAAGTCTACATTATTACATCTGGCCTATAATTGAACATCTGCATGCAGGTCAATGATTTCAATTCCAAGCAGTGAAGAACTGAGTTTGAATACATTTGATATTTAATTTGCTGTTCTGCTTACATCAGTGACTGTAAACGGGCTAGTAATGAAAGTTGCAACTGGCTTTTATTTTTTTTAAATTCTGCACATCTTCTGCCAAAGTCCCTGGCTATCCTGTCCAGGTGAGCTGCATACTTTGTGCTATCAAATTCCATTCCTTCTTCAACTTTATTTTCTAGACTAGGAAAACGTTGAAAGCTGCTTTGCAGGAGCTGGTTCATCCACATTTCTAGCTTCATTTGAAATGCATTTACTGATCCTATCATCTGAATCACTGCTTTCCCTTCACCCTGTAATTCTAAATTAAGCAAATTAAGCTTCTGTGTTAGATCAGTTAAAAATGCCAAATCACTCAGTCACACAGGATCAGTAAGTTCTTTGAAGCTATCCCCTCTTGATTCTAAAAAAGGGGAAATTTCTGGAAGGAGATCCTGAAATCATTTCAAAACTTTCCCTTTGCTTAGCCACCTAAACTCAGTGTGCAAAAGTAAACAGATGTACTCTGCATCAAGTTATTCTAAAAGAGTATTAAACTACCTGTGCTATAGTGGCCTGGCTCTGATTGAATTAACAGGTTTTAACACCACACTCATAACATGCTGACAATAACTTTTGTGCATAATGATTGCTGGTGAATAATACAATGGTAGCTTATGAATTCTGGGAGGCAAGAATCTTTTCTGCATAGTGATAAAAAACCTACATGTACACCTAACATTAAGGTGGCACCATCAGTTGCAATTGCAACTAATATATGCAGTGGCACATTCATTGATTCAATGCATAATTTAAATTGCTTAAAAATGTCTTCCCCACAAGTTTTGCCTTTTATGGGGATCATGTTCAACAGTTCCTCTTCACAATTTACATCAGGAAACACCATTCTAACAAAAACAATTAATTGAGCTGTGTCAGTCACATCATTTGATTCATCCAGCTGTAAATTGAAGAACTGGCAGGAAGCTACAGTAAATCACTTTTTAAGTTTGCCTCAACATCAGATGACATGGCTTATATCCTTCTAGCAACAGTGTTTCTTGAAAGATGCACATCTTTAAATGCACTGATAATTTCAGATTAATTTTTATAATCAGCAAATAATGTGTTTCCTGCTGCAATCAAACATTCTTTCACTATGTCCTCATCTTTAAACTTTTTTTTTCTTTTGGGCCATTAGTTTAGCTATCTTGAATGAAGCTATAGTAGCAGCTTTTGATTTAATAGCAGACTTTGTGAAACTTAATTGTTGGGCATTCAGAGCTGCTTTCAGCTCTTGTAATTTGACTTGTCTGAGTTTAGTATGCTGAGGATAATCAGTATCACATTTTTTGTGAGTCATCTCAAAGTAGCATTCGAAATTACACTTCTTCCCCACAGACTTGATGGCATGACAAATCAGGCAAATACATTTGCCATTATGATTAATGAAGAAATATTTCTCCTCCTACTCAGTTCTGAAATTGTAGGAGTAGATTATTTGTTTTTTTTAGGTGGTTTACTCTAAGCCATTGGTATCTTTGAATAGTGAAAAGAAAGGAAATTAATATATAGCTACGTGACCCCCAAACCCAGCAAGACAGCACAATTACTTATTACACCTGCTCCCCCACCTACAATGGAACACTGTCCAATTGCAGAAATTTTTAAAAGACTGTCCTTTTAGAAACGATGCTGAATTAAATGTAGTCTTACTTTGAGTGAGGATGACTGGTGATTCTGCCAGCCAGCCAGTGGATCAGGAAAATGAAATGCAGTCAGCTCTTTAGTGCAGAAATGTGATTGAACCAGTTCCTGCAAACAGCACTACAGCTAGGACAGATAGGACAGCCTTCAGAGTGCAAATAACAGACCCAAGAAAGATTTGATCCATCGTGTACATATTAGCAGCATCACCACAGAAGCAACAAACGAGGGACAATTGAAGAAGTTGGATATCACCTGATAGCTGCTTAAAGCTCATCATCAGCATTCTTGTGCAGTTTCATGTCAGAATGCTAATTGCGGTAACTGCAGTGATTAGGAACAATAGGAAACCTAGCATACAGCTTAAAATAGGTGATAATTAAACTTCGCAGCTTCTTTAGCAACAGCATGGAACTTCATTAAAGTGGTGGCATGCTAACTCAGTTAAAATTTGAGCAGGTTCATATTTAAAAGAAAATGCAGTTCCTGGGCACGATCATGAAAAAAAAGCATTTTTAAAGTGGAACCGTGAGCAATACTTAAAGGCTTGATGAGCAACATGTTGCTTGCAAGCCACGCACTGGACAAGCCTGATGTACAGTATGACCTTAAAGACTGAGATTTTTTAAATTAAAAGTTGTTTTGATCAACAGATTTCACTTTTAAATTTGGTCTTCTATAACCTTCATACTCTGGGGAGCTCTAATAGATTGTTCTCATAGTAATACCTGTTAAACTGGTAGAACAAAAAAAAAGTTTTAAGAAAGGAGCAAAAAAGACAAAAATGAAAAAAAAAGGTAAGGAAGAAAATTAAGGAAGGTAATACTGACAAAGAATTAAATTATGATGAAGGCCAAGAGAAGAAAACCCCAAAGAATCAGGTAGACTAACAAAAAACACATTGCAGTCTACTCAAGATTCGAAATTCATGCGAGTAGAACGTTTTGTAAAAAATAGGGAATGAAAGCAACCATCTATTATAAAATCCCCTCCTCAAGATAGTACTAAGGTCCTGCAATGTGAGCCATCCCCCTACTAATTTACAAAGGGGAAATTGATTTAGATGACAAAAGAACACATTATTGCTAAATGGCAAGGAAATGGGACATAGAATCACTGGATTTTATAAGAAGGATTTAAAGACAATAAATGTTTATTTGACCTTATGCATCATTTGATGGTAACAGAGCTTGGTATTTATTGCTCTAAAAAGATATCCTGTTTGCTTGGAGAGACACAAGTGCATCAGAGGCTCCAGCGTTTGCCTTTATTAACAAATTGGGGGATTTCCAAAGTCATGTGGGCTTCAGTGAAGTGACTGCCTGAACTCAGTTTGACTATTAGTACTTTAATCTCATGGGAATGCATTATAAATGCTGTTCTGAAAGACAATAACCCAAGCTCAGTGATGTTTGACAAGAAAGGCATACCGGAGTAGATTGGTTCCTTTGACTGGAAACCTTGGAGGCCTCCTGGGAAGTCTAAGGGAAAAGAGTGGAGTCCCAAAATATAATACTGGGGCTATTTTGACATTTTAAAATATAGTACTGGGTCTGTTTTAAAGATCTAACAGATGAGGTATTCATTGGGGAACTTGCTAAGATAGACTTATCGCCCCTTTATGAACAAACATCAGCTGAAGATGCAACAAACCTGTTTAAGCAGTACTTACTTAGTACAATAAATGACTTTGCACCAATTAAAAAGCAAAGACAAAGAGAAGACTGACTACAGTGGCTAAACAAAAATCTGCTTAAAATAATTAGAGCAAGGAATCCACAGTGGAAATTTTTTTAAAAAAGGCAGGTCTTGCAAGTGACTTAAATGCTTATTGGAAACTTCAAAATGCCTGTAAATGTGAGCTTAAAAAGGACAAGAAGACATGTTACAAAACAAAGCAGGTGAGGGGCTTATCTAATCCATGACTCTTTTGGTACTCATTTATGGATCTTTAACCACCTCCTAAAACACATTAATACATAGCATTATGAATGAAGAACAGTTGCTGCAGGACAGCCAGGAAATACCTGAAGCCTTCAATGACTTCTTTACAATCCTGTTAAAGTAGAAATAACAAATAAATAAGAACTACACAGGAAAGAAATTGCTGATTAAAAAAGACAATGTAAAAACATTTAACTGTATGACAGTGTCTGTAAAATAAGTACAGCATTTATTGGTAAGTTTAGGAGCAAGCAAAGGGGCAGGGAAAGGTGATCTATTACCAAGATTACTGAAAGCAGGAGCCAAACAGCTGACAAAACCTATTACATTTCCCTTGAACCTGTCATTGTGGACAAATAAACTCCTAAGTTGCTGGAAAACTGCGGTTGTAACACGCATCTTTAAGTCAGGAGATAAACAGCTAGTAACAAATTACAGACCAATTTCTGTCCTCCCAGTGTTAGCAAAACTCCTTGAGAGAATATTTTTTTAAACAGTTAACAAAACACTTAGAAGAAGGAGACTTGCCTACAAAAGACCAATATGGCTTCCACATGGGGTACACCACATCAACTGCCTTGGTCAGGCTGACTACTTTGTATATGACAATACTGACAAAGGGATGCTCACAGGAGCCATTTTCATCGACCTGACCAAGGCCTTCAACCTGGTAGATCATCGCCTGCTACTAGGAAAATTAATACTCTTGAGAGTAGGATATTATACATTAAATTGGTTTAAAGACTACTTAACTAACAGAGTTCAAATGGTTAAAATTGGATCCAAGAAATTGTTGGTGAGAATCATTGACAGAGGGTACCTCAGGGTTCAGTCCTGCATCCACTCTTGTTCTCCATATTTATAAATGAATTACCAGAGATCTGTGACAAGGCATCAGTAACAATGTATGCTGACAACACAGTATTTTATTGTGCAGGTAAGACTGCAGTGGATCTGCAGGAGAACCTCCAACCCCTCCACAATGCATTGCAGACATGTTTTTTTTTTACAACAAACTGTTGCTGAATGAGAAGAAAACCAAAATAATGGCTCTTGGGACACAGAAAAATGTAGGAGAAATAGGAAACAACCTAAGAATTACAGGGTTCAATGGTTACGGGCATGAGGAGGTAGTAAGCTTTATTTACCTGCAAGTAATGTTAGACAAAACCTTGTTGTATGGTGACCACATGACAAAAGTCACGAAGAAGATAAATATTAAACTTGGGTTCTTGTACAGAAATAATAATGGCCTAACAAATGATGCTAAAAGAACCATTGCAAAGCAAGTTTTACTACATACTTTAGAATACAATTATTTACTCTTATACAGCGTGCCAGAAACAGACATTAGGAAATATGAAATTACATTTAAGAACATAATCCACTTTGCTATAGACACTGGAAGGTTGGAATACCACTGCATCATATATAGGAAATTTGACATTCTTTCTCCAGAACTTCAAACTCTAAGTTCAATCTTAGTTTTCATCTATAGAATTTTGAATACAAAAAAGCCTAGGGAACTCAGTGTAAAATTTATGGAGGTGCAAAATAATACCAAATCATTAAGAAAAACTAAACATTACAGTGAAACAAGGTGGAAATTAAAGATATCAGAGCATTCCTTTTTGAACTTTGGCCCAAAACTGGCAAACAACTTCACTGATAAGGAGTTAGATTTCCATAGAAAACCTAGCATTTTTAAAGAAACCTTGAGCGAACTTATGAATACACTGTTCCTTTGTAACTGTTTTGATGACCCTGATTCTATTGTCATAATATCCAATCATGCATTTAAATAATGCATGGAAATTTGTAAATATTGCACTATATTGACACTAGTGATGGTTCATTGCCTGTTTGTGACCTGTCTTTGTATTGTTCACCTACTGTATTCCCTCTCATTCCCTGGTGTGGCTGAAAATTGATCTAGGATCCAGTCCACTTTCCTGGTGAAATGTACTAAATAAATAAAGTACAAATATTTGGCCTAGAACTTTTGCCCTCAGACAAAAAATTATCCTTGTATCAGACAGTGCTGGTTCTTCATACAACATTTTTTGGAAACTGACATCTGTCCTAATGGTATGGTGAAAACTCAAAGACCAAATGTGAAGGATGAAGGGTCACAAATCAATATATGGGTTGGACATAAATCTCAAGCAAATAAAATTCTTAGTCATTGTAAAAGTCTTGACCAATATGGCTTACACCTAATTGATTTAGGGCAGATTTTTAATGAGAGGGAGCTTTCAAATACCCATTTCTGCCCATGAGATCCCATAGGTAACTTGCTAAGTCTAGGCCATGAAGGTTTTGTAAATAACACTGTCTTGAGCAAAAAATATAAAAGCAATTTTTTTACAGAAGTGACTAAATACATTGGTTTCTGACCATCATAATAACATTTTAAAAATCATCACTATACCCTATAAATGTTCAAGTGTTATCATGGAATATAGCTGATCTAGTCTTGAAGCTTTCAGATCCTGACTGGTTGGAGTTCATAAATAATTTTCATATTATAGTATTATAGATCTACAGGAAACATGGACTGTTAGTGCCTGTAAATTAAATGGTTTCAGGGCATTCATTCTCCAGCCTTGAAGATGCTTAAGAAGGAGAGACCAGTGTGTGTGTGTGTGTGTGTGTGGGGGGGGGGGTTGTCTTTGTAAAACTTTTACCCAAATTAAAGGATGTTAGGTTAACATAGCATAACACTAATTTTCAATTAATAAACATTGCATTTGATGATGTAAATGTCCTGATACTGAATACATACATGCCACCTAAAAATTCTAACTACTTTGGGGACAATATTTGGGATGTCAAGGAAGAGTATATACGTTTTTGTTTATTGTTTATTTTGTAGCCCCTTAGAATAACCCTGGAGCAAAATTACTGATTATAGGAGATCGTAATGCATGTATCACTGATTTCAATGCTATTAAAATATTTCACTGTGCTTGTCATATGTGAAGCTATATAGAAAATGTAAGGATACAATATTAAATGAGAATGGTCAGAAGCTAATTTCAATTTTGGAAAGCCATAATTTGATAGTAATAAATGGGTGAACTGAGTCAGGTCCTGAGTGGGATTACACTTTTTTAACTGGTACTGGTACAAGCATCATTGATTTAATTATTACACATATATGGATTTGGATATCATCAAAAATATTGAAATAATATAATTGGTTGAAAGTGATCATGTACCCTTTGTTTTAACATTGGATGCGCCTATTATATCTAAATCAGTATTGAATTATACTATAATTACACAGTCTAATATTATTAGAACTCAAAGATTACCCTTAAATCCCTTAGTTCTCCAGAATTTGGAAGCTCTGTTGTTTCGTCCAGAGAATTTTGAGTTATCAGACAGCATAATAAGAGACCCCTCAGCTCGGGAAGGCTCTGCATTGGTAGTTAAGTTGTATCAATCAAGCAATGATTGATTGATTGATTGAATAAAGCTAGAAAAAATATAATGAAAAGTTGGAAGAGGAAAATGGATATTTCCATGTAAGTATATGGGTCCAGATGTTTAACGTCATAAACACAAGGATAAGAAAGCTTTCTGGTGCATGATTGCCAAAGGCAGCAACATATTACAATTTAATTTAGTATGTGCTGTCTCAACAAATAACTGGATAAATTATTTTAAAAGTAACTTTTATGATCCTTTTACCCCTACTAGATTTTTCTCCTTGGAGAAATATTTACAATATTCTATGGTCCCCCTATCATTGTCTTTTGAAGATGTGGAAGAAGCCACCTTAAAGTGTAAATCTAATAAAGCTCCTGGTATTGCTAGACTCCCGCTGGACATATTTAAACTACGCCTAAACATCTGTGAACGCTTACTTACAAAGTTCTTTAATAAATGCTTGAAGAATTTTTTCATCCCCAAGAACTGGAAATTAAATATAATTATTCCTCTGTTTAAAAAAGGGGACCCTAAAATTCCAAAATAATTCAGACCAATTAGCCTGATTGATGTAACAGCTGAAATGTTCTCTAAAATTCTATTAAACAATTTACTTGAATGGAAGACTGGCAAGGAAATTGTGCCCTCTTTGCAGGCCAGCTTTAGAAACAACAGCCTGGATATTCAGAGCAGTTGTACATGGCACAACTCAGGCGCAAGAGTGAACTTGCGCCAAGGAGCCATATTCAGCGTACACCATTGTACAGTGCAAAATCCATTACAGCAATGTGCAACTATAATGAATGCAGGTGCAAGTGCAGGTGCATTTCCATGAATATGCAGTGCAGTGGCATATTCAAATACGAAACCATGGTGCAAGTGTTGAACAAATTGAAGTTGCTCTGAGCAGACTTTTTCCTATAAATACAGGGTTCAAGCACACAGACAACACTTGCACCAGGGGTGAGTGAGAGAGAGAGAGAGAGAGAGAGAGAGACAGACCAAGGCAGACACGGAGGGAGAGGGACAGAGGTGGCATTGGAGAGGGAGAGAGGAGCAGAGCAACTGAGTGAGAGAGAGAGACACACACACACTGACAGGCAGTGCACCCAGGTGGCACACAGCCAGCAGCAGTCAACTGTTCAGGGGGACATTGGACAGCAAGGGCCATGGACAGTGTGCCCTTCATGATGGAGGCCATAATGAGGGGTGTGAGGGGGGAAGGAGGAACAGCAAAGTGGGTGAGGAAGGGACCATCGGCAGTATGCCTGACACAGGTGGCACCGTGCCTGCATCACTTTTGAGAATTACAGCAACACAGAGATTGTGGGCCAGCACCACCTGAACAGGACCATTCTGAGGCAGCTCTGTGAGCTGTGCAGTGAGGAGATGTAGGCACCACCAGACTGAGCCACACCATGTCCGTGGAGACAAAGGTGACAGCTGTCATGTGCATGCTCACCACGGGCACCTTCCAGAGACCAAGAGGGGACACCACAGGCTTAACCCAGCTGGTCATGTAACGCCTTCTTACACACTTCCTCATTGCTCTGCTGCCACATGCTTCAGATTTCAAACATTTCCCCTGCACACAGGTGGAGTGTACAGCATCCATGCAGGACTTCCACAGGGTTTCAAGTATGCCTGGCATGATTGGGGCCATTGACTGCATCCATGTGGCCATCCACATGTCACCTGGCCCCAAGGGTGTCACATATACTAACCAGATGGGGAGCCCCAGCATCAACTGCCAGGTAGTGTGCAATGCCATAGGGCATATCACCAATGTCTGCACCACACACCCTGGGAGTGCACATGGTGCATTCATCTGGCACAGCTCTGCACTGTAACATAGGCTTGAACATGGGGACATTCCCATGGGCCACCTAGTGGGTGAGTATTGAATTGGCAAGGGTCGATGGGCAGAGCAGTCCTTGGAATGAGGGAGGGCAGGGTGTGCATGTTGGTGTGGGTGCCAGGGATAGTCAAGGGGCACAGCACAGAATAGCAGAGGGCTAATCATGTCATTAACCACACTGTAGACAGTACATATGTACTGAGGCCCTGGCTGCTCACCCCTAACGGTACCCATTGTCCCCAGCAGAGGAACACTACAATGAGGCACACGCCAGCATGTACAGCATCATCAAGCATGTTTTTGGCATGCTGAAAGCACATTTCCATTGCCTAGACAGGTCAGGCTGTGCCCTACAGTACAGCCTCTCAAAAGCCTGTGGCCTATTCCTGGCCTGCTACATACTGCTCAACATGGACATTGACTGTGGGATAGCTGTTGAGGCTGATGAGGGCAACAATAGTAGGGATGACAGAGGCAATGGGCTGGAGGGTGGTGGACAGCCAACCCTGCCAGGGAGGAACCCTGGCTGCTACAGCAGGTGTGATGCCACCAGAACACCATTGCACAGGAGCACTATGGTGCACACAGGTATGTGGTGCGATACACCTACATGGGCCACACAAACAGGTACAACTCACAAGAAGGGACATGCATGGTAATGGGCATGCACACACAGAGGCATGATGCAGAGGCAGGGGGGTCAGTGGCAAACAATCACACTCACACACACACACACACACACACACATATACATACACACATGCACACATGCGTGCACACACACACACACACACACACACACACACAGGCATTGGTATGTGATGTGGATCAGATGCATTGCACCAGTGCACAGGTGCAACCTGTGCTAACCTGCCCTCATCAAGCTCATGCCACACGGTCCAGTGGCAGGGCAAGCATGCACACATGCATAATGTGGTGTGACACACAGGCACCACACCAGTGGTAGGCACACACACCACCCATGTGCGCACGGGGCAGCAGCTGCAGACTGCAGTCAGGGTGGCCCACACATAAGGTCTGCTGCACAGAACCATGGCCACAATGGCCACAGGGGTGACCGCGCAAGGGCCGATCGGCAGCCACAGGCTACACATCAGCCATGAGGTGTTTGTTACTGCCCCCCAGAGGTTGAACCATGGGACTGTGATCATGTCCATGTGGGGGTGCGCAGGCACCCAAACATGCCTGGGATGCCTACATCAGGGTCCAACGTTGACTGTTATGGGGTCACCCAACACCGGGTATGTGGGGTGGACAGCACACTGCAGGGGGTCATCTGTGTACAGCCACACCCTGTGGCAACCAGCATTGCAAAGCCATCCATGATCACAGAGGCAATGCAATCCAGGGATGGAGTCATGGCCCCCTGCATGTGCTGCAACCCCACTAGGATCTGTGCAGTGCCTCTTTCCTGCTGCTCAGCTAACTGGTGCACCTCTGCACACAGTGCATGCACCCCAGTGGCAAGCAGCACCTGATGCTGAACAGACACCTGCAGCAGATGGATGTGCTCAGCCTGCCAGTCAGCATCCTGGGGCTCCTGGGTGGGACACCGATCCTCAAGTGGTGACCAGCCATGCTGCACAGCCCCCCCTCTGGTGGATACTGCACAGTGGGGTCTGCAGTGGGAATGGGTATAGCAGGAGCACAGACAGTGGACCCTGCATCCGGCTGCCCAGTGGTACCTGCAGCCTGTTGCTGTCACCCATTCAGCTACTGTACACTGCCCAGTGCCTGTGTGGCCACACCACCACTGCCACAGGGCACATCTGTGGCAGCTCACACTGCTGCACATGCAGTGGTAGTAGGCAGCTGTTCTTCCACAGGCAGAGTGCTGGACATGGTGCCTGTGTCAGCTGTCAGAAGGGTGACACACCCACAATGTAGCCCATGCAGTTGAGGAGCTGCATGTAGTCCTCATCGGAGTCAGACCCCAACCCGATCTGTGTCTCCACAGACAAGACACCAATGCTGGCATCCTGGAGAATCACATCCAGGGCCTCATCCAACCCCAGGTACAGGCCATCTGCCTGCACCATGGTGCTGAGCTGCAGTCTGTCATGCCCCCGGATCCCAGTGGAGGTGGACGGCTGGTCCTCTGGAGCCATACCAGCATCCACGGATGCTGCCAGTGCCCCATCATCTGCATGGAGGCATCCTGGTGCTGCAAGAGGAAAAAAGGCATGTCAGTGATGCAATGCCCACATGTGCCCCCCCACACGGCCACTGCATGTGTCCTGCAGCATGGCATACATGCGGGTGTGTACACATGCACATGACATGCATGCTGGCTGCATGGATGCTAGCATGCCCCTGTATGCACCCTTCAGGCCACCAGCTGTGCATAGCTGACATACTTACCATGCAGTGATGGGCTGCCACCCATCTGGAATCCACCTCCGGGTACACTCTCCACTGTGGTGCAGCACATGGTGGCTGCCACCAACTCATCCTGTGGAGTTAGCATTGGTGCATCTGCCAGCCCCCCTCCGGTAGCAGTCCAGGATGCACGGATGGCTGCCACCATCTCTTTAATGCACCGCTTGTCCATCCCCACCATCTTCCTGCACTCCTGTGCCAACCACTGGTGGCTGTTGTGCTGGTTGATGTATGCTGCACCTCCACCCATGCACCAGCCCTGGCCTGCGGTGTGCCCAGGACACCACTCAAAAGGGTCTCCCTGTCCAGGTAGGCCTCGAACAGGACATTTGTCTTGGCCTTTGTGAAATTGTGCCTATGCTTCAGTGCAGGCCCATGCTCCACACCTCCTCATGATCCGATGTTTAACTGCCTGTGGACATGGACAGCACAGTGTGTCAGTGGCAGCATCTCCCTGGTCCACCCACCCTGCAGTGCTGCCCACCCCTAGTGAGCTGCAGCAGCAGCAGCATGCACAGCTACCTTGAAAGGATGCAATACCGGTCCACGGCCTGCTCTATTCTGTGGTGCTTGTAAGATGCAACCCATGCAAATGAGTTTTGGCCCAACAGTAATGACATGCTAATAACCCAGTGCGTCACTCCTTGGCTGATAAGCTTATTTGCCTGTGGTGTCTGAATATTATGATATTGTCCTGTGTGCAATGGGATTGCACTGGAGCAAGTCACGATGGTGCAATGAGCATGAATGTGCATTGCGTGGGCCCACAGTGCGCATGCATATCATGGCATAAATTTCACACCATGTGTGGAAAGCACAATGCAGTGGCATTGCACATGTTGTGCAAGGGCCAGCTACGTGCATGGCTGTACATGGGGTGCCGTGCCCTATTGTGCACGTGTGCAATGCTGGTCAACCCCTGGGTCAGACCTCTGACATTGTGACCCCACGTAGCCATGCCCATTCCACACATCTCCGGCACTGCATGATGTGCATGCACTGCGTATGCTCCCACTCATCATGTGGTGGGATCATGGTGTGGACATGTGCACCTCCTGCTGCCATTTTCATCCCCGACACCATGGTAGTCAACATGGTGCAGGGACGAGTACAGCATGCCCCAAACTGGACACAGGTGGAGATGGTGAACCTGGTGGCCTGTGTTGAGCCCCACAACCCCCAATGCTTTGGGCAGGTGCCCCTGCAACAGGCCAGGGTCACTGTTTGGCAGAGGATTGCTGCCAGGCTGCAGCAGAGGACCCGGGTGGCCAGGACAGGGGAGCAATGTCGCCACTGTTATGGAGACCTCCTGCAGTGGGACCCAGTGTGCCTGAGGAGACTGCAGGAACACATCGGGTGAGGAGCTGTGCCACAGCCAGGTAAGTCATCCCACGTTGCATGTGTGCCCTGATGCTATACTGTGGTGTTGGCTGGGCTGCCTGGCATGCCCTGCAGAGGGGTGCACTATCATCATGCACATCACAGTGTGGCATTGCAGCCATGAGGGACTTGTCAGGCAGGGGCACACCCTGTGCACAGGGGTGGTGTTGTGGGTGGCTGCAGTGGTTGATTCCTGATGAGTACCTGCCTTCTTTCCATTCCCAGGGCCTGAGGATCATCACCGGGCACAGGCAGCAGCTGCACAGAAGGCTGCAGCTGGCCAAGCTGGAGCAGGAATGGCACCGGCAGGGCCGCAGAGGGCAGGTAGGTACCGTCATTGTCCTTCACACTGTACATGGGTGGTGGCAGTGGAGTAGTGTGGGCATGGCTGCCTGTGCCATTACAGCTGTGTGTGTTGCACTGTGCATGGTGCATGCCACTGTGATGCATCCATTGGACATGTGTGCCAGCTGTTGGTGGGGTGGGCATGAGCCCGGTTGCCACTGTTGTTGATGTGGTGCTGCCAGTGCACTGTGTCATGTGACTGTCATTGCACAGTCAGGTGGCCATTGTGTTGCAGGGACCACCTCTGAGCAATGTCGTGGTGCACCAAGTTGCTGGCAGGCTTTGGTCCACCCCCCTGCGGGTGTCCAGTATGGGCCCTCCAGGGGTGTGTTTTCCCACTGCCTATTGTGCTCTGTGGGTGGGCATAGTTCCTTGGGACACTGCACTGATCACCTGTCCTGTCCCTTGTTATAGGTGTACAGCGGAGGAGACCTAGGCAGCCATTACATGGACGACTGCTCCGGCAGCCGATCCTCATCACCTCCACAATGATGGAGACAGTGTTCCAGATTCGACACCTGCTATGGGTGGAGAGGAGGCGGCGGTGACTATGCCAAGGGGTGGCAGGATGTGGCCACCATTAGTTTGGCCCCAGCTTTCCCCTGTTTCCCCTGCTGTACCTCCCCCTACAGTCCCCCTTCCCACTGTACAGTCCCTGTTCTGTGTCCCCTTCCCTCGCTTTACCTACCCTTTCCATGCCCCTTGATGTTGTAAATGGTTATGTTCATTAATATATATTTTTTGACTTACCTGCCTGTGTCAGTGTCTGCTTTGCAGGTGGCTTGAGGAGCCATGCTGCAGTGGCCCAGTGTCTGTCCATGTGGTGTGCATGTGTAGGGGTGCATGTTGTGCTTCTCTGGTTCACTGCTGTATGCTGTGGTGTGTCCCACTGTGGAGGTGTCTTTCCTCTCAGTTGGTGGCTATGTCTTGGGGTGCCCATGGGGCTACTGTAAGGGGTGCGTGGTAGGTATGTGCATGGTGGGGGCGTACAGCCCTGGTCATTGGTCAGGTACTGGCCGCACACTGTGTTGGGCCCTTGCTTGGCATTGTGCAACCTGTCCCATGCGGTCTGCCACACTATCTGCCTCCTGGTACATTCAGTGACTACTGTGTGGGCTTCCTGTGTGCCTGTGTGGCATGTGTGTGCTTGGCTGTATGGTCCTGGGTGTGGCCTGCTATAGTCTGGGAGGAGGGGGCATGGCCAGCAGCCTGAGGGCTGCTCCCTTGGTGGCTCTCCATTGGCTGTTGGTACCTCCTATTGCCTGCTATCTGTGCCATTGTTGTGTTCTGGGGATGGGTGTCTGGGTGCCTGTGTGCACCCTGTTGTGCCCTGTTGGTGGTGGCCTCCTGTGGCTTGTCACTGTGCTTTCCTGGCTCTGTCCCTGGGTCTGTTCTCTGTGCTGTTCCCCCCTCTGTTGCTCTGCTGCTCTACTCCCACAGTTGCACTGGAGCAACTCTTTCTGCACCATGGCGCAACTCTGTTTGCACCATGGTGCAACTCTGTCTGCTCTATGGCACAAATGTGCCATATTCAGCTGGGTTGCACTGGTGCAGTTTGGCCTGCTCAACCTCTGAATATGGCTCCTGTTGCACCATGGCATATTGGATTTGCACTGCACCAGCCTTGTGCCGGCCTTTGGTGCATTTCTGAATATCTGGGCCAACATGTCCACTATTGACCATATGTATACTTTTACTCCTTTGATCCAAAAATACGTACACAAACAGGGAATAAAACTTTATATTGCTTTTATTGATTTCACCTCCATTTCACCACCATTGACAGAGAAATACTCTTGGAAAAACTACAGACATTGGATATCCCCCTACCCTCTTGGTTCCGATAGTGCAGTTGTAGTCTCATAATACATCTTACATAAGATTAGACAGCCAGGGGAACTTTATCAAACACTTTGAGTCTAACAAATGAGTGAAACAGAGTTGTCTACTATCCTCCAAGCTATACACTATTTACATAAATAACATTTTACGTTATATTGACCATCCTGATTTTCACACCCCTAACATTAATGGTACTGTACTGTATGTCTGGCTCTCACATAAGCAGATGACGTGATTTTATTTTCCCTTTCACAGACTGGGCTACAGTGGAAACTGAACCATTTCTCCCAATTGTGCATCAGTCACAAGTTATTGATAGATTACTCTAAATCTAAAATTATGATTTTGGGGAATATGAAACATTTAAAATTCTACATTAACAACTAAAAGTTGGAAATTGTCAAGGAATATTGTTATTTAGGTGTTCCATTTGTGTCTAATGGTTTGTGATCTAAACATGTCCAGAATCAAATTAAATTAGTGAAACAAAGCCTGCAGGTCATTAAAAGGTTTAATCATATATATGGGGTACGACTGTTATTCCAGCACTGGAGGCAGCTGATGCTAATAGATATCCCATTCTGCTCTATGAATCAGAGGTGTGGGAATAATCTTTGCCCTCTTCTTCTGAAGCCCCATTTTCTCTCTTTTACTATAATTTCGTTAAAATTGGTAAGTCTTGTCCCAGACAGTTGGTTAGGGCTGAACTTGGCCCAGTGCCATTAAAGTTCTTTGCAAAATAGAGAATGTTGTGCTTGGCAGAGAACACCAGGAGGAAGAAGTGCTGTGTGACTGGACTTCTCTACTGGGACTAAAGAAGTAGAACTCTTCTACTGGGACCTTCAATTTAGGATAAAAACAAAAATAAAGTTAATGTGTTTGTCTGAGTTTGCTGAAGTGAACGGTTATCTGAAACAGTTATCTAGGTGTAAATCTCAGGTGATTGAAGGGGATTGCTATCTGTGAAATTTAATTACATGTAGAAAGATCTGTTAAGTAGGAGGAGTGGCTTAGCTAGAAGGAAGCTAGATTTAAACACTGCCCCAGATTCTGCCAGAGACTTGGCAAAGAACACCAGGAGGAAGGAGTGCTGTGTGACTGGACTTCTCTACTGGGACTATATTGCCCTACTTCCTTCCCCTCCACCCTCCCACCCAAAGCTGGTTCTACTTTTATAGGCATATGATTGACTGACAACAAGAACTTCCTGTTTGGGAGCAGGAAGTGAGTGATCACAGAGGTACCAAAGACTCACCATCTTAGATGGGCAAGAGTAGCTCTCTGACTCACCCTAGCTGCTGGAGGTCTGCCTCTGAGCAAGTAAGAGGTCTACTGAGAAATATATGCTCTTCTTTTCTCAGAACAGGATGATTAGGAGCTTAAAGGGCACAGAAGCAGTAAGTAAGTAGGGAGAGAAGAAAAAGAAACAGAAAAAAAGGGAAAGTGTAAGGATTCCAAACAACAGTTCAGGGGCCAGAAATAAGACATGATGGGAGTGGTGCAGTGCAGAGGCTGTGAAGCAGCAGTCTTCCAGGAGACGTTCTGGAGGATGTGGTGTTGTCCCATCTGCAGGCACCTCTCTGGGCTGAGGGGGGAGGTTGCTCATCTCCAGGCTGAGTTGGCCAGGATTTGTGGGACCTCCTCTTCCATCCAGGGACCATCAGGGCCACTGCCATTGCCTCAGAGGTTGCCAAGGAAAGGGAGTGGTTGGACCACAGTGGGCTCAGGGAGGGTGAAGGTGGTTGAACAGAGGTGCATCCCTCCAGCTGTACCTCTCCACAATTCCTATTCCATTCTGGCAAAGTGTGGTTCCTCCATGGAGGCACCCGCAGTGGAGACCAAGGAGGATTCTGGGAGCCTCCACAAGGGAGACCCACAGGAGGGTGACATGAGACCCCACAGGGGAAGGAGACAACTCATGGTGGGGGACTCCATTGTTAGGAAGGTAGAACTTGGGGAGAAAGGGAAGAGGGAGTTAAGATGCTTGCCTGCTGCCATGGCTTGGAAGGACAGGGAGCGAATCCTCAGGATCACCAGAGCAGCTGCACAGGGGAGGGAGCTTGATGTCATTGAATAATGCAAAGTTATTGGTTTCAATGGACTTCGCTTTCCTCATTATGAAGCGAAGTACTCAACTTCACATTGCGGTTTGCAGAGTACTCTGTAGATTCCGCATTACTCCGTGAATCACTTCATGGAGCGAATTGGGGCCACTTCGCCTACTACTACTTACAGTACTGTAACTCACATGCTGTACAGGAAGGAATGCAAATTCCTATGGCTGTACTTCCCCAAGGAGCTGAGCCTGTATCATAAAACTCCCCATTTTAAAAACTCTTATTAATGAGTACAGTGGTAGTGATTGGGTGAAGCCTGGAGAGACACTACAAAACAGGCTTACAATACATGCAAGTGACTAGTAAAAAAATTAATTTTGTCATTCGTGATGTGATCGTAAATTGTCTTTTGTGACTGCATTGTGACCGTGATGATGAAGAATGTGATTCGGTGTGAGATAACCAATATGAAACTGTATGAGAATGCTAATGCTTATGGTTGTACTTCCCTGATGAGCTGTAGCACAAACATCCCCAATTTAAAAACTCTTATTAATGAGTACAGTGTTGGGGAGGTAAAGCCTGGAGAGATTCTACAAAACAGGATTACAATACATCCAAGTAACTAGTAAAAACATTTATTTTGTGATTCATGACATGATCGGGATTCGTGAATCATAATTTGTGACTGCGTTTGTGACTGTGATGATGAAGAATGTGATTCAGTGTGAGATAACTAATACAAAACTGTATGGGAATGTGAATGCCTATGGCTGTACTTCCCCGGTGAACTGTAACATAAAACTTCCCAATTTAAAAACTCGTATTAATGAGTACAGTGGTGGGATTGTGAAGGACAGGATTACAATACATCCAAGTAACTAACTAGTAAAAACATTAATTTTGTGATTTGTGATGTTATCGTGAATCTTGACTTTATTTGTGACCATGATGATGAAGAACATGATTTGTATCGTGAGTGACTCATGATGATGGCCCTGACTTAAAAACACATATTAATGAGTACAATGTTCATTCAGAGATATGCACCACCCAGTCCAATACTCTGAAGGGAAGCCAAAGAAATAACTGTGACTTAAGTTACAGATGGAGATTGGGCCTTAAAGAGATGCAAATGCACAGACCGATTAAGATTGCGCTGTGCACTGAACAGATGCAGATGCAAAGGCACAACACCCAACCAGTGCTCACCATCAGAAATTCAAATCTGGAAAAGAATACCTTTGCCAATTGGGGCAGATTGGGGGGGCAGTGTATTGTAGTAACGGTCACTAGTACTAGTACCAGTAAAGACACCACAAAGAAATACAAAAATTACACAGCTGCAGTGGATAGCAGGTTCACATTGCTGAAATTACTATGTGGCACAATAAAATGTGTCTGATTTGATGACACGCATCACACACATACACACACACACATTAAGTAATGCGTAGCAAATTGAAAACTTCAGTAATATAGCCATGTATTTTAAACAAACTAAAATTATCCACTGCTGCACCACAACAATCAGAAAAAAATATGTCAAGAATTATTGAAAATATCACTGTGTGTAAGTTAACAGAGTTATTCAAGGAAAATATCACCAAAACAGAAAGATCTGTCTTTTTCTCCAAGTTAATCTACCTACACCACAGATACACCCCTTCCCCAGCACACAATTCTGTCTCTCATTACACAGACTGAATGTTGCACATTAACATTCAAAATCCATACACAAACAACAAATGCTCAATGATATGAGCACAGGATGGTTTCCTACAACCGATAAACTAAAGTTTCAGCAAAAAACAAATGCTCAAAAATGCTTTTTTAACAGCTTTTAGAAGGTATGAATCACAGAGAGCTCTCAGAACAGACTGCCTCCTATAGCTTTCTACACACACTACCCCGAACTGAGGCTATGCAGAACAATCTAGAGCCCATGCGACCTGCAATTCCATGAATCACTGCAAAATTCACCTTTGGAGCTTAAAAACAAGGCAAAGTGAGACAAAGTGCATCATTTTCAATGTATTTCACCTTACAAATTGGTGGAGCAGCGGTTTGGGAAGGCGGAGTAACACAAAGTAATTGTTTTCAATGGACTTCATGTTATTCATTATAATGCAAAGTACTCTGTTTAGCATTGCGTAGCACTCCGTGAATTCACCTTCACTCCATGAATCACTCCACAGAGTGAATTGAGGCCACTTCTCCCATCTCTAGATGACAGGAGACTTGAAGAGGCAGCTACTCTTTTGTGTCATCTCATCATAGATTCCTTCAGGGAAACATAGCAGCTTCACTGACCACCTTCTTCAGGTTTCCTGCTCTCTAACACCATCTCACCCCCAGATGTGCTTGTAAAATTCCTGGCCCACCTCATTTCTAGCTGATCTAATTCTATGGACACCTCAAGAAGAAAAGAGAGGTTGGTGAACTTATTTGGTCAAGATATTTACTATGCAGTGAGTTGTGGTCAATGGAAAATGCCAAAACATCTCCTCCTAGAAATGACTGTAAGACACATCACTGGTAGCACTGAAATCGTGAGTATCCTCAACCGCTTCAGACACTGTGTGTCCTAGTCAACCCTTTTGGAGCTAGAAACTGCAATGTGTGATAGCATTGTTGAGAGTGACAGCACTCTACCTGTAATCATAGACACTGACAGAAATATTGTGATGCATTTTTGCAGGGACAGTTTTGATCTTAATGTAGAAACCTCTTCTGGTGCTGGCACCACGCATTCAACTCATGGTATTGTCATGCAGGAAAAGGCAGAGGAATGCCTACCTACATCTGTGGATCTAGCCATCCCAAAAGGAAAAATAGATCTGTTAAATATGAGCCTCAACATCTTAAACCATGCTTTGTTAAGTAACATGTTGAACCAAACCGGACTGTAGTTTAGACTGCCACCTCTGTTCCAGAGATTGTGAACCAAGCTTGTGTATCAGATTTCATGTTGCTTTGCTGCAGAGGCCAGATGTATAATGGAACACAATCTGTTCCTGGGTGGAAAGGCTGGGTATCTTCCACAAGGGAAAATTCAGGATCAATGCAAAGACAAACAAATGTTGAGTACATGGCACCAATCAGCTCTTCTGTTACAGATAACTTCACTGTTCAACAGGTACTGCAGGTATCACACAATGCTAACAGAGAGGTTGGCCAACAGTACATGATTGTTACTTTTGATCTTGCTGTTGCAAAGAAGCCATATGCTATCGTGTGGCAGGATGCACACCAGTTCAGTGATGTCATTGTGTGACTTGGTGTTTTCTACACAATTTGTTCATACTTAGGAGCCCTTGGGAAATTTCTACATGGTACTGGCTTTGGTGACATCATCACTGAGTCAGAGGTGTGTGCCAGTGGCTCTATTGAAGAAGTATTGAGTGGCAAACACTACAACAGGGCCATGCAGGTGCATAAGCGTACCCTTGAGGCACTTGAACACCTTCTTTTTCAATCATTTCAAAACAGCACTGATGTACAGACATTGGTAGAAGAGGCCAAAGAAGAGGTAAAAAGGCTAGCAGAAAGACCAGAGTCTGACACATTACATGAGGTAGTTGCCAGTGACTCTTGTCACCAACTTTGCAAAAAGTACTTAAAGTTTAAAGAAAAAGTGAGACATGGCAAACTTGGGAAGACAGCACTCTTTTGGATTCAGTACATGGACAGAATCTGGTTGGTGCTTAGATTTCTGCATGCTACCAAGGAGAACAAATCTGGCCTGCACCTAGCGTGTGTTGAACAACTTTGCCCTGTGCTTTTTAGCCTGGATCACCAAAACTACACAAGGTATCTATCTGCTGATTTTCAGACACTTCTGAACCTAGAGCATATTCATCCTAGAGCTCATATCTTGCTGCAGAATGGGGGGTTCAGTGTCTAGATCCGATGTGCCAGCATCAAGAAATGCTGTTGATCTGACCATTAGACAATCAATTGACATGCCAAGTCCAGTGGAGGTACTGTTGGATTCAGCAGGAATTATCCAGCCTATTACCGGTGGTGTGAAACAAGGCATGCCCATACAAGCTATGTGACTGCAGGAATGGTAGACTCAGAGGAGTCCTTTCACAAAGATGCTAAGCCTACAGAGATGGCACACAATGAGAAGGAGGTACAGAAGCTGATCAATTCATTCAGAAACTTCATCAATCCTTTTGTGATAGAAGTCAAAAAGGCACTATTCTGTCTCTCATCAGGTGCACGAGCCCCTGAAGATGTTGAAAATGACTTGCTCAGTGCTGAAAAATCTGGAAAAGAAGCATTTCAACAATTTGTGGAGACAAGGCTTGTTGACAAAACAGTTCCCTTTCATGCACTCTTGAAAAAGCAGTCATTAAAGACATTTGCTTCCCTTCAGCAGTCAAAGAAACTCAGATCCTCTCAAAAGAAGATTTTTCAGGTGACTGCACAAAGAAACCTCTTTGGGCAACTGCTAATGCTTTCAGAACAGAACAACCTTAGCATGGAAAAGGCTTTCTTGCATCCATTAAGTCCACTTTCATGGTCATTAACAACTTCAGATGGTCTACCAGTGAAGACAGGGAAGTCCACTCTTCTTCACAAACTTGAAGATGAGACAGCACTCAGTACCATGTATTGGGATGAAGACAAAGTTTACATCTGTGATGGCAGTTCGCTTATTCAGTCAATGACTGGTCTATCACAGACATTTGGAAAGCTAGCTGAAAAGGTCTTCAGTGCATTACCAAAGGTATAAAGGTTGTACTTAGTAACAGACACCTACAAATATAATTCCATAAAGTCAGCTGAATGCAGAAAATAAGGATCATCAGATTCTCACTTGGTGAGAGATCCATCAAGGAAGGTGGCAAGAGATTGGAATCCTTTCTCACAAACAGTGACAAGACAAATTTGATCAAGCTTCTTCTCAATGAGTGTCAAAAGGAAACATATGCACCAAAACTAATGGGTTGTCAAATCTTTTTTGTCTGTGAGGAAAACTGCATCTCTTTGACAAACCTTGACAGAATCACAACACAGAGCTGCCCTGTTTCAGAGCTTTCTTCATCTCAGGAGGAAGCAGGTATGCGAATATTGCTTCACTGCTTTCATGCTGCAGTGTCAACATCCTTAACTGACATCATCATCAGATCACCTGACTTCAATGTATTTCTGCTGCTGCTGTACTATGGTGATCAGATACAGAAGAACATATACTTTGGCACAGGAGTGGCAAATAAACATTGGCTTTTAAACATTGAAACTCTAATCCAGAATCATGGTGCTGAGATGTGTAGTGCACTGATTGCTCTGCATGCATTTCCAGGGTGTGACAGCACAAGTACATTTGTTGGGAAATGGAAAATCAAACCCTACAACATCTTGTGAAAACAAAAGGAGTATATGGCAACTTTCCAAGCACTTGGTGACACAGAATGTGTATCAGATGCCATCCATGTTGACCTTGAAAGATTTGTCTGCTGCTTGTATGGGCAGCTGTCATATACTGATATCAAAAAAACTTTGCTATGACATTGCAAGGCAATAATTTCACACAGGAAGCAGCCGACTATTGTCAAATTATGATGCCATTAATCTAAGTCTACTACCTCCATGTAGCTCAACATTGAGAATGTATGTACTGAGAGTGACTTACCAAGCCCTTGTCTGGAGAAATGCCCATGTGTCACACCATAACATCCAAGTCCTGAAACACATGGGTGGAAACTTGATGAAACAAGAACCTGGAGTATGACTGATGAGATGGTAACATTATACCACAGGAACTGGTGGACATTTTGTCCCAGGAGGAGACCCTGAATCAGTCATATGAGGAAGATGACAATGATGTTCTTTCTGCCTGCTTGGCAGATGATAATTTTGATATTGAGGATGAAAACAGTGGGGATGAAGATGACAACTAAATTATAATGACAAATATATTACAGTTACAGTGTGTCAATTTAATCATACACTTGTACAAGTATTGTTATAACTCTACATTCTGATATCTCCAATTTCCATAGTTTCAATTACATTGCAAAGTACTCCTGCATATGTCAAAATGACATCATTACTAATGCTACCATTGAGATGAATCATTTCTAATTATAATAAAGTCATAGATGAGTATATATCCTTTTTATTGATACCCATTTTGTCATTATTTGACTCACATATATAGACTTAAATCAACAGAAACTACCTCTACCCCATCTTTGTTGTTTTTTTCTTTTGTGATATACAGTGGTCATACATGTTAGCTTGCAGCAACAAAAAAGCTACCATTGCCAGATGGCAAACAAGTAAATTCCAAATTATTACAATGTAAGCTTCTAAGAAGGCAATGCCGTGGAATTACCTGGGAGGAGGGTAGTGATAGCCCATGAACTACATTTTTGTATGAAGGGATCTTTTTCATATGAATGACACAACCTCACAAAAAAAGATCCCTTCATACAAAAAAGAATGTGAAAAACTAAGCCCAAATTCTTTTTTTTTTTGTATGAAGGGTTCTTTTTCATGAGGTTGTGTCGTCCATATGAAAAAAAACCTTCATATGAAAAAAGAATGTAAAAAAAAAAGTCCAAATTCTTTTTTCATATGAAGGGATCATTTTTCATGTAAATGACAGAACCTCATGAAAAAAGATCCCTTCCTACAAAAAAAGAATGTGAAAAAAACTAAATCCAAATTCTTTTTTCATATGAAGGCATCTTTTTTCATGAGGTTGTGTCATTCACATGAAAAAAGAACCATTCCTATAAAAACAGTATGTTAAAAAAACTAAGTCCAAATTCTGTTTTCATAGGAAGGGATCTTTTTTGTATGATGCAATTCCTTTTTCCATATGGCCATACAAAAAAAGAAATGTAAGTCATGACAAAAGATTTAAAAATGTGTAAAAACACATTTCTGGATCATTTTTCCACAAAGTTCAGAATCCACCTAATAGGGTCTTGGTGAGCAAGATACATCTGTTGCTGTCTCTGCAGGGTTTTCAAAAATACAAAAATACAAAAAAGGAAACCAGATGGCAGCTATATGAAAAAAAAATGTTCTCACAAAAAATGTTTACCTTCAAATGGAAAAGGGTCTTTTTTTGTATGGCCCACATTCTTTTTTCATTCCAAATAGCTGTCCAAAAAATGTATTTTTATTTATTTATTTATTTAAAATTTGATAACTGGGAAAGGCACACTGAGCCGAAGCTCATTTCCAGGTGTGATTGGGGTACAGTTTGTACAGAGAGTAACAATAGCTTGAAGTATACAGACAGTTTGTAGAACATTTACATTTGTACAGAGACTAACAATGGATTGAAGAAAACAAATAGTATTGCAGAATATTTTACAGCAATAAAATACACTGGTTCAGTGGTAAGACACCAAAACAATTGTGTGTGGAGAAGGAGAAAGGAGATGAGGTCATCTAGGACTAGGTGGCTGGGGTAGGTGGGTGGGTGGGGACTGGGTGGTGCATCGGTTGTGTGGTGGGACCATTAGAATATTTATGACAGTGTGGGGCAGGCTGAAGCTTGAGGAGTCGAGTAAAGGCAGAACGAGAAGGGGTCAGGTGAAGGTTGGGGGGGAGATTGTTCCAGAGAAGGGATAGGCAGTATGAGAAGGCAGCTTGGCTGGTAAGAAACATAGAAACATAGAAGTTGATGGCAGATAAGGACCGCAAGGCCCATCCAGTCTGCCCATTTCTTTTTCTACCTTATAAATGTGCCATCAGCCTTTGCTCTGTCAGTGGCCTATCTATTCATAGTCATTTGTATTGCTCCCTTATGCCTATCCCATGCCTGTTTGAAGCCCTGCACTGTATTCATAGCCACCACTTCTTGTGGTAAGCCATTCCATGCATCCACCACCCTTTCTGTGAAAAAGAATTTCCTCACATTCCCCCTTAATCGGCCTCCCTCTAATCTCATGCTGTGTCCTCTTGTCCTGCTATTTTTCTTATATTTAAACATGTTAGACTCTTTCACCTTGTTTATGCCCTTAAGGTGTTTGAATGCCTCGATCATATCACCTCTCTCCCTCCTTTGCTCAAGGGTATACATATTGAGCTCTGTTAATCTGTCCTCATATGTCTTCTGATGCAGTCCCTGCACCATTTTGGTTGCCCTTCTCTGGACTGCCTCAATTTGGTTAATGTCCTTGTGAAGGTGTGGCCTCCAATACTGCATGCAGTACTCCAGATGGGGCCTAACCAGTGTCTTGTACAAAGAGATTATTACCTCTCTCTCACGACTTGTGATACCCCTACTAATACACCCTAACACCCCCCTAGCCTTACCTACTGCTTTAGAAGTCTGCTTGGATGATTTTAGGTCATCAGTGATGATGATGCCCAAGTCTCTTTCTTCCTTTGTGACTGCTAGCAACTCCCCTCCCAGCCTATAGGTGGCTTCAGGGTTTCTCTTCCCTATGTGCATGATTTTGCACTTCTTTGCATTAAATCCCAGTTGCCACTCTTCTGACCATTCTGCTAGTTTATCCAGATCTCTTCTCATTCTGCCCACCCCATCTGGATCATCTACTCTGTTGCAGATCTTGGTGTCATCTGCAAACAGACAAGTCTTACCCTCTAGTCCATCTGCAAGGTCACTAGTGAAGATGTTGAAGAGGACTGGCCCCAGGACTGATCCTTGAGGTACCCCACTTGTGACTTGCATCTCTTCTGACTGTATACCATTTACCACCACTCTCTGTTTTCTGCCCGTCAACCAGTTTGCCACCCAGTTGACCAACTTCTGACCCACACCGAGCCTACCCAGCTTATTTATCAATCTTCTATGTGGAACAGTGTCAAAAGCTTTGCTGAAGTCAAGGTAGGCGACATCAACTGCTCCCCCTTGGTCCACCACTCTGGTTACCCAGTCAAAGAAATCTATGAGATTAGTTTGACAGGACCAATACAGTGAGGGTGAGGGAGGTGAAAAGTGCGGGGATCCCTGTGGCAAAGTGGGTAGCTTAGGAAGGAGGAGGATGGAGTGAGGAAGGAGGTGAGGTGGGGGGAGGGACCCAAACCAGTATTTAGCTAAAAAGGATGTGCAGTGAATGGTATGTCTATGGGACAGCGGAGCCAGGGAGAGGGGAGTGTAAACCCAGTAGTGATGAGTGAGTGGAGGTGAGGTGGTTGCGAAGTGGCTGAAGGAATTCAGAAGGATGTCAAGTCTGGAGAGAGAAGAGGAGGATGGGGCCATGCCATTGACTATGTTGGCATAGTCAATGACTGGTAAGATTGATTTATGAACCAGCTTGCACCCAGTGGGGATAGGTAGGCTCACTTTGTGATGATAGAGGATGGCAAGTTTGGGCCAGAGTTTGTTGCAGATTGCCTCAATGTGAGTGGAGAAATTTAGGTGGCTGTCCAGCCAAACTCCCAGGTATTTGAAGGCTGAGACATGCTCCAGGGGAGAGTCATTTCTGGTGGTGATAACTGGGGGGTGCTAGGAAGGGAGGCCAGCTTCTGTCTGGAGCCAAAGACCATTGTGACTGTTTTTTTGTATTTAGAGTGAGCAGGTTTCCAAGGAACCTGGATTGGACTCTGTCAAAATCATTTTGTAGAGTGGGGGAGGACACTGTCATAGGAGGGGCCCGAGGCAAAGATGATAGTGTCATCTGGGTAGAGATGCATGTTAGAGGCTAGAGAGGAAGAGGGGAGGTCATTTATGAAGAGAAATGCAAGAAGTGGCAGTTAGCAGGAGTAGGATGAGTCTGCACAAGGTGAAAACAAGTAAGGTGGATAAGCACTAGAGACAGCAGAGGCAGGAAAGCGTCAGTTTTAGCTGAAGTATACAGATAACAATTGCAGTTGAATTGAGGGTTTGCTTAAATCTGGTGAGTAAATGGGAGCCAGAATAGCACAAGCACATGAATAGCACAATACAAACAAAGGGAAAAAGGATGCTAGAAAAACTAGAAAGCCCCCAAAAGAAAGAAAAAGCAAAATGAAAAAACACAAACACAGGAGAATAGGAAACAAGGAATGCAAAGAAGCACTCAGCAGCTGGAACAAAGCAAATACTAACTGAAAAGCAGGATAAACACAATGAACAGAAGTCCAGTACAAATCAACCAGAGCCCAACACACAAGGGAAGGAGGGAGGCAAAGACCCAGCAGACCCAAGGGGAGAAGGGAAAGACTGATAGAGCCTCCAGCTGCAAAGAAAAAGTGCTTCAGAGGGAGAGTGGGAGAAACTGTTTATATAGCTCAGGTAGGGGACATGGCCGGTTGCCTTACCCCACTGAACTACAGGCAATAGCCTTTCATTTAAAGTATCTATTTACAGTGGTGCCCAACATCCATCAGTATCATTAATGAAGAAAAGTCATGAAAAGGCAAGATTTATCACCTGACTACTAGAGTTCACAGGCTAAAAGCTTATGGAGTCACATACATGCAATGCATTGTTTCTGTTCTGTGTGCCACTTGATGACTTTTTAAAAATCCTGCAGATGACAATGTATATTTTTAGTATTTAAAAACAGTGACTCTATACAGCAGAAGGGCTGGTCTTGCCCACTTGGCCACCAAATGAAAAGGGAAACAAAGAACTATCTGCTCCACAGTCTCAATCAAATTACTTATCATATGAAGAAAATGACCCACTAACCAGTATAAAGTTTTCTGATTTTATTCACAGAGCTATAAGTTACAGTTACAGTGTACAAGCTTGTGCCTGCGTCAGTGCCAGTGTTTCACAAACAGAACTGGCTTCTTCAGTGCTATAATTCTGTACCCTATTTACAAAAATAAAAACCTGTGTACATAAATTTACACATAATTCTAGAGACTCAAAAAATACATAAAGTAGGATTTTCAAAGGGCCTCCTGTTGCATACACTAACTTATGTGTTGCAAAACATTAAACCATATATTCCAAGGTTAAACATTTTGTTGCAGGTGCTGCAAGCTATGAATAAAAAAGGACTCATGCAAAAGATGCATGTGCATTTTGTCTAACTATAAACAAGTATAATACTGCAAATGTATCAAAACATATGAAAACAGTAATCAAAAATCTTGGCACATTTCTTTTGACACAGGCACAGGCCAAAATCAGGAATAGTGGCTGCATAAATGGTTTTGAAAATCCTGCCTTTAATATATCAGTAAAGACACCAACTGAATTATTATGATTTACAAATTATTGTTTCAGCCTTGCTCCGTTTCACCATTGTTCATGCTTTTTGTGAATATAAAAGATTACTATAAGCACCTATTCAAATTCAAGCGTACATACAGTAACTATTCAATTTAGTGGATCAAGATAAGTTACTGAAATTGTTGCATGCTGTCCATTTCTCAGATGATATGGTTGCCTGGTTTAGAGACTACCTTTCTGGTAGGAATCAAAGATCCTCAATAGATGGGATCATTTCTAATGAGGTAACCCTAAGTTGTGGAGTCCCTCAGGGCTCAGTTTTGTGACCGCTGCTTTTTCATTATTTAACTCACTTTCTGATTGATTTAAAAATACTAAATTAATCTTATACACAGATAATGTGGTTCTTTTTTATTCTGGTTATAACATTATCTTTCCAAATAATATTGCAATCTGAATTTAATCTTCTTCATACATGGTTTGAATCACATAAATTAGTAATAAATTCAGCAAAACCAAATCAATGTTTTTTTTCAAGTGTTAGGAAATCTCCAGATTCTGAGCTACTTATATGTGACAATTCTGGTAATCAAACTGAGCAAGTGACGGTCTTTAAATATTTGGGCCTGTTGCTGGACTCTTATCTGTCATATGAGCATCATATTATTGAGTTAATTGATACATTGCATAAGAGACTGAGTTTTATCTTTAGAATATGGAAAAATCTTACAGTAGAAGTGAGAAGTGAGGCATATGTAAACCCATAATCTATTATTATCAATGTTGGATTATGGTTCAGTTATATATTCCTTCACTTCTGAGGGAATGCTAACAAAACTAGGGTCAACCTATAATAGTATCATCAGGTTTGCTACAGATTACTCTAAATCTACACATCATTGTCTACTTTATGATACATTTAACTGTTTATCATTGACTGATCGTTTTAACTTTCGCTCTCTATTATTTCTGCATAAAATTCATTTGGGTCTGTTTCCTAGCAGTATTATTACCTTTTTTCCTAGAAATGACCACTCATTACAGCATAATATAAGAACGAAAAGTAGACCTTCATTTATGGTTCCTTTGCATCATTCTGGGTTTGCCCAGAATTCCTTAACCTTCTCACCTATCATTCTCTATAATACACTCCCTAGCACGATTGCTAGTTGTCTTAAAATGACTAGATTTAAGAAAACCCTAAGGAGTTATATGCTTACAAATTTGGTGTGTAAATGCTATAATTGACTTTTAGATTATTGTGTGTATTTGTTTTTTGTATTTTGTGCAATGTGTGTGTTTTGTGTATTGTATGTTTTTATTACACTAGTCATCTGTGAAAATGGGATTTTAGCCCACAGATCATTCAGTATACAAATAAAGAAGAAATGAAATTAAACTATTTATTTGGTGCTGCAATAGCATTTTAAATATAACCTATTAGCAGACCTGCATTTGGTAATAATCTGTTCCTGAAAAACTGAATCTTGGGCTATATTCACAAAAAAAAGTGAAGTGCAAAGCAGAAGTTTGAGATGCACTTTGTGATTGCCTGTTTTGTAAAAAATTGCTATTCACAGACAGATAGCATAGGGCACTATCTAACTGTGAATCGGGGTAGGTAGAGGCAGCAGTAACACCATTACTGCTGGTTGTCCATTAATGTGCCAACATAATATTGCTGGCTGAATGTTGTCGGTGGAATAATGTTGTACACATCTTGTGCTACTTGGGTTTTTTGCCATCTGGCAGTGTTGCCGATCTCTGGGTCACCCTTCTTGCCATGAGGGTGTGACCTGGAGTTTGTTATATAAATAAATGGGGGTGTAGGGCATAGCCCCCCACAATTCCTGTCACTCTGACTTCCAGGTGGTAGATTGTTGGAATGCTGTGCCAGGTGTTGGGCAAGTCCCAGCACCAACATTTATGCCAGCAACTTGGTTGTTACTGCAGCACAGGTGAACCATTTCTGCTACCTCTAAACCCACTAATGGTGCCCTGACCTGCATTCCCTGAAATGGCAAAGCAATGAATAGTGCAAGTGTTGTATTTAAAATTCATAAAAGCAGCCATGCGTTTGGTAATAATCTATTATTGAAGAACTGAATTTGGGGCTAGATTCACAAAAAATCACAAAGTGCAGAGCAGAAGTTTTAGATGCACTTTGTGATTGCCCATGTGGTAAAAAAATGCTATTCACAGACAGATAGCATAGGGCACTATCTGACTGTGAAAAGGGGTAGGTAGAGGCAGTGGTAACACCATTACTGCTGGTAGTCTGTTAATGTGCCAACATAATATTGCCAGCTGAATTTTGTCAGCAGAATAATGTTGCACACATCTTGAGCGACTTGGGTTTTTTGCCATCCAGCAGTGTTGCCAATCTCTGGGTCATCCTTCTTGCCAACAGGGTGTGACCTGGAGTTTGTTATATATAGTAAATAAATGGGGGTGTGCATAGGGCTTAACCCTCTGCAGTTCCTGTCACTCTGACTCCCAGATGGCAGATAGTTTGAGCACTGTGCCAGGTGTTGGGCAAGTGCCAGTGCCAATATTTGTACTGGCAACTTGGTTGTTGCTGCAGCATGGGTGAACCATTTCTGCTACCTCTAACCCCACTAGCGATGCCCTGACCTGTATTTCCTGAAATGGCACTGCAGTGAATAGTGCTGGTGCGTTATTTAAAATTCACAACAGCAGCCATGCAAATTAGCCCATTGAGCATGCAAGGTGCTAGCTGGCAATTTGCATGCCCATTATGGGCTTATTTATATGGGCTGTGGGTTTTCTAGTGCACCCCTCCAGCCCCTGCCCCATGCAGCCATAGTCACTGTTGGTCTAGTGTTCCCTCCCCTGTCCCCAATCGCCATGCCTGTAGAAAACAAAATAAATACCCTGGTAGTCTAGTGGTCCCTCCCCCCTCCTCATTCTCAAATCACCATCCCATAGAATACAATCCTGTTCCCTGATAGTCTAGTGGTCCCTACCCCTCCCCTTTCTTCAATTGCCGTCCCATAGGTTTAAAAAAATAATGTCCTGTCCCATGATAGCTATACACCAAGCAAGAGATGTTGCCAATGATATCTTCCCCCTATGTCCTCTGATCTTCAGCCCATCAGAAAGGAAGGAATCACCCTGGTGGTTAGTGGACCCACCCCCTCCCAATGACTCATTCAAAATGTAGAACATAGTAATATTGGTGCCCATTCCCCACCAAAAAAACACATCCTGATCACTTGTATCACACAATTCCCCCTTCCCTGGCGGTGTAGTGGACCTCCCACCTTGTCAGACACTGACCACCCACCCCACTCCCCCAACCCAAACCCCAGCTGGCAACCAGTGCAGCCCTCCTCTCACCTCTGCAGCCAACCACTGACTGAGCTCTCAGTGAGCACTTACTGTATACAGTATGCACGCATTGAGCTATAAGTCAGCAGTGAGCCATGGAGGTGAGAGGAGGGCTGTACTGGTCTCCAGCTGGGGATTGGGTTTGGGGGAGCAGGGTGGGGGCTCACTGTCTGACAGTGTGGAGAGGTGGGGTATTCCACATGGCGGGGTGGACTATTGGACTATCGGGGAACTGGATTTTATTCTATGGGATGGTGATCAAAGGACAGGGAGGGGTAAGGACCACTAGATTACCAAAGGCACAGTGTTGTGGTTGTGGGGGATGCTGTAGTACCTCTGGAAGCCACTAGGGTTGTGGGGAATACTGCCAGGTCTTGGTCGGAGGTATTTTCTCCACACAAGGGACCTCTGCAAATGACCCTTACATGGAGAAAATGTTTTGTGAATGGCACAAATCCATTATGCAGATCCCATTGCCCTAATTTAAATTGCAGACCCCAGAAAACTTTGCCTGGTGCAAGCCCATCCTGATGTTGCAAACTGGGCTTTTGTGGATAACACTATGGTGCAAAATGGGGTTTGTGCTGGGGAAAAGCTTTGTGAATCTAGTTGCTGGTCTGTTGTCTTTCTCTTATTTATCAACTTTTAATAAATCATATAATTCAGAAATTCAGCAATGTTCGCCTTATTTAAAATACACAAATATATTTGTGGTACGCAGAAAAACAGTCAAAAACATCTTACTGAAATATTTACCATTCCAATCAGGCAGGGGCGTCATTTAGGGGTCGCCAGGGGTCGCATTCGCGACCCCTATGAAAATGATGCGACCCCTATGACAGGGCTTGCGACCCCTGCCTGCCCTGGCTCCCTTGGGACTACCTTGGCGTGGCTCCGCTTAAAATGGATGTGCTTTGCCGGCTGCCGCTTGGCGGCGTAAAATGCCCCGTGGCCATGCGCACACTTGTGCTGCTGTGTGAGGAGGACCGGAGGTTTCAGGGAGCCTGACAGTCTGCTAAGTCTGTTAATGCCTGCTGTGCTGGCATTAAATTAGCAGAGTTGGCCGGATGGCGCCGACTGTCTGTAGCTTAGTTTGCCCCCCCCGAAAATCATTGGTTGGGATTGGCAAGTGCCACTTGTGCTGGGGCTGGCACTTCTGTGATTGGCTTGGAGGGGACTGGCTTAGGCGCGAATCTGCGATGCGCGCATGCGTGGGAAATCGGCGGGATTTGACCGGGTCCATCATGCAGGCAGACAGTAAAGGCTAGGCAGCAGGTGTACCATGTAGGTGTACAGTATTAAAGCCAAGGAAGGAAGCTTCAAACCGAGAGCAGCTGATCCAGGCAGCCACGGGGTGATCCGATCATCCGCACCGCAATCCATCGGCAGAGCGGGCACGGCCCGGCAGAGACAAAAACAGAAGACAACTGCAGTGCAAGTCGGGACGGGACCACTTGTTGCAAAGTTGGCAGTGCAGTGTGTCAGCCGGGGAGAAGGGAGAGAGAGCATGCATCCAGGTCAGGACTGGGTTGGGAGGGGGAGTCAGTCGGCCAGTCGGGAGACCACCAGGCACTCTGGTGCTGCAGGAGTGACACTGGGGAGAGAATAGAGTGAGTGGTGGGCCAGGCAGGCGACGATTGGAGCACTCTGCAGGTGGTGCCGCCAGGTGGGGTTGCCATTAAGGTCGGGTCGGGAAGGAGGAGGTTAGTTAGGCAGCTAAGGCAGGCTGAGTGAGCCTGAGGCCTACAACAGACTCTCCGGGTCACCGGGTGGTGTGGTGGCCAGTCACTGACTTAGGGGAGGGAGGGGGCTTCAGAAGTGAGCTGCTCAGAGCAGTAGCAATTCGGAACTCTTCTATTACTGTTGAGACCTGATGGTCCCGAAGTCCCCATCCTTTGCCCTTGCTCCTGATCGCTGCACTTGCACACAGGTGGGGAGGGTGCTAAGGATTTGGGCATCTGGCAGGTGAGGTGAGACAGAGGAGGAGCAGAAGCCAGTGGTTTTCTTCTGTTGGAGCTGGAGTGGAGCAGAGGAGTTGGAGAGCATCCGTCAGCACAGCCAGCCAGCATTGCCCAGCAAAGGTGGTAAGGTAAGCAGCTGCCTGCTGGCAGGCTAGGACATTTTTTTTTCTCACTTGTGTTTGTTTGGACTGAGCTGTGGAATGATGTGGGGGCCCAAGCAACTGACGCTGCATGCAACCTGAATCTTCTTAGTTCTTTGTGGTACAGTATATTGCTACAGGCAGGGTGTAGGTGTAGCCAGACAATATACATATGTACACCAGGACTGTGTGTGTGTGTCACTGTATGGCACAATCAACACGACGTTTGTACTCCCCGATACTGGTTGCTCCCCGTGCATGGGCATATGCAGATGTCATGCATTGTTCCTTGGGACACCAATACACCAGCCCAGACCCTGTAAAGCTGTATAGCCCCCTGGGCTGCAAAGACAGTAGCAGTGGCCAATCCTTCTGGTGCTGACATATAAACATACAGAAAGGTTCTGCTGGTTCTGTGTGTGTCCATGGACTGGGGACGCTGTTCAGGGCCTATATGCTGCCCCCCTTCAATACAAGTATGCACCATGGTGTACTTGGTGTATGCCTGCCTACACCCATGGCTCCAGGATAGTAGTCCAGCTATGAAACATCTTAACAACAGTAGGGTCCCCCACTCCTTCCTGCCCAGTTTTACATCTGGGAGAGATTTACAGCATAAGGAGGCCAATTGACCTGCTCAAGGGTTCACTCCAAGCTAGATGTTGAGTTGTAGTGGGATTTGAACCTGAAGTTTCTTTGTACTCTTCTCTAACCACGGGGGACAACAGTCAGTTTTCCCGCTTCAGCTAAATCTGCCTAAATGATAAGAAATGAGCAAGCAGGACAACTAAGCTTTAGGTGTGTGTGTGTGTGTGTGTGTGTCAGTGTGTTTGGAGTGGGGGGGGATTAAAAAAAACTGGGCTGGGCTCTGAACATTTGGCAGCAGCAGTGCAACAGCTTACTCAATGTAATCATCAATGTGAAAAGGAATGCAGACACAATTACCATTTTTATCTGTAACTGTACACTGCTTCTACAAAAAAGTCCCATGGCGTCATGATGCTTTCAGATGTTAGCAGCCGTGTTTAGACAAGTGAGAGAAGCCCTTTGTTGTACTGACCACAGAGCCACGTCCAACACTTAAGCAATAAGGCACTCCCAGGGGTTATGTTAATGGTCTGTTAATCACTCTCTAGGGGCATAATGTGGCACGAGGCATTGCCGAGTGCCACATGCCCCTAGAGAGTGATTAACTGACCATTAACATAACCCCTGGGAGTGCCTTATTGCTGTTATAATAAAAAATGTTTTTTTAAACAGTGTTAAACCTTGTTCAATATATGGGTAAGTTGTACAAGTATGTAATTAACATTTATCCTCTCCAGGTGTGGGTATACTGGAGGTTTACCACAGCTGGTGTGATTCGTCACCAGGCACAGCCAAGTGACCGAACCACACCAGTCGTGTTAAGTCCTCCAGTATACCCACACCCTGGAGGGATAAATTTATATTATACAATGGCAAATGTAGTTTTATTTAATTTTTTTTAGATATTTTGTAAGTAACTGAAGTCCGTACGGTTGGAAGGAGAATGTAATCATTTTTAATATTTACCGCAGTGTTTTAGCAAAGCGGTGACAGGACAAATGGCTGCAGTTTCGATCAAAATGAAAGTGACCGGATTGGCACGATAGAAGATTGGCTGGTACTTTTTCCAGTGGGTACACTGGAGGATTTACCATGCTGGGAAAGGTACCAGCCAACCAATCAGGTTGCAGGATTTGGCTCATTCGATTTACCACATTGTATAATAAAGCAATATACCCCTCCAGGGTGTGGGTATACTGATGGATTTACCTTGGCTGGTGTGGTTCGGTCATGAGGTGCAGCCGAGTGACTTAACCATACCAGAAGAGGTAAAATCCACCAGTATACCCACTCCCTGGAGGGGTATATTGCTATTATGCAATGGCTTACATTTTTGGGTGACTAAAAATATAGAAATACTTTTTGTTTCTCTTTTAAATCATCATTTTTGTTATTTTATTGTTCCACCAAAGCGAAATAGTTCCTTGTTGCTAGGCATAGTAGTGGTGATGCCCCCCCTTAGTTTTTCTTTATCTCGTTTGTCGAGGCTCTGAACTGAATTGTGTGTGTGTGTGTGTTTTTTTTTTTCCCGTGAGCATTAAGATTTGCAGTTTGATTTGTTGTTTTTTCGTGCATCTTCCTATAGTGGGAATTTTAAAGGGCTGTCATCTGTGACCTCGTGCTTCTGGTTACTGTGCATAAAATTATTGCAAGACCGGAGAATATTTTGTTTTTTAAGTGTTTTATGTTGGTTCGGGGTCTTTTTGGAAAAGCGATGGGGCAGTCCGTCCGACACAGGAAAGTTGCTGTTACGAAGGGCTACTGAGGAGGTGATTCAAAAAATACAAGTTAGAATTTTTAGACGGCTAAAAACCGGAACCGCTGGTACTGTGAGCATTTATGGAAGTAAGCGTAGGATCATAGTCAAGGCCACTGTTTTTCGGTTTTTACCGGAAAATCCGGTAAAATTCCGGAATTAGGGCTGCCTGAAAACCGGTAAAAATGAAGATTTCATGGAATCTGGCATTTTCTATCAGATCAGTAAATCTATAAAAAAGTGTGTTTTTCTTTTAATTCCTTCCTGTACTATTTTCAGTTTGCTTTATTTAGTGCTCTGTATATTAAGCCTTCTTTAATTCTGATTATTTATGCACATACTAAAAAATGATAACAGAATCCCGGTAAAATCCGGAAATTAGAGTAAGAATCACCGGTGAAATTCCGGAATCTTAAGTCTTGAAAACGGAATTTAATTGTTTTAATCACCGTAAATCAGTGGCCTTGATCATAGTGTGTTTGCCACTGTTTGGATAATGACCCATTTCAGATTTATATTCAGACTTTACTATCCCAATTCATACCCATTTTTAAATTACTTGGTAACTAGCTCTATGTCACATTGACAAATGCCACCCTCTCTGGCTCCACCCACACCGTGGCCCCACCCACACCGTGACCCCACCCATATCATGCCCACCCCACCTTGCTACCCCTATGATTTTGCTGAAATGACGCCCCTGCAATCAGGCCTTACTGGTTATTGTGTTTTGAATGGAACTTAAATGTTAGAAAAAATTGCATTTTTTGAGACATTAGAAATCACTCTCAGTAAGTCCATGTTTGTGCTTGTTTATAAAACACTTATTGCTGCCATGCTATTTTTTTTCAGACTTCCTATCATGTTCCTATTTTTGTTCTGTGGTTTCATTATCCTCTGCATAACATTCACTAATAAAAGTAAAAAAAAAAAACTTGTCAGTCCATTCTGATACAAAAAAAAGCTTGTGTTTTTTGTCTGCACTATTCATCTTATACAAAGTTAAGAAACCTAAACTACAGAGGGGCAGTTGAATCTGGATTAAAGGAACTGCAATAGTTAGGACTTGTGGAGAGAACTTGGTCCTGACCAACCCTAAAGTGTCCACCAAACATCTCATACCAAGCTGAGATAGATATGGACTGAATGGTAACAAAGGTAATACATAAAACATTCAATCTGACAGCACAAGAATGTCAGCACTGAGGTCACTAAAGAATGACAATGGTATACTAATTAAAGAAGCAGGCAAGGGGGTGGATTGTAGTACAGAACTACAAAAGCTATAAAAAAGAATGTATCAGACAAATACACAACAAAAAAATTATTAAGAATGACAAAAGAATCCAATAGATGAAATGCAACATTTGGTTCACAGTATCTTGAATGAGGCATTGGAAAGGAACTGTTTGAGAGAAGGGAATGAAAGCACTACAACCATTGACCTTAGTCTTCTGTATCCACTCAAAAGTCCACAAAGACAGAGAACCATGTAGGTGGACCAGTTGTCACTTGTATTAGTTCTTGGATGGAGACTTTCTCTGACTGTGTGGATTACTTTATGAAATTGTTGGAACAGGAAATTATTC
The DNA here is from genome assembly GCA_016271365.2 of Neoceratodus forsteri. Lineage (NCBI taxonomy): Eukaryota > Metazoa > Chordata > Ceratodontiformes > Ceratodontidae > Neoceratodus > Neoceratodus forsteri. Next base: position 940,601,948 of record CM028131.1, read on the forward strand.
CAGATATGAAATATACAAGAGAGACCATTGACATCAAAGAAACAGATCAAAAATATTGAAGATCTTTCAGATTGCACTCTAGTAACCCATGATGTTAAGGATCTTTATTTTAGGGCTGGACAAAATTGGCAAATAGTGATTTTGCGGACTTTATTGTTCAATTTCACAACATTTTCCAAAATGTTCTGAAATTCTTTAATTGGTCATAACACAATCAGTGTTATAGCTAGCAATCTGAAATTTAGCATGCATATTGTGTAGAAGATTCCTAAAAGGATGCCAAATTTGAATCAGAGGCAGGGAAGGTATAAGGGCCCAACACCTGACTATTATTCATGTGAACATTTCTGAAAATATTTATATGCTTACAACATAGCTACTTTTGGATAGATTATTGAAAAATTATATGCATACTTTCTTGAAAGAGTCATATAAACTGCTAAATAGAGAAGTTATCAATTGTGTAAATTGTAAGTCACAGAACTTCAAAATTTCACAGTTTATTTGTTAAACAGTGTGAAAATCATTTCAAAATATTTGGATTTATTGAATGTATTGAGTCAAGATTTGGCATGCATACCAAAGTAAATATGTCCTGGAATCAACTTAGCTGGATAAATGTGGTTTAGTAAGTTAAAATATATTGTGGATACTTTAGAAGTTACTGATTGGTAAATTTTCTCAAAAATTCATGAATGTAGAATAGGAAATGTCACTAGTATTCCAATTGTGGAATTTAACTTTCATAAAGTACTTATCACCACTAAATCACATTACCTGCACTAACATCATTGCCCTGTAATTCCCCTCCAACATTCCTGCTACAGTGATGCTCAGCACCATGCTCCATCCTGACTAAATATATCCAAATACTTTTGTCACAGTGGCCTAAGTTGCAATTATTTGTTAGGTTTGAAGCTTGGCATCACTTGGTGCTACTGTTTCCAAATAAAAAATATATGGGCAGACTGGATGGCCCTTGCAGTCCTTGTCTGCTGTCAACTTCTAAGTTTCTATTTTGTTATCTACAGGGTTGTTAAGGAGTCAGCATGTGGCATTGTACAGAAACAATGCTCATCAAGCATGTGCTTCAAGTAATTAAGTCAGTGAGCTCTAGTGGTTATCTGGCATATTGCAAGAATTCAGACCAGTGCACGGTGATATCCATGACTATTCATCATGGATCATAACTCAAGGTAGTGACCTGACACTTGGCACCACTATACGTTTTCTATGGTGCATACAATTAATCTACCTTATTGCCTCTTTATCCTACCTTAACCTTTCTTTACAATGGGAACTCAAGTGTATGACCAGGATAAATGTATGGACATGGCTTCAATATCAGTATCACAACATTCCACAATTTCACAAAAACTCATGAAATTCAACTTTAATTACTGATGTTATTTTGAAATATTTGGCTGCTTATAACTTGGCCATCCTTTGAGCAAGAGATTAGAGAGTTGACACACACAACCTCTTTTTTTTGTCCATATTGTTTTTTCTCTCAGCTGACAGCTCGTCTCTCAGGAATATATCCTGTTCATAGGGATGTACCCAGATCAGGCTGAACACAGCAATCATTCAGTTGGCTACTGGCTTTTTCACCAATATTTTCCCTCCTAACTCCCATTGTTGGAGCAGTACTGCTGTTACCCTTGCACAGCCACAACTTCCCCTAAAGCAGGAGCAAGCTCAAAAGGAAAACTACAGCAGAACTCCAAAAATTGGAAAAAATATGATAAGCTATGCCCCCTGATGAAGCATCACACTATAGAGGCAAATTACTGGGACTCAGTGCCATGTTTTCTGATTTCAGCGCAATAAATATGTGGTTTGGCTACACTTGCGTATACGTTTTCAGCTTTTGAAGTGCTGCCATGGTTTTCCTTTTGTGCTTCACTTTTTGGTATAGCAACTGGCCCCTTCAAAAGTGCATGTTATTAATTGGCAGAAGCAAGAGCCACAACCCAGCCACAGGGGTCACTGTGTTGGAGTAAGCCAGCACCAGCTCATCCCGACTGAGATGAAATGCCAACCGACATCTGTCTCAGACATGGCCTACCTCTGTACATGACTTCCTATGCAAACTTCCAAACCTGGGTCATCAGCATGGTACAGCACTCTACTGATGGGTCATGGGGGTTTCCTTAAAACCTAATATTTGTGGTAAATGAACCTAACAACATTGATGATATTTTTTTCTTTAGTTTTAAAGTTATAAGAGCTTAAAATTCTGCAATTTACATATTTTTTACTGCTGCTGTCAGGTAATGTCCACTTTAACCCTGGCCCAGAGGTCCCTCAGAGTAACAATACCTTGGGGGAGTTTGGCGCTAGGTCTAACATGGGATTGCTTCACTTAAACATTAGGAGTTTATTACCAAAAATAGATAATTTAAGAGCACAGGTGGCCACAAAACATGGTTGAATGGTAAAGAAAGAGATTCAGATATTTGGATTAGTAATTACAATGCATATAGGCAAGAAAGTTTGAAAAGGGGTAGAGGAGTAATTATTTATTTTAAGAAAACTTATGATGGTCAAATCAAAGTTGCTAAATCAATGCCAGGGCAATTGGACCAGTTGGTTTTGCAAATCACAGGTTCCAATGGATTCGGTTTTAATATGGCAGTTTGTTATAGAACCCCATCTGCACCAACAGGGACCTTGCAACTATTAAATACATTGATCACACCTTATTTGGATTGTGAACTTGTTTTGACGTGGGACTTAAATTGGGATATGCTTGACCGTCACCTGGACATAATAAATCAATTCACAGCATTACATCTTACTTTAATTACTTTACCTACAAGACTCCACAAAACTGACAATGCCAAAGACACACTTTTAGATCTTATTTTAACTACTAAACCTGACTGGTACACATCAGAAGTAAATGAACAAGATGTCAGTGACCATTGTTTCGTCTCCTGTATTCAAGACAACATGAAAGGGCACTGGGACAAAATGTCGCACCCTTAATAGTGTGCAGCATTTCCCTGAAACTGCAACAGTGCAGCGTGAGAGAGCGAGAGGGTACAATATGCGAATGGGTCTGTGTGCAGCATTGCACCGTCTCACTGTCCCAGGCAGAGGATAAGACCTCTGCTGGGACAGGGTTCCACTGAGAAGCTGCCATGGCTCAATGGAGTCAGCTACTGGCAGCAAGGGAACCAATCAATGTGTTTGGGACCAGGTTCGATTCCCAGTCCCAGATGCATAATGATTTTATTTTTTTTTTGCACTTTGTGCGATGAACTGGCAACACTACCCCCAGAGTTAGTAATCCTAGTTGGGGGGTTCAGAGGGTGCAACCCCTCTGTAACAGGAGGTGGGGGGGGAAGAGCCCCCTGAAAAAAAAGACATGCCATATGGCATAAATCAGTGCTGTATTGGCAGCATGGTATATGCATGCAGCATAATGTCTTGCGACATTATGACCCTGTGCCACATAAAAGTACATCTCCCTATTCAAACAATAATTTCCCAACGTATTGAGCATTTTTGTGACCAAGTATACTTTAGAGATGTGGCAGATGTAAACTGGTCACTGCTGTATGTATGCCCTGATGCAGAACCCGCATGGTTTTATTTCAAAAATTCACTATTAGAAGTTAATAGACATTCACCTTTGGTTAGGAAGAGGATCAAGACCAGAATCTTACTCTAAATTACTAAAAAAGTGAAACGGTTAATTAAAGTAAAAGGGCAACTCTGGAATAAAGTCGGTGAAAGGTGTAATTATTTTTTAGTAAAGGTATGCCACCATTGCCTCATTATTTATTTTTTATTACTTCACTGACCATTCAAGACCAACCTTGAGCCGAGCCTGTCTGGCAACCTGCTGAGAGAGGCCACAGGCCTCTGGACTGACCCGGCAATTAGTGAGAAGTTCTGCAGTGGAGAAGCCCGCTGAGGGCGTGGTAGAATGGAGGAGCCCACGGGGGCTTATTGGCTTTCAGGCACTGCTCCTTAACAGATTGTCAGAACTATTGAGATAACCTCTCTCTCCACTCTAATTTCTGAAGCATAGTTTTTTTCCTTTTTGTACATCACACTATATTAATGAAATAGAAGCTAAGCTTTGGGTGAAATTTGGGTTCCAATATTGCTGACAGTGTATTGAATTAGTCTGTGTTAAGTGCTTCACTTATAAAGATATTTTATTTCTCAGGGTTTTTGCTGGGTACTATGGTAAAGCCTTTGTCATTTTAGTAGGAAAGTCATTGGAGTTTATACTGTGCATGAAAGTTATTGTTAGTGAGCAGGGGAGTTTATTTTTTACAGAGCGTTATAAGAAATGAAAATTTAATAAAGTTTAAAACTTAAAATAGTATATCAGGAAGCAACTTCTGATTTGATCTGATTTGAGGGTTTTGGGCACATGACCTAAGAGTATAACTCTGCATGCGTCAGCATTCTAAGTTGTAGGTGCCATTTTCAAAACTTCATAGTAGGCAGCAGAAAGCAGGAACTAATGCAGAGAGTATTGAAAGCATCGAATCTAAGGGGAGCTGTTAATCAGATTTAGTTGCTTTCAGTCAGCCTTTTTTTATTTAAATCTCTTGTGATTCCCCAGTAGGCCGTTGTTTCCTGCTGTCACTAACTGAGGATATTCAGCTTAGTGAAATTCTCTTCATAGTAAATTAGCCGGACAACCGAGACAACCAAGATATAAAGACAGTGTAAATTGCCATATTATAGAAGCTTTGTGAAAAATTAGCCCTCCAGAGATCAAGAAGTGGTTGTTTTATTTAACAGAATTCACCACACAAAAGTAAGTAGAGACAATTACTTTTCATGCCAGTATTAGACGTTCCCAGTGACTCTCCTAATAGCAACCTTAGTGGTTAAGTTTGTTAATTATATTTATGAAAAACACATAGTAAGCATAATAAGTGCTATGGTTTGAATTGACTAGCAACAGCTTTTTATGAGACATTTTTATTGTATGTTTAATTTATTTAAACATAATAGGACAGCATAGCTTTGCAGCATCTTACTGTGCTATTTTAGTATTTATACTATTCTTTACTACCTTGATCTATTTATTTTACATTTTTAGTGGACACACAGTTCAATTTAAAGAATCAATCCGAACCACAGTATCTCTATCATTCGATAATGTGATTAGCAGAGGTATACTATAATCTCCCCCAAAAAATATTTAAAAAAATCTTTTTGACTGTTAAGTGTCCAGATAAGTCCACAATAATCCAGAGCAATTGTTGACTAACCAGTCCTGGTAACAATTTAGTAAGTAATGAAGAAATCCCACAAGTCTTCTTTAGCTCTCTTTCGAATGGTGTTTTATCTAGTTCCTCAAGATTTTTTTGACTCTTCTTTAAAGCATAATATGAAAGAACAGCATATGGCAAGAGTTATATTAATTTTGGAAATATGTTAAGAGTCAGACACAAGCTTTGCTAGTTACCACGGGGATTACTACTGTGATGACTTCAGCTAACTTCAGAGTGTAAGTCCAGGCCAGAACAGTAAATCCGTTAACCCAATTAGTTCCAGATACTATTGCTGCCTCAACATGGCATTCATTCCAAATAATCCGAGTTTTGGGTATATTTATTTGCTCATTGCAATTTTTGGTAACTTACGGTTTCAAGTAAAGATAAGTATTTTACTTTGACAAAACAGGAAGAGAACCTGGCAGCTAGTCAGCTGTTTTGGATATTGGGAAGTTTCTTGTCAAAAATATTTGGAGCTTTTCATACTTTTGAAAGGGGCGAAGGGCAGCACGAGGGTAAAAGGGTCATTGTAGGGGAGATTTTGCCATGCTGCTGCCCCTGAAGGGGAAGCTGGAGGGATTTGAGAAAAGGCCTTGAGGGGAAGGGTGCAAGGAGGCTGAAAGTGACTGGGGGGAGTGAATGGGTAATTACAAAAAAACCCCACAATAAATAAGGCGAGGGCACAGCCTAGTGCAGCAAAGGGGGGTCATTACGTGCGGAGTTTAAGGCCATGAACCTAAAATCAGGTGTCACTCAGCAGTCCAGAACTGGTGTTGAGCGATAGACAGCAGGCTTGTTTGTTTTGAATCCCACAGTTCACTAGCAAAGTGGTGAACACAGTGCAAAATCAGCTAACAGATTTGCACTCCTCGGTGTTACCTGTAACAGCATGGCAGCTAAGCGTGCCACTCCTGGTTCAAATAAATTATATGCTTTAATACAGAGCAGGGCTGAAATAAAGTCTTGAGAGGAAAGCAATACAGGAGATGGAGGGGAGGCCCAATGGCCCAACAGCCTAAAAGACCCAATGGCCCAGTTTTTGCCAAAGGCAGGGAAACAATCCGCTATTGCCAAAATGCAGAAAAAAAAAGAAGAGGGGGCCATATACAGTGAAGGCTGTTTGGTTTTAACATATATGTTGTGTCCATTTTAGATACAGATGAAGGATGGCACCCAGGAAAACAAAGCCCAACAAGGAAGAAAGTTTCAAAGCAGTGATGGAATTGGTGGAGAAGGCGAATTGGTTGCTGGAGTGGGCAGAGCCACAGGGGGTGGAAAAAGGTACAAAACAGAAGGGGAAGGCAGGGAAGGGTAAGGAAATGAACAAAAGGGTCCCAACCAGGGTCAGTGTACTGGAGCCCAGGGTAGTAGTACCAATACCTGAGCCAGGAACCCCTCTGTTTCCAACTCCGGAGATCCTTGTACCCAAGCCAACCCCGGACCTCACCCCAGGTCCAGGGGTAGTACCAGAGCCAGAAGCACCAAGGGGCCCACCTACCCTGCCAGTACCAGTACCGATCCTATCCCTGCCAGAGGTGGTCCTTCCCAACATACCAGGTCTACCGACACTGGGGCCCGGACACTCTCAGACACCAGCACCAGGCAATCAAGGGGTGACTATGGAGAGCAGCGTGAAAGAGTATATAGAGTAAATGTTGAAAGGTTTGGGGGCGAATGGAATCAGCCAACTAGAAAAGGCATTGGGGGAGTTGAAAGGAGGAGGGGAAGAGAAAGGGGGGTAGCTACCGGGGGAATACAAGGAGTAAGGAAAGAATTAGGGGCTCCTGGGGTGCGCCTAGCAGACCATGTCCCTGCAGCAATGAAAGAGAAGATATGGAAAGGAGAACATGTAGATATTTTTGCCTTAGCAAATGTAGACAGTATGGAAAAATATGAAGAAAAGGATAGTTTTGAGAAGAAGAACATGGCAGCAGCAGTGATGCTGCTCAGAAAGGAAGAGGAGGACAAGACATGGAAAGGTAAAACCTGGGATAACTGGTCCACGGGTTCTACGTACTTTATGGCCATTGTGATTGAGAAGCGACCGGACTTAGCTATCCCGCTTCTAACCTACTCCCTCATAGTAAAAAATGCTTGCAAGAAGGAAGGGCATAGTTGGCTAAGGTATGATGAAAAATTTAGGAAAAGAATGGCTCATTTTGGGGCTGTACAATGGGACACAAGGCAAATAGATTTGTGGTTGGAAATTTATACAGGCCCCTCAGATAAAGAAATGGAAGGCGAGAAATGGGGGGTTGCAACAATGAAGGCATGCTGGGGATACAATAGGGCCTCCTGTTCCTGGCTGAACTGCCGGTTCTGGCACATTTATTTCAAGTGTGGGGGGCACCATCCAGCGTTCAAGTGTAGGTACAACTGCGAGAAAGGGGTGAACAGCCAGAACAGCTCCTACCAGCCGTCCTTTTGGAACAGTCAGAACTCTTTTTGGGGCAGCACTGGGGGAGGGGGATCAGGGGAAGGGCAGGCCTATCAGCCCCGGCATCAAGATACATGAAGGGCCAAGACAAGGTGGTTACCGGCTGGCTCGGACACCCATAAACATAGCAGGGATGGACAGGTGGTTGGGGGGGTATCTGGACAGGGTCATGGCTAGAAAATTGAGGAAAGGTTTTCAGTATGGTTTTAGCTTGCAGTTTAAGGGATGCAGGAAACAGATGTCAGCAAAGAACCTTAAATCCGTACAAGGGAAAGTGGGAGTTTTGACACAAAAGATTCAGAAGGAGGTAAGGGTGGGAAGAGTCAAAGGCCCATTTACAACCCTGCTGCTGCCAAACCTGAGGGTCTCCCCTTTAGATTTGGTCCCCAAGAAACAGGAGAGTGAGCACCAGGTTATACATCACCTGTCCTACCCAGAGAGTGACTCGGTCAACGATGCCATAGGGAAGGAAGACAGCAGAGTCATCTACGCCACACTGGAGGATGCGGTAAGACTGAGTAGAGCAAAGCAAGAGGCATGGCTGGTGAAAATGGACATAGGGTCAGCTTTTCGCCTCCTACCGGTCAGACCGGAGGACTGGGACTTATTGGGCTTCTGGGTGGAGGGGAAGTATTATTTTGATAAAGCCATGCCTATGGGGTGTTTAATAGTGTGTTCTACATTTGAGATGTTTAGTACCTGGCTACATGGCGTTCCAGACCAGGTTCAGCTACCAGATGGCCGTGCACTACCTGGACGACTTCCTGTTCATTGGGGAAGGGAGGGTAGACACCCAGAATTATGCTTAGGGATTTTCAGGTGCTATGCCAGGAGATGGGGGTGCCATTAGCAGAAGACAAAACTGAGGGACCAAGTCAGATAATTGAGTTCTTGGGCCTCAAGCTGGACACAACTCAGCAGTTGTTCAGGTTGCCTGTGCAAAAGGTTAAGAAACTTAAGGAACCATTGAAGGTAGAAAGGGGATGCAGGAGGGTGTGGATGCAGCAGGCGCAGTGGCTATTGGGTCATTTGAACTTTGCATGTCGAGCGATCATGCCAGGGCTCATGTTTACGTGGTGTTTAGCCTGGGTTATGCGAGGGGCCACACAGCCTCACCACTGGGTAGGTCTTAATAAGATGACCAGAGAGAATATGGTGGTGTGGGATCATTTTCTGCAAAAATATAATGGGCATGCATTCTGGCAGGATGACTGGGTCTTTAACATGGACCTACAGCTATATACAGATGCTGCGGGGGGTATAGGTATGGGAGGGTACCTCCTGGGACAGTGGTTTGCAGAGCCTTGGCTGGAGGGATGGGCTCAAGAGGGAGTGATGAAAGACAACACCTTTTTGGAGCTGTTTCCCATATGGGTGGCTATGATAGTATGGGGAGAGGTACTCAGGAACAAGCAGGTCACATTTTGGAGTGACAATAAGGCAGTTCAGGAAGTACTGAACAAGAAAGGGACAAAGTCAGAGAGAGTGATGAGACTATTGAGCAGAATGGTGTGGTTGGGCTTGTCCCTGAACATGTCCTTCAGGGCTAAACATGTCAATGGAGTTGACAATGTGATAGCTGATTGCATCTCCCGATTGCAGATGGACAAATTCAGGACCATTGCAGCTGGAGCAGATGACAAGCAGACCACCATTCCGGATTATGTATGGTTGACTGGATCGGGAAGATGAGGTATTGTTCCACAACTCCTGGGCTCCTCAGACCATGAGAGTTTATGAAACCTGCCGGAGGGCTTTTTAGAAATTTTGGGAGCAGTACTGGGGGCAGATAAGTGGTCCAGCAACTGGGGAACAGGTGGCTCACCTTATAGTCTGGGGGTGGAATCAGAACATTGCACACTTGACCATGGGGGTGCATTTGGTAGCAATAGGGCAAATCTACACCCTGAGGGGCTGGGAGGACCCTACCAAAACCAACCTGATCTGGAGAATGATGCAGGGTTGGATGAGGGGAACAGGGAAGAGGCAGGATAACAGAAAGCTGATATCGGAGGGGCTGATGGTAAGGTTACTAGGAGCCCTGCAGCATATCTGCAGTTCCTTGAAGGAGGTGGTTTTATTTCAGGTACCATAAGCCACCATGTACAGTGGGGCCTGTAGGCTGAGCGAGATAGTTGGCCACAGCAAAAGGACGGGAGGGGGACTGCGATGGGAAGACACTGAATGGGAAAGCGACGCCATAACACTTGTATTATGACAGTCCAAAACTGATCAGCAAGGACAAGGGAGGAAGGTTTGGTTGAGGAAACTACCAAATGAAACCATCTGCCCAGTAACGGTGCTGCATGTGTATGCGGCAGACCACCCAAACCAGGGGAATGGAATGATGTTTATACATGGTGATGGAAGGTCAGTCTTGGGGTACCAGGTAACTGCCTTACTGAACAAGGTACAACAGTTCGTAGGGGAACCAAGGGAAGGGTATTCCTCTCATTCCTTCAGAACTGGGGCAGCATCAGCAATGGTGGCTCAGGGCAAGGGACCCGAGGAGTTCAAGGAGAGAGAGAAACATGGACATCAGGGTGTTATAAAAGGTACATATGGAAGTTGCAACAATAACGTTGTTTGTTTTCTCTCTCCCACAGCAGGTGCAGGCGTGGATCTGTGGGCATTCCTTTGTGCATTGGGTGGAGAAATGAGTGGCCAGGAGACAAGGGGGAAAGCAGCTGTACCTGGACATTGACACAATAAGGCTGGTGTGGAAAGGTCGTCGGAGCATGAAATGGGTGCAGCTGCTGCCAGACCTCAGGGAAATCAGGAAGGATCATAGGCGACCAGACCTGACTGTGCTGCATCTTGGGGCCAATGACCTAGGAACCAGGCCATGGTTGGACCTCTTTTATCAGATAAAGCATGATGTTAAAATAATAAAGGAATGGTGGCCAGAGGTTACTCTGGCTTGGTCAGAAATCACACCTCGGAGAGTGTGGAGGCAGGCAGAGAGCCATAAAAGTATGGACAGGGTCAGAAAATGCATGAATGCATGAGTAGGGAGACTGTCCCAGGGTATAGGAGGAATGGCCATTAAACATGGGATCCTAGAGTGGGTAGATGAGTATTACAGGGGGGATGTGGTGCATTTGTCGGGCCTTGGCCTGGCTATGTTCAGCACTGAGATTTCAAATGCCATCGAAGCATGGCTGGCACAGAAATAGGGGGCGAAGGGAAAAAGAAGAAGGGGAGGAGGAGAGGAAAAGGGTGGAAGTCCACCGTCCATTGCAAGCTGGAGGTAGACTAGTGGAAAAGGGGGGAAAAGACAGGAAAAGGGGGGAAGGAAAGAAAATAGAAAAGGACACAGGTCGACAAATAAGAGGCAGGGGCATGGTGTGTACGCTCATGCCTCCTGTGCAGGACATAAGAAGAAGAGGCCAGGATACCCCCATGATGTAGGTCTGAGGGGGAAGAAGAGATGGAGAGATCTGTTTACTAATTAAGAGATCAACAAGAGTCAGAATGATATAATGTATGCACATAATGTAAATATAATGTATGTATATATGATGAGAAAAGGTGTACACAATGAAATATGGAGATGAGATGTACCATTGTGAACATTAATTGTGGATTGTCATAACTATATCAACTCAGTAAAATCGTTGCCAAGACTGAATGACCACACATTACTGGTCAGTGTATTTATTGGCTGGGTTCTGAGGACAAAGAGGGTTGCCCAATTTAAAAGGGGCAGACCACATTGTCCCATGGCCCAGGCCAAGAAAGTGGGAAGCTCAGAAGTGGGGTGGGTGGGTGGAGCCGAGGGCAGGATTCGGAAAAGGGGAGGATCAGTGAGGTCACAAAGGAGGCAAGGCAAAGGCCAAGGGAGCAATGAGGTGGTGACAGAGGAATGGACAGTATGAACCAAGGGGGCAGGCAAAAAGAGGCAGCTAAAAGGGGCTGCACAGCGGTGTAGAGCTTACAATTTTGCTCCAGAGTGAATTTCCCACCTGCCCACCCAGAAGACAGAGCAATAGGGCACTGTGACAGGTGGAGCACAGTGGGCCACTGTGAAAGGTGGAACATAGTGACAGGCTGCTGGTGTTATTGCTGAAGGTGGACGGCAAGAAGAGGAAAGAGGGAAAGGGGGGAAAAGACAGGAAAAAGGGGGAAGGAAAGAAAATAGAAAAGGACACAGGTCGACAAATAAGAGGCAGGGGCACAGTGTGTATGCACGTGCCCCCTGTGCAGGACATAAGAAGAAGAGGCCAAGATACCCCCATGATGTACATCTGGGGGGGGCAGAAGAGATGGAGAGATCTGTTTACTAATTAAGAGACCAACAAGAGTCAGAATTATATAATGTATTCACATAATGTAAATATAATGTATGTATATATGATGAGAAAAGGTGTACATAATGAAATATGGAGATGAGATGTACCATTGTGAACATTTATTGTGGATTGTCATAACTATATCAAATCAGTACAATTATTGCCAAGACTGAGCAACTGGTCAGTGTATTTATTGGCAGGGTTCTGGAGACAATAGTTACTGTCTATTAAAAAGACATTCACTGAACCTGATCTAATATTAAAATCTATCTCAGGAACAAAAATTTAAAGAGTACAGTCATATAAGCATCTGAGTGTGATCTTAGATGAACAACTAACTTTTAAATTGCATGTACGAAACTTATCTATTAAACTAAAATGGCTATTGGGGTTGTTTTATAAAAACAGAACATACTTTACAATTATCCACTTAGAAAATTATGGGTAACTTCTTTATTTCTTCCCATTTTGGATTATGGAGACTGTATTTATATGAAAATTGTAAATTCAGTTTTGAATTCATTGGATCCACTATATCATAATGCATTAATGTCTGTGACTGGATTGCCTTATAGAACTCATTGGTGCTTATTATACTCATGTTATAGATGTCCTTCTCTATCAGATCCCAGAGATCAACATTGGTTTACATTTGTTTATATGTTCATACTTAAGTCGCTTTCTTTATTTTTGTTTAATGTTTTACAGTTTAGAAAACTCTCTAAGTTCAGTTTAAGATAGACTAATTTCCAAACTTTTCATATTCCATGGCCTAGAATAAAATTTGGGGAACTGACTTTAGCTGTAAGTGTTCCATGAATTTGTGAAATAATCCAGAAAAAATGTAACTTAATTGCATTATTTCCTATTGTGTGTTTCAGGGCCTCTTTAGCACGTTTACCATATAAACTTACTTGTTTTGAATGAATGATTTGCATGTCATGTTGAATACCTGATTATTTGCTACTTTTTTTGAATAATTTTATGGAACTATGCGTATTGTAAGTCAATGTATTTATTAATATTTGGACACAATTGTAAAAGAGAGATTTATTCTCTCAATTATCCTAGCCAATAAATGAATATTTAATTGATTGATTGAATTGTGAAATGTAATTTTAACATTTCCAATTGTTTGGAGGCTAATAACATAGTTACCTTCAGAGATGATGATCTGAAACTTGAGACACTTCTATATGACCTTTTACAATATCAGCATACCAAAGTTGGTGCAACGTGGACAAATACTTTTTTAACTAGATGGAAATAACTAAAATCACAATTCTGGGAAAATTTCACACATTTTTCATAGAATTTTCATGAAATGTTGCAGAAGCAAGCAAAATTGGATATTTTGCCAGAATTTTGCCGACGGAAGATACATTTTACTCAGGACTTGTTATATTAGCTTCTCTCATACTGAAAAACTGGTAGCTCTACGTGTATCCCTAAATGGTAGACCATATGGGGGCTCCAAATGATTACCAAGATTAGCCAAACTAATACTAACACACACTTTTTCATATTTGAGAGCAAATAATATCACCAATTAAAGGCAACAGTAATGGGGTTTTCTATGCCCCCAAGGTATACAAATGTATTCATGAAACAATTTGAAATGAAAATATTCAATGAATAATGAAATCAATTTGTGAACAACATAGTTGCTGAAAACATTTGAGTGATGATATTGTTCTCATTTGGAGAGGCTTGGATAATTCTCTTTTAATGTTTCTTCGACCGTATTAATAAAGTTTACAAGCCTCAAGAAATACAATTCCTGGACATCAGTATTTTCAGTGACAAAGACTAAGTACAATTATAGATACAGATAGAACTACAGTATTGCGTCCAAGTAGTTTTTACCAACCAATTATTATTCAGAACATCCCATATGGTATTATAATAATTTTGATTGTTTGCTATGTGCTCCTGTGCTACAGTTTCATGGAATTACATCTTGAAAACACATTATGATTATTAGTTTTTTTTTTTATTTACTGAATAGATTACATTCCTAATGTACAATTTATGGTGGGTATTTTATGCATATGTGGCAAAATTTGATCACACTCACTTGAATGTCATTTATACTCTGTCTGTTTGACAGAAGGATTAATTTTTACTGCATATTCACTGCAATTAATAAATATAAATTAAAAACAAAACATACCATATTGTCAGTTCAATTGGATCAAAAAGAAACTTCAAGATCTCACCAGAGCCCTTTCCTCCAGATGAGGGGAGAAGCCTTCAAACCCAAGGGGGGGAAGGGAGAAACAGATGGGGGAGGAGGTTTCAGGAGGAGTAGAGGGAGGATGGAAGTTTAAGGAACCTGGGTGGGGTTCGACAAAGGGGATCAGGGATAAGGGGTGGGTGGTGGTGTTAGTAAATGCCAGGAGCTTGGGAAACAAGTTGCCAGAGTTCCAGTCCATGCTGTGGGGGTGGATGTGGCAGTGGTCACGGAAATGTGGGCCAACAAAAACCATGACTGGGACCTAAACGTGTGGGGGTACACTATGTTTAGGAGGGATAGAAAGGAGGGCAGAGGGGGTGGAGTGGCTATGTTCACTAGAGATGACATAGAAATTGCTAGGGTAGAAGAGGCAGAGGGAAATGTGGATGCCTTATGGGTCACCTTACGAACCCCATCAGGAGGTGAGGTCAAACTGGGTGTAGTATATAGGCCCCCCGGGATGGGTGATGTTCTGGAGGATGGTTTGCTGGACAACATCATTGCCCAGTGTGGACCAACAGGGGAAGGAGTGGTGTTGATGAGGGACCTTAATATGCCAGGTACAAACTGGGGAACCATGTCCTCCAAGGTGGCCAAGGAGCAGAGGCTGCTGGACGGTTTCCAGGATGTGTTCTTAATACAGCATGTGATGGAGCCCACAAGGGAGGAGCATGTCCTGGACATGGTTCTGAAGGATGGAGATCTGGTAAGGGACCTAGTTGTAGAGGATCCCCTGACTGGGAATGACCACAATACTGTCAGGTTTCAAATATGCATGGGGGGAGGGGGGGTGAGATCTAGGACACTGGCAGTGGACTTCGGGGGGGCAGATATTGTGGGCATGGGAAATATTCTCAAGGATCACTTGAAGGGGATTACATCAATGACAAATGTGGAAAAGAGATGGGAGGTCATAAAAAGGGACTTCATGAGGTAGTCAGAACCTGCATTAAGGTGAAACATAAGGGAGCAAGGTCACATAAACCATACTGGTGGTCCAGTGAGGTTCAGGTAGTGGTCAGAGAAAAGAAGGCGGCCTACAAAAAATATAAAACAACAAGAGGGGATAGGGATAAGGAAATGTACCATCTTGCATCTAGAAAAGTCACCCGAATGGTGAGGGGGCAAAGTCCAGTAAAGAGCAGAGGCTGGCACAGGGGATACATGGAGGGGAAAAGGGGTTCTTCTGGTACATTGGGGAGCAGAGAAAATCTAAGGGCCATCTCAGCAGACTGAGATCAGAAGGAGGTTGGGTGGAAGGGGCGAGGGACCAGGGAGATGTATTAAATGAGTACTCCATCTCTGTATTCACTAGGGAGGGGGATGGGATATCTACAAAGCAAGGCATGATGGGGATAGAAGCAGCAGTGAGTGGGATCAGGGGAGCAGCAGAAATGGAGCAAGAGGGAGGGAGAGGTACCCCAAGGGTGTCACATCAGGATAAGGGTAAAAAGGCCAGTAAGGTGGAGGGGAAGGATGATGCTATCTCCACCGAAAGGGTGTGGTTAGCCCTCAAGGCCCTAAAGAAAGACAAATCTCCTGGACTGGATGGCATTCATTTGAGAGTACTATGGGAATTGGTGGACATACTGGCTGCACCCCTGGCAGAGCTCTTTAACAGGTCGCTTGAGACAGGGAGGGTACCTAGGGATTGGCGAGAGGCACATGTGGTGCCATTCCATAAATGGGGGTCAAGGGAAGTACCAGGTAACTATAGACCCATCAGTTTGACCTCGGTGGTGGGAAAATTAATGGAGAGCATACTAAAGGAACAATTGGGGGTGTACTTGTAGGAGGTGGGAGGTCTGGATAGTTGGCAACATGGGTTTGTGCCATGTCAAACCAATCTTGTGGAGTTCTACGAATGGGTAACATCAGAACTGGACAGGGGAAAGCCTGTGGATGTGTTATTCTTGGACTTCAGCAAGGCATTTGACTCTGTTCCCCACAATGGTCTGATGGAGAAACTGATGGGGTTGGGAGTAGGCCCTTTGATGGTCAGATGGATTGAAAACTGGCTAGCTGGATGCACCCAGAGAGTAGTGGTCGGTGGGGAGCTCTTGAACCCTAGAGAGGTTGGTAGTGGGGAAATGAGGTCTGCCCTGGGTCTGATCCTGTTTAATGCATACATATCGGACATCAGGAGGGTATAGGGTGTGAAATGAGTCTCTTCACTGATGACTCCAAGATGGGAGCAGTAGTTGAGGGGAAGAGGGAGGTTGGCCTGCAAGGGGACCTCGACACCCTGGAAAGCTGGGCTCACACATGGAACTTAAATTTCAATATCACCAAGTGCAAGGTGTTACATCTTGGGCGGGGAAACCCTAAACACAGGTACACCCTGGGAGGGGAGGCGCTGGAGGCCTCAAGAAGGGAAAAAGACCTAGAGGTCATGGTGGATGCATGTATGAATAGCTCTGAGCAGTGCAGGAGAGCAGCTAGCAAGGCAAACAGGATGTTGGGATGCATCGTAAGGGGGATCACCTCTAGGAGCAGGGAAGTGATTCTGCCACTGTACAATGGGCTGGTCAGACCACACATTGAGTACTGTGTACAGTACTGGAGACCACACCTGAAGAGGGACATACAGCTCCTGGAGAGGGTACAGAGGAGGACAACTAAGATGATATGAGGACTAGGGGATCTGACGTATGAGGACAGACTTGAGGAGCTCTGCCTCTTTTCATTGGAGGAGAGGAGAGGAGAGGAGAGACTGGGGGGACATGATTGAGGTCTTCAAGTACCTCAAGGGAATAAATAGGGTAAACATGGAGGGGCTCTTTAGACTAAAGCAGGGAGGTATCACCAGATGGCATGGTTTGAAGTTGGAAGGTGGAAGGGTGAGGGGGGGAAAGAGGAGTAGTTTTTTCACTGAGAGGGTGGTGGACCCTTGGAATGTACTGCCTGGTGAGCTGGTTCAGACATCCACAGTGGAGGGCTTCAAGAGAGGGTGGGACAAACACAGAAAGTGGATTTATCAGATGATGGCCTGGCCCTGGGGGTGGGGATGGATGATAGGGGTTTCTGGAACACAAGGGGAGGAGGGCCTTGGCACCCAACAAGGGATCTGAGGTTCGAGCAGACTCGATAGACCATAAGGCCTAATCTGCTGGCAATTAGCATGTTAGTAAGAATAAAGAAGCCTACAACAGTGTAGCAAATGCCCTTAATGAGCATTTCAGAAATAGAGGATGCATACACTACAAGACATGTTAACAAAGGCAAAAGCAAGATGTGATACTATAATCAGGTTTGAACTGCTTCATACAAAGGCAAGGATAAATAACACATTTGGGGCCAGATATTTAAAACTTAGCCCCGGGGCAAACTTTGCACTGCACAGCATGTAAAATTAGCCCGGAACAATTTGCACGCTATATTCAAAGGAATAACCCTAGGGCTAAATCAGTTGAATATAGCATGCAAATGAAGCCGTGCAAACAGGGCTGTGAGTGCAGTGCAAAAATAGACCAGCAAATAAGACAGCTCTGAATATAGCAACTGTGAAGGCCAAACTGCAACAGCAGCCCAGTGCACATAGTGGTGGAGTAAGGCAGAGTTGCAGTACTGTAGGTGGCCAATGTGGGCGATAGCAATGAAGTGGCGCACAACAATGGCAAACAACATCGCAGGCCATACACAGCAAACTGTGCTATGGTTTTGATAGGTTTGCCCAGGGCTAACTTGTCTGCCCAGTGCTAACACATTTGCCTGGCACTAACACATTAACCAGGTGCTACATTTTGCTATATTCAGAGCTCCTATGCAAATGAGCCTACTTAGGCAATCTGTGGGAAAACAGCCACATTAGCATCTCATTATGGCTTGTTTTGCATCCATTACCATGTAGATTGACCAGTGCTATTGCATGGTGCACAGAGCTCCACCTGTATGTCAGACTGGAACTACAGGTTAGTAGCTGCAGGCTGGGTGCATTCAGAGCTCCACCTGTATGTCAGATATGATAAACAGTTCAGTAGCTGCAGGTTGGGTTTGGGCACAAAAGTACGCACTATTGTGACCCAGTGGACTAGCACCACTGAAACGGGTGGTTGTGCTGCATGCCATAGACATATTGTTATTCCTGCTACAGTGTGTGTTAAATGGTCCACTACCATAGTAGCTAGTTTTGTGAGGGACACAGCAATGCCTATGGTCTATCAGGCAACAATGACTGCTGCTATCCACACAGTGACATGCACAGCTGGCAGGTGTGTTCTAAAAGTGGACGCCGCAGTCATTCTGTCCTGTGATCCACATATGCTGCACCAGTAGCATGTGATTCCCACACTAGCATACACATGACTGGCCGTGTGTGATGGGTAGTCTGGACAGGAGTGTGGTATGTGGCCCTGGGGGGCAGACACATGCCATCATTTAGGTACACTGATGTGAGGGGCATTCCTGTCACTGGCACAAGTGCACCATGTGGACAGTCCCAGCTGTTTGGCAGCACCTAGTATGTGGTGCAGCTTTGCCACCTGTACACCCTCTATTCCCCCAGTGCTGCATGTGTATGCTGGATTGTGGTGGTGTACCCCTATGGGGGCACTGGACGTGTGTGTAGTATGTTTCTTCCATGGTCTCATGCCTCACAGTGCACCTGGGGTGTTGAGTAATCCCAAATAACCCCATACCCTGTTGTGGGTTATGCTTACTTATTTTAGATCCCAAATTCATTGAAATAATAACTGAGCCCTATAAAGATGAAAAATAAAAACATACAATAATTCTTCTTCATAATTTGATCAGGAAAATATTAAAGTAGGAGTTCATGAGTATTGTGCATGTGTCATATTAGAAAATAAATGCATTTTTACAGCTCCATACTGTAATAACCAGAGCAGTATAAATCGGATGTTCAGGTGGGAAACCTTTGTCTCATAAGAAAAGACATAAAATACAAGTACAGGAGTTTTTTTTTTAATTTGTTGTTAAAATTATTTGGATATGTTTTAATAGTTCAGACAAAGCCAAAAAGTCATTTCTCTGAACAGAGCGGACAGGTTATTTTATTAATGAATGCTCTACACTGGAAAGTGAGGCATAGAAAGAAAATAGGAACAAGATAGTGGGCTCAATTTTCAAAGCCTGCAGGATGATGCAAGGTGCCTGCATCAAACATATTTGACGCAAGTGGAACCTTGCATCAAAAGATGTGGTAACCCCTATTTTCAAACACAATCTGTGTTGAAAAAGGGAGCTGTTGCACCAAATTGGCACTGTTCCAACCTTGTGACCCAAATCTAGGTATGCCAGCTTGTAAGGAGCTTGCACCATGGTGAGGCCGCAACATCCCCCTTTCTGCAATTTTTAAGCCCTGCCATGGATGCACCAAGGGGCTCCATTTAGACCAGCCAGGAGGTGGTCTAAGGGACCTGTGCTAGTGCCTCACACTGTGGTGAACAGGGTAGGGTCTAAATATAGGCTGCCAGAGGCAGAAGGGGAACAGAGTGTGCCATAAGGGGAGTCAGGGAGACAGCTGGGCATGACAGAGAGTGATGTGGCACCCGAAGAGGTTGTTGCATGCATATTCATACAGCCGATGGGATGGGACCATCTGGGGGGTTCCAGGGACAGAAAGTGGCATAGCACCAGATTGGCACAGCCCTGGCAGCTGACCCATATGTGGCCACCCATGAGGCAGCTGCCAGGGTTGTACCCATCTGGTGCCATGTCACTTTCTGTCCCTGGTACCCCCCAGGTGGTCCCACCCATCAGCTGTATTAATATGCAAAAGGCCCCCATGTTGGGTACCACATCCACTCCCTCTCATGTCCAGCTGTCTCCTCGATTCCCCCTATGGTACCCCTAGCCTATCCCCCCCCAATACCCACCTATCCTGCAGATTCACCATCCCCCAAACCATCATGGCCCTCTAGTGTTGCACCAGCTTGTGGGGGTCAAGATACCTGTGACAGTTCCTGCAGATGCACCACATACTTGGTGCTAGACTGTGATTGCAGGAAGTCCTGGGTTTTTGGTGCAGGGCCCCCTCCCCCACCCTTTTACAAAATTGGGTGCTGGGTCCCTGATGTTCCTAGAGTTTGCTGCAGCCCTAGAGTGATGCACCTTGCATTACTCTAAGGGCTGTTTGAAAATCGAACCCAGTCAGTCTGCAATAATAGTGCGGCAGCAGGATGTATTTTCTAATAAAGCAGATAGAGTGATTTAATCAGACTGATTTCTAATCTTGATAACATATTTAATTTTCTTAAACGTTTACGGTCCAGTTAAAACACTAAAAACCTATGATATCTGCCCCAAATGGTGACTATTTAAACAACACGTTGTCCAACTATTTTTCTATGGACCACAAAAATATTTGTATATAATGAATAAGGCAAAATATGCTGAATTTATGAATTTTAGGATTTACCAACAAGTAGTGTATCAGAGAAATATGACAAATTATTTAGTTCTCCAAGACAGATTGTGACAGAAAACAGCTCTGCTAATATGTTACATTTAAAACACTTTGGTAGCTCGTTACATACTGTACACATGAATTTGAATTGATGCCTGGTCTTAGGATAATAGTTTATGTTCCAAAAAAGCAGGAAAAATGGTGTAAAGGAGCAGGTTGAAACCACATTTTGTAAGTTATAATGATTCAGTGAGATGTCTTTACTTATGCAATAAGCCACTTTTAAGTCTCTAGGGTTATAAGAGTAAATATAAATATATATATATATATATATATATATATGTTTTTTTTCATAAATAGGACATACAGTACAGTGTAGCCTAGCAGGAGTGATCAGTTCCAATAATGAAAAATTGTCACAGACAACTGCACTTGCATGTACACTGTAATTGTTACTGATTTTTGTGTGATTAAAATACGAAAATGTTAAATCGGTGAGTGGGTGATTGTTTTTTACATAGGCAGTGAATATGTGACACCAAGCATTATTTGTGACTGAGGACGTTGTGAAACAGTATTATTCATCATGATGAAACCTCAGTTTGAGCACCACTGTAGGTTTGCACTAGGTTTTATGAAATTGGCAGACTGAATGCTGCAGATGTGGTAGCTATGGTCTTATTTAGGGAATTTAATGGATAGGTAGGGCGGAATAAAATTTATTGTAAATTTATATAACAGGTCATACCAGCTATATTGTATTCTGCCATGAAGATCCAGGTACTTTATATTGTCATAAAATACACATCCAGATCAGCTAGCAGTGGTTTACAGTCATTATTGCATACACTAGTCAATTGTAGACACTAATTGTTGTATTACAGAATGAGGGAGCACTCTCTACCAATTAGAGCACTCCTTTCTCTGCGTGCAAGACACTTATTCTGTGAAGAGGGTCTCTAGCAGAGATGTCCTGAAAATGGGCATGGTCAGGGACAGGTTTTTTAAAAATAATATATTATTGATCAAGTTGTCACTTATTGCTGTATAAGAGTGGTTTCACTTGTGTTCAGCTTGAGCCAGAACAGTTCAGCTTTGCTTTGCTGTTCTGGCTCCAGCAGAATATGTATGAAAGCACTCTTATACAACAATGTGTGGCTCCAAGGGACATATATAACATATAATATAACAGCTCTTCTGACTTAAGATCAAGAGAATTCCGTACTTATTTAATTCACCCAATTTCTTATGAGAGGTGGATATTAACTGTTTTATATTTTAGTCATAAGTATGTTGTAACGTATTGTCCAGTCATATCCCCACAAAATGGTATAGAGTTTTTGGTGGTTATCCCCCAAGGCTAATTTGGTTAAATATGATTTAAGTAAGGAATAACACTCAATGAGGTGTGGTTTATGGCCTGATAAGACCACAACCCAGGGGCCTGATTCACAAAATTTTGCTGGGGCACAAACCCAGATTGCCTGGGGCAAACTGAGTTTTGCCCAGAGCTGGCATCTACAAAGCCCAGTTTCCCCAGGCAAAGTGTGTTTGCACCTGGGCAAAGTTGGGAGGGGGGCCACAATGCAAATGAAGGGGAGGAGACATGCATATCCCCAAGGTGCATTTGTAAACTTATCACTCCACGCAAGGGCCATTTGTGAAGGCACTTGCATGGAGAAATTACTGCCAGCAAAAGCCTGGCAATAATCTGCACAACCCTAAATGTTGGCAGAGGTACTGTGGCCACCACCACCCCTTCCTAGTCCCTGATCTCCCACCCAAGGTGTGCAAATAAATTGTTCATACTGTAGGGCCCCCTTGTCCCTGATCTCCCACTCAATAATGAAAACCCAGTTTTCCATAGTGTAGTGGTCCCTCCCCAGTCACTAATCGCCATCCCTAATTAGGAAACCTATTCCCTGGTAGTCTGGGATCCTTCCCCCCACCTCATCAGTGTGACCACAGCCTCCCCCCATCCCAGTCTTTGGTCAGTGACCAGCACAGCCCTCATCTCACCACCGCAGCTGGCTGCCAACTAAGCTCTTTTGGAGCATGTACTGTATACAGTATGGCTCCTTGACTGTGACTGATCAATCACAGTCAAGGAGCCATGCTGTATACAGTATGCACTCCAAGAGGGCTCAGTTATCAGCCAGCTGCAGTGGTGAGAGGAGGGTTGTGCTGGTCGCTGACCAAAGATTGGGATGGGGGAGTGTGGGGTGGTGGGTCACACTGGATGAGGTGGAGGGAAGGACCCTAGACTTACCAAGGAATAGGTTTCACTCATTTGGGGATAAAGAACGGTGACTGGGGAGGGCGGAGGGATCACTACACTATGGAAAACTAAGTTTTCATTATCAGGTGGGAGATCGGAGACTGGGAGAACCCTACAGCATGGACAAATTGTTTGCACACTTTGGGTGGGAAAATGGGGACGGGGGGACCCTACAGTATGGATAAATTATTTGCACACTTCAGGTGGAGATTGGGGATTTGGGAGGACACTACTATATGGAAACGTTATTTGAACATGTATGGCAGGGATTCAGGGAGGGGGGAGGGACCACTACACTATGGAAAGGATCTTTTTCATTATGAGGTCAGCAACCAGGGTGGCAGAAGGAACCCTAGACTACTGGGGTGCATTACTGTCATAGGGGATGGCAGTTGGAGGACTGGGGGCACTACACTTGGGGACTGTGGCTGCATGGGGCATGGGCTGCTGGGGGAAGGGCCATGAAATGACACAGCAATGCCATGCAAATAAGCCCATAATGAGCATGATAATGGTCACTTGTGTCTTGCATACTGTTATGCCTGGGTCCCACACCATCTACTGACCCATGTGTTCATACCATAAGTAACCGTGTTTATTTTCACTGTGATATCGCTGTATTGCACTGACATATAGAAATAGGTATCC
The DNA here is from genome assembly GCA_016271365.2 of Neoceratodus forsteri. Lineage (NCBI taxonomy): Eukaryota > Metazoa > Chordata > Ceratodontiformes > Ceratodontidae > Neoceratodus > Neoceratodus forsteri. Next base: position 940,625,458 of record CM028131.1, read on the forward strand.
ATAGTACAAACATATGCACTAGGACTATGCTTGCCACTGATATTTGCTGCTGTATTTTATGTTTACATCATTTTATGGTATTATACATGTTTTATGTTTTATTACACCTGACACACATATCTTTTATTGTAATGTGTTTACCTAGGTTACCTAGGTTATGTGTGTTCCTTTTATGTTCTGATATAGTCATATAATCATGTGTAATTTGTGTCTTATACCAAAGTATTATGACATGTGCATTTCTGCTTATGCTGCATTCTCTTTGTTCATAACATATAGCTGACAATGCATTTTCTTTGTTCCGAGATCCTTACTTACCTTGCAACTTTATTTCCTATGTAACTACCCAAGGCAGCCACCTTATTTACATGCCTTATCCAATGCTGAATGTTTATCATATCTGTAACTGCACTGTTATCAGTCATATATAACTGCTTGCACACCAGCTCCTTAGAGGGAAAGAGACCATACTCAAGGAATGGTGGGAAATCGGCTCCTTTGTGATTGCTTTGTCACATGTCTAATGTGAGTATTTGTAATAAAACTGCTTTTTATTACATACTGCTTGTGGTATACTCTTTGGATAGCCAATCCAACATACAAGAATCTGAAGGTAAGCTGGACGTACCTTAACAATGCCCAATGGGCTCATTGACATGGTTACTTTTGTGAATTGCACTTTAGCACATGACAGCTATTGGCTGTGGGGCCATTTTCATGGCTGGCTGTGGGGGCAGAATTACTGGGTATCCCACTGCTTTTCCAGGGTTAGCGATGTCCCTGCTAGCCCCTATTCACAGTTGGATAGTGCACCTCACTGCCCTTCAGTGCAACTGTGAGGTGACGCACAAACTTATGCGTGTCACTTTGCACTTTTTTGTGAATACTTGCCTAGGTGAGTAATGAGGTATGACACGCATGCACTGAGTGACTTTAGCACCTCGGAAGTGCCCTTATCAGGCCATAAACCATACTTCAGAGTGTCTTATTCTGCTTCTAAAATTGGTATAAAATGTTAAAAATAGATTTTGAACAGGATAGTGCAGTTTTAAAAGTGAAATGTAATTTAGTTATCATTTCTTTCACTTTTTGTCAGTTTTGAAGAAACTGTAGTTTCCTTTAACTGGAAAACAACAAAACATTTTTTGAACTTCAGGGAAATGATTTGTGTCTGGCTCTGCCCCCCCCCCACACTCCCCCCACTCCACACACAAGCAACCAAACTGTTAGAAATGTATTTATTTTTTTAACTTCTTTTTTTGCACTGATGAACAGTGTCCCATTTCGTGTGTCATGCTTTTTCTTTGCCCACCTCCACCACACACACAGTGTTATTTACTTCTTTACTTTGTTTTTACTTTTTTATATGTTTATAATTTGCTTCCTGTTCATTGTGAGTGGCCAGCTTGATTGGGAGTGAACGTGTCCCTCTGCAGCCACTGTAGTGAGCACTTTGTACATGCTTTTACCTACAGTGTTGCAGTATGAACAAGTGGGTTTCCAGTCATTGTGGTTTATTTGATTGCCTTCTTGCTCTAAAATAGTATGGAAAATGCCTAACACACTTGAATAATGATGGGTGGGGCTAAATCTCGAGACCATGGAGGAGGAAGACTGGAGACCAAATAAATGGCAGTGGTAAAATGGATTACTGGAGAAACAGCAGCTGTGAAAAAAAAGAAAAGCAGAGGTAGAACATGATTTACTTTCACTGTTAAGAATAAGGTTGTTTTGGCAGCATGAGGCGAGTGAGCTGCATGGCAGGTGGGGGGGTCAAGTGACTGACAAGCAGGAAGTGATTGTAAAATTCTGTCTGAAGGTTAGAAAATTTCTTTTGAAAATTGTATGGGAGGTATGGATTTCTGGCTATGCTGAGTTGTTGGGAATGTAACTAGGACCAGTTGTCACTTTATGGCTGGATAAGAGCACAGGTAAATGTGTCTCTTATCCATCCAAACCCTGGAAATTCATTACCCATTTTATAAGTACTAAGAATGTTTTCTGCCTTCAGTCATTTGGAAATGGTGAGCCTGGAGCTACTATTGCAGCTTTATGAAATATTTTTTGAAAGCATTTGTCAAATTGCTGAATATCAAAATGCTTGTTATACTATAGGATCATCAAATTACAGCATTGTGGGACATTTCAAGGTTAACAAAAGGTCATTAATGAAAATGCTAAATAAAATGTGATCAAATCTGGACCTTTAGGGCTATCACATACCATTGTTCTGTATTCAGAGAAAGTGCCAGTGGTACCAACAGCTTGCCATTTTTCAGTCAAATAGCTCTTAAAGCAGTCTTGAACATTCAATGAACAAGTAGTAGAGCTCAGTTTCTACAGCTATTATTATTTGTATAACACTTTTGACGTTTTTCCAAATGTTGAGAGTGGAATAATGCACTCCAGGTGTGCAGAAATGCAGCAGTAACCTCACTTCCTGCATAGTTGAAGTACCTCATGCCTTATAACCCACCCAAGGTGTTAGGTTATAGCAATACACTTTGGTGGGGGTTGGCAGATACCATGGGGGTACCGACAGTGGCAATGACAACCTTCAACCCATTATACAAATCACTATTGTAGCAGACTCTTTTATACCCTCCCTTACAGAACAGTTCACATTGCCTCTGCATCATGTTCTGACCCCTCTGGTCCAGGGTGGGGAGTCAAAATTGAATACTGATCTCTGCTCTTCTACATTGTAGTGTAGCACACTACCTGCTGGCAGCAGTTTGTATAATTATAAATTATCAGTATTGATTCAACCAATCAGTGATGAGGATTTCCTGCACATTGGGACCTCTTAATACTGTCATTGAGGCACAGGTCAGGAAACATAGAGAAAACCCAGGAGCAGTTGTAACATTTCACAAAACTGTTTAGTTGTAGTTGCAGTAACATAAAATAAACCTGTTCAGAATAACTATATACAGAAGCAAAATAAAATATCTTGTAAAAAATCTCCCTTGCAGCTCAGCTTAGTTGTTTTTATAACTCTTTTCAACCCCCATCCTTTGCAAGCAACCTGTCCTCTGTAAATTTCAGGAGCTGCTAGAACACTGAGAACTTCCTGAGGTCCCCATAACAACTGCAAAAGGCTCAGGCATTTACATCCAAGCAACTTCTAGCTTTTTACAGTTATCTCAAATTTTAAATATATACATTTCAATGGTAACACAATTTTCTAAACAAAAGTGATCCCAATATCAGCTACATTTCCATACATTGATTCTCATATATTTTATATTAGCACATATAGATATGCAAGGAAGAAAGACAGCAAGAGAAAACTGAGAGACAGTGAGAGGCAAAGGGTTGTGAGACTGGTCAGGTTGATCAAGTCTGAGGTCTCACAGGAAAATTTGGTTGCATAACCAGGCAGAAGAGACAGACAAGGAAAGAATACAGATCCTTGCATTTAAACACTTTCTCGAAAACAAATGGGACAGGGTCATATTCTACCATGTCACATATACCCCCTCCCCCTTTAAGACGGAACCTGTTTTATTAAACAGGTTTCCAAAACGTTTTACTTTCTAATAACACTTGTTGCATTCAGACATTAAGCACATTTGCATCCATTTTGTAACAGTACAGCAAAAAGTACAGTTCAAACCCATATATCAGGCTTCTTTTTTTTCAACCATCAGAACCCTCAATTCCTGATCCATATCTTGACAGAAAATCAGCATTACTATTCTCTTTACCAGATTTGTAACTCACACAGAATTTAAATAGCTGCAGTGCCAGGTACCACCTTGTGATTCTGGAATTTTTATCTTTCATCTGATTAAGCCAACAGAGAGGATTGCGATCAGTTACAAGAACAAAACCAGTTCCTAGCAAATAAAATTTGAGGGACTTCATGGACCACTTTGCTGCTAAACACTCTTTTTCGATAGTGGAGTACCTTTTTTCTCTGTCATGTAATTTCCTACTTATATACAGAATAGGATGTTCTTTCCCCATCTATATTTTGGCTTAGGACTACACCTAGGCCTACCTCGGATGCATGTGTTTGTAGAAGAAGTGGTTTCTCAGAGACTGTGCATCTTAAAACAGGTGCTGAACATAATGCAGCCTTTATGGCTTGAAAAGCTTCATTACACTCTGGAGTCCGTGTCACATTATTTGGGTACCGTTTCTTTGTGAATCCAGTGAGGGGAGTAGCTAACTCAGCAAAATTGGGAACAAGTCTCTGATAATAACCAGCCAGCTGTAAAAATGACCTGACATGTTTCTTTGTTTTAGGTACAGGGCTCTTAGCTACAGCATCTATTTTAGAAATATCAGGTTTGACTTCTCCATTTCCCAACACATAGCCCAAATATCTAGTTTCCTGCATGCCCAATGTACATATAGTAGGATTAGTTGTCAGATCTGCATTTTTGATAACTTGGATAACTGCTTGTAGGTGTTCCACATGACTTTTACAGTCTGGACTGTACACCACGACATCATCCAGATATGCAGCACAATAACCAGTGTGAGGGGATAAAATTACATTCATGTACTGCTGGAATGTAGCTGGCTTACCATATAAACCAAAGGGTATGGTGGTGAACTAATAGAATCCTATAGGGGTGGCAAATGCAGTTTTATCTCTGGTTTCTTTAGCTAAAGGTATTTGCCAGTAATCCTTGGTGAGATTAAGGTTTACTGATAAATTTTGCACTCCCCAGTCTGTCCACCAAATCATCTATTCTGGGCATAGGATAACTGTCAAATTCTGACACTTGATTAAGTTTCCTGAAATCAAGGCAGATTCTAACACCCTCTTCTTTTTTGTTTACAATTACCATGGAAGACGACCAAGCACTCCTCATCTCCTCAATGATACCCAGTTCTTTCATTTTTTGTATTTCCTTAACCACATCAGCTTTAACCTCTCTAGCAACCTGTATGACTTTTGCCTAATAGGACAAGCATTCTTTGTCACTATTATGTGCTCAACCCCTTTGCTCAGCCTAGTACCATGGTAAAAGTACTGTTAAATGTATTTAGCACATTATGAATGTCTGCTCTTTGTTCTGAGGTTAAGGAAACATTCACCTTTACAGAATCAGCATTTACAGTTTGTTCTAGTCTATCATGAGCTACATCAATATCTTCCTTATCAGTTTCTGGTAAAACTAGCAAGGCAGCTATTAGCATTTTTTCAACCCATTTCTTGAGGAGGCTAGCATGGTATATCTTAGAAGGATTTTTTCTGTCAGGGGTGTAAATCTCATAGTTAACAGTGTCAGTACATCTAAGAACCTTATATGGCCCTTGACACTTCATTAACAAATTATTTTCTGTTGTGGGTAACAGAAGCAAAACCTTCTCACCTGGCTCAAAAACTTTTTCTTTTACCCCATAGACATAATATACCTTCTGCTGGTTTTAAGCCTCTTCCTGATTACTATGGGTAATTTCAACATATTTTGCCAGTTTCTTTCTTAGGGCACACATATAAAAATATATAGATTGTTTCTAAGTGGGGTTATCTTCTCATGTTTCTTTTATCACATCCAGTGGCCCTCTTGGCTGCCTACCATACAGCATTTCAAATGGCGGAAACCCTGCTGATGCCTGTGGCACTTCTCTGTAAGCAAAAAGTAGGTAAGAAAAGTAATGGTCCAAATCTTTCCCTTCCCCTTTTACATAACTTTTTAACATGTGTTTTAGGGTTTGGTTAAAATGCTCAACAAGACCATCTGTCTGAGGGCGATAGGGGGAGGTTCTTATAGCAGTGATACCCAGCAGTCTGTACAGCTCTTTAAGCATTGCAGCACCAAAATTACTACCCTGATCAGTAATAATTTCTTTAGGTATGCCCACCCTGCTGAAAATTTTGACTAGCTCTGCTGCAACATTTGGGACTGTAACAGTATGCATTGGAACTGCTTCTGGGTATCGAGTAGCATAGCTGCATACTACCAGGATAAATCTATTACCCTTTTTACTTTTGTCTAAACGACCAACCACATCCATTGCAATTCTCTCAAAAGGCACATTTATTAAGGGTAGGGGTACCAGGGGCACCTTGTCTTTTCTAATGACTGGGGCTACTTTCTGACACTCAGCACAGGAATTACAATAGGTAGCAACATCTTCGTGAATTCCCCGCCTGTAAAATCTATACAGCAATCTGGCATGGGTGCGCTCCCTCCCTGAGTGACCAGCCATAGTACTATCATGTGCTATCTGTAACAATTCTGTTCTATACTTCTGTGGTATAACCAATTGCTCTGTCTGTTTCTGTGTCTGAGGTTTAACCCATACTCTGTACAGTAATCCATTACATTTTTTAAACATTGGTCCACCCTGTTTTGGGTTTACCCCTAGCTGCTTGAAATAATCCTGGAGAGAAACATCATTAGCTTGCTCTGAAAGAAAATCACAATCAGTTATCAATTTAGTTTCAGCATTTTCATATTTTAACTCTTCATGTACGTCATTCATTTGTTGCCACAGTTTCTTCAGGCTTTGTCTTTCTTTCCTGGATTTCCAGATCTTGGAGCTGTGCTCAAACAAGTCCAAATCAAAATCACTGAAAGCAAAAGTGTCCCCACTGTCTGAAATTTATTTTGCCTGATCTCTTGTCATCACAGCTGCTGAAACATCAGGATTTATTCCCTCTTTGATCAATTCAGTAAATCCTGGAAAGTCATTTCCAATAATCACTGGTACAGGTAATGTTGGTACTATCCCCACTTTCATTTGGTGCAACACACCCTTAATGGTCAGAGTCACTTGGGTGGTGGGATAGTATCGAGTGTCCCCATGGATGCAGATGACATCAGTACCTGGTCCCTTTGCACAATGTTTTCTCAGCACTTTAACATGCACTAGGACCTGTCTGTTTCCTGAATCAATGAGTCCCATTACAGTCTTATTCCCCACCTTCACATCTATTAGGTACTTGCCCCAGTTTGCCAAGGACAAATCTGCTCCAGCGCCACTCTCTTTATTACAGCTGTTTCTTGCAAAATGACCTGGCATATTACAGTTATAGCAGATAATGTCTTTTGGCACAAATTTGTTACCCCCACCAGAGTTCTAAGCAGGCTTGGAATTTAAATGGGAAAAAGAGTTTCCTTACAGGTGCTTGGCTGTTACCTCACTGCTGTGGTGTCTGTCTGGCCATTTGGTAGTCCTCAGCCAAAGAAACAGCTTTTTCCCCATTCTCTGGTTGGTGTTCCTTTAACCACAGCTGCACATCTGTAGGCAAAATGTTGATGAATTACTGCATGGCAAATGTGTCAATGATCTGTGGGACTGTTTTGCTCTCTGGTTGGATCCACTTCATCAGGAGTTCTCAGAGTCGGGTGAAGGCTTCTCGAGGATTGTGAACCATGCTGTACCACAGAGATTGAAATCTCTGCCTGTAGGTCTCTTTGGAGATGTCATACCTTTTCAGGATTTTGCTGTTCACCAGGTCATAGTTTTCTCACTGTGCAATGTCCATCCTACTGTAGGTAAGCTGGGTTTTCCCTGTCAGGTAGGGTACCAGTCTGATTGTCCATTGCTGCTTTGGCCACTGGTAGGCTGTGGCAGCTCTTTCAAAGGTTGTCAGGTATGCCTCAATATCATCTGAGGGACACAACTTTGTAAGTTTAATGGCCTTTAGGTTGCTTGCATTTTATTGCTCATCTGGATCTGTGCTGGATCCTCTGCCTTCGATAGCTTCTAAGGCATCCAGCCATTGCTGCTCCTGTCACTGCATCTCTTCTCTCATCTGTTGCTTCTGTCACTGCATCTCTTCTCTCCTCAATGCTTCTAAATGTTGAATTTCTTTTTCTCTCTGTGTCTCAGTCTCTTTTTGTTGTCTAGTCCACCATTTCAAAAAGTTCATCAGGCTTTCAGGTTCTGTCACTGCCTGTTCTTTTTCCATGATGTGTGCTGGCTGTACAATCTCAGACTGGACTTCAGCTACAGAATCCATACATTTTCAGTGCTTCCCTGGCATGAGGTCCAGTACCCACACACAAATCTCCTGTTTTAGGGAATGCATGGCTTAAATCCCACTTCTATCACCATCTGTCATCGAGGCACAGGTCAGGAAGCATAAAGAAAACCCAGAAGCAGTTGTAAAATTCCACAAAACTGTTTATTTGTAGTTGCAGTAACATAAAATAAAATAAACTTGTTCAGAATAACTATATACAGAAGCAAAATAAAATATCTTGTAAAAAATCTCCCTTGCAGCTCAGCTTAGCTGTTTTTATAACTTTTTTCAACCCCCATCCTTTGCAAGCATCCTGTCCTTTGTAAATTTCAGGATCTGCTAGAACATTGAGAACTTCCTGAGATCCCCATAGCAACTACAAAAGGCTCAGACATTTGCACCCAAGTAACATCTAGCTTTTTACAGTTATCTCAAATTATGAATATATACATTTCAACAGTAACACAATTTTCTAAACAAAAGTGATCCCCATATCAGCTACATTTCCATACATTGATTCTCATATATTTTACATTAGCAGATATAGATATGCAAGGAAGAAAGACAGCAAGAGGAAACTGAGAGACAGTGAGAGGCAAAGGATTATGAGACTGGTCAGGTTGATCAAGTCAGAGGTCTCTCAGGAAAATTTGGTTGAGCAACCAGACAGAAGAGATAGAAAAGGAAAGAATACAGGTCCTTGCATTTAAACACTTTCTCGAAAACAAATGGGACAGGGTCATATTCTACCATGTCACAATTACTAAAAGAGGTCCCCATGCATAGCATTTAAAAAGAGAAATGTTTAACTCACCCTCGATGAAGCTGGGAGCGGAGGGACCAGAAGGTAGCTAAAGTATTATACATTGCTGAGGCACCGTCACAATGAGGGTCGGGTTGTTTCCCAGGGGAAACTATTAACAATAGGACCAAACCGGTCCAACTGGAAACCAGCCCACCGGGAAACAGCATCCAGCCCAAAGGGGTTCCGGGCGATAGGGCCATCGAAGGAAAGGGAAAGCGAGAAGGGATCAACGGCCCAGCCCAGCACCGCCGAAGTCCTCGAGACATCCCAATGACCCCAGGAGTGGCCAGACAGGTAGGATAAATGAAACTGCAAAAGGAATATAACTAAGGAAAGACAATCTACGATCACACATTTTTGGCAACCTAAAGAAAGTCCAACCAGGGACAAGCTATATCAGGATCACTCAGTCAGCCATTGCACTTAAACAGGTTAGGTAGATTAGTTGACAAGTCCTTGAGAGCAAGATCTGAGGCATCATAGGTGCAGGAACTTCCATCAACAGTCACTTTTAGGATGGCAGGGTAGTTCATCCGAAAGGGAATGCCAGCAGCAATCAGCTTCTGCACGACAGAGTGGAAGGCAGATCTTTTAATTCTAACTTCCTTAGGCAGATCCTGTGCTATGCGCAGTTTAGCCGAACCCCAGGTGATTGACTGTAACTCCCGAGATTTAGCAAAGATGTGTTGTCGCTCCACATAACTCAAAAATGTTATGATGATGGGTCTTGAGGAGAACCGGTGGAGGTCTGGGCCTAAGAGCCCTATGTGCCGTTCAACTGGTAATGGGGATTGAGGGGCGATGGGCCTACTAATTTGTTGAGAAACTTCTGAAGAAATGCCATAACATCAGCACCCTCCTCGAGCTCCGGGAGACCCAAGACCACCAGGTTATTTCGTCGACTTCAGCCCTCTAAGTCCACCGTTTTCACTTGGAGTTTCCTGACTTGCTGGGTTAGGGACACCATCTCGGCCTCAGCGGTGATTTTCCACTGTTCAAGGGAATACACCCTGGCCTCCGCATCAGATACTCTAGTTGTAAGGGCCGAGAGATCACCCCGGATAGATTTCAAATCGGTGGTGATAGAATGCAGCACGTCCGTCAACGCAGCAATCTCCTGCGAATCTTTCCTCCGACAAAGACAAGCTGCTTGGTTTTATTCCCTGGTCTGTCGGAGAGTGGATCCGGAGTTGGTTCGCGTGGTTTTCGGCAACTTCTCCGGTGCAGCAGGCGTGTGTCGGATTGCGGCCTGCTTTTTGTCTACTTCCATCTTTCTGCTAGTTTAAAGCAGTGCTTCTTAGGACGCCCGAAAGCCATCCAGTAGAGTATACCTGTATCGGTATAAACGTTATTTCTAGTTAGACTTGCCGATAAAGATGCTAAATTTGTAGTAATAGCTGGCAGGAAGGGAGAGCACCAAACTCCTGCTGTTGCTCAACAAGCAGACATCACGTGACCTCCGTGCTTCTGTTAATTGGATTAGGCACCTCCCCCACTTCCTCTTTTGTGAATACTAAACAGAAGTATTCATTCAGTATCCCTGCTTTTTCACTGTCACTCTCTGCCCACCCACCATCCATTCTATTTAGCCTCACTATCCCTCCTTTTGTCTTTCTAGGTTCCCTGATATACCTATAAAAGGTTTTATCCCCCTTCTTAACTGAGTTAGCTATCTTTTCCTCAGTTTATGCCTTTGCTATTCTGACTACCCTCCCTGCTTCCTTCTGCCTTAACTGGTACAGTTCTCTGTCCTGCTCCTTCTGTGTTTCCTTATACTTCCTAAGTGCTATCTTTTTCTCCCTAACCTTCACTGCCACCTCTTTTGAGAACCATAGTGGCTTTTTCTTTCATTTTGATTTGTTTATTTGCTTGACACAAAGGCTTGTTGCCTCTGTGATGGCAGTTTTGATATTTCCCCATTGTTGATCTACCCCTACTTCTAGCCTGTTTGCTAGTGCTTTTCAAAGGCACTCTCCCATCTTGCCAAAGTCAGCCCTCCTGAAGTCCAGAACCCTCACTTTTATAGGGCTCGACTCTGTAGCTGAGTTTATCATGAACCACACTGTTTGGTGGTCACTTGTTCCCAAATGGCTACCAACTTCTAGATCTGAGATCCTCTCACTGTCCCCATTTGAGAGTATGAGGTCTAAGATTGCTCCCTCATGAGTAGGTTCCAAAACTAGCTGTTTGAGGCATGCCACCTGAAGGGCATCAAGAATGGCCCTGCTTTTGGATGTGGCTGCAGAAAATGTACTCCAGTTAACATCTGTTATGTTAAGGTCCCCCATCAACAGTATCTTCCCTTTCTCTGCCATTCTAAGTATGCCTTCTATCATATCCTTGCCCATCCCTCCCCTGTGCAGATTTTGGTGTCATTTCCAGTCTCTAAGGTGACCCACAGTGCCTCCTCTCCTCCCTGTTTACTCTTTTGTTCAGTTGCTTTTATCCCTTCCCTTACATAGAGAGCTACCCCCCCTTCTGCCCTCTCTGTTACTCCTGTAGGTTGTGTACCCTTGTATGTTAACATCCCAGTCATGGTTCGATGTGTACCATGTTTCTGTGACTGCTACAATATCCAGTCATCCCTCTTCCATCAAGGCCACCAGTTCAGGGAGCTTGTTGCCCAGACTACGGGCATTGGTACTCATTACCCTCCATTTCCTGATGGCCTTTTTGCCCCATTTCTGTCCTTATTGCATTTGTCACTTTCTCCATTTACCCCTGCACTTTTCCCTATTGACATCTCTAAGTTGTTGTCTACCTCACTTAGTACCCTGATATTTTGGGCAGGGCTAGGATTTCTCTGCTCCTTTCCAGTGCCCCCCCTTTGGCTAGTTTAAATGCTTGTCAATGAAGTATTTAAACCTATCACCTAGGATCCTGGTTTCTCTCCTGGACAGATGCAGACCATCATGCCAGTATAGGCCTGCATCTCTCCAGCTGGACCCCCAGTCCCCAATGAAGCCAAATCCATGAGCTCTGTACCAGTTTTTCAACCACTGATTGAATCCCATGGTGTAGAGCACCCTAGCCTCACCTGTGCCATTGACTGGCAGCACCTCTGAGAAGGTTACTGTGTGTGCTGTTTGTCTAAGACCCCTCCCCATCTCCACAAACACTTCTTGCACTGCTCTGATCCCTTTCTTAGCCATCCAGCTTCCTCCCCTGGGCAGCTGCTCCTGCGATCCTGAGGATTCGCTCCCTGTCCCTCCAAGCCATGGTGCCAGGAAGGCACCTTACCTCCCTCTCCCCACCAGGAGTTGTTTCCTTCCCATGTGGGGTCCCATGCCACCCTCCTGTGGGTCTCTTTTGTGGAGGTTCCCAGAATACTCCTTGGTCTCCACTGTGGGTGCCTCCATAGAGGAACCACACTTTTCCAGAATGACATAGAAATTGTGGAGAGGTAGAACTGGAGGAATGTGCCTCTGTTCCACCACCATCACCCTCCCTGAGCCCACTGTGTTCCAACCACTCTTCTTTCTTGGCAACTTCTGAGGCAACGGCAGTGACCCTGGTGGTCCCTGGGTGCGAGAGGAGGTCCCACAGATCCTGGCCAACTCAGTATGGAGATGAGCAACCTCTTCCCTCAGCCTAGAGAGGTGTCTACAGATGGGACAACACTGCATCCTCTGGAACATCTCCCAGAAGACTGCTGCTCCACAGCCACTGCACTGCACCACTCCCATCATGTCTTTTTTTCTGTCCCCCTAACTGTTATTTGGAATACTTACTCTTTCCTCTGTTTGTTTATTTCTTTTTTTCTTCTCTCCCTACTTACTTACTGCCTCTGCACCCCTTTTATCTCCTGATCTTCCTGTTCTGAGACAAGACGTTCCTATATTTCTCAGTAGTCTCCTTACTTGCTCAGAGTCAGACCTCCAGCAGCTGGGGGGAGATGGAGAGCTACTCTTGTCCTTCAAAGATGGTGAGTCTTTGGTGGCTCTGTGATCACTCACTTCCTGCTCCCAAACAGGAAGTTCCTGTTGTCAGTTAAATCCTTTTCCAATAAAAGTAGAACTGGTTTAGGGTGGGGGAGAGGGGAAGGAAGGAGGGCAATATAGTCCCAATAGAGAAGTTTTAGTTATACCAGTAGCTCCTTCCTCCTGGTGTTCTGCCTGTTCTCTGGCAGAAGCTATCTAGGGCAGTGTTTATATCTGGTCTTAACCTGGCTCCTTCTAGCTAAGCCACTCCCCCTACTTTGCAAATCTTTCTACACTTACTTAATTTCACAGATAACAATTCCCTTCTGACACCTGAATGTTATGGTTAACTAAGTCAAAAGTCTTAGTTAAATTAACAAAGATGGCTCCAGTTGCAAGGCTGGAGTCCATTGCCCAAAAGATGTCTGAGGTTAGTCAGATCAAGGCTGTACAGTGCAATGGTTTTATATGAAACCATGCTGAGCTGAGTGCAGGATGTTATGTGTGTCCAGAAAGTTTTTTAATGGACTAAAGATACGTATCTCTAGAATTTTGGCCAAAGGGCAAAGTAGAGAAAAATGGGTCTATATTTTTCAATAGATACCTTGTCTCCTCCCTTGTGTACAGGCACCACTAATGCAACTTTCCATATAGTAGGCATATTTCCTTGGGTCAAAGATTTATTGGACATGTCCCTTAATGGGGAGGCTATGATCAGGGCTGCTAATTTGAGTAATTTGGGTTTTAAGTTGTCATATCCAGGCAAGAAATCTACCTTTAAGCTATTGAACTGAGTGAGGACATCCTTCCTAGTTATTAATTTGAAATGAAATCTAGAGGGAGATCCAAAGCTATTAGGTTGGTGATGCGTGGATAGGGGGCTGGAGAGACTGTAGATGCTGAGCCTTTGAATTTTTCTAGATTAGAAAATAAGTCATTAGAAGCAGTAGCTAAGACAGTTGGTTCATTGAGTGAAGTGCCATTTTGCAAAATTTTATTTCTTAGGGAGTAAGAATGACCATTTAAGAGACTATTTAGTGACTCCAGAAGCTCTTGGGGTGAATGAGGTTCTTACCTTGAAGGCTTCTGACATGTGTAATTTTTGTTCTTTTGAGTTCTTGTTTACATGTATTTCTAAGCCTCCTATAGTTTTTGCCAGTCACCAGCATGATGTGTAGATTTGTAAAACTCCCAGGCTTTATCCATTTATTTCATGATCCGATGCAGGTCAGAGGTTAGCCATTTAGAGTAAAATCCTTTTATCCTTCACTGGACAAGGAGGCATGTTTATTGCCATGCCTGGAAATTTTTTCTGGAAGAAATCAAAGGCCGCATCAACCATGGTTCATTCATTTTATGCAAAGTAAAAATGTTGATTTTAAATTCATATTCCACTAAAGAGAAAAAAAGGTCTTTTACATTCAAAATTATTCATACTATGTATGGATGTACAGTTACGGTGTCTATTATGGTTATAAGAGTGTCTTCTCAATTCTTTTGTGTACCAGAATTGCTCAGTTTCACTTTTCTGTTCTCTCAGCCAAGTACTCAAGAGAAGGCACCAGAAGATGCATAGTAACTATATATATACAGTAAACATAAACACCAATCACTGCCCCCCCCAGTCTTGTTTATTTTCCTTAAAACTGTTTAAGAGCTACTGAAACTCTCTGAACAGGCAATTCGTACCAAGGTGCTAGTTCCCAGGGTATGAAGTCAATCATATTTCAAAATTTTCAAACAGTGGTTTACTTAGGTGTGTAGCTTAATAGCTGGCAGTTATAACTCTTGGAGCCATACAGTACTGCTCTTTACTTTGTCAGCCCTGTCCTCAAACACAGCATTGTGATGACCTAACTCAAAAACAGCATTTTGATGACCTAAGTGGGGCACAGTGTACAAACTGTTGGAAGGCTGCTGTAAACGTAAGCTTCTTCAACTTTGCACATCATTGCAAATGCTAGATGAAGGCTGGTATTCCATTTTTATATCATTGACATTTACAGTGACCTGAGCAGTTTGAAACAAATGACACATTAATTTATTTCATTTTTGTTGACTGGGACATAGCCTACCTTAATGGATCTCACATTCTGTGCATATGGCAAAGCATCTTTTAAAAATGAGACTCCACATTTCTGGTATACTAAGAGTCATATAGGTTGTTTTATGCTTTGAGGTGAAAAAAGGTGTTGTGTAGCGTAGAGTGAAAGAATTTTGACACCACAACATGGTTCAGAATGGTGCAGCAAAAGCAGAGAAAAGTGGCATTCCAGCTCTTTAACTCATCGCATGGGTACCAGACTTTCAATGAACTACCTGACATGTTGACTGACACTTTTATCTAGAGGAATGATAATCAATTATTCCCCACAGAAAGAAGGACTTTTTTAATCATTATCTTGTTTACAAGAGCAGATTTAGCAATAGACTGGTGTTGATGCTTTTTAATGTAGAATGCAATTCTCTGAGCTGCTGTTGAGGCCAAGCTTGAACTATCGATGGGTGTTAATAATTTAAAGTGATTTGTAGTTAACTAGAAAAAGGAGGTGCAGCATCTGTGCACCACAAGTAAATGCTTCCTGAATGCTAAATCAGATGGAGGCAGCCTATGATTATATTAAAAGCACTGCTTTGGTCTTCACATTTTATTTAATATTATCAGTGCAAACCAAAGCTAGCAGAAGGTAACCCACAACAAAACATCTGCTTAGTCTTCAATAAGTTGTTCTTATGTTTGAAGAAGTCATAATCTCAGTACTTAATAAGCCCTCTGGGTCTGAATTACTTTAACACTAGAATCATAGTACACACATTCTTTTTTAAATTTCATTATGTGCATATGGCTCAGTTCATTTGAAAACAGGATCCATTGATGTTGTATTAGAAATAAGGAGGGTTACATCACCTCAAAGTTGCAGCCCTGTAACACAGAGTGATTATATTCAGTTTTCAAGTAAAGTTGCTTAATGTGTTTATGCATAAAACCCAGAAAATTTTGTTTTTCACCGCAATTATGGCAAAATATTACCAACATTTGCAATTATAGTAACACAGTAATTTATTGTCAGAATGGACTCTGGGTCCATCATTTCTACTCTCATACACATCAGAAGAAGTTATTAACAATTAAACTGTGCAAACAAGTAGAAATAATAACATTTTATTTTTATGAGGTACCTCCAATGCTCAGAGTGTCTGTACAAAAAGACAAAAAAAAAAAAAAATCAACAATATAACCAGACAAATACAACAAATATAGTAAGTAATACCAAAATATGAATTTCACCTATCAATATTAGAAATAATCAAAAAAGAAAATAAACAACATAGAAACAACTTCTACTGCTACATCAAGTATTAATTTATAGTGCTACCCCAACACCTCTTATATCCCAGTTACCCTGTAGTTCCCTTAGTAATTAGAAATTTGTTAAGGCATACCATAAAGGCATGTACTATCACCATCTCTACTGTTTCCACTGGTAGGCTGCACAAAGGTTCACCACCATCTGTCAGTAGAAGTATCTTCCAATGCCATCCATGAATTTACTACCTCTGAGCTTCAGGGCACATCCCTGTGTCCTGCTAGACCACACCAGATTGAACATCCCTGTCTGTTTGAGCTTATTAATACCCTTGAGTATGTGGAACGCTGTCATCATGCACCCCCCTCTTTCTCCTGTTTTCCATAGTGAACACATTAAGGGCCTCCACCACTCCTCAAAGATTTTTTTTTATTCATTTCCCTGATTATGTTGGTGACCCTGTAATGCACCCACTTGACTGCCTGAATCTCCTTTTTGTACAGAGGAGACCACAATTTCACACAATACTTCACGTGGAGTCTGACTAAGGACTTGTAAAGTGGTAGGATTACTATATCAGGCACTATACTAGGATTCACGAAGGAAAAAGGCATACATTTTATACCCACTGTGCAGTGAACACTCACTTCTCAGTGGTTTAATACAGTTAAGGGAACCATTTGGCATATATGCATCCAAATTATTTTTAAATATTGCTATTGTTCCAGATTCCACTAACCATTCTTGAAGGTCATTCTTACCCCTCACCATCTATGCAAAAAAAAAAAAATTCTATTATCTTTCTTAAATTGCATTGTAACTAGTTGGAATTTTGTACCCCTCATGTCATGTTCCATTATATTAAGTGACATGCTTAGGTCATCCATGAGTGTATTGCTGGTCAACCCCTTTTGCTATAGCCCAGGACTGTGCCAGCTGTCTTGACAGTAGTCATTCACTGTTTGTCAAGCTTTAGGCATAAACTATTATGACCACCAAGTCCTTCTCCTTCTCCACTGCAGCAAGAGAAGCCCCATGCAGTATGAAGGTCCTACATTTGTTTTTCTTTCCAAGTGTAACACCTTGCATTTGGCTACACTAAATCCAAGACAGTAGGTATCAGACCAATTATAGAGATTGTTAAGCCCTACTGAAATCTGTCTCTGTCCTCAAAGGAGTCCATCATCCTAGCCAGCATGGTGTCATGGGCATAGACAGGGAGGTGGATCAGGGGAGGGCAGTGGACATGGCCTATCTGGCCTTCAGCAAGGCCTTTGATACTGTGCCACATAGAAGACTATTGCACAAACTGGGGAATATGGGTGTGGGCAGGACGGTAGTGTGGTGGATAGGTAACTGGCTGGGTGGCAGGACACAGAAGGTGGTGGTAAATGGCTGTCACTCCAGAGAGGGAAGAGTGACCAGTGGGGTACCACAGGGATCAGTGCTGGGTCTGGTCCTATTCAACATCTTCATCAGTGACATTGTGCATGACCTAGAAGGTTGAATTTCACTGTTCGCTGATGACACAAAGCTCTGTAACAGAGTAGACACACCAGAGAGTGTAGACAGAATAAGAAGGGACCTGCAGAAACTTGAAGAATGGTCAGGGATTTGGCAGTTGAAATTCAATGCAAAGAAGTGCAAGATAATGCATATGGGGCACAAAACCTGGCACAATATATCAGTTGGGGGTGAGGATATAGCATGCACCAAGCAGGAAAGGGATCTTGGGGTTATCATCTCCGATGACCTCAAGGTAGGGAAACAGTATGACAAGGCAGCAGGTAAAGCAAATAGGATGCTGGGATGCATAGGCAGGGGCATCACCAGCAGGAAAAGGGAGGTCATTATTCCACTATACAAGACACTAGTGAGGTCCCACCTGGAGTACAGTGTACAGTTCTGGAGACCTTACCTATGTAAGGACATAGACAGGGTAGAGAAGGTTCAGAGGAGGGCAATAAAGATGGTGCATGCATTGCATCACAAGTCCTATGAGGACAAGTCTAAGGAACTGAACATGTACTCCCTGGAGAAGAGGAGGGAGAGAGGGGCTATGATAGAGACATACAAGTATCTTACAGGAAGGAACAGGTGCAGGAATACACTATTTTTAAGTGAAAAAGATGTTCCAGAACTAGAGGGCATGGGTTGAAGTTGGAGGGAGGACGATTCAGAGGAAACATGAGGAAGAATTTCTTCACCGAACAGGTGGTGGACAAGTGGAACACCCTGCCAGAGGAAGTGGTGGGGGCTGAAACAATTATGGGATTTAAGAATGCATGGGATAGACATAAAGGAATTCTGGAGGTCAGGGGTAAGGGGCAGCAGACTTCTAGGAAAACAAAAACTGAACTTACAAGCTCAAATGGGCAGACTGGGTGGGCCATTGGCCCTTATCTGCTGACACTGTCTATGTATCTATGTATGTATCTATAGGGAACTAGCAGTACAAATCAGAAGGACCTACATGAGGGGTAGTATGGTGATTGTGGGGGACTTCAACATGCCAGGAGTGGACTGGAGTACCCCAACAACCAGCAATAGAAGGGAGCAGGTACTGCTGGATGCTTTTCAGGACAGCTTCCTGATGCAAATGGTCAGTGAACCAACTAGGTTAGGGAATACCCTTGACCTTGTGTTGGCAAATAGGGAGTTTGTGATGGAACTTTTTAATTTTTTTATTTTATTTATTTATTCTAGGATTACAAGTCCCTTTGAGCCAAGGTTCTTTTACAAAGGTTCCACATCAGAAATAACAAACAATAAGGAAGCAACAGTGAAATAACAGTAAACGATTCATGTACAACAGTGCTAATTGAAAGGGGTCAATTATAGGAAAAGTAAGGTGTAGAGGAGGAGGAGGAGAAGTGTAGGTAGTTAACAGAGGCAGCTATAGTAAAATGGTGAACTCAGCTAGGACTCATGTGCCCACAAGGAATGGGTAGGGTCAGGTGCCCGGGGGTGGCAGATAAACAGGGATGAGAGGAGAGGGGGAGGATGAAGATGCAACCGGAGGCATTTGTCGAAAAATAAATGGGAAGGAGTGATAGAAGAGAAAAAGGGGGCAGGGTGAGGGGGGGAATAAGTGCTATAATTGGGCAAGGAGAGACTAATGAGATGGTATGAAGACCTGAGATTTTAAGTGGCCCCTCAGGAGCTGAGGGGAGAGGGACTGGGGGGTCTGGGGTTAAGCAGCATATAAGTAATGATTAAAGCTGTGTAGGTCATAAGCTAGGAGAGGCAGTCACAGGAGCTTGAGGCAATGAGGTGGTCCCAGAGCCTGGTTTTGAACAGACCTAGTGTTGAGTCAGAGGAGGCGGTGTGGCTGAGACCATTCATCCATAGAGGAGCCCTATAGATGAAGGAGAATTGGCCCTGTGTAGTTCAACAGTGAGGAACTTGTAGAATCTGGGTTGTTGAGCTACTGGTGTTCTGTCAGTTGGTGTTTTGATATAACAAGGCAGTAACACCGGGGGGAGGGTGAGGCCAAGGTTGATTTTTCCCACCATAGCACATGTGAGATACTTCATACAGTTGGAGAGTTGGAGCCATCTGGATTGTTCATAAAGGGCACAGGTGTGGGTGAGGTGGTGGGCACCAGTTGTGAGTCAGCATGCTTTGTTAAGTGCAGTTGTTATACATCGGAGGGCAGACGTCATGGCGGAGCCATAGATAATGAGGCCATAATCAATAAGTGACACCAATCTTCAGGGCTTCTGGGGTGAGGTGCTGCCTGTGATTGTAGAGTAATCCAAGGCATGTGTTGGCAGCTTTAGCCACACTGTCAATGTGAGCCGTATAGGAGAGATTGGGGTCAAGCAGAATACCTAGGTATTTGAATGAGTAAACTTGTTCGAGGACAGTCCCCTGCTTGGTGGAGATGGCAAGGGGTTGTTGCTTGTAACGGTTATGTGAACTTCAGAATAACAATGACTTGGTTTTTTTGTGATTGAGGAATAGTTTATGATTGGAGAACCTTGTTTCAATGGCACTGAATCCAAGTTGGAGACTGTGTTGTAGAGGTGAAAGGTCCTTGTGAGTAGAAAAGACAACAGCATCATCCACATACAAGATGATTTGTTATGAGCAGGATTGTGGTAGGGAGTTTAAAAGATGCTGAAAAGGATAGGGCCTAGTATGGACACTGAGGGACTCTGGAGTGGACAGGCAAGGTGTCCGAGATAGCATTGGCAATTTTTATTCTTTGAGAGCAGTTGTCAAGGTAGCTTCTGAACCAGTGGGCTGAGTCCAGTGTGAGGTCAGCAAGGAGTAGTTGCTCATACAGCTGCTGATGATGGACTGTGTCAAATGCCTTTGAGAGGTTGATGAAGACAGCCCCAGTAAGAAGACCTTTATCAAGGGAACTATGCACTGCACCAGTAAATTCAAGCAGGGCAGTGGTGGTACTATGCCCTTTTCTAAACCGTGCTGTTGTGTGCACCGAGTAGTATATTTGTCCAAATAATCAGTGAGCTGGTCTGCAACAATATGCTCTAGGGCCTTGAATAGAGGTGACAATATGGAGATCAGGCAGTAGTTAGAGTGGCAGATCTTATCACCACTTTTGTGGGCTGGGGTCACAGTGGCAATTTTCCATATTTCAGGGAATGTACTGGTGTGGAGAGAGAGGTTAAGAATGTTAGTTAGGGGACTGGGGACTTCGTCAGGTGTAAGTGATGGCAGCTTAAGGTTCAGGGTATCACTGCTGGTTCTGGAAGTGGAGATGGCTGAGGCAATGTGGCGGTGAGCTTCGTTCATCTTAATCTCCCTGAAGTAAAAATGAGGGTAGTTTGACAGAGTGCAGGGTGTGTTAGGGGGGAGTGACTGACTGTGAAGAAATCAGGTGGTACAACAGTACTGAGGTCAGTAAAAGCCGTATTAAAGGTATTTGCAATGACCATGAGATCAAGGGTAGTGGACCCTTCAACAGTTAACATAGCCAGAGGGGACTTCAGTTGTTTCCCAGTAATGTCCTTGATATTGTTCCAGAAAGCATGATCATTTCCCCAGGTGTTGGTGAGGACGTCCTTATAATATGAGCTTTTTGTGAGACGAATAGATTTTGTGCAGGCATTATGGACATGTTTGTAATTTTTGATGTCAGATTGTTTGCCTGTGGCTTTAGCCACTGCCCACAGGTGGTCCCAAGATTTCAGCTGGGAAAGGAGCTCTGCAGTTAACCAAGGGTTACAGAGGGCTTTTGTTTTCCATTTTTTTGAAGGAGCGAAGAGGTCACAGGCCTTATTGAAGGTGGCGATGAAGCAGCCCAGGGCTAGGTTAACATCCGTTGCCTTGTAGATGGGGAGCCAGTCTTGCAAGGATAGGTACTGTTTCAGATGGGTAAGTTGACCATGGGGGAGGACTCTGCTGGTAATGATTATAGGGGTGGCTTCAGAAATTTATTAGACCATTCACATATAACTGGGGAGTGGTCACTGAGAGAGTCTGGGAGAACGGAGGTATGAAAGATCCTGGTAGGGTGATTGGTGAGAACCCAGTCCAGCAGGGTAGTGGTGCCAGTTTTGTAATTTATCCAAGTTGGTGTGGTGACGAATTATGAGAGGTTGGCAGCTGCAAGGGCATCCTAATGAGTGTAGACATCAGATGCTAGCCAGTTTAGATTGAAATCACCAAGCAGAATGTGTTTAGAGCCAGGAGGTTGGGAGCTGGGAAAGTTAAGAACTTATTTGATGCCAAGATCTTGATCTTGAGGTGGAATATATACAGAGACAATGGTGAAGGCTTTTTGATTGGGACCTAGAAGAATTTTAATGAGTAGAAGCTGGGCCGAGGAGGCAGGGATGGGGGTTGAAACAAGGTGCCCCAGGAAATTATCCTTAATGTAGATGGCACAGGCCACTCCCCTTTTAGAGACATGGTCCAGTCTGAAAACATTGTAGCCCTGTAAGGTAATAGCCAGATCAGGAACTTTTGGTGTCAGCCATGTTTCAACTACAGCAAGGATGTCAGGATAATGTTGGCTGATAAAGGCTTGGAGTGCATCAAGGTTTAGTAACAGGCTACAGATGTTAATGGTTGCGATGGTGAGGACCCCTGTCTTTTTTTAGATGGCTTGAACAGCCCGGGCCAGTGTTCGGATTGATGTTGCCTGAGATCAGTAGGAGAAGTAGGTGGAGCTTCATTGAACAGAGGTACAGGTCCAGTAGTGATAATTTGTGTTTTCTTTTAGCGTATGGGCAGTAGGTAGAGTCCATATGATAGCCCCGATGATATACAATGTGGTACAGTAGGGATAGGCTGGCATTAAGACCAATCTTAGTGGTGTTAAGAAGCAGCTAGATATTTCCAAGTGGAGGCTGATGGGGAGGACTGGTCAAGAAGTGGAGCATTCCCAAGGTGCTGCTAGTATTGATTAAGTAGATAGTGGGTATGGGGTGGGGGTGGCAGGGGCCTGGGAGACAGAGAACAAGGGAGGAAGGACAAGGAGGGAGAGAAGGGGAAAGAGCAGGTGGGGAGGGAACTCATAGCTGGTGTAGGGTGAAAGAAAAAAGAAACAGGCAGGGAGAGGTAGTGAAAAGAGAGCTGAGAGTGAGCAGGAATGGTGAGGATGGGGTATGTAAGCAGCTGGGGAGAGAGAGCAGTGCAGGCTGGAGCTAGGCATGATAGAAAGGAAGAGAAAAGGCAAGCAAGTGTTGTAGGCCAATAGGAGGGACCAGCGGGCAATCGAGGGTGGAGTGTGAGGAAGAGGGGCGGAGCTAGAGTGTATTTAACTAAGGTAGGAAGGGTTGGGGGAGGAAACTTCACAGGAGTTCAATCAACTTGAAACATTAAAACATTTCCCCCAAGACAAAATCCCCAAATTTCCAAATTAGAAGCAGTGCAATATAAGCATTTCCCCCAAACAGAATTTCCCAGTTTGAATCAGTACTGTAGGCTGAAATAATCCTGGGCAAAAATTTTGGAAAAATAGGATTTAGTAGAGAGGCAGTACAAGGAAGGAATATAGCAAGTAAAGCAACTGTGACTTTAAGAGGGTATATTTTTTAAAATGAAAGAACAAGATCCCTCTAGTGGCAGATCTGAATAACCTGCTAATAAAAAACTAGCCACACACACACAAAAAAAAAAAAAAACCGAAAACAGTCATTTTAAGTATAAGGAGCAATTATGGCATCAGGAAGAATTAGTCACGGGAAAAGCCACTCGAGATGCAGCAACAGAGGGCAGTATCCAATTAGGATGTTGATGTGGAACGCGCTAAAAATTGAACCTGATGGCTGAGTCCTGTTATACCTTCGCAGATTAGAGAAGCTTTCTTCCAGGCAGACCAGCTGAGGAGTGCAGGTGGAGGCTTAGTTAGAGCCGACCAACCGGGCAAGGCTTCGGGTGGCAGCAGAGATGGTATTCGTTCTGCAGGCAGCACCCAATTTGGGCCTGCACTCTGCAGGGTAGAGAAACTTTCTTCCAGGCAGACCAGCTGAGCAGTGCAGGTGGAGGCACAGTTAGAGCTGACCAACCGGGCAAGTCTTTGGGAGGCAGCAGAGATAGTATTCATGCTGGAGGCAGCACCCAATTTGGGCCTGCACTTTGCAAGATAGAGAAGCTTTCTTCCAGGCAGACCAGCTGAGCAGTGCAGGTAGAGGCTTAGTTAGAGCTGACCAACTGGGCAAGGCTTCGGGAGGCAGCAGAGATAGTATTCATGCTGGAGGCAGCACCCAATTTGGGCCTGCACTTTGCAGGGTAGAGAAGCTTCCTTCCAGGAAGACCAGCTGAGCAGCGCAGGTGGAGTCTTAGTTAGAGCTGACCAACCGGGTAAGGTTTATGGAGGCTGCAGAGATAGTATTCATGCTGGAGGCAGCACCAAATTTGGGCCTTCACTTTGCAGGGTAGAGAAGCTTTCTTCCAGGCAGATCAGCTGAACAGTGCAGGTGGAGGCTTAGTTAGAGTCGACCAACCGGGCAAGGCTTCGGGAGACAGCAGAGATAGTATTCATGTTGGAGGCAGCACCCAATTTGGGCCTGCACTTTGCAGGGTAGAGAAGCTTTCTTCCAGGCAGACCAGCTGAGCAGCGCAGGTGGAGGCTTAGTTAGAGCCGAACAACCGGGCAAGGATTTGGGAGGCAGCAGAGATAGTATTCGTGCTGGAGGAAGCATCCAATTTGGGCCTGCACTGAATTTAGCGTGGAAGAACTAATGCCAGGGAGTGACCACCACTCAGTATGGCTCACACTGGATATGGGCAAGGAAGGAGTAGAATCTGGCACAAGGGTGCTGGACTTCAGGAGGGCCGACTTTGGAAGGATGGGGGAAGTGGTAAAAAGTTACCTGGCCAAAATTCAACCTAGCATGGACATTAACCAGAGGTCGGAGCTCATAAAGCAGGGGGCAGCGGAGGCAACCAGAACCTGCAGCAAGGCCCTGATCAAGAAGGCAAAGGCTAAGAAACTAAGCTGGGTGAGCAAGGATCTCATGGAAAAGGTAAGGAGAAAAAGAGCTGCCTTTAGGATGTACAAGAAAACAGGGAGGGGGAGGAGAGGGAGGAGTACCTGAAGGAATCTAAGGAGGTGACACGGGCAGTAAGGGGAGCCAATGCACCTATGGAGCTCAGGATGGCACAAGGCATTAAGAAGGGTGAGAAAGACTTCTTTAGGTACATCAAGGAGAAAAGGAACTGTAAGGACCATGTAGCAAGAATTGGGGGGGGGGTTGGGAGGAACAGGATGCGATAAGGCAGAAGTGCTAAATGATTACTTCTGCTCAGTATTTACTAAGGAAAAGAGGGGGTGATACCCAAGGGAGAGGAACAGCAGAAAAGGGGGAGTGGGTAACAGATGGGGAAATCATGGAGAGCAGAGTTCTGGAGGGTTTGAGCGCACTGAGGGTGGACAAGGTGCCAGGTCCAGATGGCATCCACCCCAGGGTACTGAAGGAGCTGGCAGAGGTCCTTGCGGGACCTTTAACAGACCTATTTAATGCCTCACTACACTCTAGGTGTGTACCCCAGGATTGGAGGATGGCTCATGTGGTGCCCCTTCACAGGAGTGTCCCCAAGGATGAACCAGGTAACTACAGAACAGTGAGTCTCACATCCATCATGGGGGGTAAGCTGATGGAGACTATCCTGAAGGAGAGGCTGGTGGCCCTCATGGAGGCCAAAGGACTACAGAACAGCAGGCAGCATGGCTTCATGCATAGCAGATCCTGCCAAACCAACCTGGTGGAGTTCTATGACTGGGTAACTTGGCAATTGGACAGGGGCCGTGAAGTGGATGCCCTATATCTGGACTTCAGTAAGGCAGTCGACTCGGTGCCACATGGGAGGCTGGGAAGTAAGTTAGAAGGCACAAGGGCAGGTGCAAAGCTGGTGAAATGGGTAAGGAACTGGCTTCAGGGAAGGCAGGAGAGGGTGATGGTGGGTGGGGCTCTCTCATCCCCAAGTGTAGTAATGAGTAGTGTTCCACAGGACTCAGTGTTGGGGCCAGTGTTATTTGGGATATTCAATGCAGACATACCATTGGACATCATGAGCAAGATCAGTCTGTTTGCTGATGACACCAAGATGGGAGTGGTGGTGGAGGACCTAAGGGGATGGAAGGGATTGCAGGATGATCTGGAAAAACTGTAAACCTGGTCAGACACCTGGCAACTGGGGTTTAAAGCCAAAAAGTGTAAGGTGCTGCATTTTGGGGTGAAGAACCCAAGGAGGAGTTACCGGCTGGGTGAGTGCAGCTAGCCCAGACAGAGGAGGAGAAGGATCTGTGGGTGCTCATTACAGGGTCAATGAACAACTCTGCACATTGTTAGAGGGCAACTGCAAAGGCCAACAAAATGCTGGGTTGCATTTCAAGGGGTATCTCCTGGAGCAGTGGGGAGGTGATTCTGCCACTGTATAGGTCATTAGTTAGACTGCATCTGGAGTACTGCATGCAGTACTGGTGCCCATATCTAAAGAGGGACATTAAGTTACTGGAGGGTGTGCAGCGTAGGGTGACAAAGATGATCAAGGGGCTGGGGAATTTTCCATATGAAAGGAGGCTCAGGGAAATGAAAATGTACTCACTAGAGGAGAGGAGGGATGGGGAACATGATTGAAACCTTTAAGTACATGAAAGGAATAAACAAGACAGGTACAGAGGGGATGATTAAAATAAGGGAGGGGAGGGTCACCCAGGGCCATGATATGAGGCTGGAGAGAGAGGAAGGTTCAGGAGGGAGATGAGGAAACACTTTTTTACAGAGAGATGGTGGTAGCTGGATGGAGTGCGTTACCGGCAGAAGTGGTATCCAGTAGAACAGTGGACTGCTTCAAAAGGGGCTAGGACAGGGCAAGAGGGAGGGTCAATGGTGGGTAAGGGTTGGAGAGAGGGGCAACTGCAAAGTAAGGGATGCTAGCTGCACATTTGAGCAGACTTGATAGACCTCTAGGCCTTTATCTGCTGGCAAATTTCATGAGTTCGTATGTCATCAGCAAACTTATTCATCTTGCTGGAGATCCCTGTGTCCTGATGATTTATAAAACTATTGAACAGCAGCAGCCACAGGACTGATCTCTGAGGGGTGAGTACCCCCTCCACCGGAAGTATTGCCTGTTCATTGCAACACTCTGTTGACTGAACCAAGCCAGTAAACAATCCACCTTGCCTATGTTTTATGTCTCAAACAAAAGAGGGATTTTGTGTGCTTTGTTGACTGCTGTCAGGAACTGAACCAGGAATTCACCAGTTTATTACATTTTCCTAATTTAAAAAGATTGCAAAATGAAACCTTTACCAGGCTTGTAAGAGCTTACAAAAATGTGGAAATTATAAAACATGTAAAGGCTGTCCTAAGACATTCTTCACTGGTGGCCCTTTTAAAAATTGCATTGTTCTAGATTAAACCCAATCAGCCTATTGTATGTATGTATATGTATATATATATATATATATATATATATATATATATATAGATATATAGATATATATAGATATATCTATATATCTATATCTATATATATATATATATATATATATATATATATATATATATATATAAACATAAAATAATACCCTTGTAAAGTATACAAAAAATTCCCCGTAATACCATCGCTCCTGGAGCGATAATACCACCATTCACGAGTGATAATTCTATCGTTCAGGTGCCGTAATACTGTCATTCGGGACCTGAACGATAGTGTTGTCAATAAACCTCAATTGCACAAGTGCAGCTTTGACAATGGCAGCATCCTAAATATGCCTTCCTTTTGGCTGCTTTTCTAGTGTGGGTGGGCAGAACAATTTTGAAAAAGATGGCGGCTTTTTCACTGCTTAGCAGAAAAACCTCGGCTAGCACTCGCTATTTTATTTTTTTAATTTTTTTCTTTCCTTATCTAGCGCCTCGAAAAATATCTGGTTGATCCTGCTTTCACACATTCACCACAGAAATGCAGGTAAGACTCAGAACCAGCAAGTCTTCAGTGCAGTGCAGAGTAGTAGGAGTAACAGTCGGGCGCTCGAGCAAAGGCTTATTGAAGTAGTTGGGTGTCCATTATTTTCATAAGAAAAATTGTTGGAGCCATATATTAAAAAAATAAAAAATAGGTGAGTGTGTATGACTCGGTAGTAAAACCATCTCGAGGTTCTGGGGACAAAGGAACCTCTCGATGGTTTTACTTTGTAATACACACTCACCTATTCATTAAATATATATATATATATATATATATATATATACTTTATGCACAAAACTATGTTAATGCATCATTTAGGGTTAAAACACAAAAAGTCAGGAAATGAAAGATCTTGTGTAATCATATTGAGAAGCAACAGTGAACAAGAATGGGGCAACATTTAGGCCTCACAATCCCAAATGACACACCCCGTCATCTGTCAATCTTGGGATGATTGACGGGTCCATGGGAGGGAGGGGCAACCCTAAAGATTTTTCATTTCCTGACTTTTTGTGTTTTAACCCTAGATGATGCATAACATAGTTTTTTGCATAGAATTTCCTTACTTTTTGAGAAAGAATAGAAAACTAAGAACTTGTGGAGGTTGGTGAGAGTGTGAGCCCTTCAGGTCCTGCATTCCCACCAACTTGTAAATGTGTCTCTACCATCAACACCCTCCAAATTTCAATGTAAGAGACCAAACCATGTCCGAGATACAACATGTTAAAGTTAGAGATTTTCATTCGTTGGAGTTGCAGAATTCCACACCTGTTGACATTTTACAGACACAACGACTGAAAAGTACATCCATGACACTAAGACTAGGTACCCTATCAATTTCAAGGCACCACCACAATGCAAAACACTATCCACAAAATGTAAATTGCGTCACGCAATATCTCCACAAAAAAATATTTTCTCTGACACTTAAACACCGAAATTCACATGTACATGACATGCCGTTAACACCCTCCAAATTTCAAGTAAACAGACCAAACTGTTTCTGAGATATTTAAACTTAAAGATTGTGAAAATTGGCCTATCTATTCCATTATAAAATCTTGTCATCTTGTCCCTCCCTCACAATCAAAGACTGTGATCAAAGAATCTCATGATCAATGAATTTGCATGCTCACAATCAAAGAATAAAAAATGAAACTCAAGTTTTAGGCAGAATTACATGAAACCACCACCATGCCACGATAGAATGAAGCCCCCTGAGTAAAACCCACCCTCATTTGTGTTCCTAGGCCACCTCTGGGCTGAAAAATTAGAATTTTTCAAAGGGCCATCTAGTCACGCCCTAACGATGCAAGATCATGATCAAAGAATCTTGCAATCAAAGAATTTGCAGGCTCGTGATCAAAGAATTTGCAGGCTCACAATCAAAGAATAAAAAATGGTGAAACTCAAGCTTTAGGTAGAATTACATGAAAGCACTGCCATGTCTCGATAGAACAAAGCCCCCTGAGCAAAGCCCACCCTCATTTGTGTTCCTAGGCCACCCCTGGGCTGAAAAATTTGAATTTTTCAAAGGCCCATCTAGTTGCGCCCTCAGGATGCAAGATCACAATCATAGAATCTCGCAATCAAAGAATTTGCAGGCTCACAATCAAAGAATAAAAAATGGTGAAACTCGAGTTTTAGGCAGAATTACATGAAACCACTGCCATGCCTTGATAGAACAAAGCCCCCTGAGCAAAACCCACCCTCATTTGTGTTCCAAGACCACCCCTGAGCTGAGAAAATGTATTTTACCTCACGATGCAAGATCGCGATCAAAGAATCTCTCAAACAAAGAATTTGCAGACTCGCGAACAAAGATCATTAGGGAGTTGCGATCAAAGAATTTAAAACATTATAGCTCCATTTTTTTACCATTTTAGGTGAAACCAATTGCATGGGACGATAGATCGAAGCCCTCTGAGTAAAATCCATGCAGGTTTTACTTCAGGAGTGACCCCTGAGCCAAGATATTTGATTTTTTGTGAAAGAATTTAAAAAACAAAATGGCGGACCTCACGATCAAAGAATTCTCTTTGACCACAAGGCTGCAAATTCTTTGACCACCAGGCAGGATTTGAAGGCCCAAACCCCATTCTTTGTTTGCAAAACAACCATTTAAATTTTTCCATTGACTTATAATGGGAGCTTAAAAGTGCCATCACTTTTGAATGCCTTAATATTTTTTCACCAAATGAAAAGTGGCATGTTCAGCCACCGAAGCTCTTTCAGATGAGCTATGTTGCAGACCAGCACACCACACGATGGCTGCGCAGGGCCACAGGCAAAATCCAAAAAACTGCCTCCAAAATTGGCGAAAAGTGCATTTTTCAGCATTTTGGTGCACAAAGACTGTCATCCAACCAAAATAAAATCTGGCAACTCAAGAGATCTGCCATTCCCCACCGTGCATACCAAATTTCAGGCAAATCCGCAGAATAGGTCCAAAGTTATTAACGTGCAAAATTTTGACTTTAACATAGAAGTGCCTTCATAACCCTTAAATATAGTGTTGCGACTGTGCTTACTATATTATATATATATATATATATATATATATATATATATGTATTTATATATATACATATATATATTTTGATGTGTTGTGTAGAAAAGTGCCTCATACCGAAATCAGGGACTCAATATTTAAAAAGGCACAAAGCACAGCACAAAAATGTGCACTATGCCTTGCGGTTGCCTGGGTGTCCAAAAATGCTGTATTCAGTGGAATAGCACATAGGAACTGTTAGACTGAACATAGGGCCATGGTGGCTCACCGTTAAACCACTTAGAGCTGGGCAGACATGGCTACCGAAATAGGGCACCACAATGGCTTGTGACTGTGCTAAATTTCCAATATTCAAAGGGATCCATTCAAATGAACTGATTGGGCATGAAGGGCATGAAGGGGCCTCTTGCATGCTGTTATGGGCTTATTTGCATGGCTAGACCAGTAATTTAGCATGGCACTGCCCCCATTTGCCTGGTCCCAGACAGAGCTATCCCTTTTGCTAGTGGTTCCCCCTCTTATCGCAGGCCTGAAATAAAATAAAACTGTTCCTGGTGTCTAGTATTTCCCCCCTTGCTAATCACCAGCCTGATGTACACAAGATACTGTACCTAGTATCTAGTGGTTCCTCCCCAAGATTGCTGGCCCAATCTAAAAAAAGGAAAACAACTTTCCCTGGTCTCTAGTAGTCCCTCCTCACCGATCACCCACCCAAAGTAAAAACCAAAACAAAACAACCTTCCCTTGTGTCTAGTAGTGGTGGGCATAGTGGGCTCAATCTGCTTCGTGAAGTGATTCATGGAGCAAAGGCGGATTCGTGGAGTGCAATGCGAAGTGGAGTACTTCGCGTTATAATGATTATGAATCAGTATTCACAAAGGAAGCGGAGGTACCTAAACCAAACAAGAGAAACACTCTGAAGACGGGTGTCGATACCAGTCCATTTACAGAAGAAAGGGTTCTGAAAGAACTAATAAAATTGAATGTGGACAAAGCAATGGGGCCTGATGGGATTCACACAAGAATTCTAAAAGAACTGAGGGTAGAACTAGTGACACCACTGACTACTCTCTTTAACAAATCATGGGAGGATGGGGTGGTACCTGAGGACTGGAGAAGGGCAGATGTGATTCCTCTTCACAAAAGTGGGAGCAGGACAGAGGCAGGAAACTACAGACCAGTTAATTTGACCTCAGTGGTAGGGAAAATGATGGAATCACTTCTGAAGGAAAGAATTGTTGAGTACCTAGAGGCCAGTGGGGAAAAGGACCCAAGACAGCATGGATTCATGATGGGAAGGTCATGTCAGACAAATCTAATAGATTTCTTTGACTGGGTGACCAAAGTAGTAGACCAGGGAGGGGCTGTGGACAATGGTCTACCTAAATTTTATCAAGGCATTTGATACAGTCCCACACAAAAGATTAATACAAAAGTTAGCCAGCCTTGGAGTGGGTCCCAAGGTGGTAGCCTGGATAAAAAATTGGCTAGACAACAGGAAGCAAAGGGTAGTAGTAAATGGAGTACACAGTGAAGAAAGGAGGGTTACTAGTGGGGTACCACAGGGTTCAGTACTGGGACCGGTCCTTATTAATGTCTTTATAAGTGACATTGCAGAGGAACTGGAAGGAAAAGTATGTCTCTGCAGATGACACAAAGATCTGCAAAAGGGTTGATACACAAGATGGAGTGGAAAGGATGAGAAGGGACTTGGCAAGGTTGGAGGAATGGTCACATGTATGGCAGCTCAGATTCAATGCAAAGAAGAGCAAGGTAATGCACATGGGAAACAAAAATCCAGGGGAAGAGTACACAATGGGGGGTGAGATATTGACACCAGTAAAAATGGAAAGAGACCTGGGGTAATTATATCAGATGACCTAAAAGTGGGCAAGCAATGTGAGAAGGCAGTAAGGAAGCCTGGGGGGATACTGGGATGCATAGGAAGAGGTATCACCAGTAGAAAACAGGAAGTTGTTATCCCGCTGTACAGACAGTTGGTGAGACCCCATCTGGAGTACTGTGTGCAGTTCTGGAGACCCCATCTCCGCAAAAACATAACAGAATGGAGGCTGTCCAGAGAAGGGCAACCAAAATGGTGCAGGGTCTGCACCAGAAGACATACGAAGAAAGACTAAAGGAGCTTAATATGTATACCCTTGAGGAAAGAAGGGAGAGAGGGGACATGATAGAAACGTTCAAGTACCTCAAGGGAATCAACAAAGTCCAAGAGGGTAGCATCTTTCAGAAAAAGAGATGTGCAAGAACAAGGGGGCACAATTTGAAGATGGAGGGGGACGGCTCAGAGGTAATGACTGAAGTATTTTTTCACAGAGAGGTTGTGGATGATGGAACAGCCTCCTGAGGAGGTCATGGAGTCAAGAACAGTGGGGGAATTCAAGAATGCATGGGACAGACATAAGGCAGTCCTAGTGGGGGGTAGGAGGAAGTAAGCTTTTGGTTAACTAGGATCTGCAGCTTATCTGTTAGGTAGGAAAAAGAGCAGACTAGGTGGGCCAAGCGGTCCTTATGTGCCGTCAAATTCTATGTTTCTATGTTTCTATGAGTAATGTGAAGTCCATTGAAAACAATGACTTTGTGTTACTCCACCTTCCCAGACCACTGCTCCACTAAATTTTAAAGTGAAATGCACTGAAAGCAAGCACTTCACCTCACTTCGCCTTGTTTTTAAGCTCCAAAGGCGAATTTTGCAGTGATTCATGGGACTTCAGGTCACATGGACTCTATATTGATCTGCACAGCCTCAGTTCAGGGTAGTGTGTGTAGGAAGCTATAGGAGACAGTGCGCTCTGAGAGCTGTCTGTGATTGAAACCTTCTAAAATCTATTAAAAAAGCATTTTTGAGTTTTTTTGGGGGGCTCAAACTTTAGTTCATTGATTGTAGGACACCCTCCTGTGCTCATATCATCGACCATTTTTGGTTGTGTGTGGATTTTGAATGTTAATGTACAACATTGAGTGTGTGTAGTAAACGGCTGTGAAAGTGTGCTTTGGGGGAGGGGTGTATCTGTGGTGTAGGTAGATTTAAATTGGAGAAATAGGGATTTCTTTGTTTTTTGGTTATATTTTTGTTATATAACTGACTGTGTTAATGTACATACAGTAATATTATCAGTAATTGTTGACATTTTCTTGCTGATTGTGTGTTGTGTGGATCTGGTGCAACATTTCATAATTTCAGGTGGTTTACAAAACGTGGCATAATACTGAACTTTTCAATTTGCTACGCATTACTTGTCCACCATTGTAGACAAACTGTTCTGTGTGTATGCGGTGTTACATGACATCAAATAATACACCTTTTATTGTGCCATAGTGTAATTGCAGGTGCAGCAGTGTGAACCTGCTATCCACTGCAGCTGCCTGATTTTGTGCTGCAATTGTAGAATCTGTTCTTGGTTTTGCTGCTTGTACTGCCATAAAATCTGCAGTCAGTGCCCTCCCCCACCCCCACTGGCTAAAAGTATTTTTTACCAGATTGGATTGTTTGTGATCTCAGCACCACTGGTTACTGAAGGTGTTTTCACTTGTGAATTTGCGTGACGGTCTCTGTCTGTTGCTGAAGCTACAGTTGTTTTATTGGCTTCCCATCCAGCGTCCCCTCAATCAGACAGTGAACGTACTAAAATCTAAATTTGTTTATAATATTGTTGTTAATCTCCCAAAATGCCTGCAAAGAGACGTGTAAGCAAAGTTGGTTCTCGCCATGGTACTGCTGCCAGTAAGATAGTCTGTGGGCATGGTAGTACGCAGATGCAGAAGTGCATTCCTGATGTGAGGAAAGGTATTTCTCCTGCAATGTTTTTTACAGCCCAATCAGTAGCTTCACTCATAGCTGGAGGAGATGATATTTTCCCAGCCGGTGGTGTTAGTGCAGTTGCTGGTGGTGGTAGTATGAGTATTGCTGCCTCAAGTTCGAATTCTGACCAGTGTACCGTATCAAAAAATATACCGGAGTGTGAAGCAGTGCAAGTGAGTGGCAGTGTAGGTGATGTCATACTTCCCAGTAACATCCCAATAACTACCTAAGGATTCTGATAATCATGTCAACAATAGCACGTAAAGTGATATTTCGTCCACCACGGCGGTTCATGTCATGCATTTTCCATGCAGTGATTCACAGTGTGGTGAAAAAAATATCAGGTCATGGTGGTGTAGATGATGATGATGAATGTGATGATGATGATGATGTTGCTGCTGTGGTTGCAACATGCAGTCCACATGCCGGCATCCAAGCAGAAGATGTGGATGTGTGTGATATTGATGAATATGATGATGTTGTAATTGACCCCAGTTGGGAACCGGAGAAAAATAAATTCAAGGAGGCTGTGTCTGAGTCTGTTTGCATTACTCTTCCCCCTGCAAAAACTTGTGATTTACCAGTTTCAGTTGATGATGATGACCCAGTAATAATGAATGGTAGTCGTGGTGGTCAGTTGCAGTCCAGGTGTGCAGTGCCCGAAACATCACGTCGCCCCCCTCCCCACCACTTCAGTGCTTAAAAGAACAGAGTTAAATAAGCTGCATTATGGACATGTTAAAAGCAGAGCATCACAATCCCTTGTTTGGGATTTTTTTTGTTCAAGATGCAAATGGTGAGTCAGTTGCAATCTACGAGGTTTGCCATGTGCATGTGAGTCAAGGTAAAAAGGGGAGCCATCTGGGCACAGGAGGACAGCATACGCATCTTAAGAATAGGTACATGGTACTGTGGATCCAGCACAAGATGGCAGCTAATACCACAGTGAGGTGTTCACCCTCATCAGCAACCATAACAAGCATGTTATCCTCTTCCATGAGAGTTAAGTCCAGTAGGAAATTAAACATGTGCAGTACAGAGTTAATAAGAGCAGAGAATTACTACAGGCATGATGAGGTGAAGGAGCATAATGACTTTGAAATGTTGTCCAGTGCTGGTGAGAGTAGTGGTTTTGGTGGTGGTGGTGGTGGTGATGAATGCAGTATGTCTAGTGCAAGTGGTACATCAACCCCAGTTGGCAAATCTGGCAAAATAACAGCATTTCTGGGTTTGTCGTCATCACCTGCACAACCGTCTTCATCAAACGTCCACACTCCCCCCCCTGCCAATGCCATTCATTACAGAGCAGAACCATTTGCCATCACACCCCATGTAAAACATTTAAGTCAGCCCATGTTACTGAGTGTTTTTGCGCATAAGCTGAAGTACCCCCCAGTCATACAGTGTCACGTGAACTTAATGCTGCTGTAGCTGAAATGCTGGCAATTGATCTTTTGCCCTTCTCCTTTGTGGAGAATTCTGGGTTCTAGCGGTTTGCTGCACATATCGGTCCAAAATGGAAAGTCCCATCCAGGACATACTTTTCAACCCATGCTGTCCCTGAGTTGTTCCGTACTGTGTCCGACTCAGTAAGACATGCCCTTCAACATTCCTCCTTTCCATCCATCCATCCATTTAAGTATGGATATGTGGACAAGTGGCAAAACATGTCTATGATGACTGAACAGTGGCTCCTCATGGACTCTGTAATAACAATTTTGCGGCCTTTTGAACATGCCACACAGGCAGTGAGTGACGAGTCTACCTCCATTAGCCAATCAATTCCATTGCTGCGGGTGCTGAGGCAGACATTGGTGAATGTACAGTGTGGCCTAGATGTTGCCGGAGACAGTGCTAGCAGTATGTTGCTGCAACACAAGCTGACAGTATTCAACCAGAATCATCACATTTTGAGCATTCAGCGTAGTGACAACTTTGCCATAGCAACAATGCTGGACCCACGATACAAACGTGGAATTGCATCAGTACTGGAGGGAGGGCCTGAACAGGTAAAAAATATCAGTGGTCAACTGGTGCACTTGGTTCATGGGGCACAGAAGTCACTTGCCGAGGTCAGCAAACCTCAGCAGCATAATCCTGCTGAAGGTGTACCTGGAGGACCATCAAGCATATCCTGCTAGGGGAAGGGGACTGCAGTTCCAGGTGGTCTGTCATCCAAAGTGGCTGGCATCAACTCGCTTTGGGAGGCTTTGTCCCAAGTGGGGATTTGTGAAATAAATGATTCCGAAGAACAGGATGATGCATCAACCACTGGATTTAGTGCTGCACAGAGAATGGTTGAGTCATATTTGTCTGAAAACAGGCATCTGACAATAACTGATGATACTCTTTTGTACTGGAGTGGAAAGGTCAGTGAATGGCCAGAGCTGAATGCAGTGGCACTGAAGTACCTCACATGCCCACCCTCCAGTGTAAGTGTAGAGAGGGTATTCAGCTCAGTTGGTGCAATAGTCAGGGATCGTCGGACAAACCTGTCTCCTGCAAATGTTAGTTTGTTAACATTCATTAAGATGAATGAGAGACACATACCAGCACATATTGCAACCTCGGTATTCATACCCCGGCCTAGTCATGGTGGTTTTGGTGATGTGGAAATGGACCATCCTGGTGGCACTGGCAGTGGCAGCATGAAATGCCCCACCACTGATGTAGATGACAACACAATGGAGAAAGAACTTCCCAGTGGTCAGACTTCAGACATAGATGACTGTGAGAGCAGTTTTCTTTATGAGGATGATGATATGGTTAATGTTGGCAGGTTTTAACTGAAGTTGTTAAAAGGCAATGTGCCCCCCCAGACCACCACCAAGACCAGAACTGATGTTAGCCACTGCCACGCCACCACTGAGCATCAGTCTGTCCTCCCCCTTGACCACCACCACCACCACCACCACTGGGACTGATGTTAGCCACTGCCACCACTGAGCATGAGTCTGTCTACCCCCCAGACCACCTCCACCACCGGGACTGATGTTAGCCACTGCACCACTGAGCATGAGTCTCTCCACCCCCCCAAGACCACCAGCCCCACGGACTGATGTTAGCCACCGCCACCACTGAGCATGAGTCTGTCCCCCGACCACCACCACCAGAACTGATGTCAGCCACTGTGAATACTGAGCACGAGTCTGTCTGCCCCCGACCACCACCACCACCACCAGGACTGATGTTAGGCACTGCCACCACTGAGCATGAGTCTGTCTGCCCCCCAGACCACCACCACCACCACCAGGACTTATGTTAGCCACTGCCACCACTGAGCATGAGTCTGTCCACCCCCCCAGACCACCACCACCGGGACCGATGTTAGCCACTACTACCACTGAGCATGAGTCTGTCCGCCCCCCGGACCACCACCACTGGGACTGATGTTAGCCACTGCCACCACTACCAGATGCAGTAAGATATGACAGAGAATGTCATCATGTGCTGCAGCTAGGATTACCAGCAGCCACCACCAGTGTCATTCAGACAATATTTCCCCATTACATTTATCTTTACCATGCCAAGGCAGAGGGAGTTAAACAGGAGACCACATCCATCAGCCACAGACACAAAGCTTCTTAATATTTAAACAATAAAGTGAGTATGTGTACTAATGTTTGTTATCCTATTTAACTTCCTTTAGTTGCATGTTTTGTTTTCTGTAGTTTTTCAGAGCCTCATTTGTCAAACACATACGCTACACTTATTTTATTTTTTTTACAGATTAACAAAAAAAATCTCCTTCTCTGAAAGTCGGTAGGAATGGTACTGCAGCTGTACTGTACAGAGGAACATATGGAATATCCATTTGAAAACCAGTCTGGTAAGTATCAAGATTTTATTTCATCTGTTTCATTTTTTTTGGAAAGACTGCATCAAATGTGACTGAGTATGATTCATAAACTAGGTGACATGTGTACATCACCAAAACTATTTCTGTAAGACATCATTCATGCACAGTATTCTGAACTTGCAGCTGTGCAGCCCTGACTATGACAGTGTTGAAAAAGTTGCACACAGGTTGTGTTACTTGACAAGATGTGGTTTCAAAATGTAACTTGGACTAGAGATTGAGAACCAGGGACAAATTACAATCAAGTTGTAAAAAGTAATTCATTTATTTTTTTTAGGATACTTCCAGATGCTTTGTTGTTGTGTCAAAGTGGCCTTATCCAAAGAAGTTCTTCAAGATCAGGTCCCCACTCCCGGGCTGGGACACACATGCAACACGCAGAAGTAATTTCATTCAATAACTATGACCATCATTAACAACCAGACTCGAGA
Organism: Neoceratodus forsteri; assembly: GCA_016271365.2. Lineage (NCBI taxonomy): Eukaryota > Metazoa > Chordata > Ceratodontiformes > Ceratodontidae > Neoceratodus > Neoceratodus forsteri. The sequence goes on from CM028131.1 coordinate 940,663,443, forward strand.
AGGATGCAGATGAAATCTAAAGATCTGAAGAAGTAACAAATAAGAAACCATTAGAGACAAACCTGCAAATATGCATCCCTCCACCCCCCAAAAAAAATACTTACCTTCATTTGCTTGAGAGTTATCCATTTCAAATTTCTACGCTAAAAGTTCTCATCGAGCACTGGAATGTGCACACCAACAGTATCTGTGACCTGTGATACAAAACAATACGAGTACATTTCCATGTCAACCCCCCTCACCTACAAAATACACAAATATATATTTCTTTATATCAACTCACCAAGGCTACTATTAGTGTACAGACAAAGGGCACCCTTCCATCCAGTTGAGATGATCACATTGCATTTGCTGGAAACGCAGCACACATTGGACCAGCAACAGTTCACTCATGGTCAGCATTTTATTCTGGGGGACTTTGTATGTGCTGTAACACTCCCATTCACTTGGTTACCACTTGTCAAATTTCTGGACACAAGGCAGATGCATTTTGTGTGTTGTGTGATTGTGAGCTCATGATGTCATGCTGACATTATCAATTAGAGCAGCATTGCAAGAATGTGGTGACAATTCTGAACTGTACTTTTTTATGCTATTTTACATTGCCAGCCACTAGTTACCTCTGCGTCATGACTTGAATGATACACTTCTTTTCACAATTTCTGTGATACACTTCTTTTCACAATTTCTGTCTACTTTACTACTTTTTGTCATGTATGAAAAAAAACATGAGCACACCTTTCAATACTGTTATGACCAGGTTTGTATTTATTTGCAGCTACTTTTCAATAAATATTGTTCTGTGGGGTCATAAAACACTGCCTGCTGCATAACTGTTTATTTACAACAGAAGTGATATATAACTGATGTGATGGAGAAAAGCAGTGGAAAATACTGACAAAGACCTGGTCAGCACCATATTAAAAAGAGTGCTCCTTTCATTATTTCAGACATGAAAAAAAGTAGTTCAGCAGACTCAGATACTGGAAATTATAGTATCATACAAGTCAGGATGTAAATAAAGTAAGTGGCAATGTAATATAGCATTAAAAATATAGGTCAGAGTTCTCAACAGATTGTTGCACTGCTGCTTTACAGAGATTCATCATGTTACATAGTTATGGTGTTGCACCTAATATGTGGGCGCCTTACTTCCAGGGGAATCTTTCTTGCTCTACATGTCCTTACACAGTGCAATACATTTCTACGAAAATCACCCGTAATTTCAAAGTGTGTCACGTCATGGAGGAATTCCCATTCAGAAAAGCCTCCCATATTCTGCCCCCCTTTCTCAGCAACGTTAGGACGTGATGCCAGGGAGAGCACGGGTGCGTGCTCCATTATAGTGAATGTCCGATTGTCCGGCAGCTTTCTGAATGTTTCTTTACGTTATAATGGTCAGCTTGTGGTGAAACGTGTGGGCACGTTTCCAGTAACAAGAGCATTTTTAGTGGAAACATGCCCACATTTCACCACAAACTGACCATTACAACATAAAGAAACATTCGGAAAGCTGCCGGACATTCACTATAATGGAGCATGCACCCGCGCTCCCCCTGGCATCACGTTCTATCTTTGCTGAGAAAGGGGGCAGAATTTGGGTGGCTTTTCAGAACAGGAATTCCTCCGTGACTTGACACACTTTAATGAAATTATGGGCGGTTTTCACAGAAATGTATTGCACTATGTAAGGACATGTGGAGCAAGAAAGATTTCCCTTGAAGTAAGGCATTCATGTATCAGGTGCAATGCTGTAAGTCGGTGGATCTCTTTCATGTCTATTTCACAAACAAAATAGTTATAGAGCCTCAGTAATGTTTACTTTGTGTTGGGACTCATGAATCAGATTTTAAGTGTTTCACAAACAACATGAAGACTGAGCAATGCAAGTATGTTGTGCTAAACTGCATGTGTGCCGTCAGTGTTCCTTTCTGTGTGTGCATGCATTGTCTAGCTTCATGCAAACATATATGTGGTAAGACTTGTTGCAGTATCAAGTATAAAGATAACAAAGAATACCTGATGTATATTTTATTGGTACCATCAGCACCAGCTGAGTAAGTGATATGATATTTTTTCAGAGGTATCGGGTCACTGTGCACCTCAGTCACTCACAGTGCACACATGATCATAGCACAAAAAACACATGCTCTCCTAAAAGTTATGTGTGCAGTATGTGATTAAGGTGCACTCTGGCCAGACACCTCTGAAAAAGTATTGTATCACTTAGTCCACTGATGATGATGGTGACAATAAAATATACGATATTCTGCTCACTATTCTTTATAGCATAACACTGCAACAAGTCAGCAACAGCAATATATGTTTGCAACATGGTGCACTATGTCTGATGTCACACACACACACACACACACACATACAGAAAACAACACTGACTGCACACGTGCAATTTAGCACATCATACTTGCACTTCTCACAACAGCTTGTCCACAAGCACTCCACAACAGAAAGTCAACATTAATGAGGCACTGCAACAACAGAAGGGCAAATGTCTATTATTAAACAACAAAAAAAAACACACAAAAACAGTATAGCACAGTAGTGGGGGGGAGGGGTTCAGAAAAAAATCCCTTAATGGGGGGATTCCTAGGTGTTCAAGCAGCAAGTGAAGAATTGTCAGTATTTGCAGCTGCTGTTGCTGGATTTGATCCCCCTGCTGCTGCACAGCACCCACCCTCTCTCGTTGCTTTCCTCGAGGGCTGCCAACACCAGTGCAATGTTGGCATGTGTTGCAGGCACTGTGGTGGGGTCCACTGCAGCAGGAAAGCCAGGTAGTGGTGCTAGTGGAGTGGGTGGTGGTGGTGGTGGATCAGCTGCTGTAGTTGCCCTCCTCCTGCTGCGGTGGTGAGGCACAAGTTCACCCTAAGCACCATCTGCCACTGCCACAGAATGGTCAGCAGGTGGACGCCTGGCCCCTTCAGTGGCAGCCTGCCACTCCACCTTGTGGTGGTTTGCCATGTGCGTGCGCTGGCCACCGGTCACCAAATGTGTCCCCGGGGGGCCACAGCACAGCAGCACACCACACAGATGGCAAACCACAATGGTACTGTGTTCCCACACAGTAAAAAACTGCCACACTGGGGAGTTGCAGGGGGGACCAGATATACTGCTGGAACCACCTTAATTTACCTGGGGCTCCACCTGCAGCTGTGGAGGTGGTGGAGGGGGTTCTGCTGGAGCCCCTGCAGCTGCTACTGGTGGTGGTGGTAGTGGCAGACTAGGTGGATGTGCAGTCACCGGTGACACTTGTGCTGCTGCTGCTGCTTCCAAAGAAGGAGACGCAGCACCCAAGAGTCTGGAGTGGTCCAATAACACCTGACCACCCCCATGTGTGCACACTCCTCTCCTCTTCCCACGCCCACGTGCCATAGACTCTCCTCGTCCCGGGTCCATCGCACACAAGTCCCTGGCTATCACCGACACCTCAATACTCCGACCTTCACCCGCACTCACAATCTCTCACTCAGACATGCACACACACAGTCACACACACACAAAATAAAACTTATGAAAAAAAGCAATGAAAAACACAGTACAAAAAAAAATCAAGATGTAGCTTTTAAAAAAGCTGTTTTTTGTGCTCAAAATCACAATGATGCAATTAGAAAACAAACTCTCCTCTCTCTACACCAAAAAGGCTTCCTCCTTCTACAACTGCAAAGGAGAAAGTGAAAGTAACTGCATTTCTGACTCACTTCAGTTCTACCTGACTAAAGCATGTGACTTACAGTACTGTAACCTGTGATGTGTGGGGGCTGCCTATATTGTTGTCACTTTGCCTTACTTCATGTTAAGGCAGAATGATGACGCAAAGTCATAATGAGAAGGTGAAGTGAGCACTTTACAGTGGTCACTTCATGTTGCATTCCGCCAACGTGAAGTGGCCACTTCATGTCCACTTCACCAGCGGACTTAGAATTCGTTGTATCTCTAGTCTCTATTGGTCTCCCCCTTCACTGATTGCTGGCCCAATGTAAATAAACAGCCTTCCCTGGTGTTTAGTGACTCCTCTTCATTGATCGCCATCCCAATGTAAAATATAAACAGTCCCTGTTGTCCAGTTGTTCATACCCACAGCCAATCACCCACCCAACATTAGGACACATTGTCCCTGGTGCCCAGTGGTTCCTCCTCCCACCCGATCACTAGTCCAACATAAAGACACATTGTCCCTAGTATCCAGTGGTTCCTCCCCCCACCTGAACCCCTGTATAATAATGTTAACCCAATCCCTGTTGTCTTGGGACTCTCCTCATCCCTCAAACCCTGTAATGATTCTAGAGTCATTCCCTGGTATCTAGTAAACCCTCCACCCCTGCCAGATAGTGCCCAACCACGCCGTTTCCCCATCATGACCCAAGTCAGAACTCAGCACAGCCCCTCGCTCTCCACCATGGCATACCACTGACTGAGCTGTCAATGAGTGTGTACTGTTACAGTATGCACTCACTGACAGCTTAGTCAGTGGCTGGAAGCAGTGGAGAGTGGAGGGCTGTGCCAATCATCGTCCGGGGTCGGGATGGGGAGAGTGTGGTAGTGGGGCACTACCTGCTGGGGTGGGGGTGAGGGTCTGCAATACACCAGAGAATGGCTGTACATCATGTAGGGGGGATTGAGGATAGGGAGGGGGTCCACTAGACACTAAGGAATGGGTTAAAGTTATTATACAGGAGATCAGCTGGGGGAGGGACCACTGGACACCAGGTACAATGTATCTTTATGTCAGGTGGGTGATCAGGAGGGGGGGAGGGATCACTGGAAACCAGAGACAATGTTTTTTATGTCACCCAAGTGATTGGGTGGGGGGAGAGACCACTGGAAACCAAGGACAATGTATCTTTATGTTACTCAAGTGATCAGGTGGGGGGAAGCGACCACTGGACACCAGGGACAATGTGTCTTTATGTCGGGTGGGTAATCAGGTGGAGGGAGGAACTGCTGGACACCAAGGATCATTAATATTTTATATCGGGATGGCGATCAATGGGGGAGGACCACTAGGCACCAGGAAGAGTGTCATTTTACATTTTGCTAGTGATAAGCAAGGGGTGGAACCACTAGACACCAGGAAAGACTGTTTATTTACATTAGGATAGCGATCGGTGAGGGGGGGGATCACTAGTCACCAAGAAGACTCTTATTTTACATCGGCCGGTGATTGGTGAGAGGGGGGACCACTAGATACCACGGATGTTGTCTTTTGTTCATGAGGCTGTTTGGTGAGCGGAGGGGGGACAGCTAACACCAGGGAAACCTTTACTTTAGCATTGGCCAGCGATCAGCGGGGGACACACCACTAGATGTCAGGGACTACTGAGTTGGGGTTGGGGGGTTGCTGCACTTCCACTGCCAATCTTCAGGGTTGTTCAGGAGGAAATCAAGGTTTTGATTGGTGGTATGTACAAGGGGCCTGAGCTAATCGGCCTTGCGCTGTGCACATACTCTGAATATTGGACTGTGTCAATATCCAGGTCGCTGCCCCTTCATTTGCATTGCGCCCCCCCTCTGAATATTGCCTGATTGCAAACCCTATTTGTCTGTGCTCACCAGGCTTTGCAATATGGGAAATCCATGCAAAGCCCAGTATGAGCAGGCAGTCTGGGATTTGCGTACAGGCCATGTTTTGAGTATCAGGTCCCAAATATCCAGAAATGTCAGCATAGTAATCATTGAGAACTGCTGTCAAGAGTGATGTACTGTGTAAGACTCCTATTGAGTTATTACAGAATATCTATCACATATACAAGGGATATGCAATGGGAACGAGTTAAATAAATGAGTTATGTTCACAAGAGCAGTTTGACCTCAGGTAACCTCACAAGTGGTGTAAGCCACTAGTGAGGTGTCTGAGGTCAAACAGCTCAAATGCAAATAAATCATTTATTTAACAAGTTCCCCATTGCATATTCCATTTATGTAATAGGGAATGATTTTTTTAGGACGATTTTTATTTATTTGTAGTGTGGTTTGTTTTATTTTCTATAAAATTAGGTGGATTTTTTTGTGCTAAGGCAATGTATTTCTACACTATTTCTGCTGGTTGCTGTGGGATGATGGCGTGGTTGTTAGGGATGCCACATCCCAATATTGAAAGTGCATGTTTTCATTGGCTATTTTGTTTGTGTGGGTGGGTGGGCAACTTGAAAACATGGTGGTGGTAGCTCACGCTTAACAAGGGGGCCTGACTGCTGCTTCCCACTGTAGTTTCAGCTTGTGGGTTTTTTTTATTAATAAAATACTATCCTTTTATTATCTGGTTGATCCTGCCTTTTTTTTGGTGGCAGTAGTGTAGGGCTGTGATCATATTATCTAGTTGATCCTGCCTTTTATTTTCAGTGAAAGTAGCACTGGGTTTTGTTTGGGGACTGAGCACGAATGGGAATTGTCTTCTGTTGTAGTGCTCATAATACATGGTTCGGAGAAAAACAAAAACAAATTATTTTTTTGGTTGTTTTTTGTTTTGTTTTGTGGTCACCTGGTGTTCTGTTGAGTGTGACACACAAAGAGGAATGGGAGAAGAAGTCTCGGATCCGGTGAGGTGGCATTATGAGTGAGTGGATGTTCAGGATGGTAGGTGAGCAGCTGGCTATTGGAAAAGCTTAAACAGAGTCCAGAGTGTTATCAAGGGAAGAAAAGAAATTATGGAGAAAGTTACTAACTATAGAGGTAGTAACCTGTGAGACTGTATTAGGAGCTGTTACAGTTCATTACATAGTTTGATAAAAAAAATAATTTAAATTCATTATTGTGATATTTTATTTAGGCAAATACAGTATGTGTCAAAATTCAGGGCTAACTACTTTACAATACCATAATTCTGTCCCATCTTGCCATAATTTTACAGCTTTAGAATTCATGGGCCCATTGGAAAGAGGTAGGGATAGAGATATTAGGTTGTTACAGAAAGATACATAGTGGATAGTATCCCTAAACATTGTCCAACCACTAGGATTATATAAAGATGTGGATTACTATACCCTCCATACATAAAAAACTAACTGTCTGCCAAGACAACAATCCTTAAATCTCCTTGGTGACTTTATTGTGGTCACCTTTGTCTGTTTTTTGTCAATGGTCGTTATCTGTTTGTCTCTGTTTTTATTGTATGTTAAATGTTGTCTCTGTGTTTTGTATTTCAGGTTCTCATGTGACTCAGACTTGGTCCCTAGTTGAAATCCCACTACATATTTACACTTGAAAGAATGGGGACACTCATACGGTGGTTGAATATGAAGTGGAACACTTAAAAACTACTTAATATTTCAATGGACTAGGTCTATCTGATTTACCGATTCCTAATCAGTGTAGTGTTTTCTATCTGCCCCTTCACATATAGCTCTTATGACACAGTTCTGGATCCCACCTCCAATAAAAACTACCTTTAGAATACTAATTTACTGAGGCAATAGCATATCATTTTTAATATTTGGCACTTAGACTTTTTTTTGAATTTTTTATTTATAAGTTTTCATCAGTTAGTAACATGTATACAGTACAACATACAAATTCTTAGAATAGGCAGAATATACACATAGTCTGTACAGTATAATTAAATTTAAACAATATAGATCACTGGTACACATAAGATTTTCTCAGACCTGAGCCCTCTGCCCCCTACATTACACCACGAGTAAAAGGTCTGAGGAAGTACACCCATAGAATATTGTACTCTCACTACAGGATAAATATTTAAGATCATTACTCCAAGCCCCCCCACCACACACACTTGCAGACTCAAATAATAGTTTTGGGGTAGCTAGATGGAAATAGGTACTATACAGGTAATAGATTGTCTGAGCTTGGTTAAGTTAATCTTAGACTATGCATACTAAAGCCCCTTATTTGGGACTATGTAGTGGAAAGAATACCTTTGAGGAAGCATTTAAAGTCCACAAACTGAGCGGGAGTATGACTGTACCCCTATTAGAACTCTGTGCCTTTGCAAATAACAGACTGGTAAGGAAATCTGGCAAACTACAACAAGAAACACAACATTTTAGATTCATTAGGGAACTGATTAGCCTACTAGAAATTCTCAATAGGGAACATTCAACTGGCAATCCACATTAGTTATGTCCAAGGGACCTAAACAGGCTGCACAGGGCAGCAGTAATAGTGACCACAGTCCTGTTATTATCACTGTGGCTCCCACTCTGAATCTTGATCGGAGACCCTCGCATCAATTTGGGATAATAATTTATCCGAAAAGTTGGATGCAGCCTCGGGATCCATGAAGATGTGGGATTTTTGCTGGTGGTAAATTTGCAGAAATGCTGGATATAGCATCTGGGTCCTCACTTCCTTTGCCAAAAGTGTTTTTTAACTGTTTGCAGCCTTTTTTTCTGATCTTGCATTTGGGAGGATAGGTCTGGAAAGAAACCCAAATGATTTCCTTCCCATACTATGTCTCCTTTCTTCCGCTCTGCTTGCAATAGAGGAATTCAAACCTCAGGGGTAGACAACGTCATAATTACAGTTAATGGTCAAGTATTATGGGCCCCTTTTGGGCCAGGTCACATAGGGATAGAGAAGGTCTGCACAGTACGTATCCCCCATCTCTCTGTGAAGCAGTTGCAAGTCCTTAAAAATCAGGCGATCAAGTACTGATAGGATATCAGCATGGCTGGCAAATCAAGGTGGAAATCCGATGATTCTAATGTTCGTTTGCTGTTGGCCATTTTCCAGCATCTCCATCTTTGCCCTCAAGAAATTAATATCCTGGATCAGGCCTGCACTGATTTCAGATTGCCGCTCTGATGATGTTTTTAAATCCAAAATCGCTGTAGCATTACCCTCAATCTTACTCTCCATTTCAGTAAATTTATGCTCAAGACTCGCCAGTCATTTGTTTGTTTCATCTTCTGTCTGCTGTAGCTTTGTAAGGAGTGGGAGTATCTGCGCAATGTCCACTGGTGAAGACAAAGCTGGGCCTGCAGGTTTTACTGCAGTGCTGGTTCCCAGACCATAAAAGTAGGTGTCAAGCCCCACAGAGGCATGTTGATGCTTTTTTTGGGGGCTCATTTTGTTCCCACGGGATACTGACTGCAATTTCTTTCCCCCCTCGACTCTTTCCCCTTCAGCCTCTCATTTGGGCTGCCAATGGACCCCGCGTTTCAATCCATCTCCACTTCCGGCCACTTCCACCACCACCGCACATTGCAGTCACCCCTGGGGAAACCCAATGTAACCCTTCACCGGGTGGGTTCCCCTCCTCTGAGGGGAAAGGTGCCAGTGGGGGCCGGCCAGTGCGCTCCTTCATTAGCCCCCCCTGGGTGCTGCTGTGGTAGACTTCTGGGGCTTGCTAGGGCTTCTGTGGCAGCGGAAGACTGGGTGGCCATCATCTGGTCAAGCCAGGAGCTTTTTCTCTTTTAACTCCCTGGGGGCATGGCTTACCCCAACATCAAGGCATACGCCAATGTACACCATGCCCTCCAGTCATCAGGGCCCAACATGCTGCCGTATTCCCAGCCTCCACCAGGAGTCAACAGGCAATGAACTGCATCCCCTCCTTCCCCCCAGGAGAAGGTGAGCCATCATAGGATGCTCAAGCCTTCTCCCCCTGGCCAGCCATCTGGCATCCCAGGTCCATTTCCAAACCGGGAGTCGCTAGCATTGCAAGCAGAAATCCAACCACTGCACTGATGGGCAGGCTGACTGCAATTTAATAACTTTAGCTGAAACTTCGATTAGTTATATAGCACCAAACTGTATATTTAATTCGATCAGTAACGGAGCTCTGGAAAGACCATCTGCCCTGTTGAATGTGCCACATTGCCACCCTGGCACTTAGACTTCAGTGATTGTAGATATTTGTTATACTACATGATTTAAAGTTATGATTTTTTTGTTATTGATTTTTATGTACAGTGTCACTTTAAGAAGGTGCTTTATTGAAAGGGTTTGATGGAATGAACACACCCCCGATGAAGACCAGAGTATAAGGCCGAACTGCTGGGGTTTCAGCTTGCCTCCCAACTGTCTGGATATGTGCACTTTATAAGCAGTGAATTTAGCATGCCGATGAGCCATTTACCATAGGTACTTTAAGGCAGCTGTTGCTGCCTAGTGATTTAGTCCATTTCATTTGTGTGCTTTAAGAAAGTTAGTGTGTGTTCCCTTATGAAGCTGCTGACTTACTGAAACTGTATTGTACTTACCTGCTCAGCTGGGCTGCTCACCTCCAGTTGCCATTATGCTTTGTTCTTGCCTCCCCCTTTCTCCCTCTAGCCAATTTCCTGCTCTTGCCCTTTGACCCTTTAATCCTTGCTTTTTTCCCTGGTCTTCATGCTGTGTTCCCTTTCTTTTATTAGGCACAGACCCAACCATCAAGATAGATGGCTCATCTCCCCCTACAGCTGCTGGTTGCCGCCCCCCTCTACACCACAGGTATTGAGAAACATCAGGTTGGACGTCCTGCATTGACTTGGCACCACTGTCACTGCGGCTGCCCCACCCACCTCCCTCTCCCTACCCAATCTCATCATTTCCCTTATAGCCATCTCCTGTAATGTGACTATCACCCTAACTCCCCATTAGCTCCTTATTGGCTTTGGTCACTAGGGGGCGCCATACAACCCACCCCCTGCTGTAGCATTATATCTACCCCCACAAGCTATTGTTGCCTGCTCTGCACTACTATTCCCCTTTACCTAAGCCCTGTTTTACCCCAACTCTCCCACTATCACCTCTCTTCTCTATCACTGGGGAAGACTCAAACCTAGGTCTACCACAATTGGATACTCTCTAGGCTGCTGCTTAATCCATTAAGCCACATAGCCTATTAGGGAACTTAGTCTTCCATCTCTATTATCCCTTGCTCCCAAGAGCCCTAATGAAACCACGCCACACTTGACCTACCGTCTAAAAATCTGTTACCCTCCCTTCTCTCTCCCCGTTTCCCACTTACAGCCCTTTTCCTACCAAAGGCAGCCTTCAACCTGTGCCTCCAGCATTACATTTTCTGTTGCACTGCCTAGGTTAATGCACTAGGCCACTCAGCCTGCTGGAAGGGTCCCTCTGTTATGTTGCTGATATCCACTTTGCTTTCTAGTGGCTGCAGCTGGTACTACACCCTCATAACTACCTCACTGTTTCATTAACTTGAACTTCCTTTATCATATATTCTCTGCCTGCTTAGACAGACTTCCTTGCTTCTCTCACCTTTAGTCGACTGCCAGTTAATTTTCATTATCTGCCTCCACTTGAACTTGTCACTTTACCTTGTTGATCTTATTCTCACTATCATATCATATCATAGTATCAAAGTAATGTGTCAGCAGAAAAGGAACATCCTGGTACATCTAGTCTGCCCATTTCCCACCTGCCCCTACTTGTCTCCACTTCCCAGGGATAGTTTCCTCTGCCCACAAGCCAACCCCCTGTGTCTGTTCCATGCCCTCTTAAATTCTTCCACTGTTTCTGCACACACTACCTCATTAGGTAATCTGTTCCAGGGTTCCACCACCCTCTCAGTGAAATGACATCTCCTTACATAGCTCTTAAATCTTCCCCCTTCCAATCTTAAATTATGACCCCTTGTTTTAACTCATACTTTCCTTTTGAATAGTCTATCTTCATTCACTTTATTTATTCCCTTCATATACTTAAAAGTCTCTATCATGTCACCTGTATCTCTTCTAACATAACATAGCATATCATATCATATCATGCTTGTAATCACACCCTGACTGCTCCTTATATTCGTCCACATCACCTCCCTCCCCCTTCTACCTTCTCCCTAGACTCAACCTCTACCCTAATCCTTTGGCCTAGCTACACATACACTTTAACCCCCACACCTTTTCATCACACCAGGTCTCACTTTCCTTTCCTACATAGTGCATCTCTTCTAGCAGTACCTAGCTCTTGTGCCATATTGTGGCTACTAAAAATACATCTAACTTTCTCAACTTTTCCCCCTGATATTCTCGTCCACTCAAACCACCAACATGGTACAGGAGTGCCAAACTTAACTACCTCATCATAACTCTGTTACTCCTATCATCAGGTGACATTAATCCCAACCCTGGCACCTCCAACTCCTCTGGCCTCTCTCATGATGGCATTATACCCAACCCTGGTCCCGCCCTCTTCAACTCCACTGATGTCCCTTGTGGACTTAAACTTCTCTATCTCAATATAAGAAGCCTACTGATGAAAACTGACCTACTACAACCTCTCACCATAACCCTCACTCCTGGCATACTTATCCTTATGGAATCTTGACTCAATACTAAAATATTAGACAGTACTATCTCTATTCCCAACTTTATCTTCTCATGACAAGACCGTTCAGGAAGGGGTGGAAAAGTGGCAATGTATATTTCCTCCTCAATCCAATATACGACCATTCTATCCACATCCCTTCCAGCAGCTTACTAGGCACTCTTAGTAAGGCTATCCCTTCCTTTCTTAGTCTCCATCTTCATGGCAGGGGTCTACTGCTGCCCTGGCCTCCCCAACTCCACTGTCACCGATCTCATAACCACTACTGTATCCCACACCTTCTCAGGAGAATTCTATATAATGGAGGACTTCAACCAAAATTGCCTATCCACTACCCTAAATAAAACCTGAAATGACATAGCTGCTCATTACTTATCACAACTGATTCAGGAATCCACTCAGCTAAATTCTAAAACACTAAATCATTCACTCATTGATTGGGCCCTTACTTCCCACCCACACTGAATCATCCAATCTGGCATCCTCCCTGATGCCTTAAGTGACCATCATATGATCTACATGGTTTGTAAAGTACACAGGCCTAAGTCCCCTTACAAAATCCTATTAACTAGATCTTATAAATCCCTGGACCTTACCCCACTCCTGCATGACCTGGCACTCACAGACTGGTCTCTTTCTCTTCAGCGACCTCAGTTGATGTAGCTCTGGATTATTTTTTAAGCTAAATTTCTCCACACCTGGAACCAACATGTCCCACTTAGATGCTCTAGAGTTCATGGCAATCACCTCCCATAGGTCACTCCAGAATAACTGGCCTGCCAATGTGCTTGTGACCATGACTGGAAGATTCATAAAGCCTCTAAGTTGCCTAGTGATTTCCAAAGATACCGTACACGTCAAAACTCATGTACCAAGGCCATCAGGCTTGCGAAGGCTGAAAATTTCCAATCAACCTGCCAAACAAACATAAATAACCCTTCTAAATTCTGGAAGGTAGTACATGCTCTGTTCTCCCCTCCTACAAAACCACTTACCCCTCTCCTCAAATCAAACAACTCTTTAATATCTGACCCCCCTACTATTGCCTCTGAATTTAATTCCTGTTTTACCTTCTGTGCCTCTGCCCTTTTGTCTTCACTCCATTCTCATCCCTCTCCTCTCCCACTCTACCCTAACTCAAACACAAGGGTATCGTCTAAACAGGACTCTTTCTCTTTCTCCACTGTATCCCCTTCTGCCACTCTGGAAGCTCTCCTTGCTCTCAACCCCTCCAAAGGCAGCTCGCCTGATGGGCTTGATCCCAAGCTCCTCTACCTATCTGCCCCTGCAATCTCCTCACCTCTGTCTTCTATTCTAAACCTCTCTTTCTCTATTTCTCTTCTGCTTCTGTACCAACAGCCTGGAAGCATGGTATTGTCCTTCCACTACCAAAGGGTGGCAACCCCCCCCTCACCCGGGAACTATCAACCTATATCTCTTCTCCCTATCCTCACTAAACTACAGGAGCATATGGTGCTCTCTCAACTCTCATCTTATCTCACTGACTCCTACTTCTTCACATCTTTGCAATGTGGGTTCTGGAAGTATCACTGCACCACAACCTATCATAGAATCACAACATAGAAGCTTGACAGCAGAAAAGGACCATACAGGCCCATCTAGTCTGTCCTCCCCCCCCCACACCTCCCACTACTTGCCAGCCCCCACCCTCCCCCGATACTCAGCCCCATATGCTTGTCCCATGCCCTCTTGAATTCTTCCACTGATTTAGCCCCCACCACTCCATCTGGTAGTCTGTTACAGGACTCCACCACTCTGTCTGTGAAAAAATGCCCTCTCACATTGCTCTGTATCTTTTTCCTTGCAGTCTGAGGCTGTGCCCTCTAGTTTTGACCCCTCCTTCCTCTCAAGTAAACCCTTTTCTCCCACTTTATTGAGCCCCTTTACATACTTAAAAGTTTCAATCATGTCTCCCATTTCCCTCCTTGTTTGCAGTGTGTACAGATCCAGCTCCTTACACCTCTGCTTGTATGACTTTCCCTTCATACCCTGCACCATCTTGGCTGCCCTTCTCTGAACCCTCTCCAATGCATCTATATCATTGCGAAGATGTGGCCTCCAGGAACTGAACTCCATACTCCAGGTGCAGCCTTACCATGGCTTTGTAAATGGGCATTATTACCTCCCTCTTTCTGCTAGTAATGCCCCTGTCTATGCATGTTACCATTCCACTGTCCTTTTCTTCTGCCCTGCTACATTGGATTCCTACGTTAAGGTTTGAAAAGACTATGATCCCCAGATCTCTCTCCTGTTCTGTTACTTTAATTTCCTGCCCCACCTAGGGTGAACCCTGCTCTTCTGTTCCTACTTCCCAAGTGCATCACAGTACACTTCTTGGCATTACATTTCAGCTGCCATGTCCCAGACCATTTTGCAAGTGTCTTTAAGTCCTCCTCCTTCATGTCCTCCATCCTCTCCCGGAGTGTCCACCCTATTGCATATTTTTGTATCATCAGCAAATATGCACCCTTCCCCTCAAACCCTCAGCAATATCACTGATGTAGATGTTGAAAAGAAGCAGACCCAAAACTGACCCCTGTAGCACTTTACTCTTCACCCTCGCTGTCCTGGAGTGCACCCATTTAGTACCACCCTCTGATTTCTTCCAGACAGCCAGGCCTCCATCCAGCTTGCTATTTTCCCACCCAACCCCAGGCTTTCCACCTTGCTCACCAGCCTCCTATGGGGGAATGGTGACAAAAGCCTTACTGAAGTTCAGATAGGTAATGTCCACCGCCCCCCCTCTATCAATCACCTGAGTCACCCAGTCAAAGAACTGAATTTGGTTTGTCTGGCAAGACTTCCCCTTCATGAAGCCTTGCTGTCTGCTGTCCTGCATGCCACTCTTCTCCAGGTAATCCACCACCCTCTCCTTGTTTAATGCTTCCATTATTTTCCCCATCACTGACGTGTGGCTGACAGATTGGTAGTTCCCCTTCACCTCCTTACTACCTCCCTTGTGTAAAGGCACTATATCTGCCCTCTTCCAGTCCTCCAGTACTCTCCCCATATCTGGGACAAGTTGAAGAGCCCTGTCAAGGGTGCAGCCAACTCCTCCTTCAATTCCCTGCTCGCCCTGGGTTGTAACCTGTCAGGCCCCATTGCCTTGTTCACTCTCAATCTAGCTAGCTCTGCCCTAACTCTGTTCATAGTAATTGGGCTCAGATCCACCAATTTTCCCTCCTTCCCATTCACTTTTGCTCAGCTCCCCTACTACCTCCTCCTCCTCCCTGAATACTGAGCTAAAGTACTTATTTATAACACTGCACTTTTTCACAGTCCCTTTCCAATTGTATTTTTCCCTTCACACTCAGCCTAGTAATCCCCTGCCTTGCCCTTCTCTTCTCCCTCACATATCTGAAAAACGTTTTATCCCCCCATTTGGTCTTTTTTGCTATTTTCTCCTCAGTATCTGCTTTTGCCTTTCTGATCTTCTTCCCTGCCATACTCCTCTTTTCCCTATACTCTTCCTTATCTTCCTCACTGAGTGTCTCCTTAAATTTTCTGAAAGCCTTCCTCCTTTCCTTGACTGCCCCCACAACCTCCTTTGTAAACCAAAGTGGTCTCCTCCCCCTTTTGCTCTTCATAACCTTTTTTATGTACATTTCTACAGATTTCAGCACCCCTCCCTTGATAGCTTGCCATAACTCTTCCACTGCCCATATATTCTCTGTACCCTCCATTGTCTCCCTTACTATCCATCTTATCTTGTCAAAGTCTGTGCATCTGAACTCAATGACTGTAGTACTGGTTTTACTTGTCTCCCTCCCTGCTCTGACCCTGAACATTACCATACTGTGGTAGATGTTGCCCAAGGCTTCTCCCACCTGCACCTCCTCCACACTCTCCCCATTTGTCAGGACCACATCCAGCAGGTTGTTGCCTCTCGTTTACTCCCTGACTAGCTGTTGAAGGAATACCACCGAAGTGCAGCTAGTATCTCCCTGTTCTTTGACAATGCAGCATCTGGGATTTCCCAGTCTACATTTGGGAGGTTTAGGTCCCCTACCAGCAGTAGCTCTTCTTTTTGGACCAGCCTTGTGACTGCCTGAATTAACTGTTGATCATCCTCCTCCCCTTGCGTATGTGGCCTGGATACCACCCCCAGTCATAAGGATTCTCCTGTCCTCTTGCCTAGCATTACCCACAGTAGCTCAGTCTCCCCATCCTCCTCCTTTACTTCAGTTACACTTACTCCCTACTTAGGCTCACTGACTCCATCCTCTCAGAAATGGATCGTGGCCTAATCCCATCCACTATTTTTATTGACCTTGTTAAGGCTTTGGACACAGTCTCCCAACCCCTTCTTCTAAACACTCTCTTTTCAGCAGGGTTATCTGTCTCAGCTACAAACTGGTTCAGATCCCACCTTGTAGGTAAGACAGCTGACTCTATATTCCCACCTCTCCCTATTAACACTGATGTGCCACAGGGCTCAGTGCTAGGTCCTCTACTATTCTCTATATTCCTCAATGACCTTCCTTCAGTGTGTACCTCAACTTCCATACACATGTATGCAGATGACACTGTCCTGTATAACTCTAGCTATTCTCCCACTGATGTAACTTTCAGACTCCAGCATGACTTTGATAATATTCAGCACTGGCTAAGCTCACATCAGCTCTTTCTAAATGTCAGGAAGACTGTCTCCATGACCTTTGGCACTAGGCAGAGACTCTCTAGGCTCCTCTCCATTCCATCCTTCCACACCCTTGATGGGACTACCCTTGAGGATACCTCCTCTTTTAGATACCTTGGGGTTCACTTGACCAACACCTCAATTGTTCTGGACACATGGATGCCATCCTGAAAAAAGTGTGCCCCTAGCTAGGCACCTTGTACAGGAACCCTAGTTGCATACCTCTATCGGCCAGGTAGGAACTCATCCAGAAAATTATTTTTGACTGCAGTGATGTAGTCTATAGTGCCACTCCAAAGATTTCCCTAACTAGATTGGATACCCTCTTCAACTCCTTCTGCCGCTTCACCCTGGACTTCCCCCTCACTTACCAGTGTGATCTCTACCACTATCTCTCACTTCCCACTGTTGGAAACAGGTGTCTTTCCCATAGTGCTAAATTTATATCCAAGTTTTGCTTTTGTTCCATCTGCTGTTACCTCTGCTCCTCTATAACCATCACTCCCCCTCCCTCTCACTCTTTTGGATCCTATGACACTTGTACCATGGTAGTCCCACACCACTCAACCTCAACTGGTTAAGCTTTTTTTTCACACCACTTTCCTAAGCTATGGAACTCTCTCTGACATCAAATTCAACATGCTTCTTCCCCTATATCCATCTCTTCTTCTCTACATAACTTCTTCTTCCCCAATTGCACCTGCTTTTAAAGTACTCCCCCATGCTAATTCCCCTCTAGTGTCTTTCCATTGTATCTTGAAACACTACCTGTCCTCTCTTTCCAATATCTAGTAAAGCCATCTCTGCATTCAACTTTCTCTACATACTCGTGTTTAAGCACTTCTAATGTAATGTTCAAAGTCATTGTTTATGTCATGTTATATTCTAACTTGTATACCTTGTCAAGATGTCAAGATTGTCTGCGCTCTCTCTCTCCTTTTCCCTATAGCTGTATGGTAATTCTTCACTTTATTCTAGTTAATTTGTTTCTTTTATCATTAAAGATTTTATGAAATTTTCATTTACGGCAAACCGTATAAATGGTACACATATACCAGGCATAACATTAGTTCTGTACAGAAGCATACAGAGACAAGTCAACTCATAAAACTTCAAAATATGGAAAGATAGCCTAATACAAGAGTATTATAGTCCAATAAGAGTGATAGTCCTAGACAATCTAAAAAAAGGCTCATATTATGTTCAAGCTTACCTTCCTAATCTTCATGCATCCAATTAGAGTGGCTAGGATAATACTCAGCACATCAGGTCAATACATTTCAATCAGCACCTTTATATAATAAATTGCTGTCAGGTTAACCCAGATTCCATATACCAAGTAATCTAGTACATAGGTATTCAATAAAGTCAGAAGGCCATAGTGGAGGTTATTCTAGTTAATTTGTAAGCACTTCAGATGTTAGTCTTCATATGTATGTATATATTGTTATTTTTACCTAAATATGTATGTCCTTGATGAATGTAATGCAATGTATGTTGCTACTCCCATTCCCCTTTTTCCCCAGGATGCACCTGGAAATCAGGAGCTTGTTGCTCATTGTGCCTTTCCTGGTAACACAATTCAATAAATAAAAAAAAAATATTCATTAAACGCTTAATTCTGGCTGCAACTTGCATCTTGTGAATTCACTTCTGACCCAGAGTGCTGGAATCTTTTTGTTGCGGCTAACTGCTTTACATGCAGTGACACTTCATGCTGCTGTGAAGTAATGTTCTAACAGTTTATGAATTAATAGAGCTATGATTAGGCTTTTTGACAAGGACCAAATTCAATTATTCTATAGAATTATTCAACAGAAATATGTTAACACATTTTAACTCTCTAAGTATATGACATTTGTCATATTAAAATGGGTGTTTATCTATGTTACTCCTGTTTGCCTTAATTATATTGTTAAATACTGTGCAGCATGACCAGTTTTATTCGAGGACAAGGTGGGTGACTAAAAGGGTACTAAATAATAATAATACTAAAGCATAGAACAATTCCATGGGAACTTTACATGTTTGAAGGATGTAGCATTGTGTTATGGACAAACTACAATTCTTTGAGATCTACTTGCATAAATAGGTACTCTGCCAGTTAGATTACAACCCCAACTTTGTCCCATTAGTTTGAGCCACCCCCACCCCACATATCTCCTTGCTATCCCTCATCCTCTTCTTTTCTACCTTCAGCCCCGCCCTCACCTTTGCAGCAGTAGCAGCAATCAATACAATTACCATTAACAGTACTAAAATTGTACAGGATGTACATCTGTAATAGAATGTGGAGGTGCAGAATAGAGATGCAGTGAATTTTCAATCCACTGGCGAAGTGAACGCTAAGTGGCCACTTCGCGTTGGCGGAGCACAACGCGAGGTGGGCACTGCAAAGTGCTCACTTCACGTTATTATTATAACTTTGAGTTGCCATTACACCTTAACGCGAAGTAAGGTGAAGTGAGAAGTAAATAGGCAGCCCCCCACATATCTCATGGCATACAGTACTGTAAGTCACATGCGTTAGCCAGGCAGGAAGGAAGTGAGTCAGTGAAGCAGTTTCACTTTCTCCTTTGCATTCATAGAGGGGAGAAGGCTTTGTGTAGAGGAGAGTAGTAGTGACTCAAAGTGCTTGATTGCTGCTTTGAGTGAAGAAAACCAACAGCTTTTTTAAAAGCTATATCTTTATTTAGTTTTTGTATTGTGTTTGTGATTGTTTTTTTGTTAGTGAATTTTTTTTTCAGGAAATGTTTTCCAGTACAGCCAGTACCTCAAAAAATGTTATAAAACAAAATTTTTTAGAAAAGTAAACATGGGGAGAAGGTAATTTTCAGTATAAGCTTACGCTCAATTATACAAAATAGGTACTGGACTTTCACCCCTCCAATTAGATTAGATTGATATTATTTAAGATTCTCAGAATTTTTCCTTTATTTAAGTAACATCCAATATTAACTACTAGATGTTACTGAAATAAAATAACAGTTCTGAGAATCTTAAAAAATATAGCTTTGTGGTTTACTTGGGTGAGTGGGGTGAAAGTCCAGTATTCAATTTTGTGTGAATTTTTTTTATAAGTTTTGTTTTGTGTGTGTGTGATTGTGTGTGTCATTGTCTGTGTGTGTGTGTTGGCCAGGGGATTTGTGTCACTGTGAAGGTAGGATGGACCCTGGAGAAGGTGAGCCACTGGCCCATGGGTGCGGTCAAAGGAGGGGAGTGTGGACAGGTGGGGACGATTGTGTCATGCTGGACCACTTCTGACTCCTGGATGTTGCTTCCCCCATTTGGAAGCAACAGCAGTAGCAGCAACAGCACCAGTGCCACCGATGGCTGCTGTGCATCCACCTTCTCCGTTACTACCACCACCACCACTGGTAGCAGCTGTAGGGGCTCCAGCAGCACCCCTCCACTACCTCCACAGCCACAGGAGGGTCCCCTGGAAAATCTAGGTGGTGCAAGGACTGTGTCTGGTCCCCCCCACAGCTCCCCACTGTGGGAGTTTTTAACTCTGTGGAGGGAGACAGCACAGTCATGGTGTGCCATCTGTGTGGTGTGCTGGTGCACCGTGGCCTCCAGGGGACACATTTGGGGACTGGTGGACAGTGCACCCACATGCTCAACCACCACAAAGCAGAGT
This sequence comes from Neoceratodus forsteri, assembly GCA_016271365.2. Classification (NCBI taxonomy): domain Eukaryota; kingdom Metazoa; phylum Chordata; order Ceratodontiformes; family Ceratodontidae; genus Neoceratodus; species Neoceratodus forsteri. The sequence goes on from CM028131.1 coordinate 940,683,989, forward strand.
GGCAGGCTGCCATGGAAGGGGCCAGGCATCCACCTGCTGACCCTTCTGTGGCAGTGGCTGAGGGTGCTGCTGGGGTTGAAGTTGTGCCTTGCAGTCACCACCACAGCAGGAGGAGGGTCAGTACAGCAGCTGCTCCACTACCACCACCACCACAGCCACCAGCACCATCCTCTCCACCACCACGCCCACTACCTGGATTTCCACCTGCAGTGGACCCCACCACAGTCCCTGCAACAGAGGCTGACCTCGACCTGGTGTGGGTGGCTCTGGAAGAGAATAATCAGAGGGTCGGTGCTTTGCAGCAGCAGGTCGATGCAGTACAAGAACAGCAGCAGCAAATAGTTACAATGCTGCACCTGCTGCTGGACCACCACAGCATCCCATGGCCACAGTAAGGGATTGTTTTCTGGACCCTCCACCCCACTACTGTGTTGTACTGTTTTTGTGTGTTTTTTCTCTGTTGTTGTTTAATAATACACATTTTCCCTTCCAGGGGAATATTTCATGCGCCACATAGTGCAGTACATTTCTGTGAAAAACACCCGTAATTTCATTACAGTGTGTCACATGACAGAGGAATTCCCGTTCTGAAAAGCCGCCCACATTCTGCCTCCCTTCTCAGCAATGTTAGGACTTGATGCCAGGGAGAGTGCAGGTGCATGCTCCTTTACAGTGAATATCTGATTGTCTGGCAGCTTTCCTAATGTTTCTTTATGTTATAAAGGTCAGTTTGTTGTGAAACGTGTGGGCATGTTTCCAATAAGAAAAGCCTTGTTAGTGGAAACAGTCCCACATTTCACCACACATTGAACCTTATAACATAACAAAACATTGGGATAGCTGCTGGACATTCACTATAGTGGAGCATGCACCTCTGCTCCCCCTTGCTTCACGTCCTAACGTTGCTGAGAAAGGGGGCAGAATGTAGGCAGCTTTTCTGAATGGTAATTCCTCCATCACATGACACACTGTAATGAAATTATGGGTTGTTTTCACAGAAATGTATTGCACTCTGTGGAGCAAGAAATATTCCAGTGGGAGTAAGGCCCCCACATATTAGGTTATGTGCATCACCATTGCTATGTAATGTGGTGAATCTCTGTAAAGCAGCAGTACAACAATCTGTTGAGAACTCTGACCTATATTTTTAATGCTATGTTACAACTTCCTTTACTTACATCCTGACTGACTGGAATGATATGAGAATTTGCAATAGTTGAGTCTGCTGTACTACCTTTTTTCGCGTGTGAAATAATGAAAGGAGCATTCCTTTTAAATTGGTGCTGACCAGGTCTTTGTCATTGTTTTCCTCTGCTTTTCTCAATCACATCAGTTAGTTGTTATATATCACTTCTGTTTTTAATTAACAGTTATGTAGCAGGCAGTGTTTTATGACACCACAGAACAATATTTATTGAAAAGCAGCTGCAAATAAATACAAACTTGGTCAGAACAATATTGGAAGGTGTGCTCTTTTTTTTCATACATGAAAAAAGTAGTCAACTAAGTAAGGCAGACTTAAATTGTGAAAAGAAGTGTATCATTCAAGTCATGACTCAGAGGTAACTAGTGGCTGTGGCAATGTAAACTAGCATAAAAAAGTACAGTTCAAAATTGTCATGACATTCTTGCAATGCTGCTTTAATTGATAATGTCAGTATGATATCATGAGCTCACAACAATCACACAACACACAAAAGTGGCACAGAGTCCCCAGATTTTTTTCTGCAGGCCCAAAATGCATCCTTCTTGTGTGTAGAAAATTGACATATGGTAACACAGTGAAATGGGAGTGTTTCAGCACATACAAAGTCCTCCAGAATTAATGGTGCACTCAGTCATGCGTGCAGCGGTGGCACAGAGTCCCCAGATTTTTTTCTGCAGGCCCAAAATGCATCCTCCTTGTGTACAGAAAATTGACAAGTGGTAAAACAGTGAAATGGGAGTGTTTCAGCATGTACAAAGTCCCCCAAAATTAATGGCCTACTCAGTCATGCGCACAGAGGTGGCACATAGCTCCAGATTTTTTTCTGCAGGCCCAAAATGCATCCTCCTTGTCTGCAGAAAATTGACAAGTGGTAACACAGTGAAATGAGACTGTTTCAGCACATACAAAGTCCCCCAGAATTAATCTCACACTCAGTCATGTGTGCAGTGGTGGCAGAGTCCCCAGATTTTTTCTGCAGTCCCAAAATGCATCCTCCTTGTGTGCAGAAAATTGACAAGTGGTAACACAGTGAAATGGGAGTGTTTCAGCACATGCAAAGTCCCCCAGTACAAAATGATGACTGTGACCATCCTGTTGCTGGTCCAATGTGTTCTGCAAGGTGATTCGAGAAAATGCAATGTGATCATCTCAACTGGATTGAAGGGTGCCCTTTGGCTGTACAACTAATAGTAGCCATGGTGAGGATATATATATATATATATATATATATATATATAGATATATGTTTGTGTATTTTGTATGTGAGGAGGGGGGCTGATATGGACATGTACTCATGGTATTGTTCTGCATCACAGGTCACAAAAACTGTTAGTATGCACATTCCAGTGCTCAATGAGACTGTTTTGTGTTGAAATTGGAAATGGATAACTTTCAAGAATATGAAGGTAAGTATTTTTTTTGGGCGGGTGGGGGGAGTCATATTTGCTGGTTTGTCTACAATGGTTTCTTATTTTGTTACTTCTTCACAGATTTCATCTGCATCCTTCTGGAGTCCGGTTGCTGTTAATGATGGTCATGGTCATCTAATGAAACAACTTCTGTGCATTGCATGTGTGCCCAAGCCTGGGGGAGGGGGGTGACTGATGTTAAAAAATTTTTGGATAAGGCCACTTTGACAGAACAACAAAGCATCTGGAAATTTCCTAAAAAAAGAAATGAATGACTTCTTACAACTTAATTGCTATTTGTCCCTCCCTGGTTCTGAATCTCAAGTCAAGTTACATTGAAATCCACATCTTGTCAACTAATACAACCTGTGTGCAATATTTGCTGCAGTCTCTCCAAAACAATGAAATGGATGAAATAAAATCTTCATACTTACCAGAATGGATTTCACATGGATATTCCATTGGTTCCTCTCTGTATGGTACAGCTGCAGTACCATTCCCACTGAGTTTTAGTGATGGAGACTTTTTTTGTTAACCTGTAAAAGAAACAAAATAAGTGTACCATATGTGTTTTACCATTGTGGCTCTGAAAAGCTACAGAAAATAAAACATACAACTAAAGGAAGTGAAGCAGTATAACAAACATGAGTACACATACTCACTTTATGGTTTAAATATTAAGAAGCTTTGTATCTCGGGCTGATGGATGTGGTGGTCCGGACAGACTCAGTGTAGTGCAACATTTTACTGACATATAACTTTTACTTAAGTGTAACCTATAATAATACCTAATCAACTGTCTTGTAGTGACCTTATAATTTTATAATAGTTTACATTTCACAACACTGAACATCAAATGTCCTATAATGAACCTTAACAGGATGGTGTGCCCTTATTAGGATGGTATTTGCCTATTAAAAGAAGGTGTGCACATAAAGAGCCTACTATAAGTGCAGTCAGCACTTATGAGATTGTGTAGGAAATGTAGTAAACACCTTGTGATGTTGTGTGAGAAATGCAGTCATACCTAAGGTTTGACATAAATTCACCACACCCTAAGATTAATATGTTATTTTGTTATATATTTGGCTGTTGGTATTATTTAAGATAAGAAATCTTTATATAAGCACTGTATGTAAATTGAATGAGCTAGCACCCAACAAGAAGCAAGAATACATGTATTTGAAGTTGATGAACTCACAAAGAAAATAAACTAAAGGGAAACAATCACTCTGTGTGGCTTTAATTATTTGAAGATAGAAAACACAACGCAGCTATCTTTACCTTACAATTGGTGCCGTGACTCGGATGTCTGAAGACAGTCTATAAACGAACCAAGAAGGAAGCCACTGCAAGGAACGCCTTACTGAACCTGATCTGTTCAATCAAGTATGGAAGGGAGTTGAAAGAGGGACTTGAGAAAACAGAGTGGTGTGACGTCAGATGTGATTTGCCAGCTAGATAACTGACATAAGAATGGACACCATATTATGTAAATTTTTAGAGACGCACCTTGAAGAAGGTCCGTATCACTCTCCTGTAGAACAGGAAGATGCGTACTTATGTTTCTCCACTCAATGCCTCGAAAGAAATGAGAAAGTAAAGGCAGATAAAAGCAAATTAGCCAATATTTGTCAGATGTATTTACAGTGTCAGCATGAAATACCAACTAGAACCTGTCTATTAAAGAAACAGTTACTTGACAGTGAAGAAAAGTATTTTCTAGGTGTAGCTAAGTATGTTACTGAAGCTAAAGATGGTGAATATACGTTAAATAGCTCTCAGGGAGAGGTATGTGGGCTAAAGATTAAGATTAACCAATTGGAAGAAATGTTAAGTTTATTAACAAACAAAGTCAAGCCAAGATTAATGAATTATCTCAGCAGTTACAACAAGCCATAGAGAGATTAGACCATGCTAATCAAGAACATGCCCAAGAATTATCATACAAAGAACAGTCCTTGTTTACCTTACAGGCAGAAGCCCAGGTACAGTGTCAGATCTCACTAGAACTTAGACACCAAGTATAAAAGTATAAACAGGCCCCTGTACAGCAGCATCACATGCCATCCCTGTGTGGCTGTTACAGAAGAAGACTAGATTTGTCAGAATCTAAGGTTACTGCCTCAGAAGACGAAAAAGGATATATGCAGCTGTGTAAAAAGAAAATGGCTCCTTTTATTACAAAAACTAAAGGAGAAGAAAAAAGGTACAACAAGTATGACCAAGTAAGCAGTTAAAGAAATGATCATGGAAAAAGAGACAGGGATTAGAAAAGGCAGATGAAAGGATGCATAAGGAAATAAAAGAAACAGAGGAAAGGTTTCAAGAAGAAAAAGACTTATTTGAAAGAGATAAGCAGTATTTGACAGAACTGGTCCATTTAAAGTGAGATGCTTTGGAAGACAACAAAAAGTTGTATGATGAAGACGAGGAAACTAGGGTTCAAACAAAGAAGTTTGAGGAAGCTATGGAAGAAGTAGAAGTACATATGGAATTACCTCAATGAGATCTTTCCATACAAGAATCCATGCAGTTAGTGGATCAGTTAGGGAAATGGGAGCCAGGTCAAAATCCAGTCCCATATTGCTCTAAATTAAGGACATTAGTGGCTAATTTTAATTTGACTAACAAATATGCCTGTAAAATAATTCACTTTGACACTTCCTGCAGTGTTTCTGCAGAGCTTACCTGCAAAAATGACAGATAACCAAGCTTGCCCAGAGATTGATACTAACTGGGCTACTGTTGATGAGATCCAAGCTGCATTACAAGCAATGCACAGTGTCTCTCATACGGACTGGAGCAAGATCTATGAGATCACATTACAGCCTGGAGAGTCCCCGGTAATGTTCATCAAACATTTGAATGCTGCCTACACAACATATGGAGGTGTGGCAGACCCAATAAAGATACAGAGCCTTTCCTGAGTTTAATTGATTGACATGCTACTATTGTACCTGCGTCAATACGTATGTTATGTAAACATGCGGAACATGCCGCAGAAATAGAAGAGTTGTTGACAGACTGGTGGTGAATGCAACAGAATGATCAACCCCCCCGAAAAGGGCAAGAACAAATGAAGGGTAGCCGCTATTGTCAAAACAGAAGGCAGGGAAGGGTAGGTTAACCTGCAACAATTGCAAAAAAGAAGGCCACTTTAAACACGATTGTTAGGCGAAAGGTGAAGCCATGAAAGGAAAACAGAAGCAAGTCTTAGAGAGGAGACAGGCTCAAAATCCAGGTAATAATGCTAAACCTGGTGGTAAGATAAACTTACAAAAATGTAATGAAGTGCTTAGTAATTTGATTAATACTAAGACAGTTGCAGGGGTTCTAAAGGAATCTACTGTGCCTAGTGATAGTGAAGATGAGGAAGAGCTTCTCACTAGAAATGAGAAGAATAAGAAATGATGGGACAAAGCCACAACCTTCCAAATCCTGAGTCAATTATAAGAGGATCAGGAAGGGCATCCAACAATATCAGCAATGGTCAGGGGCTGCCAGACTGTGATATTAGTTGATACTGGTGATACTGTTAGTATAACAGATAGTGATATGCCCTTAACAGCTCACGGGAAATGACAAAATAATTTGCAAGGTTTCTCAGGAGGTGTGCTAACAGCATATTTAACCAAACCAGTTTTGGTTCAGATAGGTAAACAACAACTGAAATGTATGTTTTGGAAATGTAATACACATGAAGGTACCATCATGGGTAAGGACATTCTAGCGCAGCATGGTTTAGTAGTGGATCTTAGTAATATGATTCTATGGCAAGGAAGCATTACTAACCCAGGACCAAATGTGGATGACTCACATAGTGTGTACACAATAAAGTCATTAAAGATTTATCACATGAGTGATTTATGGAAACAAGTGCCACAATGGATAAAATCTGTTGTATAAAGGCATGAATCAATTTGGGCAAAGAATGCTACAGAATGTGGAATGGTATCTAATATGGAGGTCCAAATAGAGAGACCAGACCCACCGCCACAAAAGCAATATGCGTTTCCAAAGGAAGCACAAGAAGAGGTAGGAATTAGTTTGAAACAGTTGCAATCACAAAAGGTAATTCACCCGATATGTTCAACTGTTAATTCCCCTCTTTGGCCAGTTCGCAAATCAAACGGTACTTGGAGATTGACTATAGACTATAGGGTCTTGAATAAAGTGGCACCTTTAGTCACCCCAGTGGTATCTAGACTACCAGACTTAATATCTCGGTTGTCGCCCACTGCCACTATTTATACTATACTAGATGTGTCGAATGGGTTTTGGTCCATCCCTGTACATCCAGATAGTCAGTATAAGTTTGCTTTTACCTTTCAGGATAAGCAATATACATTCCAGTGTCTACCACAAGCTTTTCACTCATCATCCACTTTATTTCATCAATGTTTGGCAGAAATATTATTGGGTTTTTCAGTTCCCGAAGCATTAATACAATACGTTGATGACATTTTATTGCAGACTAATACATACCAAGAGCATGTTAGTTTATTGAATGAGTTGCTAACAGCCTTAGGTAAAGGAGGGTTAAAAATGAACCCTAGCAAATCACAGATCGGACAGTCACAAGTTACTTTTTTCAGTATATGTATTAACAAAGAAGGACGAACTCTAGATCCTGATAAAAATGAGGTGATACAACAACTACCAAGACTTAAGACAAAGACTGCATTATGACAGTTCTTGGGCATGGTAGGATTCTGCAGATATTTTATTGAAGCCTTCTCTAGTATGGCAAAACCTCTGTATAATCTACTGAAGGGAGGAAAGGAAACTGATATCCTTAGTTGGGAACCAAAACATCAGCTAGCTTTTCTGGCTCTAAAGCAAGCACTAATGACAGCTTCAGCTCTCATTAGTCCTTCTGAATCCTCTGATTTTGTAATACAGGTACATGCGACAGATCAGGTATTCAATGCTGTACTATTACAAAAGAGAGCAGGGACTTTATATCCTGTGGGATATCTTTCTCATGTATTAACACCTGTGGAAGAGACATATGAGGAATGTGTAAAACATCTGTTAGCTGCATATTGGGCTATACAAGCTACCGAACATATCGTGGGGTTTAATAAAATTATCCTGCAAACATCTCACACTCCAGTGAAATTTCTATTAGAAAGAGATATGAGAGGTGTGTCTTCACAGTGATTGGTTAAATGGGCTTTAGATCTACAGGGGGAAAATATCACTGTAGAAGAATGTACCTCACTTATGATAGTTGAATTAATGGCATGGGAGGGAGAGGCACATGATTGTGGAACTGTAATGGGAATTGATTTTACACCCATATTTGCTGCAGAACCAAATACTGAAGCAAGAGCTGTTTATGTAGATGGCTCTCGCTTTTGGGAGGATGGACATTTCCACACAGGATATGCCATATGGACACCGAGTACTAATCAAGAAATATTAGTACGATGCCCATCATCATTTTCTGCCCCTAGAGCAGAATTGGAGGCAGTCCGCTGAGCTATTATGGCTTACCCTCAGGAGGCTATTAATATCTTCTCAGATTGTGCTTTTGTAGTGAATTCCTTATTGGACTTTTTGCCAATTTAGACTAAACGAGGAATGCGGACAACATCTGGGGAACCTATCGCATTTGCTCCCATGTTACAACATATATAGGACATAGGAGCTCAGACACCTTTGAGAATAGCAATTTGTAAAGTAAGAGCTCACCAAAAGAATCCAAAGGATATCCATGAGTTAAACAATAACTTAGTGGACAATCTGGCTCAAGTTGCAGCCAAACAAATAAACTTATGGGTAGACCCTCTAGGAGGTGATTCTACATAATTGTGGGAGATGGATGAATTTGACAAGCACCATATTAAGTGGATAGCTGCTGTCTCACAAGTCCCAAGTTTGGGGCATATCCAAGATACAGATGCTTGGATAGTGGGTTGTCGGAACCAATGGAAAGACACTGGACAATGTGCAACCAAACATGTTACCATATGGGAAGATATGGTAGTATGGGAATGACTACCTGGGTTTAGGAAGTGGATACCACCCACTTGGTTTTGAAAATATATTATCATGGATAATCATTGAAATAGGGGTAATTGTGGACTCCACAAAACATGTAAAATGGTGGAACAAAAATATTGGTGGCCAATAATGGGAAAAGATGTCAAACAATGCCTGGAGGCTTGTCTCATCTGTGCACAGATGAATCCTCCAGTGCCTGGTAAGAGGGTTCCTTTGGGCCGTATACCCCTGGTGGATGGTCCTTGGTCCAGCTTACAAATTGATTATGTGGGGCCCTTGCCTACTGTAAAAGGAGGGTTCCGATATTTACTAGTCATTTTTAACATATTTTCCTAATGGGTAAAAGTATTGCCCATTTGAAATGATAGTGCTACAGCTACTGCAAAAGCACTATGGGAACAGGTGTTCTCACGTTGGGGTTTTCCTAGAATACTTGAAAGTGATAGAGGAACTCACTTTACAGCAAAAATAATGACAGCCTTGTGTGATGTTTTGGGTATCACTCAACGTTTGCATTTACCCTATCATCCACAATCATCTGGGATGGTAGAAAGGTTAAATCGCACTCTGAAAAATGCACTGAAAAAGGCAGTGTTGGATGCTGGTAAAGGGTGGGTGACACACTTACAAGGAATCCTAATGGGTATTAGAGGTACAGAAAACAAGAGTACTGGCTATAGCCCATAGCAATTGGTGACTGGATGGGATATGCGGCTGTATTATCCTTTGGATCCAGATTTATCAACACCTGTGTTAGATCGCATCAAAACTGATGTGTTATTGCAACAGCTACAAAAACAGTTAGCTGTTTATTTACCTCATGCTGCCAGAAATATGGCACAGACTCAATGGAAAAACAAAAAGAGACATGATGAAAAAGTGATACTACCCATTGAACAGGGTCATCACGTCATGGTGAAAAACTTTGGTCAGAAAGGACCATAGGATGCTAATTGGATGGGGCCCTATACCGTCATTGATGTTTTGGGGCCATGGGTCATTCAGGTCCGTTGAATCTGACAAGGGTCTACAGAGACCAAATGGGTCCATATGGACCAATGTAAACTGTATCAGCCTTTAAATGATAACAACTGATACTGCTCTGTTTCTCTCAATAGGTGAAGTACAATGATGTATCCTGTACTTGTACTGTGTAGTACCTTACTGATCCTGGTAACTACCGTCAGATACAAGGGATGCCCAGGGCACATTTGGAACAGTTTATACAATAAGAACTATGCCAATTGTACAGTGTGGGGTCTCCCAGTGATATTGGGAGAACGACATGAACACACCGGATATCTTCTTGTCAAATGGTACTTTATTTGCTATGGACAATGTCAACATGCAACATGAGGATGCTCGCCAGAAGCCTGGCCTGGCACGGTGATGTGTGTAGTGAACACAGTAGCCAGAAAGGGATCTATAGCTGCTCCATGCTGGGGGATACTATGAATCTGACAAAAGAACAACAAGATTTATTTCGAATAGAACTAAAGGACATATTACAATATCCATTTAACATAACATTGTGAAATGCATCTTATTGGGGTATAAATGCATCACAATGTAGTATGTGGCATTTTCTATATAATACAGCTATTGTGAAGAACTATACAGTAGGGTTAAAGCAATTTTTTGCAGTATTGCCTTTAACAAATAAATATTCTTTGTTAATGTATACTACAAATGCACAATGGCCTGGAATGGCCAGCAATGTATCTTTAACTAGTAAATCTGCTGTATGGGATTTACAATACCAAATACAAGGAATAGTAGGGCAAAAATTCATGCCCCATCAGATGGTATTATTTTGACACAAACTGTATATCCTCTATATTATCCATGTACAGTGGTAGCCACAGACATTGCCAGCTATTTCCAGATATTTTGCAAAATTGCTGAAGAGTTTCTGTCTGCTGCCCCTACTGTTTAAATGCAAAAAGCATCAGATATTTCTGGAAATATCACATACATTTAAGGAAATAGCTGGCAGTGTCTGTGGCTACTACTGTAAATTGGAGTATAATGTTTTGCTACATTTGCCTTTTCCATGATTACCACTTCAATGTAAGGATCAGCTTCGGTATTATTGTGGCAACAGTATTATAATAATACTTTAAATCAATACCATGATAGACACAAAACGTGGTCATTTAAAATTCCTGCAAAAGCATCACCAGGCTTATTTCATCATAAAAGAGACGCATGGGGCTGGTTAGGCTCAGGATTAGGAATTGCTAATGGTATTGATGCTATGGTTTTAAAGGGTCATATTCATTCTTTAGAAACAACTTTAAAAGATATGGCTACTGGACCATTATCAACTACTGTGAAATTAGCAGCTGATAATGAAGAAATTGATTGATTTGCATTTAGAGAAACCTCACAGAATTTTAAAATTATTGCTCAGACAGCAGTCCATTTTTATAACTCACTTTCTAATATGTCTAGAGAAAGCTATATAGAACTGGCTTGCTCAAAATTAGCTGCTGAAGCACATGCTTATTTAGTCAATGAATTGAACAGAACTGAAACAAATGGGTTACCTTTAGGAATAGGTGAGACCAATGCGACCAGATTATTGGATCATCCCACTGTATTCCTAACACCCTTAGCTATGGTAAAAGTATGGAACTTACCAAATCAATATGCACATGTGCTGCGACACGTGATTCCTATACTAGTGATAATACCTGTATGTTTTGAACCACCAAAAATATCATGGCAAATCAGTAATTTGGGAGTATTACTACATGACCAGATCATGAGACTCCAAATACCAGGTGACACTATTATCTCAGTACACAATGAATATGTTGTCTTACCTAAACAACAGTGTGTACAAGAAAATGAAACCTTAATATGTGGGGAAGAGACCTCAACTGCCCCATGGTTTCCTGATCAAAGTAAATTTACCCTAACGTCTGCAAATGAATACCGCTAAGCTATGAGATGGAACCAATCATGGTGTGTAATCGCAGGTCAACCTTGGAATGTATGGGGGTGTAGTGACAAGACCAGGTGGGTTGCAAATTGAACCCTCTGGGAATGTCCTGCCTATAGCCAAACAAACGTTACCCATAGCGATGGTTCCAATATTGCCTTGGATTTACTCACTGATTTGTTAGCTCCACCTCATTTCAAATTACCCAAAATTTATAAAATGACACTTGGTGCCTTGTTGTATCGTCAACAAACAGAAGGACTTATTTTCTCACAGAAGGCCTCTGCTAAAGAGGTAAAAAGACAGTCATCATATATCCCCATTATATCCTGGTGGGATCGGGGATCGGCTGTTATGGGTACTAGTCCAACCCTGATAGTGGTAGTATGCGGTTTTGCAGTAATCTGTGTTCTTGTTATTCTACAAGTATTATTGTATCATAAGATGAAACGCATGATTAGACAAATACAAATGTTATAATGGCAGCAATGTCCCATGTGATTTCCAATTATAGAGAGACACAAAGGGGGGATTGTAGTGTAACATTTTACTGACATATAACTTTCACTTAGGTGTAACCTATAATAATACCTAATCAAATGTCTTGTAGTGACCTTATAATTTTATAAGAGTTTACATTTCACAACATTGAACATCAATTGTTCTATAATGAACCTTAACAAGATGGTGTGCCCTTATTAGGATGGTATTTAACTATTAAAGGAAGGTGTGCACATAAAGAACCTTCTGTTAGTGCAGTCAGCACTTATAAGATTGTGTAAGAAATGTAGTAAACACCTTGTGATGTTGTATGAGAAATGCAGTCATACCTAAGGTTTGACATAAATTCACACACCCTTAGATTAATATGTTATTTTGTTATATGATTGGATGTTGGTATTATTTAAGATAAGAAATCTTTATATAAGCACTGTATGTAAATTGAATGAGCTAGCACCCAACAAGAAGCAAGAATACATGTATTTGAAGTTGATGAACTCGCAAAGAAAATAAACTAAAGGGAAACAATCACTCTGTGTGGCTTGAATTATTTGAAGATAGAAAACACAACGCAGCTGTCTTTACCTTATACTCAGGTTCAGTGGTGGCAGTGGCTAACATCAGTCCCAGTGGTGGTGGTCTGGGGGGTGGACAGACTCAGGCTCAGTGGTGGCAGTAGCTAACATCTGTCCCGGTGGTGGTGGTCTGGGGTGGCACACCACCTTTTAACAACTTCAGTTAAAACCTGCAAACATTAACCATATCATCATCCTCATAAAGAAAGCTGCCCTAACAGTCATCTATGTCTGAAGTCTGACCACTGGGAAATTCTTTCTCCATTGTGTCATCATGTACATCAGTGCCAGTGCCACCAGGACGGTCCATTTCCACATCATCAAAACCACCATGACTAGGCCAGGGTATGAATACTGAGGTTGCAGTCAGTGCTGGTATGTGCCTCTCATTCATTCATTTTAAAGACTGTTAGCAAACTAACATTTGCAGGAGACAGGTTTGTCCGATGATCCCTGACTATTGCACCTGCTGAGCAGAATACCCTCTCAACACGTACACTGGAGGGTTGGCATGTGAGGTACATCAGTGCCACTGCATTCAGCCCTGGCCATTCACTGACCTTTCCACTCCAGTACAAAAGAGGATCTTCAGTTATTGTTAGATGCCTGTTTTCAGACAAATATTACTCAACCATTCTCTGTGCTGCACTAAGTCCAGTTGTTGATGCATCATCCTGTTCTCCGGAATTATTTATTTCACAAATACCCACTTGGGACAAAGCCTCCTAAAATGGGTTGATGGCAGCCACTTTGGATGACAGACCACCTGGAACTGCAGTCCCCTTCCCCTTGCAGGATATGCTTGATGGTCCTCCAGATACACCTTCAGCCAGATTATGCTGCTGAGGTTTGCTGACCTTGGCACGTGACTTCTGTGCTCCATGAATCAAGCACACCAGTTGACCACTGATATTTTTTATCTGTTCAGACCCTCCCTCCAGTACTGATGCAATTCCACGTTTGTATTGCGGGTCCAGCATTGTTGCTATGGCAAAGTTGTCACTACGCTGAATACTCACAATGTGATGATTCTGGTCTAATACTGTCAGTATGTGTTGCAGCAACATACTGCTACAACCATCTCCAGCAACATCAAGGCTATGCTGAACATTCACCAATGTCTGCCTCAGCACCCACAGCAGTGGAATTGATTGGCTAATGGAGACAGAATCACCACTCACTGCCTGTGTGGCATGTTCAAAAGGCCGCACAATTGTTATTACAGAGTCCATGAGGTGCCACAGTTCAGTCATCATAGACATGGAGGCCCTGGAACTGTCACGGCTAGTGCACATCACAAGATATTCTGAGATGGCTTTGTATTGTTCATAAAACCTCTCTGCCATTTATAAAGTGGAGTTCCATCAGGTGACAACTTCCAGCTTCAAGCAGTGCTGAGGCAGGCTGTTTTGTATCTGCAACTGCCACAGTTGGTCACGGGCCTTTCCAGATCTTGAAAAGTGAGAGCAGATATGTTTTGCAATGGTCAGCTTTTCCTTTACATCAGAGTGCTGCAGAAACTCCTGCACCAAAAGATTTAAACAGTGGGCCATGCATGGAACACAAAATAAAATACCATTCGTGTAGCATTTCACCACATTTGACCCATTGTCACTTGCTATGAACCCAGCTCTCAGGGGCAGAGGGTTTAGCCATTTGTCAATTTCAGTCAGTACTACATCCAACATGTTCTCACCAGTGTGTGAACAGGTCACATTGCGCATAGCAATCATTGTATGCTGTCGAATTCCTGGAAGATTGCCACCGCGACAATCCACCTTACTGCACTGATTATTCACACTACCCACATCACAAACAACCCCCGGCACCTGCGCCCAGTGTGCAGTTATACACAAATATGAACTCTCCACTGTTTTGCCATTTGTCCACATATCCATACTTAAATGGATGAAGGGAGAGGAGGAATGTTGAAGAGCATGTCTTACTGAGTCGGACACAGTGCGGAACAATTCGGGGACAGCACAGGTAGAAAAGTATGTCCTGGATGGGACTTTCCATTTTGTACAGACACGTGCAGAAAACTGCCGGAACCCAGAATTCTCCACAAAGGAGAATGGCAAAAGATCAATTGCCAGCATTTCCTCTACAGCAGCATTAAGTTCACGTGACAATGTATGATTCGGAGGGGGGTACTACAGCTTATGTGCAATAACACTCTGTAACATGGGCTGACTTAAACATTTTACATGGAGTGTGATCACAAATGGTTGTGTGGAATGGCATTGGCAGGGGGTGGAGTGTGGACCTTTGATGAAGACAGTTACACAGGTGATGATAACAAACCCAGAAATGCAGTTATTTTGCCAGATTTGCCAACCGGGGTTGATGTACCCCTTGCACTAGACATACTGCATTCACCAACACCACAAAAACTGCTACTCTCACCAGCACTGGACAACATTTCAAAGTCATTATGGTCCTCCATCTCATCACGCCTGTAGTAATCCTCTGCTCTTATTACCTCACTACTGCACACGTTTAATTTACTACTGGACTTAACAGTCATGGAAGGGGATAACATGCTCGCCATGGTTGCCGATGATGAGGGTGAATGCCCCACTGTGGTATTAGTTGCCAGCTTGTGCTGGGTCCACAGTGCCAAGTGCCTATTCTTAAGATGCGTATGATGTCCTCCTGTGCCCAGATGGCTCCCTTTTTTACCTCGACTCACACGCACATGGCAAACCTGGCAGATTGCAACTGACTCATCATTTGCATCTTGAACAAAAAAATCCCAAACAAGGGATTGTGATGCTCTGCTTTTAACATGTCCATGATGTGGCTTATTTAAGTCCGTTATTTTAAGCACTGAAGTGGGGGGGCACGTGATGTTTCGGGCACTGCACTCCTGGATCGCAACTGACCACCACGACTACCTATCATATTTATTACTGGGTCATCATCATCAACTAAAACTGGTAGATCACAAGTTTTTATGGGGGGGGAAGGATTCCTGCAAACAAACTCAGACACAGCCACTTTGAATTTCTTTTTCTCCAGTTCCCAACTGGGGTCAATTACATCATCATCATATTCATCAACATCACGCACATCCACATCTTCTGCTTGGATGCTAGCACGTGGACTGCTTGTTGCAACAACAGCAACATCATCGTCATCATGACATTCATCATCAGCATCTACACCACCATCACCTGATATTTTTTCACCACACTGTGAATCACTGCATGGAAAATGTGTGACATTAACTGCCACGGTGGATGGAATAACACATTGTATGCTATCATTGACATGATTATCAGAATCCTCAGGTTCAGTTACTGGGATGTTACTGGGATGTGTGACATCATCTATGCTGCCACTCACTTGCACTGCTTCACACTCAAAATTTTTGGATATGGTACACTGGTCGGAATTAGAACTTGGTGCAACAGTACTAATACTACCACCACCACTAACACCAGTAACACTAACCACCAGCTGGGAAAACATCATCTCCTCCAACTATGAGTGAAGCTACTGACTGGACTGTAAAAAACATTGCAGGAGAAATACCTTTCCTCACATCAGCAATGCACTTCTGCATCTGCACACTACTACCACGCCCACAGACTATCTTACTGCCAGCATTGCCATGGTGAGAAATAGCTTTGCTTGCCTGTCTCTTTGCAGGCATTTTGCGGGATCAACCACAATATTATAACCAAATTCAGATTTTGATACGTTCACTCTCTGATTGTGGGGACGCTGGATGTGAAGCCATAAAAACAACTGTAGCTTCAGCAACAGATAAGAGACTTGTCTGTCATGCAATGAAAACAACTTCAGTAACCAGTGGTGCTGATGAGGTCACAAAAACAATAAAATCTGGTAAAAAATTCCTTTTGCATGTGGGGGTGGCGGTGGGGGGGAGCACTGACTGCAGTGTAGATTTTTATGGCAGTACAAGCAACAAAAAGAACAGATACCACGGTCGCAGTACAAAATCAGGCAGCTGCAATGGAAAGCAGGTTCACACTGCTGCGCCTGCAATTACACTACTCTGTCTCACAATAAAAGGTGTATTATTTGATGTCATGCAACACTGCACACACACACACACAGAACAGTTTGTCTACAATGCTGAAAGAGTAATGCATAGCCAATTCAAAAGTTCAGTCCTATGCCATGTATTGTAATGTAAATAACCTGAAATTATGAACTGCTGCACCAGATCCACACAACAAACAACAAGAAAATTTCAACTATTACTGACAATATTACTGTGTGTACATTAACATGGTCAGTTATATAACAAAACTATAACCAAAAAGCAAAGAAATCACTATTTCTCAAACTTAAATCTACCTACACCACAGATACACCCCTCCCCCAAAGCACACTCTCACTGTCTTTCACTACACACACTCAATGTTGTAAATTAACGTTCAAAATCCACACAAAAACCAAAACACTTGATGATATGAGCACAGGAGGGTTTCCTACAATCGATGAACTAAAGTTGGAGCTCCCCAAAAAACGCAAAGATGCTTTTTTAACAGCTTTTAGAAGATTTCAATCACAGACAGCTATCAGAACACACTGTCTCCTACTCCTTCCTACACATACTACCCCGAACTGAGGCCGTGCAGATCAATATAGAGCCCATGTGACCTGAAATCCCATGAATCACTGCAAAATTCACCTTCGGAGCTCAAAAACAAGGCGAAGTGAGGTGAAGTGCATTGTCCTCAATGCACTTCACCTTCAATTTGGTGGATTAGTGGTCTGGGGAGGCGGAGTAATGCAAAGTCGTAGCTTCCAATGGACTTTACGTCCCTCGTCATAAGGCGAAGTACTCCGCTTTGCGTTGCGGAGCACTACGCGAATCCGCTTTTGCTCTGTGAATCACTTTGTGGAGCGGATTGAGCCCACTTCGCCCACCCCTAGTGCAGAATAGTGTACAGTTCAGTGGCAAACAGTGATAAAAGGACTAGAACGGGAGAGGCTAAGGACAGGGGCAGGAGAAGGCGACGTGAGTACAGTAAAGCATTTTGAAAGCAAGGTAATAGGAAAGCCCGATAGGAGATAGTTTCTTGTAGGTTATTTTTCTTAAGTGAATTCACCATTCTCTTCATGAGGCAGCATTGCAAAAGGCTGGGATTTCTCATGCAGAGAAAAAGAACTAAGACTGAGAGAAGTAGGCCATTAGCCACCTAGGGTCAGCTTCAGGTTTAGTCCCATAAATTCAGATTGATATTGATAATTCAGTGGAACCACTTTGTCTTCCAATGTAGCAACTAGCATGCTGTAAGGCAGCCTACAAATCGAGGGTTTAAAAAGTTTCAAGGTGAACAGTTAATATTAATCTCTGTAGCTTACTTGTGGCAGGTGTAATGACATGCCACTGCTATGGATTGCTATGATTGTGGTGTTGTGAAACAGTCCAAGACCAATTAAGACCCCCAAGGCCTGGTGTCAAGCTACAGTAATAGTTAAAATTCATTGCTGAACACAAGACCACCTGTAGTCTGTGCTGTATCTCGATGCCAATAACTGAAGCGATAATCCACCACAGGGTGTGTATTTTTCTTCTTTAATGGGGGCATTTTTGACGGCAAGGATCAGTGGTGGTGTACCAACCATCCACTTCATTCCCCCTTTCAGGAATCACAGGGCACAGCAGGGAGTGTGGGTTTTTTCCATGGTTATGGAAGTAGCTATGGGAAGCCCTAACCCCCCCAAAGGGCACCGGCGTGAAGGACCAAGGTCCAGGTGGGAAGCTGTGCAGAGACTTCCACCAAGCACTTAAGAATGCCTTCCCCTCCCGACCATCCCCTGGTTGGATTGGTGCCCAACCCTCCCCCTGGAGAGGAGAGCTGCCTAACAGTGATTCAGTCCGGCCCCAGGGTGTGGGTTTTTTGTGGGATTTACCCACACCAGGTGGGGTTCAGTCACAAGAAAGCAGGCCAAGTGACTTAACTACACCAGAAGTCGGTAAATCCCACCATAACTTACAGCCTGGAGTGGATTATTGCAATTATAGACGGTCACTCATAATTTTGTACAAGAAGAAATAAAGAAAAGACACATTTTTGCCAGTTTTCATGATTTTTAATGAATTTATTGTTACACCACAAACCATAGTTCTCAAACATAGAAATGTCTTAGTGTTCAATACATTTAGTATTGCAAATACAAAAAATTATGTAAACAAATGAACTTTGTTTTACATTTTTTTAAAACTTTTGTAATGTAACAGATGCAGTTTGAAGTTTGAATTGTAACTTTTAATAATAAATATTTTTAACTTAGAATGTAGTGCGTTTTAATAAATGAAGAGATTGCAAGTTTTTGCTTGTATTTTCATTCAATATTTGTAAGAAAGAGACAGCTAACTTTGCGGAAAATAACTGCTGTTTAACTATTATTAACAGGGAAAACAAAGTATTATAAGTTGCAGAAAGGAACTGTTTTTAAATTGACACAGAAGTTCTGTAGAAACACATGAAATAAGGAATTGTTTTTAAACTGCTTCAGAAGCTGTAGTGGTTGCTTCGATTCTTCATTTGGTGCCAAAGTAGAACTGCATTACTCCATTATTTATGAAGTTTGATAAGATGGGCGTGTTGAAAGGAGTCACAGAAGTAATTCTTAGTTGAACCTCCCTTCTTTGGTTGCACAGAGAGTAGAAGGTGGTTTTACAAGTTGGTTTGCAGTGGAATACAATCAAAATCTATGAATGTCATGGATGTTTGTGAGACAGCATTGTTTTCTGCACTGGTGGAGGAAGATGTGCTGTTCTGGCACAGTCTGGGAGCAGAATACTGTGCATTCATCTGTGTTTTTTTTTTTTTTGTAGGCTGATCTGGTTGCAGGGGTGCTGTACATGGTTGACAGAGTTTTGTAGTAGTAGGTAAAGCTGAACTGGTTGACGGTTGCTGGTCATCTTACACACAAAGAATGGCATAGAGGAGAGAGTTTTTTGGATTGCTGCTGTAGGTTTTGTGTTACTTTTGTTACAGACAAAAATGGCACTCCAGTTTTATCTTTCTGTGAGATTAAGTCTCCAATAGCTCCAGAGAGAGGCCGCATTGTTATGCCCTGTTACAGATATAATATGTCTCACTTCTAGGCCAGCATCAGACAAAAGAGTGATGGCAGTGGTTCTAAGGGGATCATTTGTATAAATATGATGGAGTCCTGTGTCTTTACATATTTTAGATAGTAAGCTACTTAAGAAACTGATGACTATCGGCTGTACTGTGTACTGCAGTCCATTTTGCCTAGCATTTCCTGTGGTCGTTATACCGGATGATAGAATAGGGAGGGCCCATTTGTGGGCAGCTTTGAGAGATATTTAATATAACTGGCTACTCAGCAGAGTGGGTCTCCAGTCTGCTAAAAGAGAACCCACTTTATGTCTATTATTGCATTCAGTGCTTTCTTCTTATTTTTTTTTTCTCTCTGGTCATTAAACGTTTTAGTAATGTAGTGAAATCCAGATTCTGCTGTTTGAATTGTGAAGGACTCCCTGGTAAAAGAACAGACTTACATTATTTTCTGTTTGTGCCATATATAACTGTATGTCTAAACAAAATTTTCTTACCAGTCCTGATAACATATTTGGGGACAGTGCAGCAGATTGTTTCAGGAACTGTAAATCAGCCATGGTAAGGAGTGTGTTTGTTAATAACACCTTTAAAAACATTATTTGCTGTTGTAAAACAGCTATCATACATTTAGTTGATGCACTGACTTATGGGGAGGGGGGCACTGATAAATCTGTTTAATCCCAATCTCAAATTTACAAAGCTACATAAGCAGCATACCTAACCCAAACTGTTTCTTTTTTTTTTCCTATTTTGCTCTTTATCAGGTGTTTTTCCCCAGTTTTGTCCACCCTTTCCCTGGTCGTGCACACACGCATGTGGTGGCACACAAGCGCTGCATTCCGAGATGCCCTCCCAACTTGCCACCCCCTCCCAGCTGCACTGCCACTGAACCTCCACCCGGAGGCAGCAGAGCAGGAGCAGGAGAGGAGAGGAGAGCAGCCATTAGGCTGCTCAATCCTGCTTCATCCCTCCCCCCTATGCTGGCACCCCAATTACCCAAGGTCATTCCCGAACCTGGGTCACCAGTGTGGCATAAAATGTGGCATCCAGAGCCTCAACCATCAGTGCCACCGGGCTGGCTGACCCAAACTGTTTCTGACAGTTCCGTTGAAGTAGAGTAGCATGTTATTCAGTGCATCAGTAAGCAGTTCTTTTATTTATTTATTTTTGGAAGCAAATTTTTATCCCTCCATGTGGCCAGGAAAGGCTAGGCTACTGTCTGTCCAACCACCTTCATCCTGCACCTCCACAGGATTTACCGTGAGGACTGGAATACCCCCACATATTCCCCTGTGGGGTCAGGAGGGTGAGGGCTGTCCTCCCCCTGAAGCACACAAATCTAGCTTTCCAGTCCCTTGGGTCCTGGTGTTGTGTGGGGTGGGGGATCGGCAGGCAGGTGTTATACACACCTGTCTTGCGACCATTTTCCACCATTTTGTCCCTTTCCTCATGCTGGGGTGCACTCATAAATGTACAAGTGTGGAGGCACATGAATGCTTCGGAGTCCCGCAGCACCTTCCTTCCTTTGTTGCTCCCATCCCACACTGCCCCCAGGCCTCCACTTGGTGGCAGTCAGTTGGTGGAGCACACAATTCTACTACCCCAGGAGAGGAGAGCAGTCTTTCTGTTGCTCAGTCCTCTACCCTCCTGCCAACTCCTGTAACCTGTGTTTGTTTCCAAACATGGGTCACCAGCATTGAACAAGGTATGGCATCCTGTACCTCAACCCTCAGCACCTCCAGGCCAGCTCTTGTATTTGATTTTGCAATGCACCAATCTTTGAACAGATTATATGCACATGCTGTTTGCATCCTGGTAGTTTCTTTGTTTTTAGTCAGCTCTATGTGTGTTATCTCTTTTGTTTCTGCCATAGTGTGTCTACACTAGGTTACATTTGTTGCTGTATCTGGGATTTCTGTCATCAAGGTTAGATCAGCCACTGGCTGGGGTCTGACCAGAAAGCTGACTTGAAGCAGGGCCTTGAGAAGTGGCTGTGTGAGGAGAATGTCGGATCCGTTGGACTGAGTGGCAATAGAGGTACATTGAAAAATATTGCTTGATTCATGGCTACTGTTTGTATCCGGCAGTGTTTGAAAAATTAACTCTATTTTGTCCTCATTTATTAAATCGAAGCTGAGATTTAAAACTGTAATGGTGGCAAAACAAGATTATCAGATGGGAAATATTTTTAATTGGATCTGCAGAAGAAGATCCAGGAGTAGAGGGAGAGAACCTTATTGATCACGCTCTAGAGGCAATAAAATGCAAAAGAACAAGAGCAAGGAGTCAGATAAGGAAGGTGCTGCACCCACAGAAAAGGGAGTTAACCTTTTTAGAAGATTATCAGGAGGAAATAGCAGTGAACTGAAAAATTCCTGAAAGGATTTCCAAGTCAAGAATAAATACAGAAAAATGGATTCAGGAGGGGGCAAGAAAAACAGGCATAAAGCAAACAGGGACAAACAGACCAAATCTTCGATCAGACAACAACAAAAAGAAAAAAAATAATTGATCAAATGTTGAGTTAACAGACATAAAATCAAGGGTCTTACAAAAGGGTTTGAATTTTGTCCCCGCCCTCCAGGTAATTTTGAGATACAAAAAGGCCTATTTAAGTTGTTTAGAAAAGTACACCTCAAGTACTTTTTTTCAAGTAAACAGCAGGAAGCAAGCACTATGGCAGGCACACCAATTGATGAGGAGACCGGTTCAAATATTCAGAACAGTTTGGAAATACCTGATGCCCTAGAGAGGACCTTCATGGAGAGAAAGGACTTAGATTTCCTACTGGAAGTAATACATGCACTACAGTTTAATTTGGGTCTAACGGACTGGGAAACACATATGGAATCACAGGGGGATGTGAGGATACAGAAGAAAACATGGCAGACAGAAGAAATGGACTTTTTAAAGAAAAGTCACATTTCTGCTATGGAAATGTGGGTAACCTAAGTAGGTTACACATAAACATTAAACAAAGGAAGATGATGCCAACCTGAAAGAATTACAACAAATCAAAGAGACTGTTATTAAACCCTCTAATAAAAAGGGTAATTAGGTTTGATGAACAAAACTGATTATATAATGGAGGCACTACACTTCCTAAATAATAGGGAAATATATCAGAAACTAGCTAGGGATCTAACTTCTAGGTTCATCACTGAATTAATTGACTTGTTGGAACTAGCAGTGTCTTGGGGGTGGATCTTCAGTAATGAAAAGGAAAAAGAATGTTTAACACCTAATGCACCTAAAATGCCAATATTTTGTTTTTTACCTAAAATTCATAAGAATCTGGAACACACCCCAGGCAGAACTATCATTTCAGGAATTGGATCCATCATGGAAAATCTCTCGAAATTTGTTGATTCTTTTCTAGAGGAACATGTCACCAAGTTACCCATTTATATCAGGGATTCCATGGATGTGCTGAACAAAATCTTTAGCCTTAAATAGAAGGGAAGCTATCGTTGTTTGAGTATTGATGTAACATCCTTATATACTAGCATTCAGCACATCCATGGTCTTGAGGCAGTGGATGCAAGTGAACCTGTTGAATTTTTTCTATTAGCTGCTGAATTTATTTTAACTCCTAATAATTTTTTGTTTAACAACAGGTGTTATAGACAGACATAAGGTACTGCTCTGGGGGCATCAATGGTGCCCTCATATGCTAACTTGTTGATATGTCTTTGAGAGAAGACATACATAATTGTCAGAAATAAGAATCCAATCCACAAAAACATTATTTTGTGATATCATTTTATAGATGACATATCGTGTCTGGGAGGGGCAAGGTAGTGAAATCAGTAGTTTTGTGGAATATCTTAATATGAACCTGCATAACTTAAGATTTACACATAGTAGTAGTCCTGTAGAGATTAACTTTTTGGACCTCAGAGTAAAGATAGAGGATGGTAGGCTGGCCAGCCAGCACAGCAGCAAGGCCTCCACTTGTGGTGCCGACATCCCAGATTCAGTGACAGACATAGGAGTCAGAGGCCAGCGGGGGGGAGAAGGATTGAGCATCCTGGGGACTGTTTCCTTTTCTGGGGTAGAGTGTCTGGAGCTTTATGGACCCCTGGTGAAGGATGAGGGTACCATTGCCACCGGTGCCATAACTTAGGAGGGCAGGGCAGATACTGGATATCATTGCATGTTCTCGCCCCCAAGGATCCAGCATTCACAAAAAAGCCAGCCTCTGGGCATGATGCCCTACTATGCCACCATCTCCACTGACACTGATGTCCAATGGGGGGGGTCCCAGTCCCATGGCCCCAACCCAGGGGGGTAAGCTGGGACTTGCCAACAATGTCCATTGGGAGGAGCCCACCCGACAGCCCCACCCAGGGGGGCCAGCCTAGGCACGGGGGGATGGCAGATACGGCAGAGCTGACCTCCGAATGGAGGATTGGGGGGGCTGGACCAAAAAAAAAAAAGCTAGAGGATGGTACCAGAGTCATCACTGAAGGGTACAGAAAGCCCACTGCAGGCAATACTTTGCTGTGGCAAGATAGTGCCCTCCCACCCAGATTGATCCAAGGTATTCTCCATGGGCAGTATTTGTGAATTAGAAGGAATTGCTCAGAATCTGCTGCATTTGCAGTACAAGCAAATGAATTAGGCAATATATTCTTTAAGAGGGAATACTCTAGAAAGTTACTACAGCAAGCCTATAACAAAGTCTAACAGGTCGACAGGGTGAGCCTCCTTACATGTAAGCCAAAAACAAATTAAGATAATAAAACTATTGCATTTGTTGCAACCCATAACTGTACCTCAGAGGGAATTAGTAAAATAGTTTATTAACATTGGCCTATTTTGACCAGAGGTCCAGTATTGGGACCTAACATTACACCACAACTCAGGGTAACATAGTAGAGGGAAAAACTTAAAGGATCTATTAACCACTAGTCATTTTGAACCTAGTATACTAGGAAATGGCCAGGCCCTAGACCAGTTGTATTTCATCACTGTGAAAGGTGCAGTGCCTGTAAATTTGCACAATGGCAAATAGATCTTTGAGCAACCTACTAATAAAAAAAGAGTAGCAATTAGACAATTTATTAACTATCATACTGATTTTGTGGTGTATGTTTTATGGTGCTCCTATTCAAAAATCTATGTTGGTAGGACAGTCAGGAAAGTAAAAGGAAGGATACAAGAACGTCGAAGGGATATCAGTAAGGGCTGTAAGGACAAATGTATTGCAAAACATTTTGAGGAAATGCACACTGGAAGCACTGAAATGTTTAGGTTTATGGGAACTGAACATTGTGCCTGTCATAATACAGGGGCTAACAGGCCTCAAACCCTGCTCCAAAGGGAAATTCAATGGATTTATACACTGGGCTCCCTAAAACTGGAGGGTTTGAATGAGGATATTGAATTTATACCTTATTTATTAATTTTGTTATTGGTTTAAGCAAATTTATAACTAATTCTTGTTTTGCATTTTACAGCTTCCTTGGTACTCCTCTAAGAACAGGAACACTAGACAGATACAGATGGTGTCAACATTTCAGCAATGACATTCTTAGTCAAAGTAGTGTGGTGAGCTCTAATTTATAATCCATTCCTCTGATGTTATAGTAATCCTCATATGCAGTAGAATGGATTTAGACATGTTTTTGATCAAAAATATTGTCTTCATATTGTACATTGTGATTAAGTGTATGGTTGTAACAGTGCCTCACTAGTCCTGCTGCTACCATTTCTCTCTTCCCTTCTACTGGCGCCAGGTTCTGGAATTATCCATTGTTCCGAGCCTTGCCACCTCCCCCCCGCTGCTCTGACTCACATCTGCCTAAACTTTTCTCTCGCCCCACGCCTCCCGATTTAGCCTCTTCCCTATGTCACCAGCCTTTTGTCCTGCACTGCATTAACTAATCCCCCTTTCCTCTCTCTCCCACTTAGATTCCAGCCCCTGACTGGGCCACCGGGTTCTCTCTTTGGCGCGGCTGTGACTTTGGAAGATAGCCGCCCAAGCCACCACCATCTGCCCACCTTATAGCTCCAGCCACTCATGTATGTTTCTGCCTAGGGTCAGGGAAGCGCGGGCAGCTACCATTGGTCTAGCATTTGCTGCCTCACTCCCCGATTGGACTCCCGCTACCTACGCTGCTCCTGATTGGCTCTCGTCCCTCTCTCTCTGCCTTTTGCTCTGCTCAATGGGCTCTGCGCCCATAGAAATACATTGGACTTTGCAGTAATTTTGCTCCTGCCACCACCCCCTCACCTTAAACTTATATGCCTTAAACCCCGCCCCCTTCTTTCTCCCTCAACCCATTTGTTCACCAGCCTTGGTCCTTTTATGCAAACCTTCCCATTTTTTCGCCTTACAGTGTGCCTGTCTTACCATACTCTTTCTCCTCCTACTTGTAGCCTTCTCCACTGCCCTCTGATCCCCCTCAATCTGTACTGGCACGCCCCCCCCTGTCCACTCTGACAAATCAATGTCCACCTCATGGCCATTCTCCCCCCTGCTTCTTACCCTCCTCCTTCTCCTTGTTATGCCCCCCATCTCCTCCTTCCCTAGGCCCTACCTCTCTTGCCCACTCCCCCCTGATCTCCTGCCCTGGCACTACCTTCTGCTCTAAGGGAACTCTACACTTCCTGCTTCATCCTCCTTGTGGCCCGCCTATGTTCAATACCTGGTTACTGCTTTTGGAAACAAAGCCCTGTGGGCTGGCCTGCATGTCTTTGCTTTGACTAATAACATCGCCTGGGAACTACCGACTGGAACCCGCCTACAACTCCCACAGCAAACAACGTCTTAAATTAGGCCTCAGGTAACTACGCCTCTACTCCTTAAAACTGCTACTCCTCATCCTACTGATCTCTGGCAACGTTCACCCGAACCCTGGACCACGGAGCCCAGTTCTCAAAACTACTGCTGGATCTCTTCTCCTTGTAACCCTAAACATCTGTAGCCTTCTGTCGAAGTTTGACGCACTTCAATCTTTCATTAGACATCACAACCCTGATGTCCTAGCTGTTGTGGAAACCTGGCTGATGCCGAAAGTACAGGAATCTGAGATAACCCTCCAAGGCTATAACATCTTTAGACTGGACCGAGTCTCCAGGAAGGGTGGGGGCTGTGCCGTTTATGTCAAAGACATCTTAATGGCTCACCCCCTAGCTACACTGATGTCTGAGTCCTCTTCCCAGATTCGACCCATCAAACTATTCCTAGGTCCTAATCACAAAGCGCTCCAAATTGTCTCTGTCTACATTCCACCCCAGGACCAAGCCAACGGTCTTAAGGATGTCCTCAAGTACATTAACACCCAACCTCCTGACTCTGAACTTATCCTGTTAGGGGACTTTAACATAAATTGGCTCGGTTCTGATGTAGGTGCTCATAAGGATGCCACCGTGTCGCCAACCTCACACAGATGGGCAACACCCCTGCTAGAACTAATTACAAGACTGGCACTAGCACTCTACTGGACTGGGTACTTACAACTCACCCATCCCATATCTCTCATACCTCCGTTCTCCCAGACTCCCTCAGTGAACACTCCCCAGTCATCTGCGAATGGTCCAATAAATTCCTCAAGCCACCTCCTTCTATCTTACATAGTAGGGTCCTTCCCGTGGGAAGCTCTCCCACTTCAAACATTACCTGAGCCTTCAAGACTGGCAACCTGTCTACAATGCAACTGATGTCAATGTGGCCCTTGACCTCTTCATTGCCACCTTTAACAAAGCCTGTGACCTCTATGCACCTGCTAAAAAATGTAAAGTCAAAGCACACATCAACCCCTGGATAAACTCCAAGCTTCTCTCACAATTGAAAGCAAGGAACCACCTCTGGGCAGTAGCCCAAGCCTCAGGCAAGCCATCAGACATTAAAAACTAAAAACAAGCCTGAAATGCCTGTACTAAAGCCATCCGGCTTACCAAAACCTCCTACTACAACGAAGCTCTCTCAAGCACCTTGGGGGAAATGGTCGTGCTTTCTGAGACAAAATCAAAGAAATCGCAGGAAAACAACCAAAAAAACCCCCCAGCCATGCTGATCATTGACGGTGCCACCACACTGGACTCCATTACAATTGCTAACACCTTTAACACAGCCTTCACTGATCTCAGTGCTGTCCATTCCCAAATTCTTTAATGATGATAACTGTTCCCCAACTGCCTGTGTTTCCAAGGTAAACAACCCCAACTTCTACTTTCAGCAGATCATCTTGTGTAAAGCACGTCGATACATCACAGCTGCCATCTCAAAATCCAGAGCAAGTGGTGATACCCTCGACCTCAAATTACTGCTGCTCACTCTCGAGGAAGTCCTCCGTCCCCTAACCAAAATCCTGAATCTCTATCTCCGCACCAGTCAATTTCCAGACAGATGGAAAGCTGCTACTCTCTCTCCAGTCCACAAAAGTGGTGATAAGTCCAACCATGCTAACTATCACCCGATTTCTATCCTGCCCCCTCTCTCCAAGGCACTTGAACGTATTGTAGCAGAACAGCTAACCGACCATCTCGTCAAGTACAATCTATTGTGTGATCAACTGCATGGATTCAGAAAGGGACACAGTACCTCCACTGCCCTTCTTGAATTCACTGGTGCTGTACATAGTTCCCTAGACAAGGGTCTCCTTACTGGCGCAGTTAACATCGACCTCTCTAAGGCTTTTGATACCATTCACCATCGGCTACTGGTCAACCAGCTCCTAAACATAGGACTCTCCCTGGACTCAGCACAGTGGTTCAAAAGCTACCTTGAAAACCGGACCCAAAGGGTAAAAATTTCCACTACTCTCTCTGATGCCTTACCAGTTCGCTCAAGAGTTCCTGAAGGATCCATACTTGGGCAGATACTTTTCAGCCTATTTCTTAATTCCCTCCCACAATCTTCCATGGAGAAAATCATCCTCTATGCTGACAATACAGTCATCTTCTCATCCCACAGAGACCCATATCACTACAACAAAATCTCCAGACTGGTTTTAGTGCCATTGAGAAGTGGTTCTATAACCACAAGCTCATCATTAACCAAAAGAAAATGAAGTCTATGCTCTTCTGCAGCTCTCAAAATAGACACAAGCTTCACAGCCTAACTGTCTCCACTGTGCAAGGGTCTATCCTGGAGCAGGTCCATTCCTTTAAATACCTCGGGACACTGCTCGACACCAGCCTCTCCTACAAGGCCCACGTCGAAAGTGTGGCCAAAGCAGCAAATATTCACCTTGGCCTCCTCTACAGGCACAGACAACATCTCACACCTCAAGTTCTCAGGCTTGCCGTTCAGTGTTCAGTGGTCTCCATTATTGATTACGTCCTTCTCTTCTATGGCTCTGCCACTAGGTCTACCCTCAGGTGTGTCTCAACAGCCATCAAGTAAGGCATGTCGGCTAGTCTCTGGGGCACACCGACTTACACATACCTGTGATCTGTATGCTCAAACCCACTGGCTCCAACTCTGTAATCGCATAAAGTTCCTGACCTGCATAATGGCTAAGAAAATCAGCCTTGGCCTTGTACCACTGGGAGTCATGGTCCTGCTCCAAAACAGAAGAAACAAACTGCAGATTACCAGGGGGGCTAAAACTCAACTCCTTCAAATCCCTTGCTGCTGCACTGCTCAGGGTCAATGAGCATTTGAGTACATGGCTCCATTATGGCTGAATAACCTTAGCCCTGACATCACCTTAGCTCCTACAATTGGTAGCTTTAAAACTCACCAAGTGGCTTCATCTTATTGCCTCTAGCTCCTGCGACTGCTATACTTATGCTTGAGCTGACTTTTCCAGCTGCTGACACCTCCTCAACTTCCTCCTTCCCTGCAGCTCGTACCCAAATTGCACTTACTATCCTTCTCCCCTCCACCTATCCCCTCTCTCCACCATCCCCCGCCCCTCCTCCCCTTCACCCACCTTCTCCTTTTACCCCCTCTCCCCACATCCGACAACTGCCTCTGGCTGCATCTTTGTGTTCCCCTCCCTTTGCTTCCCCCTTGTTTTCTGTGCTGCCCGCCTCCCCACCGAGGCATTAATGTCTCTCCATAGGTCTATCTCCAGCTTGAATTGTCTATGTATCATGTCATTATTTGTTCTTGTCTCAAATCATTATACATTGTTGTACTAAGACTACTGTTCCCTAATTTTGATGTGTATCAACCCTGTTTTGTACTTGCCTCTGACGTGGAACCTTTGTAAAAGAGCCTTGGCTCTAAGGTATTTGTAATCCTAGATTTCAGTAAACAAAAGTATAACCCTTTCATTCTTGTCGTGGGCCCCATTTTAACACTATTATTTCTCCAAATATCTACCTGGAGGGTTAACCTTTCACAATTCTTTTGTTACGTTAATGATTTCAGGTTGGCCCATTTAGGGCCTTTAGACCCATTGTCCCTCCTTATATTGGATCTTGCCTCTTGCCCCCCCACTTCCATATCTCTATAGATCTCTCCCCCTTCTTCCCTATTGTCTGTAATTTTAGCTGGATCTACAATGGTGGCATAACAACAAATACATCAACATCCTTGATCATGCCAGGAACCCGTCGACATCCCCGACCCTGACGCATCCCTGGAATGCCCCCCATGCAGATGACTGTGCCCCCTGCACCCCCCCCACTATAGGTATCTAACTCCATGTTCCACAGACAGTGGAGTTAGATATTTGACCCCATCGTCAAACAGTTGATCGAGGTGAAACCCCCATTGCTGCCAATATTAGCGTGGTGGAGGTTTTGCTGTGTGGGTTTCATGTGCCATTGTCGCAATAGGGATGTTATACCATTTTAGCAATGTTTGATTGTGTTGTTGGTTCTCCCCCTTCCCACTTTTGCCTGCCCCCCCCACCCATTTATGCCATGTTGACTATAATAGTGTGTATGATAAGGTTAGATATTCTTTGGTGATTTGAGATTATATTTGGCTAATGCTGCATGTAATGTACTTAATGAGCTGGAACATCCTTTATTCAGACTGGGGCATATATACTGAAATGTTTTGGTTTTAGGAATAACTTTTTTTTATGGGTACTTACCCTAAAATATGCTTGGAAATTAAGAGAATGTGTATTTCTTAAATTTTGGCATCATCATATAATATTAAGTCATACATTTCTGAAGTAATTTGTTGCATCTTGTTTTACTAGCCCATTTGGCTACTAGATTTTAAATGAACTAATGAAGTAATGTGATTGTGCCTTCTAGTTTTGCTCCCTGAGTATTTATACACCCGTACCTGAATATTTCTTACTTTTGTATTAACATGCTAAGTGCACTGATTGTTACTGTATGGCATTTTCCATTTCAAGTCAAATTATGCACTATGTCTTTAACACTACACTTTTTAATGGATGCAAATTTTTGGTGAAGCTCCATCCCCTGATGAAAGCGTAGAGTGAGCTGAAGCACTGGGGTAGTAGTCATGCCACTGTTTTTGCATAGTGTGTTTTAAAATACATTTTCAAGCAGTCCCACTATACAAAGCTCTTCCTTTAATTCAAGCAGCACTATCCTGATTTCTGAATTTCATGCACATCTTTTGTTTCATCTGAGAGGACTGAGGCAGCAGCGTGTGTACCCAGAAGTGTGTTCACCCTGTGGAAATCTAACTTGAAGAAGCAGGAGGAAAGCTGATCACTTTAGTGCGGGCATGTAATGCCCTGAACAGCATGCTTTGTTTTTTGCAATACATTCAGTACCAGTGGTGGGATGCATATGCTTGGCCTGACTCCTGATGGTGGTTATTGGATTCTTTGATAGGTAGTGCTGTTACTCAGTGATACATCAGGTGGCTCTGGCTGCTGTCAATGTGGCTGTATTACATGAAAGAAACATCTTATCTTACCTCTTCCCCTACCAGACCTTACTGTCCCACCTGCTGCTGTGCCATCTGACCTGAGTGGGAACTGGAAGTGGACGTGGCTGTAAAAAGGATTCCATGTTCATGTTTTAAATGACAGACCAGAGTACCAGTTTGAATAGACAAAACTTACCCTGACTTTTCGTTTTACCACACTGATGGAAAAACACTGTCAGTGGATTCATGGCACTGTATATAAAATTGCTCCACTCTGCAGAGGATCTCTTTAATTTCTTTAGGTACAGGGATCTGGGAGTGCTTCTAGGGGATAAGGATGGGGTCGCAGCAGTAGCAGGTGGAACATTACTGTGAGGTTTATGCTGTAGGGGCTGGGGTGGAGTTCAGCTTTACATTTCCTCCACCATTTCAGTCTTTTGCCCCTGTTCTAATAGATCCATTTCCACATCTTGCATTTCCATCTCACTGGCATTCTCCATTACAACTGCAGTAGTGTCCAGTCTGTGCCAGATCCATACTCACTGTCATCTTTCTTATGCAATTACTGAGCAGCAGCGCCGGGCTGAACAGTGCTGCTACATGTTTATGTGGCCAAGGGGACATCAATTACTGATTCAAGACTGAATTGGAATTGCTGATGCACATGCACAGGTGGCTGTAGCATCTGTTATCATGTTGTTTGCACAAGATGTCAGGGGGGAGGGATTGCCTGTACAATTCCAGATAGATCACTTCTACCAAAGGTAGGAGAACAGGAATTGAAAGCACTTGAATGAAGAAGAGGTGGAAATAGTTGTAATTTTGGATTGCTCAGTTTGTTTCATCATCACATACACTGAATGACCAGCTGGGCAGGCTTGTTGGACTAGAAATTGAACCAACTGATTTATGGAAACTACTATACCATGATTTCATTGGCCATATTATCATGTACCCAGCCCTAACCCTCACAGCCCAACAACTATGACTCCCAGTCTCTGTCCCACAATTAGTAGCTCTTTCCTAACCATCACTTGCGGAATGTTTTATTGGTGGAACTGGCATGGTGGAACCATTATCTGCTATTCCCTCCGCATCCCTTTTGCCTCCTGTTTATTTTTCCTTCTATTTTCCACATGAGCAGACTACACACACATGATAAAAGATGACATAACACAAAGCAGCTGGATTCTAACTATGATGACTCTCAGTAGTCAGGGAGAATTCAAAGATGCCTATGTGACATATATGGTGCACACATTTGCCACACTGCTGTACAGTATGACTTTGTACGGCGACAGGTTAGAGCAACAGAACCAGAAAATATCCTGATTAGACCAGTGCATTATTGGAAAATATCAAATTTGCCAAATTATGATGTAATTCCATGAAATGTCATAGAATATTAGAAATGTCATTATTTGATCATAACTCATGTCTATTGAGCTAGAGACACACAGTTTATCATGATTATTTGTCCATAAATCCATAAAAACATGGAAACATAGAAATTATTGGCAGATAATGACCGCTAAGCCCATCCAGTCTGCCCGTAGGCCCGATACATTGTATGTGGCCACTGACCCTATGTGATCAATGGCTTTTCAACACTCCCTCCCCTCTCAAGCTTCCTTTGTGCCTGTCTCAGGCATGCAAAAACCCCTCCATTGTGCTTGCTTCCAGTACCTCCTGTGCCAAACTATTTCAAGCATTGACTACCCTTTCTGAGTAGAAAAACTTCCTCACATTACCTCTTAATCTACCCCCTTCCAATTTTATATTGTGCCCCCATGTTCTAGTACATTTTCTACATTGGAAAAGGTTCCCCACCTGTACCTTTTTTGTGTCCTTGAGGTACTTGAAAGTTTCAATCATGTCCCCCCGCTCTTTCCACTCCTCCAGTGAGTATATATTGAGGTCCCTTAGTCTCTTCTCATATGTTTTGTGGTGCAAGCCCTGCACCATCTTTGTTGCCCTTCTCTGGATAGTCTCCACCTTATCTATGCCCTTGCTCAGGTGTGGCCTCTAGAACTGCATGCAGTACTCCAGGTGAGGCCTTACCAATGTTTTATACAATGGCATCACCACCTCTCACCTCTTGCTAGTGATATCTCTGTCTATGCACCCCAGCATGCCACTGGCCCTCTCCGACACCTTTGTGCACTACTTTGATCCCTTAAGGTCATCAGAGATGATAACCCCTAGGTCAATTTCCTCTTTGGTGACAGTCAGCTCCTCCCCTTCAACCTGTAGCTCTCTCCAGAGTTACCTCTACCAAGGTGCATTATTTTGCACTTCTTTACATTAAACCTTAGTTGCCACATCTCCAACCATCTTCCACTTCTCCCCTCCATTGCCTCTGCACCCCAACTATGGTCCTTGACCCCCTCCCCTTAGTGAATACTGAGCAGAAGTATTTGTTCAGTATTACTGCCTTGTCCAGATCCCCCTCCTTACACTCTCCCTTCTCCCTTTTGAGCCTCACAATCCTCCCCCACTGTTTTTTTTTCACTGATGTACTTATGAAATACCTTATGCCCTTTGTTTACAGACCATGCTAAACTCTCTTCTGTCTGCTCCGTTGCCCTCCTCATAGCCTTCCCTGCTTCTCTTAGACATTCAAGGAACACCTCCCTGTCTTCCTCCCTTTGGCTCCACTTATATTTCCTGAAACTCATCCTTTTAGCCCTGACTTTGTCCCCCTTAAGGAACCATAGTGGTTTCCTTCTTCTTCTTTTCCCTTTGGCCACTGTCCTAATGCATCGGTTTGTTATCTGCACTATGGCTCCTTTCAGTTTCTCCCATTGTTCCTCCACCCCGTCTATTACCCTTCCCTTCCCCAGGACTGCTTGTATACATCTACCCATTTCAGTGAAATCCACCCTCCTGAAATCTAATATTCTTGCCCTTGTGTGGCTTTATTGAGTCCATGTCTCCATGCTGAACCACACCATGTGGTGGTCATTGGACCCCAGCTGCCCTTCCACCTGTATTTCTTCAACTCTGTTCCCATTGGTCCATACCAGGACCAGAATTGACTTGATCCTGGTTGGTTCATGCACCAGCTGCTTGAGTCTAACCCCCAGCAGGGATTCTAGGATAGCTGTGCTTCTGGCTGAAGCAGCCACCTGGGTGGCCCAATTCATGTTCAGCATATTGAAATCCCACAGCAGCAGGATTTTGCCTTTAGCTGCTGTGTCATGTATGTTCTCCACTAGTTCCCTGTCTACTTCCTCCCTCTGTGTTGTAGGTCTGTAGATCACCCCTGTGTGTATTGCTGTTCCATTCCCTGGCTCCAGGGTGACCCACATTACCTCAGTCTCCCCCTGTCTTCCCTGAACTTCTGTAGCTTTCTGTAGCCTTTATAGCATCTCTGATGTACAGGGCCACTACAGATTTACCAAATATCATGTCATTTGGATGAGTTGGTTCAACCATACAGTGGCTCAAAATCTGGCATTTTATTTTTTGGGGGACATTTTGTAAAAATATTTATCTGCTTACAACATGGCCAGTTCTGGAGCTGTACATGAAAATTAGCAAGCATAACCATTTTGTTAGTTTCATAGAATTGACTAAGTATGGAGAAAGCTGGATTAGAAATGTATAAGTTACAGGGGGTTCAAAACAGATATTTGTGAAATGTTGAGAAAATATTATAAATATGTGGCTGTTTGTAACTTCTCAGCTCTTGCGGTATAGACCTGGCATTTTTCATGCATATCCAGTATCAGTGGTATCTAACAAAACTGAGAACAAACTGGTGTAGTAGTTTCAAATTCAGAGTGAAATTTCCAAATATTTTTATTGGCAACATTTTCTCAAATATTTAGTGTAGCATAACAGGAAATGCATGCGAAGCTCCTCTTGTGAAATTTAACATTTGCTAAAAACATATCACTGCTTCATACAGTATGATAATCAAAGCTGAGCTGTTTTAGGTTATGTAGTTCCTTTTTGGGTGACTATTTTGCCCCCTCCCTTTTTTCTTTCTTAGCTTAACCAGAGAGACTTAGGGCCCATATCTGAAAGAGCCCTTAGATCACCACAATTTGTGGCAATCTAGGGCTGTGGTACACTTCAGGTGCATCAGGGACCCTGTACCCTATTCTGTAAGATCAGGGGTCCCTGTGCGTAAAACCCAGGAGTGGCTGCACTCACAGGCTAGCGCCAAACAATAGGCGCACCTGCAGGAATTGCTCCAGAGATCCGGCTCCCCTGGTACAATGAAAAACAACTGCCAGGAGGGGTCCAGGTGCAGAAGAAGCATGGGAGATACCATATAGGATGTTGGGGAGCAACTGGGCATGCCTGGGGTGATCAGGAATCCAGTGAGTGTGTCATTATTTTACCTGTTATGGTAATGAATGGAGGTTCCAGGGACAAACATTGCATTCCCACCAGGTGCCTGATGACCCCCAGACATGCCCACTCACTCCCGAACACCCCTATGACACTCCCCTGTCCCTTTCACCCTCGGACCCCACATACAGAGGCCCCCTCCAATTCACCACCTTGTGGGGCAAAGGCACAAGGGGCTTAAACCAGCTACTGGCTGACTTAACTCAAGCCCCTTGGTGTGGCCATTGTGGGATTCATGAATCCCCAAAAAGGGATGTTGCAGCCCCGCCATGGCATATGCTCCCTTGTGACCTGGCATACCCTGATGCAGGTCAGAAGAGTGGCGCAATGCCCATTTGATGCAGCAGCTTCCCATTCCGAAATAGACCACATTTTGGAATTGGGAATGCTGTAATTTATGATGCAAGGTGCCAGCTGTGTCATTGATGTTTAATGCAGGCACAGTGCATCAGTCTACAGGCTTTTGGAATTGGGCTGTCAGTGTGTAACTGCTAGTTCCCCCAGATATCCTCATTGTTCTTCTCAGTGACACCTTAAAAAGAGTAATTTACTGCTTTTCCTATCAGTATTATCCTATAGGATTAGTCAGCCTTCCTCCTCCTTCTTGATGCTCCAGACATTTTCTTCCCTCATTGCATCTTTCTTAGTACTTCTAGATCCTAGACTCGCAAGTACATTATGTTGTCAAGATAGTCAATTTTACTAAATGTGATTCTTATGTAACCTGCATTCAAGTTGGAATTGTTGACCCTGTGTGCTTCCTTGCCCCAACTTCGGGGTCTAATATTCTTGCACTCCAAAGCTTAGTTGTCTGTTTCATAGTGAACATAATCATCTAACTCCAGCACCTGGTGACTCCCTGCAAAAGTTGTCTCTGCAGCCTGTGTCCTTTAATTTGAATCCCCCAGACTTCATGTCCCTTGACAAGACCAGAATCCCTCCCTATTGGTACAATTGCAGCAGATCCTGGGCATTCTGGTATTCCTTGCCACAGAATGCTCTAAAACTTGTGAACAGAATCTTTGAAAAAAGTTAGCTTGTCTAATTGATGCTACTGTCATTTCTCATAGGCCACAGAACCATGAGGGTCATTGAAATGATCCCTCTGGACATCTCTCCCTTATGAACATCTCTCATTTAATGAGTGACCTCCTCTTGTCCTCAGAAACTTTACTGCCTATCACATTGTTTCCTATACACCAGTGCAGGCCAGATACGCACAATAGGCATGTACAGTACATGGCCTACACATGTCTGCACCCACAGCCAGGTGCTTGGGGCACAGCATTCATGGCCACCAACCACCATAGGCTTCCTGTCTGTGGGCCTGCCCTCTCATGTGTGTTGTGTGGGGGATTTATAGGCCCCTCCTGGCCCTAGAGTTGATTCTGTGTTCCGTGTGGAGCACAGAATTGTGGGACACCATGTTTCCCAAAATTAAACATATATTGGGTGAGTGCCTGAATGGCTGCCTCCAGCCTCTGCCTGACTGGAGGGCTGGGGCAGCATGGCAAGGGAAACTTGGTTGCCCCACTATGACTGTGGGTACTGTTCATGGGGAGAGCACAGCAGCTACTGCAGGGTCCCTGCTCATATAGCCTGCACCCCTTCCCAGCACTCCACACCCTAGTGAATAGCACGGAGTGTGGGAATGATCCCTGGCCACTCCCCCAGTCTGTCTATGCATGTAGCTGCAGGAAAGAACAGGGGATCTGGGAAGGTGTGTGCACCCCTTCCATGCATGCCATGGGTGTCTACAGGCCTCCTGATGCATGACTATCTGACTTAAGACTGCCTACACATTGGAGATATGGGGTACATAGGCTTTATGCTCTTATGTGCATGGAGTCCATTGTGCACCAAAGTCAGCCTCTCTCTGTACATGCAGTGTTTAGCTATGAATCACACTCACTTGTCCTGCACTGCAGGCTGACAAAACACCTTACATGCATTAGAGTCAATCTATGCCCAACTGTCCTGCTACTTTTACAGTGGAGTCCCCCATGAATTCGACCTTATTATTCACACTAGCTTTTCCTTTTTTCCTCCATGACAGCTCAGGTGTATGGCTAAGCAGTATTCATGGATATGGCATCCACAAAATCATGAAATTCCACAATTTTCACAAATACTCATGGAGTTCGACTTTAAGTGCCAATGTTATTTTGCAGTTTGTGGCAGGTCATAACATGGGCATCATTTAAGCAAGAGATCAATACAACTGACACATACACCCTCCTTTTTAAGGTCTATGAATCTGCCAAATTTAGTGGCAGTGTATACTCTAGATTTACAGTTACAGGGGTTATAATTCTGCAGTTTTCATACTTGCTAAATTTAATTTAAATATTTCTAAAAGTCTGGCTAC
Organism: Neoceratodus forsteri; assembly: GCA_016271365.2. Classification (NCBI taxonomy): domain Eukaryota; kingdom Metazoa; phylum Chordata; order Ceratodontiformes; family Ceratodontidae; genus Neoceratodus; species Neoceratodus forsteri. The sequence continues at coordinate 940,722,210 of CM028131.1, forward strand.
TTATGATTCTGTCCCCATTAAAGCTAGAAATGTGAAATATGGCACGTGTGTCCATATGATACAGTAGTGTGAATGTTTCATATTTAGTGCGGATAAGTTATTTTGAAGTTAGATGGAAATAACAGAAATTAGTATGCTTGCAAAATGTTTGTTGCCTATAACTCTGAAACCCTTTACAGCTAGAGACCAAAAATTAAGTACACACACCCATGTTGTGAGGTTCTTTAAATCATGAAACTGTGGAGAAATTTAGATATTTTAATTAGATGGGAAAAACTGAAAAATACATTTTGATTAAATGTGTAGCCACCTGTAACTCAGCTCCTTTAAAGCTAGGAATCTGAAAACTGGGGCACTTATAGACATGGCATAGGTCTATATAAATGCCAAATCTGGTAACATCGGGAAGCAGTATAGCATAGTGGTTTAAGGCTCTGAGCTGCAAATCTGGTGACCTGGGTTTGAATCCCACAGCCCCCGCCTGCATACTGCGTGACCCTGAGCAAGTCACTTAACTTCCCTGTGCTCCCAGGTCGCAGCTGTAAACAAGCTTTCAGCTTAGTGTGCCACTCCTGGTTAAAAAATTGAAAAAAAAAAATTTAGATGAGTACTTTGAAAATTAGACTGAAGTGACTGCAATTTAAAGTTTGACAACATTTCTCAGAATGTGCATGTAGATTATGTGAAATTGCATGGAATTGGAATAATAATTCCTCCTGATTTCTGCCACTGAAGTTTACATTCTGCACAAAGACAAACCCTCACACCATTTCACTAAGAGACACTGATGTCTCATTCAGAAGACATCTTCACTTTTCATTCACTGACCAACTTTCAGGTTCACACACAGGCATAAAAGAAAAAGATAGGTTTCTGCCCTGCAGCACCAACAGTCAGTCAGTAACAAACAAACAAAAAAAAGGTAAAAGTAAATCCATCAAAAATCTCTCCTGCATCATTCCCAGTCTTTTAAATGCACTCTACCCTGCTGCAAGGGCTGCAACTGCAGGCTCATGCATTTCTCTCCTTCTTGCTACAGCAGCACATGATTTCACTGGCCTACCTGCCTGAAACTACACTTAAATATTGTGAATTACAGTAGCTAACTGAAATGATAATGTACAGTTTTCTTTTTTTTTTTTTTTATGATCTGTTTTTACCTCCTCCCTACATACAGTCGTCCACTCCTTCAGGTTGCCAGTCCCTGTTACCACTTCTCCGGTCAGCCATCCTACTGCTCCAGCACCCCTGTTGACCCGGACATATCTCTTTGCCAGGGGGCCCCCCTTACCTGCCCGGGGCCATTGGGAGGGAGGATGGGAGTGCACATAGACACTCCTTAACTTCTACTCGATGGTGTGGAAATGAAGCCACAGAGGTATCCTGGCTCAGTGGCATGGGAGGTGGGCCTCCATCATCCAGATGGCATGCGTGCTTTTTCACACTTTCTTATTTCTCTTTCACTGCTTCACCCTTTGTAGTGCCCTCGGTCTCCACCAGGGGCCGCTACAGAGCGAGGCTATCCCTAACCCACCCCAGGAGAGGAGAGCAGTCCCCTGGATGCTCAAGACCCTCCTTCTCCTGCCAGCCCCCTGCATCCCAAGTCTTTTCCTGAACCTGGGTTGCTGGCATGGCACGGGGTGTGGCTTCCAGCGCCTCAACCCTCAGCGCCACCGGGCTGATGTACAGTTTTCTGATGATTCATAACTTTTTCTGACCACAAATCACTCTGTTTTACAAGCAATTAACTGTTATCAGTAGTCAAGTTCTTCCCCTCTGAGGAAGAGTTGGAAATGGCACTGAGACATGTATAGCACAAGAAGCTGTCACGGTCAAGTGGCACAGATTGGCTGCTGCAAGTCATGTTGCTGGGCAACAGCTTAGAGATTCTCAGGGTATGCTTCCTCCAAAACAAACAAACAAACAAACAAATAAACAAAACAAAAAAGCACTACATCATGCCAATTGAGTGCCAAAGTGCTGAAGGGAAGTTAAATCCCTTTGGATCTACTTTGCCAGGGTCAAAAGTGCTGGATTTTAGCACTTCCTCTAAATGCCAAATTGGCATTGGCTCACAATTGTATTATTTATTTATTTATTTTATTTAATTTCTCTGAATTACAAGTACCTTTGAGCCAGTAGCTCTTTTACAAAGGTTCCATGTCAGGTGGGTCAAACAGTTGACAACAAGGATTAACTGGAACTTTAGCTAAAAAACTGGCAGAAATTGTGAAATCCTAAGACACAAATATCCTATGTTCATGTATTCTTACTAGAAATGTGCCATATTAAACAAGCATTTGCCAATGCTGAATGTTGATTGCGATGGTCCATTGAGCTCACTCGCTGCCCCTCTGTCACTCACTCGTTCTGTTTCTCCCGGTGCTGCAGGCTGCTGTTTTGCACTGGGCTCCTGCCTGCGTTGGCACCCTTTTCTGTCCACAAAGAAATCTGCAGCTGTCCTGACAGAGCTCTGTTGAGGTGGCTCACTCCCCCTCTCTCACTCACTCATTCTGTTTCTCCTGGAGCTGCAGGCTGCCCTTTTATACTGGGCTTCTGCCTCTGTTAGTGGCTTTTTCTGCTCACAAAGAAATTTTCAGTAGTCCCGACACAGGTCCGTTGAGCTTGCTCACTCCCCCTTTCTCACTCTCTTGTTCTGTTTCTCCCATCGCTGCAGGCTGCCCTTTTGTACTGGGACCCTGGGTGCATTGCTGCCTTTTTCTGGCCACAAAGAAATCTGCAGCAGTCCCAACAGAGCTCCGTTGAGCTTACTCACTCTCCCTCTCTCACTCGCTTGTTCTGTGTCTCCCACTGCTGCAGGTTGCCCTTTTGTACTGGGCTGCTGCCTGCATTGGTGGCTTTTTCTGCCCACAAAGAAATCTGCAGCAGTCCCGACACAGCTCCGTTGAGCTTGTTCACGCCCCCTCTCTCACTCACTCATTCCGTTTCTCCTGGTGCTGCAGCCTGCCCTTTTGTACTGGGCTCCTGCCTCTGTTGGCACCTTTTTCTGCCCACAAAGAAATCTGCAGCAGTCCCGACAGAGCTCCGCTGAGCTCGCTCACTCCCCTTCTCTCACTCACTCATTCCGTTTCTACCACAGCTCCCAGCTGCCCTTTTGTACTGGGCTCCTACCTGTGTTGCTGCCTTCTTCTGCCCACAAAGAAATCTGCAGCAGTCATGATAGAGCTCCATTGAGCTCACTCACTCCCCTTCTCTCACTCAGTCCTTCTGTTTCTCCTGCTGGTGCAGGCTGCCTTTTTATACTGGCCCCTGCGTGCATTGCTCCCTTTTTCTGCCCACAAAGAAATCTGCAGCTGTCCCGACAGAGCTCCATTGAGGTCGCTCATTCCCCCTGTCTCATACGCTCATTCTGTTTCTCCTTGCACTGCAGGCTGCCCTTTTGTACTGGGCTCCTGCATCTGTTGGCACCTTTTTCTGCCCACAAAGAAATCTGCAGCAGTCCTGACAGAGCTCCGTTGACCTCACTCACTCCCCCTCTCTCACTCGCTCATTCTGTTTCTGCCAATGCTGCAGGCTGCCCTTTTGTACGGGGTTCCTGCCTGCGTTGCTGCCCTTTTCTACCCATAAAGAAATCCGCAGCAGTCTCGATAGAGCTCCGTTGAGCTTGCTCAATTCTCCCTCTCACTCACTCATTCTGTTTCTCCCGCCACTGCAGGTTGCCCTTTTGTCCTGGGCCCCTGCATGCATTGCTGCCTTTTTCTGCCCACAAAGAAATCCACAGCAGTCCCAACAAAGCTCCGTTGAGCTCACTCACTCACTCCCTCCCCCTCCCTCCCTAGCTCTTTCTGTGTCTCCCTGCACTGCAGGCTGCTCTTTTGTACTGGGCTGCTGCCTACATTGGCACCTTTTCCTGCCCACAAAGACATCAGCAGCAGTCCTGACAGAGCTCAGTTGAGCTGGGTCACTCCTCCCCCACACACTCGATCCTAATCTGTCCCAAATACTGATTTCTGACAGCAACTGTGGTATTCTGCACTGAAAGCGTGAAAACACATTTCGGCCAGGATGTGAAAAATGACAGCTGTACTGTTCATAAGGAGGTGTGGAAAAATGCCAATGTTGAAAATGTGGCATGAAAATGTTACTAATTTGTGAAGTTACAAGGGTGCATGGAAACTGCACAATGCACGCTCGTAACACAGTCATTTTATGGATTTCTTCACAAAATTTTCAACATAGGCATTTTAGGACCTCTGCTCATGAACAGTGTCAGTGTTATTTTCTTAATGTGTCCCGAACACTGAATTCCCACTGTGACCACGCAACTGTGCGCCGGAAGAGCGAAAACACATTTTGGCCAGGATGTGAAAAATGACAGCTGCACTGTTCATAAGGAGGTGTGGAAAAATGGCAGTGTTGAAAATCTAGAGTGAAAATATTGCAAAGTTGCGAAGGTACGAGCGTGCATGGAAACTGCGCAACACAAGCTCGTAGCACACTCATTTTATGGACTTTCATCACCAAATTTTCAACATAGGCATTTTAGGACCTCTGCTAATGAACAGTGTCACTGTCATTTTCATAATGTGTCCCGAAAATGGATTTCTCACAGTGACCTCGCAATTCTGTGCCAGAACTGCGAAAACACATTTCGGCCAGGATGTGAAAAATGACAGCTATACTGTTCATAAGGAGGTGCAGAACAATGGCAATGTCGAAAATCTGGAGTGAAAATATTATAAATTCACGAACTTACAAGTGTGCATGGAAACTGCCAAGCACGCTCGTAAAACAGTCATTTTTTGGATTTTTTTCCACCAAATTTGCAACATAGGCTTTTTGAGAGCCCACATCATGAATACTGTCACTGTCGTTTCATTAATCAGTCCCGAAAGGTGATTCCACGCAGTGACTGCAAAATCACCAGAATTCATGAGTAGGGGTCCCAAAAACCCCATGTTGAAAATGTGGTGCCAAAATTCCAAAAAATGCCTGAGATATGCATCAAAGTTGAAAAACCCCTATTTATTCCATTATACAGCTTACCGGTATTTCCTCAGTTCGCAGTCAGCTTTGAAGAGTGCAGATGTGTTCCCGGTCCACCGAAGATCATCACGCTGGACTCCGGAGGTAAGTATGGGGTGTGGGGGTGTGGGGAGGCAGGGTGCACAGTGGGTGGGCGCGGGTTGTGGGAGGGAGGCAGGGAGACCACGAGGAACCATTTTCTTTATTGAAAGGGTAAAAAAAAAAACCATCTCGGGACCATTTTTTTTTTTTTTTAACTGGGGCATGTGGCACACTGGGGTGGGCTCCCAGCATGCCAATGGACTCTTTTTTTGGGGGGGAAGCTGTAGCCCGGCGAGATTGGGCATCCCGTCAGTACACAACAAAAGAGGGGTCACATTATGCCAATGGGGATTGGGCAGCCCCTGGCCGGCACAACAAAAGTGGGTGGTGAAATTTGCCAACGATTGGGTACCCTGCTGGCACACAACAAAATCGGGGTGTTACATAATGACAACGGGGAGTGGACTCCCCCATCAGCAACATCACTCAGGTACTGAAGCAGACGGGGACTGGGGCCCCCATTGGCAAATAAACACGGTGGGGGGGTACATGCTGCCGAGGGGGATTGGGCACCCCCTCTGCGGGGGAAGGGTGCTTAATATTGTTTGTGAACATAGTGGCAAGCTGCCGCCATGTTCACAAACAATATCACTGTTACAAGGTTTGGCCCATCAATGACGGGTCGCTTCCTCATTGCAGTGAATGGCTTAAGCTGCAATGACGAGGCGGCCCCTTATTGCAGCTGCTGAAACCTTACAAGATTGTGGCACGCTGGCTGAATTAGTGTCAGCAGCAGCATGCCATGGCATTAGGGAAAGTGGGCCAATCCTTTAAAGGCTGTGGGGGCACTGGCCACAACAGTGCCATGCCTCCACAACCTGCTTCTGGCAACTTGCCACAATATGTTTCTTGCGCATGCGCACAATCAACATAAAAAATTCCATTGTAGGTAATTTCCTCTGCAGGGTCAGGAAATTACACATGTGGTAGAAAACTGCTGAAATCAGCAGAATTTATGACATTCTCTAGACAGACTTCTGATTCTGTCTAGTTCCACACGTAGAATCAAAACTTCAGCAACCAAACTCTGAAATGTATTTATACAACTCTGACTGGTTCTAAGAAATTATTATCCATAGACATACTTACCCTAATACAATGTGTAATTCTGCACAACTGCACTTGTGGAAAAGAAATTCTACCCCATACTACGGTGAATGTAATTTCTCACTTGTACCATAAGAAAGGAAACTAGGGACCCCCTTCTTAGTCATGTTCAGGTTGCTGCAAACCAGGCTGTTGAACAGGGCCTATTGTATTGTCACTTGAAACTGCTATACTCAGCCGCCTGCACAATCACCAAGGAAGAGGAGTCCCACTTGTGAGTGTGACACAATGCAAATAATCATTCTAGTTGTTAGCAGAAGTTGCATTAGAGTTTTATTTATCAAGCACTGTGACAAGAGATTAGAGCTCCAAAATTAGAGCTTCAACTCCAGTCCAGGGGGGGGTGCAAAACCTGAGGTGGTCACCTCCACCAAATACCTTGGCCTTACCCTGGACCAAGGCCTCACACTAAAAAATCATGTAGATCAAATCACCAAAGCCATCCATGGGAAACTTGGCATCCTTTATAGACTAAAGGACCAGATCATCCCGGATGCTAGGGTAGCCATTGCCACTAGTGTACTCCTCCCAAAGCTCACATACGCAGCCCCGATCCTCCAGGGCGTGGCCGTGATGGAGTTAGGAAGGCTGAAGACCTTGTACAATAAGATAGTCCGCTATGCCACCATGTCTCACCCGAGGACTCACCACTGTGAGGCCCAATCCAGGCTCAGGTGGCCGTCTCTGGATGCTCGCCTCTCTACCCAACCCTCTGCCTCACATTCAGCTTACTGGGTCCTCACCTCCCCCAGCCTGGATGGGCTTGTCAGGATGAAACCCAATACACGGTGCCTGCACTCATCAGGCCAAACTCTCCTCGATGTTCCCAGGATTAGGACTAAAGCCGGGTCTAGGTCCTTTGCGTACACAGCCCCTTCCACCTGGAACAACCTCCCCTTGGAGGTATGGGAGGCTGAGACCGTTACCAGCTTCCGGACTAAGCTTAAGGGACACCTGCTCAACAGGGCATATGTCTTTGCTACAGTACCTGACCACATACTGCCACCTGGGTAGCTCAATAGACCCTCCCTACCTCCATCCTGGCAGTATAACAGTCCTCCCCTTTCAGACGGGGTGCACTTATGTCCCAAATCTATCCCCCTTCCAACTTGTCCACGCAGCAGTTAACCTTAGGTCTTTAGCTGCTGCTCACTATTCCAGAGCACTTTTAATCTAATCAATAATTAGTGATGTTTAATATTTGATGGTCTCATTATTTGTAAATTCTATGTCCTTACAGCCTGCATGTCTATCACTACCTGCTGCCCCATAAACATATGTATTCTTACTGTTAAAAACTACTCAGTCTCCTGACTGTACTGATCTGTTACCTGTATGTTTGTTGTTTCACCCGGGTCGCCCCTGAAAAAGGGACCTTTAGGGGCCCAGCGGGCCTACCCGGTCATCAAAATTCAATAAATAAATAAATACAACCAGAGTACAATAGATCCATTTGAAAATAGATGGTTGAAGGCAAAAGGTCCATCAGACAAGTAAACAATAAATACAGACAGTAGTCTGGTAGATTAAGGAAGGAGTGGAATCTGGCACAAGAGTGTTGGACTTCAGGAGGACCGACTTTGGGAGGATGGGGGAAGTGGTAAAAGGGTACCTGGCCAGAATTCAACCTAGTATGGGCACTAACCAGAGGCTGGAGCTCATAAAGCTGGGGATAGTGGAGGTAACCAGAACCTGCAGCAAAGCCCAGAGCAAGAAGGTTAGGGCTAAGAAACAGAGCTGGGTGAGCAAGGAGATCATGGAAAATGTAAGGAGGAAAAGAGCTGCCTTTAGGAGGTACAAGAAAACAGGGAAGGGGAGGACAGGGAGGAGTACCTGAAGGAATTGAAGGAGGTGACAAGGGCAGTAAGGAGAGTCAAGGCATCTATGGAGCTCAGGCTGGCACAAGGCATTAAGAAGGGGAAGAAGGACTTCTTTAGGTTCATCAGGGAGAAAAGGAACTGCAAGGAACACATAGTAAGGATTAGGAAGGAGGGGGGTTGGGTGGAAGCAGGGTGCCATAAGGCAGAAGCGCTAAATATAGAATATTGGATGGGTGACCATCCACAACAAGGCTGTGTTTCCATCGAGGTTGTTGATGACATCATGGAGACCTCGAGAGCGAAGCTCGAGAGGTCTCCATGATGTCTTCAACAACTGAAGCATGGCTTCATATGTGGCAGATCCTGCCAAACCAACCTGGTGGAGTTCTATGACTGGGTAACTAGGCAATTGGATAGGGGTCATGCAGTGGATGTCCTTTATCTGGACTTCAGTAAGGCATTCAACTCGGTGCCACATGGGAGGCTGGGAAGTAAGTTATAAGGCACAGGGGCAGGGGCAGGTGCAAAGCTGGTGAGATGGGTAGGGAGCTGGCTTCAGAGAAGGCAACAGAGGGTGGTGGTGGGTGGGGAGCTCTCATCCTCAAGGGTAGTGATGAGCAGTGTTCCACAGGGCTTGGTATTGGGACCAGTTTTGTTTTGGATATTCATTGCAGACATATTATTGGACATCAAGAGCAAGATCAGTCTGTTTGCTGATGATACTAAGATGGGAGCAGTGGTGGATGACCTAGGGGAATGGCAGATGTTGCAGGATGATCTGGCAAAGCTGGAAACCTGGTCAGACATTGGCAACTGGGGTTTAATGCCAAAACGTGCAAGGTGCTGAATTTTGGGGTGAAGAACCCAAGAAGGAGTTACCAGCTGGGGGGTGTGCAGCTAGCCCAGACAGATGAGGAGAAGGATCTGGGGGTGCTCATTACAGGGTCAATGAACAACTCGGCACAATGTAGGAAGGCAACTGCAAAGCCCAACAAAATGCTGGGTTGCATTGCAAGGGGTATATCCTTGAGGAGGGAGGAAGTGATTCTGCCACTGTATAGGTCATTAGTTAGACAGCTCCTGAAGTACTGTGTGCAGTACTGGCGCCGTATCTGAAGAGGGACCTTAAGTTACTAGAGGGGGTGCAGCAAAGGGTGATAAAGATGATCAAGGGGCAGGGGACTTATCATACGAGAGGAGGCTGAGGAAATTGAACATGTACTCACTGGAGGAGAGGAGGGACGGGACGGGGGGACATGACTGAAACCTTTAAGTACATGGAAGGAATAAACAAGACAGGTACAGAGGGGCTGTTCAAAGTAAGGGAGGGGAGGGACACCCGGGTCCATGATATGAGACTGGAGGGAGGAAGGTTCAGGAGGGAGATGAGGAGACACTTTTTTACAGAGAGGGTGGTAGCTGGGTGGAATGCGTTACTGGCAGAAAGTGGTGTCCAGTAGAACAGTGGACTGCTTCAAAAGGGGCTGGGACAAGGCAAGGGGGAGGGTCAATGGAGGGGAAGGGTGGAAGGGAAGGGCAGCTGCAGAATAAGGGGTGCTAGCTGCACATTTGAGCAGACTTGATAGACCTCTAGGCCTTTGTCTGCTGGAAAATTTTGTATGTTCGTAAATATTGTATCCTAAAGAGGTCTGATTAAATAGATGTTGATCTAACTTGGTCTTACAAACAGTAATGAGACAGTCAGGTGGAGTTCATTTGGAAAGGCATTCCTTTGGCCAGGGCTACAACCAAAGCATGGTCACCTGCAGATTTCAAGTAGGAGGTGAGACTCTCAGCAAGCTCTGCCCTGACAAAGGGGTAGCTCTTACTGGAGAATAGGGGTCAGGAGATTGCAAAAGGTACTTTAGAGGAGGCTCAGTCCATTCAGGTGTATATAGGTAACTACAAGAATCTTGTAGATGAGCCTGTGTCTAAAAGACAGGCAGTGTAAGATTTATAGTATGACGATAAATGGCTCTAACTTCAAATTGGATATCAGAAGACTTGCTAATGCATTCTGTATGATTGCAGACCACAGATCATGAAGTTCTTGTAAGCCGTCCAGATGGCACTGAGGGTTGAAGTGTTGGATGCCACACCTCACGCCACACCAGCGACCCGGGTTCGGGAATGAGCCCAAGCTGTTGAGAGTTGGCAGGGGAGGGAAGGGATTGAGCATCCACTAGGACTGCTGTCCCTTCCTGGGGAGGGATCCGGGGTACTTTCCGCTCCTGGACAGCCTCTGGTGTCAGTCAGGGGCAGTGCTGGGAACAAGTGGTGTTGCAGCTGCAAGGGGCAGAGTTCTGGCAGACGTCAGCACACTGCGTCATCAGACATCTTTACATGTCCGTAACTCTGAGAGGCAACCATTCAAGAGAAAACCCCTCCAATGACCAGTGGAGATGAAGTAGGCCCCAGGGACCTGCCCACATCCCGCTGTCAGATCCGACACTTCGAGATCTCCTGGCAGGCATCCCGATCCCACAGTAGGTCCCTCTAATTCTCAGATAGGCCACCAAGGGAGGGTGGGCCCTCCCCTGATGGGGGTGATCTGGGGGGACTGGACCTGCCGTGGATCAGGATGGAGATAGATGTGTGGGTTTCAGACTGGGAGTAGAGGCAGAGTTGTATGGGCACTCTGGAAGGATGCCCTGGTTCTAGAGTGAATAAACAGAGAATACAACAAAAAGAAGTCCTTGTAGAGTACATTACAGTAGTTCAAGTGCAATGAAATGAAAGCCTGAACTAGTTCATTCATGTCTGCAGATTTTGAAAAGGTGCAAAGTTTAGGAATATGTTTAAGATAATAAAAGCAACCATTGACTATAGCCAACACCTGAGACTTATGTGTCAGCCTCTAACCAGTTACAACCTGCAGACTTTGAACTACCCTTGCTGATTCCAGCTAAATCCCATCTAGGGTGGGAAGTTTTAGGTTATTTTGAAATGCAGATACCTACAAATCAGAATCCACCAGCAACAATTCCTTTTGCCAGGATTCAGTGCCAGCCAGTTAGAAGCCATCCAGCTACTGATATAAGACAGACAGTACTCTTAACACCAGCTTCAATGGGCTCTGGTGAGTTACAAAGGAGAGAGGTGGGAATCATTGGCATAGCAATGAAACTTCATGCATTACTTCCTTATGATTTCTCCAGCAAAACTATATATACAGAGAACAAGACTGGAGATACAGTAGGACAAGCCCCTGGAGTACCCCATATTCCAGGGCTATTGGGTGTAACTGGAATATTTCCAATGTAAGCAGCTGCTTGTGCTCTGTCAGGAACAACTGGAGCCAGGATGCATTGAACCAGACATCTCCCATACTCCTTTAGTCAATTAACTATCACCCTGTAGTACACCTTTGACCTATGGGAGCTCCCGTTTATGTTGTGTATCATGGGCTTCATTGAAAACTTTACATAATCAAAGAAACATTTATGTAAAACCTTAGTTTTTCCTTTATTTTCTATGAGTGCATGCAGGTACGGACTGCTAGCTCTTCTTGTTCTTGTCCTCATGTAATACAAAATATAGTCTTCTGTTCTCTTCCGGTACTCACCAGGTACTTGAGATATGTTCTTGTCTTGTTCAGCTTTATGTTTATGGGTACTTTTTCAGGGCACGGGGTCATAATGTTGCAAGACATTATGCCGCATGCAAAAATCATGCTGCCAATGCAGTGTTATTTTTGCATGCTGCATAATCCTTTGAGGGGGCCTGCCCCACACCCCCATTATGGGGGTCTGTGCCCTCCCAACCTCCCCCCAATAATGATTCTCAACTCTGGGGGGGAGGTTAATCCAGAAATCGCACAAAGTTGGAACAAAAATAAAATGTTCTTGGACCAGGAATCAAACTCAGTCCCAGAAGCAGCGCCTGGGTTCCTTGCTGCAAAGGCTCAGTCCATTGAGCCACAGCAGCTGCTTGGTGGAACTCTGTCCCAGCAGAGGTCTTATCTTCGGCCTAGGATAGTGCGAGGGTGCAATACCGCGTACAGCAGTATTTGCGGTATTGCACCACTCGCTGTCTTTTAGAGCGCTATTTCGGTTTAGCACTAATGTCGTACGCTATTCAGCATATGACATTATGACCCAGTAGGCTATTTCAGCTGATTGCATTGGTCTCAGATGATTACTGTATAACAAAATTTGAATCTCTACTGTATTACACTTTCATAGAAACATAGAAATTGTTGGCAGATAAGGACCACTAGGCCCATCCAGTCTGCTCGTAAGCCCTACACTTGTTTGCCAGGATGCATCTTGAAATTAGCTGTTTTAGCTCACCATGTTCATCCAAGGGGGGGGGAAACATTGAAACTAACTAAATAAATATTATTCTGAAAGCCTGGGTTCTACTTCTGTTGCAAATATGGACACATGATTTCTTTTTCAGCACAATTTGTAATTGTGGTACCCACCTGTGGAAACCTACAATATGTGACTGTAGATTACTATTGAAACTGATTTCTTGCAAATATAATGCTATCACAATGAGCTTGCCTGTACATAATAAACATTGCAACCATATAAAAGCAAAATTCATTGTAATTTGAAATACAGATAAAAATGTTTCATTGCATGATAAATGGTTTAGAATAGTCTGACATCCTTTTAACAATGGAAGATGCTCCACTATTGAGGTCACTATTTAATCCTATTAACTACTGACACATGATTAATGCATCGAACATAGTTTATAAGGCAATATAACAAGGGGAATCATGCACTGTTGTATCACAGGAGAGTCTGGCCCTTATAAAATACTAATTTCTTTAGTGAATTGTAGCCAATGTTTTTTTTTTCTTTGGCTGGTAGTACATAGAACTATATTGTATGTTGTGTATTAGGGAAAGGGAAGGGGAACATTGTTTAACCAGGAGTAGCACACTAAGCCAAAGCTTGCTTCTGGATGCAACTTGAGAGCACAAGGAAGTTAAGTGACTTGCTCAGGATCACACAGTATGCACCTAGGTGGCTGTGGGATTCAAATCCAGGTCTCCAGATTTGCAGCTCAGAGCCTTAACCCACTGCGCTATATTGCCTCCTACTGTATTAGTTGTTGTGATGTAGAGATATTTATTGTATCCATCTTAATCAAAGTCTCAAACAATTGTATTTACATACTATGTAAATTATTTGCACATGTGTATCTGGTGAAACAAACACTAATTTATTTTGTTTATTTAAAATAAAATGATGTACAGCCATTTGAGCAGATCATTTACAAATGGATACTGTACCTCAATCAGTTTAAATGTTTCTATTAAAAATACATAATAATCAAACTAGTTTATGTACATGTGATATAATGCATATTATAAGGCTAAATAATTATTCATGAGGCAAACATGTGCACTTATTGACTGCTGTACCAGGTGTTAATCGCTTAGAAATGCCCATTATAGGTCAGAATAGTATGCACATTTGTAAATTGTATACTACAATTTAAAAAAAAAATTCCTCCCTCATTGATGTGAGTAGACTTACAGCTACTATATTGACCTTACAGCCTGTCATTTCCTGTGGATAAATGACTGACTGGTGTGGTTGGCCTTGGCTGTGCTTTGGGCCCCCTTTCCCCAAGCCAGTCATTCACCCACAGGAAATGACCAAGTGTTTGCTCATTATTGCTGAAACTCAATATTTTAAACATTTTCAAATGGCATCCACATTACTACAACAAAATTATTTTGCAGCAGATAGAGCTTCTATCTAATTTTTATTATCAATAAAGAAAACAAGCACTGATAGACCACAAGCTAAATGCGAGGGAATGCTACATAAATGATTCTCAATATAAAAAACATTGCCTTGGGAAGTTTTTGATGGGGCACTTAAATTCTAAACCATTTGCAGATATGAGATTAAGTGAATTCTGCAGCATTTTATATTATCTGACAAACAGTTACCAGCTTTCCTCCTTAAGCCTCTTGTCATACATTTTAAAAAGTGTAGCTCCCTAGTTTTGGGCAGTGAGCCTCAATTTAAGCATTTATAGAGAACACACCTATGAGCAACCATTAAAGCACTTAAAATGAATGTGGCCATTGTTTTAACTATAATGTCCAATCTTGCCCAAATGAACAGGGACCCTGGTTTTCCATTTTTACCGGTAACGCCGGTAACAATCACGGAATCCTGCTTGGTTTGCGGATTTTGAATTCTTGTACCGGTGCCTCACGGAAATTGCACGTCACTGCACATAATCTCTAAGATTTCAGCAGCTTTTTTAATTTGTTTTAATTTTCTCTTTCTATGTCCCCTTCTCACAACATCAGTCTCCACTTTTCAGAGATCCCTAGGCTGGGTATCACATAGCTTCAGCCCCAGGTAATGCCTAGGAGCTACTGTGGTCCTGCCCCTATCCTGCCTGGATTGTACCCCTCCAGGTGGGAAGGGAAGGGAACCTAGGTCACCCATCCACACTTCCTTAGTGTGTCGGGCAACTCAGTGGGTCCCTCCTGGAGCCTGGTTATGAAGTCTGGGGCACCTGGGTCCCTTCTGCCAGTGGCCAATGTGGGGTGATTGTTCCTGGTTTTCTGGTCTCTGTCCCTGAGGGCACTGGCACTAGAGGAGATCCAAGGAGGTAGGTCACATAGAGACATGCCACTGCTCCAGATCCTGGCTAGGGTCCTCCCCTCCTGATCACTCTGCAGCACCATTGCATCACCACCCGTGGTCACACAGGTGGTGGTAAAGCAGCAGGACCTGCAGCCCACCCTCCCCGGAGGAGGAGGGCAGTCCCCCAGGTGCTCGATCCTACTCCCCTGGCCAGACCTCCAGCAACCCGAGTTCGCTTCTGACCCTGGGTTGCTGTCATTGCAAGATAGTGCTACCGCAGCACCAGCAGGCTGACCCAGATTTCAGCATCTTAAAATGAATGCTGCTGTGCTTTGCATTCTTTCTGCTTTGCTGCATATAGAGTCAGTAAGGAAATCACCTGCACTGCTTTGTTGTACTCAGCCATTCAGTTTAACCACCCATGCCTAGTGGTTAGAGTAACAAGCAGTGAATGAACTGGGTACATCCAGCAGACTTGGGTTTGATTCCCACAACCTCCACTTGCATACTGTGTGACACCAAGCAAGTCACTTAACCTCCCCAGTGCTTCTAGGTCACTCCTGACAACAGACAGTTCTGCCTAGTGGGCCTTACCTGCTTTACAAAGAATATATATAAAAAAATACCAATAACTGTTTACTACATCATATAGAATAGTAGTCAGGGTACCATGTAATTTACCAGAGCTTTACTTGGGCTAAAATTATTTTGTACAGGTAAAGATAAATGTTCAGATACATTTTATGTGTTTTATAAGCTTGATTATAGATTTTAGTCAGGTGTTTATTGTATTCTTTGCATATAAGCATCTAGGTTGTAGATTGCTAAATGCAGGATCACTGTTACCAACTAGCTTATTCAAGTTTATAACCAGTAGGGCCATCCTCAATCCTCAGCTGTTTGAATGAAAACTAGTCTGAATGAAAGTATGTTCACAAAGGAGAAACTGCCTTACTACTTATGAAAATACTTCACAGTTAGCACCCCATTTAGGTGAATTGGATCATTTGCAGCTTTTCTACCACTTACTGTTTCAGTTTGTGTGACAACGAAAGGTTTTCTGATTAGACTGCTTCAACAAAAAGCAAATGTTAAGAATTTAAGTGTATTTATGTTTGGACAGTGGATTTTGAAAGCACAGTCAATGACATACAGAAGGTAAGACCCCAGGGCTGTATGATGCTGGTGGGCAGAGTAGTGCTCAAGCCACATCTGAACAAAGACATGAAAACTGGGAGACACCCTTTTCATGGACACCAAGGGAAAAAAAAGCATCCACATGTCTGGTAGATGCATAAATCCATTTGAACGTCCTCCACTAATCACTTGTGGATTTTTTAGGTGAAGACACTTTATTTCAAAGAAGCAAATTCAAGCAGTTTTTTACCCCCTGGCCATTTACTCCTTCAGGCCTGCCAAGGCCCCCTACCATCACTGCTGAGTCCTGACCACCATCCACTGCCCTTTACTGCTGTGCTACCAGGTAACCCAAAGTATCCCTTCATTGAGTGGGCCCCTACCCCTGTGGGAGGCTACCAAGAGAGGAGGATTGCCCTCAAGAGCTTCCAGTGTCCTGGGCATGGCAGGGGTCAGAACGGACACATGTCTGGGGATTCTGGCTTATGAAGGGACCAACAGCTGTCCTTCAGTTGGGTCAGTGGGTGTTTTCCCATTTTCTTGGGAGAGTGACAGGCCACACAATGACAAGGCACAAGCCGACGTCCATCACGCTCCCTCCTGCAGTGAGGGCTGACATGTTATCATGCCTCTGGCCTTCACCAGGGGCCAGCAAATGCTGAGCCATGAACTCTCCCTCCCTCCCTCCCAGGAGAAGGTGAGTGGTCGTTGGACAATCAAGCCTTCATCCACCAGCTGGCCCTCCAACACCCAAGTCTGTTCCCTAACCCTGGTCAGCAGTGTCACAGGTAGAAATCCAATTCAGGCAGTTAAATTATAGATAGGAAAAAACAAAGGTAGTCCACCTTAGCGGTGATGGTTCAGATTAATTCACTTCTGAGTTCTAACAAGCAAAGAGACCAAGTCATTTGTAACTTGTGCATGTGGAGTGTGGTGCCACGAAGAAGGTGATCATAGTGCTGTCACTACTGCCATCACCCCAGAGGGATGTGGACTGCATTGTTGCTACTGCCATCACACCGAAGGGTGGGGCTGAGAGCTTCTGCCATCACCACTGGTGGATGGGGAATGGTACTGCTGCTGTTCTACCTGAGGGATGGGGCCAGTGCTGATACTGCCATCACACCTGAGGATTGGTGAACGTAGTACTGCTGCCATCACACCTAAGGGATGGGGGCCACAGTGCTGTTGCTTCTGTCACACCTGAGGGAGGAGGTTGTAGTGCTTTTACTGCTGCCATCACACCAGAGGGATGGGGTCGTAGTGCTGTTGGTGCTGCCATTGTGCCTGAGGATGGGGCATAGTGCTGCTTCCATTACACCTTAGGGATGGGGCTGTAGTGTTGTTGCTGCCATCACCTCTTGTACCTAAAATAACTTTAAATTGGTACAAGGATGGAAGGATGTGTAATAGTGGAAATCAAAATTGCTAAAATGCATGTTAGCAGGGTTAAAAATTGTTAACTAAAGTACACAAAACCAAACACCAGTAGAAGTGGATTTTGGCTTAGCAGACACCGGTGACAATACCGTTTTTTACAATGTGCAAAATGGAATATGCCCTTTCTCAATCCCGGTAAACCAGTGTCCCTGCAAATGAACAGTGGCTACATTTCCAAACTGTCCCCATAACCAGTGGGAAGTAATAACATAAAGTTTATTACCTTGTGTATCATTTTGTGCTGCACTGTAAGTGAATCACTTTTGCAGCATGTTATATCATGGGCCCCTTGAAAATAAGATATTTTATATCGCAGGACGATGCTGCCATTTGTTTGATTACATAAATAAACAATCAATCAATTAATAAATAGTACCTGGCAAGAACAGCTGTGTCATCATATAAATTAATTATCTTATTTATTTGAAATTTCTCCAAACAGTGTAATCCCATGAAACTGAACATCTTATTTTGATAGGGGGTCCCAGGGAGGGAAACAGCAGGCAGCAGTATAACTAGGCACAGCAGAAAATTGTTACAAGCAATATGCAAATAAGAATGAACACATCAGGTTATTCATTGTAGGATGACATATTCTTTGTGGAAGAACAGCAGAACAGTAGTGTGCAAAATTGGGCCTTACATAGAGGATTGTGTATGAGCAGTCATACATAACAAGGATATTCTTATATCAAGAGTTCTTTGCAACAGATGACCAAGAGAGCAGCTCGAGAGGTACTCTGTTACCAAGGGAACCTCAAGATACAAGAATTTCCTTGTTTGTATATGACTGCTCATACACAATATTTTATAGTGCATGAGCAGTCACAGCATAAAAAATCAAACAAAACCAGCTGGAGAAGACAACAGAGATTAGAAATTGTAACATTTTCTTTTTTTAACTGAAACAGTGTGCTGCAGATGTTTCTGCAAGTTCAAGTTTTAAAAAAGGAGCAACTTCCAGCTTAATTGGGTTGAGGAAAGCAACTACGTGGCAGCATTCCAAGTAGTTATGCTGCAGTAGTGACATAGCTAGTGCAGCATAACAGCTGTGATGACATAGCTACTGCAGCATAACAACTCTATTCTAGTTATGGATTTCTATCCATAACAACATTCTACCATACACTGAGGGCCAGATATTCAAAAGTGTTGCGCATGGCGCAACAGTGTTGCACCATGCACAACCCACTGATGCGTCCCGGTGCAATATTCAAAAGGAAAAAGTGTGCAGCACAAATCCCGATGTGCCAGAGCGCATCAGTAATGTATGCAGGCACACGTGGGGGGGCGTGCCCATGCATAACCTGCACTGTCCGATATTCAGCCTGGGATGTGCAGAGCCATGCATGCACAACCCCTACCTGTGCCAGCACAAAGTTAAGGCCAAAAAAAAGGAACAACTGATGGCCACCCTTAGGTGAGCTGCCGCATTGCAGGGCACAACACGGCAGTTGCCACCTGTGGGTGGCCAAACCGAGTTCCACCTGGTGCCTCCCCATGCCCGATTGTGGGCATCCATATAAAAAATGATTAGAATTCCGTCCAATATCCCTGGTGGTCCAGTGGACCCTATCTGCCTGATCACGGGCATTTGTATAAATAAATAATTCCTATATCCCTGGTGGTCCAGAGGACCGCTATCTGCCCGATCGTGGGCATCTGTAACAAAAATAGATATGTCCTATATCCCTGGTGGTCCAGTGGACCTCTGACTGCCTGATCGCGGGCTTCTATTAACAAGAAACGAACAGGTTCAATATCCCTGGTGGTCCAGTGGACCGCTGACCGCCTGATCATGGGCATGTGTAAAAAAAGGAAAATTCTAATATCCCTGGTGGTCTAGTGGTACCCCCCCACTGCGATCGGGCAGTCAGCGGTCCACTGGACCACCAGGGATATTGGACAAGTGTTTTTTTATGAATAGGATGGGGTTCTCATGTTTACAGATGCCCGCAATTGGGCACATAGCGGTCCACTGGACCACCAGGGTTATAGGACGGGGTTCTCATTTTTACAGATGCCCACGATCAGGCACATAGCAGTCCACTGGACCACCAGGGATATAGGACGGAGTTTTCTTTTTGTAAAAATGCCCGCGATCGGGCTGCAGGGGGCGTCGGTCCCCTGACAGCTGCTGCCTGGCAGGGGCGCCAGGCGCAAGTCATCTGGGATCACAAGACAGATGCAAATGGGGCCATAATGACATGCAAATGGCCCCATGTGTGCTCTGCATACATTATGGCCCCATTTGCATGTCAACTTTTGAATATCACTGGTGCTGTGCATGGCGCAATGGAACTGCGTAAGAGCATCCAAGCTCCACTCTGGCCACTTGCACTGGTGCAGTGCCACTGCACCATGCACAGTGGGGGTGGCCAGGGTGCGATATTCAAAGCTGCTGAGCCATGGCACAGTTCCGTTGAATATCGCCCAGGCCACACCCCAAGTTGAGCTGAGCCCAAGCTTGCGCCACAGCCTGGTGCAGTTTAAATATCCGGGCCTATATGTATTTATGTGGATGATATTGGAACAAAAGAGATACATGGGATTCTACGTCCAGCTGACTGACTTGAATAGCACTTGTGTGTACTGTTTACTTTCACCTTTCTCTGTTGTCTCCACCCTTGAAGAGTGCCCGGTGGAGATTGGGCTAAAGGACATGAGTGGGCCCACCAGAACATGAAGAGTGCTAGAATTGGAGGAGGGGTGGGAGGAGGACGATGAGCAAAATACCTACTGCTGGAAGGCAGGGGGCTGCTAATTATTTACAGGAGTAGGGGGTATGGTCAGCCAGCCTCAGAAGATGAACCACAGGCTTTAGCCTTTCAATCCTATGTCCAGCTGATTGGTTTGAATAGTGCTCATGCATACAGTTTACTTTGGCCTTCCTCTGTCGTCCATAGCCTCGAAGTGTTGCCTGGCAGGGATTGGGCTAAAGAACATGAGATGGCCCAACAACATCTCAATGTCACTGAACTGAGAATCTCCTCCAGCTCACAGAAGTAGACCAATTGCATGAAGGAGAGGAGAGGAGAAAGTTTGAATGTCAACAGGGTTGAAGTACAAAGCCATAAAAGGTGGGATGGCACACTGAGGTACAAATTCCCCTGAATTTTGGTGAATGTGTGGTGTGGTGTTCCTCATGGTTTAATCAACTGTATAATGCAGCCTTGGTGCTACCCTAACTTTGACACCATCTCTCAGTACATTGGTACTTCAGTACATTTCTGTGCCATAAAAGACAGAACTAATGACAAGCAAGTTCCCCTGTTCTCTGCGGCACTATAAACATATGTTCTGCAGCAGACACTCTGAACTTTCATGGAGCTTTTAGATCAAGTTTTGCAGCAGGGTTTAAAGTTCTTCATCAGATAAATAAATAATATAGAGCCAACATTACAGTTTTGGGGGACCCATCAAGGATGACATGTGAGAAGGATTCATATCTCATACCACATAAATATAAGTTATGTAAGCAATTCTGGATCTCCATATTTATCTAATCTATTTTGAGCTTATTGTAATTCTAAGCAGCTTTAACAGCTACTGGCAGTCACTGTCTCCAACCTTTTGGCAGCAAACACACAGCTCAATGGTTTCTCCCCAAGAGACATAAAGTAATTCTAGTGGGGGTAAGAGGAAGGCTGTTGGTTAACTAGGATCTGCAACTTATCCAATAGGTAGGAAAATGGGCAGACTAGGTTGGCCAAGTGATCCTTACCTGCTGTGAAAGTCTATGTGTCTATGTAAAGGGGAGCCTAAAGTAGCCTAGACATGGAGCACCCAAAACTCCCCTACTATAAGAACACCTATGTCATGCCCAATACACAGTTGCAGTTGGGGTGGTGGTCTTTGGGAGAACAAAGAGGCTCCCTATACTGCCACCCCCAAAAAGTATCACACATTGAAACTTAAAACATCAGGCATCTGCAGTGTCAGAGTGATTTTTTTAAATGTTATTTTACCTCTTTCCTTGTTTTGTGGTCCCATTTTGAATGAATCTTTAGCTTGGTTGCCATCTTTCTTACCTTGGCTTCATCTTTTTTTTCATTTTATTTCATGTGCACCTCTCTACTCTTGCTGGAAAGTCCTAGTATCTTCAGTGCCCCCTGACCATGGGCTTTCTTTAAATGGGTTATCATAAAATTGCACCTGTATCTCAGCTGCCCTCTTGAAAGCTTGATGTGCTACCACTGGCCTATCACAGTGACGCAGCTAGCTTTGTTTTATTATTTTTCATTTTTTTTTCTTTTGTTTCTTTAGTCTTATTGTCTATGTTTCTATGATAGGCAAAGCTCACCTTTCCCCTAGAGGAAATAATGGCAGCAAAGCTCTCTCCTTCTCCCCAGACCAAAAGGCTGCAATGCTCTCTGCTCTCTTCTCTCCTTCCCCATCAACTTAACAAAAGAAAAGCTTTCTCCTCCCTATCCTCTTCTACCTAATGGTGGCAGTTCTCTCTCCTCACCCAATCCACATAACAACAGCAATGCTCTCTCCTCTCCTATCTTCCCCAGACCTAAGGGCAGCAATGTTCTCTCTCCTCCCCTGCCCCTTAATGGTAGTATGCTCTCTGCAATCTATCCCCCACCCTGGACCTGATGACAGCAAGATTCGCTCTGCTTTCATTTACTGTACATATGTATATCTTCGATTAGAAGA
Organism: Neoceratodus forsteri; assembly: GCA_016271365.2. NCBI lineage: Eukaryota > Metazoa > Chordata > Ceratodontiformes > Ceratodontidae > Neoceratodus > Neoceratodus forsteri. The sequence continues at coordinate 940,744,033 of CM028131.1, forward strand.
TGCAACTTTTATTTCACCTTTTCATTTTACACTGTGGCTTCTGATCGAGGGTGGTTACTGTTCGAGGGTGGCATCTATTGAAAGTCACCCCCAAACAAGCTTTTTTCCTGGCTCCTGGCTTTGGTCCTATATACAGCAGCTATATGCACCAGCAGCTTGGAGCTCTTTCTGGATAAAAGTCTGAAGTTAAAATAAAAGAGAAACAGATATGGCACCTGTACATGGATTACGATACCATACTGAAGCTGTACCACGTTCACATCCTCCCTCCACCTGAGGAAGTACTTCACCTCTTGTCTCAGCATGCTTGCAGTCGACATTGTCCTCCAAAAAATCTGGCTACTCACTCTGTTTGCTCACTGGTTAGAGGAACAAGGGCATCACACAGATACCTGGTATTAATGTTTTTTTTTTTTAAAGGGGACGGGAAGGTAGTCCAAGGGAGATTGAGATGACCGTACTTGGATGCTGAACATGCCAACCCCACAAAGCAGGAAGTTAATGGTTAGTATGTCAGCATTCTGCTTGCAGAATTTTGCCATTCTGCTTGCGATATTTCAAAGAAAATAAATACTGACTACAACAAATAATGTATTCATCTACTATTGAGGTATTCAGGGTAATCCAAGGAGAGATTGAGTTTACTAGCAAGAAGCTGGCGGTTGGTATGTTGGCATTCTGCTTGTGGCATTTTGACATTCTGCTTCGGACATTTCAGCTGTGCCAGAAAAGAAAGTAAATAACTGACTCTACCAACAATAATTAAACACTATTAGTATCTGTACCTATACAGCAGAGGAGAGGGGTTTAGTGGAGCAAATGGCAGCTCAGTTTTAAGCTGTCACTTGATTACTAGCCATGGCCTGTAAATGAGGGGGGCTTTTATTAAAACTTTTCATTTTCAGTGCAGCTTTTATTCAAGGGTGGCTTGTAATCGAGGACGGCTTCAAATTGAAGATATACACTAATCCTGGCTGTGCACCCACCCACCAACAGCTGTGCTTGATACCAGTTACTAAAATCCAGAATAACTGACCCACCACAAGAAAGAAAAGGATAGTATTTGCAATGCTCTCTAACCCATTTCTTCACAGAACATTGGCACACTGGGGCTGGTGGTGAGACTGGACCATCAGTTACTCAGAGCAAAAAATTGATTCATTCACTTATGTCCCTTCCTCAAATAATTATTTGATTACTTTGACAAATGTACAAAAAGGTCAAGCTGTTTATGCCATTTAAAAAAAATGTTGATGCTGCATTGATTCTCTTTACGTAAATCTACTTGTCGCACTGTAACATTTTTAGTTGAGAAGTAATGAGCTTTAAGCATGTCTTGCCCACACATCCCTCATCCATTTTGTAATACAATATTGTCCTGTAGCAACATATAAACAATAAAACATTTAATGCTGTATCAACTGCAGTGTCATCATGATTTTTCTCTATTTCACTGTTTGTTTCTCTCTTCCCTTAGTTTCCACAGTTTGCGTTAATAATCTTTAGATTTGACTTTTCACATTTCTTACCATAGCTTGATCTTTGCAATTTCGTCTCTCCAGCATTCATTCATTTTTTTCCCTGTCCCAACAGTTTTGTTTACTTAGCTGTCCATTTGCTTTATTTTTCAATAATTCACATTTTCCCCCCGGCACCGGAGCTGACCTGCCTGGTTGGCTACCTCCTGGCTTCATCCACCGTCACCTCTTGTGGTAAACCCAATAAGGTTTTCAAATTTTTCTCTTCCCCAAGCATTTTGCCCTCTCTTGGTTTTAAAACAGATACAACCCATGCTACCCTTCTCAGACCTACCACCTTTCTAAATTGTTTTGGGAGTGCCATTGAGTGGCCTTGTAGTTTTAAATATATGTCATTATCCAGTCCGACATTGTACAATGATCCTCTGCAACTTCTTCCCTCAAATGTAGCATAAGGTTTTCTCTTAGACATTACTCTGCCCCTCATAAAACTAGAAAACCCAATGCCGCCTATCTTAGCCATAAGAATTACTCACCCAGAGCTAAGCTGGCAGTGTATTTTAAAGGGAAACTGCAAATCTGCTTTCAGATTTTTATAGATAAATAGTACTGTCTACCACCAAAATATTGTATATTTAATAGAAATATGTGATTTTGATAACCTGTGATCTTTTGTTATAAATACAGCAGCATATGACATTTTCTTCATAACCAGATTTTGCTTGGGAAGAAGAAAGAGAAGCTAATTATTGTTTAAAAAAATGTAAAGTCACACAGATGGACCACAATAATGGAATTCATTCAGAATGTCAATTCCATTTCTGAAATGCTTTTTGGAATTTTCAGAAAAATTCTGCAGAATTCTGACTGTGTTTTAATGTACACTGCTGATTAATATTTTGGGATTTATGTAAACTGCAGTCTAGCTTTCTGTGTTATGCGGAAAACTAATCCTTGATTTACATAAACCCTGGGACACTAATCAGCAGTTTACATAAACAAAACCATGGAATACTAATCTGCAATTTATGTAAACCATGGAATACTGTTTCACATTCCACTGGTGGAATTCCATCATTCTGCGTATGACAGAATTCTGGTAAATTAGATGACATTTCCTGAAATTCCGTGGAATTCCCTTACACTGAAATATAAAAATTATGCACAGCACTAATCAAGAGACCAGCTACTGTACTGACTGACATGTATTCCTATGCACACTAGTACAACCTTCTGTAGTTTCTGTAATTTGACCTCTTTTTAACCAATGGGAATGCCAAAAAGTAAATCAAGGGTCTTCTTTAAGGATATCTCCCTCCACTGAGCTACACTTGTAGAACATAGGCACCATTAGTGTCAGGACCACTCAGATACTAATGCCTAGCAGTGGCTGCACATGATAATGTGTATTGTTGGTGCCTATTTAAGGTGAGTGCTCCATACCTCCTCAGTTCTTTCCTTTGTTTGCCATGAACTCCATGTCAGACCAAAGGAACACCCTCCTTGGATCCTGCACTTTGTTCCTATTTTGGCATTTCTTTCAGTTTGCCTTCATCCTGCAGCACTTTTTTCTGGGATTTGTACATTCTGTCCCCTGCTTTGTGATGTTCCAATATTTCAAGCCCTACCTCTCTGCTACAACTCCTATTGCAGTTTCATTGCTTGCTTTTCTGCTAACATCTGCTGCCTGCTGTTGTTGGTCTCCCATCCATGGCTGGTCCCCCACCTGTGGTTGCAGTTGGTCTTTCATGCATGGTTCTGTGTTGGATTACTGCATGTGATTGCTGTTTATCTTTCATCCTTGTTCTTCCTTGTCTCCATCTGGTGTCAGCCTTTCTGATGCCTGCCCAGCATTCCTCCATTATTGGTCCTGGTCCCTTCCTGTGGAGTCCACTGCTTTAATGATAAGGGTAAGTTCTGACCATCCTTGAACCATGGTTCCTTTCAGCTTCATCACCTGGCTTTGAGTTATCAATGTTCTCACTGTTTGAGTAAGCATCACTGTTTATAATGTCTCTGTTTCTGCTGTTCAGCACTTGGCATTGCCTTATCAACATTCCTGCTCTGTGTGCAGTCCTTTGTTTTGTGCAGTGGCTTCTTCACATCTCTGGCACTGGGTTTTCCAGTGCCAATGCTTCATTTATCACTTGACTTTGCTTTGTCATCCTTTGTTCAGTGTGGCAGATTCTCTTTTCCTCAGTAGTGCCTGCTTTTGTTTATGGACTCTTCAGAAAGCATTGTGCAAAATTGGTTGGGTCGTGGAGGTCTATGCAGTCTCTGTATTGTGTTTTCATACCTGTGGTACTGGTTGTAAGTACTCTTTAAACCATTATTCAATAAATTGTAAGTTTAACCTGTTTACTTTATGCAGGGTTTGCCGCTGCTGCTTATTTCTTTTTAACCTAGCATGATTACCCTGAGTAGATCCATGGTTTTTGCTGCTTTCATCCTGTTCATCACTGCTGCTTTGGGTATCATTATGTGAAATGCTCATTGCCTGCCGGGGGCCAACACTCCTGTTTTTGCACTGCCTTCGACCCTTCCAACACTCCCCTCACCCTGAGGGACAGCCAACATTTAGAGCATGTAGAACTCTGAGGTGTTAATGGCACCAATTCTAAATCAAGAGGGGTTTGGTTCAAACCTCCTTCCAGCCTTGCCAAGTCTGTGCTGCTGCAGGGTTTTGATAGAGTTGATGGGTGTAGGGACTGTGGCAGACATATACTCTGTCATAGTAGCGCTGCTAGGTAAATGGTCATTACCAGCTTGTTTAAGCTTTTCTGTGTTCCTTGCTACTTATGCTGTGCACTTAGTGCACTGTTTAAATGTGTTTTGACTCCTTATATCACCCATGCTAACAGGACCCTTGCACATCCAAGCCAGTTTCCATTATATGTTTGCACATGACATGCCTGACTATACCCCTTCTTTTGCTGTGTAAACTGATACCTTTGCAGAACAGTGTCAACAGTTTGATCTGTGCAATTTACATGCCTTCCATTATTGCCCTTTGGTTGCAAAGCAAGTCACAGTGGTGTCTGCAATGTGGAGAACATTCCATTGTGCTGCCCTTTGCATCTGTACCCTAATAAGTGCATTAATGAATTTTTTTATTTTTTGCAGTTAGTTTACATACTTTTAGGAAAAAAATATCTCAAGACAGCTGCATAATGATGGACAGCCTGCCAAACCTGAGCTTACTTCATGAGTAGCCCTGCTGCCCTGCATTAAACCTTGGATTGTAGTGTATTGATTGGTCAAAAGTTTGTTACATGAAGAGAAATAGTGCTGTTCGGCTCAGCTTCAAGAGTAAAAAAGTTCCTCTCCCCTTTGATAGTGATGTGTGAGAATGGATCATGTCTCACCACTGTTTCCTCCTTCAATTACCTTGGGGGTGGGCAGGTAACCCTCGACACATCATTGAATGTCTCAATGGATATAGTGGCTATTTGTAAGACAGTGATTACCAGATTGGGGGTCCTCCTACAAGATCCATCACAACCTCAGTCCTAAAGCCCAAATAGCCTTTGCTTGTGGCATTATACTCCCCAAATGTACATGTGGGATGTCCATTTACTTCTCAGCCTCAAACACTGTCCTACAGAAATGGGATGTGGCCTGTAATAATATCTGTACATTAGCCCTGGCTATGAATAGATATATTTACCAATGTATTCTCTATTCCAAACTTGGTTGACTCCCAGCATCTGCCCTGTGCAACCTCACTATGGTAAGTGTTGTTCATAATGTCATGACTAAACAGGACCCACTGTCCCTAGCTTCTCTTCTTATACCTGACAGTGTATCCTATCCCCTAATGTCTAATGCCCTCGGTTCCTTGATCATCCTCCAAACCAGAACTAAGTTAAGGGGATTGTTCTTCTCCTACTCTGCCCTTGTGTTCTGGAAATCCATCCCAGCTACAGTCTGTATGTGTCAATCCAGTCACACCTTTAAGAATGGATACCACTCCCTCTTACTCATGATCTCAACGTGCATGTGTGAGTAGGTTGCACAGGACCAGTAGTAAATTCTCTGAGTTATTGCATTTTTGTGTATTGCTAATTACCAACTCTGTATGTATGAAATCCATCCCTACATTTGTAACTTGTCTTTTATTGTTGCACCTTGCCCTGCACCTTGCATCATGCTTAACACATACTGTGTCTCTTATTCTTTTTGGTTTAGTTCTCTGTATTACGTCTAGACAATTTGATAGACCTTCTATGCATTTTATATACTGTTGTGTCAATCTCCACTATTGCAATCTTGCAGGTCACTTCAAAGGGCCTTGCACAAAGTACATTGGGACTTATAGTACTATCGCAAAAAGTAAGGAAATTAATTGCAGAAATTATGCTAATGATCTAGTACGGTTGAAAAACACAAAGCAGACATATTAAGGAAATAAAAAAAATAGTGGTTCAAAATCTCATGTGTATTGGTGAATTGATAATGTGATGATCCTCGGGTTTACAACTTGAATGTCCATCCCCTTCACCAGCTTCCTGATCCAAGGCCAAGGTACAGATTCAGGCCACTGACTGATCTTCTGTTTCATACAGATTTCCCAGGCACCTGCAAGAAGAAGAAATTTATGAATGATCTGCTGCTTTGAACAGGGCTGGAAGGGGCCTGCGTGAAGAAAGTTATGGATGATCTAATACTTTGTGCAGAGACCTCAGGGCCTTGTGCAATACAAGTTATGAATTATCTTCTTTGCACATGGCCTGTTATTCAAAGAAAGTTATGAATTATTCTGCAGGCCATATGTGGAGCAGCAGAGTAGTGAGGCATAGCTCTGTATTGTAACTTGAAACAGTGGACCAATGAGGCCCAGCTCTGGACCTGCAGCTTGACAATGGGTAATGAGGCAAGGCACTGGGGAGTGGGCATTTGGGTTGAAAACCTTTCAGAAAACCATACCAACAATTCATCAAGGCTCATGATACTTTGAACTTAATATTTTATTTTCCTACTTTATTGGGTTTTTGCTTCTTACTCCCTTCCCCAGCTGATTGCCTCCACATCTCACCACATCAGTTGGACCTTCTTCACCTGTTGCACCTTGGTGCAGCTGATCGTACTGCAGTAGGAAGGATTAACTTCCCCTCCTTAACAGATATGCCCTCACAAGTGGGTCGGAATGCTACAGGCTGCAGCACAAGGGCAGGAGCATAAGAGCATCATACTGTGAGTGTCAGCTGTGGAGTCAGCCATTGACCAGCCACTCTGCCCAAACAGTGTGTGGCCAGCCCCTGCCTCAGAAAGTGTCTTTGCTCACCTTGACACCTGAATTCACTGTACTGTTTATGCTTAACAATCAAATTATTATTGTGCCTTGTGTTCTGTGATTGCTTGATTGCAAGTGTTTTGTACTCTAATCCTGTTCATACACCCTGTTGCTAAATACCTTGTGTTGGGTACTCCTCAGATCTCCGGGCTTCCTCCCTACCTAGGTGAAGCCAACCTCTTCCTGTTGCAACTCAGCTTCTCCTCTATCTTGGTGAGGCCTACATCCTCTTATAATCTCAGCTTCCTCCCTATGTACAGTAGGTGAAGCCTGCATCCCCCTTTGGTAAATTGGCTTTTTCCCTATCTGGTGAGACATACATCCCCCTATTGCAATCTCTGCATTCCCCTGTGTGGGTGAGGCCTACATCCCATGTTGTAATCTTGACTTACCCCCATCTGGTGAGTCATATTGCCCCTTATTGTAACCATGGCCTCCTCCCTATCTGGGGAGGGCCTACATCCCCCTTTTTGCTAAGGGCTCCTACTTCTCCATCTGTTAGTTCCCTCCCTTCTGTATAGGTATTACATTTCTTCCACTGTATCCTCTGTGATGCTGCTCCTAACTCTAAACTTAACCCTCCTCACCCTCCATTTTACCCACCCCTCCATCCCTTTGCCACAGCCCATTGCCTACCCCTCCTACCCCCTCTTCTCCTCCCCACTCTCCCTTCATCATCTCTACCTACACTATACCACATTCCCTGGCATCCTGAGTGCAGTCTCCTCCTATCTTCCTGACTCCACCTTGAAGCTTTCTGGTGTCTCTTGGCCCCTGTCTCCCCCATCTTCTTCCCTTCCCTCCTCCTCTCCCTGCAAACAGTTCATAGGCCCTCTCAAGCTTCTTGTCTCCCTGCTGCTCATGGTGATGGATGACACTGAACTCAATCCTGGTCCTGTCCCAGTGTCTCCCTTGTAGTTCCCTAAAGGAGTGAGAGTAGTTTATCTTAACATCTGCATTCTCTTCAAACTGGATTAGTTGCAGCCACTCATGATCAACCTACAGCCAGACATATTAGTTATCTCAAAGTCTTTTCTCTAGAGTAACATCCCTAATACCTCAGTTGATCCCCAGCAACACCATAGTAAGACAGGATCAATCTAAAGCTGGTGGTGCAGTTGCTACTGTCTATACCTCTCCATCAGGAGTTAATTTGAGCCCATGCTGTCTGCCTCCTCCACTTCTGCTTATGAATTGCTCCTCATTATATTCTCCCTCTCCTTCTCTATCCCTATATTTACTTTAGGGGTCTACTGCTGCCCTGATTTTTCCCCATGCATTGGTCACTAATCAGCTCTCTTACAGCTCCTCTCCCTCCCTCTTCTTTCACTCCTCTGGTGAGTTGCTCATCCTCAGTGATTTCAGCATCAATTGGCTCTCCTTTTTCTCACATAAATTATGCCAAAATATAAAATCCTTTAAATACTCCCAACTGAATACTTACCCCACCCTTCTCAAAAAGAAATCCTTAAATCAATCTCTACTTGGAATGGGTCTTCTTCTCCCACTCCCAATGTATTTTGGATGCTGGCACCTATTTAGATGCCCTCAGCAGCTACCATATTGTCTACTGTATATCCTAAAACTTCATCATCCTAAAGCTCCCCCCAAACTCATACACATTCGATCCTTCAGGTTACAAGACTTGCTCTCCCTTAATGCTGACCAGTCTGCAACTGACTGGTCTCCAATCTTGGCAGTCAACAACATCAAGTCTGCCTCCATGTCATCCATTCAACATTTATGGCTGGGAATTCCATGCTCCCTTAGGAAAACTAGTATTAGGGTTTCTCACTCACCCTGCATCTCTGCTATATTGTTAGCCTGCCATTGCCTGAAAGACCTAGCCCCTCCTTACCTGACTATATACTGAACACTTAGTAACATCTGTATCATAGCTACTAGACTTGCAAAAGCCAAACATTTCACATCCACTCTCCAGAAAAACCTTAACCATCTCTCCAAGTTCTGGAATGTTATCCATTCCCATTTCTCCCCTCTCACAATATCGTCCAGTCCTCAAGGTGTGTTGCCCCCTCAATTTCTGATCCTGCAGCTGTCACCTCATCCTTCAGTTCCTTTTTCACCTTCTGTGCTCACTTTCTCCCCTCATCCTCCTCATTTCTTTCCACTCTCCCTTCCACTCCCCTTCCCTTCCTCTCCCCTTCCTCCCTCTTCTCCACTTCACCCACACTGTCTCTTTCTCCCCCTTTACTTCAGCCTCATTCATGGCCCTCTTAGCTCTAAACCACCATAAGGATGTGAGCCTTGACAGTACTTAACCTCTTCTTCTCCTTAGCTACTGTTCCTATTGCTTAGAAACTGGCAACAGTCACCCACCTTCCCAAAAGAGGTGATCCCACCTCTTTTGATAACTACTGCACCATCCAATCTTCTTCTGCCACACCCTGGCTAAGATCCAGGAACACCTTGTCCTCTCTCAGCTCTCACCCATTCTAGAATCTTCTTCATTCTTCATTCTTTTCCATTCTGGCTTCTAGAAGTCCCACTCCACCTCCACCTCCCTCATCCAGCTCACTGTCTCCAACCTGTCTGGAATGGATCAGGGCTATTTCACTTTTGCTATCTTTGTGGACCTGTGCAAAGCCTTTAACATTGTTGCCCCCTTTCTCCTGGACAAGCTTAAGGCAGCAGATCTCTGCATCCACACTGAGGAAAGCTCTCAAACTGTCTGCATTGGTGGCACTCTATCCTACCAACTTTTCAATGCTCAGGCATGCCCTAAGGGTACATAAATGAAGAAAAAGAACTGCACACTCACTGATAGAGGTCTAACATGCCATTTTATTGCAAATCAACCTCACAAAAATAGATATTATTTTACCAAATAATGTAATTGTTTATATATATATATATAGATACACACATCTCAGGGACTTATCTTCAGTTTTTCTGTTATTTATTAATTTTTTTTAAATATCCCGTTATATAAACCAAAATGTATACATTTTAAATTATTTTTCTGAATGTGCATAGTCTATTATGTATGCTAATTTCTGTAGATATTGAATTAACATTCATAATATTCCTTCTATTAAAAACACATGCAAATAAATTCAGATGAATAGACAAATCTCCATTGCATAAATCACTCCTAATAAAACCATCACCAAAGTGCTGTAAACATTTTTTGCTTGCCCAATTTTTCTTTTATCTGTTTACCTTTTTTTTTTGTCTGTGCTTTGCTTATGGTGATATTATGCAGTCAATTAATTTGTTGTTTAATATACATCTCTATTGCACTGCAAAAAGAAGTTGAATTTTAAAAGTACTGTATATACATTGGTTTATGTAACAGGAATATGTCAACAAAAAATTACAGAGAAAAAAACCTCCCTGAAGTATATATAAAACTCTTATATTATGTTACGTTATATACATAAAACATATATTATTTAGTAAAAGAATACCTTTTTTTAAAGGAAATTGTAAGTCTTTATAGATGAAAAATACAGTACTTCTGACCATTTGATGTACTGTAGGAAAGAACCATTTGTTGGATATTAATGTAAGAGCACTGTCTGCAGTGCAGTTCTAGAAGTGAGCATTGACTTTCATCCCTTTATATTTTGGTCCAATATATTGTTTCAACCGATTACAGAGATGAAATTGGAAAATTATGAAATTTACATATTTTATAGATGACAACTAGCAAATCCTGAAGATGGAGTGACTACAGCTCCAAAACATTTTATTTTATTTATCTATTTAGTTTTTGTTGACTGGGTAAGTGCACTAGACAAATTTGTGCCTATTTTTGGGCATGGCCTGGGGGGAAGGGGATACAGAAGAATGCCAACTGATCTTGAACCAGATTAAGCTGTAGGTGGTATTTCTAGTAACTGGGGAAAAATTTGTCCAGGGCATCTGGGAAATTCCCCTACTCTTTTCAAGAAGTGTCATGGGATCTTTAACATCCACCTGATCTACCACCAGAACAGGCAGATGGGACCTTGGTTTAATGTCTCATCTGAAAGACGGCACCTCAGAAGTGCAGCATCCCCATTCATGCTGCACTGCATTGTCAGTATTAGGATATTAACCCAAGTGCCTGATGTGGGGATAGAACCCACAGCCTTCTGATCTCCCAGCCTCAGAGGTGAATGTGCTACCTGCTGATATACATACTAATGCAACTGGTGTTGTATAGAATTTAAAATAGACAGTTTATAATAGTGAGCGAGTTGATCAGTTAATCGGCTTAGGATGTTTGGCTGGACCATCACATCAAGTTCTCAATCAATGGGAATGCCATCCACCAGAAGCTCAACCCTAAATTTGGTGCACTTTTCAAGAATAAAAAGAAGTATCCCACTTGGTGCCTACAGAGATCATCTTAAAGATAGTCCTCTCAATCTTCAAATTGGTGACTTTATATATAGCAAACTCCCAGGTCCACTGTTACAAGACTGGACCCCCTCTTTCTGCTGTGTTGCCCTGGACTGTCCCTCCCCAACACCCATAACTGTTCTCAGTTATCCTACCTTTCCTGTCCCTCCCTAGATGCCTCACACATTGTCCTTCTTTTATCTCCAAATTTTGGCTTGACTCCCTTCCCTCAAACCTTGCCTTGCTCCTCTCATTCCCTCCTTTCATCTTTTACTCCCTTTACAACACTGACTCTTATTTACCTTTCTATTTCTAAGATAAAATCCACTGCAGGTCAAGCTGACTTCTCCTTCCCTAAACTCTGGTCCTCTTTTCCCCTATCCATTCACTCTGCCTCTTCCATCTGCTCCTTCAGTCACCTCATCTGTGACTTCACAACACACTCCAACAACTGCTGCTGTGTCATGAAGTGTTGTCCTCCAGCTTCCAGCCAATGCTTTCCCTATGCTTCACATTTGCATTAGTGCAGTTACCCAATACCCACCCTCCCAGTATTTATAGCTATTGATCTTGCTCTGCCATTTATATTGCCTTTTTTTGCATCTGCAAATCTTATTAACTTAATGCACCTTATTGTGATGCGTTTCTCTGTATCTTCAGTAGTGTTTGCCTTTGCACAAAAGGGATTGACAATGATGGTGACCCAGATTGTCAGGGGTATCCTGGCCTGGAAAATGGGTAAGGTACAGCAAAGGGAGTGAGAGAGAGAGAGAGAGAGAGAGAGAGAGAGAAGGAGGAGAAGGATAGAGCAAGAAAGGGGTGGGGTTGGGGAGTCCATCAAAAGAGAGGGTGTCAGGGGATTGGCAGAGGGGAAACCTGGAAATGGTCACTGGGGGAAAAGTGGGGTGGCAGCAGAACTCTGCCACATGTTTTTGACATTCTTGACAGTTGGCATCCTCAAGACACAATGAATTATTTTCTTTGTCTCCCACACCCCACTTTCTTTCACCAAATATATAAAAAAACCTTTAGCCTTACAGAAAACTTTCACTTCCTTCAAACCCCAGTACACAAAAAAGCAACCAACTCTCTCTTTTTTACTCTTACTACTCTCCCCAGCAGCACAATGGCACTGCGTCCTGATGCAAAAGTTCAGTTTTATGAAACACAACACTCAGTCATCAGGAAACAAAAAGAAATAAATAAAGACATACCTATTTTTAAAAAATGAAAATTACACTGATAAAAGAACTTGGCTCATTGCATAAATGGAACATACAATGCCCCCTCAAAAATATCTCAGATATTTTCCCTCGAGTAGTTTGACCTATGGCATCATTCGTGGTCTCACCACTTGTGATGTCAAAGGTCAAACTGCACTTTGGGAAAATATCAGAGATATTTTCAATTGGGGCATTGCATATCCCTGATATATATATATATATATATATATATATATATATATATATATATATATATATATATATATATATATTTGTGGCATGGTCACACCACTACATTTAGGCTTATGAAAGCACTTCTATGTTAAAGTCAAAATTTTGCTCATTAATAACTTTGGACCTGTTCAACGGATTTGCCTGAAATTTGGTATGCATGGTGAAGCATGGTAGCTCTCTTGATTTGCTAAATTTTGTTTTGGTTGGACTTACACTCTTCACACACAAAAACACTGAAAAATGCAAAATTATCCAGTTTTGGAGGCAGTTTTGGGGATTTTGTCCGTGGCCTTGAGCCGATGTCGTATGGTGTGCCACTCTGTGAGACTGCTCATCTAAAAGAGCTTGGCTGTCTGAACATGCTGCTTTTTGTTTGGTGAAGAAATATTAAGGTATTCAAAAGTTATGCCACTTTTAAGATCCCAGTATAAGTCAATAGGAAAATTTATATGCTTGTTTTGCGAACAAAGAATGGAGTTTGGGCAATCTCATCTCACCTGGCGATCAAAGAATTTACAACCTCGCGGTCAAATAATCTTTGTCCCCGAGAATTCTTTGATCATGAGGTCCACCATCTTGTTTTTGAATTCTGATTAAAAAAAATCAAATATCTCTGCTCAGGGGTCACTCCTGAAGTAAAACTTGGATGGGTTTTACTAAGGGACCTCGTTCTATCAGGCCATGCTTTTGGTTCAGTGTAAAATGTTTAAAAAATTATCATTTGTTTAATTTTGAGTACTCCTTGACATATTTTTGTCAGTTTGTACTGTTAGGGTAAGTAACATTCTGTATATGCAAGAGTGAGTGGGAACGGATGTGAAGTGAAATTAGTACGTCTCCATTTCTGCATTCCATGAGTTTGCAGGCTGAAGTTGAAATGAGGTAAAATCAGTTTTGTAGACTTCTTCATTTGTACAGTTTGTGACACACACACACACACAGTAGTAATATTCTTAATTGTAAATGTTTATAGACTACAACCATAGTTGCTAGAAAATGAACATCTTAGATTGTTCCTGCCTTTTTTTTTCCATATATCGGGATGTTGAGTGTTGTTTTGTGGTACAGTGTATTGCAGGATGGCTTACAGGAATGGGAAAAAAATGTGACTGAAGTTTTTTTTTTACTCATTATATTTTTCATCCTGTGTTCACATTTACACTCAACTTAACAAAATAAAAAAAAAAAAGAAGCCTACCATTCACGTATGTCTGCAGTTCGACTGCCTCATATCACAGCAACATATAGTCTGAGTGGCAGTACCTGTCACATGGAGGAAGTATGCTGTTCAGTACCGCAAAACTGATCAACATTTTGACATTATGCAGAAGTATTTAGACTGTAGCCCTGTCTGTTTCTAATAATTTTCCTAACAGCAGCTAGAGTTATTAGGGTTTTGAGAGCATCAGGGGAGGAGGGACAGGAAGTGGGGAGCCACCAGTGTTCTTTTACAGAAATTTTGTAAACAAAAATGTTTAAACAAATGAAAACAAAATGATAGGGAGGGTGAATGACCAATACCACTAAACGCCATATTTTTCTACTAGTGCAGTAAAGCGATCCCAGCGTGTCACACAGTGATAGGACATAAATCTAAACACTCTGCCTTCCTAATCCATCATGATTTAGTTTATAAAATGATGCCTTGGTTTATGTCCACAAGAGAGATTAATTGGCTTAGTCTGATTCATGGGATCGCACTGGAGATCGGACGCCAGCTTACGGGAGTTGCAGCAGGCTGTATGTGACAGCAGAAATAGCTACATGGCAATTAAGAAATTTAGACAACACACACATTTCTCAGTAGTCAGTAATACAGTGTGTACAAAGCAGGTCAACAGCTTTGGAGAGTGAATCACCTTTACTGTGCTGCTAGGCTACAGAAGACTTGCTATTGAAGAATGTGTTGTTTAAAATGTCTTAATTAGCTATTTCTGTAGCTTATTGTAAATTACAGTCTTTATTTAATCCAGTATGCCTCTTCCTCTCACTGAGTTGCCTCCTATCACTTGTCACGCACAGTCTGCTGCAGCTCCCCTAAGCTGGTGTTCGATCACCAGTGTGATCCCCTGAATCAAACTAACCTGCATCCCAGATTATATCTAAACCAAGAAAGAGAGAAAGTCAGTTGGGGGCTTTTTAAAAGGCAAAAAAAAAAGCTACCTAATTATGTCCATCTCTGATCACCACAATAACGATCCTCTAAGCAAACTAGTCAGATGATCAAAGCCAACTAATCTCTCAGCAATCCTCTAAATCAAACTAACCCGCATCCCAGACAATATCTAAACCAATAGAGATAGAGAGAGAGAGAGAGAGACAGACAGAGAGAGAGAGAGAGAGAGAGAGAGAGTCACTTGAGGGCTTGTTAAAAGGCAAAAAAATAAATTAATTAAAAAAAGCTACCTAATCATGAACATTTCTGATTGCTATAATAACACTCCTGTATGCAAACTAGTCAGATAATCAAAGCTAATTGATCTCTCTTGTGGATTCACAAAGCAAAGTAGCCTGTCTTCACTCCATATAAAATGAAAACAGAGAGATAGGTGAGGGCTTGTTCAAAAAAAAAAATCACCTTAAATATTAGACTTTCTGACAGGTGACATCAAAGGGAAGAATAGTGAAAATGCTAAGTAAAATTTGTAGTGAACTAACTGGGGAGCTGGCAGGTGGGTATTGCAGTGGGGATTGATCCCTTTCTGATATCACGTTCTCTTCCACCTCCTCTAACAGACATATTCTGTAGCCTTCAGTGTGTTGGTGTGGGGGCGGGCACTAGTGATGGGAACGTGACAGAAGAAATCATGTTTGCAGTCTCTAAATGCAGGTGGTATTGCCTATATTTTTTAACATCCAGCTGCTGCAGAAAATCTGTTAGTCTCTTGCTCTGCATTTTTTTTTAATAAAAGATGGAGCTTGCATACTGACCGAAGATGAGCACTGCTGTATAGCTCAGGAACATCCACTGCTGCCCATCTCTGTTGTACAGGTTCTGCTAACCATTACAGTTCAGAATACAAAGTGGGTTCATTTGAGACTGTTCAGCAGCACTGTAAGAATCAGGAGTGCTTGGCATGAGTGCAGCAGCTGGCGTCAAAGCATGAACAGGCATGTCATGACAAAACTGGCACGCTCACTTTTCCTGAGTGAATACTGGAAAGGTTAGGGAAGTGGCTCCATTAATGGCCATTTTGTAAAAATCAATGATTTTTTTAATATAAAAATTAAAATAACAAGTAAGATTTCCTTTCAGCTAATATTCAAACCAACAGCATAAGTATTAATGACAGGACACATTTCATAAGATAAGTATCGTTTTTTTTATTTCCTGTCCTCTTTAAGTTTAAAGGGGAACAGGAATTTGATTTTACATTGTTTTGTGTATTTTCTACCGGGGTGTTCATAAATAAAATCATTTTTATGAAAAAAAGCATGTTGATTGTGTATTTTTATTTACTTTTCTGTCTATCTCGTTATCTGTACTGTTCTGGGTCTAGACATTCTAATAATTCACAAGACAGTCTGAACGGATGTTGTGTGTTTGGTGAGCATGTCCCTGTTGGTGCATTCCATGCAGATGCTTGCTGAACTTGAATAACGGCATAGACTGTGTCAGAATAACTCCTTCAGTCATATGGGTCAAAGCATTACATTTCTTAATTAAATGCACATAATTTCATGACCTTTGTAAATGGTTCTGAAAAATACCATACACTGAGCAGTCTGAAAAACTAAGTATAAAAAGGATATCAGTTGATCATTCAGGTAATTTCCTGATGGTTGTAGACTGAATGACTATGTGATTTTCCGGTGAAGGAAATGTAACATCTGTTTTCTTGTTTAAATCCCTTCTATAATGTACTAAGTACTAACAACCTTGTCTATTTCTTTCTTTCTTTCTTTCTTTCTTTCTTTCTTTCTTTCTTTCTTTCTTTCTTTCATCGCAGATGCACTGTGTTTGTGGGGGAGGATAGGCAACTTCTGAGGTGGGTATGAAGGATGCTCTAATTTTGGTGAAAATTAAAAAAATTAAAAAGATTGAAAAAGAAGTGATGTTTCATATGAGTGCAACTAGATGTGCCTGTCTGTACCACAAAGAACAGACTTATTTGCAAAACTCTTATACAGTACTCCTGTTGATGGGGTTCAAATCCATTTAGGGTACAAGATTTATTTATCTGTAAGTGTCTCATCTCTCATAAGAACATACGAATGTGCCAGCAGAAACAGACCACCAGGTCTATCTAAGTCTGCTCGAGTGTGCGGCCAACACCACTAGTTTGCATCTCTCTCTCACTACAGTTTCCTGCTGCATGGAATTGTCTCATCACAGTTGAATGTTATTTATTTAATTGTGTTTTTAGTCACTTGCTTGCTGCATAAAGTCCATTTAGTCATGAGTGACTGTTTCTAAGTGAAATCCTAGGAGAATGGGAGAGATTTTGAGACATGATCATTTTGTGGCAGACTGTGCAAGTGGAGTTTGTGGGACTCAGACCCTCATCATGGTTGTCATAACACAGTCACTGAGCTCCTGATGTTTTCATTGTGACCAGTGGTACCTCTCCATGCTCCTAATGTCTATTGTCAGATGTAACTAAGAAAACAGTCCCTCCATGACTGTAATTTTTTTCCCAACAGGTAAAAAGAAAACAGTCCACCGCTGCTTGCACTGGCATCCTCACCAGCCCTTTCAACCCCCCCAATTAAGCACACACCACCCACACGCCCCCCATACCTGCACTTAGCTAAACTGGTACCAATGTTAATATCCACTATCTGATCAAAGACACATCTCACTATAGGAATCATCCAATACCGTATGAGAAATCAGGTAAAGGAGGTACAATGTATTTCAATGGGACACCACAGTTACCTTATTTCTCTACAGTAGTCACTGGTTCCTGTAGTGAGTGTCTTCAATCTAAGAGTGGATCTTCTCAGTGGTATCAATTCAGTGAGGAGAAGGTATGTGTGTGTGTGTGTGTGTGGTGGGGGTCTAGGGGTCCGGGTGGTGTGTACACTGTCGGAGGTCACGTGGGGTGGTGCAGGTTAGATCAGTATTGGATAGTTTTCTTTTTACATGATGGCAAAAATAATTCAGACATCAAGGGACCATTTCCTATCTGAAGCAGGATGAAGGAATACCACCCCCAGCACCCAAGCACTTGATCCATTACAATCAGTGAAACTGATGTTCTCACTTCAAATTTGACTGATGACATATTAAAGCTTTTATTTTAGTTATGCTATGAATATTCATTACATTAATTTTAAACTGATAAAATCTGTGTTTTATTGTTTTACCTGAGAAGAGTGAGCCAGTGCTATTTTACTGCTTTGAAGCGGGAACCTATTATCTTTTAAATAAGCAAAAAAAAAAACATGCATTTCATTGTATTTTGCTATGCCTGTGCCCTCTTTTGTTTTCTGTTTGTTGGAACTGTGGACTTATTATGGGCATCAATATCTGTTTATCACAAAGTAAGTTATTTACACTTCTGACACCACTTCAGAGAATGTCATTTTCTTTCATGAATGGCAGTAATGTCAATTATGGGTTTCTCATTCACAGTATTGCATAATCTGATGGGATATCAATTATGTTGAAAGTTGCATTACTTTTTTTTAACGGTTTGCTACAAAGAATCCCCATGACATACCGTCTACAGCTTCCCTTGATCAGACATGATCGCAAGGCCACTGATTTACGGTGATTAAAACAATTAAATTCCGTTTTCAAGACTTAAGATTCCGGAATTTCACCGGTGATTCTTACTCCAATTTCCGGATTTTACCGGGATTCTGTTATCATTTTTTTAGTATGTGCATAAATAATCAGAATTAAAGAAGGCTTAATATACAGAGCACTAAATAAAGCAAACTGAAAATAGTACAGGAAGGAAATAAAAGAAAAACACACTTTTTTATAGATTTACTGATCTGATAGAAAATGCCAGATTCCATGAAATCTTCATTTTTACCGGTTTTCAGGCAGCCCTAATTCTGGAATTTTACCGGATTTTCCGGTAAAAACCGAAAAACAGTGGCCTTGATGATCGGTTTGCTACAATTAATATCTGTGACACTATATAAAGTGTCCCATTATATTTTTAAAGCATTGCTAAAATTAATGTCTTGGATACCTGTACAGTGCCGAGAAATAAAACATTTTACGTGTATAAACGGGATCTGCTGTGAGCACACTGGAAACTGTGCTTCACTGCCGCACTGCTCTCACCTAATGGCTAACTGAGGCTGATGAGAGGCTATAGGACCTGTACAATATCTCCTGGTAAGAAAATCAGAAGTGGAGTCACCAGTGGGACAATCTATTGTAGCAGTCATTTATTGTTTAGTGCAGTCAAGTGTTACAGCTGGTGAAAGAAAACTTCCTCTGAGACGTAGAAAAAAAAATCTAATAAAAAAACTGAAATTATTGAAAAACTCATCAGCGGGTATCAGTAAGACAATCCAGTAAATGAAAAGAAAACCAGAGAGAATTTATTCTTATGTGTGAAATCATGCAGAGGGTAACATCACAGGAGCTAGATAATGAATCAATAAAGACCAGGATCTGTAAATAAAAAAAAAATAGAAAAGGCGAAGTTTAAGGCACAGTGAAAGGGAACGACAAGCACATTCTGAAGAATATCCCAAAAATCAGAACAGCTAATGGACACCTAAGGATTTGTGTTTGTGTAAGTGTATGTGTGTGTCTGTGGGGGGAAGAACTGCAGTAGGTTATGGTGCTGTATCACTTTAATTATGTGAAAAAAAAGACAACTGAAAGTTGTATTGATTATTCTGGTGTGTTATTTTGGTCAATGAGCAAACGGATGAAAAATAAAAAGGTTTTACTCTTTCTATCCTTTTTTCCTTTTATTTGTCCATGGAATGCTTGTTATGGTATACTGTGATTTTAATAAAGGAAACAAGTAGGATTTGTGACAGACATGGCACAAGTATTTCTGTAAGCTATAACAATAAAGCAAATAAAAGGTAAACAGAATACCACAGAAAAGAAGTAGTTCTCTTCTTGCTTGCTTTCAGTTTCTGACATCTTCAGGAGAATGTTTCCCACAGACCACGAGCCTAGCTGACCTCATGGAATGCATGAATGACAACATCAGCATTTAGCTTCCACTCTCACACTCCTAATATGAAAACCAGAAAATATAAACGGGCTGCTCCAGTAACAGCCATATCTACATTTTTTGTCGGTTGGCTAAATTAAAAACACAAAAAATCAGACTTACACCATAGGTGATGGTCAAACCTTTATACATTTCCATAAATAATCACAGCACATTTCTCATAGGAAATCATTGTTTTATTAATTTCCTGTCCTCTCAGAAATGGTTTGGTCTTTTTACTTGAAATTTGGAGGGTGTTTTCAGCATGTCCAGTAGATATGAATTATGGTGTTTACGTATGGGCAGAAAATGTTTTTTGCAGCGATATTGCGTGATGCAATTTATGTGTTGTAGACAGTGTTTTACATTGTCCTGGTGGCTTGAAAAGAATAGAGTACCTTGTCTTAGTGCCATGGATGTAGTTTTCAGTTGTTGTGCCTGTAAAATGTTAACAGTTGCAGAATTCTGCATCTCTGACGAATGAAAATGTTAACGTTTAACATGTCATATCTCGGATATGGTTTGGTGTTTTACATTGAAATTTGGAGAATGTTGATGGTACACACATGTTTACTAGTTGGTGGGAGCACATGACCTGAAGGTCCCAAGCTCCCATCAAGTTCTGTAGATTGGTGGGAGTGCAGGGCCTGAAAGGCCCATGCTCCCATCAACTAGCACACGTTCTTACTTTTGTATTCTTTCTCAAAAAATAAGGAAATTCTATGCAAAAAACTGCGTTAATGCATCATTTAGGGTTAAACCACAAAAAGTCAGGAAATGAAAAATCTTTAGGGTTGCCCCTCCCCCCTGGACTGGCCAATCATCCCAAGATTGACAGATGATGGGGTTTGTCATTGGGGTTGTTAGGCCTAAATGTCACCCCATTATTTTTTGCTGTCCCTTGCCAATATCATTACAAATGGAATGGGGTGACATTTAGGCATCACAACCCCAATGACACACCCCATCATCTGTCAATCTTGGGATGATTGGTAGGTCCGGGGGGAAGGGCAACCCTAAAGATTTTTAATTTCCTGACTTTTTGTGGTTTAACCCTAAATGATGCATTAACACAGTTGTTTGCATAGAATATCTATAAATATATATATATATATATATATATATATATATATATATATTATACACACACACACATATACATATAAATACAAAATCACACACACACCCATAATGCAAAGCATCATGGGCTGTATATGCAAATCACCACTAAATATTATGCTAGTTCAACTTTAAGCAGAAATGCATGGTGCCAAAAGGCCTCTCACACAGTCTGCAAAAGGGTGTCAACAATAGACACAGACTTGTGTTTCATCCTACTAGGACTCATCAATGTGCCTCATCTGTATGACACCCCAGTGGAATGAACCAGCTACCCTAAGTTGATCTAGATGAGTTGGGTTGTGGTAGCTCAATAAAAACAAAAAACAATAAAATATATATATATATATATATATATAGTATGTATATTAGTTGCAGAAAACCCTGATAATGCATAAGTTAGGGTTACAGTGACAAAAGCAAAGAAATGTGGCATTAGGGTTTCCAACCCTAATTCCGCACCCCACAATGCACATATCAAAAGGCATCTGGGGTGTGCCTTGGGGTCATCAGCCCTAATGCTCACCCCATTCCATCAGTAAAAAAGTTGAGATGGGTACAGTATAGGAGACTGAGATGAGTATTAGGGTTGGTGAACCCAAGGCACACCCCCTATGTCCATTGGTGTTTGCAGGGTGGGGGTGGGGTGTTAAGGTTGGAAAACCTAATGCCACTTTTCCCTACTTTTATCATTTTAACCCTAATGTATTCATTAGCAGAATTTTGTTAAACTAATTTCCTTACTTTTCAGATAATATAATTGTATCTTTATTTTCCTGTGGGAGTGCATGGCCCTGCACTCCCATCCCTACCTGGATGCATATAGTGTATGTAGGTAGTTATTAAAGACCAGGGACCTCGGGGCCATGGGCTTCCATTTATTGGGCAACAGTGACCAAATTCTCAGGATATACATTTTATTACCCCACCTCATGTACCTGTACAAAAAAACTTTCGAATCCCAGCCAAAATGTAATTCTGAGCAAGTGCAACACTATTCCACTCAGCAGGTACAAAAACACATTTTTAGCCCGGCTTTGAAAAAATGACAACTCTGACATGCATGAGGTGGGATAATAAGAAAGCTATGTTGAAAATGTGGGGTCAAAATATATAAAAGTTATGAGTGTGCATAGCAAAATTGTAACAAATGGTCATAACTGTGCCATTTGGCATTATTTCTGACCCCAAATATTCAACATAGCCATGTTATGACACCACCTTATGAACAATATGACTGTCATTACAGAAATCCCACTGGAAAGATGATTTTGACTACCAACAGTAAAATCACCTTTCTGGCAGGAGTTGCATAATGACAGTCATATTGTTCATGAGGCAGCATCTCCCAAAAGGCCATGTTGAAAATTTGGGGTCAAAATCTCAAGAAATGCCAAAGTTATTCATTAAAGTTGAACCCCCCATTGAAATACATTGAAAAGTATGTACCTTAGTTTCTTATATTGCAGTCACTGGTTCCAGCAGCAAGACGTCTCTTCAATCAGTAGAATGGATCTTGAACTTGGGACCTTTTTAGGTGAGTGAGGGTGTGTGGGGTGTCCAGATGTGTGTGTGAAGGTGTTTGCACAGTAGGAGGCCAGGTGTGGGGTGCGGGCATGAGCAGTGATGGACCTTTTTTTTACATAAAAAAAGACATTGATGGGCTGTTTTCTTATTTTCAGCAAACAAAAAACATGGAAGGGTGGGGGGATGCCACTAACCACCAATGAAAGGATCAGGTAGAAAGAATAATGAGGATGGCCATCAGAGGGTGGAAGTGCCACTAGAAACCATGGATAATATTAAATAAAATGGGGATCGTGGTCAGAGGGTGGGGGTGCCACTAGACACCAGAGATAGAAATAAGAAAACCAAAGCAGCATAAATAAAAATATTATATGAAACTGCTTATGTGCAGAGCTGCCCCCAACTTGGGAGCAGCACAGGATCTGATGTGCATTGGGGAGAAAGAATAATGGGGACAGCGATCGGAGGGTAGGGGTTGCCACTAGACACCAGGGATAATATATAATAAAATGGGGACATGATCAGAGGGTGGGAGGGATGCCACTGGACACCAGGGATAGAAATAAGACAAAAAAAGACAGCAGAAATAAAAATATTATATTAAAGTGCCTACATGTAGAGCTGCCGTCTAACTTAAATCATAAACAGCTGTCCAACTTGGGGGCAGCACAGGATTTTTGTTGTTTAGTTTAGCCACAAAACAATATATTGTCAGCAAACCAGCAAAAGGCACGTCTATGTGGAGGAGTCCTTTATACCCTGAGAAGTGCAGCCCATAACTTCAAAACTGTTTCTTGCAGATTAATTGACAAAGAGAAATAGGTAAAAAAAATGTTTTGCCAGAAACTGTGGGAAAGGATTCATGTTTCATGGCACAACTGAACCCCTGTTCTGCAATCTGAGGGGGAAAGATTTTCTTTTTTGCAAAACAATGTGCCACAATTTGCAGAAAAAGAATGCAGTTAGATGAAATTAACACATTTCTGAGCATTGTTAAAAAAGTGAACACAGAATCCGATTCCTCAGGCCCTGAATAGGTAAACACAACTGTTTGTATTTACCAAGTAGCAGTGTTTTTTGAAATATTTAGCTTTGTTTGCCTCGTTAATTGAAGACAAGATGGAGGAATCTTGGCACTACATTCTTCATTTGCGACAATAAATACCACCTTCCTGGCAACAAAACAGTTGATTCACATGGCACATCTAACTTTTCCCATAGGAAATATTGGGAAAATTGAAACTTTAACAACATTTTAACATATTAATATTTTGTTTCACCAAAACTTCAAAAAGCACAGCTGTGACTCAAGAATTGTATACCCTGTAAATTTCAGACCACAACTCCATGCAGTTTCTGAGAAACAGCATGACAAAGAATTTATACAAAAATGGTAATTTTCATATTTATTTGACACTCTGTATCTCTGCACCTGCACATCTGACCAAAACAAAACTTGTTACATTAAATGATCATTGGTCCCCAATGGCACATGCATAATTTCATGCAACTAGGTGGAATGGTTGCAAAGTTATTGAAGTGCAAACTTTTGAGTTTAACATAGAAATAAGCATGGAATCCTAACTATATGGGTGCTATTGTACCCCTATAATATGTATTCATTGCAAAAAACGTCCTTACTGCATCAGTTAGGATTGAAGCAACAACCCTCCATACACCAACAGGCATGCCTTGGGGTCATAAGCCCTAACTCTCACCCCATTCCATGAGTAAGGAAGCTGAGATGGTACAGTATAGGAGAATGGGATGAGAGATAGGCCTGATGACCCCAAGGTACACCGTGATGCCTATTGGTGTGTAGAGGGTGGGGAGTGGCAGGGGTGGGCGGTGTTAGAGTTTGAAACCTTAATGCCTTATTTCCCTTCTTGTTGCTTCAACCCTAACTGATGCATTAATGAAGTTTTTTGTAATGAACTTCCTTACTTTTTGAGAAAGTGTAGTATTACTTTATATGTTTGCGGGAGTACAGGACCCTCCAGGCCCTGTGCTCCCATCAATCTGTAGTGTCTTGTGGTTGTACAGGGCCCTCCATCATGTGGGAGTGCAACCATAAGTCTACAGAAATAGTAATCAACCTTCATCTTCCTGTAGGAGTGCAGGGCCCAGGGTCCGGTGCTCTGATAATGCTCCCTTCACTCCATAATGGTATCCATGTGTGGGAGTGAAGGTCCCTCCAGGTCTATCTATAAGTGTAGAGACATTGTCATGGACTGTCATCTCCTGTGGGAGCGCAGGGCCCTCCATGCCCTGCCCTTCCACTACTGCGTAATGGAGGGCCTGCAAGCCCAGTACTGCATAATGGTATCCATATGTGGGAGCTCAGGGCCCATCTACCTATAATTGTAGAGATGCAGCACAGGCCTAGAGACATTCCAAGTAATGCCTGTGCTGCAAATGGTGCAATATCTCAGTAACCATAGGAACACTGTTGTAATTATGGACAGGCAACCTGCATAGTTGCTTAAAGGTGTATTTAACTGTGCTTAACAAAAAATCCATATCTCAAACAATTTTTGAAGTATAGATGCTGAAAGGTATTGTGTCTGCACTATGTTATCCTATGGGAAATTTCCAAACTTCAAAATGTTGTAAGTATAGAAGTGATGGAAATGTTGTCACCAAACCAGCAAAAGTCACATCTCTGGTGCACGTCCTTTGTACCCTGAAAATTTCAGCCCAAAAGTCCTAACTGTTTCTTTGAAGTGAAGTGGCAGAGAAACAGTAAACTTTAAAAAATCCTTTTTTCACGAGCTGTCAAAATCCCTTTTCAACCCTCCCAAAAAGGGAATTCATCTCAT
Organism: Neoceratodus forsteri; assembly: GCA_016271365.2. Taxonomy (NCBI): domain Eukaryota; kingdom Metazoa; phylum Chordata; order Ceratodontiformes; family Ceratodontidae; genus Neoceratodus; species Neoceratodus forsteri. The sequence continues at coordinate 940,769,215 of CM028131.1, forward strand.
GAAAAGGGATTAAGGATAGGGCCATCTGGTCCCACAAGTCCAAATCCGTTTTTGTGCAGTGAAAAGGGATTTTGACACCTCGCAAAAAAGGGAATAACTCACAAAATGGGATTTTGAGAGGTCATGAAAAGGGATTTATTTTTAAAATCTCTTTTCATGAGTTGTCAAACCCTCTTTTCTCGAGCCGAATCCCTTTTTGCGAGGTGTCAAAATCCTTTTTCACAACACAAAAAGTGCTTTGGACTTGTGGGACCAGATGGCTCTATCCTTAATCCCTTTTCATGAGCTGTCAAAATCCCTTTTCGCAATGCGAGAAGGGATTTTGACACCTCGTAAAAAGGGATTCAGCTTGCAAAAAGAGATTTTGACATCTCACAAAAAGAGACTGGATTTGTCAGACCAGATGGCCCTGCAGGTAATCCCTTTTCATGGGACGAAATTCCCTTTTCGTGAGATGCCAAAATCCCTTTTCGCAAAAGGGATTTTAAAAATAAGCCTTCTGAGGCCACAGTAAAAAACCCATAGTCAAAGAACTGTACCAGACATCCCCATGAACAAAATCCATATTTGGTTATCTGCAGAAGACATCCGTGGATAATGTTATAATGTTTTATATGGGCAGGAAAAATTAAAACAAGATGGCAGCTTGCGAAAAAGGATTTTTTTTTTCTCACGAAAAGGGATTTATGAATCCCTTTTCACGATCTGTCAAAATCTCTTTTTTGACAGTCCTAAACCACTTTTCAGACCATGCAGCTATCCAAAAGAATGAACTGAGTATGATAAGAACCTGAAATTTCAAAATTGAATAACTTTGGAATGGATTAATATTTTTTCACCAGACTAATGTAGTCTTGTTCTTTGCCAAAAGCTCTTTCCACCATGAACATTTCAGATCAAAATTCCAAATAGCATGGCCGCAGTGTGATGATGAAAAAACAGCTAAAACAGGCAAACAAAGGTGACTTTTACAGATTTTACTATTCACAGCATAAAATCCACAAATCTGATCAAAACAAAACATGGTATGTCAAGAGATCTACCCAACGGGATATTGCATACCAAATTTCATGCAAATCCAATAAACAGTTGCAAATTTATTAAAGTGCAAAATTTGAGTTTTAACATTAAACTGTCTACTCAACCCTAACTATAGTGGTACTGTATATATATATATATATATATATATATATATATATATATATATATATATATATAGAGGCAAAAACTCCATTTAATGCATTAGTTAGGGTTGTTTCCACAGCGATAAAAGTGAGAAATTCGCTGTTAGGGTTGAAAACCCCCTTGGACCCCCGCCCACCCCCAACTGGCATTAGATTAGCATTGGGATCGTCAGCCCTAACTCTCACCCCATGACATGTGTAAATCAGCAGAAGTATAGGAGAATGGGGTGAGAGTTGGGACCCATCCCAATCGCACTCCAATGCCGTTGGGGTGGGTCCAAGGGGTTTTCAACCCTAACAGCTTAATTTCTCATTTTGTCGCTGTGAACAACCCTAACTAATGCATTAAATGGAGTTTTTGCCTCTAATTTCCTTCTTTTGAGAATGATAACGAGAAATAGTGAATGTAATGCAGCGGGCGAGCGCGCCCAAGGGTCCCACGCCCGCTGCATAATGCGCTACGGGAGCGCTATACTAACAGGACAGCAACGCAAACAGAAATGCTAACAGTGGCGCATATGGTAACACAAGCACGAATGAGAACAGAAAGGGTAAGCACATGGTGGCGTGAGCGGGAATGGTCTGCCACGTGATGTGTTGTCACATAGTAACATGGTGCTGCAAACAGAAATGTCAATGGGCATGGTGATGTAAAGTGAAACAGTAAGATAAACAGTACTGTAGACAGAAATGGCAAAAATAACAGAAAGCATAAGCGCAAATGAAAGCATAAAGGATAGCGCACATGGTGGCGCAGGCAGTCAATGGTAAGTGAAACGGGTATGGATCCGCAAGCGGAAAGGGCAACAGTAACAGTAATGTAAGCGCACAGGCTGGTTTTCCCCAAAACCTGCATTGAGAAAGACAGTGAGTACAAATAATGTATGCAAAATAATGAGTATCGGCGAAGAAAATGAGATCTTGGAATACTTAATACATTATATCTCAGGAACTGTACGATGTAGAAAAAAAATTTTAAAGTCATATTATTTACAACTGTCCTGGCTAATTTGTAGCTTAGCCCCATTATGGGGCTAAGATGTTTTCCGACGAAAAGTCCGTATCTCGCACCGTTTCCGAGATACGGGCCCTGAAAGGCGCGGCGAACGCCGTAATGTTATCCTATGGGAAAAAAAGAAAAGTTCGAGTGCCATAACTTTGCCTCCCTGTAATGTTTTTTCACCAAACTACTGAAAGGCACATCTGTGGGCTGTTGGCTGTCTTCCCTCCAAATTTCAGGAAAAAAGACCAAACCGTTATTTTGCAGCAAGGCTCCAAATGATTTCTGTTAAGTGTCGGGCGCTGTAATGTTATCCTATGGGAAAAACCATCAATTTTGGAGTGCCGTAACTTTGCCGCCATGTGATATTTTTTCACCAAGCTACTGAAAGGCACATCTGTGTACTGTTGGCTGTCTTCCCTTCAAATTTCAGGAAAAAAGACCAAACCGTTATTTTGCAGCAGGGTGCCAAAGGATTCCTGTAATGCTTCGGGCACCGTAATGTTATCCTATGGGAAAAACTGTCAACTTTGGAGTGCCATAACTTTGCCGCGGTGTAATATTTTTTCAATACAACACTGAAAGGCACATCTGTGAGATGTCAGCTGCGTTCCCTCCAAATTTCAGCCCAAAACTCCCAACAGTTATTTTGCAGTGCAGTGCCAAAGAATTGCTGTCATTTTCCCACAGACTAGAAAATTACTGTCACATTCTGAGCTTTCATAAAAATTTCATACTTCTTGAGCATGAAAGTAATTTGCGAAAAGTACTTTTCCAGAAATTTTAAAACATATTTCGGGGTGTTTTACCACAAAATAAAGACATGGCAAGCATCCTCAGGGCCCGACTAGGTGAATACAAAAAAATTAGATTGCTAGAGGTCCCAAATTTAAATGCCAACCATTTTCTGATCACCAACTGAAAACAAAATGGCCGATTTGCGAAAGTAACAGGCCCATTTGCGAAAGTAAAAATGCATTTGCGAAAGTGTTGAACTTTTTGTTAACTTTTCCCATTGACTTATAATGGGAAACTGTTTTTTGAATAACTTTTGAACCGTTTAATATTTTTTCATGAAATCTTTGAAAGGCACATCGGGGACCCCAGCTGCATGTTCCCTGAAGATTTTGGGCTGGTCATGCAAACCGTACGACCTGTAGGCGAGACCACAGAATTCCAGAAAAGCGTAAACGTGCGCACAGATCATGCTTAATAACTCTGCAACTGTAGATCCTATCAGTACGAAACTTGGCAGATCCCAAGGTCTATGGGTCTTAATCATACATTCCAAATTTCAGGTAAATCCATCAAATGGTTGCAAAGTTATTAAGGTGCAAAATTTTGGGTTTAAAATGGAAATGGCTCCTCAACCCTAACTATGGTAGCACTACCGTGCTACCATAATATATATATATACACGTACACACACACACATAGGCATGGCCACACCCCTGTAGTTAGGACTGAGCAGGCACTTTAATGTTAAACTCAAACTTTTGCAATTTAACTTTGCAACCGTTCAACAGATTTACAGAAAATTTGGTATGCACTGTCCTGTGAGGTAGGTCTCTTGATTTGGTAAGTTACATTTGGGTCAGATGTGTGGTTTCTGAGTTATGGAGAGGTGAGGAAAAACATGTTTTCACTCATTGACTTTGCGGTGATTTTTCTTTGAGCTTGCCTTCAGCCCAAATGGTTTGGTTGTTTGGTCTGAAATTTTCAGGGCAGAAAGGGACTACCTCACAGATGTGCCTTTTGCTAGTCTGGTGAAATAGGAATAATCAGTTTTTAGGTTATTGCAATTTACGTATTTGAAAAAATTGATTTTGAGCATGCTCAGTAAGCACTTCAAAATAGCTGTACAAAATGAAGTAGGAATCCTGCTTCATATGGGGAAATTCCTACTTCATATGGCTGCCATCTTGTTTTCAGTTTTGCCTGAAAAAAAATTTGGAAACCTCCCAAGATGATATTCTGGGGAGAAATCAACACATGTAGCTTGCTTATTGGGACCCCTTAGGTGCATTTTGCACTTTACTTCCTTCATATCCACGTAAAACGAAGTAGGATCCTAGATTGTATGATGAGATATGAACATGGATACTAGTTTGTGAGCCCAAACTCCTGTAATATTTATTCTAATGAAAATAAAATGTTTTTGTCAACATCAGGGTGCCTGATCCCTGTGTTGGCACTAGATAACATTGTCCCCTACTAAACACACAATGCTGACATTGGGGTGTCCAATCCCTGCGTTGGCAGTAGACCTCCCCCCAAGTGGGACAGTGGGGATCCCACTCCCAGAGTCTGCAGTTTAATCACACACACCCAACATCACCAGTATGGTCAGACACCGGGGAGCCCAACCCCAGTGTCCCGAAATGTTTAATTTTATATACCTGAAAAAAGAAAACAGTCCTGATGTCTTTTTTTTTGTTTCATCCTGTAAAAAAGGAAACGGTCCCTCATTGTCTCCCCCTTCCCCATCCAACCCTCCCACTGAGTAACCCACCACCCCACATCCCCACCTTGCCAAATACTTGCTACTGGTGATCCTCTTTTCTCATCTTTTGTGGACCAGGATACGTCTACACTCTTCAAAGCTGAACAACAAACTGAAGAATCAAGGTAAGAGCCTTATGCTGGCTGTCTATGGTGTTTTGAACATACGTTGATATCTCGGCTGTTTTTTGTTATTTTTCCACAAAATTTTCAACATAGCCCTTTTGGGACCCTACCTCATGAACATTGGTTCTGTCATTTTGTTACTCAGTCCAGAAAGGTGATTTCACAGACACTGCACGGAATGACCTTTCAGGTCCAGTTAATGAAATGACAGTGTCAGTGTTCATGAGGTGTGGTCCCAAAAAGCCCATGTTGAAAATTTGGTGAAAAAATTCCCCAAAATGGCCATGCTAAAAGCGTGCATTGCGCAGCTTCTATGCAAGCACATAACTTTTGTAATTTACAATGTTTTGACTCCAGATTTTCAGCATACTCATTTTATCACACTACCTCATGAGCAGGACAGATGTCATTTCTCACATCTTGCCTGAAATGTGTTTTCACACTTTCGGCACAGAATGGCATGGTTGCTGTGCAAAATCACTTTTCAGGACCAGTTAATGAAATGATAGTGCCAGTGTTCATGAGGTGGGGTCCCCCAAATGCCATGTTGAAAATTTGGTGAAAAAATTCATAAAAATAACCACATTATGTATGTCCATTGAATTTATTCTACGTACGTGCATAACTTTGGTATTTTTCAATATTTTGCCACAAAATTTCTCAACATAGCCATTTTTCACATCACCTCTTGAACAGTACAGCTGTCATTTTCCACATTCTGCCTGAAATGTGTTTTGGTGCATGTGGCGCAGAATGGTGCTGCAGTTGTGCATAATTACATTTTGCCTTGCCTTTCACAATTTCTATGTTTCGGGGTACATGAGGTGCGGTAATAAGATGGCCATGCTGACAATTTGGTCAATGTTGTTCAACACATGGAAACACAGGGTTCAGAGGGCCATGTGCTTCCACACCTATGTACATATGTGCATCTATGGTGGGATTGGAGTACAGGGTCCAAAGGCCCTGAGTTCCCATAGTAAAATAAGGATACTATTACACTATCTCAAAAAGGAAGGAGATTCATTGCAAAAAATCTCTTTTAATGCATCAGTTAGGGTTTTTATTACAGGTACAAAAGTCAGGAAATTTGAACTTATGGTTATCAACCCTACCGCCCCAACCCCACCCAGTGTTGGGTAAGTTACTTTTTCTATTACCTTTGGAAACTTGTTCCATAAAAGCTCTGTGCAGTCACTAGCAAGGATGGAGAAGTACTGGAAAAGGTAATACATCTTACAGTTACAATTACATATGTCTTTTTATACAGGAGTAATATGTAACTGTAACTGATTACATTTATTTGAAATTAACTAGTAACTAACCTATTACTTTCAAATAAATGTCATCTGTTGTAGTTATTTATTATTTTTGTATTGTTTTTGTATAAAAAGAAATAAGTAACTGTAACTGTCAGGTGCATTACTTTTTCTAGTACTTCTCCATCCTTGCTAGTGACTGCAGAGAGCTTCCTAGATCAAGTTTCTAAAAGAAATATAAAGTAATAGAAAAAGTAACTTACTCAACACTGCCCCCACCCTCCCACTCTCCACACACCAACAGGCATTGGGGTGTCCTTGGGGTCATCAGACCTAACTTTCACCCCATTCCATGCGTAATCAAGCTGATATGGTACAATATAGGAGAATGGGGTGAGAGTTAGTGCCAATTACCCCAAGGCACACCCTGACACCTGTTGGTGCATGAAGGGTAGGGGTGAGGTGGTAGGGTTGATAACCCTAAGTTTGAATTTCAGAACTTTTGTCACTATAATAGAAACCCTAACTGATGCATTAACAGAGTTTTTTTCAAAATATATATATATGTATATGCAGCCTGCTACACAATGCAAAGAAACTTAACTTGATCAACCTCCATGTGATTAAGTCCCTTCATTGTTCATTCAAAATTTGTATTTCTTAACTCCAAGTTTGATGTCATTTCTAAGATTACTATATTACTAAATGGATATTGTAAGGCGAATAAGGTTAAAATAGAATGAGGGACAGGTATATTAAGTGAGGGGTGAAGAAGTGCAAGTTTAAATTTACAATATGATTTAACTGCTTTTGCAGCCCACATTGCAAAACACAAGGGTGCCCACAAATTCAAGTTTGTGGACATTGAGAAGGTTATCATGGGACACAGGGGAGGGGACGTTGACCTAAAACTGAGAGAGGCATATTGGCACTTCAGATTAAATGCATATGAGAAAAAGGGTCTGAATGAAACCTTCCAACTGGCACAACTTATGTGGAGTTTTTTTATGCCTTTATGTGTGCCGAGCTTCTGAAGACAACATATTCACTAATATTCCCTTATGTCTATCTCACACATGCTTGAAGGTCCTTATTGTTTTTGCCTCCACCACTTCGACTGGCAGTCTGTTCCAGCCATCCACCACTCTTTCATACACTCTTTCAGTGATGCAGCACTTCCTCACATCCCTCTTAAACTTCCCCCAGCTTCACTGGATGCTCTCTTGTCCTGGTGCTCCTTCTCATTTGAAACAGATTCCCCTCCTGCACCCTGTTCATTGATGAGGTACTGGTAGGACTGTGTCATGTGCTCTCCTCTTTCTCTGGGTGACATCAGGGGAATGGGCTGCCAGCACTACAAATGATGAGCCATCTTGAATGAATTGTGACCAGCTGATTTACTGAACATCATGAGAGCCTGCTGTTTTACTCCCATCTTGCCTAAAAGACTGTTTGGCTGCCCTGAACCCATCCCTTACTGCTAGTTCTAACTGTTGACTTTGTTCAGTGCTCAGTAAGCCGGGAGACGCTACTAGAACAGATAAATTATCTCAGTGGTAGGGCCACTGACACTACAAAGGACAAGCTGCCCTGAAAGAACTGTGGTCAGCTGCTCCACTTAACATCATGGGAGCCTGCTTCTTTACTGCCACCCTGCCTAGAAGACTGTCCAACTGCCTTAGCCCAGCCCCTGAGGTTAGTTCTGTTGACTCGATCCAATGTTTGGTAAGCCTGGGGGTAGCTTCCAGGACTGGTGGGTAACATCAGATGGCTGGCCTGCCAGCACTACAAAGATCAAGCCACCCTGAATGTGGCAAGATGCTCCATTGAACATCCTGGGAGCCTGCTTCTTTACTGCCATCCTGCCTAAAAGACTGTCCAACTGCCTGAGCCCAGCCCCTACTGCTAATTCTTACTGTTGACTCAGTACAGTGCTCAGTAAACGAGGTGGGAGGTATGAGGACCATCAGGTGAAATCGGGGCGTTCTCACCAGCACTACAAAGGGTGAACCACTCTAGCAACTTGACACACAGTGTCTTGACATGTGAGTGGCCCACACAGGAGTAGCGTGAGTCACCCAGTGTGAGTTCACTAGTGAGAGGCTGCCTGGAAGGCTAATACTTTTTTCATGTTTTTCTTCTCAACTTTTTATAGTTACTAGTGTCTCAGAATTAAAAAATCTCTGCAGTCACTCCAGACTCGAATAAGTAGTATTTCAGGGTAAAATTTGTTCCTAACACTTGCTATTGCACCATTAATTTTTTTAATTTAATAAGGGACTTGGTAAATTGTTTGCTGTTTTATTACTGATTTTTTTGCTGAGTTTGTAATTGCACATTCTTTCAGTTGAACCAGGATTAAGTATTTCAAAATTTTTGTTTTTTTGGTAGGGGTTGTATTTGTTTTGCAGGATTTGTTTGATGCTATAGGTAAATGAACAATCCCTGAGGTTAGCAATCAACACAGACTGCTGTGGGGTGGGATATATGATAGGGGAACCTTGGCCCAGGGAAGCTTAAAACTTGAGTTTTAGAAAGAATTTATGTCATCTAGCATGTTAAAGGCCTATATGGAAAATAATTTGGTTAGGATGGCATCTTTGATATTTTCCTCATCAGGTAAGCAGGGAGACCACAAAGCATTTTGTAACATTCTAGTTAAAATAATATGTAGAGTAGCTATGAAAAATTCTAAGTGTTGTAAAAATTTTAAGTTATAGTATATAGAATTGTTTTTGTGGCTTGCCTGCTTACCTGTGGTGATGTCCACCCAAATCCAAGGCCTGAAATGATGCAAATACCCAGCACTACAATTGAAGTTCTTAAGGAAGAGGGGCTTAGCGTAACACACTTTAATGCAAGAAGTGCCCTAAACAAAGTGGCTCACTATAGATAATGGACCACTTATTTTAAGCCAAATCTTGTTGCTATATCTGAATCATGGCTTAAATAATAAAATACCACATATGTCTATCAATATTAATTAATATTACCTGCCCTGTGGCACAGAGGGTTGAGATGCTGGATGCCACACCTCACGCTGCACCATTGAACCTGGTTCAAGAATGAGCCTGGGTTGTTGGGGGTTGGCAGTGGAGGAGGGAAGGAGGAGCTGGATTGAGCTGCTGTTAGGCAGCTCTCCTCTCTGGGGGAGGGTTGGGCACTGATCTGACCTGCAGACAGTGTTGGGAGGGGAGGGTGCTGCTAGGCTCTTGGTGGAAGCCGTGTCTCCACCCAGATTCCTGCCTGGACCCTCATCTTTTGCAACAGTGCTCTTGGGAGGGGGTAGGGCTTCCTGTAGCTACTTCAGTAACTATGAAAAAACCACACCCCCTGCCATGCCCTGTGATACCCACAAGAGGGGACAAAGCAGATGGTTGGTGCGCCACCACCGAGCCTCACCAGCAGTCAGGGGAAAATGTTCCTATAAAACAAGTATTGATGAATAATACTCATGGCGGATGGCTATAACTAAGAGGGAAGGAGAGGTCTTAACATCCAGAAATATAGACTTAAAAGTCAACAAAGTTAGTACAGGGAGATATTGGGTGGTTCTAAAGTTATTACATTTGGAAATACAACTATCTTATGTTAAACCCTTCATATTGGCTGGAAAGTACTACCTCCCAAAAGCAAAAGTAGATGTGTTTGATGCTTTACAAGATTATCTTTTAGACTTTGTAAAAAGCCAGGAGCTGTTGCCTATTGGAGATCTAAATGCTGATTGCCAAAACATAGAAAAAAAACAATAGCTTAATAGACTTAATGACAAATCTTGGCAGGACTCAAATCATAAAAGAGGTTGCCAGTATAAATATGAGCATTCCTAATGCTTCAGCTATACTAGACATACTAATGTCCACATATCCAGATAATTATAATTGATATAGTGCATTGCCAGACTCCTGTTCTAAACATCAGGTAATTTTCTGTACAACAAACTATAGCAGGATGGGAGGCACTGGCAACAATCAAGTATAGGTTCTACAAAAACATTTCAGTATATCAGTGTTATGATAAACCTGTAAAATAAAAACTGGAATAGAACAGGATTGATTCCAACGATAAATGAAGCATGGTCCCTATTTTTCAAGAATTTATGGATATTTGTAACAAATATACCCCACCAAAAAACAGTAAAGTGTAAAACTGCACCATGGTTTGATTCCCATTTACACAAAGTCGGGAAACTTGGGGATAATTCTTGGAAAAAAGTTACAAATTAAATAACCCATAGGACTAGATTCAATACAGACAAACAAGAAATATTTATACTCTGGGAGTAAGGAAGGCAAATCATGATTATTACAAAATAGAACTAACAAATCATTTAAAACCAGACCCAAAGGAATTTTGGAAAGCTATGTGAAATCTACAAGGTGAAAGAAATATAGAAATAAGTAATTACTTTGAAAATGAGGGACAATATGTTCCATAAAACAACATAGCAGCTGAAAAGCTTATTGTTTATGTTATTAAAATGGGAACAAAAACTTTAGGGTGGATTCCAACAAAACCCCCAGAAGATGAAAATAGTGAACTTATTCATCATGAAAAGTTCAGATTTGAGCCTAACACTAGAGATAAAGGGGCAGATATTCAAAACTTTGCCATGGGGCTAAATTAGCACTGCCTGGTGGGCAGACTTAGCCCGGAGCACAAAACAAGCCATATTCAAAAGGAATAGCCCACGACAAACAGCTTCTGAATATAGCATGGGAATGAGGCTGGGCAAACTGGGCTGGGAGTGCAGGGCAAACTTAGCTCTGGAATAAGACAGCTCTGAATATGGCAACCAGGAAGTGTAAACCACAACAGCAACACAGTGCACAGCGATGTGAAGGTAGGTAGAGGTGAACTATGTGGCCAATGTGTGTGCCAGCAAATGCATGGACCCAGTACAGCTACAGGCAGCAGCGTATGTGAAAGTACAGTGTGCAAAACTGTAAAATATTCCCCAAACTGTTTGCACAGCGCTAACACGTTTGTGCGGGTTTAGCACTGGGCTAAACCGTTAGCCCAGTGCAAACATGTTTGCCGGCGCTAAACTTTGCCATATTCAAAAGTGATATGCAAATGAGCCTACTTAGATAGTCTGTGGGCAAACATCCAGATTAGTATCTCATTATGCCCTGATTTGCATGCAGTTTGCGCTGGGCTAACTGTTTAGCCATGTGCTAAACCTGCACAAACGTGTTAGTGCTGCGCTGACAGCTTGAGGAATATTATACAGTTTTGAACACTACTTCCACATGCACTGTTGCCTGCAGCTGTACTGGGACAACACAGCATAAGCACAGATGGTGGTGGTGCTACATGCAACTGTCACACTGTAGGTCATGCTACAGTGCACAGCAGACACTACAGTAGCAAGGGGGCCAGTAGTGTGTGGACACAGCAATGCCTATGATGTGTAGGGCAATGATAATAACTATGCTATAAACAGTGAGAGGCCCAACCTGCAGGCGTTTACTGACAGTGGACATTACTGTTATGCTGTTGTGTGACCCACAGATGCTGCACCTCTGGCATGGGATGTTCACAGTGACATATACATGCCCGGCTTTGTGTGTTGTGGCAGTTGTACAGCTGTGCAGTATGTGGCCGGGGAGGGCATATATTATCCGAAAGGCACACTGGTGTTGGGGTATTCCCAATACTGACCCATGTGCACTGCATGATGTGTCCCAGCCTTGTGGCTACACCTGGTCTGTGGCACAGCCTGGCCACCCATACACTCTCCCCTCAATATCATCCATGCCCACAGTGCTGCATGTGTGTGCTGGCATCTGTTGGTGTCCACAGAAGTGTGGTCCACAGGTGTGTGCTGTATGGCCACACTGCCATGCTGTCCACTGGTGGCAGGGTCATCACTTATTGCCTGGCATGGCTGGGACTGGTGGCAGATGATGGCATCATTGTGATGCAATCAGTTAGCCACATGCTTCCTCTATGTTTGGCTTTGTCTATGAGTCATATTTATTTGTTAGGGTCGTGCAAAACCCATGCAAAACCTGTGCAAACACCGTGCAAAGCCATATTGTCATGCAAAGCTGATTGCCCAGGGTTAAGACAAGCTTTTCCTGGGCGGTAATGTGCACCACGCCAAGTGTCTTGCTAAGTCACACAAAACCACTTTGCACCGCGCTAGTCACTGAATATAGCATTGCGCCTGTATTCATGTCAGTTTGCCCCTTGCATACATTATGATTTTGCCCGGCACTAATGCAGTTTGCCTGCACTATTTGGTCTTTTGAATATAACAGACCCGCGATAGTCCCGCGCTAAACCTGTGCAAACAGTTTTTGCCCGGAGCAAAGTTTTGAATATCTGGCCCAAAGTTTGTAATAAAATTATGAAAATTATTTAAAGGAATTCTGGTGGCCATGATGGAATTCTGGCAAAATCGTTTAAACTTGCAACTCAGTAATTTGCTTTCCCTCTAGCAGATTTATTTAATATGTCCATCAACACAGGTTAATACAAGTTTGGAAGAATACACGGGTAATTCCCATCTTTAAATCAGGCCAGAAAAAAAAACTGAAAATTGTTGACTAATGTCTCTGTTGTCTATTATCTCAAAAGTTTTGAAAAAACAGATTTGTGTGATCTGATAAAAACAGATCTATTTGAAAAGGGAAATTAAAATAAATAAATTTCAGTCAGACTTCAGACCACTTCACAACACTGATTTGGCCTTATTAAATGTAATAGGGGACATTCAGGTGGTTCTGCAAAGGACAATGTCTGTTGGTTCCATTTTTGTAGACCTATCAAAGGATTTGACACACTGAACCATGAAATCCTCCTGTCCAGACTGAAAAGTGTGGATATGGCTGGAAGTTCCGTTGCTTTACCATAAATGACTCAAATCAAGTTTGGTCCCATTTAGTGTTTGAAGTAGCTCAGGGTTCAATCCTGGGCCAATCCTTTTTAATATTTACATGGGTAATTTTTCAATAACAAATTTGCAGGTTACATATCATCAGTATGTGGATGATACTGTAATATACTCAAAGGGTCATCAGTTATTCAATATGAGGCTGTTCTGCAAGAGGCATTTAAAAATCTGCAGAAAGGTTTCTGTTGGTCCAGGATAGGTTTGAATGGTAAAAAGGCCCCACAAGTTATGTTTTTTAATAGGAATAAAATTATGGATTCTGTTGCTCATATATTGAAAATTGAAACACGTGATCATGCTGTACTACAACAAGTACAGTGGTATATATATTTGGATGTGTGGTTAGAAGATTAGATGGAATTTCCACATAGACAATCTGGTTAGAAAAATCAAGGGAGATGTTTGGGAGCACTTAATAAAAATAACTACTATATGAATAAGGATGTAAGAAAGCATGTGGTGAATACCATAGTCGTGCCAGCCTTTGATTATGAGGACATACTGTTTGATTGGGTGGTGGGAATGGAGCTGGCAAAACTGGATGCTATAAACAAAAGGTTTGCTTGATTCATCCTCAATGCCCTTCCTCACATAGAACACATAGATGTGATCTATGCAAAGAATTGGAGTGGATGAACTTGAGTGAGTGTAGGTGTTATCACATTCTTACTTTTATGTACAAATGTCACAAAGAGCTAGTAAGTAGCTATTTACTTGAAAATCTGCAAAAAGGAAGCATTAAACATTGTCTTAGATTAGCAGATGGGACAGAATCCTAACATTTTAAATGTAAGTTAGAATTAGTAAGGTCTCACTTTCTTAGTATGGGTCCAACTTTTTGGAATAATGTTCCTTCAACTCAGAGTTCCTTACAGGGTAAAATTAGAATATGACAAATAACAATAAAAAAAAATTGGATACTTGAACAGGTAAAAGGGAAGTCTGTATGTTGTCCAATTTTAGATACCGAATGATATTTTAGTAGAAAGTAGCATATGGATTGTATGAAATATATATGTATCATTATTATCATAACTTTGTTTTTAAAGTATTAGAGAGGATTACATTTGTACACTATATACAAATATATTTGTATAATAAGAATCCTTAAGAGTTTCTTTTTATACACTAGATAATATTTTAGTAAAGAATAGCATATAAATTGTATGAAATTCATATGTATCATTATTACCATAACTTGGTTTTCAAAGTATTAGGATTTCTGCTGTGTAGATGCACATTTGTATATTGTGCACATACATATTTCTATAATAGGAATCCTTAACAGCTTCTTTTTAGTTAATACAAATATATTGTCTTCAACCTGCTTTTTAGTATTACTATGTGATGTTATCACATGCAACTCTATTGATCTTTTTGTAACACTTGCATGTGAAAAGAACCCCATTGCAAATGAGCGTGTCTCAAGTGAATCTCCTGTTCATACCAAATATGAATAAAGGTTTTACTACTTACTTTACTTATTCTTCTCTTCCAGGGTGTACATGCTGAGTTTCCACAGTCTGTCTATGTAGAGCTTCTGATGTAAACTTTAACCATTTCATTTGCCTTCCTTTGGATAGCCTCCTTCCTGTCTTTGTCCTTTCTGAGGTGGGGCCTCCAGAACTGGACACAATAATCCAGTTGAGGTCTCACAAGTGAGCAGTACAGAGACAACACCACCTCCCTCCTCCAGCTGGAGATCCCAACATCCCACTGGCCCTACCCACTGCTTTGTCACACTGCCCTGTCACTTTGAGGTAATCAAATATGATAACCCCAAGGTCCCTTTACTGCTTAATGACTGTCAGTACCTCCCCCCATCTTATACAAACCTCCTGGGTTACTATGCCCTAGGTGCATGATTTCTGTACTTTGTGGCATTTAACCCCAGCTGCCATGGTCATGACCACTCCTGAAGTTTCCTAAGGTCCCTTAGCATTCTTTCCACCCTCTTCTGAGTGTCTGCCCTATTACAAGTTTTGGTGTCATCTGCAAAAAAAGGCATACCTTCCCTTCCAGTTCATCTGCAAAGTTAATTAAGAGACATTGAAGAAGTCTGGTCCCAGTTCTGAGCCCTTCGGCACCCCACTGGTCAATCTCCCTCAATTACAGCAAGTGCCATTAACCAACACTGTCTTTTGCCTATCCATTAATCAGTTCATTAGCCAGTTCACCACTTAGTGTCCTAACCCTAGGCTACTCAATTTCTTCATCAGTCTCCTGTGTGGCACAGTGTCAAAGGCCTTGCTTAAGTCCAGATAGACAATGTTCTCTGCCCTTTTCTGATCTATTTCCCTGGTCAGCCAAAGAAATCAATCAGATTTGCCTGGAATGTCCTCCACCCAATGAATCCATGCTGCCTTTAGTCTTGTAGCACACTGGATTCAAGATATTCTACCAACCTTTCAATTAACAGGGATTCTATTAATTTCCTCAGCACTGATTTATAACTGACTTGCCTATAGTTGCTATCCTCCTTCCTGATGCTGCTCTTATGGAGATGGACCACGTCTGCTCTCCTCCACTCTTCTTGAACCATGCCTGTTTCCCAGAGGGCTGTTAAATAAGGCCATCAGTAGGACAGCTAGCACCTCCCTGAGTTTCTTTAGTATCCTTTAGTGTATCCTGTTCAGTCCCACAGCCTTATCCACATTCACAGCTGCATGTCTCTTGAGGACTCTTTCCTCTGAAAATGGACTCATGTCTACCTCACCCTTTTGTTCCTGCTGCTCCCTGGTGGTGTGTTCTCCTTCCTCCATTGTGAACACTGTGCAGAAGTACATAGAAACATAGAAACATAGACGTTGTTGGCAGATGGGGATCTCATGATCCATCAAGTCTGCCCTTGTTTTACTACCCCCCTGCACTTAGTTACCTGATTGAGTATCCTGCAATGCCTGTCCCATGCCCGCTTGAATTCTCCCACCATCTTCACCCCTACCACCCCCTCTGGCAGCTATTCCATGGTTCAACAATGTGCTCCGTAAAGAATAATTTCCTCATATTGCTCCTGAACCTACCTCCTTGAGGTTAAGGTCATACCTCTTGTCTTGCTATAGTCTTTTACCTGAAAGAGGTTCTGCACCTGTACCTTGTTGTTGCCTTTAAGGTATTTAAATATCTCTATCATGTCCTCTTGATTCCTGCACTGTTCTAGGGAGTATAGATTGAGTTAATTGAGTCTGGCTCTGTATGGTTTCTGGTGCAAGCCCTGCACCATCTTTGTTGCCCTTCTCTATACCTTCTCCTGCCTATTTATGTTCCTCCTGAGGTGTGGCTCCAGAACTGGATGCAATATTCCAGGTGGGGTCTTACCAGGGATCAATACAGTGGCATGATCACTTCATGCCTCCTGCTTGTTATGCCCCTTCCTATGCATCCTAGGTTGCCACTAGATTTTAGTGTTGCCTTCAGGAATTGTTGGTTGACCTTGAAGTCATCTAATATGATCACCCCCAGGTCTCGTTCTAGCCTTGTATCCACTAGCTTCTCTCCTCCTGTTGAGTATAGTCTCCCTGGGTTACCTTTTCCCTGATGCATGACTTTACATTTTTTGGCACTGAATTTCAATTGCCATATCCCTGACCATTCCTTCAGTTTTCAGAGATCAGATTCCATGCTTTGTTTCCCCTATGGTGTGTCAACCCTGTTGCCAATTTTGGCATCATCAGCAAACAGGCACACTTTTGCATTCAGTCCATCAGCAATGTCACTGATGAATATGTTGAAGAGGATTTGTCCCAGAACTGAGCTCTGCAGAACCTCACTAGTCACCCTACCCTCCTCTGACAGAGTGCCATTTACTAATGCCCTCTATGTTCTCCCATTTAACCAGTTCCAGACCCAGCCTGTAACCTTAAGCCTGACTCCCATGTTCTCCAGTTTATTGACTAGTCTCCTGTGCAGAACCGAGTCAAATGCCTTAATGAAATCCAGATAAACCACATCTACTGCCCCACCCTGATCCACTGTTCTAGCGACCGAGTCGAAGAAATCTATCAGTTTTTTTCTGGCAGGATCTCCCTGTCATGAAACCTGATCATGATTCTGATATTTTTTTCAGCCTCTGCTGCCCTCCTTATCCTCACTATACCTCTCCTTGCTTTCCTCCTCTCACTTATGTACTTGAAGAAAGCCTTATCCACTTTAGCTACCACTTTGGCTATCCTTTACTCTGTCTGTGACTTTGCTCCCCTCACTGTCTTTCCTACTTCCTTCTGTTTTACTTGGCATTTTTTCTGCCTTCCTTCCTCCCTCTGCTTTTTCTTATATTTCCTAAATGCCACCTTTTTTTCCCTCACCTCCTTATCCACTTCCCTATAGGACCATAATGGTCCGTTTTTCCTTTTAGGGTTGGCATTTACCAATTTCTAATATGTTGGCCTTGTATAATGTACCACACCAATGATGCATGGCCTTGTACCTGTAGGCTGGTCTTGAATGATGAGGGCAGGGGAAATGGAAGGGGTGGGAGGTAGACCCCAGTTGTGCCCAATGCACAGGAGCAAGTGTGGGAACTTAATTTACACATGGCCTTTCAAATCCTACATGAAGCAAGAGTTGACTCCTAATATACTTTTCACAAGGCCCTTTGCTCCCCGGACAATTGGACCGTTTGTGCATTTGAATTAAAAGTCAATAGTCCATCTGAGCAAAAAAGAATTTATGCTTTTTTCCAACCTCAAAGTATTTTTTTAGTAACAAAAACATTTTACAAATCTTACTCAGTGCAAAAAAATCAATTTGAGTACTGTGCACTGGTCCTCCCTCCCTTAAACATGCCCCTAAAAGCATGAGCGCATGCAAGTCAGCCGGTGTACAGCAGGAGTATACTGCAGGAGAGTACCTCAACAAAAATGCTGCACAACTGCTGCAACAAGCTCTAAAGAGACACTGCTACATCCAGTACCTCTTCTTCCTTCCAAATTAAAGGAGCAGGCACTAATTACTTGTTCATAGAAACATAGAAACATAGAAGTTGATGGCAGAAGGAGACCACTAGGTCATTCTAGTCTGCCCATTAGTTTTAAACCTATTTTGACACTCTAATTGCCCTTTGTAGTCAGGGCTCCCTTTTGTCTATCCCTTGCATTCTTGAATCCTCCCACAGTGTTGACCCCCATAACCTCTTGGGGCAGGCTGTTCCAGGCATCCATCACTCTTTATGTGAAGAAAAACTTCCTGGTGTTGATAGAGAACCTCCCTCCTTGCAACCTGAGATCATGTCCCCTGGTCCTGGAGACCTTATTGGAGTGAAAAAGTTCCTGTGCCTGTACCTCATTAATGCCTTTTATGTACTTGAATGTTTCAATCATGTCCCCTCTCTCTCTCTCTTCTCTGCTCCAGGGAGTACACATTCATTTCCCTAATTCTTTCCTCATAGGACATGTACAGCAGACCCCAAATCATTTTTGTTGCCTTTCTCTATACTGTTGCCAGCTGGTCAATGTCCTTCCTGAGGTGAGGCCTCCAGAATTGGACTCCATATTCCAGGTGAGGCCTGACCAGCAATGTATACAGTGGTAGTACCAGCTCTCTCCTCCTGCTCGTGATTCCCCTCCCAATGCAGCCCAGCATTCTATTGCCCTTCAATGCTGCCTTCTCACACTACTTACTAACTGTCAAGTCATCTAAGATTATGATTCCCAGATCTTGTTCTTGGTTTGAGGCCACCAGTCTTTCATCTCCTAGGTAATACTCCTTTCTTGGATTTTTATTTCCTATGTGCATGACCTTGCACTTTTTGGCATTAAATCTCAACTGCCACACTCCAGACCATTCTTCTAGTATCTTGAGGTCAGCTTCCATCTTGCCCACTCCCTCTGAGGTGTCCATCCTGTTACATATCTTAGTGTCATCTATGAACAGACAAACCTTCCCATCCAGTCCGTCTGCAATGTCTACTATAAAAACATTGATAAGCAGAGGCCTCAGCACTGAGCACTGGGGCACCCTGCTGGTCATCCTGCCTTCTGTCAATTGCATTCCATTAACCTGTACCCTCTGGATTCTGCCTTGTAACCAGTTTTGTACCCATCTGACTACTTCTGGACCAACCCCTGTGTGGTTAAGATTCTTTACTAGCTTTCTGTGTGGAACCGAGTCGAAGGTCTTACTAAAGTCTAGGTAGACCACATCTACTGCCCCACCTTCGTCCACTATTTTTATAGCATAGGCAAAAAACTAGAACAGATTTGTCTGGCATGACCTACCTGCTGAGAAAACATTCTGTTTAGGGTCTTGTTGGCCACTAGTTTTGAGGAATGCTACAATCCTCTGTCTGAGTATTGTCTCCACTAGTTTCCCTACTATAGACGTGAGGCTCACTGGTCTGTAATTACTAGCCTGTTCGCAACTGCCTGATTTGTGAAGTGAAACCACTATTGCCTTTTTCCAGTCTTAGTGTACCACACCGATCTTCAAGGATTTTATGAATAGAAGTGCCAGAGGGACTGCTAAATCTGCCCTCAGTTCCATAAGGATTCTGGGGTGCATCTCGTCTGTTCCCATGGCTTTGCCTGGTTTTAGTTTATTTAGCACCTCCCTTACTTCGGCTTCTGTAAAGACACTTATGTCTACCCCTGGTCCAGGGGTGTTGTGTTTTTTCAGGGCTGGACCATCCCCTGGGTCCTCTTTGGTAAACACCGAGCAGAAGTATTTGTTGAGGATTTCTGCTTTCTCTGGGTCATGCTTAGTGCATTTTCCTTCTTCAGTAGCAATCTTTACTACCCCCCTTTTGCCTTCCTACATTCCCTAATGTATCTAAAAAATTATTTGTCTCCTTACTTTGCCCCTTCTGCTGTTTTTTCCTCTGTCTGGGCTTTTGCCTTTCTAATTTGTTTGTTAGACTCCCTCTTTTTGTTCTTGTGTGACTCCCAATCTTTCCCAGTTTTGGTTTCCTGGTATATGCTGTATGCCTTCTTTTTTTCTTTGACTGTGATAGCCACTCCCTTGGAAAACCATAGAGGATTTCTTCCTTTGCTGACCCATCTGGCACATTGATCTGTGGCAGTCTTTATTGCTCTCATTAGTCTCCCCCACATGACCTCCACCTCCTCAACTTCTATTTCCATTAACTGGCTACTTATGTTGTTCCTCATTTTTTGGAAGTCAGCCTTTCCGAATCTAGCACTTTTATCTTTGAGTGGCTGGTGTCCTGTGTTATATTTACCTTAAAGTTTACCAAGCGATGTTCGCTGTTGCCCATATGGCATCCCACTTCGATGTCCTTGATCTTTTCCGAGTTTGTGAGAACAAGATTGAGAATGGCATCTCCCCTTGTTGGGGTTTTAACAAGCTAGCACAGTCCCATAACTTGTAGTGACAATATGTAGTCTCTACTTCTTGTTGTTGCTGCAGTTAGTGTGCACCAGTTAATATCTGGTAGGTTGAAGTCCCCCACCAGTATTACTTTGCCTTTATCAGACATTTTGTGGGCATGATTTAGCACTTGGCACCTTCTTATTTCAGCCCCTGTATAAAATAGATGAGAAACTTCACCGGACAGCAGGAACAGCCAGATTAACCAATTTACAAATATAAAACATGTTAACATACTAACATACGAACATATGAACATACGAACATACAAATGTGCAGAAACAGACCACCCAGTCTATCTAAGTCTTTTCGAGTGTGCAGCCAACAACCCTCCTTTCTCAACTGCACCATGCATGATGGGAGATAACATTTGTGTTCAATCCCTAGCCCATCTTTAGAGTGTGGAGCAGCACACTAATCCCTATATTAAAGAAGGTATTTGTCTGCATTGGGGGTGTCTATGGACTGAACTGTTCTGATGTTAGTGTCACACCATCAGTTGACATGCTAGAAGAACAGAAAGATCTGAACTCAACAGCAGCAGCACATTCTCATGCATTTCTGATGCAATTTGCAGAGCTGTCACTGTGGGGCATGCATGTAATGCAGCAACATCTGCCACAGCTTCACCTAGAGCCTGGCCCACCAACACAGGACAGACAAGCAGAGTCACACAGACTTCTGGAATGTTATACAGATTAATCAGTCAGCAGGGTACAAACTCCCAAGAAGGAGTGAAACAGGTGCACATCTCTCTTTCTCTCACTCCTGCCCCCCCCCCAAAAAAAATTAATTAACATTCTAGGAAGGTGCTTCCTTCGTTCTTGGTCCTCCAGTGCATGCTCAGCAAGACAGCCAATACTTGGTGTTTATCACTGTGACCAATGAGAGAAGCTTCAAGTAAAAAAGGCACCGTATTCATTAATTTTGGGCAGCTATCCTGACATAAGCCAGACCTCCCCAATCCATTCCCTGCTGTGTATCAAGAAGACATCACCCACTTTTCTGTTGGACAACAACAGAAACTGTTTGGCTAAGCTATCAACCCTAAAATGCTGTGACTAAGAGGCAAGTAATGACAGAGGAGGTAATTTAAAATATGAAATGACACCCTGTTTAAAGACTACTGATCTGTTCCAGTACTTATGTTGTTTTTCAAATTACTCGTTATCTTCAACACTTTCAGAGGTGAAGCCTATGAAAACAAAGAATAATTGGTACTGCTGGGGGAAGAGTAACATGTTAGCAACACGATTTAAAGTATACGATGAATGTTTATGAGTATTACACTTACATAGATACCAATTAAATTATGGAGACTAATACCAAAATTCAGAAAAAATGCAAACATGTTTTTTAATTGAATTTTTTAAAACCATCATGAAATTGCCCATGCCACTATTAAAAAAAGTATATTGATATACTTTATTGCTCTAGAAAAAGTATATAAATAACATTCATTTTACTAAAAAAATACTTCTGTCATTATATATATATATATTCATTGCAAGAAACTTTGTTAATGCATCAGTTAGGGTTGATAGAACAGTGACAGAAGTATGGAAATGTGATGTTATGGTTACCCCCACCACCCAAAACCCACTCTCCCACCTTCCATTCACTAACAGACATCGGGGTGTGCCATGGGGTCATCAGGCCAAACTTTCACCTCAGTTAATGTGTAAACAAGCTGACATGCTACAGCATAGGAGAATGGGATGAGAGTTAGGCCTGATGACCCCATGGCACACCCCAACATCTCTTGGTAAGTGGAGGGTGGGGTTGGGGTGCTAGGGGGTAACCCTAACATCACATTTCCACACTTTTGTTACTGTTCTATCAACCCTAACTGATGCATTGACAAAGTTTTTTGCAATTAATTACTTTTCTTTTTGAGAAAGTGTAATGCAACTGGTAACTGGTATGTGTTTATTGAAGTGTGGGCCCTTCGGGCCCTGCGCTCCCTTCACATTGCCCATTTTTTGTGTAATGGTATGTACATGTGGGAGCATGGGCCCTTTGGTCCCTGCAGTCCCACTTACACATAAGTACGGAGCCATACAGCAGCTCCATAGTACTGAAAAGGAACCATCATAACACCTATTTGGCAATATGTCAGTAACTGTAGCAACCATGAAAAAAAAATGACATTACAGCTGAGATCATGTCTTCAAAACTTCTGTGCAATAGTGTTGTATTTTATGCAAATTATGTAATTTGTGCAAATTCCAAACTATCATGCCTGACATATAAATTTTCCCATGAGAAATAATGAGAAATTAAAAGTGTAATAATGTTTGAATGGATTGATATTTTTTCACCAAACCTTCAAAATACATATCTATGAGGCAAAGGCTTTCTACCCTGAACATTTTAGACCACTACCTAAATCCGTTTCTGAGATCCATGTTGACAAAGAAATGTCAAAAAACACAGATTTTTCTATTTTCTCAACACTCTGTATCTCAGAAACCACACTACAGATTTGCATAACATTTGGCATGCCAAAAGACCTATCCCTTGACAGTTTGCAAGCCAAATTCCATGGAAATCCATTGATTGCTTCCAAAGTTATTAAGCTTCAGATGCAATCCCTTTTGTGTGTCAGGTGTTTAGAATCCCTTCACTCTGTTGTGTTGTTTTCCATGTTCTTTATTTTCAACAGATGCTTAGTTCAGTAGTCATGGGGAAAAGACTGTGCTAAGACATATGCCACTGGCAAGTTTTCTACTGTAAATGTAACCTGTCAACACAGTCTCTATGGGGCACTGTGCTGGTGTCTGAGATGTTGTGGGAGTGTAGGGTCCGAAGGAACCTGCACTCCCACCCCTAAAGATGTAGTGCAGAGTTTGTGGGCCACTGTGCTGCTACCTGACATACTGTGGAAGTGCAGGGTCTGGAGGACCATGCTTTCCCACCCGTAAAGACATTGTAGCACATGGGCCTTGGGATACTGTGCTGCTGCCTGAGATACAGTGATGCTTTCACAAAAAGTAAGGATATTCATTGCAAAATTATTTGTTAATGCATCAGTTGGGGTTGTAACTACAGCCACAAAAGTAGGGAAATGTAGCCTTAAGGTTTCCATCCTTAACGCCTCATGACCACCCACAACCTGCATACACTAACAGGCATCAGGGTCTGCCTTGGGCTCATTGGCCCTAAAGCTCACCCACCCCCACCCCATCCTGCAAACACTGACAGGTGTCAGGGGTGTCCCTTGGGGTTGTCGGCCCTAACATTCACCCCATTCTTCTAATGTATACTGTGCCCATCCCAGTTTATTTACTTATGGAATGGGGTAAGCATTAGGGCCAATGAGCCCAAGGGACAAACCCAATGCATCTCAGTGTCTGCAGGACCTGGGTGGGGGTTGGTGAGCTTTAAGGCCAAAAAGCCCAAGGCAGACCCCCAATGCCTGTTAGTGTACTGTATGCATGTTGTGGGTGGTGTTGGTGGGGTGTTAGGGTTGAAAACCCAAATGCCACATTTCCCTGCTTTTATGGCTGTAGTTACAACCCTAACTGATGCATTAACAAAGTTTTTTTTTAATTAATATATGTAATATATATATAATATATATATATATATATATATATGTATAGCAATGTATCTAGAGAAAACTGCTTCTTTCTATATTGATAACATAATTACTACTGTTTAATAATAAACGTATACTGTTAGAGGGGTGCTGTCATTAGGGCACCATAACGTGGGCATCACAACAGTTCACCTGTCATACTGGTGAGCTGGAGTTTGCAGTGTTCCTCATGGATGGGACTGCAGGGTTGTTGCACCGCTTGCCCCATACACATCCAATGTGGAGGTGATTAAATTACAGTTTCAGGGGGTGTGCTGGGCGAAGCCCCCTGCAGTGGGGGGTGCAGCCCCCTGCAAATAGCCCACACTTGCTCCGGTGTATTGGTCACAACTGAAGTCAGATGGCACAATGGCCAGGTGCGATGATCGCTGTTGGTATTATACTGGTGCTGTAATGTCCCTCACCCTTTTCCCTGTCACACTGGCATGGGTGAACCCATAATATACAGAATAATACATGGGGTGGTATGTTTAATTAGATTTTACACACACCCTGAGGTACTGGATGCTACATAAGCCCAGAGAGCGAAGCACAAGGGTTTATTTCAGCATTCAACACCAAGGGATATGTGTAAAATCTTAAGTTAAACGCAACACCGCAAGTTTTATTTTATATAATTGCTGAGGAGCCTTTTCTCACCACAGGAATTATATAAAATAAAATGACCATGGTCCTGTGAGATGAAGATCTGTCTGCTGTCCCCACCTCCTGCAGTCTGTACCGCTGAGCAGCTATTGAAATCTTTTTTTTTGTTTTGTTAAATATAACAATGGCATGGCATGTCAGGTATGGTAATTTTTTTTTAAGTTTAAGCATGGAGATGAGAGTCTGAGAGGCATTTTTAGTGTACTTTACTTAATGCCGAGTGATAAATGGAGGCAATCAGCTTTTCAGCACTGTGTATCGGGAGAAAGTTATGGCAGGCACGTGTGGAGTGAGGGAAACCTGGCACACATTCACCATCGTAACCCTTGGGTTATAACAGCGAATTATAATCAGGTTTCCCTATGGGAGAAAAGGCTCCCCAGTTATTATAACAAAATAATATCAACACAATTTCTTAATGGCTGGACTCCAAACTTTCAATAACAAAAAAAATAAAATAAAATAACTAAGTTTCTTGCCCCAACAGTTCCAGAGTTAGACCTTGCAAATGATATTTTCTCATAATGTGATAACTTTGGAACCTATAGGGACAGAGGCTTAATTCTTTTAAATGAAAGCTTGGAGTACAATAAGTAGATATATTATTAATATATCACTACAGTGACAGTATATCAATATAAAGAACATAAAAAGTTTCATATTGATATAGAAAAACAAAATGGTTCACTGCCTTTTAAAAGTTCTGTCATTTTTAAGATATTATATTGACATGTATATGCATGTAGCAACACAGAAGAACTGTTTTAAGTGTTCAAATGTTACAGCTTTCAAAATGCAGTTTCATGTATTATTAAAATATTATATAAGATTACTTTTGGAAATGGTCAAAATATATATGTGGTTGATCCAAGAATAAACACATTATTTTCTAGTTTTGTGCTTCTTAAATGGCAGAATGTAATACCACCCTCCCATCTCTTGTTTTTTTTCAGAAAATTATAAGTTTTCTGCATACTGTGATTAATATTCCTCCATCTTTCTAGTCATTTTACCTTGAGAGTTGTGGAAATGAAGACTGGTATATCTGAGGGAATACCAAGGAAGGAACAGTTCTTACAACCTGTGATTCCTTAGTAATTGTATAAACTCAGCATTTTTAATTTGAGAATGTGGTCTAATATCTAGATTGCACTACTCATCTGTTTCAGTTACTGCACTACTAGTCTATTTCACTTACTTAGCAGATTTATTCATCAGGTGAAAGTAGTGCACTTTGCTACCACATGGGTGGCATCACACGTTCGACACTGAATTTATATTACACTTACTTCTTATTTCCCTCTTAGCTGCAGGTGAGTTCTTAGTCCTTGGAAATCAAAATATAAATTGGTTATTCCCCTTGGCAAAACATACCATTCACCAAATCGAATCCTCAGTGTCACTCTGCTCATTACTGAGCCAAAATGTATCAATCCCAGCTCCACAAATCATTCCGTTATTTATTGGGTCCTTTCCTCTCACACTTGCCACATTATTTTCACTGGCACCCTACCACATACTTTCAGTAACCATCACATGGTCTACTGTATCCAAAAGATCAGTTGCACTTAAGGCCCATCAAAGTTAATCTGGTCTAAGTTGCACAAGTCTCCAGAACTCCCTTCCTTGCTAGATAATCTTTGTGTAACTGATTGGTTGGCACATACATTACCCACAAATGTAGATGTAGCTCTAACTTTACATGGCCAAATTCATTGCAACATGGGACAAACATACCTCTCTCTCAGAGTGTCTTGTGTTCACAGGTCCCACCTTCCCTTGATCTCTGCAGAAGTCATTGATCTCCTCCAAACATGCAATTCAGCCTGGCATCTCCACAAAGCCTTGGGCTCTCCTGAGGACTTGTTGAGACAGAAGCAACTATGTAACACAAGCACTAAGGTCAACAAGGAGGCCAACATAATTTACTTTGCCTTCAACCTTCAAAGCAACCATAAATCCACTGATAGTTTCTGGAAGGTTATTCACTCCTTTCTCGACCATGTCACTCAGTCACTAACAACTTTAACAAATTTCTTTACATACTGTGCTGCCCTCTCCCTACTTTCTCACCCTCCCTTCTCCATCTTTTACCAGCCCTGTCTCCACAATTGCTCCCATCCCCCACTCTACACTGCAGCATGTTTTTCCTTCTCCCTGGTCTCCTTTGAGATCACGCTTGCTGGCTTACTCTCTCTCTCTCTCTTATGTGCTGTAGAGACATCAGTGACATTGCTGTGGGGCTGGAGGAGAAGGTGTGCCTCTTTGGAGACACTAAGATCTGCAATAGGGTAGACAGTCTTGGAGGGGTGGAAACAATGAGGAGGGATCTAGATAAAGTACAGGAATGGTTCAGAGAGCGGCAGATAGGATTTTAATGCAAAAAAGTGCAATATCATGCACTTGGGGTGCAGGAACCCAAGGGAGGGGAGGGGATATTTTAGAGGCCACAAAACAGGAAAGAGATCTTTTCTTTTCTTATATTGCTCCATTCATTTGGAATGAAATTCCTCAAGATATTAGGTGGTTGTGTTCTGTCAAAAAGTTTGCCGATGCTTTAAGGATGTATTTCGAATCTCAGTTTAATTGTAACTGTTTTTTATGAATTTTTTTTATGAATTTTATACGTAACAAAGACATTTTTGTCTGCAATTTGCTGCATTGTATATGTATGTTTGATTATGTATTGTCTGTATGCAATATATGTGGGTCGCACCTGTAAAAGGAACTTGTTTCCAGTGTGCTTACCCGTTAAGCGAATAAACAAACAAACAAACAGATCTGGGGTAATCATATCTAATGTCCTAAAGGTGGCTAAACAATGTGCCAAGCTGGTGGGGAGAGCCAATGGAGTGCTGGGGTGCACTGCAAAAGGTATCACCAGCAGAAGAAAAGAAGGCAAAATGCCACTGTACCAGACACTGTTGAGACCTCACTTGGAGTACTGTGTCCAGTTCTGAAGGCCACATATCCAAAAGGACATAGACAGGGTGGAGGCAGTTCAAATAAAGGGCAACAAAAATGGTGCAGGGCCTGCACCAAAGGTCATATGAGGGGAGATTAGAGGAACTCAGTATGTATAATCTAGAGGAGAGAAGAGAGAGGGAGACATGATAAAGACATTTAAGTATCTTGAGAGAATAAATAAGGTACAGGAGGGCAGCATCTTCCAAAAGAGAAAATGCTCTAGAAAAATGAGAGGGCATGACAAGAGACTGGAGGGGGTAGACTAAGGGGCAATGTAATAAAGTACTTCTTCATGCAAAGGGTGGTGGAGGCATGGAACAGCCTCCCAGTGGAGGTGGTGGGGGAAAAGACAGTGGGGGATTTAAAACTGCATGGGATAGACATAGGGGAGCCATAGCAGTTCAGAATAGAAGATGAAGCTGGAGTTTAAGTAGGATCTGTGGCATTCTCGCTAGGTAGGGATACAGGGGAGACTAGATGGGCCTATTGGTCCTTATTTGCTGACACATTCTATGTTTCTATGTTTCTGTGTAATAGTAACTTCCATGATGGGTTGGATACAAACCTCCTTCATCTTTCTGTGCTGGACATTTGCTTCCCCACTTGTCTCCATTTTCAATCTTTCTGTCCAACTTGGGTCTATCCTCCAGACTGGAAACAAGCTAAAGTCTCCCCTCCTCAAAGTGGATGACTTTTCCAACCCAGGTAATTTACCAATCCATCTCCCTCCTCCTTGCTCTGGCTAAGGTGCAGGAAAAACTAGTTCTCTCTGAGCTACCTGCCTACATTGACTCATTTTTTTTCCTTTTACTTTTTTTGTCTATCTTTCAAAATTCTACTATCTTCTTCCTCCTCTGAATCACTGACTCCATGCTGAAAGACATGGACCAGGATCTGATCACCATGACCATTTTCATAGCCTTAGAAAGGTCTTCAATACTGAGCTGATCTCTTCTCTTAGATATGCTAGGTGCTGTGGGGCTTTTGACTTGGTATTTAGATGGTTCCACTCAAACGTCTCAGGCTGACTCCAGTTAGTCCAAGTTTGTGATGCTTTTATGCACACCCTTGTCCATCAAGTCTGGTGTCCCCCAGGGATTCATTCCTGACCTCGTCCCTTTCTCCATCTTTTTAAATGACCTCCACTGCAAATGTATCTCCTCACACATCCACATATATACAGATGGCACAGTTTTATTTGCTTCTGGCACCACTTAACTGGCTCTCACTAGATTTCAATAAAACTGTTTCCCTGACTTTTGGCACTTTACAGAAACTAACAATGATCTAGCATACCTCTGTCTTCAAAACTCTGTATGGTGAATTGCTTGAAGAGGTACCCCACTTCAAGTACTTAGGGATGTGGCTGGACCAGAACCTCAGCATTTTCACCCATATTGATGTCATACATACGAAACTTCTACCCTATGTTTTGTGTGCTATATCACAACAGATTCTGCATTCGAGTAATGTTCTGCCATGAGATCATCCTCAAAATGAGATTATCTCTTGATCCCCCCCAGAAATGAACCACACCTCACCACTTTATGAAATCTTTGGATGCTCGTTGGCAAACTTATTTATTAATTAATTTTGGCACAAGATATCTATTTACATCCCAACTGTCATGTCCAGTCATCAAAAGCAATAACATAATTCATTCTTTAGTCTTCTTCTTCTAGCCTAATCTTCCTCTGGTTGGTTCTTTTTTCCATTTTTCTGGGTCTGGACACTGAATCTGGCCCCCTTCTCCTTTACCAGAACCAGGCCAGTTCCCTGTTGAACCTGGGCCTCCCTTTCCAGGCCTGGACACTCTGCATCCAGCACCCAGACCTAATCCCCCTCCCTATTTTACTCCATGCCTGGGCTCCTTGACCTCAGACCATGATCCTCCCCACCCCCCCAATTCTAGCCCTCTCCCCCCTTTTTACTTCTTCCACTGCCCCCGCCCACTTGCACCTAGATGGTGGCCCCCCCCTGCGGGTTAGAACCTCAGGCCCTTTTGTGCTATCTTACCACTAGCTCTCCAATTGTCCTCGGGAACAGGCACATCCCAAATTCAGTCAGGTGTACCCCATCTGACCTGTAGACCACTACGTGGTCGTATGCTATGTCCCTGTGTTCGATGTGTATCCCCCCATCTCAATAACTGCTCTCACCACCCTTCTGTTGAGGCACTTTCTCAGTTTTTCTATCGGCTCGACATCCCTGGCTCCCCTCCATACCCTCCTGAATGTGATCTTGGACCAGCCGATGGTCACGCCCGGCCACCAACCACGTATCTTTTCTAAATCCTCCATTATCATCTGCCCTAGTTCCCCCCAGGAGATTCCTCCCAAGTCATTACCCCCTAAGTGGATAACTATGCATTCTGGCCTGCCCCATAGCCCCTTTAATTCCTCCAGGAGGGGCAGGGGCTGGGCCCATTTCATGTCCCTAATGCCCCTCCACTGGACCTTTGTGCAGGTGGTATCTGGGTGCAGCTGTGTCATCTGTGTCTGGTGGCCACAAACCTCTCTGCCCAGTATACAAATGAGTGCCCCATGATCCACACTTTCCAACTGGTACCTGCCATGGAGACAAAAGAAAACACTGTAAGTCTTTTATTGTTAAAGCTGGACATATTGTTTATAGCAGTCCGACCTCCAGCAGCTGATCCCCTTCAGCTCCTCCACTGATACTACTCTTTTTGCGGCCTCCGAGGTGGCACCAGTCCTTAAAGAATGGGGAGGTGAACTCACCCAGCTCCTCCCCTATGAAAGCCAGTGCCTTCCTGAGCACTACCCCTACATGGAATGCCATGACTGGTGTCCCATCCCCATGCCTAAACATCACCCCCCCAGCCCTACCACTGTGACTCTTGTATTCTTCCCATGCGGACACCGCACAACTTGGCACTCCCAGTTTCCAGTGCAAGGTTACTGTGGTCCCCTGCCCCCTTTGGTCTGTTTTTGACCAGGCCAGCCTGATACCTATCCCATCTCCCTCCACCCGCATGCCCTCGGGCTGCAAAGTGAGGTCAGGTGCCCCCTTACATGGAGCCACCAGCTCCCCAACTGTGAAGGCTCCTGCTGCCATTACTGAGACAACTGCCTGGAAAAGGCATGCCTCTTGCACAAAACTGCACACCTTGCATGTGGCTCTTAGTACCCTGTCCAACAGCTGTCCCCCAATGGGGCACCTGCCATTCTTCCTGTTCCCTTGGCCCCTCCGTCAGCCAGCCAGCATTTTCTTCACCATTTTGTCCTCCATGACATCCAGCCATCCTTTGTCCTGACATACCCAGCTCACTACAGCGGGCTGTACCACTATCGTGGCATGTGCCATTCCTTCTTCGCAGTTCTCTACTACAAACTTCTTGACCTGCTCTCCCCGGACCAGCTCATCTCTGTCCCAGCCCTGCCTTGTTCTAAACTCTTGAAAGCTGTCCCACCCACTGTCATACACCTTCAGGGTGCTGGTTGCCCAGGACTCCTGGTACAGTGCCCTGGCAGTGGTCCTCCAATCTCCCACATCCGGTCTGGGACCCTGGTCCTGTGCAGTGCTGCTTGTGGTGCCAGTCTCTGGAACCTGTCGATTTGTAAACAGGAGTGACTGTCAGACAGTTCATTTCTGATCCCTAGGATATGCTGTGCTTTGAATTACTCATTCAGCTTCAGCTGCAGGAGTACCAACCACCTCATTATCTGGCCTACTGTCTCCATGTTCCCGCCCTGCCTGTTGATGACCGCCACCACCCCTTTGTTATCACACCAAAACATAATGCACTTCCTCCTCATCTGTTCAACCCACACCTCGAGTGCCGCCCAGATCAGAAATATTTTCAGGAAGGTGATGTCCTTCAAGAGGCCCACGCCCTCCCACTGCCTTGGCCAGGCCTCTGCCATCCACTGCCTCCTAAAATATGCTCCAATTCTGAGTGGTCCGGAAGCATCAATGTGCAGTTCCAGGTCCGTGTTGCATTCCCATTCCTTCTGCCAAAATGTCACCCCATTATATTGCCCTAGAAACTCTTCCCAGACCTTGAGATCCTCCTGTACCCCCTCGAGATGTCCACTCAGTGGTGTAATTTCTTTGCCTTCCCTGTCACCCTCCCAAGTCTCCTAGCAAATGCTGTACCTGGGCTGATTGCCTTGCATGCAAAATGAAGGTATCCCAACAGTTGCTGTACTTGTACCAGTGGCAGCCTCTGCCTCCCTGTTATCTGCACCAACAGGCCCCTTAACCTGGCCACTTTGTCTCCTGGTAGCCGGAAACATTCTTGTTCCATGTCCATCTCAATTCCCAGAAACTCCAGCTTGCATGCTGATCCCTCGGTCTTCCCCTGTGCCAGTGGAATTCCAATCCACCCACATATTGCTGTGAAGTCCCTTAACATTTCCTGCACCTCAGCGCGGCTCTTCCCGATGAGCAGAAAATCATCTAAATAATGCACCACCCTCCTATGGCCATAACTCTCCCTGAATACCCACTGCACCCATGAGCTAAACATCTCAAAGGTTGAGTAGGCCACTGAACAGCCCATGGGCATGGCCTTGTCGACATATGAATCCCCCGTCAAACTGGAAGCTCAGGAGCTCCTAATTGGCTAGGCTGACCAGTAGTAGCAGAAATGCAAATTCTACATCTGTTTTGGCCAACCAGGACTCCCACCGCCCTGATCAAATACTACTGCTTGCTCTAACAAGGCACAGGTCATCACCCTGAGGTAGTCTGGTATGCTGTCATTCACTGACTGCCCTTCTGGGTATGACAAGTGGTGAATCAATCAAAATTCTCCCTCCTGTTTCTTGGGAACCACTCCCTATGGGGATACCCAGAAATTGGGGCAGGGCAGTGCCTCCAGAGGCCCCTCCACCCACCCTGCCCCCACTTCCTTTCGGATCTTCTCCCTGACAGCCTCTTCTTTCCCTTTTGCAGACCCAAGGTTCCTGGCCCTCATCCCTGTTTGCACCCCCTTGAAACCCAGTGGGAAACCCTCCGTGAAGCCAGCCCGTAGGCTTTCAGACCCCTTTTTGTCTGGGTAATCCCGGGTCCATGCCTCCACCACCTAACGTACAATGGGGGTGCATGCCAGCGGGTAACCCCATTTCCCCGATTCCCCTGCCTAGTACCCTATGTAGATGGAACCATATCCCTCCTCCATGTCCCCCCCTTTCTCTGCCGGGGCCTCCCCCCTCTCCCCCGAAAGGGGTGGTCCTGCTGATGGCCATTCCCTTGCCCCCTCCCCCTTGCCTGCAATTTGCCACTGGGTGCATCTGCCCGCACCTTGAGCAGACATGCTTGAACTTGCAGTTTGTCCAGGTGCAAGATGCCTTGTTAAATCCCCAACATGTCTTGGCTCCTGCGATCAATGTGGTCCACCTCCCAGACTCCCCCCACCTGTAACCCCCTGCCCGGACAAAGACATCGTCTTCACCCGCAATTTGGAGTGTGTATTGTCCCACCTCAAATCTCCCCTTGCCACCATCCTCCTCCAGAAAGCTTCATCATTTCTGAGCCATCTGTAACCCAGCTTGGCCTTATATACGTCCCTGATGATCGCCATGTAAGTTAGCATTGGAATGGCCAGCTCCAGCCTCTTTTCCAGGACTATGGCACTATACACCCTGAATCCCACCTGCCAATTGTCAAAATGTTTTCCTTTCCACTTTGACTCTTCCACCTTGTGGTCTACCACCATGAGTGCTACCACCATCACAGATTTCCCCACTGACTCCTTCTGCTCATATTTCTTGGCGGTGTCCTTGTCCACCAACCCGAAAATTACCACAAACTCCCTTTTCCATGTCCGCTTCTTGAGTGAGGCTGGTACGTGGTCACCCAATCACTTGAAGCCAGGCCCGTTATACTTTGACACCCCGGTTTTCCCCCACCCCACCCCACCTCCTTCTTTCCTCGTATGTCCTGCAATGCCTTTATTTCTATCCCTGCCTCTCCCATAACCCCCAGAAGACCTTCCAAATACTCCTTGAGGTCATCCTCTTTGGAGATAGCCACTCCATCCTTATCCCCATCCGGGCCCTCCTTGTCCAGTTCTGGTTCAGGCCACAGGACCGGTGCAGGCACTGGGTTGGCTCTCCTTCCCCTTGGCTTCTTCTTGAGCTGCCCCTTCCCTAGCCATTCTTCTGGCTCCTTCCACTTTCGCTGTACCTCCTCCTCCTCCTCCTCTCTCTGCTTTGCTGCCGCCATTAGTTCTGACATCTGGCCCATCATCTTCACAGTCTCCTCCTTCATCTTTTAGCTGGACATCTGACTTTTCTTCAGTGCCATTGTCTTGTGCTACAACTATAGGTGGAAGAGACACATGTTACACCTACACCAACCTGGCTGCATTCTTGGGGCTCCTCACCCACCCTGGCCACTCACCACTGCAGTGCCTCTGGGACGCTTCCTCATCCCTTTGTTTTAAACCTTAAGCGCCCCTGCCCCTTCCTGCCATACCTCATGCCTTCTCAAAATTACCATCGTCCATCCTTAGCCAGACCCCTTTTAACTGCACTTGGCCACATGCTCCACACTTGACAGCGATTAACTGTGGGTTATATTGGTGCAATAAACCTCCCTTTTAGTCATTTAGCCTGACCCTTAATGCCATAGACATTAAATCTGCATACTGCATTGCACTGTTTTGCTGAATTATCGCTATGAAACGATCATTACCAGATGCTGAAAATGGCACTCTACTATTTGGATAGTGCTTTGATCCATTGAGGGAAACAGGCCCATGTAACAGCCAGCTCTTACTTTCTCATGTCGGTCCTTTTGCTTATTATAGCACTCAGCTTTGCCATGGCCCCCACACTATAATACACACACTGGGGGGATTACAATCATTATTATGCTAGCTCCCTATGAAAAGAAAAACTAACAATTTAGTAAAATTCATGAACCGCTAACCCCCTCTGTCTCCTCCGATACCATGTGAAATTTGTACTCCTACAACCCCAGGGCACATCCGGTACTCATAACCTTTTCTCAGAGCTATTGTAGCATTCACCCCTTAATTTGGGATGCAATACTTTTAATAATGCTCTCCGTTCAATCAATGCTGGGTGTTCCCCTGGTTATGTACTCCTTCCAACTAATGTAGCCCTATTGGGCCTCTGTAAAGGAAAACAAAAAGTAACAAGCCCATCTGTCTCCACAAAGGACCTCAAATCATCTGGCATCACAAATGTCCCCACCCGCTATGAGATATGGGTACCAACATCCTTCCCAGTAAAAGTACTGTATCCTCCCCCTGAATGCCCTATCCGAAACAGGCAATTCTGCAAAAAGACTGGGGGAACAAACTCCCTCCTCGCTGAATCATTGGGAGAGGTACAATTTAAAATTGCCTCATCCACCCGCTGTCCATGCAGGTGCAGCACTACCTGCCAGCTGGATTCACACCACATGGGGGGGCCTTTTCCACTATGCAGGCCACACTATCTCTTTGGCGCTGGTGTCCAGCACCGTGACCTAGTGCTCGTGGCCTCCCGACTCCCCCCGCCACTCACGTGGGTCCCCCGGCCACCCAAATTCCCAAAGCGAACAAAAGAAAACCACCATTGCTCCTTTTCATGAGGGAGTGCGTACCCTCACCACCTGCTGCCCCTTGCCTGCTGTGGGGTCCGTATGCCTGCTTTCTGGCCTCCAGGTCCAGGCTGCACTCTGTACGGACACACCCGCTCACCCATGTGGCTGGTCGCTGCTCCTGCTCCCCGTGGCAGCCCACAAACTACATCCTTCACAAAATCAGGAAAACTGGTGCCTCCCTCAAAGCGAGCAGTTGGTCGCGCTGCCGAAAAAACACCAACACTCCCAAATGTGAGACGGCCAGTACAGAAGGCCCAGCTTCTGCAGGCCCAATGCCAAACCCCTGCCTTCTCCCTCATGGCTGGCTAACAGCTGCTGGGCTCACTCCTTGAATTCAGCGCTTTCATCCTGCTTGCACCCCACAGCCCAGCTGGTTCCTCCCTGCCCCCACCACCACCACAGATGCCAGAATAGCAGCCCCCCAGAGCCGCAACTCTGCAAACGATGACGGCCATCCACAGCAATGCCAGCATTTCCCAGTACCTCTGTGGTATTTGCAGGCCCAATTCAAATCTTACAATTGTCACTCCTAGCACCTTCCCTCTCTGCAGCAGGCCCTGTTTCCTGATTTTCTCCTTTTATTATCCTTTTTTTGTATAAAAAGTATCCTGCCACCAAGATTGACTCACGTCCCAGGTGGGACTTGACCCCCTATCAGAAAACAACGCAACATCTTGCATGAAGTTCAGATAAAAACTAGTGGTAACATTCAGACACTGTACAGGTTTAAATATTCCTAGTTTTAAAGCAGCTGTGCCATGACAAATGTTTTTAACAAAAAGATAGTTACAGCTACATTTTATAAAATTATTATGATCCTTATCAAAACTACTTGTCCCTTGCCCAGCTCTAGAGGCTGAATGCCTCCTCCATTAATCCATAGGCCACATGGTTGGCCCCCAGCTCTATTCAATACCTCCAGGGCTTGCCAGGCCCAAAAACACTACATGCCACATGGCCTGCTGCAGCCTATGCAACAGAAATGTGCCTTACCTTCAAGCTTGCCAATGATGTGCTAAAAAATTTCCATCAAAAGAGGGCTAGCTGCCTGTGAACTGCCCTTAAATAGCCCCTGAGGACCCCAATCAGGACCCCTGTTGGCCCCTCCCCCTGACCAATCCCCTGCATCCCATGGGGTACCTGTCTTATGATGCTGTTGGTATCCCCTTCCCTTCCTGGTGATGTCACCATCTCCTCCCCTCCCCCTCCCCCTCCTCCATACCCCATCCCTCCTCCTTGATTTCTGGAGGGGCCTTGGACAACCTGGCTTGCCCTTTATTTGGCAAACCTAATCATCACTGTTTTTTTTGTTTGTTTGTTTGTTTTTTCAAATTAAAGTTTATTAACAGCTTTCAACATACAGAGGACAAGATGATACAATCCATACAATGTGATTACTGTGTATGACAAATTAAAGTATCTACCCTCCTCCCCCCACTTCCCACCTTCCCCCCTCCTCTTTCCCCTCAGATCTTGCACACTGCACAATACCAATCCTTTAGGCAGGGTACAAAGAACAAAGAGTGTAGAAGGGGCACCATATCTTAGTAAACTTAGCAGAGCTATTACGGAGACTTGCTATCATTCTTGCAGTTCAGAGGTTGGCTAGCAACTCATTCAGCCATTACATATAAGAAATCTCTTCAGTATCTTTCCAATGTCTTAAGACTAATTTCTTAAGGGATAAAGAAATTAAGGCCATGTGGAATTTATGAGTAGTAACCTTAATCTCTGAAAAATCACCCAGTAAACATATTTGTGGAGAAAATAAGTCATTAAAACCTAAAAGGGGATCCATTTTTTGTTTGATAAGTGTCCATAGGGGAGTTATTTTGGAACAGGTCCAGAAAATATTATATAAATTGCCCTCTTCTTATAGACATCTTGAACAGGTTGAAGATGTGGCAATGCCAAATTTTGCCAGTTTCTGGGGCGTGTACTATATGTTATGTAATATTTAGAACTGCATCAAGCAGAGTCTATCCTGACTAATGAATTTATGACAGCTTTGCCATATTACAGTCCAATTAATTGGGATTTCAGGGAAAAAAGTGGACCAATAATTGGTGGGACCAAAATGCACAGGATAGAGCCAGTCGAATAAGAAACAATACATTTTGGATACAGCATGTGGTAGGCTAGTTAGCAGAACCATAGCAGTCTGAAAATTTGGGCCTGCTGTTTGTGGAGGAGTTACACCTATGTTTTTCAGCAAAAGGTGACGTAACTGAAAAATTTAAAAAATGCTAGACTTCAGAATGTTAGCTTTGGTGAGTATCTCAGGGGAAGATAGCCAAAAGCCATCTGTTGTGTTAAGAAAATAGGAAAGGGAACAATTCTTAAAAGTAGGGAACCAGGAGGGAGACAGTACTTTACCCTCTATCTTGAGATTGGGGTTGCCCATTAGTTGTTGCGCTAGATTTCGAAAATGCACTTATTTAAAGAAAGTACAAAGCTGGGAATGTATTCATATGTAAATTGCAATTGGAGAATTATGCAATTGTATTGGAAGATGTTTCTGTTTGGTATACAAGAGCGCAGCAGGGGAGAGACGATGGGATTTAATTTGGGCCAATTCTATTTTTAACCAGATTGGGAGGTATGAAGGCTGGGTTAGTGAAATCTCCGAGGTAAACCACCTCAGATACTTACTGGCATGACAGGCCCAATAATATAGGCTAACATGGGGAAGTCGAAGGCCTCCCCTAATTTTAGGAGCTGATAATTTGTAATAAGCCAGACGTGCTTTCTTACCTGCCCAGATGAAGTTAATAATAAGACTATGTATCTTTTTAAACCATACTAAAGGCAACCATGAGTTCAGCAAATTAAGTGGCTAAACAAGACAAGGAAAGACATCATTTTAACCAGGTTAATTTTACCCCATAAGGAAAGAGGAAGAAGGGACCACCTTTTCAGATCATGGGTAAGGGTTGACAATAAGGAATCTAAGTTTCAGCTCTGTAAAAGGGCTGGACTTCTGGATAACTCAATCCCCAGGTATCTCAGAGATTCCTTTACCCAAGACAAACCTAGGACTGTAATTTCCTGCTTCAATACAAGATAATTGAGAGGAAATACTGCTGATTTATCAATGTTCAATTTGTAGTTAGAGAGGGTACTGTAAATGTTAATGAGCTCCAGCATAGGTGGAATAGATAAGGCAGGTTGTGATAACTAGAGTAGAAGGTCGTCAGCGTATGCCAATACTTTGACCTCATATCCTTGTATGGGAATACTCTGGATTCTGGGGCAATGCACTAAGTGGCATATAAGAGGTTCCAGGCATAAATTGAAGAGAAGAGGGGATAAAGGGCAGCCTTGTCTCTTACCTGAATTTAAAGGAAAAAGATCAGACATAGTTCCATTGTATGACACTAGCTGACTGCGATTTGTAAAGTGCTTGGACCTATTTCTGAAATTCCAAAGGGAAACCATAGATGTGCATAGTTCTGAACAGGAAGTTCCAATCAACTCTATCAAATGCCTTCTCAGCGTCCAGGGAAACTAGGGCAGCTGGGGTTTCCTTATCTCTAGACACCGAGAAGACGTGGGCCAAAGTACGCAAATGGTCTACCAAGGACCTACCCTTCATGAAACCAACCTGTTCCTGACCTATTAGGTCAGGGAGGACTAGGTTTATATGATCTGCAAGTACCTTGGAAAGGATTTTGACATCTTGATTCAGACGTGAAATGGGCCTATAGCTGGAGACTGAATCTAAAGGTTTGCCCATTTTAGGAAGGAGAACAATCAGGGCCTCAAATAAGGATTTGTCCACTTCTACACCTGATAAGATGCGTCGATATAAGGGTAGTAGTAAAGGGACCAGTTGGCTGGCGAAGATCTTGTAAAAATTGGGAGAAAAGGCATCCGGTCCTGGGGTCTTGTCTGTGGGAAGTTCTTTTATGATATGAACCAATTCCGTTTCAGAAATTAGAGCACACACTTGCAGCTGTTGATGTTCTGAGAGAGAAGGCAGATGAGATTCAGCAAGGTAAGTGTCTATACTCTTTGGGGAGGGAGAACTGGACATTGAGCTGTATAGCTGCATATAGTAAGACTGGAACTCAGTGGAAATATCAGCTGGGGATATTTTTAAGGAGTCATCAGTAGCCGAGCTGATAGCTGCAATAAGCTTGAAAGACTCTTGCTGTTTGATCCTAAGGGCAAGTAGATGACCAGCTCTTTCACCCTGCTCTGTATGGGAGGCCTTGGATTTTAAAATCATAAATTCTGCCTTCTTCTTCAAAAGATTCAGTTAAGAATCATTTAGCTTTATGAACTCCTGCTGAGTAGATTTTGGCGTTACTGGGGATAACTTACTCTCAACATGTCTAATACTCGAAAGGAGATGTAATAACTGCCCTTCTCTCTGTTTTTTCCGTTTTGATGCTAGACCAATTAATAGCCCCCGCAAGTAAGCTTTTAGGGCACACCATTCAATATCGGGTTTACCGTAGAGTTGTAGTTGTGAGCTATAAACGTTGTAATATGTTCAGAAATATACTGGACTACCCTCTGGTCCATTAAGAGTTGGTTATTAAGTTTCCAATGACCCCTAGTAGTTGCAAATGCTCGATCAGTTTATATTGTTTCAGCGTGTGCCTCACTCCCATAACGTTCCATGAAGCAAAATTTAAATCCCTAGCCATGAAATTCTTTTATTCATAATATAGCTCTTCTGAGAAAAAGGAAAAGGAACACCTACCCAAATTATTGTACCGCAAAAACAAAAAAGAAAAACTGTGCAAGATTCACCCTTAACTACCCTTCTACCCTTGTCTCTAAACTCAATCCCATGTTCTTTTCCTACCCTCCTTTTTATCCTTACCAACTCTAAGCTAATAGTAATTATAAAACAATACTGAGTCACTAACCCAAACCTCCCCCTTCCCCTTTTGTCACAGACATCGTTCGGCAGAACCCTTAACCTCTACTCCCACTCCCTCCAGCCACCCGAAGTACACAACTCTGAATCCCCATCTGAAATAACTAAATAATAATCTGACCTACTGAAACAACAATGGGGAACCATGATGAAAATTATATAGCTACAATTAAAACAATTAGAATACAATGTAAAAAAAAAACTTAAACAAAGCTGGGGTTTTTCACTTGTAACCACCAGCTGACAGTCATACTTATATCCTTAGCATTACATATGTGAAAAGTTGAAGTAGCCCATACTTATATTAATATGTTGAGCAAACAACTTGCTAGCAGGCACTCATAAATATAAAAAAAAAAAAAAGGCCACAAGGTGAGTCCTCTCATTGGAGGATACCAAGGTCCAAAAACCAGTCCTTGCCATAACGAGACATTTGCAGAAGTAAAACCAAGAAAAAGGAAAAGTTCAACCTTCATACATTTGGCCAAGCAAGTATCATGAGGATATTGCTGGGAAACACGAGGAGAAAGAAGTTGTGAAGCGGCACATCTAAAGTGGTAATAATTATTAAGTGGACACTGGAGAAAAGCAAGGGTTGCATGCAAGCTCAAAAAGAACAAGCATTTGTCAATGCTGAATGTTGTCCCACCGGCATTGGCAGTGGGAGTGGCGGAGCTAGAGATGCATAGTGCTGTGATTTTGTGAATGTGTCTGAAAAGGTGATTTTGCACAGCGAGCACGCCATTGTGCGCCACAGCAGTGGAAACACGTTTTGGGCAGGCTGTGAAAAATGGCAGCTGGACTGTTGATAAGGAGATGTGCTCAAATGCCAGTGGTGAAAATGTGGCATGAGAACATTGCAGATTGACGAAGTTACAAGGGTGCGTGGAAACTGCGCAATGCACACTTGCAACTCAGTCAGTGTATGTAGTTTCGGCAGCAAATTTTCAACATAGGCATTTTAGGACCTCTGCTCATGGATAGTGTCACTGTCATTTCCTCAAACTGTCCCAAAAACTGATTTCGCACAGCGGCCATGCAATTCTGTGCTGGACGTGCAAAAACACATTTCAGGCAGCTGTAGTGTTCATAAGGAGGTATGGAAAAATGCCAATGATGAAGAGCTGGAGTGAAAGTATTACAAATTCACAAAGTCATGAGAGTGCGTGCAAACTGCACAGTGCACGCTCATAAAACACTCATTTTATTGGCTTTCGTTCCCAAATTTTCAACATAGGCATTTTAGGGCATCTGCTAATGAACAGTGTCACTGTCATTTTCATCATGTGTCTCGAACATGGGCTTTCCACAGCGACCACGCTATTCTGCGCTGGAACTGCAAAAACAGATTTTGGTCAGGATGTGGAAAATGACAGCTGTACTGTTCATTAGGACGTGCAGAACAATGGCAGTGTTGAAAATCTGGAGTGAAAATATTAGAAGTTTGCAAATGAGTGTGCATGTAAACTGCACAACACATGCTCGTAACACAGTCACTTTATGGAGTATTGTCACCAAATTTTCAACACAGGCATTTTAGGACCTCTGCTCATGAACAGTGTCAATGTCATGTTCTTAATGTGTGCCGAACACTGATTTCGCACAGCGAACGCACTATTCTGCTCCGAAAGTGAGAAAACATATTTTGGCCAGGATGTGAAAAATGACAGCTATATAGTTCACAAGAAGGTGTGGTAAAATGCCAATGTTGAGAATCTGGCATGAAAACAGTGCGAATGCACTAACTTACAAGTGTGCATTGCGCAGTTGCTACGCACGCTTGTAAACAGTCATTTTATGGAGTATTGTCACCAAATTTTCAACACAGGCATTTTAGGACCTCTGCTCATGAACAGTTCACTGTCATTTTCATAATGTGTCCCAAACACTGATTTCGCACCACGACTGCGCTATTCTGTGCCAGAATTGCGAAAACACATTTCAGCCAGGATGTGAAAAATGACAGCTATACGGTACACAAGAAGGTGTGGTAAAATGCCAATGTTGAGAATCTGGCATGAAAATATTGCAAATTCGCTAACTTATGAGCGTGCATTGCGCAGTTGCTACGCACCCTCGTAAAACAGTCATGTTTTGGATTTTTCCCATCAAATTTGCAACATAGGGTTTTTGAGAGCCCCCCTCATGAACAGTGGCACTGTCATTTTGTTATGCGGTCCCGGAAGGTGATTCCGCTCAGTGACTGCAAAATCACCTTTCAGGACTCAATAATGCCATGACGGTGCAAGAATTCAAGAGAAGGGGTCCTAAAGACCCCATGTTGAAAATTTGGGTCCAAAATTCGCAAAAATGCCTGAGATATGCAGCAAAGTTGAAAAAACCCTATTTATTCCATTATACAGCTTACCGGCATTTCCTCAGTTCGCAGTTGGCTTTGAAGAGTGCAGACGTGTTCCCGGTCCACTGAAGATTGTTGCACCAGACTCTGGAGGTAAGTATGGGATGAGGGGAGTGTGGGGAGGCAGGGTGCACAGTAGGTTGGTGCAGGTGGGGGGAGGGTGGCACGGAGACTACGAGGGACCGTTTTCCTTTTACAGGTTCAAAATGGGAAAAAACATCAGGGACAGTTTTTTTGCAGGGGATTAGCACACGCTGGTGGGCTCCCAGTGTGCTACCAAACTGTTTTGAGGGGTGTCTGTGCCGACGGGATTGGGCATCCTCGCCGGCAAACAACACGGGGGTTATTGGTTATTTCTGCTGACGGGAGTGGGCTCCCCTGTCGGCACACAAGGAAAGGGGGTCAGGGTAAGAACTGAGGGGGACTGGGCACCCCCTCTGCATATCACAAATGGGGGGGATGCTTTATGCCGATGGGGAGTGGGCTCCCCTGTCAGAACATTCACAGGGGGAAGGGGCAGCTGACAGGGGATTGGGCACCCCTTAAGTAGGCAGTTCGGCGGCCAGTGTACTGCCATGTACATAATGGCAGTGAGCATGGCAAGAAAAGGACTGCTGCATCTGGTAAGCTTTGCTCAGATTGTAGCAGACCTTTTCTTAGATGTGCTCACCACATTATGTATGTGTGGTGTGGCACCGGCATGCAGGCTGATTGGGGAATGCGGGACGCACCTACTGGTGCAAGCCCTGCATTCACTGAACAGCGACCGTGTCTCCAAAGCTGCACTGTCCCAAGATGTTGGCTGCGAAAGCACGCCAACATAAAAAGCGATCCGCGTGCTTTCTCTAGTGGATGAGTGGTGCATGCAAACTAAAACAACCTTCACTGAAGTAGTCAGAAACTGTTACCAGCAATCTTGCAGAGAGGCATCGTCACATAAGGAATCTCGGACAAAAGGAGCCTGCCATCCTTGTCATAATGCACAGACCGACTGACATTCCTGTCTTGAGGCTGCAACCACGTCTACATCACTCTCCAGGCACTCGAATCACACCAGAGCATTCAAAAGCCATGTCCAAGTATGACAAATAATTAAACAGGCATATACTTATACCTTTTAAGAAGAAAGGCATTCAGGAGACCCGAAAAAGGTCAGGTAGGGGTGTTTTAAGCTCGATCGCTGCAGACTCCAGTTTGTCATAGGACAGTCACTCTCCATTCACCAGAACTTGTAACTTAGTAGGGTATAACATTTTAAATTTTATCCTGGCTGTGATTATCTTGGCAACTAGAGGATGGAAGGCAGATGTCCTCTGTCGGAGAGCAGTAGGCAGGTCTTGAGTGATACGTAGTCTGACTCCTTCCTATTTTACTTCCTGCAACTCTCTGACCTTTAATAAAACATGCTGATGCTCCAAGTAGTTTAAAAAGCGGAAAATCAATGGGTGTGGGGGAGCTTCTGCTTGTGGTTTAGGGTGGAGAGCCCTGTGTGCCCTTTCGATGATATAGGTCGATCCGAAGGGAGAGGGCCCTGCAGTCTTTTCCATCAGCTTCTGTATGAAAGCTATTGTGTTTGTGCCTTCTTGCCCTTCTGGGAGCCCAATAAGTACAATGTTGTTCCTGTGGCTGTGACCTTCAAGATCTTCCACCTTTGCTTCGAGTTTAGACATTTTTTTGTCTCACTACCGCTAATTCAGGATTGAGATTTTCTACCCTTCTCTTACGGAACATATTCTAGCTGAATTATTGGAAGCCCATTGTGTAACTTCTTCCACAGTATGTGTAATGGACTTCAGCTCTTCCGTAACACTATGTAAGTCATCCTTGAAAGGTTTAAATTCCTCAAGAAATTGAAGAAAGGTGAGTGGTTCATTTTCTGTTGCAATACTTGACGTAGGTGCAGAGGAACTAGCAGCCCATG
This sequence comes from Neoceratodus forsteri, assembly GCA_016271365.2. NCBI lineage: Eukaryota > Metazoa > Chordata > Ceratodontiformes > Ceratodontidae > Neoceratodus > Neoceratodus forsteri. The sequence continues at coordinate 940,813,475 of CM028131.1, forward strand.
TTTTTTTTGGGGTCTTCTCCGGAGTGACCGGTGGGGTATTACATGGCATGTTTTTTTTCATTTTTATGTCCAAGTCGCTTTTGAAGCTGCAGCGACAGATGCCAGAGAGTTAGACCTTCGCTTGGGGTGGAGAATATCCAATTTATGTCTGTAGCAGAGGTAATGAATAGAAAATGCAGATCAGGTGGCCGGAGAGATACAGAGAAGTTGTTACTTCATGCTCTGCATCATGTGGTCTCCCTAATTATCACTGTTTGACTATATGGATGTAGTCTAGAGCTTTGTGCAAAAGTCTATATTTTTCCAGGCTGGATCATCCTTTTCATTCCTTCTACAGCATCACCATTTTTGTGCTCCATCTCTCATTCATCACTGCTCTCTGTATGCAAATCTCTCACTCCCGCCCACCCCCAAGGTTTGACATCTCTCCACTGTTCCTCCTTCCTGGCCAAATACAGGCTTGCCACTGTTCCTACTTACATCTCCTCTTTCATTAACCCTTCCATCCCTTCTTCTTCCCACTGGTAATCTAATGCTCATTCCTTTCATATCCCTTGCTCCAAATCTGAAGTAGACCAGTTTGATTTCTCTAGCCACCTTCCATCACTGGGGAACAACCTCCTTCTCCCCACCTATCTCTCATCCTCCCTACACTCTCTGAAACCACACCAGCTGGCACACTTCTGAAAAACATGCATCTGTAGCTATCTATTTTCCTCTTCGCTCTGCATAACCACCCACGCCCTATTCAACTCTTCCTTATGTACCAATTTTACCCTTGTTGTCTAGCAGTGTAACTGTAATTTGTATTTTATGCCACATGATTCTGTTACAAATATCATGCCATGCATACACTACACACTGCTATAGAATTATCTCCATAACCTATGTGTTTTGCACACTTCCTACATTTTTTTAATTTCTCTTGAATTTATTACTTGTACGTATCTATTATTGTGCATGTACTTGAACCTGCTGTTGTGACTAAGGGAGCAATATTCAGTGCCAGACATTTGCACTGCTCACCCATTAGCCATGCACATGACATATCATGTGGCCAGCTCATGGACCATATTCAGACAGATAGCAAGCTCTGACTAGAGCCCACTGCCTGCCTAAAGATAGGGCTGTGTTAGTCCAGCATACAGTCACATTGCATAGTTCTCATAAAGCTTCTAGCAGGAATATGGCCAACCGAAGTGAATGGAGATAACACATCCCAAACAGGATAGTGCTATTGCTCCTGTGAGCTGTAGTCAGTCACCAGCATGCTAATAAACCCATAGGGAATGCAAGGTGGCACGAGCCATCTGCATGCCATTATGGGCTCATTAGCATCACTGTACAGTGCCACCATGCATGGCAGTGAGGAGGTATTGTGCAGAGCTGTGCCACCCCCCTCACCTATCACCACGCATTTGCCTCCGAACAAAGTTGTGATGAACTGCCTACTAACTAGTGGTCCCTCCACCCACGGCCATGGTAAATATGCCCTTAAATAAAGTTGCAATAAACTTCTTAACATTTAGTGGTCCTCTACCCACCCCAGATCACCATACATATTCCCCAGTTTGAAGTGCTGATCATTCTGTGACATCTAGTGGTCCCCCCATATCACCAATCACTGTACATATGCCGTAGTATAAAGTATTGATCATTCAGTGGTATCTAGTGGTACCCCCACCCCACTTCCAATTGGACTGCCAACCCCCCTCCCCATCCCACCCTCTCAGGTCCCTCCACCACCTCCCCATGCTTGCCACCAGTTACTCAAGAAGGCATTGTCCCTCTCTCTGAGATGGTGACCAGCATAGCTCCTCTGCTCACCACCTTGGCTGTCTGCCAACACAGTGACAAGGAGTGAGTGCCCACCTAATGTAGAAGCAGATCCTTGTACAGTAGGTACGTGCTCTCACTCTAACTCAGATGGCAGCTGGCCAACATACCTCTCAGCTGTCCTTGATCATGAGGGACGTTCTTCATTTTAACTTTCAAATTGCTCTTTCCCTCACCCATCTCTCATAGAAAAGATGCTAACTACACAGATATGTGCTGTTAATTCAGACTTTAAAGCAGATATTCCTAATATGCTAAGATGCTAAATCAAAAATAAACTCTGTATGAGTACACACAGTGGTTTCCACAGTGTTTTGAGCTTATATGTCCATGTTTATGGATGTGTCCCTATTATGAAAGTCAGTGTCCTTCATTGTCTCTCATTTCGAGTTTCTGTATCCCTCATTTGAGTGATAAATGTCTGTGGAGTATGCTGCCGTTGTGGTATGTAGAAGGGTGGTGCAGGTCACCATAACAAGTAGTGGGATGATGCCTGCTTGGGTATGTGGGGGTCACCGGGGGAAGTGGTGTAGTGATCTAAGTGGGAAGGAATGAGAGGGGGTCTGCAGTGCATTTGAGGGTTGGAGAAACCACTATATGCCAGGGAATGATCAGTACTTTGTGTAAGGGTATATGTATGGTGATCAAAAGGGAGGGGGGATCACTAGAAACCAGGCAATGATCAGTACTTCATACAGGGGCATATGTATGGTGATCAGGCTGGAGGACCACAAGACAATAGAGAGTTCATCACAACTGTATTCAGTGGCATATGTACAGCGGTCAGGGGGTGGAGGGCCACTATATGCCAGGATATGTTAAAGCATTTTCAGGTGATATGTATGGTGATTGGGGGTGTGGAAGGGGACAGTGGTAGGGACAGACAGCTACCTGGCACTTGGCTGGTGGATGTTCGCACTCAACTGTTTGCAGTGATAAGAGTAGGGTTTTAAAAGTGCCAAACAGCACTGCAACAGATGCTGTCTAGCACTTTCAAAACCTTTGAATATACCACTGAACCCTGTGTGCAAGGGGGATCCCTTATTTGTATGGGCACAGCAGTATATTCTGCATACACATGCTATCAGGTTAGCGCTGTGAATTAGGCCTCTGAATATGTCCAACTGCACTGTTCCCAATTAACACAGGGCTAACGTGGTTAGCTTCATGCCACCCTTTTGAAAATGGGGGCCCAGATCTGTTACTGCTTTGTCACTCCTTGCTGAATCCCCTCCTTGGGTCACACCTGTAAAGGAGCTCTGGCTCAGTATTCCTATCCTGGTCACCAAATCTAAATCAATCAGTCAATCAATAAGTAAATGACATCTATCCTGCATGATCTGCACTGGCTAAAGGTTAAATGGTGGGAAATTCAAAGTTATGGAACTGATTTGAAACATGCTAGTTGGCGGAGCAACCTACCATTCAAACAGAGGCATGAAGGGGGTGGAGCTAGCCAGCTAAGATAGTGGCGCTTAATTTGAGACTAGAACACCTGTGGGGACATCTACTTCTTACATTTATTTTTGTCACCTGACAGCATCAGGTCTAAAGTGGACCGGAACATTATGGAGGTTTTTATCTGTCATCCATCAGAGGAATCCAAAGCTTTATCGTCTGACAGGCTCATTAGATTTCTGCACACTCTAGACTCACTGACAACTGTCAAGTCAATGGTAGAAATTTACAAAGAAAGTGACAGCTGTGCGGCTCAAAGCACCAACAGCCCCAATACCTGGGCACTACAACCGATCATCAGGATGGCACAACAACCAGTTCCTTGACTCGAGTCTGCAGTTATGGCCAATGAACTCTCAAATATAACTGAAATGCTTAACAGAGTTCTCAATGACACTGCAGAGCTGAAAGCAATTACAGCTCAAACAAATATGGACCTGAAATCGCTTACAGCTTGGGTGGCAGGGACAGAGCAGGTGGTCTGAGCTTATGTTACCCAAATCCATTCCCACCAAGGACAACTGAGAGAACACCAATGCCAAATAGAGTATCTGCTCTCCAAAGTGGATGACATGGAGAACAGATTGTGAATAAATAACATCCGGATTGTGGGTCACCCTGAAGGGGTAGAGGGAAGGGACATGGCTGCATTTCTGCAAAATGCTTTGCCGCACATGCTTGTACTCCCGCATAGAACTCAGACAGAAATAGAGTGGGTGCAAGGGTCTCTTGCCCCAAAACCCAAACAAGGTGAGTGACCTATGCCAATATTATGCAGGCTGTTAAAGTTTCCTGTTAAAAAGCAAATCTTAAGGGCAGCCAGGGACTGTGGGAGACTACAATAGGAAGGTTCCTGAATGATGATCTTTCAGGATTATTCACCTGAGCTCTCAAGGAAGTGGAGAGCTTATAACCCTGTGAAGCAGCAATTATACAACATGGGAATCCCTACCTCAGTTTGGTACCCCACCACACTAAGAATCCAATACCAAGGGAACTTTATTTCCTTCAACAATCCCAGAGAAGTAGAGAACTTCTTATGGGACCTGCAAGCAAACATTAACTCAACTGCCCAGCCTCTGTCCAAACTGTGTGGCAGTGACACAGTCCCAATGGAAACTGCACACCACGAAGAGGAAGGCCGGAGCTCTCCTACAGTGACAGCACAACCAACCGAGGAGCAGTGGCGACCGGGGAACAGAGAGCGGCTCCAAAAAAGGAACAAAAATCCCACACCCCAAAAGTTACCTTCAAGAAGAGCCAGATCCTGCCAAGAAGATCTGGGACAAGTAGCAACTCACCAGCTGACACCCTGGTTAAAACCAGTAATAGATACATCCAAAAAGAGAGTTGACTCCTGCCCCACTCGATCTGTCGCAAGGAGCTGAAGAACTGGTAGATCTGCAGGATAAAGGGGCTGAAGCACTGGTGGACTGAACCTCCATTTGTCAAGAGTGGGCGTACTGTCTAGAGGTCCAAAACAAGGCTGTGGCTACTTCTGTCGAACAACAGCAAGAAGCACTACAGAGGAATGAAGAAAAGGCTCAAGAACCTGGAGAGGTCACGGTAATTCCACAGTTGCCTTAAGACTGCCACCACCTAACCTGTTAAGCCAGGTAGCTTTACTTGAAGTGCTTATGGGAGAGCTGGGGGGATGGGGGCAGGTTTTGAACAGCAGCACAGCTAAAATAAGAAGCCTTGGAATTAAATCACCACAAAGTTTCTGCTTCCCGGAGTGTTCAATAATTCTATACAAATGTGCCCTAATTATTCTGTTATCTAGAGAAGAGGTAACCAACTCACACTAGCATGAGGCTTGTTCAGGGGATAGCACCTTGTTTGGATAAGGAGCCTGGCATTGATGGATAGTGCTAGGTATCAATCGACAAATGCTTCCTTGCTGCCATTGCAGCTATTAAGTAAGTTGGCCTAATACCAGGCCAAATGGTTTATAAATGTTAAGATATTAAAGGTTGTTGGTAAATTTTAATGTTCATTATCTCAAGCCTATGAATATGGAGCCATGGGAACCTGTAAAAAGGTTGCCTTCTTCTGCCACCACCAAGCAAGTGAAGCCAGGTAATTGTACTTTTAGAGCCTATGTGAGAGCTAGGGGGTAGGGGGGCAGGCTTTGAACAGCAACACAGCTGAAAGAAAGATGCTATGGAATTGAGTCTTAATGAGACCCCTACATCCCCCAGGGTCAAACTTTCTCTATAAATGTGCCCCAAGTATACCGATCCATATGAGAGAGATACCAGATTTTCATTAACACAGGGCCTGCTCAGGGTATGACACTTTGCTGTGTTAAGGAGCCAGGTAATGGTGGATAGCTCCAGGTATCACTCGTTGAATGTCCTCTTGCTGCCATTGCAGCTGTTAAGTAAGATGTCCTATTACAAGGACAAATGGTTTAAAAATGTTAAACATGTTAAGAATTGTTGTTAGTTTAACTGTCGATGCTTCTAGTCCATGAACATGAAGACACGGGAATTTGTAATAAGCTGATCTGCGGAGGATACAACACAGGGGCTGATGTACTGTATGTAGCTGGGCTCAACGGTAAGGTATTTGTTGCTGGTTGACCTAGACATGGTGTGATGCTGCCAGGAGTGAGATTAACACAAGACTTCCCAGTTGAGAGGCATCTGAAGTCTTGGGGGGGGGGCATTTTTCTCGACTGTAAGATAAGTGGGCGGCTAATGTTAAAGTGGTTCCCCACCCCTTAAAGACTGAGGAGCCTTGGGCTTTCTGAGGTATCTTGTGACTGGTTTTATAGTTATTTAACTGTCTGACCAGTAAGGGTACAATTTGTGGGTATTGAGTTGACATTGGGCAAGCTTTAACATGGGTTTCCACAGGGGTCCATATTGGGGCCCCTGCTGTTCTATGTGTTTATAGACCCCATTGTCAAGGTTTCAACTAATTCTAGAAAGCTGTTGTATGCTGATGATATAATCTTGTTTTCTAGCTCTCCTAGAATAAAGTGACATAAATGTCTCCTTAAATCAAGATTTTTCTGTTTTGAATGAGTGGCTGTTGGACCATTCTTTGTTGTTAAATTCTAAAAAGAACTGTATGTATTCTATTTGGTTCTTCACCAAAATTACGTAATGCAGAATCGTTAGTAATTAGTGACTTAGCAGGTAATATCATACAACAGTAATGGAAACTAAACACTTTGGAATAACACTTGATCCATGTTTGACTTACTCAGTACATATTAGAAAAGTTGTAAAATCTGTAAATCAAAAAACTGGTGTCTTATATCGCATCAAGGATTGTTTAAATAGGGAGGCCAGAGAGATGATTTCTAAGAGTGTATTATTGTCAACTTTATATGATACAGTAACTCTTTTTTGTTTACGAAATTGGCACAGAGAGACTTGGATTTAATTAATAGATCCTTTAATTCCATCTGTAGATTATCTTGGATAAACCATTTAGAACACATCATTGTATTCTTTACAATGATCTTTGTTGGCTTCCCCCTAAACAGATGTATTTTTATAATTTGGGTTGTCTGAACAATAATATACTAGCCCAGGGTTGTAACTGTCCATTATGTAACTTAATAAACATAAGGGTCCAGATATTCAAACTGCGCCAGGCTGTGGCGCGAGCTTGGGCACAGCTCAACTTGGCTGTGCAGGGGTGTGGGCTGGGTGATATTCAAAGGAGCTGAGCCATGACCCAGCAGATTTGAATGTCGCACCCTGGCCACCCCCACTGTGCATGGCGCAGTGGCACTGCACCAGCGCAAGTGGCCAGAGTGGAGCATGGAGATGCGCTAGCGCAAGTGCCATTGCGCCATTCACAGCACCTGTGATATTCAAAAGGAGACAAGCAAATGGGGCCATAATTTATGCAAGGCACACAGGGGGCCATTTGCATGTCATTATGGCCCCATTTGCATCCCATTAGCATGCAGCTATGCCGATCCCCGACGACTTGCGCCTAGCACCCTGCCAGGCAGCAGCCATTGGGGACTGATGCCCACTACAGCCCGATCGTGGGCATTTGTTAAAAAATAAAGTCCCCGTCCAATATCCCTGGTGGTCCAGTGGACCGCTATGTGCCCGATCGCGGGCATCTGTTATAATAACCCCCCCGTCTAATAACCCTGGTGGTCCAGTAGACTGAATGCTGCCCGATCACGGGCATCTGTTTAAATGAACCCCCCGTCCAATATCCCTGGTGGTCCAGTGGACCAAATGCTGCCCGATCATGGGCATCTGTTTCACAGAAAACATCCTATTATCCTGGTGGTCTAGGGTACCCCCCTCCCCACCTGCCCACTGAGTCCCACCGCCCTGCTCCCCTCCCCGGTCAGCTAGTGGGTGGCAGCACCCCACCTGCCTGCCACCCACTGACTGACACCTCCGATGCGGCTGCGCCCATTGGTTGAACCAATGGGCATGCAGCCAAAAGTGTCAATCAGCGGGCAGCAGGCGGCAGGCAGGTGGGGGTGCCCCCGCCGGCTGACCGGGGGGTGATGGGACTCAGTGAGCAGGTGGGGAGGGGGCACCCTAAACCACCAGGGTAAGGACATTTTCTGTGAGCAGATGCCCGGATCGGCAGCATTCGTCCACTGGACCACCAGGATATTGGACGGGAGGGTCTATTGAAACAGATGCCCTGCGATTAGCAGCATTCGTCCACTGGACCATCAGGATATTGGACGGGGGTTCATTTAATAGATGCCCGTGATCGGGCACCATTCGGTCCTCTGGATCACCAGGGATATTGGACAGGGGGGTTTATTTATTATAGCGGATGCCCGCGATCGGGCACATAGCAGTCCACTGGACCACCAGGGATATTGGACGGGGACTTTTTTTAAACATATGCCTGTGATCGGGCATGGGGGGGCCCCACCAGGTGCAGCCAGAACTCGGGTGGCCACCCACAGGTGGCAGCTGCCATGTTGCGCCCTGCAATGCGGCAGCTCACCTGTGGGTGGCCATCAGTTGTTCCTTTTTTTTTGGCTTAACTTTGTGCTGGCGCAAGTAGGGGTTGTGCATGCATGGCTCTGCACATCCCGGGCTGAATATCAGACTGTGCAGGTCATGCATGGGAACGGCCCCCCACCTGTGCCTGCATACATTACTGATGCACTCCAGCGCATCGGGATTTGTGTGGTGCACTTTTCCCTTTTGAATATCATGCCGGGGCGCATCAGTGGGTTGTGCCATGCACAACCCTTTTGAATATCTGGGCCAAGGGATGATGCTAGGCCATTACGTTCCTCTAACATGCAAGGGTTATTTACTCCTAGATCTGTTACCTGTATGGGTGAGAGAGCTTTTTCTTCGCAATGTCCAATTTTTTGGAATACGTTGTCTTTTGATTGGACTTCTATTTATAGTCACGAACATTTAAAAAAAAGCTTTGTTCCATCATTTGCAACTTTCTGCTGTATGTAATTGTACTTAGGTACTATATTTGTATTGTTTTATTATATTGTATCATTTCTATTAAAGTATTTGTCAATGTCTGTAATTGTATGACATCTAAGCTTCTTTGTGTATGAAGCTCTGGGTCAATCCTGAAAAAGGGCCTTGGCCCAGTGTTCTTACCCAGTAAATCCTCCCATGGCCTGTCATCAGATGACAATTCCTTGCTCTATGTTCCGAGATGTCGGATGACTAAAGGCACAGGGGCCTTCCAATTCTCTGCTCCCAGGCTATAGAATGCTCTTCCACTCAACCTCCGGCTGTCTCAGTCTCACTTTGGATTTAAAAGTGAATATCGTCGTTATCTATCCTTAGCTGATGCTTGTACATGCTTTGACTCAACCTGAAGCTCCTGAGACTTACCAGTAATGTCTCCCCTGCTCTAATCCAGCTCCAAGACTGTCTCCTCTTCCCCTCCCCATATTTTCCTTCTCTATGTAAATAACTTCTTGACTACTAGCTCTCTTCCTTCTCAAACCTTGTTGCTGACAATCCACCGTTGTTTTGCCAGTTACCACCCCTGACCTTCCTTCTGTCAGTCTTTCTTGTTATGTTTGAACATTCTTCACATTTCTCTCTATACAACCTTACTATCTTATTAACCCTTTCACTCCACAGGTCAGGTCCATGGTTTCTGCACTTCTATATCTTACTGCCATTATCTGTATAATGCTTGCCAATATTTTTTGTTGTTTCTACCCATTGTGTTTTTGTAGCACTGCTGTACTGTTCCTCTATTTGTATTATTGTACCCATGTTGATGTTGTTCATCTGTTTTCTTTTTGTTGTACTGTCCCGGGTCGTGACTGAAAATAGTCATTTTATGGCTAGTGCACCTACCCGGTTAACAAAAACTAACTAAGTAAATAAATAAATAAAAATAAAGTGAATTGAATTGAATTAAATGACTCCCCCAATCTGGGAAGCTCCATATGGCATGGATGCAGTTACTCTCACCAGGCATCCAATGCCAACCAGCACAAGGAGGGAACAGACAAGCCATGGGAACAGGGCAGTCACCAGTGAATCTCAACAGACCTGAGATGACTTTAACAATATCACCAGTACTTCAACAAAGCAGGATGTAGCTGGTCCATGAACTGGGATGCTAGAAGGGGTTCAGCCAGAGCTCTCCATAGGAGCTTATGATAAAGGAAGTTATAAGGGAGTTATAGCGCATACCACATCCCTGTGACCAAGCAGAGCTTAGCACACTCCCCCTTGGAGGGGTCCCCATTGGTCCTAGATGACCTCCCAACAGAGGTGCTTGTTGGATCATTGAATAGGAGACTCTCTCCCTAGAATAGGAAGACATGGATGCATACTGGGTCCGTAACAGATGGATGCTACTGTTTAAGTACATGTTGATTTTGTTGTATGTAGTTTTAAACACACAGATTTACTGTATTGTTGAGAAAAAGGTTTCATTTACATGTTGGTTTTCTCATAAGGGTCGAGCTGGCAGGTGTTGGCCAGATAGGCCCCAGGAACAAGGAATAAGAGTAGATAAAGTTAAGACAGGCAAATGGAAAGCAGAAATACTGAGATAAAGAACACAGGTGGAACAAGAGTTGAGCAAGAGATGGGGGTAGAATAGAGATGAGCTGGCGGAATGTCAGGTGCACACATCCAGCTGTCTCCAGGAAAGATATGATTCAAAGATGTAATAAAATGTACAATAAGTGGTTATCATGGTGTCAATGACCCCTATTGTGGCCACCACTTGGAATGTGAGGGTCCTGAATTCTCCCATAAAAAGGAAGTAAATCCTAACCAGTCTGATTCAGCTGGAGACACAGGTGGCATTTTTGCAGGAGAGTAAAACAAATTACCAGGAGGCCCAAAAACTAGTTAGGGAATTGGTGGGATGAGAAGTGCATAGTTCAGTGGGGACTGCAAAATGGGGAGTCTCCATTCTGTGTCACAAAAAGCTGAAGTGGAAACCGATGGTGCAAAAAACAGACAAGGAGGGCAGGTGGATAGTTGCCAAAATGACTACTCCCTCAGGGCCCGTCCTCCTGGCCAACATATATGCCTCCAATGAGGACAAGCTGGAAATATATAACTCTATGTCCCAAGTGATAATGTATCTGGTCTATCACAATCCTGAAATTATCATGGGGGCACTACAACCTGGTGCTGGATCACATTCTAGACAGATCGAACTTGAAGGCAGAACCTCATACATATTCACAAAAAGCTTTAAAAGAGCTAATGGGGCTGCACCAGTTAGCAGATATGTGGAAAATAGCTCACCCTGACTTGAGGGATTACACCTTCTTCTCAGACACTAACAATATGGCCAACAAGTTAGACTACTGGCTTACATCCCTGAGCATTATGAGCAGTGGCTCTAATGTCACTATAGCACCGCTATATCTATTCGACCTTGCTCCGGTCACCATGTGTTCTGCACTCCCGTCCTCCTCTCCCAGGTCATTGGCGTGGTGCCTAGACCCTCTACTCTTGCAAGACAAAAAATGTAAACAGTGGGTAGGGACAGAAGTTAGTCACTATTTCCAGGACAACCCCCTAGGGTCTTCCCCCCTTGCCATGATTTGGGAAGCCTTTAAAGCTACCATTAGAGGTAACATTACTGGGTATACAGCCCACCGCAGAAAGCAAATGGAGAAAGAGGCAGCACAAACTAGAGGTACAACTCAAGAGCAAAGAACAGGAATATAAGAGGGACCCAAACAGGCTACGAGAATCTAAGCTCCTGTTTGAACTAGCCACACTAAGAATGCAACTTAATTGGTTAGTGACCAGGAAAGTGAAGCTACAAATCCACAGAACACAACATAAATACTGGGCAGAGGGAGCAAAAGTGGGGAAATTGCTGGCCTTTAGATTGAAAAAGAGACAGACAGAAAGACATATCCCTCTGCTGACAAACAAACATGAAAAATTGTGTGCTTCCCCCCAGGAAGTTAATGGCATAATAGCCAACTATTATAAAAAAATATACATTTCTCAAGGAAACTGGGATAAGGGCGCACAAAGGTTCTTTGTCTTTTAGCTTGTTTTTTGGTTTTATTGGGCTCACCACAACATAACGAAGATAGACCAACTTAGGATAGCTAGTTCATTCCACTGGGGTGTCATACAGATGAAGCACACTGATGAGTCCTGGTATGATAAAACATGTGTCTGTGTCTTCTGTTGGCACCCTTTGCAGACTGTGTGAGAGGCCTTTTGGCACCATACATTCCTACTTAAAGCTGAACCAACATAATATTCTGTGGTGATTTGCAAATACAGCCCATGATGCTTTGCATTATGGGGGTATGTGTGATTTTTTATTTCTTTGAAACTTGGCTTCTCAGCCAGTACCCTTTAGAGTAACCCTTGCCTCAGTGCTTGAGCACTAAGGTTCTTTGTCATATTTCTATATAGCTGTCTCATACAACAGATTTCATGAATCACTGTACAGCAGGACGAGAGGACACAGCATGAGATTAGAGGGAGGCCAATTAAGGGGGAATTTGAGGAAGTTCTTTTTCACAGAAAGGGTGGTGGATGCATGGAATGGCCTACCTCAGGAAGTGGTGGATATTAATATAGTGCAGGGCTTCAAATAGGCATGGGATAGGCATAAGGGAGCAATAAAGATGAGCATGACTAGATAGGCCATTGACAGAGTACAAGGCTATGGCACTTTCATAAGGTAGAAAAAATTGGCAGACTGCCGTCAACTTCTATGTTTCTATGTAAATGTACACCCAAAAGAGAATAAATTGCATATTTGTTTTAAAACTTAACCAGCACATCCAGTCTTCTGATTGACTAGGATCCATGTCACACTGTTTATTATTACATGGGCTGCAAATGCCATGCCATTGCATGAAGTAGGGTGTGGGCATGAGAGAAGGAAATGGTGCATGTTATTCGAAAAAATGTGTGCAGTAATTTCTTATTTTGTTTTATAACCTTACCTTTCCTGGTAAAGTAACTCTGGGAAGGGGACAGTTGTTGACATGTGATCCATCACCCCCCCCCCCATGGTAAACCCCATTCATGTCTAACTCATGCAGTTTGGCACATGGTGGGTGAATTACATGCCTTACATCCTACATAACATACAGTATATTGTATAGAGGATAATGCCTGAGTAACAGTTGTTAACCATGATGTAATCACCTCCAACAGTTGCCAGGACAACCAAATAAACCTCAAGAGTGCAGCTTGAGAGGTTTACAGTTGTCGTGGCAATCACAAGAGGTGATTACGTCTGTGGTTGGCTTCCGTTACTTAGGCATTGTATTTTTTTAGTGTATGGAAAAACTAGCCACTGTGGGGGGAAAAAAGACATTTTTTAATGTGCATTTTATTCTTATGCTCAGCTATGAATGCCTCCTGGTTTGAATGTTGAGCAACTGAAGTGCTGAAATTAGCCATTGTGATCTATCCTGCAGCGGGTCTGTAACTGTCTGAATGGAATGTGTGTTTGAATGAGTGTCCAAGCAGTAGATCACTTTTCCTTTCCAAGAATTTTGACAGGTGGTGGCATTCTATCCTATAATCCCATCATTATGACATAGTTAAGCAAGGTTTACAGCATACTAATGTCATAACAATGGGATTATCAGGTTATAAACTGATTGAAAACAGGGGTTAATAGACACTGTCCATAAATTATGCATCAATAAGACACAGTTTGTTATGGCTGTTTGTGTTGCTCTGTTACTTTGATTTGTATGGTTGTTTCAAATTTCTATATATTTCTTTAAAATATATGTTCAAATAGGGCAGTAGATACTGTAGAATAAGAACTAGTTGCACAAATTAGCAAATGCTTCCAAAGTTTGTTTTATCTGCATAGAGCGAACAAGTTCCATATCTATGAAAGATTATCTTTTGAAGATGCTCAGATATAGTGCTACACACTGACATAGAGTACAGTACACCTGACCCAAGTTTGGGAATAAGCCCGAGTTCATTCATATGTGAAGATATTCAGTGATGGGAGTGCTATTGAGAATATTGCACCTCTCCTGCACTGACCCCTGTTGTAGACCAAGCAAGGGCTCAGACTCAGTCATCAGCAACTTCTCCTAGAGAACACTGTAGAATCCTTGAGAATTGGTGCTCATATGTAGAGTTTGATGGCTACCAGGGTACAGAATGGAAAAAAGAACCATGAGGCTCTGTCTTGCAGGTAAGCCAGAAACCTACGAGATGTAAGAAATTCTTGGGACATGAGTCAGTGGATCTGGTATGATTCCCCTTTCCAATATAGAAACTGAAAATGTATACATAAAAAAGATTTTCTTGTAATTGAATAATATGTCCTCTGAAAGATCAGCATGTCCCCCAACTCCCTAAAAATCTCTTTAGTAAAATCTAAATGAACAGATTTCATTACAGCAGGTTTAGGTTGTATTATTTGGTAATTCAGAAGTGAAAACTGCTTTTCTGTCTACTACTTGAATTGTCTTTTTCCCACAAGGGGTCAGTCTTGTTCTGTGATTTACTTTCATTGCAGCACTACTGAACTATTGAAGTTCATGGCTGTGTGCACATTATAGTTCATAGTCAAGCAATTTCAAAGCATTGGCTGTTTCTGTGTACAAAAGTCAACTACACATTAAAAAAGAATACTTTAATTTTGTGGTTGCATATCCAGTTATGATTACTGAAAAGCTGTGGTACTTCCCTTTTGTGAATGTAACATATCTCTTATTGTAGAAATTAACAGTTCATTAATATAGAATAAGATAATGATGTTTTTATTTCCCTGAATAAGGATAATGCATTTTTTTATTCAGCTGTGTATTTTCTTGTTGATTCTCTGTCATCACCAATGGCAAAAAATGTTAGCAGATCCCATCGGTAACAAAGCACTAAAACCAATTATATCTCATTCACTATATATGTTTTTTTTCAGGCATGGTAGCACCTGTATATCATGGCTGAGTAAGCACTTTAATGTTGGTTGCCAATTTTTGCACCTTAATGCAGCCCTGTTCAACTAATTTGTCTAAAATCTGAGTGACATAGAGTTGGTGCCAGCATCTCTGGATACTGTGGGCTCAATTCAAAAGGCCTGAGACTGACACAAGGTGCCTGCACCAAACATAAGTGATCCAAGTGGTGCCTTGCATCAAAAGCTGCCCCTGAGCTATTCAGAAAAGCAGCCTGTGTCAACTGCAGGTGGCCTGCCCCAAACAGGGCTTGCGCCATTGTGCACTCAGAAATGGGCAGCGGCATGGTGCTAGGGGGCTTATGGCAGATGCAAACTGCCACATTCCCATTAACGGGGATCTCAGAACTCTCCCATAGATAGAAATTCTAAGTACCCGGTCTAAGTATACTTACAAAATCCCTTCTAGGATAGTTGACCGGTGTGTGGCAATGTGCCGCCCCCCACATGCCTGTACAAGCATAACATGAAATAAACCATGACATGGCAGTCTGTCTGTCCACCCTCCTCAATCCCTGATGTTTCCCATAGTAATACATAGAAACATAGACATGGAAACATAGACTTTGACGGCAGATAAGGACCGCTTGGCCCACCCAGTCTGCCCATTTCCCTACCTACAGGATAGGCCGCAGATCCTAGGTAACTGACAGCCTAATTCTTCCTACCCCCACAAGAATTGCCTTATGTCTGTCCCATGCATTCTTGAATTCTCCCACAGTTTTAGACCCCACAACCTCCTCAAGAAGGCTGTTCCCTACATCCACTACCCTCTCTGTGAAATAACACTTCCTCAAATTGCCCCTGAACTGCCTCTTCTATCTTTAAATTGTGTCCCCTTGTTCTAGTACGTCTCTTTTTCTGAAAGATGCTACCCTCTTGGACTTTGTTGATTCCACTGAGGTACTTAAAAGTTTCTATCATGTCCCCCCCTCTCCCTTCCTTCCTCAAGGGTATACATATTAAGCTCCTTTAGTCTCTCCTCATACGGTTTCTCTTGCAGACCCTGCACCATTTTAGTTGCCCTCCTCTGGACTGCCTCTATCCTGTTTATGTCCTTGCGGAGATGGGGTCTCCAGAACTGGGCCTTGATACTCAGATGGGGTCTCACCAACTGTCTGTACAGAGGAATAACAACTTCCTGTTTTCTGCTGCTGATGCCTCTCCCTATACATCCCAGTATACACCCAGCCCTCCCTATTGCCTTCTCACATTGCTTGCTAACCTTAAGGTCATCTGATAAGATTACCCACAGGTCCCTTTCCTTTTTTGGTTTTGTTACTACCTCCCCAACCATTGTGTATTCTTCCCCTGGGTTCTTGTTTCCCAGGTGCATTATTTTGCACTTCTTTGCATTGAATCCTAGTTGCCATACTTCTGACTATTCCTCCAACTTTGCCAAGTCCCTTTTCATCCTTTCCACACCTCCATGTGTATCAACCCTGTTGCAGATCTTTGTGTCATCTTTCCAGTCCCTCTGCAATGTCACTGATGAAGACACTGAAAAAGGGTTGGACCCAATACTGAACCCTGCGGTACCCCATTAGTAACCCCTCTTTCTTCAGAGTGGACTCCATTTACAATTACCTTCTGTGTCCTGTTGTGCAGCTAATATTTTACCCAGGCTACCACCCTGGGACCCACTCCCAGGCTGGTTAATTTGACTATTAATCTTTTGTGTGGGACTGTGTCAAATGCCTTGCTAAAGTTTAGGTAGGCCATGTCACAGCCCCTCCCTGGTCTACTACTTTGGTCACCCAGTCAAAGAAATCTGTAGATTCATCTGACAAGACCTTACCGTTGTAGAACCCATGCTGCCTTGGGTCCTGTGCCCCACTGGCCTCTAGGTACTCAACTATTCTTTCCTTCAGAAGTGACTCCATCACTTTCCCTACCACAGGGGTCAGACTGACAGGTCTGTAGTTTCCTACTTCTGTCATGGTCCCACTTTTGTGAAGGGGAATCACATCCGCCTTCCTCCAGTCCTCGGGTACCACACCATCCTCCCATGATTTATTAAAAAGAGTAGCCAGTGGTTTCACTAGTTCCTCCCTTAATTCTTTTAGAATTCTCAGGTGAATTCCATCAGGACCCATTGCTCTGTCCACCTTCAGTTTTAGGAGTTCTTGCAGAACCCTTTCTTCTGTGAAAGGTCTGGGATCGACACCCCTATCAAGAGTGCTTCTGTTAATTGGATTAGGCACTTCCCCCTCCTCTTTTGTGAATACTGAGCAGAAATATTAGTTCAGTATCCCTGCTTTTTCACTGTTCCCCTCTGCCCACCCACCGTTCATTCTATTCAGCCTCACTATCCCTCCCTTTGTCTTTCTACGCTCGCTGATATACCTATAAAAGGTATTATCCCCTTCTTAACTAAGTTGGTTATCTTTTTCTCAGTTTTGGCCTTTGCTATTCTGACTTCCCTTCCTGCTTCCTTCTGCCTTAACTGGTACAGCTCTCTGTCCTGCTCCTTCTGTGTTTCCTTATACTTCCAGAATGCTATCTTTTTCTTCCTGACTTTCACAGCCACCTCGTTTGAGAACCATAGTGGCTTTTTCTTTCATTTTGATTTGTTTATTTGCTTCACACAAAGGCTTGTTGCCTCTGTGATGGCAGTTTTGATGATTCCCTAGTGTTGCTCCACACCTCCTTCTAGCCTGTTTGCTAGTGCTTTACTGAGGCACTCTCCCATCTTGCCAAAGTTAGCCCTCCTAAAGTCCAGTGCCCTCACTTTTGTATGGCTTGACTCTGTAGCTGAGTTTAACGTGAACCACACTGTTTGATGGTCACTTGTTCCCAGATGGCAACCTACTTATAGATCTGAGATCCTCTCACTGCCCCTGTTTGAGAGTATGAGGTCTAAGATTGCTCCCTCATGAGTGGGTTCCGAAACTAGCTGTCTGAGGCCTACCACCTGTATGGCATCAAGAATGGCCCTGCTCTTGGATGTGGCTGCAGCAAATGTGCTCCAGTTAACATCTGGCATATTCAGGTCTGCCATCAACAGTATCTCCCCTTTCTCTGCCATTCTAAGAATGTCTTCTATCATATCCTTGTCCATTCCCTCCCCCTGACATGGGGGTCTGTACACAACCCCTATGCAGACTGTTGTGCCCTTTCCAGTCTCCAAGGTAACCCACAGTGCCTCCTCTCCTCCCTGTTTACTCTTTTGTTCAGTTGCTTTTAATCCTTCTTTTGCATAGAGAGCTACTCCTCTCCCTCTTCTCCCCTGCCTGTCTCTCCTGTAGGTTATGTATCATGGTATATTAACATCCCAGTCATGGTTCTCTGTGTACCGTGTTTCTGTGACTGCTACGATATCCAGGCATCCCTCTTCCATCAAGGCCACCAGCTCAGGGAGCTTGTTGCCCAGACTACTGGCATTGGTACTCATTACCCTCCATTTCCTGATGGTCTCACTTCCTTTTGCCCCATCTCTGTCCTTCTTGTCTTTGTCACTTTCTCCATTTACCCCTGCCCTTCTCCCCATCGACATCGCTATGTTGGTGTTTGCCATACTTACTACCATGATTTTTTTTTGGGGGGGGCTAGGATTTCCCTGCTCCTTTCCAGTGCCTCCCCCCTTGGCTAGTTTAAATGCTTGCCAATGAAGCATTTAAACCTAACACTTAGGATCCTGGTTCCCCTCCCAGACAGATGCAGCCCATCATGCCAGTATAGGCTTGCATCACTCCAGGTGGACCCCCGGACCCCAATGAAGCCAAATCCCTGAGCTCCACACCAGTTTTTCAACCACTGATTGAATCCCATGGTGCAGAACACCCAAGCCTCTCCTATGCCATAGATGGGCAGTACCTCCGAGAAGGTTACCGTGCGTGCTACTTGACTAAGGCCCCTTCCCAATTCCACAAACTCTTCCTGCACTTCTCTAATCCCTTTCTTAGCCAGATCATTTGTCCCTAGGTGGACAATGACATCCAGCTCCCTTCCCTGTGCAGCTGCTCTGGCAATCCTGAGGATTCAATCCCTGTCCCTCACGCCATGGTGCCAGACAGGCACCTTACCTCCCTCTCCTCTTCCTCCCCCAGTTATACCTTCCTAACAATGGAGTCCCCCACCAGGAGTTGTTTACTTCCCCTGCAGGGTCCCCTGCCACCCTCCTGTGGGTCTCCTTTGTGGAGGTTCCCAGCATCCTCCTTAGTCTCCACTGCGGGTGCCTCCATAGAGGAACCACACTTTGGCAGAATGGCATAGGAATTGTGGAGAGGTACAACTGGAGGGGTGTGCCTCTGTTCCACCAACCTCACCCTCCCTGAGCCCACTGTGGTCCAACCACTAGTCTTTCTTGGCAACCTCTGAGGCAACGGCAGTGGCACTGGTGGTCCCTGGATGGAAGAGGAGGTCCCACAAATCCTGGCCAACTCAGCCTGGAGATGAGCAACCTCCTCCCTCAGCCGAGATAGGTGCCTGCAGATGGGAGAACACCGCATCCTCCAGAACGTCTCCCAGAAGACTGCTGTCCCACAGCCACTGCACTGCACCACTCCAATCATGTCTTATTTCTGGCCCCTTAACTGTTTGCAATCCTTACTCTTTCCTCTGTTTTTTTTTCTCTCTCTCCTTATTTTCTGCCTGTGTGCCCTTTAAGCTCCTGATTGTCCTGTTCTGAGACAAGGATATCCTATATTTCTCAGTAGACCTCTTACTTGCTCAGAGGCAGACCTCCAGAAGCTAGAGGGGGGCGGAGAGCTACTCTTGCCCTTCTAGGATGGTGGGTCTTTGGTGGCTCTGTGATCACTCACTTCCTTCTCCCAAACAGGAAGTTCATGTTGTCAGTCAAATCCTGTGCCTATTAAAGTAGAACTAGCTTTGGGTGGGAAGGAGGGCAATATAGCCCCAGTAGAGAAGTCCAGTCACACAGCAGTCCTTTCTCCTGGTGTCTTCTGCCAAGCTATTAGCAGAATCTTTCTAAGGCAGTCTTTAAATGTAGCTTCCTTCTAGCTAAGCCACTCCCCCTACTTACTAGATCTTTCTACAAGTAATTTAAACCTCACAGTTATTAAGTCCTTTCAATCACCTGAGATTTACACCTAGATAACTGTTCAGATAACCATTCAATTCAGTTAACTCAGACAAACACACACTTTTTTTTTTGTTTTGTTTGTTAGTTTTTTTTACGCTAAATTAAAGGTCCAAGTCCAAAAGTTCTTCTTTAGTCCCAGCAGAGAAGTCTAGTCACACAGCAGTCCTTTCTCCTGGTGTCTTCTGCCAAGCTATACATAAAATTATTCCCCTTGCCATGATGGTATAATGGCCCCCCTCCATGATCCTCAATGTTTCCTGTATTAATACATAAAATTATCGCCCCTTGCTGTGGTGGTATAGTAGCCCCCCCCCCGATCCTTGCTGTAGTGATATAGTGGGCCCCCACATCTCTACCCCATTAGGCAGTGCCCACCATCCTGCTCCCCCCGTACACATTACAGTGCAATCTCTGTGACAAGTCAGTCTGAACTGGCCATGGAGGTGAGAGGAGGGCTGTGCAAGTACCCTCTCTGACCCGGGATGGGGGAGAGTGGGGTGGTGGGCACTACTTGCTGGGGTGGTGAGGTGCCACTATACCACCATGGCAAGGGGCAATAATTATATGTTTTATAGGATTATAAAGAAGAGCACTCACCCCTCGATAAAACACACAAAGTATGCTGCAGTTAGATAAAGTTCTTTATTGCATTAAACCTCCACACGAACACCAGTGCAGAAAAAAACAAGCTTTATGTTTCACCCCCCTACAGGACTTCCTCAGAAGATACACTCACAGGGGTTCTGAGTGATTTTAAACTAGTCTCAGCCAATCAAATCAAATAATTTTTTCTAGCTTCCTTTTGGCCGAGTGACACTCCATCACCCAAAATAGCAAAAAAACTCCACATTAATGATAAAATCAAACAAATAATGTCCCTTGGATCATTGAATCAGTTGTAGAACTTCAAAATGCATTCCCAGGCTAGATAACCAATCTACCCAGTGCTCCATATACAGTATATGTAACGATAGAAGTAGAGAGAATATGTAGTTACTCTCTAAATATCTAATAGTGCACTGAATTTCATGGTATATGTCTTTGCTATCAAGGTATCCATCAGTGATTATAAAAAAGATGACTTCACGAATGTGCTGCTTTATGGAAAGGGGGAAGGGGAGTACAAACTGAACGGGAAATTCTAGTCGGCTCTATTCTTTCAAAAAATGGAATGACTTCAAATTTTCCATTAAGTCCTATTTTTTAAGAGCTCACAATGCAAAAACCCATTTCTGCTCCTCTTGATTAAGTTTTTTTGTCAAGGTAACTTCCCATGATATTAGGAGGTATCACTTCCAGCACTACACCTCTAATCTTGTGATCTGCTGGATCTCGACTATGTACATGTGCAGCCATTGCATAATACAGGTTTTTAATTTTGATGGCCTGCATATGTTCATATAGTCTGAGTTTCTATTTTTGCTTTGTCCTCCCTATGTAATAACTCCCACAGGAACACCTAAGAAGGAACAGTAAGTAAATAAGTAAACGTTTATTTTTAGACGCCTGATCCCAGAGGCTCTGGGTGCCTTACATAAAATTCAGGAGCATAAAAATTAAAAATACAGCAAAATAGCAACATTTCAATAAAATCAGGACTTCAATAAAAGAGACAGTCAGCGTTAAATTATACTTTCAGGATATGCTAACTTAAAAAGGTGGTTTTTAGGCCCACAGAACCGGGCAGGCCACCACGAATAAGCGATCACCCGAGGTTTCAGCTTGGTCCTTGGAATCGTGAAAAAGGCCTGGGTGGAGGAACAGAGGGAGTGAGTCAGAATGGCTGGGGTAAGGAGGTCTGACAGGTAGCCAGGGCCCAATCCATATAGGGTCTTATAGATGAGCAAGCCCACCTTGGAGAGAACCTGCCACCTGACCTGCAGCCAGTGCAGACCCCGCAGGAATGAGGTCACATGACAAAATATTGGTAATCCTGTCAGCAGCCTGGCTGCTGCATTCTGCACCAGCTGCAGCCTTCAGAGGTTCCTTCCACTGACCTCGAGATATAGAATGTTATAGTAGTCGAGCCTAGATGTTACAAAAGAATGCACCAGATGGCAGATATTCAGGCGGAATTATGGACTTAATCTGAGTAATGTTCCTCAGATAGTAAAAACTACTTTTGATGACAGCTGACACCTGAATTTCAAATGTCAGCTAGTCATTGAAGATCAAGTCCATATTTTGCACCCTGGAGGACGCCATCAATGGTGTTGACCAACAACTAAGCATGTTGTCATCCTGGAGGTGCCCTCACTCTGCCCATAGCCAGTCTCAATCACTAATACCTCTGTATTGTCAGGGTTAAGCTTTAACCAGTTAGAGTTCATCTAGTCCTGGATCTCAGTGAGACATTTGTTCACTTCGAAAGTACCGCTTGTCCCTGGCACAAAGGACATGCTTTACGATGCCAATTAGACAACACTTTTGTTGACTGGCATCACAGTGATGGGAATTATGTCAACCACAAGTTGTGGTTGACATAATTCCCGAATGTCTCCCATTCTTTTTTCTATCGGGGAGCTTTGCCCCCCCAAACCCCCATGAAGGGGGCTCTTCCCACCTGCACCCCATCTACTTTTTATAATCGACTCCAAGTCAAAGTTGATTCAGGAAGGGGGAACAGGGCTGAAAGAGAGTGTACCCTTGCCTCAGGCACACCAACACAGCAACCTGTCAGTGAGCTGTCGATTTCATCAACAGTGATGTAGGTAACCGTATTGGTGTCGCTGTACAGGGGGTATACCCAAAGGACATATACAGTTGAGTATCATCTGAATAGCAGTGAAAACTCAAACTGTATTGTCTGATGATCCTCCCGACCACCACTCTAGTGCATACCAGCCTGCTTTCCTGAGTTGATTACTGAGGTACTGCACAGGTTTTATTAAATCTTGAACAAGCACTTCACCTCCACTAATCAACATGGACAACAACATGTCTCCTGCAGACAACATGTATGGATCCATGGAAGCATTAAATCTTTACTCATCCCTTTTCACTGACCAGTGCTGCACTAACCCACTGTTACAGGACTTAAGACAAGGATGTGGGGCCAGAATGGAGTTGAAGGTAGCCAGGACCTGGGTGGAGCTTTGAACACACTAGAGGTACCGAAAATGGCTTTTTACTCACTTGAAAAACTTTCAACAAAAGCCTGACACATGCATTGGCAGTGCCTATCCATGCAGGTGCACATTAAGGTAAACTGTGTCCCACAGGGCCTTAGAATATTAATAAGACTGGTTTTGGAACAAGAACAAAGGCATTTTGTTGCCAAATGGGAGGCAATTTTTCATGATTCTGCCATTCATCTGATGGATCTAATTATTACTGATATGTTCCATGTCAAAACGGAGACTGCAGAATGGCAACCTGTGACAAGTGCACTGCACCCACAATGCGAACACTCTTGGAAAATACTTTTCTTGTGGGGGGCTTTGCCACACACCCACACACCCATATTTCATATTGCAACTATGAGGGGCACTACTCAGGGATGGGGGCAACTGTGGGTCACCCAAAAGTGTTAGTGTTGTGATTCCATTGTGGTTTTCATGAGTTGCCATTCCACAGTTGTTGTTTTGACAGGCTATCTTACTGATGGCACAGAGCTAGAGAATAACTTACAAACTGAGATTAAACAACAAGTATGACAAGTTTCCACATTCAAAAGCCATCCTAAATTTGAGAGATGTCATGTCAAATTCAAAGAATATATGCAATATTATGATAAAAATGGAAAGCCCCAAAACAGAGAAAATTTACCCAGGACACTAATGATTATCTTTTGAACTGGGTCTTTGATTGGCATCCTCGCTACCGATCTTTCGCACTAGGCTTAAGTCCCATTTGCTTGGGACAAGCTCATGCCACTGTGAGGGTATAGGATAATCACCCCCGATCCTAATCACAGCACCAATCCCCCCCTCTCTTCTCACCTTAGCCTACATTAAATCATGCCTTAAATCCTTAAATCTTTCAAATGTTGCACTTACTGTCTATGATTTGAATAATTGCCTGTACTGTTTTCCTAATTATCTTGTCTACTCATACCCCTGTATCACCTGACTGTATGTATGTATTGCTTCTGGATCACCTGATTGTATGTATTGTATTGCTTCTGTTCCCCAGGTCGCCCCTGAAAAAGGGACCTTCGTGGGCCCAGTTGGCCAACCGAGTCATCAAAATTCAATAAATAAATAAATGAGGTAGGTACTGTGTGCCATCATATGGGCAACTGCAGAAGGGTGACTTGCATTTGAGCGAATCTGTGTGAGCACCTAGGAAGAGAGTGAGTTGAGAGAGATAGCAAGAAGGGAGTTTCACGAATGTCAGGGAAATGAAATTGCAAGTAGGGGAGGGAGCCACTGTGGGAGGGGAAATGATGTTGCACAGGATACGGGAGGTAGTGTGAGGCACTCTGCTGAGCTGCTCTAATGGTCTAGGGATTGGAGTGTATGTCTTTGGTGGAGCTGCTGCTGGGTTCAGAGCTCAGCAGGGACATGTAATGTATTTTACATTTTGCAGGGTGTGGGACTTAATTTTTTTTTGCTGTGGTGCCTCATTCCCAGTCCTCTTTTTGGATGTCTGCGGTCCCCCCAGTAGCCCTCTTCCAAGGTCACACAGTACCCCAGTGTCAGGCCCCCCCCCTTGGTGTTGATTATATAATTAAAGGGGGTTGCAGGTGGCAAAGCCCCCACATGGGGAGTGTGGGGGTGCAGATTTAATGTGGTGGGATGGTTGCCGATGTGCGTGTCGGTGTTGTGCAGAGTTGCCGTGTCTGTTTTCCTCCCCTTGCACTCGCTGACATGTCAGGTGCTGTTCCGAGGTTGCCATTATGACATGGAACCAATTAGGTACACCTGAACTAACTTCCACGCAGGCCACTGAGGAACAGACTGACACACCACATTCCATACGCAAAAGAACTGATAGCAGCAATACACATGGGTATAGCACTGCCAAAAGCACCTCGGAATTTGAGGAGAGTGAAAATGAAACTGACAGAGGTCCTTTTTTAGTGAGCAATCCTCCTGGGGGCAGCAGACCCAGGACTAGCACTCATCACTGCAGATTTCGCTTCACCACAGCTGAAGAAGGAGGACAAGAAGGGCTGGCAAGAAAAAACAATAGGAAGAGGGAGGAGAAGAAGAGCCAGAGGAGAGGATGCACCACAGTGAATCTGAACCGCTACTAACTATTTTTAACCTTTCTAAGAGAACACTCTCAGATACTGAACAAAAAGTTCTAATGAAGGGAATGACATTTGTGCCAAAAAAACTATGTGTCAATGTTTAATGCATTTTTAGATCTTCAAAAGTTTGCAAGAAAGCTGAACTTAAAAGTGGTCTTTGGAGACAAAAATGATATAAATGTAAATGATACAAATGTTGCATATAATGATGTTAATCTTTCTGGTACAAGTATTGATCAGGATATAGATACTGACAGTAGTCAGTAACACAACTGACCTCACAACTGTACAGTTATACAGACCATAACAATCATACAGCACCCCCAATAATAGGTATATGGTGGATGAATGTTTTGGTCTGTATAACTGAACAGTTGTGAGGTCTGCTATGTTTCAGTTACATATGAAGCCGTGTTATGCACAAATATCACTTGCCTTCATTGGATGTGTTGGAATAGATCTGTTTCTGTGTGTACAGTATAAGTAATAGGTACCGTACCTTGTAGTACACCACTATGAATGGATAGAAATTTACAGACTTAGTACAAAAGCAAATGCACCCCTCTGGGTACCGCAGCACTATCTTACATGCCCAGCTGTCTCCCCAGCTCTCCCATTCCATCTCTTGTGGCCCTTCTGCCCCGTGCCCACATTCAGATCTCCCAGTTCGCCACAGTGTGTGGCACTGGCGCATGCTGCTTAGACAACCACTTAGCTGATCTGAGTTGAGCCCATTGCTACATCTACAGCAGGGCTACCAAAATATCAAATAAGGGGTTCTTGCAGCCCACTATGTTGCTAGGTCCCTTGTGACCAGGCATACCCTGCTGTATGACACAAGGCTGGCACAGTGCCACTTTGGTGCAACGGCTCCCCTTTTCGACGTAGACCATGTTCGAAAATTGGGATTGCCACATCATTTTACACAAGATGCCACTTGCATCATTTTTGTTTGACACAGGCATAGAAACATAGAAACATAGAAGTTGATGGCAGATAAGGACCTCAAAGCCCATCCAGTCTGCCCATTTCTTTTTCTACCTTATGAATGTGCCATTGGCCTTTGCTCTGTCAATGGTCTATCTATTCATACTCACCTGTATTGTTCCCTTATGCCTATCCCTTGCCTGTTTGAAGCCCTGCACTGTATTCATATCCACCACTTCCTGAGGTAGGCCAGTCCATGCATCCACCACCCTTTCTGTGAAAAAGAACTTCTGCACATTACCCCTTAATTGGCCTCCCTCTAATCTTATGCTGTGTCCTCTTGTCCTGCTAGTTTTCTTATATTAAGCATGTTAGACTCTTATACCTTGTTAATGCCCTTAAGATGTTTGAATGTTTCGATCATATCACCTCTCTCCCTCCTTTGCTCTAAGGTATGCATATTGAGCTCCATTAATCTGTCCTCATATGTTTTATGATGCAATCCCTGCACCATTTTGGTTGCCCTTCTCTGGACTTCCTCAATTTGGTTAATGTCCTTGTGAAGGTGTGGCCTCCAGTACTGCATGCAGTAGTCCAGATGGGGTCTAACCAGCGTCTTGTAAAAAGGGATTATTACCTCCCTCTTACAACTCGTGATACCCCTACTAATATACCCCAACATCCTTTTAGCTTTACCTACTACTTTAGTGGTTTGCTTGGATGATTTCATGTCATCTGTGATGATTATTCCCAAGTCTCTTTCTTCCCTTGTGACTGCCAGCAACTCCCCTCCCAACCTATAGGTGGCTTCAGGGTTTATCTTTCCTTGTACCTTGCATCATTCCACTGGCTTTGAAAATTGAGCCCACTGTGTTTATCAGTGAAGGATGATGAAAGCAGTGTCAAGGAAATCACTTCCAATCACACTGCAAGCTAGAGCTACTTTAAGAAAACAACTAGCGGGAGCTCACTCAGCACCAGTTTTCCCCTCCTCCAGGCCCAGGTTTAATTGTTTTCAAACCGATGGCAACAGTGAAATGATGTCACTGGTATCACCTTCCTGCCTGACTCAGCTATTGTTTGAACAGAAACTGGCAGCAGGCACTCAGTGCCACTGCCAGTATCCCACCTCCTGCTCGACCCAGGTATTACAAGAACTGACAATGGATTCCCAATTGGACACCAGTATTATTGTAACCCACCAGTCCTGATATTCGACCCAGCTCTAGTACCAGGAAGTAGTATACCCACAACCCAGTTAATCCATTTGGACACTGCTGTGCCCAACCCTGGTGCCACCAAATAGCTCTGACACTGGGGTGCCCTACTCCAGTGTCATCCTTGGACCTGTAATGAAGAAAATGGTCCCTCGTAGTCTTTTTTTGTGTTAACCTGAAAAGCAGAAAGACATCATCTGATGTATTTTGTGGCCTTCCCCAAACCCACACTGAGCAAGCACTACACCACCCACAAAGCTCACTTGCCTAAAAATGTCCACCGCCATAAATCCACTCTCTCTGGAGAAACATGTCTTTCTTTTTCAATGTGACCAGAAACTGAATAAAACATAGTATGAGCAGTCAATGCATTTTAATGCATTTGGAACTTTTAATGATAAATTCATAATTTTTTAATATGTTTTCCCAAGTGTTCAACATGGCATTTTTTGTACCCCACCACATGAACAAGGTAGATGAAATTTTCTAATCTGGCCTGAAAGGTGTTTTCACAGTCGGTCCACATAATCATCTTTTGTGTGAGATTTGAAGAATTTCTCCTACCAGATTCATGAAGTGGGGTCATAAAAAGACCTTGTTGAAAGTTTGGGGTCAATATCTTAAAACACAGCAAAGTTATGAAGGGACATTGACATTGTTTAATGTTCTCTCATAACTTTGGTAATTTTCAGTATTTTGACTCCAAATTTTCAACATACCCATTTTTAGGGAGTGTCAGTATCTCAGCAGCTAGCACACTCATCTCTGAGGCCAGAAGATCAGATGGCCATGGGTTTCAGCTCACATCAGGCACTTGGGCACCCATAACTGACACTGTAGTGCAGCATGAGGGAGTTGCTGCACTGGTAAGGTGCCAGCCTTCAGTTTCTGCCCATCTCTGGTCACTCTCCAGGTAGTGGTAAAAGATCACATGGCTTTTACTGAAGAAGAGTCTAGGAATAATTTATTAAAAGCATATCCACAGAAAAATAAAAAGACAGTGTACATGCTTTACAAGAACTGCTGAGTGTGCTGTAAACAAATTTTTTAGGCATATTTATCAAAATGTTTGAAAAAAGCAAAATGATGTAACACAACTCAAAACATGCTCAAAACAGAGTTGCAGAAAAACAAAAATGTGACAGAAGAATGAAGCAATACTAAGCAGCCCTACATAGCAGCCCCCCCCCGACTTGCTCCTCCTGTTCATGAAAGACAGGGAGTGCCATTCCATAAATCATGAAAATGTCTCTTAGGCAAAATCTTGTATTCCCTGCTTCTTACAGCATTAAGTTCACTGTAGACTTTTTCACACAGCACTGTCAATATCATATCTTTTGGCTGCAGAACATATTGACATCTGATCTGCCAAACTGACCACAAAAGGCAGGCTAATAAAACAACGTATGTTTATAGCACCAAGCACCAGTAAGTAATGTTATAAAGAAGGTCATCTATCATGACTTCATAGGACAGTTTCTTAATAAAATTCACTCCTCCCTACTTATTTCTCAACATATTCCAAACATTCCCAAAATCTGAAATGTATGTACAATAAAAAAATGGTGGCATTGTTTTCTCAGGTCCTCGGCACTCATGGCATGGGGCAGTCTTTCCATGGAACATTTATGTTTAACATCACCTTTTACTAGAAATCTACCTCATGTGTATAACTACACAACATCCCACATTTTTATGGGATCCTGCTGTTCAACAATTGAGCCATGATGGTCTGAATTGAGACTGGAGATATGGGCATATATACTGGATCTAAAAAATTAATACATTTTGCATGATTGTTGAATATAGGCATTTTCTTGTTCCTAATAAAAGCTGTGGAGGAAGAGGGACTTCCACTTCACCATCTTACTGTACATATCCAATGCATTTATTTATTTGTTTTCAAAAGTTTCACCAGGAAAGACAGACTGATATAAAAATAGCTTGTTTCCAGATGCATCCTGGGGGGAAGGGGAAAAGGAATAAGTACAATAGATTATACTATAAAACAAAACATCATACAGAGATTAAATTAAACAGTGCAACGTTTTGTTCATTAGAAATGTATGTGCACCATGCACACACACATAGAAAGTAAATATCAGTATCACAAGGCAAGGATGAGAGGCATGTCTCTTAGGAACAGAGAAAAAGAACATTATATTGGTGAGGGCAGTAGGGGATAGAGCACAGAGCGGAGGAGTACAGAAGGGAGAGGAACAAAGGAAGTAGAGAACTAGTGTGGAATGGAATAGGAAAGTTAAGGGGAAAGGATAGGAGTGGAGAAGGTCAAGGAGTAGGAGAAATGAGAAAGAGGGAAAAAGTGAAGCAGGGCCAGGTTTTGACTAAGAGCATTTACAGGAGGGAGCAGTGTGGACATGGAGTAGAGAAGAGAAAGAGAGAGCATTTGGAAGATGCAGAGGGAACAGTTAGGGGAAGAGAATTCCAACATTTAGGAAAGCAGAAGGAGAAGGCAGCATGACCAGCAAGGGATTTATGAGAGGGAAGTATGAGGGAACTATAGCCTGAGTTACAGAGGGAGTACAAAGAGAGTGGCAAAGGAGAGAGTAGAGAGCTGAGGTGGGGGGGGGAGTTATGCCAACCAGAGTTTAGAAATGAAAGAGGCACAGTGGCTTAGGCGACGATCTTCCAGGGAGGGGAGGGGAAGGAGAAGGGAGAGTACAAAGAACAGTGGTGAGTGTGGGTGGGCAATCCAAGGCAAAGTGACAGAAGGAGTGAAATATGGGGTCCAGTCTGTCCAGCGTGGACTTTGGTGCAGCACCGGAGACAATGTCGCCATAATCAATAATGGGGAGGATCATTTTAGTGATGCTATCTTGGCAGGCATGTAGTCTGATGTAGCTTTTGTTCCTATACAGAGTGCTGAGCTTTGGGTGGAGTTTTTTATGAATGGTGTCTATGTGCTGTGAAAAGTCAAGCTGTCAATCAAGCCAGAGCCCAAGGTACTTAAAATGAGGGTGCAACATCAATTGTGATCCCATCTAGGGTGTGGAAGGAGAGGATGGGAGGGATGGGTGCCAGGAAAGCCTTTGCCTAGTACCAGAGGACATACAGACCATTTTTTTTTTGCATTTAGTGATTGTTTATTTGACCTGAAACAATGCTGGACAGTGTCGAAATCAAGTTGGAGCCTGGCTGAAAACTCAGCTGGAGAAGACCCAGAGGCAAACGGGACCATGTTGTCTGCTTACATGTGGATGGATGCAGATGAGTAGGCAGAGGGAATGTAGTTGAGAAAAATGGAGAAATGTAGCAGGCCAAAGATGAAGCCTTCGGGAACACCGGTGAAAATGGGGAGGGGGAAGATAGGGACTCTCCAGTTCTAACTGACTGAGATCTACCCACTAGGGAAGAGGTGAAACAGCTAGTTGTGGAGTCTGCGAGACCCGGTGACTTTACAGTAGTTTGTTGAGGGGAAGAGGGTGGTAGACAGTGTTGAAAGCTTTGGCTAAATCAATAAAGATGGTGGCAGTGTGGAGGCCCTGGTCCATGACTGTTTGGATGGAGTCAATGAGCCATAGGAGGGAGGAGGTGATAATGTGGTGTTTGCAGAAGCCAGAATGGAAGGGGGCGAAGAAGCAGGAGGAGTCAAAGAAAGGACAGAGTTGAGACAGCACTATGTGCACTTGTAGTTTAGTTAAAGTTGGTAGGAGGGAGATAGAGCAGTAGTTGCAGGGAGAGGAAGAGACACCTATTTTAGGAAGAGGAATAACAGTTGCATGCTTCTAGGTGATCACTCAGAATGATCCCATCATGCATGAGGATAGAAAGTATCCACAAGTGGAAACAAAAAGGGGCCCACAATCTGCAAACCTGTATACCTTCAAAATTACAAAAAAAAAAAAAACATACTGAAAAAAAAATGAAGTGGGATTCTGCATACAAAGACCCTCTTCCTTGAAACCACAGCAAGTGAGCTTGTTTAACTGGGTTCAACCTACTTATCCCCAGAAGTCTGAAAAAAAAAACACAGTCTGGCTCAAGGTGGGTTGGAAGGGCAAATACATGGCTAATATATAAAAATATTGGGGCAAAAAAAGTTTTGATCATGTAGACACATTTTTTTTCTTGAACATTAGTCATTTGTTCCAAACTGTAACCATATTATCTGCACTGTCTAGTTTCCCTACCCAGTTTTTAGTTGCCATGTCGGAGTGGCTTGGCAGAAGTTGGAGTTCCCAAAATACTATTGGAAGCTGTAACTTAGGTGTACTCCACGATAAGACAACAGATTTTCAATACATTCAAGCTAGTTTCTGAAGGTGTATTAAAATCCTGAAACACTGAGACTGCTGCTTCTCTAGCAGCAGTATTGTGAACTAAGAGGCAGACAGTATGCCGACATTATGACAAAACTACAACCATGAAGACCATTACAGTGACGAAATTGGCAGTTCGCTGTAATGGTCATGCAGGACAGTGACACAGCTTAACCAGAACTTGCACCCCCTCCCTGAAACAACTCTGACCTGGAGTTGATTATCTTAGAGACCGGGATGTGCAGGGCACAGCCCCCTCTCAAAAAAACATTGTTTACCTGATGGCACAATGCCGACTGTTGGCATCGTGCCTTCGCTGTAGTGGCAGTTGACAAGATTCCCATTGAACCCCTGTGGTGGAACTGAGGCAGACAACATCTGCGTATGCTGGGACCGTAGTCAGAACAGGTCACTTCTTGGTCAAAATCAGAAGCACCCTTGGAACTGAGTTCAGTTTTCAAAGAACTGGATCCAGGAAAAAAAGATACAGAACTAGGTTTAGGGGTAGCTTTGTCTAAACCCCTCTATGGACATGGCATGATGTGCCCAGCTATCCATTTATTAAGGCCTTTATCAAT
Organism: Neoceratodus forsteri; assembly: GCA_016271365.2. Lineage (NCBI taxonomy): Eukaryota > Metazoa > Chordata > Ceratodontiformes > Ceratodontidae > Neoceratodus > Neoceratodus forsteri. The sequence goes on from CM028131.1 coordinate 940,845,391, forward strand.
GTAGGCTGATATAAACATGTAACCAAAAAATTGAAAGAAGCTGGGAGCCTATGTCTTTTGAGTACTGCTAACAGGAATTTATGTGATGCAGTGTCAAAGGCCTTCCACTGATCTAAAGACAGGAGAAGGCCTTTGGTGGATCCAGTCTAGGTATGTTCCACTAGTACCCTTAATAGTTTCAGGTTGTCATGTATCTGTCTGCCAGGCAGGGATCAAGCCTGAAAGGATGAATTGCTGTAAACACTGCTCTTGCTAATCTGGTGACTAAAATTTGGACAAAACTTTCAGATCTTTATTGAAAAGCCTGATTAGTCTCCAATTTTCTATATCTTTTTTATCTCCCTTTTGGTACTTATAAATTAGGACACCACTATTGATATAATTCCCGATCACTCCCTGAGACAGTATATAGTTGTATACTTCAGTCAGAACATCTGACATTTCTTCCCATAAATGTTTAAAAAATTTTCCCGACGAGCCCATCTTCCCCTGGGGCTGTATCAGAGGATAGGCAGGTGATGGTTGCCAGTACATTTTTCCTCTGGGTGGCCTCCTGAACTATATTCATTGTTTCAGTTGGTAGGTCAGGGATATTTAGGTCAGATAGGAACTCTTCCTTCTGTCATCTTGGGTATAGGTTCCCCAAAGGTGGTTTTTACACGGTTGGAGACAAAAGTGAGGATTCCTTTCGGGTTGGAGACCTGTTGCCCATCCAGGCTCAGCAGCTCCAATATAATTCTGTTCTCAATTCTGTTTTTGTAGTCCATAAAAGGGTTGGTGTGGGTTTTCTTTCCTTGGGTTCTAAATTTTGGCTTTCGCACAAAACTAATCCCCCTACTGTATTAGATTTTAAATATTTCTTTCTTAATAGCGCAGGTCCATGTGGATAAATTCACCTTGGTTTCCTGGATCGTAGATAGCTCGGATCCAAAAATTTGAGGTATTGGAGACTTTTTAGTTTTTCTTAGACTGAGACTGTAAAATAGCAATATTTCCGCTTTGAACATTTTCCACCACGCTAGTCATGAATCAAATATAATTATTAAGAGATTTTTGAACATCTTCAAAATCTGTCAGTTTCATGTGTACTGTATGATTTTTTAAAATAGAGGTATTAAAACACAACAAAACTGGGCTAATTGTGTTCCCACTGTGACCAAGACCATTTTGGGGTCAGACACCTCTGTGAGGATAACTTTTCTGGGAATGAAACCGGAAACCAGGGGAAAAAAAAAAAAACAGAAATCAGTCCTAGTGGAAAGTGTGTCTTTACTAAAAGTATGTTCACCCACCAGATTTTTGTTTAGAGTAGCATCAACAAGTTTAGCCTATGTCCCCAGGTTCTACAATGCCAGTTTGACAACACTTTTGTCGACTGGCATCACATCGACAGGATTTATGTCAACCGCAAGTGGCAGTCGACATAAATCCCATTTGTTTCCTGGTCCTGTGGATTCATCAGAGGCTTCACCCCAGAAACCCCCCCCATCCATGGGGCTCTGCCACCCGCTCCCTCCCATACTTTAGATTCTCAACTCCGCTTGAGTTGATTCAGGGAGGGGGTACAGGACCGGTAGACAGTGTGCCCCTGTCTCAGGTGCACCAACACAGTGACCTGTCAGCAAAATGTTGATTTTGCCAACAGCGAGGTATGTCACTGTGTTGGTGTCGCCATCAGGTTGGCATACCGGTCATCACTTATTTCAGACATGGTATTTCACAGAAGATCTTAGCCATGTGAGCCCCCTGCTCTTCATGGGTCAGGCTGCAATTAAGAGCTCCCTCACAAAGGATCCCTTTTGTAGTGACTAGGAAGGGTTGTATGACCCTGAACATGGCTGCCCTGGCAGCTTTAGTTTGGGGGGCCACAGATATTTATTAACTGGAGATGCATATCTTTAATATAAACATCTAACAGGACAGCTCCTCCTGGTACTATGTCTAAATGTTTTTGTACTTTATAGTGATAGGAAGAGAACAGGATAATAACCCCAGACCCAGTGTCCTCCCCAATGGATCAAAATGAAGGGCCTTTGGGCCAGGCCTTTCTTGCTTTGTCTTTATCTGCATGATATGTTAATATAGTGTCCAGCAAAAAATACATATCATGGCCCCAAGCTGTGTAAAATATCAAAAGTAGTGAGCTGCCATGTTTGATTCAAATTACTGTTAACATTAGTAGTGGAAAATATCAAGAAAACTGAAGATATCTTGTTTGGTCCAAGACACCTGGGTATAGACTTGTTAGCCCTGACACATCACCTGCAGCCCAAATTGTGGTGGTAGAGGCTCTTAAATACCATGAGGTATATATGGACCAGGAAGTCACTCTTGAGCCCCGCACTGATCATATTTCAGAATCCTTGCATCAAAAAACTGGGTTGCTCTACCATCTACATGTCCACCTCCTTAAGAAATCATAGACAGCCATTGCTAACAGTACTCAGCTGCCCCTCCTATAGTATGGTGCCCCAGTTCTTCAGTCCTTGAGGTGTTCTGAAACTGACAAGCTTGAAGTCCTCTATAATAAAATTGGACGGTTTACCTCCAGTGCCTCACCCAGGGAGCACCACTGTGATGTATTCAGGCTCCCTAAATGTTCCTTCTATGGCAGAGAGATGGGAGTACCCACTCCTCTGCTTTAAAACTTGTCAAGCATGTTGCCTCCCTCCAGCCTCCATGATGTCCTAGTTACTAAACCCTTGATGAGAACCATCAGGTCCTCTAGTAGCACCCTGTTAGAGATACCTAGGGTGAGGTCCAGTGTAGAATAAAATCTTGTTCCACCTTGGCCTCATTTCTGTGTAATATCTTCTCTGCAACCCTTCAAAACTGCTTTTCAACTGCAGGATTCAGAAAAGGGCGTAAGGTATTCTTACTAGAGCTTAGCCAATGTTCCAGTAATTGTTTATATTAATCTGCTGGTCTGTATCTAGCACCCTGGGTCTATACCTGAGGCTGCTCAATGTTCTAATTTATTTGTTTGTTAGCCCACTGCTGCTCATTACTTGACTTGTCTTAATTTTACCTGTTTTTCAGCTTGACGTTGTAAATGCACCTTTAGATAGAAATATAGAAGTTGAAGACAGATAAGGACTGCAAAGTCCATCCAGTCTGGCTATTTTTTCTACCTTATGAATGTGCCATAGGTCTTTACTCTGTCAATGGCCTACCTATTCATACTCATCTGTATTGCTCCCATATGCCTATCCCATGCCTGTTTGAAGCCCTGCACTGTATTCATATCCACCACTTCCTGAGATAGGCCATTCCATGCATCCACCACCCTTTCTGTGAAAAGGAACTTCCTCACATTACCCCTTAATTGGCCACCCTATAATCTCATACTGTGTCCTTTTGTCCTGCTATTTTTCTTATATTGAAACATGTTAGGCTCTTTCATCTTGTTAATGCCCTTAAGATGTTTGAATGTTTCGATCATATCACCTCTCTCCCTCCTTTTCTCTTCGGTATACATATTGAGCTCCGTTAATCTGTCCACATATGTTTTCTGATGCAATCTCTGCACCATTTTGGTTGCCCTTCTCAGGATTGCCTTCATTTTGTTAATGTCCTTGTGCAGGTACAGCCTCCAGTAGTGCATACTCCAGATGGGGTTTAACCAGTGTCTTGTAAAGAGGGATTATTGCCTCCCTCTTATGACTTGTGATACTCCTACTAATACACCCCAACATCCCTCTAGCATTACCTACTGTTTTAATGGTCTACTTGGATGATTTCAGGCCATCTGTGATGATGATGCCCAAGTCTCTTTCTTCCCTTGTGATTGCCTGCAACTCCCCTCCCAACCTATAGGTAGCTTCAGGGATTCTCTTCCCTATGTGCATGATTTTGCACTTCTTTGCATTAAACCCCAGCTGCCACTCTTCAGACCATTTTGCCAGTTTATCCTGCTCTCTTCTCAGAGTTGATGCACAAGGTGGGGTGGAAAGGATGAGAAGGGACTTGACAAGGTTAGCGGAATGGTCAAATGTATGGCAGCTTAGATTAAATGCTAAGAAGTGCACGGTAATGCACCTGGGAAACAAAAACCCAAGGGAAGAGTACACAATGGGGGGTGAGATACTAACAACAACAAAAATGGAAAGAGACCTGGGGGTAGTCATATCAGATGACCTAAAGGTGGGCAAGCACTGTGAGAGGGCAATAAGGAGGGCTGGGGGGATACTGGGTTGCATATGGAGAGGCATCACCAGTAGAAAACAGGAAGTTGTTATCCCTCTGAACAGACAGCTGGTGAGACCCCATCTGGAGTACTGTGTGCAATTCTGGAGACCCCATCTCCACAAAGACATAGACAGGATGGAAGCTGTCAGAGGAGGGCAACTAAAATGGTGCAGGGTCTGCACCGGAAGACATATGAAGAGAGACTTAAGGAGCTTAATATGTATAGCTTCGAGGAAAGGAGGAGGGGGGGACATGATAGAAACTTTCAAGTACCTCAAGGGAATCAACAAAGTCCAAGAAGGTAGCATCTTTCAGAAAAAGAAGTGTGCAAGAACAAGGGGGCACAATATGAAGATGGGGGGGCAGCTCAGAGGTAATGTAAGGAAGTATTTTTTTCACAGAGAGGGTTGTGGATGCATGGAACGGCCTTCAGTAGGAGGTTGTGGAGTCAAAAACAGTGGTGAAATTCAAGCATGCATGGGACAGTCATAAGGCAATTCTAGGGGGTGGGGATAGGAAAAAGTAGTCTGCTGGTTAACTAGGATCTGCAGCTTATCCATTAGGTAGGGAAATGGGCAGACTGGGTGGGCCAAGTTGTCCTTATCTGCCGTCAAATTCTATGTTTCTATTCTGTCCACCCTACCCCATCTGGATCATCTACTCTGTTGCAGATCTTGGTGTCATCTGCAAATTGACAAACCGTACCCTCCCAGTCCATCTGCAATGTCACTGATGAAGATATTGAAGAGGACTGGCCCCAGGACTGATCCTGAGGTACCCCATTTGTGACTTGCACCTCTTCTGAATGTATACCATTTACCACCACTCTCTGTTTTCTGCCCGCCAACCAGTTTGCTACCCATTTGACCAACCTCTGACCCACCCTGAGCCTACTCAGCTTATTAATCAATCTTTTATCTGGAACGGTAATCGAAAGCTTTGCTGAAGTCAAGGTAGACAACATCAACTGTACCCTCTTGGTCCACCACTCTGGTTACCCAATCACAGAAATCTATGAGATTAGTTTGGCAGGACCTTCCTGTTGTGAATCTATGCTGTCTTGGATCCTGTGCTCCTATGGATTCCCAGTGCTGCACTATCCTTTTCTTAAGGAGTGCCTCCATAATTTTGCCCACTACTGAGGTAAGACTGACTGGTCTGTGGTTCCCTGCCTCCTCCCTGCTGCCACTCTTGTGGAGCAAGATCACATGAGCCCTTCTCCAGTCTTCTGGGACCCATCCTGTGCTCAGATACTCACTGAACAGTTCTGATAATGGCTCTGCTAGTTCCACCCTTAGCTCCTTTAGTACCCTTGGATGTATGCCATCAGGTCCTATTGCCTTTTCCACCTTGAGATCAGTGAGCTCTTGTAGGACCCTTTATTTTTTGAAGGTACTTGTGCTTACCTCCCTCCCCATGTGTCCATGGTGCTGAGCTGTGAGACCTGCCGTACCTTCTCCTCAGTAAATGCTAAGCAGAAGTATCAATTTAGGATAGTTGCTTTTCCATGGTCCTCCTCCACACACTCCCCCTTATCCCCTTTGATCTTAGCAATACCCCCTCTGGACTTTCTCCTTTCACTAATGTATTTATAGCATGTCTTGTCCCCTTTTTTCACTGTTCATGCTAGTGTTTCCTCAATTTGGGCATTTGCCTGCCTTACTGCCTTCCCTGCTTCCCTTAGGGAAGTTTGGTATGCCTCCCTATCTTCGTCATGCTGTATTTCCTTATATTTCCTGAAGGCCAACCTTTTGGCTGTGATCCTTTCTGCTAATGATTTTGTGAGCCAAAGTGGTTTCCTCCTTCTTTTGCTCTTGTTTTTCTCTCTAACACAATGGGATGTTGCTTCAAGTATTGCATCCTTAATGTTTGCCCACTTTGCCTGTACCCCCTCACCTGTATTTCTTTTTGCCAGGGCAAGCTTAACTCTGTTGGCCATCTCATCAAAGTCAGCTCCTCTGAAGTCCCATATTTTTGCCTTGGAATGGGATGATTTAATTCTAGTGGCCAAATTGAACCAAACCATGTGATGGCCACTGGCCCCCAGGTGACCTTCTACCTGGAGATCTGTGATCCTTTCCCCGTTACTCCATACTAGATAGAGGATAGCCCTGTCTCTTGTGGGTTGTTGTACTAGTTGCTTGAGGCCCTCCCCAATCAGGGAATCCATCATGTGTCTAGTTCTGGTGGATGGTCCTGCTGGTATTGACCATTCTGTTTCTGGCATGTTGAAGCCTCCCATTGTGAGAACCTCCCCTTTGGCTGGCATGTTTTGTATATCTTCTAGCAGTAATGTATCTATGTCCTCCCCCTGGTCTGGAGGCCTGTAGACAACCCCAGTTCATATGGCTGTCACATTTCCTTTTTCCAGGGTGACCCACAGTTCTTCTGGCTGCTCCTTATGTATATTCTGAATTTCTGTAGCTTTGATATTTTCATTGACATAAAGGGCCACTCCCCGTTCCCCCCTTTTTGCACCTCGGTCTCTTCTGAACAGTACATAGCCGGGTACTGAAGTCTCCCATGTATTGACTGATGAACTGGGATGGCTCCTCCAGGATGACTTTGCTCTGGTCGAATCCTGGCTATCAAAAAAACGCCTGGTACTAAACGCCAAAAAAACAAAGGCTGTCATGTTCGGACCTAGATCCCTAGGCCAGGATTGTAGCCTGTTACTCCTGTTAGCCACAGCATCAAGCTCTACCATAGAAGTGGTACAATCCTTCAAATATCTCGGCCTAGTGCTGGACCAAGACCTCACCCTAAAATATCATCTGGATCTTGTAACGAAAAACATCTACCAGAAACTTGGCCTTCTCTACTCGCTTAGTGCTCAAATGATTCCAGAGACCAGGGTAGCGATTGCCAGGAGCATCCTCCTCCCTGCACTTGCCTATGCTGCCCCCAATCCTGCATGGAATGGTGAAGCAAAGGCTCAGCAGCTTACAAACCCTCTGCCATAAAATTGCGTGCTTTGCCACAAAAGCCAAACCATGGAGCCACCATTGTGATGCACTTGCCTTGCTTAACTGGCCCTCCTTCAACCATAGACTCCAGTATCCACTACTTTGCAGCACCTATAAGCTCCTCTCTCACCTCCCCGCAGCCAGCCTAACTGGACTCCTAACCCAAAAACACACTAGCAGGCCGCTCTGCTCCACTGGGCAATGGCTCCTTGAGGAACCCAGGGCCCAAACCTCAGCTGGTGATAAATCCTTTGCCTGTGCTGCCCCACTGCTATGGAATATGCTCCCCAGTCACCTTCAGGAAGCTAACTCTTTAGGGACTTTCCGTAAGGACCTGTGGGATTATCATATGCACCTTAGTTACTGCTCATGCGCTGGTGGTTAAAGTCCCCGAGGTGCATTCCTTTCTCTCCTCTGCCTCCCCTCCCATTGTGAACTAATACCTAGGCCTGCCATAGGTTTGACAATGACTACTCCAACCAAACCCCTTTCTAATAAACTCTGATTGTAACACTAAGCCTATTGTAATCAAAATTATACCTCTGTAATCTGGATTCTTAACCTAAATGTATCCAACTCCCGCTGTACTCTGTGATCTGTATCCCAAAGTGATGTACAATTTCTTGTGTTTCCTCCTTTGTAACTATTCTGGTTGCCCCTGAAAAAGGGACCTTTGGGGCTCAGAGGGCCAACCTGGTTAACAAAATTAATAAATAAATAAAATAAAAAAAATGTTTGGTTACTGGTGAACCATGTCTCGCTAATGGCTACTATGTCTAGTTTAGCCTCTGTCATTGTTGCCTCCAGGTCTGGGATCTTGTTTCCCAGACTGCAGGCATTTGTGTACATGATTTTCCACTGGCCAGATTTCAGTGCGTTAGTTGTTGGGGCAAGGTCCGGCATTTCCCCTGCATGTCGTATGGGGAGCCGGACCTTTTTCCTTACCTGGTGATGCAAATGAACTACAAACATGCTGAACTCCTGTTTGATCGCTAGCTGTGGTGGGAGGGGTGTTCTTCCCATTCGATGTATTGGATGCTGCACCCCTCTCCCCATTTGCTAGTTTAAATATTCTGCAAAGACATCAAACGGCTGCCCCAAGGCATTGACTCTCTCCTTAGTTAGATGCAGCCCATTGAATTTAAAGAACTTTCACTCCCCAAACTGTTGCCAGTCACCTACAAATTTGTGTCCTTTTTCCTGGCACCAGCTCTTGAGCCACATGTTTAGCTCCCCTAACTCCCCTTCTCTGACTTTCCGTCTGTCTGCCCCCCTCTCCTAGACTGGCAGGATCTCAGAGAGAAGTACATGCTGGATGAAATGGATGACAGTTTGTTTCCCAGCATGGTCAGGTGTTCCTTGGTCTCCACAACTGACCGACTGGTGAGATTATTAGTCCTATGAGTACCAGGACGTTGATGTTTTCTCCTGCTTCCTACATAATTTTAGCAATGCGGTCAGTGTCTGTCCACGCTGATGTACCTGGGAATACATGGTTGCATTCTAGGTCACATTTGTTTGCTAACCATGCACCCCAATGAATATTGTTAGTATATGTCTCTTAGTTCAATGTTGTGAGTGCCCCAGTATTGGCTAGCTATGTACCACTGTGAATATTGTTAATATTTGTATTTTATACTTTTTGTCTGTATGATATTTTGTGAAGTCTCTGTCTAATTAATCCAGGTTTGCCCCTCAAAAATGGACCTTTACTCTCAGCAGGCCTACTTGTTTAACAAAATTCAGTAAATAAATAAATGAATAAATAATCAAACAAATAAATAAATGACAAGTTGCAACCTGACTGGCTACCTATTGCTAGCAGGCAAGAAATATGGAAAACATATCACCATCCATCATTATTTCTCCCCCAACCCACCCCAGCACATGATCTACTTTTCTCAGGTTGCACCTTTGGTGTCACGTGAAAGGTCTAGTTGCGATGAGAACACTGATGAAGCGTCTGATTCCTCTCCAGTGTCTCCCCATTCCATGGACTGTATTAGCAGTTCAGAACCATTTTCTAGAAGAGTAGAATCCTGTTTTTGCTGCTTTGGCAGGTGTCTGAGCTGACTACTGCTGGTGATCTTCTGCAGGGTTTTTGTTACAGGAGTCAAGGGGGGGGCACCTCATACCCTTAGCTAACAAGTCTGAGTTTCTAGAGACCATTTGCATTATCTCTTCCATCACCTGAGCCTGTTGGTGTTGATCAGAGATAGGCTTCTTATCTTGTTGAGTGGTAATGGGGTCTGCCTTTTCTGGGGTATCCACATCAGGAGGATCAATTTCTGGCTGTTCTGACATCCTCTCAATGGGGGGGGGGGATTCTGGATTTGGAACCACAGGGTCTATAGGACCAGCATCAGGCTTCTGATACATGGTTGTATTCTAGGTTACATTTGGTAGGCTCAGATTCAGGGTTTCGAGGCTGGGGTGGTCTCAAGGACCTGCTGGAGTTGTGCCTTGGACCCATGAGAGCTCCTGTTCTGCCTGGTTCATGGGATCCTCCTTGTTGTGGAAGGCCCATGGACAAGATCTATATGAATTGCCATACTCCTCATGCAGTTTTAACAATGGGTGCTCAAAAGGCCTAGTTCAGTGCATAGTCTACAGCGAACAGTGTTACTGGCATTGCTGAAGTGGGTTCTTGAGCCACAGTGGTGGCTAGCCTTACTTTGCCACTGGTGATATAGTGTATCTGTCTTTACCAATGTAAAACCAATTTAGGAGATGTTGCAGACCCGACTCTGTCTGGGTCAGATAAACCCTCATCCCCCCCCCCCAGTCCAAATGTTTCCTGAGTCCAGAACTGGCTCTAGACTTCCTAGAACTTCACACTTCTGTTTCAACAATTAAGGAACATCAGTAGCACTGACCTCTTTATTCTTAAAAGCATGATGATGGTCTTGAAAGGCAGGCTTAGTTAGAGGGATAGCAGTAAAGGTTGACCATGGGGGGGGGGATTATAATTTGTGATAATATCAGAAGCATTTAAGACAAGCTTGTTTTTTAAAACTAATATAACAATTATGTCTTCTGGTGGTGTTTATCAAGGCATACAGTTCAGTAGTTTGAAATCACATGGTCTTTGAGAATCTGGTAAGTGATGATAATGAGGTCAGGTATCTCATTCATACCCCCCTTCCCATAGCAAAGTATTACCACATGATGCTGCTTGGCTATCTCAGTAGTGGGTTTAAAAAAATCAGCATATCTCCTCTGCCCCACCCATGGGTGACCATTTTCCTCCTGAGGGCCCCATGTACCTGTTTATGGCCCAGATCTTTCCTAGTGCCCCATGTTCCTGTTGATAGCTCTGCATCCTCCCTTTCCATAGTCAGAGGATCTGGCTTGGGTATAGAAAAAATAATGACTTTTATGCTAACGTTCAAGCAAGACCCTTCTTCTGCCAGGCTCATCTCCACTTCTTGCTGTTCTTGGTCTTCAGTGGGCTGTGCCTGGGATTGGGATGAAGTTGGTGCATTCTGCATATCCAGAGAGCTGTTTTTAGTTAAATGTACTGTGGGTTCCAGACTTGATACAGGAATCCCCTCCATAGCTGGGCTATCTGAGACTAAGGAGGTGGGGGAACTTTCAAGACAGTTGCCCTCCCCCCTCTTCGTTGTTAGAAAAGGACTGGATTATCTGCATAATCAAAACTGGTTGGTACCTCTAGTAAAAGGTGATCTGTCAGTACCTGCAAAGTCATTTGTGGGACTCTCCCCTGATGTTACATGCTGTGCCTGATATGAAGCATTCAGCAAGTTTATGTTTGCAGAACCTAATAACTGTGAGCTAACAGGAGAATTATACAGTAGCTAAACAAAAGAGGTATCATTAGGGAGCCCACATTTTTTCCAGTGTCTATCGCAGGAGTCTGGTGTGAGGGGATGCCACTTCCATTTTCAGAGGTAAAACCAGAAAAAGGCTTATTATGCAGGGGTGTGGAGGATGTTTCAGGATGTCACTTCCAGCCTTTTTCAGATGGAGACTTGATTTCTTTTTAGCAACTTTCTTTTTGGGATTCACATACCCCAGCATCCTAACCAGAGTCATCAGGATTTCATGTCCATCCAGCTTTCAGTAATGCATTGGTCACACTATATGTCTGTTGCAGTGGCTCTCCACGGATGTCATGATCTTCTGTTCCAGAACTGCTTTCCTCCTGCTGCTTTCGGAGATCAAAGATCCATCACCACTCAACTGTTGCCACTGAGAGCTATCTAGTCCCCTGCCACTGGTGCACTCCATGGCTTCAACAAGCCTTTTCCCTAATGTGAGCATGTGCTGATTTGCTTATTGTTGCAGCATTAAAGGCACGCTTTACTGAGGTCTGCAACATACCTTTTGGACTGGATGTGTTCTCTGGATTTGCACAGTGTATAGAATTCAGTTTCTGTTTTTCAATGTAAAACCCCTCCTCTTCCTCCGCTGCAATTAGTTTGAGGAGTGCTGTTCTTTTTTTGTTTTTTTTTGAATGTTTCTCATCAAGGCGACATTTGGCTAGGGCTGCCATCTACACCTCAGAAATTTGTACATTCATCTGTCCTTGGCCAGGGACTGCTTTATTGGATATACCATCTTTAGGAATTGCTTTAGTGTCGGTGACTTCCACATTAGCAGCAATAACTAGTTTAGAGACCTCAGGTATGAAATTGATCATCTCATTACTATCAATGTCCATGTATACATCAGTTTCACCTCCTCGCTCTCCACCAGACGTTTCTGCAGATTTCATTGCAGACAGACTGTCATTCCAGGGTCTTCCTGATAACTCTGGGTGAGGAAGGATGCATTCTCTTCCACCCAGGTTGCCATTGTACCCTCCTCCTTAGGCTTCTATACCCTCCGGGTAGGAAGTCAGCAAGTCCCCTGGCAGGACTAATAGGGGAATTTCCCCAGTGTTATGATCAAAATTCCACCTATCAATAATAAACAGGTCCATGCAACCTACCCCTAGGATACACTTGAAAGCAAGTTATCATAGCTTAGTGTGCTTTTCCAAGTCAAAAATGACAAATCAATACATTTCAAACCACCTCAAAAACACGACAGGTGTCATTTTAAAAATCCTGCCCAAACATGTTTTAAACACAAGTGGCACAAAATGATGTTTCAGCCAGTATTTTATAAATGACACTTATCATGTTCATAAGTGGGGAGGATCATAAAAGTCTATGTTGAAAATCTGGGGTAAAAGTGTTCATATAATGTTTTGGTGAAATACGAGCATGGTCAGTCGTTAATGGAGTGGGTAGCATGCTGTGTTCCTATTACAGTGGCTTAAGTTCATGGATGAGCACAAGGAGCTGGTGGAGCAGCATGAGGATGGGCACCAGAGCTGTTGAGAGCCACTGGTCCCAACCTAGGATGGAATTACACTGGACTTTGCTGCATGTGAAATGCCTCATGGCAGGCCAAGGAGCCTTCCCTCACAAGGGGTCAACATGCTTGCCAAGTTCTGATGGGGCCATGGGCTGCATTGATTGAAGTGGGTTGACATGATAAATGGGGCTTGAAATATCCCTACTATTCTGTTTATTCCATTTTGCACAGGTTCAGAGGGAACCTCTGCAAATGAGGATATGATTCCACTTTCACTATCACAAAAAGAAGGGAAATTCATTGCACAAAAAAAATATATTATGCAGACTTTAGGGTTGAAGATCACAAAACACAGAATTTAAGGAAGTGAAGAAAATTAGGGTTTGTAGTCTCAGGAGACTTGAAAAATTCAGTAATGAAAAACACAAAAGTGAAAATAATGTTTACTGAAAAGTACATTAAAAAAAAATAAGTAACTATGAAGTGAGGAAGATTCTTCTCTTGGCATACGGCCCAGAGGGCCTACAAGTCTGCATTCATAGCTGCACAGAAGCACAGGGCCTGGAAGGACTTCTCCCTTGGTGCAGGGTCCAGATGGCCCTGCCTGTCTGCATCTGTAGTTGCAAGGAAGCAGAGGGCTATATTCTTCTGCAGCCCCTTGGCCAGCCCCATTGATGCTTGTCTTGGGTCCTTGTGCATCTGCATCTCTAACTGGACCACAGACAGTCTTTTCCCTTGTACAGGACCCTGAGGACCCTACTTGTCTGCATCTCTATTTGCACAGATATTTAGGGCCCATGGACAGCCACAATGCATGCTTTCACAACTTTGAAGTTTCCAAATTTTATAGTTTTTCAGTAACATCATTTTCACTTTCATATCTCATGAATTTCCCTCTCCACTCTCTCTCCTTCTGATCTCTGCTGCTTTCCTACTTGCATCCTACTTACATACCTCATTCTACTGTGCTTCTGCTCCCTGTCTGCTCTTCATTATGCTGGTTCTCCTTATTATTGCTCTCTAGCCCTCAGCTCGATCAACTCATCCTAAGTATGTTACTGCCAAATTTGCTTCTGTGCCTTGTTCTGTCTGTGCACTCTACTTGTGGTTTTCACTGCCTGTTAAACTGATTGATTTGTATGCTGCACTATAAATGCTGACAACTGCTATTTATTGTATGCACCTCCACTTTCCCCTCCCCCCAGGTCACACCTGGAAATGAGTCTTGGCTCAGGGCTTAGCGCTCAGGGCTAAAAAAAATAAATACAGCATCCCCGAAAGAAACATTACTACTGACTACCTAAAATGTACCTTTCAGAGGCCAGCACCAATGATTTCTAAAGACTCCTCATTTTATCTTGCACCTAACATAAAACATAAGCATGAATTATTATGGTTTAGAAACATGAAATAAGTGAGAATCATACGAGGAACATACAGAAACTACTAAAACAATCCAGTGGATTATCACAGGACAAACAAATTACAAACCACAGTACTTGAGACACTGCAATTCAAATGCTGGTCAATTCAAACATGCCACTTACAGAAATAGCCCAAATATCAGGATGCTGCAGCCTCTAGTATGCAGACAATTATTCGACAATATCAGATGGCAAACAGAAAGTAATAGCAATTATATTATCCACAGAATCTACCAGCAACCTGCCAAACCACTCAGACTAAACCTACATTAAAAATAGAATGGCTAAGGGTACCCAAACTACATAAATACATATGAAAATAAGAGGAAGCCAGCAGAAGAAGGCCATTTGGTCTATCTAGTCTGCTTGTATTGCAGGGTACACAGCTTGAGCTACTGTCCCTGCCCTCCCTCCCTACACCTCCCATCCTCCTACCCATGAACCTTACCTTCCTCCAGGCCTATCCCAGCCTCTCTTAAAGCTGCCCACTGTCTTCAATGAGATCACCTCTTCCAGTAGTGCATTCCAGGTGTCCACCACCCTCTTTGTGAAGAAGTGCTTCCTGACCTCCCTCCTAAACCTCCCACCCTCCAGCTTAAGACTGTGCCCCCTCATGTTATGGTTGCCCCTCAGCTTAAAGAGACTCTCCTTATCCACCTTATTTATCACTTTCAAGTACTTGAAGGTCCCAATCATGTCCCATCTCTCTCCTGTCTTCCAGGAAGTACATGTTCAGTGCTGTCAACCTCTCCTCATATGTCTTACCCTGCTGACCCACTATTATCTTTTTAGCCTTCCTCTGGACCTTCTCCAGCAGGTTAATGTCCTTTTTGAGGTGTGGGCACCAGTACTGAACCCCATACTCTAGATGAGGCCTTACCAGGGACCTGAAAAAGGGCAGCATAACCTCTTATCTCCTACTACTGATCCCCCTAGATATGCATCCCAACATCTTGTTTGCCTTTGGTGCTGCTTTTTCGCACTGTGTGGAATGTTTCAGGTTACTAGTGATCATCACTCCCAGATTCTTCTCCTCCTCTGATGCAGATATTCGGACTACACCCAGGTAGTACTCTGTCCTGGGATTCTTGGCTCCAAAATGCATAACTTTGCATTTCTTGGCATTGAAGCCAAGCTGCCAGACCCTGGACCACCTCCCCAGCTTTTCCAGATCATCCTGTAGGTCCCTTATCCCTTCAGCTGTGTCCACTCTCCCACAGAGCTTGGTGTCATCCATGAATAGGCACATTTTGCCCTTAACGCCATCCCCAATGTCATTGATGTAGACACTAGCCCCAGTACTGAGCCCTGCAGAACCCCACTGGTTACCTCTCTGGTGCCAGATAAAAGAAATAAGATTTACAACTATAGTTACAAACTAGTGATACCAAATAGATCTGCTCCCTGGAAACAAAATGAGAACCCATGGCAAACACCTATATAGAAAACAGAAACCCAAAAATGGCACACTCCAAAGAAAAAAAAATGGCAAAATGCAGATATAGGTACATGCCTGCACCACAATACCCTACCTTCCGCACCACTAAACCATGCAGCTAATGCAGCAACAGGATGTTAAAACAAACACACACACACACACACACACACACACACACACACACACACACAAGATGCCAAAAGCACATGGTTTCCCCCAGCAAGATACCCTATGAAATATAACCATGCCCAGTTACAACACACCAATACAGCTGCCTTCCTACAAAACAAAACAGTGCACAACATATCTACAGCAGTACCTGTTTCATGTCTGAAAAATCGTAACCATATAGCACCATGCACAACAAAATCGATGACCTGTTCTACATTGACATGGAAGCTATTACCAAGCAACAGAATAGACTTTCCATGGACACACTAAGGAGAGCTGCAGACATCATCAGAGCAATACTGAAATCACAAGCAACTGCCCAAAACATCACAGAAGCAGCAGCTCAGCATGTCAAAGGAATGGCTGCTCAACATTTTGGAAAGGCAGAACAAATGGTATCTACAGCACAGACAAAGTGCACACCATCAGAACTAGCCACACTACCAGCCAGAACACAATCAGTAAAGTGATCACACAGAAGGCACTACCAAATGATAGATAAATGCACTGAGACCTGCAATATACAAATCAATATTGCAGCATCTGATCTGCCAAATGAACCATATTATGAATCATCAGTCCCAGCAGCAGCTACCTTACACAGTCAATTCATTTCTAACACTGACTTCACTACTGAGGGGTGTAGTCATGTAACTCCTAGGTGGCGCTACTCCTAGAGGTACACCCCACCTACTACCTATGTGCTAGGCTGAGGGGTTTGGGTTCGCAAACTTACTTTAGGTTCTATAATGTGCAGTGCCTCCACTAAGAATTTACCTTTAACATGGGCTAGCTGTTACCTGGTATAACCCCCTAAGATGTTATACCAACTACAGTTTACCTTTTGCCATGCAAAAACATGACCCATTAGCACTTCCCCACATTTCAAACCTTTTATAATTAAAGACCCTTTCTAATAATATGCTCACAACTATTTTGAAAAACAGTAACAATAATATTTATTTGGGGGACATAGGAGTTAGGACGGGGAAACAGGAGGAATAGAGGTTATGCAGATCAGTATTTACAAATGTACACATGATTGGTTGTGTTTCTGCTGGTGAACCCTCCAGCTGGGTAACTACCATCTAATAGAAAAGAGAATCACATTTACAAACCCATAAGATATCCAGAGCCCTGGCTATCTAAGCTGCTGACTAATCAGATGTTACACAGTAATTTTCCCCACCACTGGTACCTGTTCCCAAACACATTTGGAACCCTGCAATCTCACATTATATCCTGGGTACCCAGATACCAAAGTCCTGGGAGGTTGCAGGCCTGGTGGATGTTGCAGCTGACTGTAGTGGCCTGCTTTGATTCAAAGAAGAAAGGATTAACTTGGAAGGCAAATTAACAACTGTAGGTCCTAGAAAAGTGTAGGGGTTGCCCTGCTTTGGCAAAAGAGCAGTAGTTGCCCTGCTTGTCGCAGAAGAGCTGGGGTTGCCCTACTCGTCGCAGACTGAACAATTCAGAAGAGGATAACCTGACGGGCAACCTCGGCTAGATCTTGGATTTGCAATCCTGAATATTAAAAACATATATATTGTAGTCACGTCGAGTACATTTATATTTCAATACCTCTCTAGGAAGGTGGAAAACTGACATTTCCAGATTTTAAGTACAATCTTAATTGAACTCGGAGGTCTCATATCCCCTTGGTGTGGCAATGCAGCTATGGCTGGTGGCTCCACAGGACAGTCCTGACCAGATGGTGAACACAGGTGCATCTCAGCACATTTATATGATCTTATTAGACCTAGGTGCACACTAGCACATATGTAGGATACTACTTAACACAGGTGTATTTTGGCACATTTATATTACTTCCTGAAATAGCTGCATTTTGGCACATATATAAGATTCTTGCTAGCATAGGTGCATGTCAGCACATTTATACTGGGGCATGATGGCCCATATTCATTAAGTTTGCTTTCTTCTCACTTGCACAGTTACTAGGACATGATGGCCCATATTTCTTTAGCTTGCTTTCTCTCCCTTGCACTGGGGTGTACAGGGTACTTACTCAGGTCCCTCAAGGATGATCCCCGCTATAGAAGGCTCCTGATGATCTTCAGTCTTCTCACAGCTGAGGTTCTTTTCAGTGCTCTCATTGCTGATTGATGTCATATGGCTTCCGTCCACATCTTCCCACGATCTGGAAGGGAGGGCTAACACCTGGAGAACATTCTGGCAACCTCCAGGCTAGCAGTTTAACAAACTACATTACTTTTAAACTTTAACTAAATGAAGAAGATAAGCCCTCTCTAGGCTAGAGGGGATTTACTGAATCTCCAGGCTTGGCAGCATGATTGGGGCCTTAGCTCCCACCCCCGTGGGAGGTGCTCCTGCTTGAATCTCTCTCGATCTCCTTCTCAAATATGCAGTCTCAAATCTAGCAAAATGCTGGAAAACAATGTCTCTTATAGGACTTTAATGCTTTTGATTGGCTGTGACATTTGGTTGGAAGGCCTCCAAATGGCTGAAGGACCTATCAGTCACAAAAATGAATAATGCATAAACCTCACTCGATGCACTGTTGGTCTGCTGTTTTGGCACCTAGAATTGGGTCCCTGTAAGTCCCCATGAGCACTTGGCATATACTCATGAGATTTGGTGAATGTCCCACAAGTTCTGGCTTTGTTATTCTTACTTTCCAATTGGCTGTGGCTGCTTTAGAAATGGCTGCTTAACCCACTGTCCCTTAACAGATTAGATACAGTCCCAAATCACAGTTCTGGTGCAGCCAGAAATAAGTAAATATTTGCCCCAATGCCCCACAGTCTATTAGCCGTGCTTGTGTATTTGCTGTTGCTGCACAGAGAAAGAAATTTGCTGAGTCCATTTTGCTGTCACTGCTGTCAATATTTTTAGACCCTGACATGCAGCAGCAGACAGGCTGTTTCACCTGAGTCCCAAATATAACTGGTGCAGCTAGGAGAAAACATGTATGTATTTAAACACTTCCCCCAATTTTATACACTTCTCCAAACATTTATTGTAGCAGCTACAACATTTAAAAAACATTTCTTTCCCTTCTTACAGCCATAGCTGAGAACAGCTGCCCCAAGGGCAGAACAGACCCTCAAGAATATTTAAACGATTGGGGCTGCTGGCTCATGAATATTAATGAGCCCCAATCGAAACTCCCTTATGGATCTCCTTAAGTTCTGGGGAGAGCAGGTTCTCTGTGCCATATCTGTGGTCACTTGGTCCCACTTAGCTGATGGGGATCACAAGACTGACAGACTATTCCCCGTTTTGACCACAAACCAATGCAGTCGGACTTCAAAGGAGCCACTCAAGCATGCATGATCCCCGCTGCCCTGAGGGAAGACAATATAGCGGTTGATTGCAGCTGAACTTTTTCAGCCCTGCAGGGCTGAACTAGGACTTCAGGCTGGATGGAGCACCAGATACAGGCAGACAAGGACCTAAGGGACAGAAAAAAAATGCAGGCTGCATCGGGAGGTACCCGGGAGAGAGCAGGAGGACAGAGCTGCTTGGTGGCAGGTAAGCCCCCATTTTGTAGAGGGGTTACAGCTATATCACAGTGTTTAGCAGTAACTGCACAATACATGGTAATATGACTTTCAGCATCTACCTTAACAAATCTAGAAAAACAAAACAAAACACAAAAACAAAGAACAGACACGAATAGCTAATTGGTAACTCCCTGCTCTCCCTTCAATAACCACTGCTATGGACTAAACTGATGGACAATTAATTATAAGTAACCATGTACATATGAATACACGGCACCTAATATGACCTGTACTTATTAAATATCCCTGCAAATGTATGTCCTGTGGTATAACATGTCACCATCTTGGAGCCTAATAAGCTCATAAAGGCCACTTGCCATTTGGGTTTCTGGTTTTATGAGATATTTAGGCCACTTGATAGTAACATTTTCTTGTATATAACACTCTGCTATTGGATATTCTCTCTCTGCCCCTCTCTCCATATATCTCCCTCATTTATATATCTATATCTATCTATGTGTCTGTTTGTCTGTCGGTCTATCTATCTATCTATGTATCTATCTATCTATCTATCTATCTATCTATCTATCTATCTATCTATCTATCTATGTAAGCAATAATAACCTCCAGTGTGGGCATTATTTGGAAATACCTGACTGCCCAGGGGCATAATGAGATCCGATGCCACAGGTGGAGGGCCTTATAGACCCTGGAAGGTCCAGTATTTCCAAATAATGCCTACCCTGGAGGGTATTGTTGAGCTTAGAAAATGGGCACTGTAAAAAAAATGAATAAAAAAAATCGTTAGCTTATTATCAGTTTTGTATAAGTTTTGTAATAAAATAGTTTCTCCACCTCCATGAGCTATGGAGTTTAGTACTTCTGGAGACTCCCTAGATTGAAGTAAAAAAAATGGTTGCATGCAGTTACACACCTCAATAGCCCTCTGTTTATATCCCCTCCATACCGCGCCCTCATGTAGTCTGTTTTTAATTTTTATTTATTTATCCCCCCTCACCTTGGCAGCAGAAGTGTTTTTTTTTAATTTTCAACCACTGGCTGTTGTTACCAAAACAGTGGGGCAAGGAGCTGTTGTGGTCTGAACTGATGTCAGCATTTGGGAGGGCGAGCATGGTCAAAAGGAAGCAGTTTTCGGGCTGCTGGTGAGACCGGAAAGTTCTCCTGCTATGGAAAAAAAGATAAGTGGTTTGATTTTGTTCCAAAGTATCCAGTTAAAGGGAAACATATGCTTATTTATTGTGGAGCTTTATTTTTTGTTTTAAATGCCATCTGTTGTTGTTTACAGCTATTCCGGTTCAGACACTTTTTGTTGCTTTGCCGAGAGAGAGAGCAGTATATCCAATACCGCTGATGTGCAGGAGAGGAGTGGTATTTTCTTGGTTGTCCATACCGCGATGGACGTCCATCAGCAGTATAGAAAACTAAGAAAGTCACGCTGCTCTCATGCTCCAAAGTGGTGTCAGAGATACTGCTCTTTGTCACTAACTACAGTGTGCCCATTTGAGAACTGAAATGCTTTCTAACCTATTCTCTGTCATTTGTTTTAATTAAATTGCTTTTTTGTGGTTGCCTTGGATAGGAGGAGGAGAGCAGCCCAGCTGCTATTTTTACAGGTAGCTTGGTGACCAGGGAAGAAATGGCAGCTGGCTCTTCTGAACATTTGGGGTGCCCAAGGATTTTGAGAGTAATGGGGCACCCCGAGAAGGCTTTAGTTTTGATACGGTCTCTATCAGAAAATAAATTAATCTCTATTCAGTGTTTCAGCCAATGAGATTCATTTATTTTCCAAGCCCATTTTTATATATATATATATATATATATATATATATATATATATATATTCATTGCAAATGCACCAGTTAGGGTTAAACCAACAAAAGCAAGGAAATGTGGTGTTGGGGTTTCAACCTTAACACCCCACTCCCACTCTGCAAGCTGCAAAAAGAAAAAAACATTTACATTTTGTCTTTCTAGAATCATGGCAAATCAGGCCTGGGGTCTTCCTTGGGTTTATCAACCCTAATGTTCCCCCCATTCCATCAGCAAATAAGCTTAGATGTGCAGACAATATGAGAATGAGGTGAGCATTAGGGTTGATAACCCAAAGGGAGACCCCCAGGCCTGATTTGCTAAGACTCAGGACAGCCAAAACCATAAAGTTGTTTTTTCCTTTTTGCTGCTTGCAGGGTGGGGGGTGTTAGGGTTGAAAACCCTAATACCACATTCCCCCACTTGTGTTGGTTTAACACTAACTGGTGAAATAAAGATTTTTTGCAATGAATCTTCTTACTTTTTGAAACAGTATAATTGCATCGTCATTCATGCAGGTCTCAACATTTATGTGCTTATTGAAGTGCTGGGCCCTCTATCCCAGTGCTTCCATCTCTCTATTTATCCACATGTGAATGTGGGCTACGCTTCCATTCCTCAAGAAAGGCAATTTATGTGCTTCCTTGTAATCTTTTTTAAGGAAACGACCATTTTCATTTCTTATTTTTTGGGGGCTTAATCTTGTAGTAGTCATTAAGACCTTTCTATTGATATATATATATTGTTTGTTAACTCCAAAGACTGACAGAGCTAAAGCTTGTTAAAGTTGCAATCTTATCCTATGGGAATTCTACTTTTTCTTTATTTTTACAATTTTTTTATATGGCCCCTAATTTTTGGGGGAGGAGTGGGGGTGTTATGTATCAGATTTTAAATACTTATTAAGACCTTTATTTTGATATACAAAGTGTCCCATAACTACATATATTGACAGTTATGGCCTGTTAAATTTAAAAAGTGGGAGAAAAACTCCAAATTCTTTTTTCGAATTAAGGGATCTCTTTTGTGAGGTTGTGCCATTTCTATGAAAAAAGATTCCTTCATATGAAAAAAGAATCTGAAAAATTTATTTTTTATATGAAGGGATCTATTTTCATGAGGTTGTGTCATTCATACGAAAAAAAGTTTCTTTCATACAAAAAAAGAATCTGAAAGGAAAAAGTAAATCCCAATTATTTTTTCATTGGAAGGGATATTTTTTGTGAGGTTGTGTTGTTCATACAAAAATAGATTCCTTCATATGAAGAAAGAATCTAATAAAAAACTAAGTCTGAATTCGTTTTTCGTATAAAGAGAATCTTGTTTGTATGGCCCTATTCTTTTGTCATATGGTCATACAAAAAAAGAAATTCTGGTCATGAAAAAAATATTTTAAAATGTTTTAAAACACATTTCTGGGTGATGTTTTCAAAAACTAACTGCAGAATCCACCTGGGGGTCCAGCTTAACAAGATACATGTGTTGGTGTCTCTGCAGGATGTCATTTTTATGGCTTTTCAAAAAATTATTTTTTTAGAAAAAATGGAAACAAGATGGCAACCACACTGAAAATTAGTTTTTTTCTCATGAAAAAAGTGTACCCTAATATGAAACAGAATCTTTTTTTGTATTGACCAAATACATTTTTCATATGAAACAGCTATCCAAAAGACCGTATTACGCATGCTCAGAATCAAAATTTCAAATCCTTATAATCCTTATATCTGTGGAATAGATTAATATATTTTTTCATTAAACCAGCGAAAGACACCACTGTGGCCCAAGACCTTTCTACTCTGAAAATCTCAGAGCAAAATTCCAAACCATCAGGGCACTAGGTGATGACAAAAAAAAAACCAAAAACAGCAAAACTCCCTGATTTTGTTTCCATTTTTCCCTATCCATATCTCCATACCACAGAATCCACACCTCCAACCAGAACAAAGCTTGGCAAGTCAAAAGATCTTTGCCCCAAGAGTGCACAGGCAAAATTGTGTGCAAATCCATTGAACAGCAGTGAAGCTATTAAACTGCAAGGTTAGGAGTTTAACATTAAATAAGCCTACTTAAATCATAACTATAGGGTGCTTCCGACCACTATAATATGTATGTATATACAGTATTCATTATCAGCATGGTAGCACCCCTATAGTTAAGCTTGAGTAGGGGGTTAATGTCAAACCCTAACTTTTAAAATAGCTTTGTCTATGTTCAATGCAATTGTACAAAATGTTGCATGCACAGTCAGGGGGTCTCTTCATTTGGCAAGTTTCATGCTAGTCAGATGTCCAGATTCTGTGACTTGGATAATGCAAAATGCAGAAAAATCCATTTTTTTTGCTGTTATTTTTTTTTCTTTTTTGCTATCACAGCCTGGATACTTTGTAATTTTGTTCTGAAATTTTCAAGATATAGAGGGCTTACCTAGAATGGTGCCTTTTATTGGTTTGATGAAAAAATATTAATCTATTCCTGAGTTATAAGGATTTGAAAAATCAGCTGTGGGCATGCTCTGTAGGGTTTTCATTTACTGTATACTGTATATTTGATACGAAAGAAGAATTCAAACTTAGTTTTTTCTTATAAAGGAAGAATCTTCTTTCGTTAGCTGAAATGCTTCTCTCCTGACAAAAATTCTTCTTTCGTATGGTAGTCATTTTATTTTGTATTTTTTTCCAAAAGAAAGTTTTGAAAACTCATAAAAATGATGCTCTGTTCAGAAACAAACACATGCATCTAGCTAAACGGGACCTGTTTGGCTAGATTATGCTTATTTTTTTAAAAAAGACCCAAAATAAGGTTTGGGAACTTCACTATAATTAAGGAGGCAGTATAGCATAATGATTAAGGGCACTGAGCTGCATACCTGGAGACCTGGGTTTGAGTCCCAGCAACCCCCACTTGCATACTGTGTGATCCTGAGCAAGTCACTTAACTTGCTTGTGCTCCCAGGTCGCACCTGGAAACAAACTCTGGCTTAATGTGCCTTTCCTGGTTAAAAATTTCCCCTTCTCTTCCCTTCACTAGCTTGAAGTCTTAGTTAAGGGTCCCAATTCTTCACTCATGAGCTAGAATTCTTCTTTCATGAGGATCATGAAAGAAGAATCTCAGCTCAAGTAAGAAGAATCTCGGGTCATGAAAGAAGATGGTGGGACTTATTTTTTTTCTAGTTCTTTTGTGAGCTTGGCTTCTTCCTTCTTGAGTCACAAAATAATTCACCTAAGAAGAAGAAGGCCATCTCAGAAAAGAACTAAGGAAAACATCTATGTCCCACTGTCTTCTTTCATGAGCCACCCTTCTTCTTTCATGAATTCGTTCATGCCTCATGAAAGAAGATCAGCTTACGAAAGAACTCTGAAAAAAAACAGCTAAATCTCATCATCTTCTTTGGTGAGTCAGCCCTCTTCATTCATGAATCATGAAAGAACTCACAAAAGAAGGTGGTTGGGTCATGAAAGAAGAGGGTCTTAGTTTCTTTCACAGTTCTTTCATAAGATCATAAAAAAGAACTGTTGTTCTTTCATGACATCTCTTGACAGGACCTTCCTCTATCTGTCTGTCTGTCTGTCCATCTGTCCATCCATCTATCTATCTATCTATCTATCTATCTATCTATCTATCTATCTATCTATCTATCTATCCCAAGGAAGACCCCCAACACTGATTTGCCAAGACTCAGAAGACTCGAAATCCTAATTTTTTTTCATTATGCTACTTGGACGGTGGAGTTGTGGAGTTAGGGTTGAAAACCCTAACATCGCCTTTGCCTACTTTTGTTCCCTTAAGTTGAACCCTAACTAGTGAATTAACACATAGCTGAGAGTAAGATATTACATATATCTAAATGAGCTATATTTGACCTCCTGGCCTCATGAGTGGCAAAGCAATGAGTGAGGTCAGAAGAGGTCAAGTATAGCATGTAGAGATATTTCTACTATCTCATGCTCACCCATGTCATATTTGATTTGTACAACAGGAGTGAGTTTGATGGCTTATTTGTGCTTGCTGACTGTCTCCTTTTAAAATAGAATGTATTTTTTTCCATCATTTTGCTGGCTGAAAACAGTGACATATTTCTGAGGTTGTCATGGTGTGCTGCTTTGTGAATTGGGGGAGGCTTCCTGTACTCAGGCAGGTCAGTATAGTTGTTCTGGGCTTGACCAGGAATGTGCATCATTGGTCAAGCAATCCTATATTTGGCATACCACCTATGGAGCTGCTGCACATGCACAATCTCAGTTAATGGCCACATTTTGAAGGGAAAGGAGCTCCACTATTCTAGAGGATGTAGACCATCACAGAACCAAGGATTTTTCACAGGAGGTCAGGACTCCATCTTGGGCAGCACATCAGGAAAGGGTCAGTTGCATTGCTGGATCAGGGCCCACATTGCACACTCTTTAGGACAGATGGAGATTCCTTTATGTTTTTTTTTTTAGTTGCTGTAGCACATGATGTACTTCATGGCCCAGATATTCAAAGTGGTTGCTCCTGGTGCAACAGAGTTGCTCCAGTGCAACCCCGCATTGTGCTCTGGTGGGATATTGAAAGGGCTGCCGGGGCGCAGTGCAAGTCCCAATACATGAATGACTTCATTCACAGATCTGGGACTGTCTAGTACAGTATGCCCTGCAAGCCCATTGGTCCACACTGAAGACCAATGGGCTTACACGCCATACTGTACCTGTCATCCAGCGGGTGGCCAGGCGGTATGAGGGCAGGATGCTGCCACCCGCCAATGATGGGAGGAGCGGGGTGGGTAAGGGGCTCTGTGTGGGTGGCAGGGGTGGGGGGTGCCACTGAATCACCAGTGCATTTCATTACAGGGTTTTACCGCGAACATGGCAACTGGTGGGGGGGCCACTGGACCACCAGGGACGGTCATACTGCCATTGATCGGGGATTCAGGTGGGAGGGGGGGACCACTAGATCACCAGGGATGGTCATGGCATTTATTTCTGGGGAATCAGGGACACAGGGGGGCCACTAGACTACCAGGGATGTATTTCTTAACATATACCATGCGGTCTCAGCTATGGGGCAGGGAATGCCCTGGGATCCCCAATGCCCACATCATTGCAGGGCACCAGGTGCAAGTCTCTGGGCAGCCCTGCATAAGGCATGCAAATGGGGCTACAATGACATGCAGATGGCCCCATTTGCGCCTTGCATATATTATTGCCTCATTTGCATGCCCCTGGCTGAACATCGTCGGTGATGCACCTAGTGCAACTGCACTTGTGCTTGCTCATCCCCATGCTCCCTATAAGTGGCTTGCACTGACCTTGCCATATTCAATGGTGCTGCTCCATGGCGCATCACCATTGAATATCACCTGGTCCTGGTCCTGGCCCCGGCGCATCCCAGTTGTGCTGCGCCCAGGCTTGTGCCACTGCCTGCCGCAGTCTGAATATCTGGGCCCATATGTACATTCTGGCAATTTAGAGATTTGTGGCAGAAAACATTTGGATTACTTGGGGGGCTTAATAGAAGATAAGTGAAAATGACTTGGAAGAAACATATGCATAACAGGGTGGCCTATTTCAAGATACTGTAGGTGAAAATAACTTAGAAAAAACATTGGATTACAAGAATATTTCAGCTTAAAGACTTTCTTTTCCTAGGCAGTGCTCCATTGATTTTGGGTCTAAAAGTGACAGATATAATAGAAAAAGAAAAGTACTAATCGTTAGTATAATGTTTGGTGAATGTCACAGACAGGAATCAGGTGAAGTGAGGAATTGTTATTACAACTCTTACATTTAATAACAGTACTATAAAATGCTTTAGCTTTTTTTAATTACATGTTACAGCATGTTCTGTTATTTATCTATGTATTATATTAAGCAGATTGTTTAACTGTGAAAATAGGCTGAGAGAATAAATTTCATTTTTTAATGACATGAAGTTCCAAAATGGAAAGGCAAATACAAGACGATTACATAGTCTTGCAATGATCTACGTAAGTGGAGTTCATCTGCCTTTTGTAGTAGACGTCTTGCATTTCTTCCTTTTTTAGGCACTGGAGTCTGTGAAGAGAGTGTGAAAACGAAAGAATAATAAATGGATTTTCTTTTTTCCCTGTTTACTTCAACATGTCATTACTTCTGTGTGAATCTAGTGGTTTATTTATTTTATTCACAGAGTAATTTTTAGCTGCAAGCAAGAAAAACAAACAATTATCCAAAAAAATGCAGTGCTGGTAGCACACAATTATTAGTATACTTTTATTTTAATACTGCTTCCTTACTTGGACTGCAGGATCTGGATGTCTACACCAGCTCATCGGGCTGCAGTCCTCACCTCAATAGCATGGTCTCCCCCTGCGCCACCACCCAGCCTCCACCAGGTGGCAGTAGCTGCTGTGGAGACTGGTGCCCTGACCAACCTGAGGCAGGAGAGCTGCCATTGGTCACTTGGTCCTATCTCACCCTGTTGGCTCATTGACTAACCCACATCTGCTCCTGAACCTGGGTCACTGGCATAGAGACTGGAAGTGCAACTGCTGCTCTACAGAGCTTGCTTCATCAATGTTTTTAAACGATTTAACTTAAGATTCTGTGAAATACTTACAGGATTTACTCTGACTTGCTCTAACTTTCAATAATATGGATTCTTCAATTTTTTTTGCATTTTCAGGACTATCTGTAAGACAAAAAGGGAAAGAAAAGACAGGTTTTATGTATTTGTGAGTGGAGCAACAAAAAGGGATTAGTTGGGCCTTAGCTGCATAAACTTCCAATATCCTAGATCAACCTGTAGAAAGAGTAGAACTAGTTAATGATTTTCCTTGGTGGGGGGACTCATTTTTGACTGTCTCTTTATAGTTCAGGTAGAGGAAGGAGGTGGGGTAGAAAATTTGTGTATTTTCAAACAGTTTGTTCCCAAGAATTTTTATACCACGTGGTTTGAATATTTTAGGAAGATCTGATATTTTGCAAGTACACATCCTGGGAGACACGTATTAAATAATTGAATTTGACTTTTATTTACTTGTTTTTACCTGAATAAAAATTAAATGAGATATTTGTAGCCTGAAAGTGGAGTTGGTAAAATTATCCTTCCCAATGGCTTTGGCTTGTTGTGGCATGCAAGTTGAATGCTAATGGCCTGTGCTAACAGTAGGATGGCATTGGGTTGGCACATCATTTAAAATACTTGAAATTTTCAATTGCTGCTTGTCATTGTGCCTCATCACCTGCATACTATTGGTCACCTCATGAAACATTCAACTTTTGAACAACGTGCTTTCTAGCACTATGGTAGGTGATTTGAATGTTTTTTTTCTGTTTCAATTTTTGCACTTTGTAGCATTGTTTTCATTATGGTGCCTACTTTATTATCAACTGGATGGTTTTTAAACAATTTAGTGGTGGTTTCATAGGATTTCACATTATTATTGACTACCACAAAAGAGGTCTTCATTGCAGTTTGGTGGCTGCAGGTCTGTGTGACTGAAATATTAGATAAGTGCTCACAGGACATCTTGGGTTCTTTACATTTTCACACACCCTGGGTTTCAGTTTACAGGTGTCTTTCACATTTAGCACATTTATAGTTTTGGTTTGTCATGCTGAGGAATGCTTTAGATACCTTAGACCATTTTTATCCTTTTTATGGCTGCATTGGGCATAGCCCTGTAGCGGTCTTGCAAGCACAGTGCAGATAAAAGGGAGCTTTCTGGATACCAAACATATTTTTAATAGTGGAGGTGAATGACAATCACTGCACGTTCACTGCACTATATTTTCAATTAGTAGAACATGGCACTGTCCACCAAGTCCAAGATGGCTGCCAGAGTTTTCTGCCCATGCGCAATGACTCGTGCATGCGAACTGAACTCCGGTGGCCTTCTTGGACATGGTGCACTGTGCCATGCTCTGTGACCTCGACTGCAGTTGTACCAGCTCTGGCTAGAGTTTGTCTTAACTTTTGCCCACAGACAGTACTAGTAGTAATCAGTGACCAACCAAAACTGGTCTGAACACACGCAGCAAAGATGGAAAAAAAATCCCTCAAACTCCAAAAAACAAAATTCTGAATGCACACGGCAGACACTGCACCGGCTTCTGAAAAAGCAAAGCATCCCTGAATGGATTGCACATTTCTTTACATTTCCATCAGTGCAGAGCATAACACCAGGTAACCAAGCCTTCCAGAAACACACGATTCATTATTTCACCACTCGCAATGCAAGCACTACAGCTTAGACTGATGATCAGGCAGCACCACATTCCAACTCGACTCGTCTCGTCTCTTCACTGACGCACAGAGCAGCAGCACCCAAAACCTAACCCACTACACACAATTCACACAGAACCCACAGACTGCAGATACACAGTATTACCTTGGCTGGCTACAGGGAGGCAGGGATGGAACTCAGACTGTCACAGGCTCAGCTGCTGCAGCGTGTGGCCCAATACTCGTGGGGGATGGTCAGTAGTGGGGTCAGGTATTCACAGTCACCTCCAATCACTACCAGTATACCAGAGATGAAGCTTGCTGCCCACATGGAGTGAGAGCTGCCAGACCATATCAACCCAGGAAGAAGAGAAATCAATTTCAGAGACAGAGAGAGAGAGGGTTCCTCTGCTGCATGGAAGGTGAAGCACAGCCTCCCTCATTAGTCCTCATCCAGAAACCAATGAGCAATCACTTTCCTGGCACACAGAATGCTGCTGTTCATATACTACAGCTCCAATCGAGTCTGACCGACATCAAAGCCACCAAAACCAAAGACCTGCCAGGGTCAGATGCTGCATTTGCACTGCTGTATATTTAATCTGCAGTTAGGTTTGTCTTCTTCACAAACCTCTATTCCGAATCTTTTTTTTTTTCAGAGCTGCCTTGTATCTTGGAATTCAGTAACAGCAGTACATAGCTGGCTTCCACGTCCTTGCCCTAACTTTTGTCTACTGTTGTTATTTGCCAGCAAGCAGTCAGGCCTGTATAATGCACTCCAAGTAGACTTTTCATCACAAGAAACATTTGACAGCAAATCTGACCATTCCTTGATGTGACAGCATCCCTGATACAGCTGTACAGTATAAAAATGTATCAATAATTTAGTTACTACTAGGTGCTCTAAAATTATTGCTACCATGACATTGCATTGATGGGTATTCTGTATATGATGACAATGCACTCTGTGTGAAATGATGCATTCATTGTAGTATGAATGGCAGAACATCATGTCTTTGCAAATTCTGGTGTTCTTCATTGAAGTATTTTATAGTTACTGATGTCATAATTAAGATGTGGTATATATGCCTTGTTGAGTTAAGGCATTTTTAAAACTTTTATTACATTCTGTTGGTTCAGGCCCTGAACTGGATTATTTTTCTCAACAATTCATTAACCCAGAATAGCCCAGTTGAGATGCAGCATGTCCTATCCAGTGGGATCTTGGTTGTACCCATTTCTACAGCTTGGTGGACTAGAGCACAGAGAAAGAGTCTTGAATAAGGTCACACAGTGAGTATTTGGCTCTAATGGGGTTTGAACCTGTATCATCTGGCTCCCCACACCTGATACCACCCTACCCCCCAGATCACACTGTCTCAAATGAGACCAGCTCTAGCCTAAGCTGATAGGGCTGTGAAGAGCTACCAAATGACCAAAGTTACACATGTGCATAGTAATTATTCAATGCCCAGGTTTAACTTGGCCATTTTTTGAAGGTGTTGCACCACATTTTCAACATGGCCTTTTTTGGACTCCTCCTCACGAACAGTGTCAGTGTCATTTTGTTCACTTGTCCCAAAAGGTGATTTCACAGAACAAATGAGCTCTTCTGTGCCACAGGTGCGAAAGCACATTTTGGGCAGGTTGTGGAAAATGACAGCTATACTGTTTTGAAGGAGGTATGCAAAATGGCAATGTAGAAAATGGAGTGAAAATATTAAAATTGGTGAAGTTCGAGCATGCATAGAGACTGCACAATGAACACTATACCATCATCATTTTTGAATTTATTCACCAAATTTGCAACATGTGGCACTGTCATTTTGTGAATCAGTCCCAAGAGGTGATTCCATGCAGTGACTGTGAAATCACCTTTCGAGACCGAGTTACAAAATGACAGTGACAGTTTGCATGAGCTGGGGTCCCAAGAAACCCATGTTGATAAGTTGGGGAAAAAATTCTAAAAAATGGCTGAGATATTAGCAGAAGTTGAAAACCCCATTGAATGGCATTATAGCAGGCTTACCTTTGATTCTTCAGTTCGCAATTAGGCTTTGAAGAGTGCAGACATGTCCTGATCCAGCAAGGATGACAATGCCTACCTGCAGAGGTAAGTACGGGGTAAGGGAGGAGTGTGAGGAGGTGGGTGCTCACTGGGAGGGGTGGGGATGGGGAGGGGACTGCAGCAATGATGGGGACTGTTTCTTGTTTACAGGAGAACAAAAAAGAGACTGGAGTGACGACGAGGACCATTTTCTGTTTTACAGAAATAACAAACATTTGGGCACACTGGGGTGGGCTTCCAGTGTGCCACATGACTGGTGGGGTGTACACACTGGGATTGGGCACCCCAATGTTGGCAGCAGTAGGTGGGGGGAGAAAAAAAATTAGGCACACTGGGGTGGGCTCCCAGTGTGCCACTTGAGTTTGGGTGGGGCACAGAATGCAGCGGAGCTCATGGCGGATGACACAGGAATTGGGCACCCCGATGTCAGTGGGTACAACTAAAAGGTTTTGGCACACAGGGCTGGGCTTCCAATGTGCCAAATGAGTTTGTGGGGGGGACACAGAATGCTGCCGAGCTGGTGGTGGTGACATTTGCGCATGTGCAGTTGCAGTGAATGGCATCTTGCCATACATAATGCCACTAGCAGAACTGGGCATTCGTGCAAGTCACACATGCGCAGTTCATGCCACAGAATGCTGAAGTAACAGCCAAAATAGTGCGGCTGTTATTCCATAGTGGCCGATTGTGGTGGAGGGGTTTAAGCTCTGTTGGGCTTTTCGAAGGATACTTCCAAAAGTCCAACAGAAGGTTCCACTATTGGCCATTTTTAGAGCTACAAAGTGATTGCAAAAAGGCTGTAGGCTCCACCCACAGCCCTAAAAATTGTCCACAATGCTATGGCTATGCTGCACTGTTGGAGGAATTAAACCAAGTCTCCTTCCCCCAACTATGGTGGCTGTCCAGGTGGAAGAAAAAGATCATATGGCAATTACGGTAGGAGCAGGATATCACTGGCATATTTTAGCACACATTTTAGTGAGTGGAGACTCCCTCAGCCATCATATTGTTTATCTAGTATGCCTTTATCAAGCTACAAAGGCACACTGTTTATACAAATGAGCTGATAAAGACACACTGTGTATGCTAATGAGCTTCTGACATGTCACCTCATAAGCATTCTGTCAGAAGCTAAGTTCAAAGCAAGTAAAAATTATGTCAAATGGAGTCAGCCAAGTGGCACAGAGGGCAGAGGCACTGAATCCTTGCCTGTCACCATGCCAGTGACTTGAGTTTGGGAATGGACTAGGGTCACTGAAGGTTGGCCGGGGGAAGAAGACTGAGTGCCTCAGGTACTGCTCTTCTCTCCTAGTGAAGGGGTGGCAAGCTGTCTCAGACATTGACTGTCACCAAGTGGAGGCCTGTTGGTAGTGCAGGTTATCAGTGACTTATCTGTGAAGGACTCTGGTTCCATAATACATGTGTGTCTCCCTGCTCACATGCTTTCCTGCTGCCAAGGCAGGGGATTTGGAGAAAATGGAAAAGGAGCTGGGATGGCTTAATGAAGCTGTTCCTGCTGTCCTCTGACCCACACAATCACTCTGCTGCTAGATATCTAGATATTTGCACTAGGGGGGATGGTCCTCCCCCTCCTAGCCCTGCCAAGGGGGGGGAGTAATCTGTGGGGGACTTTCTGGTGGCCGGGGAGGTGAGTGATGGTCTGAGGGAGCTGGGACATGACTGGAAGGGTTTAGTGAATCCCGATTTAGAGGTTATGGCAGCTTGCATCTGCTTAAAACCCCCTAGCACCATGCCACAGCCCATTTGTAGTGAATGGCTGGCACAAGGCCCTCAGCACATGCAGCTTGCATTCTACACAGGCTGCTTTTGTGAATTGCTCCAAGTGCATCTTTTGGCGCAAGATGCACTTTGCGTCATTCAAGATAACTTTCTGAATCAAGCCCTGTGAGATTTTTTTACATACCCATGGTATGTAACACCACATACACCACCAGTTGTTTTGTATCCTGTTTCTGTGCTGGTGCACCTTTATGGGCTGTGGTGACACCCCACCACAGCCTTCTCTATCACTGTGTTGGGTACCCTGTTGTCTGGTTCCTGCATTCTGAGAGTGGATTCCAGGGTGGTATGGGGTCAGTGGATATCTAAGCCAGAAAATTTTCTGACTAAACATCTGCCTGCATGTCTCCTATCCAGTCCATCGTGTATGTAGCAGTCCGGTGTTAAGGGCAAGCAAATGAGCTTGGCAGTCCCAGGCACTGCCATGACTGCTACCACTGCTCTGTTGTAATAGGCAGCACTCAACTTCAGACCATTGCCAGCTAACCAGATTAAGGGGCCTGGGTTCCCATTCAGCTGTTACTGGGGGTACTTTCCCAAGAATGAAAATAATATGGTGGTGCCTCCACCCAGAGGACAATTTAAGTGAGTATGATTTTTACCAGTACAACCCCCCTGGGATGCTGTACCAGCCCAACTCCCCATACAGTCACCCAGACATGGACACAGCATGAACCAAAATCCCCACATTCGACACTTGGCATTTTTAACTTCATCTAATAATATACTGACTAAAAACAGGCTCTTGAGTCAAGACTTTTCCAAAACAGTAACACCATATTTATTTACATGGAGGGGAAGGTTAGCAAGGGGAGATTGGATTAGAGGTTAAGCAGGACATTTTAGTAATTTGCAAATAAAGATTTAGTATTTTCAAACAATCATTTCCGCTTTGATTCAGCCTAGGTTTTAATTATTGCAGCCACCAACTCTCTATCTAGCTAACTGCTGCAGGTATTAACTTGCACAGACCCCCAACTGGTACCAGTTCAGATAACCCCCCGAAATCTGTCTCTGGAACCCAGCCCTCTAGTTGCAGGCCTGTGGTGCAGCTGGTCATCTGGCATTGTTACGCTTAATAAAAATAACATTATTTTAACTTTCTCTTGAATTCTTTAGTTTTACGGTTACCTCCTATTCCAATGGGCATGCCTGAATGCAAAAACTATATACATCCCCCAGGTGCAGGGCAGTTCCTGCAGTTACTCAGTTCTGTGAATCAGTCTCCGATGGCACTGGAACTGAAGTCTTGGGGTTGGTGGAACAGCAGAAGCAGAACCTTAAGATCAATGGCTTGACAGACTTGAAGAAGAGACAAGGATGCTGCAGCCTGGATCTTCAGCTTGATTGAAGGTCTTGCAGCTTGCTCCCTTCAGCATGTTCATGCCCATTGCAGAGCTACTACACAGAGCCCACCAACTACAGGGAAGCCCAGACCTGGGAGTTGCCCCACAGCCTGGCTCCCTCACAGGTCACAGGTGCCCTAGCACCTCAACACATGCCAGAGGCCCCCTGTAGTCAGCAGACCCAATTTGGTGGGGGTTAGCAAGTTCCCCACCTGGCTCTGGGTTAGGATGGAAATCTCCAGATCTCTCTTTTCTCTCATGTGTAGCCAGAGCAGTTTCTTCATTTTTCCTGCTTTCCAGACGCAAGAGTAGCAGAGTCTGAACTCTAACTTCACAATGAGTTTCTTTCCTCCTCTGGTCCTCAACAGCAGTGGCAGGTCCCTGAAGCCTCGGGCACCTGTCCATATTTTTGTTCTCAAAGTCTCTTCCAATTCAAAAACAGCAGCCACTCTTACTCTGGATCACACACAGTTCCAGAAAATTCTCTCTCTCTGTCTCTCTCTCTCTCTGCAGGGCTGCTTAAGCAATTTTCTTTCTCACTCTTCCAACATGGGGAAAGGCATGGAAAGGCCATGGGGGACAAATTTCTGGCAGCCTCTAGGCAGGCCCTTTTCCAGCCTTGCATCCCCATCTTCTCCTTAGGGGCTGGAGCCCCCTTCCTCTGGAGGGGCTCCTGCCAGGCTGACTCAGAAATCAGAAGTCCTTCCCTTTTTGGGAGCTCTCTGGCAGCTCCCCATTGGCTGGAGTCACTGTCTTTCTCAAAACTTAATATGTATGAGGCCCCCTTGATGCCTGATTGGCTGGGCAAAAGGCATCTAAACTTTCCCCAGTTATCCCCCACCCACCCAAGTGTCCTTTCAACAGTCCCACAGTCCTCCTCCAAATCCTGGCCCTTTGATTGGCTGTACAGACATCAGATGGCTGTAATCATGGTTGCTGGCATAAATAGTCCCAAAGGAGCCCCCACAGGTTTCCAACTTTACTCCCTTGGTGCAGCCAGATAATACACTCTTTCAACACGTTTTTTTGCCACAACCCAAAAACACCTGTTGCCCTCTATTATCCGATGCTGAGTTCCACCTTTTTACTTAGCCCCCCTTTCTATCTCTGGCCCCAATGTACCTTGCCCCTAGGCAGCAACAGGATCCTTTTATTATTACCCATTTAACCTAAATGGCAGTCTCCACATCCCAGTCCCAAAGCAGCCACCTTTTTATTTTATAACAGCCCCATGGTCTGGAAGCGGTCCATTTCCTCTGTTACACCATTTCATGATTTAAAACATTTATTACTCTCCCTGACTGTCACTAGCACTATTTTTTCTTACCCCCAGGTGCTGAACCGAACTTATTCATAAATATGCATGCAACCTCATTAATATTCATGAGGTGGCTCAAAATACTGCAGCATGATTGGCGCTTGCAAAAACACTATTTTCTGCTTCCCTGGTGCCTCTCTGGTCTCCCCCAGGTCTCCGGTCCCCCTTTCACTCAACAATGAAACCAGGATCATCAGAGTGGCAATTCAGACGGCCGCTAAATGGCCAAAACCAAAATGCATTTATTCGCATGCATGGAGAGTGGGAGCTGCACCAAAGTGCAGTTACTGGCGGTGACTCTAGAACTCAGATCCTCGAGCCCTGTTCCGAAAAAAATGCTGTGTAGGATGGCAGGATAATCTAGGAACACTACGGAGACTATATGGGGAAACTACCAGGACTGGGACATAATGGGGACTACTGGTCCAAAACAGAAGAAAGCCAAGACATGGGGCAGCCTCATAGGGGGCAAACAGCTAAGCCCCTGACAGGGGGGTTATACCAGTATTCCCTGGTGTCTAGCAGTCCCTTCCTCCACCCGCACCCATGCCCTAGATGAACAACTGTATTCACTGGTGTCTAACAGTCCCCCCATCCTGATCCCCTATATAATCAAGGAAACCTATTCCCTGGTGTCTAGGAGACCCCCTCCGGTTCCCAATCCCCTGTATAGCAAAGTAAAGCCATTTCCAGGTTTCCAGTGCCCCCCATCCCAATCCCCTCTATAGTAACAAAATGTCATTCTCTGGTGTCTAACGGATCCCCCACCCTTCACCCCAGCATGTCGTGCCCACTGCCTCTCTCCCTCATTCCGACCCTGAAGACCGATCACAGCCTCCACTCTTCACCATGATCGCCAGCTGACCGAGCTGTCAATGAGTGCAATGTTATGGTACTCGCTCATTCATTGACAGCAGTGAGCTGTCACTCAATAAGTGCATATAGTACTATAACAGTACATGCTCATTGACATCTCAGTCAGTGGCTGGCCATGGTTTAGAACACAGGGCTGTGCCAGTTACCGGCTCAGGGTCGAGATGGGGGGCACTACCAGCCAGGGTGTGGGGTCCACTAGACACCAGGGAATGGTGTTCTGTTACTATTCAGGGAGTATGCGGGGCACTAGAAATCAGATAATGGCTTTACTTTGCTATACAGGGGATTAAAGATAGGGAGGGTGGCTACTAGACACCACAGAATGGACTTCATTGATTATATGGGGGATCAGGATGAAGGGGACCACTGGACACCAGAGAATACAGTTGTACATCTTAGGACTGGGTGCAGGTGGGAGAGGGACCGGTAGATACCAGGGAATATTGTTTTACACCTCAAGAATGGGAGCGGGTGGGGGGAGTGACCTCTAGACACCAGGGAATACTGTGTTACACCCCAGGCATGGGTGCAGGTGGGGGAAGGTATCAATAGCACCAGGAACAGATTTCTTTTTAAAATCAGGCAGGAAATCAGCAGGGGGAGGGACACTATTACCACCAGGGATTAATTTATTGTTACCATCAGGACTGAGATTGGTGAGGGGACCCACAGAACCAGGAAATTCATTTATTTATCATAGGGCCTGCAATCGACAAGGGACCACTAGATTCCAGGGACTACTGTATTCAGGGTCTGGGGGAGCTACCACACTTTCTATTCAGGGCTATTAGGCTATCCTAGATCTAGCATTGACTAATGGGGGAAGGATAGCAGATCTCCAGGTAGAAGGTCACCTGGGGGCCAGTGACCATCACACGGTATGATTCAATTTGGCCAATAGAACTAAATCATCCCATTCCAAGGCAAAAATATGGGACTTCAGAGGAGCTAACTTTGATAAGATGGCCAACAGAGTTAAGCTGGCCCTGGCAAGAAGAAATATAGGTGAGTGGGGTACAGGCAAAGCGGGAAAGCATTAAGGATGCAATACTTGAAGCAACATCCCATTGTGATAGAGAGAGAAAAGCAAGAGCAAAAGAAGAAGGAAACCACTTTGGTTCTCAAAACAGAAGCAGAAAAGGGCAGAGCCAAAAGGCTGGCCTTCAGGGAATATAAGGGAAAGCAGCGGGATGAAGATAAGGAGGCATACCAAACTTCCCTAAGGGAAGCAGGGAAGGCAGTAAGGCAGGCAAAGGCCCAAACTGAGGAAACACCAGCACGAACAGTAAAAGAAGGTGACAAGACTTTCTGTAGATACATTACTGAAAGGAGAAAGTCCAGAGGGGGTATTGCTAAGATCAAAGCGGATTGGGGAAGTGTGAGGAGGAGGACCAAAAAAGCATCTATCCTAAATAGATACTTCTGCTCAGCATTTACTGAGGAGAAGGTACGGCAGGTTCCACAGCTCAGCACCATGGACACAGAGGGGAGGGAGGGAGGTATGCACTAGTCCCTTCACAAAAGAAAGGGTCCTACAAGAGCTCGCTAAGCTCAGAGTGGACAAAGCAATGGGATCTGATGGCATACATCCCAGGGTGCTAAAGGATCTAAGTGTGGAACTAGCAGAGTCATTATCAGAACTGTTTAGTGAGTCTCTGAGCACAGGAGAGGTCCCAGAAGACTGGAGAAGGGCTCATGTGATCCCGCTCCACAAGAATGGTAGCAGGGAGGAGGCAGGGAACTACAAAGCAGTCAGTCTTACCTCAGTAGTGGGCAGGATTATGGAGGCAATCCTTAAAGAAAGTATAGTGCAACACCTGGAATCCATAGGGGCATAGGATCCAAGACAGCATGGGTTTACAAAAGGAAGGTCCTGTCAAACTAATCTCATAGATTTCTTTGACTGGGTAACCAGAGTTGGGGACCAAGGGAGAGCAGTTGACGTCACCTACCTTGATTTCAGCAAAGCTTTCGATACTGTTCCACATAGAAGATTGATTAATAAGCTGGGTAGGCTCGGGGTGAGTCAGAAGTTGGTCAACTGGGTGGCAAACTGGTTAACGGGCAGAAAACAGAGAGTGGTGGTAAATGGTATACAGTCAGAAGAGATGCAAGTCACAAGTGGGGTACCTCAGGGATCAGTCCTGGGGCCAATCCTCTTCAATATCTTCATCAGTGACATTGCAGATGGACTGGAGGGTAAGATTTGTCTGTTTGCAGATGACACCAAGATCTGCAACAGAGTAGATGATCCAGATGGGGTGGGCAGAATGAGAAGAGATCTGGATAAACTGGCAAAATGGTCAGAAGAGTGGCAAATGGGGTTTTACACAAAGAAGTGCAAGATCATGCACATATGGAAGAGAAACCCTGAAGCCACCTATAGGTTGGGAGGGGAGTTGCTGGCAATCAAAAGGGAAGAAAGAGACTTGGGTATCATCATCACAGATGACCTGAAATCATCCAAGCAGACCACTAAAGCAGTAGGTAAGGCTAGAGGGATGATGGGGTGTATTAGTAGAGGTATCGCAAGTCGTAAGAGGGAGGTAATAATCTCTCTTTACAAGACATTGGTTAGGCCCCATCTGGAGTACTGTATGCAGTACTGGAGGCTACACCTGCACAAGGAGATTAACAAAATAGAGGCAGTCCAGAGAAGGGCAACCAAAATGGTGCAGGGACTGCATCAGAAAACATATGAGGACAGATTAACTGAGCTCAATATGTATACCATAGAGCAAAGGAGGGAGAGAGGTGATATGATTGAAAAATTCAAACGTCTTAAGGGCATTAACAAGGTGAAAGAATCCAACATGTTTCAACATAAGAAAAATAGCAGGACAAGAGGACACAGCATGAGATTAGAGGGACGCCGATTAAGGGGGAATGTGAGGAAGTTATTTTTCACAGAAAGGGTGGTGAATGCATGGAACGGCCTACCTCAGGAAGTGGTGGATATGAATACAGTGCAGGGCTTCAAACAGGCATGGGATAGGCATAAGGGAGCAACAAAGATGAATATGAATAGATAGGCCATTGACAGAGTACAAGCCTATGGCACATTCATAAGGTAGAAAAAATAGGCAGGCTGGATGGGCCTTGCGGTCCTTATCTTCCATCACCTTCTATGTTTCTATGTTTCCCCACCAACTGCTAGGGTTGAGAGGGGAGTAAGTTGAGGTTTTCCATCGGTGGTATGTGCACTGCACAAGATGACTGGGCACAATGGCCTTGCATGGCCCACATACTGTGAATAATGGACTGTGTCAATATTCAGGTCTCTGCCCCTTCATTTGCATTGTGCCCCCTTCTGAATATTGCCCAAGCACAAACCTTGTTTGCCTATGCTAGCTGGGCTTTTGAATATGGGATACCCGTGCTAAGCCTGGTTAGCGTGGGCAAACTCAGATTTGACGTGGGCAATCTTTTGAATATTGGGCCCCAGGTTACTAGTTACAACTTTCAAATCTGCCTTTCGTGTGAAGATTTAACTGTTTTTCTGTAATTCAACTGCTGACTTCAGGGCTATTGAGATATTATTAGCATTATGTTTAGTTCAGTATTCTTCTTTAACCAAATTTAATTGTAATGCCACTTTTAATAGTAGGTAATATGTAGTACTGTAATGGCAGCAACAACAGCAAACATGACCAACACTGTGTTGTTCTTTGTACCTGCTATTGAAAGTGGCATTAATATTCATTTCAAGCCTTAAATGCAGAGTGCCTCATTTTTTGTTTCATTTTTATGTTGGCGTGTGTGCATGTGCAAGCAACATCTTGTGGTAGTAGCACATTTCAGAGGTGTGTCAGTGTTGTGGTGAATGCAGGGGATGCTGTAGTGGGTGCGTCCCTCAGCCACCAACCAATAAGCATGCTGCCGATGACAGCAGTTTCAGAGAGAGAGCCATGGAGATTAAACAAATCTGCCACTGCAATCAGGGACAGGCTTGTCATTGCAGCAGCAGATGAACGCCTTCATTACGTGCCTTTCCTGGTGAAACATTTCAATAAATATGGCAGCTCCTGCTGTCCACCACACAATCCCTAGAAAGCTGACATTGGAGTGCCCAATTCCCATGTCAGCATACCCCCCCCCCACATTATGTGGCACACCATAACATGGCGGCTCCTGCTGCCCACCACACACTCCCGGAAAACTGACATTGGGGTGCCCAATCCCCATGTGGGCATCCCCCCTCTTAGTGTGTCTTTCCTCTTAGTGTGTCTTTCTTAGTTAAACAGTTTCCCCTTTCCTTTCCGACACTGGGATGCCCACTCCTGGTGTTGGATGCATGCTCCCCCCTGTCTATACACCTTGCCGATATCAGGGTGCCAATCCCCTTGTCAGTACCCCCTCCCAGAATCGTGGCACACTGGGAGCCCACCCCAGTGTGCCTGTTTTTTTGTGTGTGTAACCTGTAAATGAAGAAAACCTTCCTGGCAGTCTACTTTTTGTTTTCCTGCACAAGAAAATGGTCCACAGTTGTCTCCCTCATCTCCCTCCCCATCCCCACCCTCCTCTGTGCATTCACCTCCCTTACCCCTTACCCATACTTACCCTCTGGAGGTTGGGAGCCATGATCTTCTCTGAATCGGGACATGTCTGCACTCTTTAAAGCCGAACTGCAAACTGAAGAAATGACGGTGAGCTTTATAATGGGAGGCAGTAGGGGGTTTCAACTTAGGTTGATATTTCAGCCATTTTTTGGAATTTTGGCCACAAATTTTCAACATGGAGTTCTTTTGACCCCACCTCATGAACTTGTCACTGTCATTTAGTTTCTCAGTCCCAAAAGGTGATTTTGCAGTTGCTGCATGGAATCAGCTTTCGGGACCAATTAACAAAACAACAGTGTCACTTTTCATGAGGGGAGGTCTGAAAAAGCCCATGTTGCAAATCTGGAGAAACAATTCCAAAAATTGACTGTGTTATGAGCGTGCATTGTGCAGTTTCTACGCACACTTGTAACTTCACCAATTTTTAATATTTGCTCTCAACATTGCCATTTTTTTCACACCTCCTTATGAACAGTATAGCTGTCATTTTTCACATCCTGAGTTGCAGAATGGCACAGTCACTGTGGGAAATCAACTTTCAGAACAAAATCACTGTGCCACTGTTCATGAGGAGAGGTTCAAAAATGCCTATATTGAAAATCTGGTGAAAAAATTCCAAAAAAGATTGCACTGCAGGCATGCATTGTTCAGTTTCTGTGCACATTCGTAACTTCACCAATTTTTCATATTTTCACTCCAGATTTTTAACATTGCAATTTTTTCACATCACCTCATGAACAGTACAGCTGTCATTTTTCACATCCTGCCAGAAATGTGTTTTTACACCTGTGGCACCAAATAGCACAGTCGCTGTGTAAAATCACCTTTTGGGATTGAATAATGAAATGATAGTGCCACTGTAAATGAGGTGGGGTCATAAAATCCCATTTTTAAAATTTGGAGTGAAAATACCAACAAACACCCAGGGCATTAGGGTTTCCAACCATAACGCCCCTACTGTGTAGAGACTGACAGGTGTTGTGGGTGTGACTTGGGATCGTCAACCGTAATGCTCATGCCATTCCACCCCCAACCCTGCAGCCAGTGACAGGCATTGAGGTGTGCCTTGAGGTATTCGGCCCTAACATTCACCCCATTCTCCTATACCACACCCATATCAGCGTATTTCCTTATGGAATGGGGTGAGCATAAGGCCCGTAGACCCCAAGGCACTGCAACACCTGTCAGTGTCTTCAGGGTAGGGTGAGGTGAAATGACATGAGTGTTATGGCTGATGACCCAAAGGCACACCCCCAGTGCCTGTCAGTCTCTGCAGGGTGGGGTGGGGTTGGGTCAGTTCAATACTACTTCACTGCCATTCCTATTATGCATCTCTCTAACTCCTGCACTACCAATGCCAATGCCAGCAAGCCAACATTTGGCATTGACAAATGCTTGTCTTATATGGTAAAACTAGGACACTGCATAAGCAAACTGAAGATAAGATATTTATTTTCTACCATGTGCCCTCAGTTTCACCCTTTCGCTTGTGGATGCACTGTGATTGGCCACTGACAGCTATACAGCATTGAGGAAAACATTCTAGTCTGAAAAATA
Source organism: Neoceratodus forsteri (assembly GCA_016271365.2). Taxonomy (NCBI): domain Eukaryota; kingdom Metazoa; phylum Chordata; order Ceratodontiformes; family Ceratodontidae; genus Neoceratodus; species Neoceratodus forsteri. The sequence continues at coordinate 940,887,923 of CM028131.1, forward strand.
GCTTATTTTCAGACAGCCCATGAAATATTCCCTGCCTCCTATATACAGTGAAGCCCGCCAGGATCAAGTGCTGTGTCACAGTTTCCTGCATAACAGAAGGGACTAATTTCCATTGAAATTGCATCGTTTACTGAAGTAACTCTGCTGCAGCATGCTGCAGTATTGGTTTTAATCTTGGCGAGCTTCACTGTATGCACTGTACAATGGTCTGGCTCAAAATACATTATTTATCTTTATGAGTGAGGGGACAGGACCATCATTTACAAGGTAGAAAGCCTTAAAGAGCTCCTGTCACAGTTGAGCAACTTTGAAAAATGTAACATTCAGGCATAAATGTAACCTACATTTCATATTTATTTTGTAATTCTCACCCTTATTTCCTTATTACTAAACTTTGCATGGACACAGTATCTTTGCCCTTTTAGGTTTGGCTGCCTCCCTACACCTGACATCAAAATTCTGTTTGTGCTATCAAAGTATGTTGCTGTGGTGATAATTATGATGTCATAAATAGGGGATTGTGATGTCATATGTAAAGAAGCAGCCAGCGTTAACATAGTCTAGGGGGCAGGGATCTTGCTTTCATGCAACTGCTTTCAATAATAAAGAAAATTGGGAATTAATCACTGAAAATATATGAAGTAATAAAGAAAATGGGATGGAGCTGATGAATATAAATCTTACTTTTTGGAGTGTTTTCCTAATACTGTCAGAGGATCTTAAGTGATGTATGAAAGTCCTATTACCTCACAAGTGGTAAAATGATATGCATTGGTGACCATTTGTCCACTATATACCACATCATTTTACAAATGTTAACTTTTAAATATTTCTCTTTTATAATGAATTAACTGTTTCTGTTTGAATTTAGCTGATGGTCTTATTGCAGCACAGGCTATTATAAATTATGTATTATTAAGCACTATGCTAGTTACTCTCTTATTGGTTTACACATTAAATTATTACATGTGCAACTTTGAAAATGACATTTTGTTTTTAAGCTTGCATATGTTATCAACACAAATAACATATTTATCTTAGCAAATGTGTTTCCATACATGCAGTATAATTTTCTGGTTCTCATATGCTAAGTAAATTTGTATTTGATTTGCCATGTTGGCCTTTACAAAAAAAAAAAAAGGTTAAGTTAAAAAGATAAAATTCATGAAAATACTGTACATCCAGCTTTGAGTTAAGAGAAGACAAAAGATCATTAGAAAATTACCTTTATCAGAGAATGGACAGATGAAAGGTCTTAGAAAATACCTTTAAAAAAGATCTATATGTAAACAGGAAGAAAAATCTATATAGAGGGGTCTGGGTCTGGATACCTACTTCCCTCCTCTATGTACAGAAATTGCTCGTAATTTCAATAACACTGTACAGGAAAATGACTTTTAATTGTCTAAAAAGTAATTTCAACCCATGTGGCCTCTCTAACAATGCCATTACAGGGGATTCATAATACAATTTACATTATTCCAGAAGAAATAAATATAAAAGTAAGACTATCATGTCCTTACAAGTACATTAGAATGTTTTAATAAAGTAAAAAAGGGGCACACCTCTTGGAGGGTGAGTATTTCACAAGGGGGCAGCCAGCCCAGATTAAAATAGCACTGCACACAGTCTGTACTAAGGAGTAAAAACCAAGTGACTCCAACAAAAATAGCCATGCATCAGGGTTCATTGAGGAACGTTTGGAGGACAGCTCCAGTTAGTTTACTCTGCTATTTTCTCTTTACCGATAATCTTCAGCATACATTTAATATTATGTTTTGTTTACACTCTGAAACTACAGTGACCCTGTTTCCCTGTTGAAAGTTTTCCTCTCTTGATTACTGTTCAGTTCAGTTCAGTTTATTGACAGGATAAAACTCCATTGAGCAGGCTCATTTGCAATGAGGTCCTGGTACAAAATAGTCATAAATACAGAGCATGCAACCAGTAACATCAAGGAGAACCCAAAGTCTACAAAATATTTACAGCTATTCAAAATCATATGCCAGGATAAGGTAAGGGAGAAGTAGACCATATATGCAATATACAGGTAATACAAAGTATGTGACAGGGTGATAAATACCATGGTTGAACAAACTTAAAGCAGCTATAATTGTATGGAGTACAAGCTACGGTAAAAGTGAATGACTGGCAGTATACAGTAATCTGATCTGCTGAGGTATAGCAAGGTAAAGAGGTGGAAGGTAATGATGTAGGCGGGAGGGGGAAGAAGGCTGTAGGAGACATTGTGGATAGAGGATACTTAAGTACAAAAAGGGGGGTGGATGAGAAATGCGGAGGAGGTAGATGTGGAGTTGGAAAAGGTGATGGTGGAAAGGGGAACGGTTAGGAGTATGGTAATAGGATTGGAAGGGTTAAGGGGTACGGTAGCAGGACTGGAAGGGAAGAAGGAAGGGAAAGGTGGACAGGAAGGTACTGTAATTCCCTTTTGTCTGTTTTTTCTAGCTCACACCCTGAATCATCTCCAGCTTGTTCAAAATGGTGCAGATGTGTCCCCTTATAGAAAGTTTGACCGTACTTCTTTGTTGGACAAACTCCATTGGCTTTCAATTGAGCATAGAATCATCTACAAACATTTCTGTTTCTTGTTAAAATGCCAGAACGGACTGATTCCCTAGTACTTATCTCAACTTCTTCATCCTCATCTTCCAATTCACTGACTTTGTTCCACATTGGTCCATGGTGCCCATCTCTGGGGTTTACTTCCAACTGCAATCCAAGCATGTTCTGACCTTGATACATTTAAAAGTAAAGGCTCACTTCTTTCAACTAGCTTTTAATACTCCTTGAAAACTGTTGTATTTTGACCTTGCTCAGTGTCTTGACATTTTCAAAGGTGCTATAGAAATTGTACTTAATAGATGGCTGCCAGCAGCAGAAGCCTTAAACCAACAGTCTCACCAAGCTTGGCTCCACAGTCTCTGCTTCTAATCAGAAACATGTAATTGTACAAAAGGATAATGTTTATTAAATAAATAATAAAGCAAAAAAAAAAAAACAGCAGCAAGTTAGTGGATGCTCCCTCCAGGACACAGCCAGACATTTTGACCCTGCTCTAGGGCTTTGTCCAGGCTAACAAGATACCATGTATAAGGGATTTAAAAAGCACCTGCTTAGAGAAACAACATACCATTCTGTAATGCTATAGTCATATGTATATGTGTGTATATATATATATATATATATATATATATATAAAACATCTTCAGAGCTGTGGACAGAGCTAAAAATCTGTGGATCATAGTGGCCAGCAGACAATTGATTGAATCTCAGCTGTTGTCTCATATGGATGTTTCCATCGGAGAAATATTACCCATCTGAAGCCTTACCTTCACTATGAGGACCTCATGATTTTTGTGCATGTCTTCATGTTATCACAACTTGACCACTGTAATGCTCTGTATTTAGGGCTTTCTTCTGGAGGTTTAATTCATTGTATGTTGCTTATGCTGAATGCCAGGCTGATATCAGACACAGGCACTTTTCATCCTATTATTCCTGTGCTGTGAAATCTGCTTGGCTCCTGAACAGATGGTATATCATCTTCAAGATTTGCTTGATGGTTTTCAAGGTCCTGCACAACCTGAGTCCTCGTTACATCAGAGACCTCCTATGTCCAAACAGCCCATGTCACTCTTTTTGCTCTGCCGTGGAGAGTTTTTTGAATGTTAAATAAAGTTCCCTTAAGTCATCAGATGACAGAGCTTTTGCAAAGGTGGTGCCCATATATTTGTAGCAGCTCTCCAGAGGAGTCCTTCAAGGAGGCACTGAAAATGTATTTATTTACCCTGGATTTTAATGATTTTTTTGAGGATGATTATTTGAAATGGTTTTATTTCTGTTCTGCATATGATTTGCATATTACTTTTTGCCAATTATATTTTATATTAATTGCAAAATACTATGTTAATGCAGACTAGGATTGAAGAACACAACACGAACAAAATAGGAAATGAAAAACATTAGGGTTTGAGTATTGATGAAACAGTGGTGGGTCTTCCTTTGGGTTGTCAAGCCTAATGCCCACCTCCTACCCCCAGCCCATAGCCTCCTGTCTGAAGCACAAGGTACAGCTCTAAGACAATGCCTCATAGTGATACACTCTTTGGAGGTACAGAAGTATGGCTTTCCAAATGTTGCCAATAACAGCAGTAAAAGCTTTCTTCATGCAGGGCCCTGTGGCAATGACATCTGGACCGTAGTTGCTCAAGAGAGGAGGTGGGTATTAAGGTTGACAACCCCAAGGAAGACCCTACCACTGACTCACCAATACTCCAGAGATCCACGACCCTAAGGTTTTTCAGTTCCCTACTTTGTGCGGTATGAATTCATCAACACTAATGTCTGCATCAACGTCATTTTTTGCAAATAATTTCCCTTCTTTTTCTGATAGTGGAATTGTATCCTTATTTTTGCTGATCCCTTTGGGACCTGTACAAAATTAATAAATACAAGACTGGAGATAGTTCTGACCCAGTGTATGGGCCCATCAGGCCTTAACAAACATGTCAACACCTTGTGATGGAAGGCTCCCCAGCTCCCCACAAGGTGTCATATGTGTGCCAGAACACTGCCCCATCCATTCCCAAGCTGGGGCCACTGCTGCATGCTGCAGCACCTTCCCCCACATCTTCACCTATTAAACCAGCTTGTTGAGCTTGCACCCAAACTCAGGTCACTGGCATGGGAAGGTATGAATGTCCGTGCAAACAATGTAACTTCATAATTTTTTTTTCACATTTTGACCCAAATATTTCAACTGTTTTTATGGCTTCTTCTGAATATGGCAGGTGTCATTTAATAACATGCTGGACAAAATGTAATTTCACTTCAGATGTGTGAAATCACATGTTGGACAGGATTTGAAAAACAACAACTGTCACATTCATGAGGAGATGTGAAAAAATGTCTGTGTTGAAAAGCTGGGGTTTAAATAGTGAAAATTACCACAGTTGTGAGCATGCATAGAAAAATAAGAACATACCTTCATAACTTTGTTTTTTTGTTTTAATATTTGACCCCAAATTTTCAGGATATTATTCTTATGACCCCACCTCATGAACCCACTAGGAAAAAAAGTTAAAATCCTAGTTGAAACAAAGACATGTTTTGGCAAGTATTTGAGGAATGACAGCAGTAATGTTCATGAGGCGGTGTGAAAAAATGGCTATGTTGAATATGTGGGTCAAAATATTGAAAATTATCAAGCTTATAAGGGAGCATAGAAAAATGTAAATGTGTGCTCATAACTTGGTCATTTTTATATATTTTTTGCCCACATTTTCAATATGACCTTTTTGGGACCCTATCTCAGGAACAGGGTTGGTGAAATTATTCAAATCCAACCTGAAAGGGGGTTTCACACAGAGACCATGAAATCACATTTCAGGCTAGATTTATGTAATTTTACTGCACTTGTTCATAAGGAGGGATCCCAAAAAGGTCATGTTGAAAATTTGGGCAAAAATTATATAAAAATGACAAAGTTATGAAGTAAAGTTCATAATACATTGAAATAATGCACCTGGGAAACAAAAATGCAGGGGAACTGTACACGATGGGGGGTGAAATACTAACAGCAACAAAAATGGAAAGGAACCTGGGGGTAGTCATATCAGATGACATAAAGGTGGGCAAGCAATATGAGAAGGCAGTAAGGAGGGCTGGCAGGATACAGGGATGCATAGGGAGAGGCATCACCAGTAGAAAACAGAAAGTTGTTATCCCTCTGTACAGCCAGTTGGTGAGACCCCATCTGGAGTACTGTGTGCAGTTCTGGAGACTCCATCTCCACATGGATATAGGTAGGATGGAGGCTGTCCAGAGGTGGGCAACTAAAATGGTGCAGGGTCTGCACCAGAGGACATACGAAGAGAGATTAAAGGAGCTTAATATGTATACCCTCGAGGAGAGGAGGGAGAGGGGGGACATGATAGAAACTATTAAGTACCTTAGAGGAATCAACAAAGTCCAAGAGGGTAGCATTTTTCAGAAAAAGGAATGTGCAAGAACAAGGGGGCACAATTTGAAGATGGGGGGGCGGCTCAGAGGTACTATGAGAAAGTATTTTTTTTCACAGAGAGGGTAGTGGAAACATGGAACAGCCTTCCTGAGGAGGTGGTGGAGTCAAAAACAGTCGGAGAATTCAAGAATGCATGGGACAGACATAAGGCAGTTCTAGTTGGGGGTAGGAGGAAGTAGGCTGTTGGTTAACTAGGATCTGCAGCTTAGCCATTAGGTAGGGAAATGGGCAGACTAGGTGGGCCAAGAGGTCCTTCTCTGCTGTCAAATTCTATGTTTCTATACGTTATAAAATACTTGCCTGTTTTCCTCAGCTTTTAGTCTAGTATTGAATAGTGAAAATGTGTCTCCAGTCTAGAGTAATTTACAGCATTGGACCGCAGCTGTGAAAGTATGGCAAGGCAAGGCAAGGCAAGACAACGTTTATTTTTATGGTGCCCAATCCCAGAGGCTCTGGGTGCCTTACATTCAAAACAAACAAGAGAAGTGAGATAAACTACAAAATACCATTAAAAACAGTAATAAGATAAAAATATATAATACAATAAAAATTAATAAATAACTCTGATAAAATTAGCTAAGCAGGGTCAAAAAGCCACATCCGGGAAGGCCAGAAAAAACAAATGGACCCTATGATGGCACTTAAAGATCTTGACCAATGGGGCTTCCATGACAAAGGATGACAGCACGTTCCACAGGACTGGGCTGGTGACACTAAATGCTCTGTAGCCAGTAGTTCTGAGTCTAGTCCTGGGAACCTCAAGGAGGCCCCTGGAGGAGGAATGGAGGGAGCAGACTGAGGTGACCAGTGTTAGAAGATCAGTCAGGTAACCAGGGCCAGGTCCATGTAGGGCCTTAAAGATGAGTGAACCCACCGTGAAGATAACTCGCCACCTGACTGGCAGCCAGTGCAGTTCCTGCAGCACCGAGGTTACATGGCAGAACCTCTAGAGGCCGGTCAGCAACCTGGCAGCTGCGTTCTACAACAGTTGCAGCTGGTGGAGGACAATTCCTGAGACCACAAAGTAGAGAGCATTACTGTAATCAAGCCTGGATGTCAAAAAGGCATGAACCAGTGTGGGAAGGTCCTCAGGTGGAACTAGGGGCTTGATTCTGGCAATGTTCCTCAAGTAGTAGAAACCACTTTGGATGACAGATGACACCTGAGATTCAAATGTCAATCTATCATCCAGGAACACGCCAAGAACTCGCACCCTAGAGGAGGTCATCAATGAAGTAGGCCCCAGGAAAAGACCTGTTGCCACACTTGAGGCACTCCCATTGTGCCCTCTGCCTGGTTCCAACACTAGAACGTCCATCTTGCCAGGATTCAGTCACAACTAGCTGGAGGATATCCAATCATTGATCTCAACCAAGCAAATATTAGGCACTTCCCCAGCATTGGATGTTCCAGGGGCAAAGGAGAAATACAATTGGGTATCATCTGCATAGCAGTGAAAACCCACATTGTATTTCCTAATGAGCTCCTCTAGGGGCAGCATGTACACTGCAAACAACATTGGCGACAAGATTGGTCCCTGAGGTACTCCGCACAACAGGGGCCTCAGGGAGGAGAAGAAATTTTCCATCTCTACTCGTTGCTTCCTGCCAGCAAGGTAGGACTCAAACCAGCTGATGACGATGCCAGCAAGTCCACAGTACTCTCTGAAACAATCAAGAAATTCAATGTGGTCCACAGTGTCAAAGGCTGATGAGAGATCAAGAAGAATAAGAATTGATCCCTTTCCTCTATCCCTCGCCCTGAGGAGGTCATTGTGCACCTGAACTAACCCTGTTTTGGTGCTATTCTTGGCTCTGAAACCAGACTGGAGTGGCTCATATATGTCAGAGGTCACGAGGTGCTCTTCAAACTGTTGCGCCACAATCTTCTCTACAGCCTTTCCCAGAAATGGGAGGTTATAGATAGGTCAGTAATTTGCCAGGATGTCTGACTTGAGAGATGGTTTCTTCAGAAGGGCCTCATCAGAGACTCTTTCAAGGAATCTGGAAAGACTCCCTCCGACAATGAACTCTGGACAATCAAAGTGAACACTAGGCCAATGGAACTGATACATCTCATCAAAAAAATGTGTCAGAGCTGGGTCCAATTCACAATATGTGTGCTACAGCTTTTAGATCACCTCAATGACAGCCACCTCCACCAGTTTAAACTCCTCCCACTATGCCAGTGACCCGAGTTCGGGAATGAACTCGGGTCGACGGGGTGAGGGAGGATTGAGCATCCCAACGGATGCTCTCCTTCCTCTGGGGAGGGATACCATGGGTGCCCTATGCACCCAATGTCCCGAGAGAGCCAGTGAAAGCACAGGCTCCTGAGGGCTTGGCGGCTCCATTCAGTGGAGTCGGGGAGGGAGGACACTGTCAGGCGCTTGGCAGGAGGCATGCATCAGCTCATCACCTGTCTGGACATATGTCCTCGTGACGGTGTTCCAGGGGGATGGGAAAAATAAATAGGGAAAAAAAAAAAAACTACAAACTCCCTGGCCCCATAAGCAGAATGAAACCTGGGGCAGGGTTGCCTTGGGGATTGCCCTGGTGGACGGAGTAGGAGGAGGTATGAGGCCTCGTCTGAAAGCTGTGGGAGCCTGGCAAGTTTAAAAAAAAAAAAAAGTCCACCCAAACAGGCGTAGTGCCTCTATGACACCCCAGGTGATTACTGCAAGTTGCAGTGTGACTCACTGGCAGAATCCCCTGTCACATGGAGAACACCCTGTCAGTTAAGAACTGAGCAAACTCATCACACATGGTGACTGAAAAAGGTTTTTTTGGCTGCACACAGACCGGATGTAAAAGACTTTTGACAGTCCAATATAGCACAACAGGTCAGTTCTTCCCTGGAGAAATCTCCTTGGACAGGAACTCTGCCTTCTTATGGTTGATTGTTCCCTGGTACTCACCGTAGTGAGCACACAGGGCCATTTTGTCCTCCTCCAACTTGATCCTCTGCTAGCAGTGCTCCAGCTTCTGTCCCCTGATCTTCATCACCTTGAGGTCTCCATCAAACCAGGGAGACCTCAAGTGAGAAGATCTGGGTCATACATGGAACAGTGCGAGGGTATTGAGTGCTTCAGACACTGCCTTATTATAGACGGCAACTGCCTCACTCATGCCCTTCACACATGCAACACCTACACTAGATAGATCTGCTACCACCAAGAGTCCCTCTGGGGACAGTACCCTCAAGGAATGGTTGCTGACCATCTCAATGGGGGAAGGCACTCGGTGGAGGCTCCGAGCAAGAACTTCGCCGTGCAATGATCAGATGACCTGATCAGTCCTCAGGTTATCTACCTCAAGCCCCAGCAAGAACACCAGGTCCAACATGTGGCCACTGTGATGGGTAATGGAAGTAAATTCTTGTGTCAGGCCCAGTGATGACATCATCTGGAGGAGGCTGGAACCTAGCCAAGAGGATTCATCATCATCCCAAGTATTGAAGTCCACCAGGATCAAACATGTGGGGGACTCCAAGAACTCACTTATGATGAAAGCCGCTCCCTCCTGCAGGAATTCTCCCCCCACTCCAGGAAGGTGGTAAATGAGAAGAATCCTGCAGCCTGTACCCAGACTCCCTTGCACTGCCACACATTTGAAGGATCTGGTAGCTCCCACCAGGTGCACGGTGAAGCCCAAGTTGGATCTAAAACAGAGGGCAGCTCCCCTGCCCCTGCGTTCCCACCACAGGCAGTGCACTACAGAATGTCCAGTGGGATCAGCTGCTTCCAGGACCAGCCCAGCATTGTCACCCACCCAGGTTTCTGTAATGCAAGCCAGATCAACTGAGGAAATCAAGTCTGCCATAATTGTGGTCTTGTTCCTGATCGACCTGGCATTGCAAAGCACTGTCCTAAGGGGACTGGTAAGTGTTGCAGCCCCTCCAGCTGGCTGCCCACTCGGTCTGGTGGGACCCCGGGGATGGAAACCAAGCACCTCTGTCTTCTCTCTAGGTTCCGTATAAACCCAGGCCATCTCCTGCACCTCACTATCCCTCTCCTACCCCCTCTATCATGCCTATAGCATCCCACCACAACCGACTGTTCAGCTCCCTCAAAATACTGACCTCCCGATAGCACATCGCTGTTGTTGCCAACACAGGGAGGTCAATAAAGGGATGGAAGTCATGCAGCTGGGATGCCTCATAGGCTATCCGTACCAATCCTTGACACTTGCACATCCCAGACAGACCGCAATGCTTGCTTAAACCACTATAAAAAGCCCTAAGTATTTTCAGTTTCAAATACTAAGCACACCATCACCCACTCACACACCACACACACACACACACACACACACACACACACACACCCCTAATACATCAACTTTCCTAATCATACACTTCCACATACACTCACTCCATTTAACCCACAATGAACACTCAAATTTTATCCCCAGCTCCCCAACCAATTAAAATTATAATGTCAGCAAACTTATTTAAAAGGGAAAGATTAATAAAGTGCGATGTGCTGTAAAGAGATTGGAAACAAAGATTAACAGTCTAAAAAATGCCAGAGAGCAACAGCCGTATGGTGTAAAGAGGTTGTGGGGTTCTAGATGCTAAGTAGTGGGTCTGGGGGGGTGGGGATGGTAGCAGGCAGAGGGACTGTTTTCTTCTTTCAGGGAGGGGTGTAATCATTTTCTTTTCTATAGGCATCTCCAACACTGATGATTGGGCAATCCAGTGTCAACATAACACTTGGGGCACCTGGGGTGGGCTCCCAGTGTCCCAGACTACTGGGTTGGGGAGGAAGGTTGTCCACTTTGACACTGGTGACTGGGCACCCTGATGTTAGAAAATATAAATTATGATCATAGGTGTGAAATAACAAGAAAGGAGGGAAGGTTTTATTTTACGTAATGTACCTCCAAGACTTTTTTTTTTTAGTTGTTTAACCAGGAGTAGCACACTAAGCTGAAAGCTTTTTTACAGGAGCAACCTGGGAGCACAGGGAAGTTAAGTGACTTGCTTAGGATCACACAGTATGCATGTGGAAGTTATGGGATTCAAACCCAGGTCTGGTCTGCTGGATATCACCAGATTTGCAGCAGAGAGCCTTACACCACTGTGCTATACTGCCTCCTGAGGGATTGAGCACCCCAGTTTCAGTAAAATACTTAGAGGCATGGGGGGGCACCCCCTATGTCCTGGACTGCTGGAAGGGTGGGGGTGTTGGAGTACCCTGACACCAGCGATTGGACACCCTGGCATTGGCTGATAAAAGTGGCTGGAGTGGGGGCTGAAAACAAAAGTGGGGAGACAAACCAGTACTGGGCATGGGCATCTTGGTGTAGGTATGCATTAAAACAAGGACACTTAGCTGGCACTGGATATTGGGCACCCAGTGTCCAGTTCAACTGTATGAAGCCACTAAAGTGGCTAATGGCAATGCACGCTACTTGACCAAAAAGTCTGATGAACAGCACGTTCAGCAGCTGCAGGGCTACACACTGACACATAACCCCATCCCTGCTGAATGAAAACAGTGGGGATGGCATACACAGACAAGGTACTGGCCCTGCCACTTGATAAGTTAGAGTATGTTTGTAATATGACCACATGAAGCAACGTGGTTGTAAAAATTCATTTATTTTTAGAACGCTGATTGTTTTTAGCTGTTCATGTTCAAAAACAGAATGTTTTTTCTTAAACATTTTTAAAAATTGCTACAGTCTGGGAGATAAAAAGTACAAAAGCACACACCTTGGGCCAAACTGTATCCAAACTGGAAATTTCAGATTTCACATTCTATTAGTTTTTTTTAGTTAGAGTTGAAAAAAATGTCTTACTTTTGTTGATTTTTGGGAGTTTTTGCCCTTCTGTAACTTTACTCCTAGTGAAACAATTGGCACAAAAGTTTCAGGAGCCCAAGATCCTGGCAGCATCTCTGTTCCTTCCAACTTTCACTTAAACTGGTTGCACAGGGCAAAGTTACTAAGGTGCAAAATTTGGGGTTTAAAATTAACATGCTTACTGAACCATTATTTACAGGCACTACTGCAACTGTGTAATGAAGCATCGAGCCCCTGGGATAGGGTACTGTTTAATAGAAAATGCAGTTAATTTTTTGCTAACCTATCTCCAATCTGTTGCTATCAATCCCATTGAATCTATTCTTACTGGCAAGAGTGGGTCACGTACCCTCCACTGTGAATGAAGACCAAAAGTATTCTTTAACATGTTTGCCTTATTTTCTTCACCTTTTGCACATGTTCCATCCTTCCTTATCTTCTCTTATGCCAGTCTTTGTTTGATGTTTCCCCCTTACTTACCTTAATAGTGAGGCTGGCAGTAATAGCCTAGAGGTTAGAGTAATGAGCTGTAAATGAGGTTGGTACATCCAGCAGACCTGGGTTTGATCCCAACAACCTTCACTTGTGTACTGTGTGACTCTAAGCAAGTCACTTAACCCCCCAGTGCTCCCAAGTCACCTCTTAAAACAGGCACTTGTGCGTAATGGGCTTTCCCCAGTTACCAAAGACAAAATAATAATTAAGTCTTGTCATTATTTCTGACTCCCTCTGCCATTATTACTTCCCTCTGCCTCTGCCATCATTACTTCCATTGTCATCTATACCAGTGCTAATAAAGTTGACAACCTTAACCTGGCCCTCTCTAGTGACTTCAAGAACATTCAAAATTGGCTCTATGATCATAAACTGGTTCTAAATGCAAAGAAAACAATGTCTATGCTTTTTGGCTCTGTCCCTAAACTTAGAGCTGGTCCTTCAACCTTCACTGTCCCTAATGTGGGTGGATCTAAACTGGAATCTGTCTCATCTTTCAAATACCTTGGGGTCCTGTTGGATCAATCTCTAGATCTCATCCTGCATATTCAAACTGACTGCAAAGCAGTGAATAATAAACTAGGTGCTGTGTACAAGTCCAGCTACATTCTTACACCGTCAGCTAAGATGGCCATTGCAAAGGGAATTCTACTGCCTACCCTCAACTATTGTGCCCCCATTCTTGGTGCTGCCCAGAAAACCTCCCTCCAGAAGTGGGATGTTACTTATAATAATATATGCCGCTACACGTCCTCTTCCCTTGACTAAAGCACCGCTGTCAACTATACAAAGACTTGGGCTGGCTCTCCCCCACGGCATCTAGACATTACTACTTAGGCCTATCTTGTGGACTCTGTCAGGCTGGAAACCCCAACATCACTGGCAGAGATGCTACTCCCTCTTACCTCCTCTCACGATCTGAGGTCTGTTGATAAATCCCTAGTAAAAATTCCTAGATATCACACCTCAAAAGGTGCTGGTGCTTTCCGACATGTGGCTCCTCAGTTCTGGAATACACGTCCCATTGAGCTTAGACAGACTGGATCCTATCCTCACTTCAAGACTGTGTTCCGGCGTCATCTTATGCAGACTAGCCATTGTACTTGTTTTGATCCACCCTAACAATTCTTGTCTGGCTCCCTGACCTCACTGTCCCCTGCTCCTTTGCCCCAGACACTTGTGCATAACCCTACTTATTTTTTTTACTAAGGAGGACTGCATCTTTTCATATTGCCCTAGTCTACTCCTCCTACCTTCCAACATATTTCAAATTGAAACTGCGTAGTTAGCTCCTGTATCTTTTCCTTTACTGTACTATCTTTGTAACAATATATGGCCTACCTTTTAACTTATACTTTGCTGTACTGTATATACTATGATGTTTCTAAACTCTTCATATGATGTATCATTGTTAAGTTGTTGTTACCCTGAAAATGTAATGTAGCCCTGTGTTTTCCTGTTATCTTGCTTGGATTATGTTTCTCCATCAAACTCTGCTCATATATACAAGGACTTATCTCCTTAAAATGTAAGGTTTGTTTCTCTGTGTTGAAATGTTCTGTACTTTTATCCTAGGTGTTTTTCACTCTCCGGGGTCGTGCCTGAAAATAGTCAAACTGCTGGCTAGTGCACCTACCCGGCAAACAAAAACTAAATAAAAAATAAAATAAATGTTCACTTCCAAACTCCTTATGATATCTTTGTTTTGTCCTAAGTCATCTTGTTGGTCTACTTTCAGTCTCCATGTATACCCTAAAAGGTTTATCTCCTGAATTACCTCTCTCATTTGCCTGTTTAACAACAGTGTGTTTTTTTTGTTTTGTTTCTTCGACTTACTAAAACTTTTTATGCAAGTGTGAGCAGCGCCTATTATTGTCTCTTTAATCATTGACCAATTTTCTCTTACCCTTCTATTTTTTTTATAGGTTTTTCAACCAATCTGCTACTATAAAATTAATTTTACATTAATCAGCTTTCCCAAAGTCATGGACCGCAGTGCTGGATTTCAGATTCTCTGATCCCAGCACAATAGTAAACTTTATTTTGTCGGGGTGGCTCTGGTTGGTTGTGTGCGCCATCATAATATTCCTGATGTTATCCTGTTCAGACATTTGCCAGATCCAAAATTGCTTCATCCATAGTTGATTCTCACACCCGATGTGCAATAAAGTTGTGCTGCAATACTTCTAAGAGCATTTGACTTGTTTTGCTTGCCAGTGTGTCCCAGTCAGTGCCTGTGAGACTGAAGTACCTTGTGAGTATTGTTCACACCTGGCACACTGCTGTCTTAATTTCATTTTCCACTTCCTCATCCTTGTCTGACCCCTGATTTGGCAGCCTGCACATTACTCCTATACTATAGTTCCCCAGTCTGTTAGTTAGAGACACAGTGACTCAGCACCCTCCCACCAAGACTATTTTGTCCTCTGAGACTCTTATGACTTCTGCATACACTGCCACTCCCACTGTCCTGCACTTTTTATGTCCTTTCTAACTAGTGTAAAGCCCTGAACATGTAGGTCCATGCTTTGTTTTGGTTTGCCCATGTTTGTAATATTGCCACAACATTAGATCCTGTAACCATTACTGCTTGCAGTTCATCCATTTTATTGCTTACATTTCTCACATTTGTACACATGACTGATCATTTGCCCTGAATCCTGCCTCTTGTCCCATTTACTTTACTGATTTCTAACATGCTACTATTTCTGCCATTTTCCTTATCTGCTTCCCAAAGTTGTTGTACCCGGTGTGTGATGGGGGAGCCAACACAGTTCCCTATGTGTGTTCATGTGTGTGCCTCCTGTGGAACCTAACCCTTCAACATCATAGCTGAAGCTAACATGGCCTACCTATCTGGGAACTATGATTCTGAGATGTCAGTACACACAAGCTCAGCATAAATCTACTTAATCAAAGCATGGGAATTTGAGATGTGAAAATACCAGTTTGCAGCTTGCCCTTGACTTGACCCCAGGCCATTCTAAGTCTAAGCTAAAACAGAATTAGAACCCAGACTGTTAAAAGACATTTATATGTTTATTGTTTTAAGAATCGTGTGATCAAAAATGCATATGAGTTCATTTATTAATTCCAAGAAAAGGATAGGGAATAGGTCCAAATAGAGGTCATGTGCATCAATCAATCAATCAATCAATCAAAATCTTTATTTATTCAGGCAGACATCATTGAGCGAAGCTCATTTACAAGATGGACCTGATAGGTCAAGATCAAAATAAGGTACAGTAGCATACATAAACAAATACAGAGAAAGAGACAAAGACTTAAATATAAATAAACAGCTACAGTAATAATAAAAAAAAAACATATACAAGCAAGGTAGCTAATGATTTTGGACCACAAAACAAAACAATTCAGACAGGTTTGACCCAGATGACTGTAAGGTATTGGGATTGTGGAATTGGTCAGGTTGTGTTGTAATTGGGTAGATACTTAAGCAAGTAGAAATGGGTGGATAAAAAAAGAAAGGGAATGGCAATGGATTTTAGGGTATATTGTAGCTAAGTTTAGAAAAAGTGTATAAACTGTGATAGAAAGAAAAAAAAGGGGGGTAAAGGGTAAGAGGGGACTAGGCTTAGTGAAATCAGTTGCATATCTCAGGAAAGAGACTTATGAAGAGCTTTTTAAAGGATGCTATAGGGATGAAGGTGTTCAACTTTAGGGTCTTCTGCAGAGAATTCCAGGTAGATGCTAAGAAGTAGCTGATTGCAGATCTCCCATGCCGGGTACAGACTTTAGGTGCATGTTCAGAATCAATCACTACATAATATGCATTATGACTTGAGTGTCAAATGAATTGCTCAAAACTAATAGTAGGGCAACAAGATATAATTAGCTGCTTCATCTTGTTTCACCATCAATTTGTTCTAGCCTTAGGTTAATCAGCAAGGAGGAGAAGAAGACCCTGTTACAGCATTAAAATACGTAGTGCATCTTCTGACAAAAAATGCTTATTTTATGTATTTCTTATTACTTAACAATAATTCAAAGTGATTTAAAAAAGATTGAAAGAGCTACCAAGGAGATACTCCAGAACAAATTAGTTCTAAAGCTGCAGTCTATGGCTTTTTTGTAGTTTGACAGTCTGCACAAGAAGCAGGCAGGAAAAGGTATGTAGGCAATGTCGTGGTCCTAGGGAAGGGCGAACA
This sequence comes from Neoceratodus forsteri, assembly GCA_016271365.2. Lineage (NCBI taxonomy): Eukaryota > Metazoa > Chordata > Ceratodontiformes > Ceratodontidae > Neoceratodus > Neoceratodus forsteri. The sequence goes on from CM028131.1 coordinate 940,904,437, forward strand.
AGCAGATCTTGCAAAATTTGTTGAATTTTTACATCTCACGAACCCGCACCTTAGGTTTACATGCTAAATGAATCGAGAAAGTATTACATATTTATATCTAACATTGCAGCAGACACCAGAGGGCAGCATATGCACAGAATTTATAGAAAGCCAGTGGATGGCAATACATTATTGTTAGAGTCGAGCTGCAGTCTGCCACACGTAATGGACAATTTACCCAAAGGGCAGTTCGCCAGAGTGAGGCAGAACTGCACCTCAGATGTTAGTTTTGAAAAAGGAGTGGAGAATTTAACTACAAGACTTACACAGAGGGGATATAGTTTGAAAAGGTCAGTGAAGCTAAAACTGAAATTAGAAATGTAACAAGAAAGATTTTACTGAGGGACAAAGAAAAAGTTGAAACACAAGATGATGGATTTAATTTCATTACAACCTATTCAGCACAGGCCTATATGTTAGAAGGGATTCTAAGAAAACATTGGCATGTCCTGTCGACAGATGCAGGATTAAAAGATGTCAGCAAACAACCACCTCACATGTGTTATAAGAGAGCAGATGAGTCTTAAAGAGTTGCTAGTACATAGTCATTTTCAAACCTAAGAACCACACTACATGGCTAAATCAAAATTGTGGTTGCTTTCAGTGTAAAAAATGTGTTTATTGCAACCACGTACAGACAGAAAATAATTCAGCAGTTGCAGTGTAGAGAAACAAAATTACATTAGACAGTGCATCACATGCAATATGGAAGGGGTAATTTACTTGGCCACTTGTACATGTACAGCATTTTATATTGGGAAAACTAAAATAAGTTTTAAGAAATGTTTGGGGGAGAATCTTAGGGCTATTGAAAACAAGGATGATAGCTATGCCACAGCTGCACATGTAATGAAGGCAACCAATGGTAAAATGCATAATTTCAAATTTATGGCTATTGAAGGAGTTAGCCATAGCCCAAGAGGCAGAGACTACGATAATCTTTTGCTGACAAGGGAGAATTTCTGGATCCTGACATTAAGGGCGAATAAGAAATCAGGTCTGAATACAAATTTAGATGTTAAACCATATTTAAAAAGACACTGATTCCACTGATGAGAGATTATTCCTGTGTCCTTAATAACAATTCGTGTCAGTATCCTTAATTGAAACTTGAACCTAGAAGAATATTTTTGCTGTTTAATGGATTATATGGATTAATTTTTGCTATGTATTAGAATATGAACTGACATTACAAATGATAAGGAAGAGCTAGAAATAGTAATAACTTTTAAATTAATGTTATTTTTTGTAACATTTTTGATTGCTGGGTATATTTATATATTTATGTATTCACCTGTTATCTATTTTTCACCTATCTCCTACCTCCCCCCATTTATTTATTTATTTCTGCTTCCACGCTTCATCATGTTATTTTGTTTGCACTTCCCTGTCTCAGTCCCTTGTTTACACTACCTTCACCCTTCCTCCCCCTTTTCTCTTTATTTTCCTTTTTCCCCTTTTTTATTTGGTTTATTTTTTTCAGAAACTGTGTTTTTAATATACTATGTATAGTGATGTATTATCTGATTGTTTAAATAAGGCAGTAGTGTTGCACCTTTTTCTGACACTTTATGGGTTATTTCAGTTTATTGGTCTTTTTACTCAGTTTATAAATATAGGAGATGGTGCTATCATTCTATTCTGAGTTAACTAAACTGCCAGTGAATCAGATATCATTTTTAATCATGATGTAATTTATCGCATGTATGGTATTAGGGTATTTAAGTGTTATGAAGATGTTAGTCCTCAGCTTTTGATAGAGGACCAGGAAGGATCTGAAACACATCAGGCAGGATGTATGCTGTGCTTTGCAATAAATTATGAGTTTTATTTGAAACTTTCATGTCTGGCATCCCTCTTACGAGGTATGTGTGTGCCTAAACCTGTTGACTGAGTATTCTGTGTTGTTCGGTGCACCACTGTCCTTGTGCACACTCCCCTTGACAACAAAAAGCAGGCCCTCATCTCAAAAGGAACATCAGGAGATCTACCAACCACTTGGAGGTTAATCTAGAGATTGCCAGGTAACCACTTCCATGATTATTTCAACTTGTGTGACCCTTAAAAGAAAAAGACACAATATTGGCAGAGTTGCATACTAAAAAATGCTCGAAGTGATGTGCCACACAAGGCTGAGCTGTTGCTGGTTATTGAAAGGGGTCTGATGTAAACTAAACTTTAAAGCATCTGGCAATGGTGAGCATTTAATTGCCCTCCAAAAGACGTGTTTAAAACTGACTTTATGTAAAGAACTATAAACTCATTACACAGGACCAGCAAGTAAGAAGAAACATCTAGATAAAGAGCTCCACCAAGTGACCACATCAGAAACATCATAGACTGATCCTAGCATAATATTTATCTGTTTTAATTACCGTTCTATTCACTATTTCTTTTTTTAATACATTTCTTCATTTGACTAGAGGTACAAATGAATTATTCAGTTTTACTACTGATAAGATATAAGATTTAAGTCACTGAACCTACTGTAGTTGTACATTTTTTAAATATGGACTAACACCCTTGGGAGCCTAAAGGTCTCATGAGCAATCTCAACTGGCCTTTTAAATTCTTCATTTATTGTTCGTTAACAAGCCATGGCAAATTGTTATACTTTCTATGACAATAGCCTCTACACTACCCACTATCTATTACACTGACCTCCTTGCCTTGTTTAAAATGTGACTAACTGTAACATCCTGCTTATGCCCTAGTGTATTGGTTCTTCATCAGCAAACTTATCCTCCTGGGACACATCAACCTAAATTGGCTTCTCCCACCTCTAGACACACACTCCAAAGGGCTGAGACACTAAACCTCACCCAATTCATTTCTGAACCCACCCCACTCAACTCTTACTCCCCCAGTCACTCTCTACTGGAGAAATTGCCTTCCACCCCTACTACATCAAAGCGGTAGGTACTTTGCCAGTGCCTTTAGTGACCACAGCATGACCTACTGCATCAGGAAAGTGAATCTTACCCACTCCACCCCCAAGTACATATGGTCTAGATCATGAAGGTCTCTGAACATTCATACCCTACTATATAACCTTGCTGCCTCCTACTGGTCTATAGTCTATCATTCCCCTGATGTAGATAATACCCCATCCCATTTCCAAATCACACTTACACCTGGAACCTTCATGCCCCTATAAGAAAATCAAGGTTCAAGCATGCTCACCATCTTTGGATGACTTCTGATCTTATTGCCTTGTGTAAATCTTGTGACCAAGGTTGTTTCTGCTTTAAACCCTCCCAATCCCTTCCTGACCTCCTTTATTACTGTTCTCTCAGGAATTCTTGCACCGAGGCAATCTGCTTTACCAAGGCCCTCTGTTTCAAATCTAACCTGTAGTCCAACCTCAACTCCCTTGCAAAATTCTGGAATACTATCTACTCTATCTTTGTCACCCCTGCCCAGCCCAGTCTTCCCATCCTCATGGTGGATGGTTCACTAGTGTCTGACCCTTGCTCTGTAGCCACTCATCTTAATAATTTTTTCACCACCTGTGCTCTGTCCTCCTCCTCCTTTAGACCCCTCCACCCAGTAACCCTCTATCCCCCTTCTTCACCATCACCCTGTGGCTTTCATCTCCCACCTGTGCCCCCACAAAAAGTTTTCCTTTCCTTTCTTTAACCTCACTTAATCCCTCTAAGTGCAGCACTGATGGGAAAGACCCTAAACTCCTACATATCTCTGCCGCAGCCATTGCATCCCCACTAGCTCACATTCTGAAACTTTCCTTCTCCCTCTGTGCTGACCCCCAGGCCTGGAAAGTTTGAAATACTTGCACTGCATAAAGTGCGTGATCCCTCCTCCCCTGGAAACTTCCATCCCATCTCTTTCTCTTCCCCTTCCTTGCTAAGCTCCAGAAGATCCTTGCCTACTCCATACTCACTAACTTCCTTCACTCCTCTGACTTCCTCTCCCCCTTCTAGTCTGGCTTTAGGAAGCACCATTCCACCATCTCCTCCCTGTTGTGGGTTACTGACTCTATCCTCACTGGGATGGATCAGGGACACATTACCTGAGCTATATTCATCGACCTGGCCAAAGCCTTTGACTCGGTGTTCCAATCTTTCCTTCTCAGCAAACTACTCCACTGGTCTTTTAGCCAAAGTTGTTGACTGGTCCATTCATACCAATGAGATGTCTACAGTTGGTACAGGTGGAAGGGGTCCGGTCCCCCCACTCCCCATCCTAGCCAGAGTCCCACAGAGCTCCATCCTGGGCTCTGACCTTTTTTCTATTTTATTAAATGACCTCCTCTGTGTTGGTGTCTCCTTGCACATCCATGTGTATGCAGATAACATGGTCCTCTACACCTCCAGTTCTATGGTCTCTGTAGTGATTGGACTGATCCAGCAGGATTTCTACAATGTACTGCACTGGTTCCATGACAACCAGCTCACAGTCTACATCAAGAAGATGATGATCATGACCTTCAGTACTTGCCAGAAACTGGCCAGGGTCTTGCTGCCCCTGCATTCACCACTCTAGATTTCACCCCTTTGGAAATGGTACCTGCTTTTAAGGGCCTTGGGGTGTAGCTTGACAGCAAGCTTGATTTCTCTGTCCACGTAGATACCATCCACATCAAACTCTATCCCAAACTAAGCACCCTGTAACAATAAAGACTGCCTCTCCCTCCTGATCTGTAGGGAACTAGAATGGTTCTCCCAGTCTTTGATTATGCAGACATGGTCTACACATCACCCCCTCCTCCTCCCTTGCCAGACTGCATACCCTGTGTAATGCCTTCTGCTGTTTTGCTTCCATCCCTCCCCTCCATACCCATTACTGCTCCCTCTACTCTTCCATCTCCATCCTCTTCCCACCATCACATCACTAGGCACACTGTGCTGCCTTCACAGCCAAATACTGATTTAAGTTCCTTTCCTCCTACCTTTCCCTCCTGATAATCCCCACTCCCTACTCCTCCTACTCACTTCACTCCAAGGATTCCTACACCTTCTCCATTCCTCACCCTCACTCTTTTGCTGCCAAGCTGCCTTCTCCCTCCACCTCCCCTCCTCCTGGAACCTACTACCCTCCCCCTTCTCCCTCTTGCCTTCTCCCCAGTCTTCAGACACTGCTAATGCAACCTCCTGCATCCTCCTGTTCCTGTAAATTCCCTCACTAGCCCCCTATCCTCTCCCTCATCCCTCTCCTGATCAGCTCTCTGCCTCTCACCATTTTGCCGTTTCTCCAAAACACACTGTGCAATTTGTCTCACACATGATTGTTCATTGTTACTGCTGTAAAAGAGCTGTTATAATATTATGCTAGCACAGTTTCTGATGCCTCTGTATGTATCCATTTATCCTGCAGTGTAATGTTGCATCTGTATTTGTTTTATATGTTGTTACACCCCACAACCCCTTCCCTGGGTCACACCTGGAAATGAGCACTGGCACAGTGTGCCTTTCCCACTTCCCAAACTTTAAGTAAATAAATACAGTATACAGATCATCTTTAGGGAATGGCTCTCTGTCTTTCCAGAGGGTTCCCAATTTTCCAGAGAAATGGAACCCTCCTCTTCACACAAACCCCTTAACTATATGATTTTATCTGCAACACCTCTGTCAAATACATGATTTTATTCCTTCTATTCTGTCCTGTATGTAGTACTGGTAGGGCCTCTGAGAAGGCTTGCATATCAGTCATAGACCACAACTTACTGCCTAGTTCCATGAAACTGACCTTTTCCTTCTCTGTGCTGTGGTTTGCCAGGTCATTGGCACCTAGATGTAATACAGTTCCTAGCATTTCCTACAATGCCTAGCATTTCTTACAGCCTGCTAATTAGCCTCTCCCACTGTGAATTACCTTTTCTACAGTCTCCCCGGGAGGCACAGAAAAGATTTCTCAACCCAACCTGATGGGCATACGAAAATTCCTATTTCTCTAACTATGGAGTCCCCTACTATAACTATGGCATGATTCTTGCCCCCCTATTTCTGTTTTCTCTGACACATCCTTGCTGGATGAAGCCTTACCCTCTGGGGTAACAATTTTTACATCTGTACTGGAACAGTTCATCCTAACCAATTGTGTCATTGGCTTTATTTCTGGGTTCTGCTGCTACCCCTCCTCCTCCCCCACCTTACCACATTGCAATCAATCAACCCATGCAGGCATGTGGTATATGTTGAGGTGAAGGGAGGTTGGTGCATGAGTGCATGTGAACTGTGGTGTGAGTTCTACAGATTTTCCTGCCCCTGTCACTCTTCTTCCTTACACTGACATAAATCTGGTACTTACACTCAGTTCACTTATATGAGTGGCATGGCATGCCCTGCATGACTCACCACCTCTCCTAATGACTTTTTGATTTATACTGACTGCTTTATCCTTTGCTTATCAGGTATTGCTCTTCAGTCCAGAGGGCATCCAACTCCACAGAGTGCCAGAAATCAGCCACAAACTAGATACGTACCAGCCTCCCTGAACTTCTTCTGGAAAGTGGTGGCGCCACATTTCCTGCAGATGACCAGCTATCTCCTAGCCTCCCTACTATGCTGCCTGTATGTACAAGAGCATATTTGGTGCATTAGTACAGGTGAACTGTTGAGTGAGTCCTGCAGAGTTCCCTGCTCCTGTCCCTCTTCTTCCTTACACCACTCATAGTACATAAATCTGGCACTTACACTTATTTCTATGGCTGCAGTGGGCATAGCCCTGCAGCATCTTGCAAGCACAGTAGAGAAGGGAGCTTACTGGATACTGACCGGACTTTTAAATAGTGGAGGTGAACAGCAATCGCTGAGCATTCACCGCACTATTTAAAAGACCAGTTGGTAGAACACGGCACTGTCCACTGTGTTCAAGATGGCTGCTGGAGTTTTCTGCGCATGTGTGATGACTTTCTCATGCACACTGAACTCTGGTGGCACCGTCTGCCATGTCCAGAATGGTTCCTGGAGTTTTCTGTACATGTGCAATGACTCGGGCATGTGCACGGAACTCTGGCGGCCATCTCGGATACGATGGACTGTGCTGCCTTGTCATCAGAGTTCAGTGCGCATGTGTGAGTCATCGTGCATGTGGAGAAAATTCTGGTGGCCATCTTGAACATGGCAGACAGTGCCATGTTCCTCCATCAGCTTGGCTGCAGCCGTACCGGCTCTGGCAAGAGTTTGTTATATGAGTGGCATGACATGTCATGCATGTCTTGCTTCATCTCCTGGAGTTTCATGATCTGTACTGACTGATTTATCTTTGACCAGGAGGAACCTGGCTGATTTATCCTTGAACAGGAAGACCTCCCTTTTACATCATGTCTCTATAAGCCTATTTAGGACCACTACCTCTTGGCTTCAGTTTTGCCCCTGTTACATTCAACATCAAGTTAAGCTAAACCCTATCAAGAGTAAGACCTTTGATTCCCCACCTTCACTACTTCCCAAGCCCTACTCCAGATGATATACTAAAAGTAAATATTCAGTCAGAATCCCCAAACCTAATTACAACAACATACAGTTTAAAGCACTGCAGTCCTAAACTACCGATGAGAAGAAACAAAAAGTTAATACAATTTGTCTCAGGTTCTTTCCACTCTAGACCCCACCCCTCAAAACTTGTAAACTTACCAGACATGTTTAAGGTAGAAACTCCTATTGTGGAGCATCTGTGCTTCTTTTACTACTCTTTCAGAATTCCCAGTACTGTACTGCATGCACATAAAGACAGAATCAAACAATGCAAAAGTTTTTCCCTCTGTACCAAGCCCCTATATCACATTGTCTGCTGCTTGCACTGTACTTAGCACAATAATCCCCACAAGAAGGAAAATTTCTTGCATCTTTAATGGCTTAGGTTACCTTCTATGTAGATTTTACAGCTCTGGATGACCCTTTAATCAGAATTCCACTAATAAGCTCACTAATTAGCTACTATCATTTGGAAAAGTGCATACATTATCTTATATTTTAAATCTGGTAACAAATTCAGTTTGAATTACTAAAGAGCCCCTCTGTAATCATCCAGTGTTTACAATGCTGTCTGACAAATTAGTAGATGAACAGCTACAGTACATGCTTATATGGAGCTAAAAACATTATTTCTCACATGCCATCTGGGATACAAGTGAAACACAGTACAGCTTCAGCATTGCTAAGTATCTAGCTGACTGCTGTCAACCACAACTTAATCTGTTGTGCCCTATTCTTAGATCTCTGTAAAATGTTTGATACAGTAGACCAAACTGTGTTATTTTCCAGATTACCCAAAATAGAGATAAACCCCAGGCTCTAAGCTAGTTCTTTATTTTCAAAACAACCATCAATAAAGCATTGAAATCTAATGGCACTATTTCCTCCTTCACCCCTCTTAGCAAGGCAGTCCTCAGGAATCCATGCTAGTTCCTTTACTGTCCATGATGTAGAAGTCTATATATCAATATCTATATCTATATATCTTCTTTGCAAGAAACTGTGTTAATGCTCCAGTTAGGATTCATCTTAATGCCACAAAAGTAGGGAAATGTGGTGTTAGGGTTTCCATTTCCCCACTACCCCAAGCAGCAAAAGAACAAGAGTACACAAGCAACCACAGACAGCCATCATCAGGTAAAGCAAACATAGATTTTATTTTATTTATTTATTTTATTTAGTTTTTGTTGACCGGGTAAGTGCACTAGACAAATCCTGCCTATTTTCAGGCACGACTCGGGGGGATACAGATGAATGCCAACTGACCTTGAACCAGATTAAACTGTTGGTGGTATTTTTAGTGAATGAGGGAAATTTGGCCAGGACACCGGGTAAATTCCTTTACTCTGCCTGCAGAGGGCCTGACTTCCTGGGAGCAGAATGGAGGAGCCCAGTTTGGAGCCGGACAGGGGAGGAGGAGGAAGTGCTGATGTGGCAGGAGAAATGGAAGAGTCAATGGAAGGTACTGTTTTGCATGGAAATCTGCCTGTACATGAAGAAACAGTTGTGCTAGAGAATATGGACATTATAATCGGGTCACAAACTACAGAAAATGGAAACAAGCAGGTTGGGCCTTGCATTTATTTCACTGAGACAGAACAGGAGCAGGCAATTCTGGTGCAAAGTAAGCTGTTGTTTTTGCAATCAGAAAAAGGAAAACAGCTGCAGCCCTTAAAAGGACTAGACACAGTGCTTGCATTGATGCAGAATTCACAAGCGGCTGTCAGTATGTCTGATGGCCCTGTCAGAGCCAATTTGCAGGAAGCAACTGTGATGACTCACCCCCTGAACAGCTCAGTGAGTGAACAGGCAGGAGCTCTGTGGTTGAGGCAGAAGTCTGTGCGGAGAGTATAGGGGCTGGTAGTAAAGACAGAACTCCTCCTGTGTGCCTAGAGCCTCAGATCAATCCTATGCCTGCAACAATGAGTAAATCACAAAGACATTGCATGGGAACTGGGTCTGTTGGAAAGGCCCTGGGGAAAGCTACATTACCATGGCAGGTTCCAGGGCTTCCATAGGGCAGCACAGAATGGGCTTATTCATTTAAGGACAGGGATAAAAAAAGGACTGGAGTGAAATAATGGAGAAAGAACTTGATGAAATTGATTGGTCCTCTAAAACATCCCTGGAAGGGGCTGGATGGACACAGGATTCATCAGGGAGGTGGCCACCCAACCCTAGAGACCTGTCCTTTCAGGATTTACTGCAGAACTGTGGTTTATCAGTGGCCACCAACGATGTGTCTCTCAAACCCCGGAGTAACTCTAATAATGCTATAGCTACTGATCTGACTATGGAAAATACTGATGTGGAAAATGTTGTTGTAAATGCTGAAGTAACTACAGTACCCCCCAATAATAGACCCTGAGGGGGCTAGGCAGGAGGGAAATGTACAGAATGATACTGAAGGAAATACAAACCCTGTTTTTAAGTTATCAGACCTGTTTGCGACCAAGGGTGAGCCGGCCCCTCGGAGCAATGCGGTCCGATTACTGTATAAGGTGGATCTGGAGGAGCCTCCAAATAGGATCTATATTGCGAAAACATTGATGAAAATGTCTATGAGGTATTTTTCATCAGAAATATTTGCCCTCATCAGTTTGGGAAATTGGAACCACAAAGTAAGTTTTAAAAGTGTGACAAGTTTAGAACGTTTTTGGTCACAGTACCAGACCTTAAAAAATACCCCAGGCTGGATCCCTTTCCATGCTATAGCCCTCACCAAACCCCTAATTAAGATCATCATAGTAGTGTTGAAGAATGAGGGGGTACATGTCGAAGACATCCTGTTCTGGCTTTGCCAGAGATGTGATATTCTGGGAAAACCTGTGCCCACTTTGGATAGTGAGCAAATATGGGATGTGGGGTGGCGTATAAGAATCAAGCTGCACTCAACAGATTTTGGAACTTCACATCTCCCTAGTTCCTTTTTTTTGGACAGAGACAGGGGCTCCATTTTTTATAATGGGCAGCCAAGATCTTGTTTTAAGTGTAACTCTAGAGCCCACCTTAGTTCGGCCTGTGACTCACCACACTGCAGCCATTGTTTAGGGTTTGGACATGCTTCCTCGGCCTGCCTTAACTTGTTCAATGTAATTTGTGTAAGCACACAGGACACTTCTATGGGAAATGTCCATGGGCGTCACACAATAGGGAAGATTGCCCTTCTCAAGAAGGATTGATAAATGTTGCCCAACATCAGCAGGCTAAGAGGGTAGCAGCTCAGGATCTGCAGACCTCAGTAGCTGCAGGCCCTCAGGCTCCCCTCCAACAGGTAGAACCAGTACATGTAGCTCAAGAAGAAGTAGTGGGAGACACACAAGAACCTGCATCAGTTCAGGAGACCCCTAGCTCTGAGAAAGAAAATCTCCAGGAGATGACAAATGAAGAGAACAGAGTATTGCCTCTCCCACCCGAGGGCACGTTTAAGGTAGTCTTACAGAAGAAGAGGCCTCGGCAGGGAAGGGCAGGGTCTCAGATGGCAAAGCAAAATCAGGCTAAGAGTAGCAATAGCTCAAATTCCTGGAAAAGTGGAAATAAATATGCAGCACTGCCTATGGAAAGCACAGATAAAGATTCAGAAGGTGAAGAATCAGACTCCTCCTCCATCGCTTCTAACACAGACACTGAGGGTGGTGGAGAGGGGTCTATAGCAAAAAGAACAAGGCAGTGTGGAGTATCTAAGACCTCTTAAAGACCCCCTTCTTTTTAAGGTTTGCTGAATTGCTTCCCCCCCCCTTCATTTTCCAATAAATGGAACTGTTCACTATCAGCACTATTAACATCAATAGCATAAAAAATGAAAGGAAACGTGCAGGGGCAATGTTGTATCTACAAAACCTACACAGTGACATAATGTGTATATTAGATACAGGGTTAAAAACAAATTATGAACTGCAGCAGGCCTCAAGGGCCTGGCTCCTAGGTCCTTCATTTTGGTCCACCGGAACAGAGACGTGATGGGGTGGGTATATTATTCACTAATCCACAGTTTAAGGTATCTAGATTAGTGGACATACACCCAATGAGAGCTTTATTATTGGATATCTCCTGTGGTTCCCTTAGATTTTGGATTCTAGCACTTTATGCTCCTCAAACAAAAGCCCAGAGAGTCTCTCTGTTCTGGGAGGTACATCCATTCCTACACACATCCAGAATTGTATATTGGTTGGATGATTTTAATTGTGGTTTAGCAAAAAATGGCAGGCGCCTGCAAACTGACAAATTGTTCTCGGATACCACTGCATTAAAAGAAATTATTCATACTGCAGGGTTAGTGGATGCATATAGGGCATTGCATACCAAAGGGGGGTTTACATACCACAGAGGCCCCTTAAAAACTAAGATTGACTTTGTATTTATGCCATCCACATTGACCATAAAAGAAGCCACTGTTTTTCCTTGTGAGTTCACAGACCATATGGTTCTCCAGGTTAAAACTAAAAGTGGAACAAGCACACAGTGTAATAAACCATATTGGAAATTGAATGAGTCAGGGTTAGATAACCCCTTTCTACAAAAGGCATGGCGGAGGGAGTGGACGGCTAGGCTCTCAGTAGCAGCTTGTTACACAGACATTTTGGAATGGTGGGATGACACTAAGCAATCTTGGCAACAGTTTTTTCACAGGTGGGCCCATGCTAAAACCACCAAAGAGTACTTAGAATATTTACAATTAGATCACCAATTGCAGAGGGTAATTTCCCAGATGGAAGTTTTTGGCACAGACCTTAGTACACAGGTAAGCAACCTAAAGAAACAAATGAGATCTTTGCAGTATGATAGAGCCAGGACTCTTCAGCAAGAGCTTAGGTTCAGGATTCAAGTTTCAAAAGGCTTTCTGGACCCATATAAAGAAAGTAGGCATAGAATAGAAAAAAAGAGTCATAGTAGAATTAAATACCCCCTCAGGGGAACTAGTTACTTCCCCGAGAGAGTTATTAAGGGTGGTTGAAGACCAAGTGAGGCATACCTTTGGATCCCCCCAGAACCCGAGGTACAATATATATTTGAAACATTAGACTTGCCCCAGGTGTCTGACATAGATGCTGACATGCTCACAGCTAATGTCACACTTGATGAGGTGAAGGCTGCTATAAAACAGCTATCCACAAATACTGCCCCAAGATCTGATGGACTTAGTTCTGGATTTTATAAGACATTTATAGAAGAACTTTCCCCGACACTAGCACTCCTTTATTCCCACATATTGAACACTTCAAAATACTCCAAGTCTATGATGGATGCAATGTTGGTCTTGATACATAAAAAAGGGTCTAGTCAGGATATTAGCAACTGGAGACCGCTGACTCTTTTAAACTCAGACATGAAGATTCTGAACAAAGTGCTATTGGCAAGACTCTCGAAGGTGGGTCAATACTTAGTAAGCCCCTTTCAAACATGTGCACTAGAAGGTAGAAAACAGCAGGACAATTTACTTACATTAAGAGAAACTTTCCATATAGGGACAACAGAAAACAAGACAGACTATGTTCTTAGTATGGACCAGGAGAAGGACTTTGACAGGCTGTCACATAAATTCTTATTTTCCACTTTGAAAGGGTTTGGGGTACCAGATACTTTTGTCAACTGGATTCAGGGAATGTATGAAGCATCCTTTTTATGCCCTAATGTTAATGGGTGGTTTGGGAGGAAGGTTAAATTCCATAGAGGGGTCAAGCAAGGCTGCCCCCTTAGCCCCCTACTGTATGCATTTGGTATAGATATATTAATCAGGTTAGTTTTGGCCCAGGAGGAATTAATAGGAATAACACTTACAGACACACTGCAAGTTAAGGCTTTAGCCTACGCCGATGACCTTGTTTTAATTCTTAATGCAGACACAGCAGAATTGGCACTGACGGCGGTCTTGGTGCAATTCTCATACATATCAGGCTCCAAGAAAAACCTTGTAAAAAGTAAGGGGGTGATTATAGGCAATACCCCAGTACCATCATCAGGGTTTTGGACAGGAATCACAGTGACAGTGGTACCACTTACTATTTTGGGAATTCAATTTGGACCAGGAGACATGACAGAAGCTAATTGGGGGGCAAGATACAGAATGCGAACAGGATAGTGGCTGGTTGGAAGGGACAGCAGATATCCAAGAAAAAGAGGGTTTTGCTTATCAAAACCCTTTTGGTCCCTCAATTTGTGTACCTTAGTTACGTTTTCCCTTCCCCTCAATCCTTCATTACAAGTCTCTATGGAGTGTTTTTTCAGGCCTTTTGGGGCTCGAGATTGAACCCTATTAAAAGAGAATTCACATATCTCTCGGTTAAAGAAGGTGGGGTGGGCATGATACACCCCATTACCCTCTACTTTAGTCTGTTTATCGCCTATAACATTGGTCCAGCTATGTGGCCCAATAGAAGATATTGGGTGCCCTTGGTCAAGGAATGGCTCTCTCCCTGTTTGTTAGCATGGGAGAATAAGAAAGTAAGGTCCCTTCCCTCAAGAACCTCAGAGTATGGGAAGGACTGTGTTAAGAATGCCATCAGATGGGGAATTATGTCTACACACATGGTTACCATGGATAGGAAAACTATATATACAGCCATCTTAATGGCTGAACATACCTCAGAGGTAGAATTCCCAGGATGTCAGAGGGCTAAATTGCCATATGTTATGAAACAGCTGAGCAATGATAGGATTCCTGCATATGCTTGGGATGTTACATGGTTAAGTAATTATGGCAGGTTAGGGGTAAAGGGGAATAGCAGGCACAAACAGTTATCTGAAAAGTACTGTCCTAGGTCAACCTGTACCCAGATATTAGAGACACAGCAACACCTTTTTCTGGAGTGCCCTTATGCCTCTTCCTTTTGGATGACTCTTTCTCAATCTTGGGAAGAGCCAGGGCTAAAAATTCTGACATATCAGGCAATCACGTATGGACCTGAGGGAAATAAGTTGGGTAAATATCATAGAGACACAATGTATATTGCCGTGGTAGTTATCAGGTACGTTTTGTGGCAATCAAGGTGTATGTTAGTTTTGCAACAAAAACATGTCTCATTTCAGGAATTGTTAAACAATATATGTCTTTCTCTGCAGAGTATACAGAAGGCAGATATTAAGAGATACCCTTGGGAGAAATCCCAACATTTGTGGTTAAACTGTGCAAAATGAGTTACTTTGGGAAATATATTTTCCGGTGGGACTAGAGTATTAAGTAGAATATTAAATGTTTTCATGTGGCATTTGTTAGAAAAGTTTGTTTTTTTCACTGTTGTGTAGAAGTATGCATGATTTTTGTCATTTTGTTTGCTTTATTATTTGTGACATTTAAAGTTTGTATCTCAAACTTTTATGCTTTGATTGTATGGTAATGAAGTCCACCTATAATAAAAAATTCCCCTACTCTTTGTGAGAGGGCGCTGCGACTGGTGCTGACATGGCCAGTCTCCTACTGTCAGAAGAGAGGATGGATGTGTGCAGGGCCGAGGAGCTGGTCTCCTCCTCGGTCCTCTTGCCTCTTGAGACTAACAACATGGATGTCGGTATAGTGGAAGAAGTCTTACTGTCAGATACTGACATGGCTGATCAAATGGTGACAGAGCAACCTTCCTTGGAGCCGATTATGGTCAAACTTTCAGCTCAGGATATCAGTAAGCAAATGCTAACGGAAGAATTAATTTACGCCAAAAAGCGGAACCGTTTGCAGCAGGAGTTGCAGAAAAGGGAGCTACAGAATGTGAAGGACCAGGAGGTCAGGGTGCAATTTGATGCCGAAAAGAAACAGCACCAGATACCAGAAACCCAGCCTACGAGTGCTATGTCTACGTTGCTGACAATCGGAAAGAAGACGCTAATCCCTCGACTTCCCAGGTAATACCCTTTTTTGAATTACCAGGGGAAGTAGAGATCTTTAGTAAGGAAAGTGATGTTGATACAATACAGCAAACTATGGTAAATGATTCAAGCTCCTCTAATACTGCCATAGGAGTGAAGTAATTTCCCTCACAACAGATAACTTTTACTATTGGAATGCCCTCAGTGGCACCAGGCCACATCATAACTTGTGTAAAAGGGAATAAAAAAGAGAAAGAAAAAAAAGCGGTGGGGTACGTGCCAGAATGATGGACGATGTTCTTGCAGCCAGATCTGATGGTTCTGACTCAGACTGGGTAAACAAAGCTATTAAGGGAGCTGAATGGGTGCAGAATTCTGGAAAAAATGGATGGGATGCTAATATATCTAGTTTAATGGAAATCAGTTCTCCTTCACAGGAGATTTCAGACAATAATCAGGATGATACCCTACATGAGACAGATACTATCACTCTGGGGCAGGTTACAGTAACTACAGAGATGAATAAAAATGAACAAAACATATCTTCTGATATTCTAGCTGATATAAAAAAGCTGGAAGGGGATACTGATACACAGGCCTCTATTTCAGAGGATCCCTTCCCTCCATCCTTAGTTGAGCCTAATCCAACAAATAATCCTTCAGTACCTCAGCTTAATTCTGAGGCTGGTACAAATGTGTGGCATTCTAATGTTGCTCAGCACCAATTTCCTGAAAACTCAAGAAATTTTTCTGAGCCTGCTGTAAGGCAAAATGCTGTTAGACTCAGATTTTGGGGAGATATGAATGATATACCAGACAGAATATTTGTAGGCCGTGCACTCCTGAAGAACAGTATGACATTTTCTGCATATGAGATTTATGCCTTAATTCATATGCCAGGAGACACTGTATTGAACATCAGCTTTAAACACCCTGCTGGATTGGATAGATTCTGGAAGCAATATCAACTTTTAAAATCCACTCCCTTATGGAAACCATTTCTAGCTATACCCCTGACAAAACCCAGTTTTAAAGTAATAACTGTCCTATTTCGAAATGAAGGAGTAAACGTAGCTGATATCACATACTGGCTTAAGCAACGTTGTACAGTAAAGGGTTACCCAGAGCCTATTCTTGATGGTGAACATTTATGGACTGGTGGATGGAAGTATAAAATAATGTTGCACCAAGAAAATGGAGTTCATAAACATTTGCCCAACTGTTTTTTCTTGGGTAGAGATAGAGGAGACTTATTCTACCAAGGACAACCTCGGGCATGCTATAAATGTGGGGACATGGGACATATTAGCAATGCTTGTGATAACCAGTGTTGTGGGCTATGTGGGGAATTAGGGCATATTGGAGCCCATTGTTGACAGCCACCAAAATGCAACCAATGTGATGAAGTGGGCCATACTTTTCGCAACTGTGTATGGGCTTTACATAATAGTATTGACCAAAACATCTGAACTGAGCAAGATGTATATGTGGCTAATGCACAGAAAGAAAAAGCACTGTTACAGGAAATCTTGGTCCCTACAGTTCCTCCAATGATTTTTACTAGAGAAGAAGCTAAACTACTGAAACAGAAGGAGGCTAAAGCTGCACAGCTAGCAGCTTCAGACAAACTCCAGGATGCCCTCTCTGATAATCAAGATTTAATCTTAGCGCCTGCACCAGTTGTGAAGCAAAGCCCCACACCCAAAACTCCAGGTTTGGAAAGACCTATTATACAAGAACCAACTGAAGGAAACATTACTAGCATCATTTCACTAAATGAACAAAATGATGACAATATTTGTGCAAATCAGATGCGTCCTCCTGAAAACACAGACCCTCCCCTTTTGTAAGGGTCACAAGATCTAAATCCCAGATGAAACAATTATTGGAAACAGGACCCATTTTGGCCGTCTCTTTGACACAAAATTCTTATGACATTCTGAGGGATTTGGATGATATGGAAGATGATAAGGATTCAGATGTCTTCCATAATATCTTCTCAAACTGAAGTGGCATGTGATGTCATAGTTAAAGAAGGTGTAAAACGGAAAAAAAGGAAAAAACATAAGTGATGATTTTTTGTGCACTTAGTGAGGACATTTTTCCCCCTTCCTAAAACACATGATGAATAGGTTCATTTTTACTACATCAAATGTGAATAGTATTAAATCACAAAAAAAGAAGTCAGATTACATTTAGTAGTCTGAGGGAGGGGGGTGGTAATATTTATTTTATACAGGACATTAGATTGCATGACCTTTCCGAGATAAAACAGGCCCAAAAGGATTGAAGGTAGGGTCCATCATTGTGGTCTATAGGGGATCTGATGTGTTCAGGGGTAGGAATTTTATTTCATAGAAACATAGAAACATAGAAGTTGACGGCAGATAAGGACTGCAAGGCCCATCCAATCTGCCCATTTCTTTTTTCTACCTTATAAATGTGCCATCGGCCTTTGCTCTGTCAGTGGCCTATCTATTCATTGTCATTTGTATTGCTCCCTTATGCCTATCCCATGGCTGTTTGAAGCCCTGCACTGTATTCATAGCCACCACTTCTTGTGGTAAGCTATTCCATGCATCCACCACCCTTTCTGTGAAAAATAATTTCCTCACATTCCCCCTTAATCGGCCCCCCTCTAATCTCATGCTGTGTCCTCTTGTCCTGCTATTTTTCTTATATTTAAACATGTTAGACTCTTTCACCTTGTTAATGCCCTTAAGGTGTTTGAATGCCTCTATCATATCACCTCTCTCCCTCCTTTGCTCAAGGGTATACATATCGAGCTCTGTTAATCTGTCCTCATATGTCTTCTGATGCAGTCCCTGCACCATTTTGGTTGCCCTTCTCTGGACTGCCTCAATTTGGTTAATGTCCTTGTGAAGGTGTGGCCTCCAATACTGCACGCAGTACTCCAGATGGGGCCTAACCAGTGTCTTGTAAAGAGGGATTATTACCTCCCTCTTACGACTTGTGATACCCCTACTAATACACCCTAACACCCCCTAGCCTTACCTACTGCTTTAGAGGTCTGCTTGGATGATTTCAGATCATCAGTGATGATGATGCCCAAGTCTCTTTCTTCCTTTGTGACTGCTAGCAACTCCCCTCCCAGTCTATAGGTGGCTTCAGGGTTCCTCTTCCCTATGTGCATGATCTTGCACTTCTTTGCATTAAATCCCAGTTGCCACTCTTCTGACCATTTTGCTAGTTTATCCAGATCTCTTCTCATTCTGCCCACCACATCTGGATCATCTACTCTGTTGCAGATCTTGTGTCATCTGCAGACAGACAAGCCTTACCTCTAGTCCATCTGCAAGGTCACTAATGAAGATGTTGAAGAGGACTGGCCCCAGGACTGATCCCTGAGGTACCCCACTTGTGACTTGCATCTCTTCTGACTGTATACCATTTACCACCACTCTCTGTTTTCTGCCCATCAACCAGTTTGCCACCCAGTTGACCAACTTCTGACCCACCCCGAGCCTACCCAGCTTATTTATCAATCTTCTATGTGGAACAGTGTCAAAGCTTTGCTGAAGTCAAGGTAGGTGACATCAGCTGCTCCCCCTTGGTCCACCACTCTGGTTACCCAGTCAAAGAAATCTATGAGATTAGTTTGACAGGACCTTCCTTTTGTAAACCCATGTTGTCTTGGATCCTGTGCCCCTATGGATTCCAGGTGTTGCACTATCCTTTCCTTAAGAGTGCCTCCATAATCTTGCCCACTACTGATAAGACTGACTGGTCTGTAGTTCCCCGCCCCTCCCCTGCTACCACTCTTGTGAAGCGGGATCACAAGAGCCCTTCTCCAGTCTTCTGGGACCCTCCTGTGCTCAGAGACTCACTAAACAGTTCTGCTAATGGCTCTAGTGGTTCCACCTTTAGCTCCTAATACCCTGGGATATGCCATCAGGTCCCATTGCCTTATCCAACTCTGATCTTAGCAAGCTCTTGTAGGACCTTTCTTTTGTGAAGGGAGTAGTGCTCACCTCCCTCCCCCCTGTGTCCATGATGCTGAGCTGTGGGCCCTGCCCTACCTTCTCTTCAGTAAATATGTTTAAAAATGTAACTATTAAAATGATAAAGTATTATATATTTTTCCTGGACATGCATTGTTAATTGATGTGCAGATTAATGCAATTATGTATAGATGCATCAATATTTATGAACCACAAACCAAGGCTCTGAGGGCTAAACTGTTTAAGCTAATAGAGCCATTTTTACATACATCCAAATTGATTTTGTGGGGTGGGGATTTTAATTGTGGGCCTAGTCCTAAAGATTGGGGCCATAAAACTGACAAACTATATTGCAATACTAATGCTTTATTAACTATACTTCATGAACATTCTTTAAAAGACGTTTATGATATATTAAAATTAGATTCATGTCATACATTTTTCAAGGGCTTTCTTAGTACAGGAATTGTTTTGTGGTTTGCAACTGAGAGAGTGTCATGGAAAGATATTAAAGTTATTCCTTTAGAAACATCAGATCATCTTGCTTTACAATTGACTATAGGCTCATCACACAAAATAACTGTAGGCAGAGGTTATTGGAAGATGAACACCTCTAAACTTCAAGATGTGACATACAAAACTAAGATACAAGACTTACTTACATTACTTTTAAGCCTTGATTTTTATTTGGCAGTCCAATTGACTGGTGGGAAGACACCAAAAGAGACATCAAGGAATTAATGATAGTATTAACTAGTAAAGAGGCACAACAAAGCTACATTTCATATTTAAGCTTAAGGGCAAAATATTTAAAATTATGGACACATCCTACTGGAATGACAAAAGGTAATATAATCATCCTAGAAAAACTAAAATAAGACATGACAGATTATATAAAAAAATTGAGATTAACAATGGGTTTACACCAAAAGTTTTTAACTAAAGGTTGCAGTGAGGAGGTAAATCCATATGATAATGATAGAACTAGGAAAAAACATAAATTAATTGTGACCCTAATAGATAAAAATGGAGAAGTAGTAGATGTAACATAATGGTATTCAACATGAAATACAGAAATATGTTCATAACACATTCTCAGTGATTAATGATCAGCAGCAACAGCCATTTAAGTTATGGGATACTGATGTTCCTGATATACCTGTTGAAGAAAAAAAATCTTTACTACAACCTATATCTAGTGAAGAGATTTAGTTGGCAATCCATGGACCGTCCACTGCTACTGCTCCAGGCCTGGATGGCATCCCTAATGAATTTTATAACATTTTTATTGATGAACTAACACCAATATTACAAAAAGTATATGAATACATACAAAAAGAAAAGAGACTTAGTTATAGTATGACTGAAGGTGTTGTGATTTTTTTATATAAAAAGGGATGAACAAAATATTAAAAATTGGAGACCTTTAACTCTGCTCAACTCTGATTATAAAATGTTGACCAAGATTTTGATGTTAAGACTGACTAAGATAGCACAACATGTCATTCTTCCAATGCAACCCAGTGCAATTCCTGGACATACTATTTAACAAAATTTGCAACATGTTCATGAAATAATAGAACAAGGTTTAACCTCTATGATTAAAGGATATTTATTATCAATTGATCAAGAAAAGGCCTTTGATGCAATTAATCATACATATTTATGGTTGGTTCTAAGGGCATATGGCATACCATCACAACTAGTGGGTCTTATTCAGCTCCTTTATGGTTCAGCTCAGGTACAGCCTTTGGTTAATGGACATTTAGGTATACTGTTTTTTGTCAATAAGGGTGTCAGACAGGGTTGTCCTTTAAGCCGTTTACTGTATATTTTTGGGCTAGATCCGATTTTACAACTGATTGAGAATACTAAAGATATACAGTAGCTCCAATGATTAGTGGTTCTGGTAAGAAATATAAAAAGTAATAGCGTATGCAGATGATTGTATTTTCACAGTAGCCACAGTGGAGGATGGTAAAAGAGCATTGCAAATATTTGATGATAAGCATTGTTATACTGGAATAAGACTGAATCTGAACAAAAGCTCAATAATGCCTCTAGGTGCTGTACCTTTGGAATTTGACTTTCCGATACCCATGGCTGCAGAAGTGATAAAGATTGTGGGATTATGGTTTGGCAACTATGATACCAAACAGATGAATTGGGACATAGCTTATGATTTAGGTTTTACAAAAGTTCAAGCTTGGAAATCTTGGAAAATGACACCAAAAAATGTTTTTTTCTTTTAAAAGACATTTATTGCACTGCTCTTTCTACATGTATCTCATATTTATCCATTGCCTTATGGGATGCATTCTAAAATACAAAGTTTGTTTTTTTTCTTTATTGTGGGGGTAGTAAGCTTAATCCAGTGAAAAGGGCTCATACTTATCGCTCGAGAAAGGACGGGGGGTTTGGATATGTTACAACCACTAGTATTCTTTTTTTCTAATTTTTTTACACTAATATGAAACCATTGATATTGGATACCAAAGCTGTGGGAACAGATTTAATGCAAGAATGGAGTTCAGATATTTTTTACAGCTTGGGGTAGGGGAAAAATGGTACCCATTAAACAAATTATTGCCTATATATATACAAATTGCTTTAAGATATATCAGGACTTGGAAAATTCAATTGCTTTGTTTCTTAAAGAAATCAAAAAAGCAGCTTTATAAGTTTTGGTAGAAAAATGCTATTTTGAAACTCCATTTTTGTTCTCTTGATGATGGGATTAGTTGTAATCAGCTTTTAGAATGCATTAATGAACCCCGAATTCCTAGAAAAATGCAGGATATGGTATGGTTATGTGGGCATGGTAAATTGAACATAAAGGGTAATCATAAACATAAATGTATGGAAGAAAGAAAATGCTCAGAAATGGGCTGTGCTGATAGGCTGGAAACCATGTAACATCTATATTTTGAATGCACTAAAATACAGGATTTTTGGCATCCTTTTGGGATGCATTACCTTTTTCCAATATGACCTATGCAGTGTTGGTACAAGGCTAATTAACTTAACAATGATCTATCTGGAATAAGCGTACTATCTTTGTGATATTGGCATGTCTGAAATGGGTAATTTGGCAAGCACATTGCCAATGTGTCTTACAGAATGAAAAAGTTCTATTACAAGATATTATATTTAAACTATAGCTAGAAGTGGAGAAGGTGTATGTGCATGAAAAAACAACTATGGACAAGGCTATCTGTGATCATTTTTGGAAAGGAGTTACTTGGGTGGGCTGATACTGCTTTCTATAATGAAGGCTATTTTTAATTTGTATCTTTTTGTATTTCAAATTTCTAAGAAACTGTATGGAATTCTTGGTTTTGATGATTTTATAGTGGTGGATTGTGTGTTTTTTGGACATTAACTGTGGTTTATCTTTTTGTATTGCTTGTATGTACATTCAAATTGGTTTTTGAATTTTGCAATGAAAATTTCCTCTACTCTTTTCGATAAGTGCCATGGGATCTTTAACATCCACCTGAACTACCACCAATCCAGGCAGATGGGACCTCGGTTTAACGTCTCATCTGAAAGACAGCACCTCAGAAGTGCAGCACCCCTCTCATGCTGCACTACAGTGTCAGTACTGGGATATTAACCCAAGTGCCAGATGTGGGAACTGAACCCACAGCCCTCTCATCTCCCGGCCTCAGAGGTGAGTGTGCTACCTACTGAGCCACTGACACTGCTACATAGACACTGTCAGCAGATAAGGGCCTATGGCCCACCTAGTCTGTCCATTTGAGTTTGTAAGTTCCCTTTACATTTTTCTAGAAGTCTGTTGCCCCTTACCCCTGACCTCCAGAATTCCCTTATGTCTATCCCATGCATTCTTTTTTGTATGATCTATTTTTCCGCCCTGTGCTCTCTGGTTCTCCACTCCTTCAGGCTCTGCCAAGTTCCCCCTGACCTCTTCTGTCCTTCCCCGGCCCTCCTCTGATTCCCCAGATCGCAGCTGACCCCCGAGATATCCCAGTGTATCCCTTCACTGGGTGGGTCCCTCTTCTCTGAGGAGGAAGGCACCGGGGTGGATAGCCCCAGCGTACACTTCTAGGGCCCAGGGATGCTGCTGGGGACCAGGAGGTGCCAGGAAGGCACTGGAGGCCCTCAGGAACAGAGAGCCGACATCCAAAGGCCAGCAAGTGATTTTTCCTGGCTTTCTTGAGGTGCATGACATCCGGACATCAAGGCGAGAGTCGACATCTGTCACGCACCACCCCTAATGACCCCAACGTGCTCCTCTACCACTGGCCTCCGCCAGTGATCGCTTCAGCACTGGGTCACGATCCCTTCCCTCCCTGGAGACAGTGAGCAGTCATGGGATGCTCAAGCTGTCTCCCCCACGGCCGGCCCTCCAGCAGCCCGAGCTCGTTCCTGAACCTGGGTCACTGGCGTCCCAAGTGGAAATCCATCCCACTGCGCCAATGGACCGGCCTCCCATGCATTCTTAAATCCTGTAATTGTTTCAGCCAGCATCACTTCCTCTGGCAGGGTGTTCCACTTGTCCACCACCCTTTCTGTGAGGAAATTCTTCCTCACATTTCCTCTAAATCACCCTCCCTCCAGCTGCATCTCATGCACTCCAGTCCTGGAACATCTTTTTCACTGGAAATTAGTGTATTCCTGCACCCTGTTCCTCCCTGTAAGGTACGTGTATGTTTCTATCATATCCCCTCTCTCCCTCCTGTCCTCCAGGGAGTTCATATTCAAGTGCTTCAGCTTGTCCTCATAGGACTTGTGATGCAATCCCTGTACCATCTTTGTTGCCCTCCTCTGAACCTTCTCTACACTGTCTATGTCCTTACGTAGGTAAGGTCTCCAGAACGGTAAACCGTACTCCAGGTGGGACATCATTAGTAGTGCTGTGCAGAATTTTCAAATTCCAAGGCAATGAAATTCTGCAGAATATTCAAAATTCTGCCAAAATTCCACCAAATTCCACCGGAAATGGAATGGCTGATTTCTGCAGCATAAAATAGTTGTAGAATGATTTTCTGTGGAAAAATCACTGTTCTATTCTGCGGATCTCAATATTTTCTGCAGAAATTGTTGCTGAATAATTTTCCATGGAAAAAATACTGTTTCATGGAATATTATTTTGTAGATCACAGTAGGAGGAATTCTGCAGGCGAACAAGTGAAATTCCATGGAAATTCTGCTGGCAGAATGGTCATTCACACTAGTTCCACTGGCAGAATTCTGCATTCCACACAGCACTAGTCATTAGTGTCTTTTATAGTGGAATTATGACCTACATTTTCCTGCTGGTGATGCCCCTGCCTATGCATCCCAGCACCCATTTTGCTTTACCTGCTGCCTTGTCAGAGATGAAGCACCTCAAGGTCTCTTTCCTGCTTGGTGCATGCTATATCCTCACCCCCCAACTGATATGTTTTTGCAGGGTTTTTGTGCCCCTTATGCATTATCTTGCACTTCTTTGCATTGAATTTCAACTGTCAAACCCTTGACCATTCTTCAAGCTTATGCAGGTCCCTCCTCATTCTGTCTACCTCCACTGGCATGTCCACTCTGTTACAGAGCTCCATGTCATCAGTGAACAGGAAAATTCTGCCTAGGTCCTATGCGATGTCACTGATGAAGACATTAAATAGGACTGGTCCCAGCACTGATCCCTGTGGTACCCCACTGGTCACTCTTCCCTCTGTGGCATGACAGCCATTTACCATCACCCTCTGTGTCCTGCCACCCAGCCAATTACCCACCCATCACATTACTATCCTGCCCACTCCCATATTCCCCAGTTTGTTTAATAGCCTTCTATGTGGCACAGTGTCAAAGTTCTTGCAGAAGTCCAGATAGACCACGTCCATAGCCCTTCCCTGATCCACCTCCCTTGTCACCCAGTTGAAAAATTCAATGAGGTTGGGCTGGCATGACCTCCCCCAAGTGAAACCATGCTGCCTTGGGTCCTATAGTCCACTGGCAACCAGATGTTGCACAAATCTGTTCTTCAGTAGTGTTTCCATGATCTTCCCCACTACTGAGGTCAGGCTGACTGGTCTGTAGTTCCCTACTTCCTCTTTGTTTCCGCTTTTGTATAAGAGGACTACATCTGCTGTCCTCCAGTCTTTGGGTACCTCCCCTGTCTCCAGTGATCAGCTAAATAGGATTGCCATAGGTTCAGCCATAACCTCTCTTAGTTCCTTTAGGAACCTGGTGTGCATCCCATCTGGCCACATTGCTTTATTGACTCTTATTCCTTCCAGCTCCTTTAGGACCCTTTCCCATGTAGAAGGACATGTGTCCATTTCTGCACCATTCCCACCTCTTGTACTCCCTTCAGACCCATTACCCTCCTCTTCCTTAGTAAATGGTGACCGGAAGCAGTATAGCACAGTGGTTTAAGGCTCTGAGCTGCAAATCTGGAGACCTGGCCTTGAATCCCACAGCCCCCACTTGCATACTGTGTGACCCTGAGCAAGTCACTTAACTTCCCTGTGCTCCCAGGTTGCACCTGTAAACAAGCTTTCAGCTTAGTGTGTCTCATCTGGTTAAACAATTGGAAAAAAAAAGAAATATCTGTTCAGTATGTCAGCTTTACTGTTGTCATCCTCCACTCAGCCTCTTTCCTCCCCTTCAGTCTCCTTGCAGCTGTTTCCAGATGACAGAAGTTGAGTAGCACTGATATGCTACCTTTATAGGTTGTTGTCTGTGGTACACACACTGCAGAGCATATACACTCACTTCTGGCTGCAAATAGAAATCCATGATACTAAAATCATAACACTGCAGATAGAAATCCACACCACTAAAATCACAACACTGTTTCTGTGTACAGAAGCACAGGACCCTGCAGCCACAGATACAAATCTACGATACCCAAATTACACAAGTTCTTTTTTTGGCAGAAGTGCACACTTCTGCAGCTACATGTACTCTTCCACACTGTAAAGCATGCACACAGCTCTATCTGACAAAGTACAGGCCTATAATAGACTTGCACTTCTGCAGTCATAGATTTAAGACATACACACCGACCTCTGGTTGCAGAAATGCTGTCACCGCAAAATTCATGATATCAAAATTGAAACAGCATTTCTTTCTGTAGAAGTACAGGCCCCTTAGGATACTGCATCTTTTCAGTCACAGGTGTAAGTCATACACACTGCCTTCTGGCTGTAGAAGTGCAGGCCTCTGTGGAGTATGCACTTACGCAGCTGTTATAGAAAACCATACTCTTGGTGAAGGTCACATGAAGGCTGCCTGAGCAGATGCATTTTCTGTTCACTCCCATCGCTCTGCTGAAATAACCTTAATTTTTTACTTATTTGAACTCACACTAAACACTACTTAATATCTAGCTGTTTAGTTCCACCTGCCAGTTTCACTGATCTGAGGAGTCCTTACCTTATAATGGATGCTCAAATGAAAAATCCACTGCCTAGACACACTCCAATGATGATGTCTGAATGCGACAAGGCATGTAAGAGATCGAAGCCACAGGTTGCTGGGGTTCCCATAATGCCTCTTCTCAGAATGCGCTAAGTGAAAAAAAAATTCCTGGAAGAGTTTGGACCTTGAAAAATGCCCTACAGGTTTTAACTGAAGAAATTAAAAGTCTGCACTCTTCGGTTGATTCTCTTACACTCCGGGTTGGAGTCAATGAAGCCTGGATCTCCTTGCTCAAAGACTGGCACATCAAGATCGAACCTAACATCAGCTCCCTCCGACAACATCTTAAAAAGATGAAATCCCATTTAGAGGACCTGGAGGGAAGGAGCAGGATGAACAACATTGTAAATATGGCTTTACCTGAAAGGGTGTAGTGTCCCAATGTTCTTTTGTTTGTACAGAAGTTGTGTGAGAAAATTGTAATACCCTCCTGTAGTGGGCCAGCCTATATTACTGAGTAGGCACACTGTTCCCTACCCCTCATGCCAGAAGATGGTTCACCACCAAGACCACTTATATTCAAATTCCTCAACTATCTTGATCAACAACACTTCCTTTTGAAAGTCAGAGACCTCAAAGAAGTGCACTGGGAAGGTAGCCGACTTAGAGTTGTTCAGAATCTGCCTATAGCAGTCTGGCAGAGGAAAACAGTGCTGCATCTCCTGGTCACTAAGCTAATTGTGGCCAGTATCCACTTTAGAGTCTGGTATACCGCTATTCTTCAGGTACACCATGGGGGTGTATGGCAGAGCTTTGAGACAGTAGAACAGGCAACCACTGAGTTCAAGGTTCTATTTCTTGAACTGTTTAAACCAGCCTGATGTTCTCAGACTACCTTTCTGTGCTACCTGCTCTGTGCCCTACTTTTTGGTGGTCTGGGGATAGATCTCTCATCAGAGTATAGCCTTTGTTTTAATTTAATTTAAGGTTTCCATGGCTATTCAATGGACTGTACCTCCTCAAGGTAGGACCATACTGTTTCCATCAGACTGGGTTTATGATGTCAGGGGCAATAGTGGTCACCTCAAAAAATATGCATGGAGAATGTTTTTGGTTTTGTTTCCTCGGACTCTATTATGCCATGTTCCTTGCCTGACCTGTGAGTGCAACTAATTTTGGACCTTGGGAGTGTTCTGCATCTTTTCATTTTGCAGTGGTCATGGTATAGTGTAAAGAGCTTATTGGTGTGGCTTGGGGCATGTTGGCTTGAGAATTTGCCTACTTCTTCAGAGGCTGCATCTTAAGATGTGCTACAACCAGGATTCTTTCAGTCATCAAGATCACTTACACAGCCTCAATAATGAGAAGATCTGAGAACTGCACAGGCATTGGTACTTACATAAGCTGGCTGTTCTGCCATTTAATGCTTTTCTATTCTGAGGAAAAAAGAGCTTCTCAGACCTTTCCTCTTGACCGCTGCTGTAGGAGTCAGCTCCTTGCAGAACTGGGATACTAGGCATGGGCTTTACATCACAGAGAAGGTTTGTTCCACATTCAATTTGGCCCGGCAAGTTCTTCTTGGGATTTATACAAGACTATGTTAATTGGTCTGGGCTCTGCTGTAGTTGCTTTACCAGAGCTTCCCATTGATCTTTTCCTGCTGCCAAGCTATGATCTAGACAGGTGCTGGTAGCATGGACATTATTAACTTTTAATAAGGTGCTTGTTTTATTAATCTAGTTTGTTGTTCATGAGGAGTGTTTTTTCAAATTGTAATTTTTTCTTCTTCTTCTTCTTGTTTGTATGCATTAATTATAGTGCACATCTCAATGTAAAGCATTCAAACACTCACTTATATACAGATGACACTATCCTGATCTCTGGTGGTAAAACCCCAGAGATTATGGAAGTGCATCTGCAAAAAGACTTTGCAAGGCTCTGTACATGGCTATCAGACTCAGGATTGATATTAAATAGTAAGAAAACAAAGATCATGATATTTCATAAGGGAGGAAATGTCCAGGGTAAAAATAAAAAACAAGTACAAATTACAAAACCACAGAATGAAGTGCTTGCCCAAGTCTCAGAGTATAGATACCTTGGGGCATGAATAGATAATACCTTAAAATGTGAATATCATATAACTGAAATGGTATCAAAGGTTAATAAAAAGCAGGGTGCATTTAGATGATCCAACTTTTGTATAAATAAGTTAATGAGGGAGACTATAGTAAACCAACTTCTTCTCCCCATTCTTGAGTATGGTAGCCATGTATATGGCCTTGCTGCTAAAGGTATGTTGTCTAAAATTGATGTGATGTACAACCGCTCGGCTAGATTTACACTGAGAAAGATTTACCGTGAACACCATTGTAACCTATATGAGGAACTTGGTTGGCTGTCCCAATATAATAAAAGAAGGCTAGTCTGGGCAAATCAGATTTATAAGGTTGTAAATATAAACCAGCCAACATATCTCTATGAGAAATTGGAAAGGAAGGCAAATGTTCATGATCTGAGAGGTATAAATATGAGAAATTTTTTAGTTTCCAAAATTTAAGAATAAATATAGTAATATGCGCTTTCCCATAATTATGGATAAAATATGGAATTCCTTAAAATCAGTTACATACAAGCAAATATAAGGATATTGAGACTTTTTCAACTAATTTGAAAATTGAATTGAAGACTAGGTGTGAGTGCTATAGGTAGATCCCCTGTCTTTTGGAATATGAGTTTAATTGCAGTTGCCTGGAGGATATATATAGTTTTAAACCTGTTATAGTAATTGTTGGTGCATTAACTTGTGTTATATGGTTCTGAATGACTGTATTTATACTATATGTTGTAACAAGTTTCTATATTGTCTTTGTTACATTTTGATACTATTTGTAAGTTTTTAGCTTTTGAAACTTTGCAATAAATGGGCCATCTTGTAAATAGGTCATAAAGTCCTAATGATGTTTTTTTTTCCCATCTACTATCCCGTATAAAAATAAAGGTTTTACAACTACATCTTATATTAGTGTTACCAGGGAGTGGTAGTTCTGTTGATCAATCATATTCTATTTTAGGTCTGGAGAGGGGGTTGTTCTCTATCTTTATTGTAGGTGAGTTTTTTCTCATTTGTATATTAATGCTGGGTGTTTAGCTGACTTATTGGAGAACTTTCATTGCCTTTGTTCTAATTGTTAGTTATTATTCTAGCGGGGGGATCTCTTGGGTAGTGATTGTCATACATCATGGGCTGGAGAGCTTTATGAGATCAATCATTAGGACCAGGGGTAAAGATCCGTGTTAGGTGTTTAATGACATTAACGTTGTTTGGGTATGTTTTCCAATTGTGGAAAGTGGGATGGGGAGTGGTGTTTTTTCATTTGACTCTGGTCACTGTGGGGCTTGGAGGGTGGGGTGGGTGGTGGCAGGAGCACAACTGGATTTGGGTCTTTATTAGAATTCTAGTTGGAAAACTCATCTTGGTGTTCCTTTTGGTTATTCTGTACGATGAGTGCTCCCTTCGGATTTATTTCCTAGAATATTAAAAGGGCGCAAGATGAGTGGAGAGTGGAGATCAGTTGGGAGTAGCAGAGGGGGCACTGGGGATTTGGCAGCTTCCTGTGGATAGACAGCATTTGGGAGCAGCTGAGGGGGTACCATGGATTCCGCGGCTTCCTTCTGTCCAGCAGAACATGATGGGTGGAAGGAGAAGGACGCCACTTAAGGTTTGGGGATCTATTTGGGGAACACTGAGGGTTTTTTTTGAGAATTTGAAAACTGTGTTTACCTTTAGAGCTGTTGTAGAAGGGAGGGATTTGATGTAATTTGAAACAACATTAAGAGCTGTTTGTAGGAGAGAGCTGCTGTTGGTCAGAGTTAGCTGCTGAGTGGTTCAGTGATGCTTCTTCTGGTAGGATTTTTGTGATATTGGACCTGATTTTCTCCCACAGGTACATCACCGGATTTATCGTACAGGGTGATGAGGGCAAAGGTGATTACCAGCAGTGATGCAGCAGGAGGAGAGCAGCAATCGGGTCAGCTCTCGGAGTGTGCGCGCCATGTTTGATTTGGGGACAGGGTTTAAAAACCTGAGATAGTAGCTCTGGGCCTACATCAAGAGGAGAGCAGTTGGGAGTAGCAGAGGCGGCACTGGGGATTCATCAGCTTCCTGCAGGTGGAGAGCAGTCGGGAGCAGCAGAGGGGACCTGGGGATTCTGTGGCTTCCTTCCATCCAGCAGGACACAATAGGTGTAAGGAGAAGGACATCACTTAAGGTTTGGAGATCTGTCTGGGAAACACTGAGGATTTTTTTGAGAATTTGAAAACTGTGTTTATCTGTAGAGCTATTGTAGAAGGGAGGGGTTTGCTGTAATTTGGAGCAACCATAAGAGCTGTTTGTAGGAGTGAACTGGTGAGTGGGTCAGTGCTGTTTTTTCTGGTAGGATTTTTGTCCTGCCCTCTCACCCCGGCCCTGACCTCCATTAAATGGTCTTGGTGGGAGGGGTCTGCTTCAAGAAGCAGCACTGAGACAAAAGCTGAGCTGCTGAAGCAGCACTGAGACAAGAACTGGTGAGCAGCAGGGGGCATCAAATTACCGTTGCTGTGAGGAGAAAGGTTGTAGGTCTATGGGCTTTGTATGAAGCAGTGCAGGGGTTTGTGAAAGACATGTTCAATAGAAAGGTCTCTCTACTGGTACTGCGGGTACTCGGGGATTATAGTGATGCTGGGGAAGGCAAATGGAGGGTGTTAGGGTAGGATACACAAGGGGATGAAGGGGTACTAGCAGGGGAGGAGGGAGACGGAATTGGAGGGAGAGGTTCCGGGGGCAGCAGGGTGCTAGAGGGGCCATTGGAGGGAGAATAGTGGGTTGCAATGGTTGTGGGGTGGCAGTCTGGATGAATGTACTATGGAAGCTAAGAGGGTGTCCAATCTGTCGAAAGCTGAGGAGTCTTGAGGAAGAACTGCAGTGGCTTGGTAGAGAGTTGGGGAGGTTGGGGGTGGGAGGAAGGCAGCTGGGGCAGAGAGCATCAGGAGGATACCACATGGGTTGAGCAACAGTTTGAGGGGATGGGGGCAGTGGGATCAATACAAATAGGTGGCCTGGCATGAGTAGAGGGGGCAAGGGCAGGAGGAAGAAGCCCACACCCAGCCCGGCAGAGGAGACAGGTAAGACGTTTGCAGTCCTGGCGACACTGGAGGATGAGAAGGGGGGATGAGGGATTTCCAGGAGGGGGTAGGTAAGGGGAAGTGGGGGGTTTGCACATGGGACAGTAATCAGGCAGAGGATTGTGGTAAGTGTAAGGGACAGGGGGACACAACTGAAAGGATGGATGAAGGGAGCTGGGGTAAATGGGAGAGGAGCACTGCTAATGAGGAGAAAGGGAGGGACTTAGAAGGGGGGAGGCAGAGACCAGGGTGAAGGGGAAGATGGGAAGGAGTGTGAGGGAACAATGAGAGGGAGTGGGAATAAGACTGGGGTGAAGGGGGAGATCAGGATCCATTGGTGGGAAAGGCGCAGACAACTGTGGGTAGACTCTAGCAGTAGATACCATGGTAAGGAAGGGAAGGGGAGATGAGAGTTGAGGGAAGGGATTTTAGTGCTGGGGATTCCATGCTTAAAGGGATGAGATGGGGTGGCAAGGGGAAAACTGTATAGTCGCATCTGGATGGAGTCCATACCTGGCTTAACTGCAGGCAGGGTGGGGCAGCCAATTCTTAAGTGTGCTAGGCGGGGTAGGAGGAAACCACTTCTCATGGTGCATAAGGGTACGAATGACCTGGCAGGGGAAATGGTGGAAGTAGTGAAGCAGAGGTTCAGGAACTGGGCAGGCTATGTGAGGAGATTGGGGAATTGGTGGCTTTCTCAGAGGTGATCCCAGTACCCTGCACTAGTATAACAAGGAAAGTGAGGACTGGGGAGTTCAACACCTGGCTGAGGGATTAGTGTCGATCCAGGGGACATGGGTTGGTGGGGGGCTGGGACACAACCTGGGACAACAATGAACTTTATGTAGGGACAGACTACATTTGAGTGGAGTGTGGAAGGGGTTATTAAAGCAGAGGGTAGGGGAATACATAGTAATGAAGGTGGATTTAAACTAGATGGGGGGAGGCAAGTGGACAGATGGTAGGCAGGGAACACAGAGAGGAGAGTCAAATGAGCTGACACCCCAGGCTAGTAGGAAAGACCTAGGAACAGTGGTACAGGGAGATTAGGAGGGGGTATTTCAGGAAGGGGAGGGGCAAGGACAGGCTGGAGGGTGGTCTCACTGAATGTGAGAAGCCATGGTAACAAATCAGCAGAATTACAAGTTCTCTTGGCATTAGGGAGGGTGGACATTATGGCCATCATGGAAATGTGGGCCACCCAGTACCAGGAATGGGATTTGATGATCCCAGGGTATAGGTTATTCAGGAAGGATAGGGCTAAGGGAAAAGGAGAGGGCATGACAATATATGTACGGGAAGGGATTAGATGCATGGGGGGAGGGGAAACAGACCAGAGGCCCTATGGATGGCTGTTTCAGGACTCAAAAAGTAGGACACTGAGGTTGGTGGTGGTGTACAGGCCACCAGCCAAAGGGGATGATCTGGATGGGGAGTTAGCTGATCAAATCAGGAGGGCATGTAGGAAAGGGAACACTGTGGTGATGAGGGACTTCAACCTACCGGTGGTGGAGTGGAGTATCCCAGCTACCATGAGTGCAAAGGAGCAGATCATATTGGAGGCATTTCAGGACAACTTCCTGTTACAGTTGGTCCATGAGCCAACTAGATTGGAGAGCCATGGACCTGGTCCTATAAAATGGGGAGGCTGTAAGGGATATGAAGATGGAGGACCCGCTGACTGGGAGTGACCAATACATGGTATGGTTCACACTCAACATGGGCAGGGAAACAGGATGTACAGGGACCAGGTTGATTGACTTTAAGGGGGTGGACTATAAAAGAATGGGGGAAATCTTGCGAAGGCATCTAATGGGAATTCAACCACACATGGATGCCAGCCAAAAATGAGAGATTATTAGGAAAGGGCTGGTGGAGGCGACTTGAACATGTTCAAGAACAAGGAGTAATAAGCGAAGGTCAAAAGAATCCAGGCTGATGACACAGGAGATCATGGAAGGGGTGACAGCCAAAAGAAAGGCTCTTTAGAGACTCAAGACATTTTTGGGGATAACAGGGTGATGTATATGAAGAAGTCCAGGGAGGTTACCAGGCTGGTCAGAGCAGCCAATGCTTCCAGAGAACTGAGGTTGATGCAGGGCATTAAGAATGGATAAAAGAACTTCTTCAAATACATCAGCGAAAAATGGAACAGTAAGGACCAGATAGTAAGGATTAGGAAGGGTGGGAGATGGGTGGAGAAGGGGTGGACCAGGCAGAGGCACTTAATGATTACTTCTGCTCTGTGTTCATGAAAGAGAAAGTGGGGCAGAAACCTCCTGGGAGAGGAAGAATGGGCAGGGGAGATGGGGTGACTGAAATAGGAATTACAAAGGATAGGGTGCTGAAAGGATGAAGGGAACTGAGGGAGGATAAGGCACTGGGTCCAGATGGTATTCACCCATGAGTACTCAAGGAACTAGTGGAGATTCTGGCAGGACCATTGGCTGACCTGTTCAATACCTTCTTGAATGCAGGATACATACTGCTGGACTGGAGGATGGCCCATGTGGTGCCTATACACAAAAGTCATCTTAAGGACAAACCAGGAAACTACAGACCAGTGAGCCTCACATCAATTGTGAGAAAATTCATGGAGACAATCCTAAAGGAGAGGCTGGTGATCTTCTTGGAGAACAATGCTCTCCAGGATGGCCAGCAGCATGGGCTTGTCTCAGGTAGATACTGCCAGACAAACCTGATTGAGTACTATGACTGGGTGGCAAGGAAACTGGACAAAGGCCATGCAGTGGATATACTGTATTTGGATTTCAGCAAGACCTTTGATTCTGTGCCACATGGGAGACTGGGGGGAAGCTGGAATGTATAGAGGTGGGAACAAAGATGGTAAACTGGATCACCAATTGGCTGAAGGGAAGGCAGCAAAGGCTGGTGGTAGGTGGGGAACTCTCATCTCCGAGGGATGTGATGAGCGGGGTGCAGCAGGGATCTGTATTGGGACCGGTGTTGTTCGGGATATTCATCACTGATATCTCCTATGGAGTCCGGAGTAAGATCAGTCTCTTCATAGACGACACAAAGATGGGAGCAGTGGTAGATGACATCGAAAAGTGGAGGGGACTGCAGGAAGACCTGACCATACTACAGGAGTGGTCGAATGCATGGCAGTTGGGGTTTAATGCCAAAAAGTGTAAGGTATTGCATTTCAGGGCTAATAACCAGGGGAGGAGCTACCAGCTGAGGGGGGTACAGCTGGAATGCTCTGAAGAAGAAAAGGATCTAGGTGTGCACATAACGGGGAGTATGAACAACTCAGAACAGTGCAGAAAGGCGGCAGCAAAAGCCAACAGGATGCTGGGGTGCATAGTAAGGGGAATCTCCTCCAGAAACAGCGAGATGATCCTGCCACTATACAGGCCGCTGGTTAGGCTGCACCTGGAATACTGCATGCAATACTGGTGCCCATTCCTGAAGAAGGACATCAGATTGTTGGAGGGTGTACAGCGGAGGGTGACAAAGATGATCCAGGGATTAGAGGGATTCTCCTATGAGGAGAGGCTGTGCAAGCTGAACATGTATTCCCTGGAGGAGAGGAGGGATGGGGGAACATGATTGAAACCTTTAAATGCTTAAAGGGGATTAACAAGACTAGGACAGAAGGGATTTTCCAGATTAGAAGGGGGAGGGTCACGAGGGGGCACCAACTGACATTGGAGGAGAAGATTCATGAGGGAAGTCAGGAGACATTATTTTACAGAGATAGTGGTGGATAAGTCGAATACTCTGCCTGAGGAGGTAGTAGCCTGAAGCACAGTAGATGGTTTTAAGAGGGGCTGGGATAGAGTGGGGGGTAATTATAAAAGGGAGGGGTGGGTGGGGCAGCTGCAAACTGAGGGGCTAACTGCACAATCAAGCAGACTCAATAGATGGTGAGGTCTTTTTCTGCTGGTGTTTTCATATGCTCATATGTTCATATAAGCAGAAGAGGGCCATGATATTACAGCATTTAAAAAAAACATCAACCGGGGTGGTCTTTCTCCAAGAGACCCATATGCACAGGGAAGAGATTTTGCTCTTCTGGAGTGCTTGTGTGGGCCAAGTCTTTGGGGCAGAGCATAGCAGAAAAAAAGGTGGTGTTGCTATTTTGATAGACAGACAGACCCCCTTTAGTATTCCCCCACTTGCATACTGTGTGACCCTTAGCAAGTCACTTAACTTCCTTGTGCTCCCAGGTCACACCTGTAAACAAGCTTTCAGCTTAATGTGTCTCTCCTGGTTAAAAAAATAAATAAATAAAAATAAAAGTATGATACAGGAACATTGGGACCCTGGTGCGTGTTTTTTATTTTTAAATGGATACCTGGGCCTCACAGAATTTTTTTAGGTACTATTTATGGCCCCAACTCAGACTCCCCCCATTTCTTTTCTGACTTGCTAATGCATTGGAACCTTATGCCCACCTTCCTGTTTTCCTGGGAAGCGATTGGAATTTGGTTCTTCAATCAGATTTGGACCAATTGGGTTGTTGTAGAAAGGGTCTCTCCAGAGGTCAATGAGGTTTAAGAGAGTTTATGGACACCCTGGGACTCGTGGACCCCTAGCACACATTACATCCTACTTTGTGCAATATACATTTTACTCTATTCCTCACTCTTCTTACTCCCGGATTGAATTTTGTTTTGATCAGCAAAGAGAGTCTATCAGAACTCTCGTAGTGCTCCATTCAGCCCACAGTTATTTCTGACCACTCCCCGGTGCTGATGGACCACACTATCCTGGGGCTAGAGGACTCTGATAAAATTTGGTGCCTTAATCCTTTCCTTTTTAAGGACCCAGATTCCCTGGTGACTATTCAAACTTATCTTAACAATTTTCTTCAGGAAAATTAGGGTTCTATTGAGGCCATGGATGTGGTGTGGGCTGCAGCCAAATGGGCAGTGAGAGGCAAGTGTATCAGGTTAGTGACTATGGCTAAGAAGCGCCAAGTTAAACAGTTGGATGATTTATTATCCCAGATCCGTATGCTTGAACACTCCCTCTCCTCTCACTCTGATGCCAACACCAGGTCTCCTTTGAATTCTTTTATGGCACAATATTATGCTTTACTGGCCAAAAAGGCACACCTTGCCCTACAGCACCAAAGTGTGCTACTTGGAGTCTGGAGAAAGAGCCGAAAACTCCTCACTCTCCGTTTAAGGCATGCAGACTCCTAAAGGTAAATCAAGTCTTCAACCTACACCTGAGGTTGGGGTTCTCACCGCACATGAGACATCACAGAGGCTTCCCACATTTACTACAGCTCCCTCTACAGGCAGGATCCCTTGTCCCCAGACTCTTTGGAGCAGATTGAGGCCTACTTAAACTGACTTCCCCTTCCTGCTCTTTCGGCCCAGCAACAGGAGCTTTTACAAGCCCCTGTATTCCTACTTGAAGATCGCCAAGTTATTGAACATCTTCTGAAAGATAAAGCTCCTAGACCAGATGGTTTTCTCAATATTTTTTATATTGCTTTTGTAGACATTCTGGCCCCTTTCCTAACCTGCCTCTTCAATCACCTGCTTTCCTCAGGTCTTTCTGAGAGCTCTCTCACTCAAGCTTGGATCTCTCTTATACCAAGCCAGGGAAGAATGAATTGCCACCAAGCAGCTATTGTCCCATTTCCCTACTTAACTCTGATTTTAAAATCTTGTCCAATGTACTTGCCAGTCATCTGCTTTGGGTGTGGGAGGGCCTAATATCTCCAATGCAGGTCGGTTTCATGATGTGTCAACATTCCAGTGACCATGTCTGAAAGTTGCTTTATCTTGTCTCCACATCTGGGGAGAGCAGGTTCCCTTCGACTCTCGTCTCTCTAGATGCATAGAAGGCTTTCAACAGGGTTCCTTGCCTTTCTTATTGCAATCCTTCAGAAGTTTGGCTTTCCTTCTAATTTTTGTACCTGGATTAACATTCTATACTACAGCCCTACAGACAAAATTGGATATAATGGAGTTACATCAGCCCCAGTGATGCTTCACCGTGGCACAAGACAGGGATGTCCACTCTCTCCTGTCTTGTTTAATTTGTACTGTGGACCTCTCCTGTACCAAATCCAACACAACCCTGATATACATTGGATTTTGATTGCTAATACCAGCTACAAATTTTCCATCTAAGAAGATGACCTTCTTTTACATGTTGACTTTCCCCTGATGTCTATTCCTGCGGCTTTGGAGGAAATACAGCAGTTTTCTGCAATAGTGGGATACAAGCTAAACCTGGATAAAACCCAGGTATTACCCCTGAACATCCACATCCCCAGGCAACAGATTCTAGATCTAGGTTTGTGTTGGGAACCTAAGGCCATTACCTACCTTGGCATTTGCATTACCAGATCCCTTTCTGATTTGTTGAAACAGGACATTACACCCTTGTTACAGGTAATTAAAGAGGACCTGCAGAGGTGGATGGCACTCCATTTGTCTTTCTGGTGCAGGGTTAATATTATCAAAATAAACATTCTACCCCAGATTCTCTACCTGATGGGTATGCTTGATTTGTTTTTCCCTAGGTCATGGTTCATCCGCCTTCAGAGCCTGCGCATGGACTTTCTCTGGAAGAAGAGGGCTACTCGCCAAGCCTAATTTAAATTAACACTTCCTAAAGAGACAGGTGGCCTATGTTTACCCAACCTCTTCCTTTATTATTACACCCTCCATCGCAGTAAGCTTTTCCGGTGGGGCTGCCCTCCTGTTGCTCCCTCAGATTTTTTTTACTGCCCTTAATGGCTTTTAGTAGAGGCACAGTTGTGTAAAAAACATGGCATTCAACTTGCTAGCTTATTATATCTCAAACCCTCTTGCTTACCACCACCATTACATAGAACCCCTCTCATGTGGTCCCTTAAAGCTCTAATCCAGCTGTGCATTTACATGCAAGTTGATTGGAGCAAGGACTTGTCCCAACCTGTTTTGGGGAATCCAACTATCCGAATTGCATATTGTCTTATTCCAATCAATTTTTGTCCACAATTCCAGATTGTCTCTCTTGAGGTTTTACTTGAGGAAGGCAAATTGTGTCTGACTGCTATGCTACAAGAATGTTTTTCTATCCCAGTTTATCATCCCTTCAAGCACCTCCTAATTTCTTGAGTACTCATTAGTTTCTTGGAAGCTCCCCCTTGAACTGTTCAACCCCACTCATCTTTAGCTGATTTTTTGGCGACAGTAGAACAAAGCCTTTCCCAATTACCAAGTTTTATACTCTCTTCAAGACAAAGATCCAGCTGGATGGATTGGTAATTGTTATTACTGGCAACAGGCTTTGAATTTACAATTGCAGCCTAAAGCCTGGCAAACCCTTTGGTAGAAATTTTGTAAGTATATTAAACAAGATAGATACCATCTCACTTAATTCTGCATATTACATAATTTGTATTATTCTCCTCTCAGGTTATATAGGATGGGCCAGAGAGCCTCTGCTGTTTGTTCCTGGTGTGGTCAGGGTGAGGGTTCCTTTCGGCACATCCTTTGGGATTGTGCTAAGGTTGTCTCTTTTTGCACTGCAACTCGTACCTCCCTTGACCCTCTTTTAGAGTTGGACTCTTTTTTTTATTCCTCAGATTTGTCTTGTTGGGCGTTACCTGGAGGAACATTTTGATCCCTGTAAGGTCTATCTACAGTAGCTCTCATCTCGATTACTGCTAAGTTAGTAACCTTACATCATTGGCTAGATACAACTATTCCATCTCACAGAGAATGACACCAAGAAATTCTGCAAGCTTTGGCTATGGAGAAGCATATTGCCTCATGACAAGACAGATCTGACAGTTTTTTGGGGATCGATGGGGACCTCTTTAGGTCCTCTTATTCCTATAATTAGTTTTTGATTTTTGAGTTGAGGTTCTTTGAGCGTGTCCTTATCCTACTGCTGGTAATCTTGATTATTGCCCCTATTTCTTATGACTATATTTTGTGAGT
This sequence comes from Neoceratodus forsteri, assembly GCA_016271365.2. Lineage (NCBI taxonomy): Eukaryota > Metazoa > Chordata > Ceratodontiformes > Ceratodontidae > Neoceratodus > Neoceratodus forsteri. The sequence goes on from CM028131.1 coordinate 940,944,124, forward strand.
TTATCTGTTAGTGCTCTGGTCAGGGGGTGGGTGAGGGCCTGGGTGGGGGTGGGGGGAAGTTGTATATAGGTAATGTTAATCTGATTGTTGTGTTTATTCAATGTGTATGTTCATGTTTGGTGCTGCTGTTTTTCTTGTTATTTGAAAACTTTAATAAGGCATATTAACCCTTAGGCTGCCATCAGAATTAGAACTCACAGTAATTCGGGACTGATATATCAGTCGTCAGCACAGCAAGGGTTAAATATGAAAAAAAAAAGAAAACCATGCTCTAGAGTATCCAGCTACTGTATATAGCAAGGTAGCACCCACTACACCCTTAGGCCACCAAAAAGAAGCTATTTTAATCTGATCTGAGCTTTAAAAGTTAACATTTTACTTTTTTGGAGAGTGCTACGACCCTAAAAAAACCTGCTACCCCATTGAAAAATCTCTAGATTTGTTGCTGAAACCATGATAGCCATGTTGCAACAGTACTTATGTTTGCAGATGAGCAGACCACGATGGGGCATGCACTTCTAAAGTCATAGGTACTCATGCACACTATATGACATACACACACAAATATGACAGTGAAGCACAGGCCTCTATGGATGCAAATCCATAAAGGTAGCACATTAGTGCTACTGCATTTGTATCATATGACATTAGTTTCATGTTGTTTATCTTAGCTGATGATGGCTGTCTGTAGTTTGTATGGTCCTGTCCTCTTGTTGATTGGGTGGGTGGGGAGTTAGGGTTGGAAATCATAACACCACATTTACTTACTTTTGTTGCATTAAGTTGAACCCTAACTGGTATATTAACACACCTTTTTGCAAAGTATTTTTTTTTTCTTTTTGAGAGAGTGGAATTGTGTCCTCATTCATGCAGGACCTGTGAGAAAAGATGCATATGTACAGTGCCCTCTGGGCCCTGTGCCAACAAAAAAGTCAATTTGTAGGCCTTGCACTGCCATATAATAAACAAATTAGCCAGCCTGGGTTGGGTCCCAGGGTGGTAGACTGGGTAAAACATTGGCTACACAACAGGACACAGAAGGTAATAGTAAATGGAGTCCACTCTGAAGAAAGGGGGATTACTAGTGGGGTACCACAGGGTTCAGTACTGGGGCTGGTCCTTTTTAATGTCTTTATAAGTGACATTGCAGAGGGACTGGAAGGAAAAGTATGCCTCTTTGCAGATGACACAAAGATCTGCAACAGAGTTGATACACAAGGAGACATGGATAGGATGGGAAGGGACTTGGCAAGGTTGGAGGAATGGTCAGAAGTATGGCAGCTTGGATTCAATACAAAGAAATGCAAAATAATGCACCAGGGAAACAAAAATCAAGGGAAAGAGTACACAATGGGGGGAGGTAGTAACAACAACAAAAAAGGAAAGGGACCTGGGGGTAATCATATCAGATGACCTTAAGGTTGGCAAGCAATGTGAGAAGGCAGTAAGGAGGGCTGGGGGGATACTGGGATGTATAGGGAGAGGCATTACCAGCAGAAAACAGGAAGTTGTTATCCCTCTGTACAGACAGTTGGTGAGACCCCATCTGAAGAACTGTGTCCAGTTCTGGAGACCCCATCTCTGCAAGGACATAGACATGATGGAAGCAATCCAGAGGAGGGCAACCAAAATGGTGCAGGGTCTGCTAGAGAAGCCATACGAGGAGAGACTAAAGGAGCTTAATATGTATACCCTTGAGGAAAGGAGTGGGGAACATGATAGAAACTTTTACGTACCTCAGTGGAATCAACAAAGTTCAAGAGGGTAACATCTTTCAGAAAAAAAGGTGTGCAAGAACAAGGGGACACAATTTTAAGCGAGAGTGGGGATGGCTCAGGAGCAATGTGAGGAAGTATTTTTTTCATGAAGAGGGTGGTGGACGCATGGAACAGCCTTCCTGAGAAGGTTGTGGGGTCTAAAACTGTGGGAGAATTCAAGAATGCATGGGACAGACACAAGGCAATTCTTGTGGGAGGTAGGAAGAAATAGGATGTTGGTTAACTAGGATCTGCAGCTTATCCAGTAGGTAGGGAAATGCGCAGACTGGGGCCAAGTGGTCCTTATCTGCTGTCAAAGTCTATGTTTCTATGTTATATATATGGCACCTGATATCAAGAAATTCTGGGTCTGTCTGGTGGGCTGTGGAAGCATGGGGCCCTCTTGGTCCTGCACATATAGGCACACAGCACAAAGAGTCCATCTGTTAGCCAAAGTGCTGGTCCCTCTGGCACCCACAGGTGCAGAGGTGCAAGGTCCTATCCCAAGAGAAGAGTGCTCTTTGATGTATGGTATTTTGGCCCAGGGGGGCAACCCTGCACTTTCTCATCCCAGGCCCAGTGGTGCTGCTACATGACAATGTTGCTCTCCCCAGGCTTGGCCCATCCAACTGACTCACTGAGTTCACTCACTGAGTTTTCCCTGAATTTAGCTCTCCAGCACAGGATCACAAAGCACTACCCACTGGGGTAAAGGCTGGCAGTACACACAATGTTTCTTAATATTATTTTTTAAATGTTGACCACAAATTTTCAAGATCGTCATTGTATGTCTTCCCCCTATAAACATGATATGTGAAATTTATAGAATAGTGGGTCCAGAAGCAAATGATTTGATACCTTTTAATTGACCAAAATAGATGTAACAACAAGAACAAAGTGCTCTAGCTTTCGGACCAACCAGTCCTTCTTCAGAAGCTCATGGCAGTTGTTTAGAAAATACAATACTTATAACAGCTAGATAATGCAGAGAAAAACTGAAAAAAATCCCCATTGGTTTAAAATACTCATTTAAAAAACACACACACAAAAAAAAAAAAACAGATGATGTCAGAGAAGTTTAACAGTACCATACTGCCTTCAGCCAGAAGGAATCCTGGGTCAAACGTGCTTGGTGGAACACACATACAAAGAATTCTACTGCATATAAATTTAATTGACATAAGATAACACTGCTGAAGCAGATAACTCCTAAATGAAGCTATGAGTGTCACAGTTAGTATAAGGACGTGATTACTGAAAGGCAACCCCCACCCAGATTAAAGACAAACTAAGACTGTTATAGGTCTCATGAAGTTTCAATGTCTGCATTATAGACAAGAATTTACCAGTAAAGTTGTCTTAAAAACATCAGTGCACACTGTGATGTGTAAAACCTAGCTGGACCTGTCACCCAGCTGTACTCTCAAGCTAGATCTAAGACCCAAGAAATTTCAAAAACCTCAGGACTATATAAATGATAATTTAAATATAAATTGATAATATTAGTGTCAAACAAAAAACTCTAGTCGAGGAACCTCAAGGAATTAAGACCATGTATCCTGATATGTACTGATGTCAATATACACCGAGAATGTAACAACTTGATGTACCACAAGTGTCTAAGGAATCTGAAAAAGAGATAAAAATGTAATTTCTCTCCTCCTCTTCATACAAACAATGCACCCTAACCCACCCCACATCACCATAATGTGAGTGGGTGAGATACATAGCTTTAAGGAGATGTTGTCTCTTTCTCCCCCCCCCCTTTTTCTCTCTCTCTCTCTCTCTCTCTCCCCCTCTCTACATAGAAACATAGACTTTGATGGCAGATAAGGACCGCTTGGCCCATCTAGTCTGCCCATTTGCCTACCTACAGGATAGGCCACAGATCCTAGTTAACCAACAGCCTATTTCTTCCTACCCCCCACAAGAATTGCCTTATGTCTGTCCCATGCATTCTTGAATTCTCCCACAGTTTTAGACCCCACAACCTCCTCAGAAAGGCTGTTCCACGCATCCACTACCCTCTCTGTGAAATAATACTTCCTCACATTGCCCCTGAACCGCCCTCCTTCTATCTTTATATTGTGTCCCCTTGTTCTTGCAAGTCTCTTTTTCTGAAAGATGCTACCCTCTTGGACTTTTTTGATTCCACTGAGGTACTTAAAAGTTTCTATCATGTCCCCCCTCTCCCTTCTTTCCTCAAGGGTATACATATTAAGCTCCTTTAGTCTCTCCTCATACGGCTTCTCTTGCAGACCCTGCACCATTTTAGTTGCCCTCCGCTGGACTACCTCTATCCTGTCTATGTCCTTGCGGAGATGGGGTCTCCAGAACTGGACACAGTACTCCAGATGGGGTCTCACCAACTGTCTGTACAGAGGGATAACAACTTCCTGTTTTCTGCTGCTGATGCCTCTCCTATACATCCCAGTATACCCCCAGCCCTCCTACTGCCTTCTCACATTGCTTGCTAAGCTTAAGGTCATCTGATATGATTACCATGGGTCCTTTCCTTTTTGTTGTTTTACTACCTCCCCACCCATTGTGTATTCTTCCCTGGGGTCTTGTTTCCCAGGTGCATTATTTGCACTTCTTTGCATTGAATCCTAGCTGCCATACTTCTGACCATTCCTCCAACCTTGCCAAGTCCCTTTTCATCCTTTCCATGCCTCCTTGTTATCAACCCTGTTGCAGATCTTTGTGTCATCTGCAAAAGGCATCTTTTCCTTCCAGTCCCTCTGCAATGTCACTGATGAAGACATTAAAGGACTGGACCAATACTGAACCCTGCAGTACCCACTAGTAACCCCTCTTTCTTCAGAGTGGACTCCATTTACAATTACCTTCTGTGTCCTGTTGTGTAGCCAATGTTTTACCCAGGCTACCACCCTGGGACCCACTCCCAGGCTGGTTAATTTGACTATTAATCTTTTGTGTGGGACTGTGTCAAATGCCTTGCTAAAGTCTAGGTAGGCCATGTCCACAGCCCCTCCCTGGTCTAGTACTTTGGTCACCCAGTCAAAGAAATCTATTAGATTCGTCTGACATGATCTTCCCGCTGTGAACCCATGCTGCCTTGGGTCCTGTGCTCCACTGGCCTCTAGGTACTCAACTATTCTTTCCTTCAGAAATGACTCCATCACTTTCCCTACCACAGAGGTCAGACTGACAGGTCTGTAGTTTCCTGTCTCTGTCTTGGTCCCACTTTTGTGAAGGGGAATCACATCCGCCTTCCTGCAGTCCTCGGATACTACACCATCCACCCATGATTTATTAAAAAGAGTAGCCAGTGGTTTCATTAGTTCCTCCCTTAATTCTTTTAGTATTCTGGGGTGAATTCCATCAGGACCCATTGCTTTGTCCACCTTCAGTTTTAGGAGTTCTTGCAGAACCCTTTCTTCTGTGAAAGGACTGGGATCGACCCCCCTATCAAGAGTGCTTCTGTTAATTGGATTAGGCACTTCCCCCTCCTCTTTTGAGAATACTGAGCAGAAATATTCATTCAGTATCCCTGCTTTTTCATTGTCCCCCTCTGCCTGCCCACCGTTCATTCTATTCAGCCTCACTATCCCTCCCTTTGTCTTTCTACGCTCGCTGATGTACCTATAAAAGGTTTTATCCCCCTTCTTAACTGAGTTGGCTATCTTTTCCTCAGTTTGGGCCTTTGCTATTCTGACTTCCCTCCCTGCTTCCTTCTGCCTTAACTGGTACAGCTCTCTGTCCAGTTCCTTCTGTGTTTCCTTATACTTCTGGAATGCTATCTTTTTCTTCCTGACTTTCACAGCCACCTCTTTTGAGAACCATAGTGGCTTTTTCTTTCATTTTGATTTGTTTATTTGCTTCACACAAAGGTTTGTTGCCTCTGTGATGGTAGTTTTGATGATTCCCCATTGTTGCTCCACACCTCCTTCTAGCCTGTTTGCTAGTGCTTTTCTGAGGCACTCTCCCATCTTGCCAAAGTCAGCCCTCCTAAAGTCCAGTACCATCATTTTTGTATGGCTTGACTCTGTAGCTGAGTTTAAGGTGAACCACACTGTTTGATGGTCACTTGTCCCCAGATGGCAACCCACTTCTAGATCTGAGATCCTCTCACTGCCCCCGTTTGAGAGTACGAGGTCTATGATTGCTCCCTCATGAGTGGGTTCCGAAACTAGCTGTCTAAGGCCTGCCACCTGTAGGGCATCAAGAATGGCCCTGCTGTTGGATGTGGCTGCAGCAAATGTGTTCCAGTTAACATCTGGCATATTCAGGTCTCCCATCAACAGTATCTCCCCTTTCTCTGCCATTCTAAGAATGCCTTCTATCATATCCTTGTCCATTCCCTCCCCCTGACATGGGGGTCTGTACACAACCCCTGTGTGGATTGTGGTGCCCTTTCCAGTCTCCAAGGTGACCCACAGTGCCTCCTCTCCTCCCTGTTTACTCTTTTGTTCAGTTGCTTTTATCCCTTCCTTTACATAGAGAGCTACTCCTCCCCCTCTTCTCCCCTACCTGTCTCTCCTGTAGGTTATGTACCCTGGTATGTTAACATCCCACTCACGGTTCTCTGTGTACCATGTTTCTGTGACTGCTACGATATCCAGGCATCCCTCTTCCATCAAGGCCACCAGCTCAGGGAGCTTGTTGCCCAGACTATGGGCATTGGTACTCATTACCCTCCATTTCCTTATGGCCTTACTCTCTTTTTCCCCATCCCTGTCCTTCTTGCCTTTGTCACTTTCTCCATTTACCCCTTCCCTTCTCCCTATTGACACCTCTATGTTGGTGTTTGCCACTTACTACTGTGTGATTATTTGGGGGCTAGGATTTCCCCGCTCCTTTCCAGTGCCTCCCCCCTTGGCTAGTTTAAAAGCTTGCCAAAGAAGCATTTAAACCTATCACCTAGGATCCTGGTTCCCCTCCCGGACAGATGCAGCCCATCATGCCAGTATAGGCTTGCATCACTCCAGGTGTACCCCCAGTCCCCAATGAAGCCAAATCCCTGAGCTCCACATGTTTTTCAACCACTGATTGAATCCCATGGTATGGAACACCCTAGCCTCTCCTATGCCATAGATGGACAGCAGCTCCGAGAAGGGTACCATGCGTGCTACTTGACTAAGGCCCCTCCCCAATTCCACAAACTCTTCCTGCACTTCTCTAATCCCTTTCTTAGCCAGGTCATTTGTTCCTAGGTGGACAATGACATCTAGCTCCCTCCTCTGTGCATCTGCTCCGCAATCCTGAGGATTCGCTCCCTGTCCCTCCAAGCCATGGCACCAGGCAGGTACCTTACCTCCCTCTCCCCTTTCTCCCCCAGTTCTACCTTCCTAACAATGGAGTCCCCCACCAGGAGTTGTTTCCTTCCCCTGCAGGGTCCCTGCCACCCTCCTGTGGGTCTCCTTTGTGGAGGTTCCCAGCATCCTCCTTGGTCTCCACTGCGGGTGCCTCCATAGAGGAACCACACTTTTCCAGAATGGCATAGGAATTGTGGAGAGGTACAACTGGAGGGATGCACCTCTGTTCCACCACCCTCACCCTCCCTGAGCCCACTGGGGTCCAACAGCTCCTCTTTCTTGGCAACCTCTGAGGCAACGGCAGTGGCACTGGTGGTCCCTGGATGGAAGAGGAGGTCCCACAAATCCTGGCCAACTCAGCCTGGAGATGAGCAACCTCCTCCCTCAGCTCATAGAGGTGCCTGCAGATGGGACAACACCGCATCCTCCAGAACATCTCCCGGAAGCCTGCTGCTCCACAGCCACTGCACTGCACCACTCCAATCATGTCTTATTTCTGGCCCCTTAACTGTTTGCAGTCCTTACTCTTTCTCTGTTTTTCTCTCTCTCCTTACTTTCTGCCTGTGTGCCTTTAAGCTCCTGATTGTCCTGTTCTGAGACAAGAATATCCTATATTTCTCAGTAGACCACTTACTTGCTCAGAGGCAGACCTCCAGCAGCTAGAGGGGGCCGGAGAACTACTCTTGCCCTTCTAGGATGGTGGGTCTTTGGTGGTTCTGTGATCACTCACTTCCTGCTCCCAAACAGGAAGTTCCTGTTGTCAGTCAAATCTTGTGCCTATAAAAATAGAACTAGCTTTGGGTGGGGGGATGGGGTGGAGGGAAGGAGGGCAATATAGTCCCAGTACAGAAGTTCAGTCACACAGCAGTCCTTTCTCCTGGTGTCTTCTGCCAAGCTAGTAGCAGAATCTTTCTAAGGCAGTCTTTAAATGTAACTTCCTTCTAGCTAAGCCACTCCCCCTACTTACTAGATCTTTCTATAAGTAATTTAAACCTCACAGCTATTAAGTCCTTTCAATCACCTGAGATTTACACCTAGATAACTGTTCAGATACCCATTCAGTTCAGTTAACCCAGACAAACACGCACTTTTTTTTTGTTTTGTTTGTTAGTTTTTTTTACCCTAAATTAAAGGTCCAAGTGCAAAAGTTCTACTTCTTTAGTCCCAGCAGAGAAGTCCAGTCACACTGCAGTCCTTTCTCCTGGTGTCTTCTGCCAAGCTATTAGCAGAATCTTTCTAAGGCAGTCTTTAAATGTAACTTCCTTCTAGCTAAGCCACTCTCCCTACTTACTAGATCTTTCTACAAGTAATTTAAACCTCACAGCTAATAAGTCCTTTCAATCACCTGAGATTTACACCTAGATAACTGTTCAGATACCCATTCAGTTCAGTTAACCCAGACAAACACACACTTTTCTTTTTGTTTTGTTTATTAGTTTTTTTACCCTAAATTAAAGGTCCAAGTACAAAAGTTCTTCTTCTTTAGTCCCAGCAGAGAAGTACAGTCACACAGCAGTCCTTCTCCTGGTGTCTTCTGCCAAGCTATTAGCAGAATCTTTCTAAGGCAGTCTTTAACTGTAGCTTCCTTCTAGCTAAGCCACTCCCCCTACTTACTAGATCTTTCTACAAGTAATTTAAACCTCACAGCTATTAAGTCCTTTCAATCACCTGAGATTCACACCTAGACAACTGTTCAGATACCCATTCAGTTCAGTTAACCCAGACAAACACACACTTTTTTTTTTGTTTGTTAGTTTTTTTTTTTACCCTAAAGTAAAGGTCCAAGTACAAAAGTTCTACTTCTTTAGTCCCAGCAGAGAAGTCCAGTCACACAGCAGTCCTTTCTCCTGGTGTCTTCTGCCAAGCTATTAGCAGAATATTTCTAAGACAGTCTTTAAATGTAGCTTCCTTCTAGCTAAGTCACTCCCCCTACTTACTAGATCTTTCTACAAGTAATTTAAACCTCACAGCTCTCTCTCTCTCCCACAGACACACATGCGCGCGCACACACACACACAGACACACACACACACAGACACACACACACACACTCACTCTCTCTCTCTCTCTCTCCTAGTGAGCCTATATTCACTTCAGTCACCGCAATTGTTCCCCAAAGGAATTCAACTTGTCATGAAATCCTGAGTAAAAGGGCTTATGTCTCCTAATACCTACAGAGCAAAAATGTGACACTATTTAACCATACTACTATCTGCATAGTAACATTTCCAAGGATACTGGATAGAACTACCATGAAATAAACCTGCCACCCTCCCCAGGTTAAGGTAACTAGAAGTAAATATAAAGTATGTGTGTAAGACCAGAGGTCTAACATACCTACATATCCACAAATTACTACAATATTAGCCTAATGTGAAAAGATCTGTGCAGGACCCCCATGCAAATGAGATCACGCACCCCAATATGTACAAAGTTACAAAAATTATATGTGACAGTATATGATAACACTCCTGTATGTACATTAGCAGGCTAGGTAATCTGAATATGGTGCAATGGAATCAATCCCACCCCCAAGCAAAGATAAAAAGTAAGGAGGAATTAATATTCTTTATGTGTGTGAAGTAAGAATAGTAACACATTATAACTCTATATATCTAAATAGAGACTTACCTCAGTGTGACAGCAAGCCCCACATCTGTTATATCACATACCTCACAACACATACCCACACACATACACACATGCACCCACATCCCACACATGCTGAAGTCCTATAATATGTCAGTCTGAAGAAGAAAAGGTCTGTGGATGTTAGTTTCTGTAGTGTCCCATAAAACCAAGATCAACGTTCATCCCATCTGCTACCATATTGAGATGTAAAATAAGTTTAATCTCAAAAGCTTGTCTCTGTTGTGTGTTTTTGAGATTTCCTTTTAAGACCATTTCTGACATATCTGAGATTGAGTGGTCATGCTGGGAGAAATGGTGCTCCACTGATTTTTAAGTCTTCTTTGCTGTAATAGTATGTCTGTGCGAGTTCATCCTAGTGTGGAGCTGTTGGCCTGTCTCTCCAACATAACCTGTTTGTGGACATCTCTTGCACTGAATGAAATAAACAACATGTCGTGACATGCATGTATAACTCCCATGCACCTGGAATTGTCTGTTTTGTGATGTAACCACACATTCTGAGGTAGAAATGAGCCCACAGGTCTTACAGGGGCGTTGATTGCAGGGTCGTGTGCAATTGTGTGACATGGTATTCTGTTCCGGTGAAAGTGGGCTCCTAACAATTAGGCTGGATAAATTTGGTGGTTGTTTAAAAGATAGTAGTGGGAGTTCCTTAAAAATACAATTAAGGGTTTCATCCTCACTAAATATTGGGTGGAGATCTTTAATAATCTTATGCAGACGTTCAAGGTCTGGATGATATGTGACTACCAAGGGTATTCTGTCTGTAACTGTCTTTTCTTTATATTGAAGTAGTTGTTGTCTTGGTACTTGCGTTGCCCATTCTGTTATCCTGTCAATTTCCCTGGAAGAGTGTCCCTGCTCAATAAAGGTGTTTTTCAACATAGCCAAATGTGTATCTCTGTCATCATTTGAACAAATACGGTGACATCGGAGTGCTTGACTGTATATGACAGATTTTTTTGTATGGTTTGGGTGATTACTTTTATTGTGCAGGTATCTCTGTCTGTCTGTTGGCTTCCTGTAAATACATGTACGTAAGGTTCCATTCTTAATGGTGACTGTGGTGTCCAGAAAGTTAACCTTGGTGGTAGAGTACTTCAGGGTAAGCTTTATGGTAGGGTGGAGATTATTAAGTTTGTGATGAAAATCTTTGAATGCATCTGTGCCTTCCATCCAGATGATAAAGAAATCATCAATGTAACGGAAATAAGCTAGTGGTTTGTGGGGATACTGCCTTAAAAAATCCTCCTTCAAGTCAGCCATAAAGAGGTTAGCATACTGTGGAGCCATTTTGGTGCCCATTGCTGTTCCATAGTTTGAACATAATGTTTACCATTGAAGTTGAAGTTGTTATGTGTCAAAATGAATTCCATAAGTTCCCCCACCACTCCAGGATTGATGTTTTGTTCCGGTCCTTTCTCATGTATGTATTTAAGGCATGCTGCAATGCCATCTGTGTGTGGAATATTAGTGTAGAGGGATGTTACATCCATTGTCACTAAAACGGTATCAGGTAGTAAATCCTTATAACCAGAAAGTACACGCAAAAATTGCATAGTGTCCTGGATATAACTGTCTCTTTCCATAACCAGCGGTTTCAAAATGGTCTCTACAAACCCTGAGATCCCCTCAGTCAATGTACCATTACCAGAGACTATGGGTCTCCCTGGATTGCCAGGTTTATGTATTTTAGGCAGCATGTAGAATGTCCCTGGCCTGGGTTCATCAGGGATTTAGGTGAGTTAGTTTCTCTCGGACATGGTATGGAAGAATTTTAATTAAGCCACGTAGTTCATCTTTTTATCTTGTAGTGGGGTCACTCTCTAGTTCTCTGTAGCTGTTACCTTTTTATGGACTGTTAATCTTTGTGCCGGGGTGTAATCAACTACCACAACACAAATGCCATGCCAGTGTGTGTGTGTGTGTGTGTGGCTACTCCATTAAAAGGACTCAATGCACAATCTAATGCACCCCTGGCCAATGTGTCTGCTACTCAGCCATCCAGCAGCCAGCAACATGAACACTGACTTTTCTACTATGCTGGTGTTTTATTTTTAAGTTACTGTCTGCATTGCCCCATGTGCCTTGTGGGGTTACCACCTCTCTGCAAATAACATTTCACCTGTACTGTAACTACGCCAACTTGTGGTTACTTATATGAACTTATGAATGGTTAATTTCATGGACTGTTATTCATATAAACTTTCTAATCTGGTTATATATGTTTTATAAGGACTTATCTGTCAAGAGACATTATCAACAGATTCTTCAGTCAAGCTCCAAGGGTGTGCCACACCTCAACACCAGGTAGCATCTACCTTATCCACTCTCAAACTGGATTCCATGAACTCTTCTTCATCAACAAAATTGTTATGTCATATTGTGTTACATGTGGTATCACATGTTAACATCTTTTCACATATTTCATTGTGGTGTTGACATCCCTGAGTTCAGCACTTTGTTTTACAAACTCACCATTTGTGCTCCATCTGTAACCACCCCTGTACCAACTCCAGAACAGAATGCCTTGACTATCTGTATGCTGGAAACTAGTTTTAAATCATATACCTATTCACCTAGACTAACAGTTTAAGAGTAAAAATGTTTATTTAGTTTTTTTAACCTTCAGTTAATAACTAATATCTTTAGATTTATGTTCAATTTTTGTGAAGGTTCGAGTCCCTCAGGGGCCTCTTACCTTCAAGGTGGGGATTGTTGAAAGTGGCCAGTGGCCAAAGTTTAGTGACCAGTGGCCAAGGTTTTAGAGACCAGTGACTGAACTTTCATCAACAATATATAATTGGCTAACCAAAAAGTTGAGGAGATAGAAAGGTGTAAAATGGCTAGTGTAGAGGCTGCAAATGAGTAATAAATAACTACATGATACCAACATGTAGATTGATGTGCCTTGTAAGGGCAGAGGTGTTTGGAGAGTAATTGTTGAAACCATGCAAATAATGATACCACTGTGCAAATTGATGTCCGTGTAGATGCCCAGGTTCAAAAGATGTTGGGGCCCTTTAAATAACTGTAGAAAATAACTGAAGAGCATGAACCATGTTTAAAAATAAATGTTTTAAAGAAAATATTTTGTACAAAACCTTCCTTCAACTCAAGGTCATAGACAAGACAAACCTCAGCTGCTTCAAACCACTGCAGCTTAGATACAGTTCCTCATTTTATAATTTCTTGTGTTTAAAAAAATGTGTAACAGAGAGTTGATAAGAAACAATTATATCATTGTTTTGGCCACTGTCTAGTCAGCAAGTTATTTAATGTGAATGTGACATCCCCTCATATGTTTTCTATATCCTAAAGTGAGTTATTTTTGATAAATGTAAACTCCACTGATCACTTGTTTTTCCATCTAAGAATGACCACATGTCTTGGCAAAGTGTCAAATGTATCTTATGACTGAGGTATCTCATGGTCACTCTATTTTTTGAACCAAAACCTGAGGATGTATCAGATGACCTAGTGTCTAGGCTAAAATGTGCTGTAGTAGGCTTTGGAAATTTCCACCATGCATTTTTGGGGTATAAATACAGGACCTAAATGTCATGGCCAGTGTGGTTTTTTAGAGGAATTGCTATGGCTGCTATAGATGCTAAAACACTCAGAAAAGGGAGTGGGTCACTCCATTTTTCCGTACCTGTAGCCCTGGTGGTAAAAAACCATCAGTTGTTTAGTTTTGATCATGTTTGATATAAAATTGTTAGGACTTATTTGGTAATAATAAATTGCAACTGATTTAAGATGACATTTGGTGTCAGGTGACTTTATTGGATTACCAGGGACCACTAGCTAAGAACCTTGTGCTTCTACAGAGTACAGGGGCAGATTTTGGGCAGTGTATTTACAGATTTGGTGAGAGGTGCAAGTGGTGTTCACATGGGAGGAGTGCAGGTGTAAATGCACATATACATGGTGAAGTGGGTTAAAGTACTAATTCTGAGAGGGGTGCAGAACACGTGGTTCATATTTGGATTGGTGCAGGAGTAAAAGTGCAAATTCTGGGATAGAGTGAAAATAAAAATATTGTGAGAGTGCAGTCAAAGAGGCGCACATACTGGGAAAGATGAATAAAGGTCTAACACTAGTAGGGGATGGTAAAATAACAAATTAGGAAGAGGTGCAGGATATAAGTAAATAATTTAGAAGGGTTACAAGGGCATATATACTAATTATGGGAAGAGAAGACCCATACCAAGAAAATGCATAAATATTAAGAATGTGGTAGAACTTTAGCAAATGGGGTGACTCGGAATAGAACTGCGACTAGGTTAGTTAAGTCATGGAAATGGGAAAAAAAATGACATGACCTGTTGATGTTTGGGCACCCCTTCCCTTGTTTAATATTGTCCCCAAATAGCCTGTGAATGTTATTAGATATTTAATAACTTACAGTATATTTAATGATGTTTGAAGTGTCAACTGATTTTTCCATTTCATCATATAATGTACAGTTTGTATACTAAGTTGCCAGGACCTTGAAAAAAATGATGACATTCTTGTTTAAAGGGGACAGAAAATCTGTGCTATCCAGCAGCAGTTAGTAATGTTCCTAGTAAGAGAAATGATACACTTGCCTCCAAAAGAGCCATATTTAACTGTACTTTAATAAACACTGATGTGAAAAACTGTGTTTTCAATTGTTTTCTTTTTATGGACAACATTCTGCACAGTTCCCTTCATGGAACCAGTAATTTGGAGTGCTTACTATGTCACGGTTTGAGTACAGAATGTTAAATGTGAACTATTGTCCTATTAGAACCATGCTTAGAGTTCTTTGCTCAAACTGTGACATGGTTAAAACTCCAGGTCACTGGTTCAATGAAGAGAATTGTAACAGAATGCTGCCCATAAAATCAAAACAATGCAAAATACTGTTTTTCACATCACATTTTATTGAGGTACAGTTACATATGGATCTTTCAGGCTGATGGATATTATTTCTGTAAGTGGTAACATTATAAACAGCTGCATATTAGAACTAATTTCCTGTCCTCTTTAAATGACATCACCACCCACTCAAGATTCTGTCAGCTGGTCTGAACAAGTTTTAGGGTCTTTCTGTGAAGCCATCAAATTAGAGAGGCATTAAAATAGCATTTATAAATAAGAAATTGCAGTTCCTGTACTTTTTTTTTATCATGAACCCTTTTTTTGTTAAGAATTTTTTTAGTAATACAGAAAACAAAAACGGAACAACATCACAAAATTTACAAACTAACAATCAAGTAAGGCACTGGAGTCTCATAAATACAAGAAACTGTTCCTACAGTTTATTTGTAGTATATGAGGCCTGGTTGTTTTTATACCAGGAAAAAGGATTAATTTTTAAAATATATACATTTGATCTTTGGCAAAAGCATGGCAGGGCATTGCACAGCTCTTTGTTGAAAGGAAAGACATCCTCTCAATAAGACAAGTCTTGGCCAACCTTAAAGAGTTTTGAAGCAAAAGCATTAGTTCAAAACTCTCCAAGTTGCCATCGCTTGAATTGATGGTTACCCTAATTCTAGCCTAACACTCTATCCTGAAATCGATGTTGGCAGTTGTAACAGTCTTTTATGACTGGCATCCAAGGCATTTTCCAAATGATTTTTAACTTCATGTCCCCATATTTCCATACCATACAAAGATTGTGCCATAGATTTAGCGTTAATGACTTTAATAGCTGGCAACATAGCATGCCCATCATATTTATTATTAAATCTTAAAATGCCAGCACTAGTCTGTTTTATATTTTTATTCACTTGTACTATTTGCTCAGATCAAATCATCCTGTTATTAAATGTATGCCCCACATACCTGTAATCTGAGACAATTTCTAATTTATCTCCTTTAATCCAGATTTTTTTGTGGGGGTTTTTTAAACCTTAATCTGAGTTTACTTAACATCATTACTTTGCTTTTGTTAGTATTTTATTATAAGGTCTAGATTTTCAGTCTAATCTTCCAAAATGTTGAATTGAGATTGAAGTCCCTGCAGTGTTAAGGAAATTGAAAAAAATGTCATTGGAATAGGCCAATACAGGACACCCACACTTCCCTATGTTAGGATAAGAATAGTGGTTATCTAGTGATAACAACAGATCATTAGTGTAGATATTAAATAGAATAGGTACAAGAACACATCTTTGCTTAACACCAGTTTTAATGTGAGTCTTATCCATCAAATCCCATCACTTATTATATTTGACTCTGCACCAGTAGTTGGGGTATAGGGCATTAGTAATATAAATCAAGGAATTATCTAATCCATGATCAGAAACCTTTTTTTCCTAGAATGTTATGATTAAGTGAATCAAATCCTTCTTGAAACAAAAAAAAAGCAAGACAAATTTTCTGGGACCTTAATATAACATACTTTTCCAAAATGTGATGAATAATAAAGCATTGATTGATAGTAGAACCTTCTTTTGTAGTGCTCCAAAAATATATTACTTTATTACATAATATCTTTGTGAAAATCTTAAAGTCTAATGCCAATTTAATCTCTTCCTTGGATATCATTATTAACTGTTACTGTCTGGGAACCCAATCTTTTAGTATCAGATATTTCTCTTCAAACAAAAAAAAAAAAAAAAAAAAAAGAAAGAGAGATACTGAAAATAATTGTGCCAAACTTCAGAGAGAATAAAGCAATCAGAATTGTCCTGCCATTTGGATATGCCATGTGATAACCATTCTCCAAAAGACATGCCATGGCCAGAGAGCAAAAAGTGTAAATTTAAACAAATAAAAAAAGACATGGTTATTATTAGAATTATCATGTACAGCCTCTAACTTCTTTTTCTATAAAGCAGTAAAATAAGATTTTTTTTTAAATGGAAAGTTTTTGTATTCCCTTCTAGCTATGTTTAACTATTGATGGTTATCTTTAGTAGGTTTCAGTTTAGCTTTTCTAATTCTGGCTGTAAGGATAATCTTGGCTATTTTGCAGTCCTTATCAAGCCAAAAATTTGCCAAACATGAGCCTTTGTTTATTTTATAACATTTTTTACACCTTTTACCATAATTTCATATTATTATCATGCTAGCATATCTTATTTATTTATTTATTTATTGAAATGTGTAAACTAGTAAAGCCCACTGAGATGTAGTGTCCCTTTTTCAGGGGTGACCCAGAGTTAATTACAGTCAATAATAGCAGTTTACATACAGAGACAAGTTAAAAACCACAGTTTACATATTGAGACAAATAAAAAGTATATGTAAGATGGACACTGCCTTAAGAAGTAGTAGGACTGAAGTAAGAGTCAGACAGTAGTGTCAGTGGCTCAGCAGGTTGCACACTCATGTCTGAGACAAGGAGATTGAAAAGTTGTGGGTTCAAGCCCCACAACAGGCACTTGGGGGTAAATCCCAATACTGACACAGTAGTGCATCATAAGGGGGATGCTGCAGTCCTGAGGTACGTCTTTTGGATGAGATGTTAAACCAAGGTCCTGTCTGCTGGTTCTGATGGTTACTCAGGTGGAAATTAAAGATCCCATGGCACTTCTTGAAATGATTAGAAGAATTTCCCATGTGTCCTAGCCAAATTTCCACCTTTCACTAAAAATACCACCAACAGCTTAATCTGTTTCAATTTCAGTCCAGTCATATCTATTTATAACAAGCATTTGTCAATGCTGAATGTTTGCTTGCTGGCATTGGCAGTGGTAGTGTAGAAGTTACAGAGCTGCGTAATAGGAATGGCAGTGAAGTACTGAACTGAAGCCAACCCCACCACCACCCTGCAGAGAGTGACAGGCATTGGGGTGTGCCTTTGGGTCATCAGGCATAACGGCCATGCCATTTCACCACATCCCACCCTGCAGACACTGACAAGTGTCACGGTGTTCCTTGGGGTCTTTGGCCCTTAAGTGCACCCCATTCCATTAGAAAATATGGTGAGATGGGTGCGATATAGGAGAATTGGGTGAACATTGGGGCTGAAGAGTCCAGGGTATACCTCGATGCCTCTCACTGGCTGCAGGGTGTGGAATGGTATGAGCATTACAGGCAAGAATCCCAAGCCACACCCCTGATGCCTGTCATTCTCTACAGGGTTGGGCGTTATGGTTGGAAACCCTAATACCTCAGGCATTCGTTGGTATTTTCACTCCAAATGTTCAACATGGTTTTTTTGTGACCCCACCTCATGAACAGGGGGAATATCAGTTTGTTAACCGAAAGCTGCTTATGCACAGCGACCATGGCATTTAGCACCACAGGTGCAAAAACATTCCGAACAGGATGTAAAAAATGACAGCTGTACTGTTCATGGGGAGGTGTAAAAAATGGCAATGTTGCAAATCTGCAGTAAAAATATTTAAAAAAATGGTGAAGTCACGAGCGTACATAGAAACTGTGCAATGCACACCCGTAATATAATTAGGTTTTGATTTTTTTTACAGCAGATTGTCAACTCAGCCATTTTGGTGCCTCCGATCATGAACAGTGTCACTGTGGTTTTCTTTATCTGTCCCGAACAATGATTTCCCACAGCGACCATGCATCTCTGTGCTGAAAGTGTGAAAACACACTTCGGCCATGTTGTGAAAAATGACAGCTGTACTGTAAATAAGGAAGTGTGAAAAAATGCCACTGGTGAAAATCTGGACTTAAAATATTATAAAGTCATGAACTTACGAGGGTGCATGGAAACTGTGCAATGCTCACTCGTAACACAGTCATTTTATGGACTTTTGTCACCTAAATTTCAACATAGCCATTTTAAGACCTCCGCTCATGAACAGTGTAACTGTGATGTTCTTAATCTGTCCCAAACATTGCTTTCACACACCAACAGCACCATTGTGCGCTACATGTGCGAAAACACATTTTGGGCGGCATATGAAAAATGGCAGCTGTGCTGTTCATAAGGAAGTGTAATTTTATGGCACTGTTGAAAATCTGGAGTGAAAATATTAAATTCGCAAACTTATGAGCATGCATAGGAACTGCACAACGCACACTCGTAAAACAGTCATTTTTATGAATTGTTTCACCAAATTTTCAACATAGCCATTTTAAGACCTCTGCTCATGAACAGTGTCACTGTGATTTTCTTAATGTGTCCCATACATTGATTTCACACACCGACTGCGCCATTGTGCGCTACATGGGCAGAAACACATTTTGGGTGAGATGTGAAAAATGACAGCTGTACTACTCATAAGAAGGTGTGGTAAAATGGCAATGTTGAAAATCTGGAGTGAAAATATTGAAAATTCAGCGAACTTACGAGTGTGCGTAGGAACTGCACAACGCATGCTCGTAAAACAGTCATTTTGGAATTTTTTCACCAAATTTTCAACATAGCCATTTTAAGATCTCTGCTCATGAACAGTGTCACTGTGGTTTTCTTAATTTGTCCCATACATTGGTTTCACACACCGACTGCGCCATTGTATGCTACATGGGCGGAAACATGTTTTGGGTGAGATGTGAAAAATGACAGCTGTACTACTCATAAGAAGGTGTGGTAAAATGGCAATGTTGAAAATCTGGAGTGAAAATATTGAAAATTCGCGAACTTCTGGCGTGCATAGGAACTGCATGGCATGCGCTCGTCAAAACAGTCATTTTTAGAATTTTCCGCAAATTTTCAAATAGTCTTTGAGAGCCCACCTTATGAACACTGGCAGTGTCATTTTGTTAATTGTTCCAGAAAGGTGATTTCGCGCAGTGGCTGCAAAATCACCCTTCGGGCCCGAGTAACGCCATGATAGTGCAAGAATTCATGAGGAGGGGTCCCAAAAACCCCATGTTGAAAATTTGGTGCAAAAATTCCAAAAAATGCCTGCGATATGCAATAAAGTTGAAAAACCCCTATCTAGCCCATTATACAGCTTACCTGCATTTCCTCAGTTCGCGATCGGCTTTGAAGAGTGCAGGCGTGTTCCCGATCCACCGAAGATATTTGCGCTTGTGCTCCGAGGTAAGTATGGGGTGAGGGGTATGGGGAGGCAGGGCACAGTGGGTGGGTGCGGGTTGTGGGAGGGGCTGGGAGACTGCGTGGGACCGTTTTTGCTTTACAGGTGTTTTTTTTAAAAGACGGCGTGGGATGTTTGCCATGCTGGGGTGGGCTCCCAGCATGGCACAGGGACGGGCTGGGTGTGAAGCCGACGGGGATTGGACACCCCATCGGCTATAAGAGGTCACTTGCCACGCTTGGGGTGGGCCTCAGCGTGGCACCTTGTACCGGGGGAGTGAAGCATGGGGATTGGGCACCTCGTAGGCTATACCATCAATTGCCATGCTGGGGTGGGCACCCAGCGGCATTTGAAGGTTTTTGGGGAGCGAGCACAGCTGATGGGGATTGGAACCCCGTCACATAGAGTGTGTGCGTGGGGGGGCCAGCATGCAGTATGTGTGTGTGTGTGTGTGTGTGTGTGTGTGTGTGTAGGGGAGCTGCGCATGAGCAGGTGATATCTTATCGCTGCTCACTGAAGCGTAGCTCCCCCTTTCAACTGTATGCCACTGCATTTTGGAGCTTGTCATAGACAGTTCCAGCATGCATTGGCTTACAGGGGCAGTGCCTGCCAACACACTGACTGAATTGGAAGAGGGGGTGACACACCTCCGAAATCTCGGATGATGACACTATGTTTCTTGCACATGTGTGCAAGCAAACATAAAAAGATGCTTTTCAAAATTATCAAAGCACCTGTACAAGAAAATACTTAAAACAAGTACAGTGATAAATACAGAAAACAATAATCAACAACAATCAAATTAAAATATACAGCAATTCCAAATTAAAAATCATCTAAAAATGCTTATCTAAATATTTTTTTAAGGCAGTCTTAAAGGTCTCAGTGGAGAGGCACTCTCTAACCTGATGAGGTAGAGAGTTCCACAGGGTCAGGGCCATGAATGCAAAAGATCTCTCCCCCAAAGTCTTCAAACAGGGATCCACGACTGGTCGTCAACAAATTTTTTGTTGAACGACCAGACAGAGAAACCAGCAGGTCGATCACATTTTGCAGTTGGCTGCCAGTTTCATAGGAAAACAAGTGTTTTCTTCAGGGGTCTTCACCCCCTGAACATCCCATGCAGGAGGCTATGCCCCCGCATCCCCCACTTAGGATTCTCAACTCTGAGTCGGAGCTGATTCACCAGGGGGGTGCAGGACCCTGCACACACAGTGCTGGGTTCCAGCGGGTTCCCTACAGCAGCATGGCACTGTTGTCACTGTAGGGGACCGTGCTGTCAAAATGTCACTGATAGTGCAGAGTACCTTCAAACAGACCCTAGAAACCTCTAACAATCCCTTATCAGTGGAATGGAGTGGATGGAGGTGGTGATGGGGACACAGGAGGTCTTGCAAATAGCATGGTCCCTGTTGACTACCATCTGTGTCTTCCTTCTCTGGGATGCCCCTGAAAAGGGGACTTTTAGACTTAGTGAGCCTTCCCAGTCAACAAAATTCAATAAATAAATAAGAGCACATTGCACTCTTAAGCAATCTCATATCTGGGAATATAATCACAGGTGAGGAGTACTTGATACAGATGCACTAGTTACAATATTTCCAAAAGGGTTAAGTATGATAGTAGAACCTGTTACTTAAATTAGACAGCAAAATAGCAGGCAAGTGTTAGGAAACATGTCTGTGTTATCAGTTGCAGCTGCACCTACTTACCACTAGTGAGTGAGATTTCAAGACAACTTTGAATACATCTAAAGAAGTAAAATTAGACACTTCTGGTGGCAAGCTGTTCCAAAGGATAGTGGCAGAAATAGCAAAGGACCTATCACCAGCATAGGTTCTACTATAGATGTTAGAACCTCCGAGGTAGAGCAAGCAGATGATCTGAGCTCCTGCTTGAGTTTTGTACTGAAGTATCCCATTGAGGCTGGGAGGGGAAGCCATTTTGATTATTCTAAAGGCATGGTAGAAGGTTGGGTAGGCTAGTCTCACTTCAAGTGAGGTCCAGTTTAGTGAGGTAAGTATATTGCAGTGTTGATCTCGGGGATAAGCAGCAGCTACAAGGCAAGCAGCTTTGTGGTAAAGCACTCTCAGTTTACCTAACTCAGATTGTAGGAGAGAAGCACTATTTAGCAGAACTAGAAGCAACGTTCCTGTGGTGATAGTTCATAGGCGGATTTAGAGGGGGGCTAAGGGTGTTATAGCTCCCCCATCATGGAGCTCCTCTATTAGTAACACACTGTGCTGCATTCTTAATCAGTATGCACTATGCCTCCATGAAAGCTGCTTAAGCCACACAGGTCTCATCTGTCCTCCAGTGTCCTGGTAGTGCAGTAAACAACCACCCCCACTTGCATTACACAGTTGATTCCCCCCAGAAAAGCCAATCTCCAGCATGAATTTCTTACTAACTTTCATCCTGTGCCATGTGGTCAGGTCCCAGCACTGTGGCAGCAGATGGTCTTGCCTTGGTGAGTCTGGGCATTTGTTCTCTTCTTTTGCAGGCTTGGTGCAGCTCCTTTGTTCATGTGCGGTGGGAGTACAGCTGCAGCAAAGTGGAGTGGACCTTAGCAATACAGATCTCAACCAGGTCGCCTGTTGCTCACTGCTCCTGATTTGCTGTTGCATCCAGTAGTGGATGTGGCTAGCAAGTGGTGCCTTCTTTAAATGTCTGGGTTGCCAAAACAAGAGTGAACTGTAATTCATTCACTCAGAAGATTAATGTTGGAGCAAGAGAGGAGCAAGTGTACTACTTAGGAGCAGATGGAGAGAGAGCAGAGCCCGAAAGTGAAAAACAGAGCCCGGGATTTCAGGCGGCAGCAGTGTAGTAATGCGGGGTCAGTGTGGCCTTGGTAACTCAGCAAAGGAGTTGGAGTGAGGCTCAAGTCATCTTCCAACAGCTGAAGCAATCTGTAGCTGAGAGCCCTGCTCATTAGGAGTCATGGGGTCAGTGTGCACTGTCTAGAGAGAAAGAGTTTGGAGGCCAGGTGACCGGAGACAGTACTCAACTAGGAACACTTAGACTTCAGCCTGCTTAAAATGGATCAAGTCATCATTTAATCAGGTACTTCTTGCTTTAAAAAGAAAGACTTTAATAGTCTCAAACTTTGGTGGGTGGGAGGTGGCTGCTGGGATGGGACAGGACATTAGTGTTCCATCAAACTGGGTGTGTAATAAATGTAGTACTAGTGTTATTAATTTCTAGTATGGGGAGCTTAAATTCATGATATTAAAATAGTTTAAGGTCACTGCTGGTTTTGTCCTATATGGCAAATTGATTCTCGTGTAGATTCGCAGGAGAGGAAGTTGGTTTCAGCAACAGCATGAACCAGGAGAGGCAGAAACTGGTACATGAGACCTTTGAACTGAGGTAAAAACTTCAGTATGTACTGTATGTCTAATCTGTGTGGTCTTTTCAGTCATGGTTGTACAGTGTGAATGAGCACAGAGGGAATTAATAGACATAGGGGCGTTTGAAGGTGTTCTGCTGTATATTATGGCATGTGCAGGAGTTTCTGCATGCTTGGAGAGCAAAATTAGCAACAGACGTCATAAGACCTTGTTTGGCACATTGACACAGGCAGTTACAAAACCAGAGAAAAAAGTGATAGAATCAAATATTTAGTTTATGTAGTTATATGTGTTGAATGGGGAGGGTGGTGCAAGTTGTGATGTACCCAAGCAGGTGCTGTTGCTAATAAAAAAAATGCATTTTTGTATTTGTTTAAAAACTGTGTTCTGCTGTTTGCTTACTGACTTCTTGGTACTATCATAAAAATGAAATGCCTCATACCATGGGGTTATCCCAGTAAAGGAAATTTTAAAACAACAAAAAATATTTTATTTATTTAAAAGTGTATTTTCTTTTGAATAAGTTGCTCTATAGACTAAAATCTGTTATGCAAAAATAGCAAGCAAACTTGAAATTATATTTTCATAAACTAGATAGCAAAGTGACTTTGTTCCCATATTTCTATAGTTATTGTATTTATTTTTTTACTGACATAAGGTTGGGGGATAGGTTAATCTGTACTGCAGGACAAACTGGGATGGGTTGGCTTTATGGTAATGTCATAACATGCTTGAGTGAGTGACATTTGTGAAGTTGTTTACTTGGATTGTCATTTAATGTGTCTGCAGTTTGTCTTTATCACCAAGTCTCTTTCAACTTGTCTCATTTTTATGTGTTTCAGATGTGCTGCTGGCCAGCTGCAGTCTTTTGGTATTTTGTTATATTTTTGGGGTGGGAGGGTATTTTGGGCAACATACTGTCATGTGAACTATGGGGACTCTGAGGATGGTGCTAGGGTACAACTCACAAAGCATGGGAAGGGAGGAAATGGGTAGAAATTGCATTAGAAATACCCTCCAAAATGCACTAGAATGCACCAAAATGTTAACAAATTTATGGGGACCTAAGCGGCCCACCAGACCCCCAGTCTACTATTTTTTTTTTATCTGACTTGAGCTCCCTCATCTATAGAACTCCGGGATCTGCCCCAATAGTCAAAATGAGCTTCATTACTAAGATACCTTCCTAGTCGATATAGGAGCCATGTTATTTAGGTGAAGAGACTTCATAATTGCTTCCACATGTGATTTCAGTGTAAGCTCCTGGTCCAGATGTACCCTGAGGTACTTTATGGACTCATAGACTTTCAGTCTGGTACCATAAGTTGAAGATAGATGGAGAAGGCTATTTATCTTAGTACCCAGGTGTCTAGGACTAAATCTCTTTTATCAACCAGTACAGTATTTCCTTGTATGCTCTATCTTGGTTGGTTCTTAAGTAATAGTGTGTTTTTTAAACAAAGAGAGAATTGGTCACATTCAGATCTATCAACAACTACAGAATGGGTATACTTATGAATAAATATCATAATCAGAAACTAGCATAGTTAATGAGATAGGCATAAGAGCCTGCTATATGCATAAATGCTCCATGCTGTCTCCTTCCTGTCTACCATTTAGGATTCAAAGAATTAAATTACTTCAGGCATTTAACAGATTGCGTCCCATATTATTAATGATTTTATTTATTTATTTATTTATTGAAATAGTTTCACCAGGAAAGGCACACTGAGCAACAAGATGCTTGTCTCCCGGTGCGACCTGGGGGGAAGGGGTACAAGGGGGTTGGATAACACGCAGGTTATCAACTAAGCAAATATTAATAACAGAGGCAAATAGCAGCACATGGATACAATTGCATTAAACTACAAACAACAATGCATGGAGTACATTGGATATTGTATGGAACATATAACAATTACCTGACATATAGCAGCAATACAAGGGAACATTTAGCACACAGTAATATGCAGGTATAAGCAACAGGAGACATAGAACGCATGATGGTGCAGTACAAAAAGGCACAGGACAAAAGTGCATGGGTTGGGACTGTATGCCAGCATTTATAGCAAAGCTAAAGCCGCTGGTCGGGCAGTGGGGAGGGGAGCAATTGGCGAATGGCCAAATCAGGTACAGGTGCAATTAGTGGTGAGGACGTTAGCTAGGGTGGTAGAAAGAGAGGGGAGACAGTATAGCACAGTGGTTTAAGGCTCTGAGCTGCAAATCTGGTGACATCCAGCAGACCAGACCTGAGTTTGAATCCCACAGCTTCCACTTACATACTGTGTGACCCTGAGCAAGTCAGTTAACTTCCCTGTGCTCCCAGGATGCTCCTGTAAAAAAGCTTTCAGCTTAGTGTGCTACTCCTAGTTAAACAACTTAAAAAAAAAAGAAAAGAGAGAGTGGGCAGAAAAGGAATGCCGAATTTGAGGTGGGAGACCATTCCATCGCTTGGGTAACTGGTGTGAGAAGGCAGCTTGCCCAGCAGCAGTCTTCCACCTAGGGATTGATAGTTGGCAGTAGTTGTAGGATCTAAGATAATGGTTGGGGCAGGGGACAGCTGAGAGCATGGAGGACAGGTAGGAAGGGATGGTGCCAAGCCATAGGTTAGATACATATTTAGCACAGTGTGAAATGTGGTGGTTTCCGAGAGACGGTAGTGCCAGGGAACGGTAGAGGTCACAGTGGTGGGTAAGGAGTGAGGCATCGAGAGCAAAGCAGCAGAAGGCATTAAAAAGTGTGTCCAGTTTAGATAGGGTGGACTTAGGGGCTGCACTGTAAACAATGTAACAGTAATCAAAGGAGGGGAGTATCATCTTCTGGACCAGTTCACATCAGACGGGGGGAAGGAGGCTACTGCGGTTCCTATAAAGTGCACCAAGCAGGGGGCATAGTTTTTTTGAAATAGCATCGATGTGGTCTGTGAAGGAAAAATGGCAGTTGAGTCATACCCCCAAGTAGCACAATGAGGAGACATCTTTGAGTTTTTGACCATCCAGGGTGTGGAAATAGGGAAGGGATGGGAGTCTGGGCAGGTGGTGTTATGTGCCAAAAGTCATTGTGACAGTTTTTTTTTACATTTAGGGAGAGCTGGTGAGAGCTGAACCATTGCTGCACTTTGTTGAAGTCAGCTTGGAGGTTAGTTTGTACCACTTCAGGGTTGGAGCCTGATGAGAAGAGTACAGTGTCATCTGCATACATGTGGATTGAGGTAGTAGAACAGATGAGCGGTATGTCATTTAGGAATATAGAGAACAGTATGGGTCCCAGAACCAACCCCTGGGGGACACCGGTAGTTAAGGGAAGGGGGAAGGAGATAGCATTTGCGACTCTAACAGACTGAGTTCTGCCAGAGAGGTAAGATCTGAACCAGTTGGTGGCAGCAACAGAGAGGCCTGATTCAGTGAGACAAGACAGCAATATGTGGTGGGAGTCAGTGTCGAAGGCTTTCGCAAGGTCGACAAAGACGGTTGAAGTGATCAGCCCACTGTCCATACCAGTCAGAATGGAGTCAGTAAGCCTTATCAGGGAGGATGCAGTGGAGTGTCCCTTTCTGAAACCTGACTGCTAGGGTGTAAAGAAATTAGAGTTGGTGAGGAAGGAAGGAAGCTGGGTGAGCACAAGGTGCTCTTGCAGTTTTTCTAGTACTGGGAGAGGGGGAACTAGGGCAGTAGTTGGAGGAGGAGGTGGGGACACCTCCTTTTGGGAGGGGGATGACAGTGGCACACTTCCATGCTTCCAGGATTGGTTTAAGAGTTTGGCAAGTGGAGTTGCTATGGTGATGGCGGAGAGGTAGAGGAGTTTTGGGTCCAAGCCATCTGGGGATTTGCCTTTTGAAGGGTTGAGAGAAAGTAGTGCATCTAGGGCATCCGCTGCAGAGATGTCATTGGAGAAAAAGGAGCGAGGCCTAGTCAGGTTCATTATGGCTGTAGAGGGTGTGATACGTGCAGGGTTTGGCAGGGCAGAGAGGAGAGTGGCAGCACAAGTGGAGAAATATATGTTGAACTCAGTGGTGACTGCTGTTGGCTCAGTGAGAATGGAGTTGTTAATATTTAGAATTGGAGTTGGATTGGCAGCTGGTGGGGTGAAGAGGGAGTGAATGACCTTCCAGAATTTTGAGGGGTTATTTAGGTTGGACTGTAGGGAACTGCTGAAGTACTCTGCTTTAGCTAGGCGAGTGGCTCTGGTACACTTGTTTTGGAGCATGCAGTATGCGGAGAGATGTTGTGGGAGGTGTGAGGATTTATGCATTTTCCAGGCTTAGTCACGGGTGATTTGACATGCAATCAGTTCTTGGGTGTCCACGGCAGGTGGTTGCCTCATAACCTTGTACATCACAGTGGGGAATGTTTGTCCCAGATGCTGAGGAAAGTGTCTTTAAAGTGGAGAAAGGTGTCATCAATGGAGTCCATAATAGTGCGGGGGCCCAGTTTGCTAACACATGGTCATCTAACACTGGAGCGAGATTGAGGGATTTGATGGAGCATTGGACTAGAAATTTAGGGGGGGATTTTGAGCAGTGGATTTTGCACACTAGGAAAGTAATGTGGTGGTCACTGAGAAAGTCAGGAAGAATACCAGCATTTATGACCAGGTGAGAGTGTGTGGTAAGAGCCCAACTGAGGAGCGAGTGGTTACCAGATTTTAGGTTAAGTCGGGTGGGCTCAGTAATGATTTGAGAGAGGTTTAGTGCAGCAATTTCAGTCCTGGTTTTGCTGAGGACAGGAGCTAGCCATTTGTGGTTTAGATCGCCCATAGTATAAAGTTCCCCTGTCTGGGTTAGGCAGGAGATTTTCTTGAGGAGACTGGTGACAGCAGAGGATGGTGTGCCAGGTTGGCAGTATATTCCTGCAATGTAGATTGGTAGCGAGAAGGGGAGTGTCAGCTGGAGTAAAATTAATTCATAGATTTTAGGTTCAGACTTGGCTAGGATAACCAAATAGTGCAAGTCCGAGATGACGTAGATGGCAACTCCGCCGCCTCTTGTGGCTCTGTCCTGGTGGGCCAAAGTGTAGCCTGGGATGGTGACAGAGGAGTCACTAATGTTTTTTGTGAGCCAGATTTCGGACAAGGTGAGGATATCTGGAGCATAGTGGGCAGCAAGTACCTGGAGGGAGTCAAGTTTATGGACTAGGCTTCTTATATTCTTATATTATATTCTTATATTTACCCTGAGAATGCCTGTATTTAATACAGTGCATATTAAAACTATCAACTCCTTCCATAACTGGGGGGTGGGCAAGCTGAGGAGAAGAATGGACATCTGATCTAAGAGCTCCGACACCATCCAACCTAAATCTTTGCCATCTGCTCTAAAACCATTATACATTCAACAGCAAATGACTGCATCTAGTCTCTACATGGCTACAAATATGAAACCCAGCAAAAAAAAGTCACAGCTGAACTTTAAATTGACTGCAGACAACACTAACACAATAGCCTGGAGCCACCTATCACCAGCATGGCTTCTCACATGAATATGGACAAGGTGCAGAATTCAAACTTTTAGGCAGAACTTCAGCAGACCTCCTCACAAGCCTCCCTGAAGACTCTGATAAAAAATCTAAAATGTGATCTTACTTCCCAAATGCGAGCAGGTTTTGAAAACCTGGACTCCCAGCTGTCCCACCTTCAACAGACTGTAAATATGATGGGTGACACAGTCAAAAAACATGCCAGCAGACTGGAGCAGCTGAAGTCCTGAGTTAGCTCCCAAGAAGATGCTCAGAACCAGCTATCCCCTCTTTACAGCAAGTCCTAAAAGAAATTGAGATCCTGAAAAACATTCTTCATGATCATGAAAATCATGAGCGTCACTACAACATACAAATAGAAGGCCTGTCAGAGGGTAAAGAAGGGAGGAACTGCAGAGCTTTTATGAGGCCCTGGCTTATTACAATGCTACACTTACCTGAGTCTACAACCCTGTAGATCTAGCAGGCCCATCATTCTCCAGACCACCACCCAGGACCTGAGAAGAGACCACAGCACCTAATTATAACATTTCTCCATTACCAGGATAGGCAAACAGTGCTGGAGGCTGCCAGAAAAATAGAGTCTATCGTCATTTAAGGGAGCAAGGTTTGCATCTTCCCTGATTATTCACACAGGCTACAACTAGAAAGAAAATCTTTTGTGGCAGTTAAAAAGAAGCTACATGCACTGCAATGGCCATTTGCAATGGTATACCCTGCCCATTTAGTAATCCAGCCACAAAGCAAAGAATCCAAGGCTTTTACTGACCTGGATGAGGCCCTGGCATATGTCAAGCAGGAACTTAAGAAGGAGATGACTGCTACAGGACCAGGTAGAGCAAGTACCTGAATGCACTTTTTAATTGAGGTACTTCGGGGGATTTCTTTTTTGGATCAGGGTGATGGCTGGGACAGGAGCCCATTGGGGGGGGTTGATTTTCTCACCCTGCAATGGACCTTTATCCAGCTTATTATGGCTGGGCTGAGGAGGTCTCCTTCTGTAGCATGTGGGCTCCATGCATACAACTGGTAAACTGATCCTGCTCATCAGATAACCCCTATCTGCATTGTTAAACTTCAGCTTCTGGAAAGATGTCTCGGACATGATAGCAGCAACTTAGTGTGTGACTACATGGCTAATGCGCATTAACTATAGAGTTTTTGATGGGGAGTCTACACAGCAAACTTTGCTCCTGATATGAGGGCTACTTTCTCATGGTCTGGCATTAGTCTGATCCATAACATTCTCTATGACACAAGGCCTTCGAAGAATAAACTAGGGCTAGAGAACTTTACTGAGCCCTGTAGACTTCTCTACTTGGAACTCGTTCTGGTTTAGAATAGTAATATACATGGGGATATTGTAAAGGATTGTGCATCAGTTCTTGAATTTACTTTTCTTCTACTATCCACCCCGTGGCATAGAAGATCAGATGCTGTGATCATCATGGCAGGGTCCTGGCCCATGTTTTACAGGTGGAGCACTTGGCTGCCTTTGGCCATCTACAGGAGGAGTGGGCCCTTGTCTCGGGGAGCAGCTGCCTGGTTGGAGGACCAATGAGATAATCCTAAATAACAAGAGGGATGTGTGTATTTGAACTTCAGGGGCCAGCCACCTACCCCGGAGCTAAGTTTTGGATCTTAATTGGATTGCTCATAGTTCTTTTTTTTTACATATGAGTGAGAGATTTAATGATGTTGCTGGTTATTTCCAGATCAGCTGTTAAGAGTTTTCATGTAATGGGGAGATGAGGTTGTGATTGGGATGTGACTTGGGGGGTGACCCTGAGCACACACTGGGGTGCTCCTATTTTGTCCCAACCTGGACAGATGCAAACTTATATAAGGAGGATAGCCTGCATCTGTCCAAGAAGGGTACCTTGGCCCTTAGTGAGAAGTTGAACTGCTTCAGCTTCAAGCATTTAAACTGGCCAAGGGGGGAGCTAGAAGGGGCAGGAGGCTTAAGAACATTCCCCCCATGGGAACATGCAGAAACATAAGCTCCAACAGATAGAGCTGAAGCAGGCAGGGAGGGGCAGGTAGGCAAAGAGTGTATAACAAGTGATGCATTGGGAGTGCATAGGAAAGGAAACTGGGATGGGTGAAGACACTGGAGAGGGAGGACAGGGGCAGAGGCAGGGCAGACTGTAAAACATGGAAGGTCATGCTAACAAATTCCCATAGCCTTGAAAATTAGGGTCCAGACCTGGAAGGCTTGTTGGCAGATGTAGACCTTGACAAAGTAGCAAAAACAGAGACATGGTACTCTGCTAACCATGACTGGAAAGTCAATGTACCAGGCTATATACCATTCAGGAGGGACAGGGAAGGTAAAAAGGGTGGAGGGGTAGTATCCCTGTACAGCAGACATGGTATAAAAGCTACAGAAGTTCAGGGAAAACAGGGGGTGGTCAAGGCAATGTAGGTCATGCTGGAGCCAGGAAATGGAACAGCAATATGCACAGTGGTGATCTACAGACCTCCAACACAGAGGGAGGAAGTTGACAGGGAACCAGTGAAGGACATGCATAACATGGCAGCTAAAGGCAAAATCCTTCTACTGGGGATTTCAATATGCCAGACATGGATTGGACCACCCAGGTGGCTGCTTCAGCCAGAAGCACAGCCAGCTAGCCTAGAATCCCTGCTGGGGGTTGGACTCAGGCAGCTGGTGCATGAACCAACTAGGGACAAGTTGATTCTGGACCTGGTATGGACCAAAGGGAACAGAGTTGAACAAATACAGGTTGAAATACAGTCCAGTACATCCAGGGGTTCAGTGATCACAGCATGGTGTGGTTCAGCATGGCAACATGGACTCAAGTATGCCACACAAGGGCAAAAGTATTAGATTTTAGGAAGGCAGATTTCACTGAAATGAGCAGATATATGCAAGCTATCCTGGGGAAGGGAATAGTAATAGAAGGGGTGGAGGAACAATGGGAGAAACTGAAAGGAGCCATAGTGGGAATAACAAACCAATGCATTAGGATAGTGGCCAAAGGGAAAAGAAGACAGAAACCACTATGGTTCTCTAAGGAGGTGGGGGACAAAGTCAGGGCTAAAAGACTAAGTTTTAGGAAATATAAGGAGACCCAAAGGGAGGAGGACAAGGAGGTGTACCTTGAATGTCTAAGGGAAGCAGGGAATGCTGTTAGGAGAGCTAAGGTGCAGACAGAGGAGAGTTTAGCATGGTCTGTGAAAAAAGGGGTCAAGGCATTTTATAGGCACATCAGTGAAAGAAGAAGCACTGGGGGGGATTGTGAGGCTCAAAGGGGAGGAGGGAGAGTGTAAGGTTGGGGATCTAGACAAGGCAGAAATACTGAACAAATACTTCTACTCAGTATTCACTAGGGAGGTGGAGGGTCATGGACCACAGATGGGTAGCAGATGTAATGGGGGGAGGAGAAGTAGACACCAGTCCATTCACAGTGAAGAGACTCCTGGAAGAACTCACAAAGCTGAAGGTGGATAAGGCCATGGTGCCAGATGGCATCCACCCGTGGATATTAAGGGAGCTGTGAAGGGAACTGCCAGCACCTGACAGCCCTGTTCACAGAGTCACTCAATGTGGGTGTGGTTTCAGAGGACTGAAGGAGGGCACATGTGGTCCCACTGCACAAAAGAGGCAGTAGGGAGGAGGAAAGGAACTACAGGCCAGTCAGCCTCACATTAGTGGTGGGAAAAATCATAGAGACACTGCTGAAAGAAAATATAGTGGCACTCCTGGAATCCAGGGGTGCCCAGGATCAGATGCAACATGGATTCACAGCAGGAAGGTCATGTCAAATGAATCTGATAGATTTTTATGATTGGGTGACAAGGGAAGTAAATCAGGGAGGGGCAGTAGACATCACCTACTTAGATTTCAGCAATGCCTTCCACACCGTCCCGCACAGAAGGCTAGTTAACAAGATGGGTAGTCTGGGCATGGGAGACAAGTTGGTGAATTCCGATAGAAACTGGTTAACAGACAGGAGGCAGTGGGTAGTGATAAATGGGGTACAATCTGTGGAGAGGGGGTGACCAGCTAAGTACCACAGGGATCAGTACTGGGACAAGTCCTGTTCAGTGTCTTCATTAGTGACATTGCAAAGGGGCTAGAAGGAAAGGTCTGCTTGTTTGCAGATGACACCAAAATCTGCAACAGGGTGGAAGGGATGCAGAAAATGAAGAGGGACCTAGAGAAGTTTGAAAGATGGTTGGCGATGTGGCAGCTGAAGTTTAATGCAAAAAAGTGCAAAATAATGCACTTGAGAAGAGGGAACCCTGGGGAGAGCTACAGGTTGGGGGGAGCTGACTGTCAACAAGGAGGAAAGAGACCTAGGGGTTATCATCTCTGATGACCTTAAGGTATCAAAACAGTGTGCAAAGGCCTCGGGGGGTGCCAATGACATGTTGGGGTGCATAGGCAGGGGTATCACTAGTAGGAGGTGGGAGGTGATGATGCTATTATATAAAACATTGGTAAGGCCTCACCTGGAGCACTGCATGCAGTTCCAGAGGAAACACCTGTGCAAGGATATAAACAAGGTGGACACTATCCAGAGAAAGGTGACAAAGATGGTGCAGGGCTTACATCACAAAACATATGAGGAGAGACTAAGGGACCTCAATATGTACTCACTGGAGGAGCAGAGAGAGCGGGGGAACATGATTGAAACTTTCAAGTACCTCAAGTACCTCAATGGCATAAACAAGGTGCAGGTGAGGAACCTTTTCCAATGTACAAAATGTACTAGAACAATGGGGTATGATATGAAATTGGAAGGGGTAGATTAAGAGGTAATGTGAGGAAGTTTTTCTACACAGAAAGGGTAGTTGCTGCTTGGAATAGTCTTCCACAAGAGGTAGTGGGGCAAGCACAGTGGAGGGGTTTAAGCATGCCTGGGACAGGCACAAGGGAACATTGAAATGGGAAGGAGGGATGAAAAGCCATTAATCACATAGGGTCAGTGGCAACATATAATGTATAGGGCCTATGGGCAGACTGTATGGACCTGGCAGTCCTCATCTGCTGACAATTTCTATGTCACTATGTTTCTATGATTAAGTACATAGAAGGACCTCTGATAGCCCTATTCTTTGTTATACTGTAGGAGGTTTGGCCCTCCAGTACATAGGTGATTGAGCAATAATAGACAATCTGTTGTATGCCTTAAAGATGGGGGAAGGCCCTGAGGAACACCACTCTGGGTGCTCTGAAGCAGTGTCTGACCTATCCATCCTGGGAGACACCCTCTATACTCCCCCAAGTGGGGTAGGTCCCAGGAGGTCTTGCCTTCCCTTAGTATCCTAAGCAGGGTACTCACCCACCTGACCTTTAGTTTGTAGGGTACAGTGCCTGGTGTGGGACAACCTCCCTGTTGAAAAATGTTAATTTATTATTATTCTATTATTGCACAGTTTAGGATTACTTAGAACTACAGTACTAATGAGAGTCTTATCAATTTAAAAAGTGTAACAAAATGTAGTCTATTATAAAAGGGTTCCAATTAGAAAAACAAAAATCTCCAAAATGACATTTTCAATCCAGAACCATCATATCAGTGACAACCATCAAACACAAAATACCAATACATTCCAATTGTATTGTTAAGTACCCTGCCTATCTTCAGCTAAAACTGCTACCAAGTATAATGAATTCATGCTTACAGGTAATAGCAGGGTCACGCACAGAGGGAAGGCTGATGTGATGCCATCACTAGCTATCAGACTGTGCGGACAACTTAGATAACAGCTTAGTCTATATATGGGTTCTTCCATAGACAGGCTGTCTCCACCAACTCCACAGGCTTTGCATGATTTTAAAAATGTGTGTTTTTCATGAGGATCAAAAGTGACCTCATAGGTGCAGTGTCCTTTTCTCTGGTACAGGAATAATCTGTTTACCAGAGACGGAGACATAATGTCAGCCTTATCAATGGAACTGCATGGTACAATCTGAGTCATGGGACATCTGAGGTATTAAAAAAAGTCTTACATTCCACCACTGCTTTCTTGAAAACCTGTATGATCTGAGAGATATTTTCTCTCAATTTTGTTTAACTCTTATGTGATGAAAATTATAATGCGCCTAGAAATATGTATTTAAACCTCTAATGCCTTAACAAGCATTAAAAAGTTCTGTGCCTATTCTTAAAGAAAACATGTTTGCTTACCATACTGTGTGTGTGTGTCTGTCTAAGACCTATTACTAAAAAAGTAACCAGTGTGCCAATAATTTCATATAAGCATATATATTTCTTCGGTCTCAGTGCTTACTGAGCTTATAGAATCTGACTAAAGATCTAGCTGTCCCAACATATGCTGGGCTCATAGAATCTAACTAATAATGTACCTGTCACAATACACCTGGCATGGGTATATTGTGCTCAATAAATCTAATAAAAGCTAACTGTCACAAAAGTTGTGCTCATAAATCTGACTAATGATATGTTTATAACCTTGTAACCTCCAACATATCTCACTTTGAGACATCTGATATTTTACTTTAGGTGTCTCACACTAAGCAATATATGTTATACAATACCATTGTGCATCTATATTAATCCTGAGACAAAGCAGACTTAAACATTCAATTCATATTAAATGCAAGTAGTCAAAAGGAATTTCAACCACAGGGATAGATAGAAAATAACCATTGCAATAGAATGCTGAAGAAATGTTCATAGAAAAGGAGGCCACCATTTCACGGTGGGCAAAGCATAAATGTTCTTGTTAATCCCATCATTGTCCATTTGTAAATGAAGCAGTTTTCAGTCTTTTGGTCCAACAAAGTTCATATCTCCAATGGTAGTGTAGATTTCTTGAGTATTCTTGGCAGCACTGCTGTGCAGATGTCTTCCAGGTAAGCCAACTCAGCCTATGTAGAAGTGGCATCAGGAAAAGAAAAAAATGGAGACCACACAGCAAAGTAATGTCCATTTTCTGTAGGAGCAGCACACACTTGCACATTACAGTCCAGAGTTCAGATTGCAAGTGACAGTTTTAGCTTTATCAGAAGTGCCACAATAAAAACAACTTTTCAATGCGATACCACATACAACATTTTGTAACTTAGTACAACATGAAAGATTTGGCTCAACCCATTCATTGTGATGGAGATCAGAGCAGGCACAAGCTATAAAAGTACTCCTCTTTACTCAAATATCATGAGTGAACAATGAGGAAATACACATTTATGTCCAGCAAAATAAAGTTCATATGTGTTCAGTTTTTTTAAGCACAAAGTAAAAGCAGAAAGTCTACCTGTCTCAATATTTCTAGAAGATAACTTAATAAGAACAAAGGCACCACATACAACACAAATTTCATCATTTTGTTGTAAATATATCATTAGGCAAACTGTGTTCAGTAGCATCAGAAAATCATGCAATATGACTCATATGTCAACTAAGGTACTTATAATGCTTTACTTAAAGACCCTGTCTAAGGTACACTACACTGCTTAGCATTCCCTGTTTAACCATAGTTTCAAAATGTGTCTGATACTCTCTTACTGTTTCTAAAACTATAGCGTTCCACACTCCAAAGTGTATCAGTAAGATCCCCCCCACACACACATACACACACTAGATCTTTGCTCAGTCATGGTGGAAGGTATAGAGGCTTTATTCTGATATCTAGATTTCTAAAATAAACTCACAGATCTGTAATGAAAACATTTGTATAACTGAGTTAGATGTTGAGGGCAAATATGCTCTAGCCACTCAGTACTTGACAGATTGAACAAACAAATACATTTGCATTGTACTTTGTTATAAACATACATTTTTCCACTGTAAAATAAATGTACCCCATTTCTGGTACTGGTGTTATAAAATTCTTAGAAAACAATCATTTACATTATCTTATGCAATAAAACAAGCATGACTTATATTTGTAAAAGTATCAGGGTGCAAGGTTGTTTGGATCCTGGTACTTTTATGGATAAATAGAGGAAGCACAAGTACTTGCCTAGAATTAATTGGTCCCACGCTTGATATGTTAACAATTTAAATTATTTTACACAGGTATAATACATCTTTTCTAGTTCTGACTAGAACTTTAAATATAACAAAAACACATATCCCATGCAATCAATACCCTGTTATTCATGCCATAATGCCAATTTATATGTGTGGGGTTAAATGTACCCAATTGCCTTATCTTTGTCCTGCCTGCAGGACCAGAGCTGTTACTGGTTTTGCAAAATAGGTGCAAAGTTGACACTAGGCAATTGCCTTTAAGCTTTTCTTCTGTTGGACCTTGTCCACCACTATGTGATTTATAATTTCCTGCAGTCCTAAGCTGGAGTGCAAATGTGCATTGCTGTGCAGTCCCTTTCCATGGGCAGGACTGGATTCTTTCTTTCAGTGATATAGCAGCAACAATTTCTCCTGCAAAGGAAGATGAAAAATAAAAGCTTAAAAATTGTTAGTTCTCTAATTGCAGTAAATGAAAACAGGCAACATGAGTGTTCCCAACTTAGAGAACATAGGTGTTAATTTCAGCAACATGGGCTGCACAAAGTTGTAAACTCACACATCTGCACCACATTTGAGGTGGTAGTAGAGCAAACAAAGCTTGCAGAGGCAGTTGCATATGTCTTCCTGTTACAACGTCATATGGTGAGACTCCTGCATAATGATATGTCTATGACCTTGTGACCTCTAAAACTCCCCATGGATAACCTCATCATTGCTTAGGATGGCATTTAGGCTAAATATTACTGTTTTTTTCCTTTATATCATTTCGGGCTGGATTGGATGCCACCACGGCTCATCCATGAAAAGTAGCAGGACATGTTGTGTACCTCCAAAAAGGGGGAAGAGTTATGGGAAGGGAACATGTTCCTTTTTTGCAGAGTATGTTTTTTGGATGTTTAATGTTATCAGTTACTTTAAATCTTACTGTACTTCACATTTGGGAGTTGGTAAACTCAGGGAAGGGGGTATATGGGGTGGTGAGTGACTATTTTTGGAGGGTTTAGGCAGGGATGGGGAGGTCAAGTTAAAAGGAGGTAAGAATGTTCAAGTGGGTTGTACTATTACACAGTTGTGTTATGGGTTTGTTTGTTACCAAAATAAAATATCAGACAACAGTGGACTCATAAAAAGTTTACTGTGACAAAGTGTGGAGTCTTTAGGGCAGAACATTCTATACTATGGTCACAATGGGTCCCCTGAAGCTGTTAACCTGGAATGTCAATGTGCTAAAGATGGCAGTTAAAAGAAAACAGGTTCTGAGCTATATTAAGAAAGTAAAAGAGGATATTACATTCCTCCAGGAAACCCATCTAACCAGGGAAGAAATAGGACAAGCTCTCTAGGTCTTGGGGAGGCATGATGCTGGTTTCCCCTTTTATGACCAGGGCAAGGGGAATGGCAATATGGCTTAGACCACATCTAAGGGCTGAAATACATTCTACCATCTCAGATCCACAGTGCAGATATCTGGTGGTGGATGCCATGGTGGAAGGGGAACGATATACACTAGTTTCTATCTATGGGCCAAATTTTGACAATCTGCAATTCTTCCACCACCTGGCTCTAGTGTTGACCCCTTTCCCAGACAATATTATTGTAGGAGGGGATTTTAACACTCTTTGGGACACTATTCTGGACCACTCAGCACAAGATCAACCCCCTTCCCCAAAGAGTACATATGCTTTCAAGGAAATGGCAAGGAAGAGGGCTTTGCTGGAGGTATGGAGGCACTTAAATTCACATTAGCATGAATATTCTTTATATTCTCATGTGCATAAATTATGCACCAGAATCGACTACATACTGGTGTCCCCTGCCATTTTCGGGGGGTGA
The DNA here is from genome assembly GCA_016271365.2 of Neoceratodus forsteri. Classification (NCBI taxonomy): domain Eukaryota; kingdom Metazoa; phylum Chordata; order Ceratodontiformes; family Ceratodontidae; genus Neoceratodus; species Neoceratodus forsteri. Next base: position 940,982,371 of record CM028131.1, read on the forward strand.
GGTAACTACAACATATCACCCTATCTGTATATCTGACCATGCGCTTTTAGAGATCTCAATTACACCAGATCAGGATCCCTCCCACCAGCTGACAGTGGCACTTAGACCGCATACTTCTGACAGACAAAGGTTATAGGGATCAAATCTCCCAAGCCATAAGAGATTTCTTGCACAATATCAGAGTAGAAGATACCTCTGCCTCAATGAGTTGGGAGGCCTTGAAGGCCTTTATTCAGGGAGCTACCATATCCTATGCCTCATATCAGCATAATCTGGCCCTGAGACAGGAATGTGAACTGGAAATCCAAATAATAGATTTAGAAAAGTGGACAATGGCAGGTGAGAGTTGTATTAGTGTAGAGGATTTAAAGCAACTGAAGGGACGGGGTAGAGTATCCAGCATGATGTGGCCCCTGGTAGAGGTTGGGGGTACCCCTGTGTCAGTGCTATTACTTGTGGGGGGCAGGGCAGATGCAGGATGTCATTTCACGTCCACACCCCCGGGGATAAAACTAGCAAAAATTGTGGTAATCACTATGACACCCACTCGCTCAAGCTCCACTCATACTCTGCAGCACTTCTGGGATCTTGACTTATCCCATCACCCGCTATGGCCAGCAGAGCTCTGCACCCCACCTTGGGAAGCAAGCCAAGGAGGTAATGCCAGTGGGCTCTCCTGCTGACACCCTTATCCCATCACCATGGGAGACCTGTTGATGTGGTGGCCCCACCCTGGGGGGTAATCCAGGGGTTACTGGGGGAACCGAGAAGAGGTAAGTCCCTGGGGTGCAAGGAGCTGGCCAAGGGTTGGCAGGGGCTGAGTCTAAGGTGAGCACACAAAAAAAAAAAACATTGCCAATTCATTTATTAGATCTTCGATACATGCATGGTTGGCAGTCCATTCCATCCTCAAATACCCATCAATGCTATCCTTTGATGATGCTTCCATACAGCACGCTCTGTGGTGAGAGGGCCAAATCCTGGATCATACTCAGAAAATACTATATGACTTGAGGAGGGTAGGCCAGAACTGGGTGTCCCACCTCTTCGACTGGGGAACCCTGCTCTCCTTCCAGCAGCTCTCTAGACAATTCAGACTTCACCCCTCCCGGCTATTTGCCTATTTGCAGCTGCATGCTCAGATTTTGGAGCGTGGTGAGAGGAGGGACCAACCCCTCGGTTTTGAAAAGGTCACCCCTTGAGGAGGCCCTACAAGGGAGTATCTCAGCATGTACAACTAGACCATTGACTAGATGCTATCAGACCCTCCTGGGAGGATTCCTGGAGCTGCTGGTGGCTCTGATGGGGAAATGGGAGAGGGAACTGGGACTGGGCACAATGACGGAAGGAGATTGGAGATTGGCACTCAAAAGAGGAGTGACCCACTCAGTCAGCAACTGGCTAAGAGCCATACACTACAACATTTCTCATAGAACATATTTTACCCCAGGACTGGCTAGCAGAATAAACCCCAGCAACCCAAATCTTTGCCCTCAATGCAAAGCCTATATAGGCATATTTTTTCACATTATCTGGGTCAGCCCATGGGTAACTTTATTTTGGCAGGACATTGCCTCTCTGACACAGAGGGTACTGAATGACACACAGGATGTGGGAGCTGTGGCGGTATTGTTGGGCCTGCCCAGGGGGTTGGGGGGTGAGGGGCTGAGCCACCCCCTGTGTCAATTGGCTATGACTGTGGGCAAACAGGCATTAGTGTGTCACTGGTGGTTGGAGTCAGTACCCATGGAAGCCCAATGGGCACAATTATTATTACAGTGTATGAAACTGGAACATATGCAATATAAAGTATTGGGCTGGGAGGACAAATGCCAGAAGCTCTGGGACCCCATAGAAGAGGCATTGGCTGCCCCTTGGTTCCCCACCTTCTAAGTCAGCAGAACCATTAGAAGCCACAGGGAATTAACATTCCAGGAATGCTTTAATTCAGCTAAAATATATAACCTATGCCATCTTTTCACTATCATATTTTTTTATTAGTAAAGTATACTACACTTATTCATGAAGACTCTTCAGTTAGAGGGGGAAATTGTTTAAAGTAGTAATAAGTTGGAACTTACTGTTTACATTCCATAACCTTGAATGTATGCTATGCATGCCTGTTCTTTTGGTCATGTTCTAAATACAGTATGCTTGACAAGAAACCTGTTGTCATGCTGAAGTTTTAAATAAGGTTTATAGAAAAAACTACTTCCATAAGTGTATTTTGAAAACCTGTTCTTTCATTAAAATCACCTACCAAAATAATCTCCATACTATCATTGTTATTAAAGGGGAACTAAACATTGCAGGGGTCGTTCACATTGTGAAAACTCATGACATTTATTTTCTGTTAAATGAGGTACTGGGCTTACCTGTAGGTGGCAGGAGTACTAAGATATAAATATTTAAATCATCTGTATTTGAATCTTGAAACAGAAAGCAAGGTCACTAAGGGGCAAGCACTATGTTTTTAATATAATTGCCACTCAGCAACATCATTTTCTGCCACAAGAGTCCATAAAATGGCTGCTACTTTGACTTAATTACAGATGATTTAGAGATTCATATCTCAGGACTCTTGACACCTGTGGTAAGTCCAACACCTCATCTGAAGATCATTTCATTGGCTTTGACATTTTCAGTTACCCTTGCAATGCTTAATTCCCCTTTAATTTCTGAAATTGCTCTTTCTATGTCTGCAAATAATGGCTTTATTTGAAACTGTTCCAGGAGGTGGATTGTAACAATTGCACTGCAAACACTCCTGTCCATTAATATGAAGCTACAGAATAAGCTTATACAGTAACTATCTTTACTGAGAACTTTAAGTGCAGTTAATCTCCAGCATAATCCTAATACCTTTAAGAAGTCCTCCTAATGGACTGTCATCCTCCTTCCCTTTTTTGACAGGGAATAAAATACAACATAGCTATTACAATAAATACTATCTTATCAAAAAAAAGTCAAGTTTTCTAGAAATAAAAAAATGTCAGCTTCCCTGAAGTAATCTTGCCATTCTATATCTAAATATTTATTTATAATCCCTGCAATTTTTCAAGAAATTATCTTAATAAAGTTATTACTTTGTTTTTGTTTTACTTCTTTTTGAAGATTGTCTAGTCAGGCATGCCTGATTATTGTCTTGTAAAACATAAAATCTATTACTCTGTGGAAAAGAGTCTAAAATGGAGGAACTGATCTGTTCCTGCTGAAATTGGTGAACCTCCTCTCTGCGATTTATTTCTCCCATGAAGTCAGCTACTGTACATATTGTAAATGCCTAGCATATGCAACCTATTCACTTAATCAAGGATGTCTTTCGTCAGTGATTTATCAGCAAGTGTAATATCAGTTTTCCCCATGCTACAGATACCTTCAACCCTTTGAATAGCAATAAAATTGGATTCCAAACATTTCAGCTTTAGGATATCCTACACAAAAAAAATGCACTGTACTATTTAAATGTAAACTCATTCATTGTTCTTTTACTCCAGAAATTGATAATACAGGATAATGCACCTCCGAATGATGAATGGCAAACTCTTGAGGGGAATAAAAAGGGAGCTTTCCCCAAATTTGCAAAGGGAATTGCATGATATGATCGGGGCAGAGGTCTGTAGAGAGTGTTTACTTAATCTGAGGTTATTAGCCCATATATCATATAATAAATGTTCACTATTACATATTATGATACCATCCATTGGTGATTTTGCTTCCATTCAGAAAAGCCTCAAATGTGCATTTCACATCCATAGTTAGCCTCAGCTCAGCTTCCATCAGGTATCATATCAACTCAGTTATTGTCTTGGGAGTTTCATCATTTTTCTGATACACTCCAATTACCCCAATTACCTCAATAAACCATTCTGCTCCCAATATCACTATGTTATTTGGAGGCTTATCTTTAATCACTTTGGTTGATTGAACACTATTATCCCTTTTCAAATCTACTGTAGCAATGGGGAACTCCTCCTGTTTTGTCCCTTCAACCTCCTCAATGATAATTTCCTTATACTTAGTACTTTTTTGTTGTCCTTTAATTGCCTTTCTTGTTGTTTCTGCATCAACTTTATTATAGTTAATTCATTTATTTTCTTAGATTTCTTCCCCTTTTGCTTCTTCTTAACTACTGAAATGCCCAACAGGTTTTCCGTCAGTATCTTTCACTGTCTCATCATGAGTAACACTAGGATTATTATTATACTTAGTTTTGAATTGCTCAAATGCATTCTTATTATTAGAGCAGTGAACTTTGGCACTAACAGAAATTACTGCATTTTCTGAAAATGCACTCTGGATCCAAAATTGCCGGTAATGCTCCTGAACAGATTGATTTTGGTTTGCTTGCAGTCCTCCCATATATTCTCTAGTTTTTCACCTTCCAATTTTGTTTTGTTAGGTGACAGAAAGAGCAAGAGCAAAGGGAATCAGATTGGTACCTAATTACTAGTGATTAGTACCAGATTTGCATATAGCATAGATCTGCTAACCCCCTCCCCTTTCCCAATCCAATCATCAGCAAGTCCACATGGGTTTACTTTTTTTAAACAAAGCATCCCTCCCTTTTTAATATAAAGTTTGCAACTGAAGCTCTCTACCTTATACAAGGTTGCAACAGGTATTTTATGAACAGGTAAGAATCTTAAAGTGTCTCTCTCTGCACGTGGCTTTACTTTTTTTTTCTTTAAATAAAGCATCCCTCAAAGGAATGAACCACAGACATAGCACTCTGTCTTTTCTTTAAAAAGTTTCCAACTTGGGTTATTTCTGGTGAGGGTGAACAATCAGTCAAACATATCAACATTTTAAAAGTTCAACATCTTTTAAGCGTCTCTCTCTCTCTCTCTCTCTCTGCCTCTGGCTTTACATTTCCAACGTGGGTTCTTTCCCTCACCCAAAGTTTCCAACTTGGTCTCTCTGCCTGCAGCTTTATTTTTTTTTTTAAATAAAGCATCCCTCAAAGACATTAGCTACAGCCAGAGCCCTCTGTCTTTTTTTAAAAGTTTACAACTTGGGTTATCTCTGGTGGGGTTGTACTGTCAGTCTGATGGATCAATATCTTAAAAGTGTCACTCTCTCCACCCATGACTTTTCATTTCCAACTCAGGCTCTCTCCCTCACTCAGTTTCAACTTGAAGCTCTCTCTGCCCATGGCTTGATGTTTTTTTTTAAAACAAAGTATCACTCAAAGGAACAAGCAGCAGCCAGAGCCCTCTGTTTCTTTTTTTAAACAGTTTCCAACTTGGGCTTTCTCAGGGGTGGGAAGTTTAAGACAGACATTTTCAAAGCAGTTCTTCTCTACTTTTTCAAACAAAACATGTTTTTTTAAATAAAGCATCCACACCTAGTTCTGCAGTTCTGCAGTGAGATTGCATTTTCAGTTCTGGTTCTGCAACAGGTGTTTCAAACTCAGGCTCCTCATGTTAATTCCCCCAGGTGCAAGCTAACTCAAGGCTGCAGGAGGTCTCAGCAAGGTGAAATAAATATTTGCAGTGACCATAGTCAAAAGGTAGGGATGGGGAGGGGAGTGTTCACGAACACTCAGCTACTGATTTTAGGAAGGAATGCAACAATATTAGAAGAGCTGTGGGAGTTTCACAATGAAATCCACTCAATTAACACAGAACTGAAAGAAAATGTAGCAGCCTTGGAGACCAAAGTAACAGGCTTAGAGCAGTATGCTACAGACACTGACTCCTCCTTTGATCGACTAAAGTAGGTTTTACTTAGATTAATGCAGGAGCAGCAAAGACTTGTCGATCATTGTGAGGACTTGGAAAACCACTGGTGGAGAAATAATGTACGCATTTATGGCTTGCCAGAGACAGAAGAAGGCAGAGATATGCTTTCTTTTATGCAAAGTTTTCTTCCCTTGATTTTGGAATTAGATGACTTCTGCCCCTTACCTATTGAAAGAGCACATCGGGCCCTTAACCGCAAACCCTTCAGCTCCAACCTGCGGCCTCGTTCTGTAGTTATATGCTTCTACAATTTTGCAGTCAAACACACACTCCTAATTATAGCTTGGCACAAAGGAATTATTACTTACAAGGGTCATTATTTATTTTTTCATAATGACTATTTTTCAGCACTTCTTGCTAAAAGAAAAGCCTATGCCCTTGTTTTGTACATTTTAAAAGCCCATATAAATTTACAACCCCATACCCAACCCACTTACAGTTCTACTTCCCAGACAGTCCCAGACTATTCAATGTTCCAAATGCTGCGGTCCAGTAGCTCTGTTCAAGGAAATATGATGGCCCGAAGGAACCTATGGATCAGATAGACTCTCATGAAAAGCAGGCACTTCAAAATTAATCATGGGCAAAATCTTCTTTTCCACATAGTAAACAGAGGAACACTGAAAAGGCCTTGGCTGAAATAAAAGCTTTGCTGCAATCATTTTGCTGTGAGGAGACCCCATAAATAACCTTAGCTCAGGTTTCACTCCCTCTCCTATTCCATGAGATTTTGCAATTAGTCTGTAGATCGATAACTTCTTACAATCTATAGTATTTTTCTATACCCTCCTATAATTGTTCTTGCTGGGAAGACTGTAGTCATTTTTATGTGTAGTTTTGGTTTGAATGATGGGAATATTGTGACTTCTAACTCTACGGTCACAATGGGTCACCCTGGTGTGTCTACAAAGCTAATGGCTGGGAACTCACCTTGCATATACTTTTTTACTTGGCCTCTGTCCCAGTTAATGCTTCTTTTTTTTAACTTCTAATCTGTGCCAGCAGCCACCAGGCTAATTAGATATTATTTCTGTGGCTTTCTTGGTTATGTAGAAGTATAATGCTTCCTGCCCACTATTTTGCTGGGAGACATTCATTTTCAGGCAGGTGAGCACCTGGAATTTATTCATGGAATAGAATGCTTATTTTTTATCAGGGAGTGGGGATAGATTTCATTGTTATTGAGACACAGCACTCTGTTATAGCACCATTTTTGGAGTGACCCAGTAAACTAGTACAAGTTAGGTCCCACTGCCATGGTTGTTGGTGATATGGGGTGTGTGAGAGCTTAAATGGGGCAAATTGTCCAATGTTGTTATGAACCATGAAAATCAGGCAGCATCCCCCCCATCCTGCAATTTCCTGGAGTGATCAGCATGAACATGTTTCTGGCATCTTCCGGCTTTTCTCATCCAAAGCCAATGTCTGGACTTACAAATTGGATGTGGTGAACCTTTGCTTACTGGAATTGTGCTGCCCAGGAAGCATAGACATGTGATGGTGGGTTCTATATCATAATAGCGAATGTGTTATGGTGATCACTATTATGGTGACTGTATATCACTGAAAAGCAATTTAGTGATATACACTTGCAGGCAACTGGGCATACACAATAGATGAAGTGTGTTTGCGGAGGGGGGCTGTTCCCCCCCCGCAGCCCCCTGATTATCTATTGTCAACTCCAAGGTGCATGTGGGAAAGGGGGCACAGCCCACTTTAAAAAAAATAAACCTGCAGCCGTTGGAACAAACTAACTCTTCCTGGCCCCCAGCCCTGAACCCAGAACCTGCTCCATCAGAGCCAGCCTCCCTACCCACCACACCACACAGTTGTCTTGGCAGAGCAAGCATACCAGAGGGTAATAACCCTCTTCCCTATCCCTCCCCTTCCCCTCACTATTTTCCTTTTCCGCTTGCCCTTCCATCCCCTCACAGTCACAGTCCTCTCTACCCTAGCAGGTTGCCCATGATAATATTGCTGTAATATGGGTCTCTGTTTTCATGGTCTCCCATATATGATCACTATTATCACTGGATACCATGATGGTGTGAAGTTAATGACATCTATTATCTATATAGTTATGTTTTTGTGATAGTTTCCTTTGGGGTCCCCCTGGTGGCTTTCCTCAGGCTGGTTGAGCTTCTGTGAAAGTATCAAAATTTTGACGGATGGAGATCATATTTAGCATTGTTTATTCTTTGTGGATTTACTTGCATAGTGCCTTATTTAAGCAATAAGGCATGATGGGGGTGTGTGTTATAGTGGGATAATGGCCCACCTCATGTGGGTTGAAGCATGAGGCATAGCCGAGTGCTTCTACCACCTGAGAAGGGCCGTTAGCCCACCATAACACACCCCCTGTAGTGCCTTATTGCAATTATGAAATGGGTAATTTTTAGTAAATTTTACACTTTTTTTTAAACATTTTACTTTTAGCTGGGCCATTGTGCTGGGATAACGGCCCAGATGAAAGCTGCTCTTGGCCAGTCAGGAGCCAGCATTCTTTCTACCCATTTCATAATTGTTTTTATGGGTTACCCTGTGTCTTGCTCTCTGTGGGAACAGGGAACAGCATTTGTTTGCAGCCCTGGTGCCGTTCATCAGGGGGGTAGTTGGGGGTTTATAGTTTTGCTCCCCTTCCTGCCTCCCATTTCTGACTTTTTGGAGCTGGCAGTAGTGTTGGAGGACTGGTTACCTTTTGTCAATGCATCCATTGCTTGATTTGGAGAGGTGCCTAAGCCTGATTCCCAGGTCCAGGGGTATGCCCAGATTGTGCATGCTTGCTGCCATTGCCTCACAGTAGGAGGTTTTGTTTTTTTTAGGACAGTGCCCCCTAGAGCCCAATTTACTCCTATAGTCTCATTCTCATCCTGCATATACAGCAATTGTTGCTTATTAACTTTCACCTGCAGTTACTGGGGCTGACACAGGTTCCCTCTACCATTTTAATTTAGCACTGTCAAGGTTCATTTCCCTTCAGGAGCTTCATCCACTTCCATCTCGGTCATGTCTGTGCCTGATGGCAAAGGGGGGCTCCTGAGAGCTATTCACTTGTGGAATATAGGCACGTGTTACAAATTGGGTGTTTTGAGATCTGCTGTCCCCTAATACATTACTGGATAATCTGTGATGGATTTGAGGATGGTTCCTTTATTAGCTTTATATATGGATGTCAAGTTTAACTAGGATCATCTTCTGATTGAGCCTAGGGGACCTGGGCTAGATCCAGTTATACCCCTATAGCATCATACCATCTGTTAACGTTACCTAGGAGCGGGGTTTCCACACTGCCCCCACCTTGGAATCACACATATGGTACCTTTGTTTCTCATTGTGGCTATGATTGTTCTAGAGCTGAGAAACTGCCCTGTTAGCAGGTTGTTTTCCTTTTTGTATGTTCTCCACTTTATTATTCCTTTGGGTGTGCTAGCTTTACAGGCCATTTTTGGTTATCTGTGTATTGGCCTACTTAGCAAGGAATGGGTACTTTCTCACTTTGTGGGTGGTATGACAGGGAGGGATTTAGTCTCAGTTCAGGAGCAATTAGCTGAGATTAGTTATTTGATTTTTTATAATAGCAGCATTCACTAGAGTCTTGTCCTATAACTTAAACACGGTGCATAACCCCGTTTAACATTACCACCATCTTCATTTTTTTGGCAAGTAAGTGATGACATTATTTTTCTCAAAGAGACTCATCTGTCTCCAGAGTAGCATAAAAATATTTGAAGTTAGGATTTACTCAAGTTTTTTTTGTTCCTCCCATAAATCTGGTCATAGATTCATTGATTCATAGATGTTTACAAGTTCAAAAGGCGAATGCCCATAAGTGAACTTGCCACCACAATTTAGTGGTCGAAAGAAAATTTCTGGTCACCCATGTAAGAATCAAGTCTTGTCTTGAACTGTTCAGTATTATTGCTATTGACAATATTTACAGGTAATGAGTTCCAGGTTGGAGGGATCCTCTGAGTAAAGAACTTGGAACATTTATTTGTTTTACATAAAGAAGTTTTGAGTTTAAAGTTATGCGATCTTGTTTGATTGTGTACAATATTCTTTTCTAGTCCAATTGTATTCAACAGATATTCATTTTGATAGACACTGAAAGTATAAATCAGATCCCCTTTTAATATTCTATATTCCAAAGAATATAGCTGGAGTGTTTTAAGTCTGGACCCATAGTCCATGTCAGACATGCTGTCTACTCTTTTTGTTACTCTACGTTGTACTCTTTCTACCATACTTAGACAGCAAGTTGATGTTGGAGCACAAAATGAGGCACAATAATCCAAGTGAGGACGAACAAGACAAGAACACAGTGGCAGAATAACAGATTGTTTCCTACTTTTAATATGTTTTAGAATATTACCAAGAATCATATGGCATTTTTTTACAGTTTTGTTAGTGTGAGAATTAAATTTTAAATTGTCAGATATTCTAACGCCCAAGTCTTTTTCTTCTGTTATTTCCATTAATTTCATATTCTGTATTGTATAATTAAATCTTTGGTTATTATTCCCCATGTGCATTACACTGCATTTTGCCACAGTGAACTTCATCTTATTAATAACTGCCCAAGAAGTTAATCTGTTAAAGTTTTCTTGCAAGATATTAGCAGATGAAACATCATTAACAAGACAATCTATTTTACAGTGGTCAGCATACTTGTTGATCCAAACTTCTTTTGTCGTTCATGTACTGGAGACTACTATATTAAAAAGAAGAGGGCCCAGTACAGACCCCTGCGGCACTCCACTAGTAATTGGATTCCACTCAGACTCATGTCCAAGAATAACTACCCTTTGTTGTCTGTTTGATAGCCATGATGAAATCCATTTGATTATACTATCATCTATTTTTATATTGAAAAGTTGTTTAATCAATATCTCATGTGATACAGTATCAAATGCCTTTTCGAAGTCCAGAAAGACAATGTACACTGGAATGCCATTGTCTAATGCACTGCTGATAGGTTCGAAAAAACTAATGAGATTGGATAAACACGACCTACTGGGGGTAAATCCATGCTGTGACATGTCTATACAACCAATACTTGCAATATGGTTTGAGATTAAAGCATAAATCAGTCGTTCAATAATTTTACTAACTAATGATGTTAGTCTGATTGGCCTATAATTAGATGTCAGCTGTTTGTTGCCACCCTTATAAATTGGTGTTATATTAACTACCTGCCATGATTGTAATGCAGTACCATTCTTCACAGATACATTAAATAGGTAGGTAGGTGATCCAGTTAAGTATTTTGACAGTTCTTTTAAGAACCTGGGATGAATACAGTCTGGTCCTGGAGAAGTATGATATTTAATTAAATTAATGGCCTCAATAGTATCTTGCTCAGAAAAGAAAGAGATGAAATCAACTGATGATTGTACACTGAGATTAATTTTGTCTTTGGGACTAGATACTTGTAAAATAATGATTAAATTCTGTTGCCATCTCTCTTTCATTAACAATAATTTCATCATTTGTCTTTAGGGGCTGACTCCAGTATGATTTTGTTTGAAAGAGCCAATATAATTGTAAAGCTTTTTTTATTGTCTTTGATATTTGCAGCTAGTTCAATTTCTAATTTTTGTTTTGCTGTTCTTATTATTTTTTGGGTTTGTTTTGCCAGTAGCTTAAATTTAGAGCAAGCAGAATCTTTTTTGGTCTTATTAAATTTTTTATAGGCACATTTTTTCTTTTTTATAATACGATTTATATCTTTGGACCACCAGAGAGGTACTCTTAATTTGGTATTATCGTTGTATTTAACTATATCTGGTACCCATGTGTCTGAACAATAATCAATTTTGTCCTTAATCCTTTCCCATATATGTTTGATGTCAAGATCTTTCAGTTCATCTTGCCAATTCCATTTGGTTAAATACTTTTTTATACTAGTGTAGTCGGCTTTGTAGTAATTTTTAAATTTACTTATTCCTATGTTACACTTAACATGTTGTAAAATATCACGTGATCATATTGTGATCGCTATTTCCTAAAGGTGGTAATATGACTGGGGGGAACATATATCAGGGTTATTTGTGAAGATTAGGTCAAGTATATTATTATTCCTAGTAGGGTGATGCACCAGTTGCTCTAGGCCTGATTTAAAAGTGGTTTCTAAACATTGCCTCTTGATAGGACCTTTGGTGTCTTATGTTTCCCAGTTTATGTGCCGGAAATTAAAATCACCAAGTAACACTAAATTACTATGTACAGTGTTATCCTCTAGCTGGTTCAGAAATATTAGATTCTCCTCATAATTTAGACTAGGGGGCCTATAACAAAGACTAATTGGTAGGGTTTCTATGCCAAACATTATCTTAACCCATAATATTTCTGTGGGAGTGACTTCAAGATTTATCTCATGACATTTAAATTTATTGGATACATATATTGCAAAACCTCCCTCTCTATTATTCTGTCTGTTTTTTAACAATTTTATATAACCAGGTATGTCTGTATTCCAATCACTGTCCAGAAACCATGTTTCTGTAATACAACATATGTCAATTTCTTTACTAATGAGAACCTACGTTAACTCATCCAATTTGTTTCTTAAACTACGTGCATTAGTTAGGAGAAGTTTTATGTTCTTAATACTTTCAAATTGGGTAAGTTCTTTTTGTGATTCATTATTATCATTTTCATGGTTTGGGGCATTATTAAGGTTACACTGACCCTGGTTTGAAAGATTTTTCATCTTTTTTTCTTTCTTTTGGATTTCTTTAATTTTGCATTTTTACCAGTATAGGATATAAGTTTCTTATTATTCAAGCTAATCGAGTATTCAGAAACTAAGGCAGGTGATATGAAATTAGATACTTCTCCCCCATTGCTCAGTTTAAAACTGCATCAATGAAATTATTAAACTGGCAACTAAGGAATTGTGATCCTTTTTTACTTAAATGTAAGCCATCACTACTATACATTTCAGTATTTCCAATGTATTCATCCCAGTGGGTTATGCAGCTAATATGTTGCTTAAGACACCATTGTCTTAGCCAGTTATTTACCTCTTTTAAAATACAATTTTGTTGATATGTTGCTTGAGGAATTGACAATATTTCAGAGAAAGAAAAGACACAGCCTAAATCTACAAGTTCATTGGTTAAATTAACAAACTCCTGTTGAATTTGTTGAGGCTGTTGATAGAAGTTATTGTTAGCCCCTTCATGTATGATCACTATTTTATTAACATTATCTTGGTGAATTATGTCATTGATCATTTTTGTGATGTCAGAGACCTTGGCACCCTTAAAGCATGACAGGGTTTGGTGGACATTATCTATATCACAAATAGCTCTATCCATCCCCCTTGACAATAGAGTCACCAAAAACAAAAATATCAGTTGTTTGTTGCTGGGAGGAATCAGTTTCCATACTGTCTATAGTTTGCTCAAAAGTTTCAGTTGTTTGATGTTGGGGGGGGAATCAATTTCCTTAATGTCCACAATTTGCCCAGAAGCTACAGTTATAGTCTCTAATGTTATTAATGATACCTCTACAGGACTGTCCTTATACTTTTTCTCTGTTGTGAGCTGTACATTATGTGCTACTGAAGCACTGTCAGATGTTGTTACATCATCTAGGACACTGGTCATGCTGATCATTTCTTCATGATTTGCATCTAGTGCTAAAGGATCAAATATATTGGAGATTTTTATGTTAAACTGGTTGGATTCCCTTCCCTTCTTTTTTTGGGCGTGTTTTAGATGTTGAACCAAATACCAAGCATCTTTTGGATTAGTAGATTCTTCTTCCTCCCTTACTCTTTTTTATTCATTGGGGTATTGATCATAGTGGTAACAGAAGTGTTACATGGTATTTTATTGTTTAATGGTGCAGTATTATGTTCATGATTTGATACAATGTTAGATGGTTGAACTTGAAGACCAACCTGAAATTGTTCAGCCATATCCAATTGGCTTCATTCTATTTCATTTAACCGTGTACTAAACTGGGCTAGCAAAGCTGTCATCTCCACATTTTCAATACATTTAGTACAAGTAAATTAATTGTTTAATGGATCAGTGGATATTAACATATACATGTTGCATGATTGACATAGTATGCATGTATCCCCCTTGGCTGTTAGAACAATTGATTCCATAATAACCATCTACTACAATACACCTGTTAAGAATGTTACAAGAGCAGTAAATATTAAACCGCAAGGCAGAACTACTTTGATGCCTAAGCAGAAGATTAAACATTTCTACTTACTACCAGTGTAGTCTCAGTACACTCACCTTACTCGCCTGACATGCTTAACACGTACTGACGTATATGTCTTTGTGCGTGTCTTCATGTGCGTAGCTATGCTTGCCCTGCTCGGCTCACTCTGCTCACCGAGCACAGTGTTTTAAATAGTAGTATGACCTGGAAATTGAATTCACAGGTCAAACTATCCTCAGGTAAAGTGCAATATTTTAAACATTTAAAGTGCCAATATACTGTTGAAAATTACTGCCAGGTGTACACTACAGTTGAAAATCACAATTAAAATATGCCCCAGAAGAAATAAAATGTTAACTAACAGTCTGTAGTTTTTGCAGAAGGCAGTAAAAAAACTACAGGACTCTCTTCCTGGTTCTTGGTTTGGTACAAGGGCTCAGGCTTATGGGAACAGGCTCAAAGGTTTAATTTCCCAAGTAAATATTTAATTTAAGCTAATAGCATGTAACAGAGCAATGAACACAGCGTGTGTATTCTCTAGTAGGTTTTAAAGTGCTCTGCTCACCGAGCACGATGTTTTAAACAGTAGTATGACCCGGAAATTGAATTCATAGGTCAAACTATCCCTCGTGTAAAGTGCGATATTTTAAACATTATAAGTGCTAATACACTGTTGCAAATTACTGCCAGGTGTATACTACAGTTGCAAATCACAATTAAAATATGCCCTAGAAGAAATAAAATGTTAACTAACAGTCTGTAGTTTTTGCAGAAGGCAGTAAAAAACTACAGGACTCTCCTCCTGGTTCCTGGTTTGGAACAAGGCTCAGGCTTATGGGAACAGACTCAAGGGTTTAATTAATTTCCCAAGTAAATATTTAATTTAAGCTAAAAGCATGTAACAGAGCAATGAGCACAGCGTATGTATTCTCTAGTAGGTTTTAAAATAGGAGGGGGAGTTTTGATGCTCCTCTGATAGGGGCTTCCATTTGAAATTAATTATACTGAGGCAGATGAAGCAGAGTGATATGTCATTGTTAGAGGCAGCCTGTATGGGTGCCTCCTTAATTGAGTGAACACTAACTTCCCCCCGGGCACAGACCGGGGAATCCTGTCATCTTTTTTTTACTAAATTACTCAAGCTGATGAGAGGGCAATTTATTTGGGGAGGAGATTTAAATCTTACATTGAACCCCTCACTTGGATTCCTCTAACCTGAATTCTTATCGTTCTTCCTCAGTACTGAAATATTTATACCAAATACTCCAACAGTTCAATATCTTGGATACCTGGCACCACCTTCATCCATCACTTAAGAAATATACTCATTATTCACAGTGCCATGGTAGTAATGTTAGGCTGGATTACTTATTTACCACCACAGAACAAGTAGATAGACTTCAAGAAGTCCAGCATGGTCTGTTGCACTTATCAGACCATACCCCACTTGGTGCCCTTTTCTTCTTGGGGAAACCCAGCCACCAGACTACTCTGCATTTACATCTAGGCTTATTGTGGAACCAGGCACTCCTTGCAAAACTAGATAGTCAAAGCTCCCACTTTCTTTTGGACAATGACAATGTGAGCATTGCTCCTGGTATCCTATGGGATACACTCAAAACAGTTCTCTGAGGCTCCATTATAGCATGTGCTACAACCTTGCATAAGGCTAGAGAACACGAATCCCAGGAACTTCAACACACCCTTCACACCTTGCAAATAGTCTTAATGCAAGGGGCTACCTCAGTGCGGTCTCAGCTTTTAGATACTAAGGCTCAGATTCAGAAGCTTCTTAATCAAAAGGTAGAACATGCTCTTTTCTACCTTCAGGACCAGATTTATGAGGGTGGGGCTCAGGGCACTAGCACTCTAGCTCGA
This sequence comes from Neoceratodus forsteri, assembly GCA_016271365.2. Lineage (NCBI taxonomy): Eukaryota > Metazoa > Chordata > Ceratodontiformes > Ceratodontidae > Neoceratodus > Neoceratodus forsteri. The sequence goes on from CM028131.1 coordinate 940,998,180, forward strand.
TGTCTCATGGTGCACAAGGTAGAAGTCACTATTTCCGAACTTATCAATAAAGTTGCAAACAGTAGGAGCACCAGGAAACATGTGGTGCTATATTCAGAAATCAATCAGGCACAGGAGAACATAAACAAGCACCCACACAGTAGCAGGAATAACCAGAATGCCAACTTGTGGTAAAAAATGTTCTTTATATAAATACGGACATGCAAAAAGACACATTAAGGTGGCTAACAAACAAAAACTTGTAGGGTTGCTCTTTGGCACCTGTGTTATTTAATTTGTATTTCTGCACTTTACTTAATAAAATGTATGACAAAAAATTTCATATGCCAAAGATTGGAGTAAGAGCACTTCCTTATTTGGCTTATGCTGACAATATGGCTTTATTTTCAACAAGCCATTTTTGAATGACAAGAAGTTTGGATAAATTTTATGTAGAAAGTTCCAGTGCAGAACTTCAAATTAATTATAGTAAAACCAAGATATTGTTTCTGGGGGAAAATAGGAGTAATTATAAATATTACATCAATCATAACAGATTGGAAGTAGTAAAACAATTTTGTTATCTGGGAATAACTTTTAGCCAAAAAGGAAATTGGTACGAACATCTGAAGAAAACTAAGTTAAAGGCAGATAAGTTTTTCCCTGTTCTTTTATCCTTCTTCTCCAGGTTTGGAAAGAATTCCATTAAAGGTAATCTAATGATTATTGATGACAAGATCAAATCCCAGCTCCTTTATGGAACTGAAATTTTGGGCATTAATTATAACAGCAAAATAGGACTTGATCCCTGTTTGAACAAACTCTATAAGAGGATGTTGGGGTTACCAGTTACTTCCCCATCTCCTTTAGTGAGGATTGAGATTGATAAGGTTTCAATTGAATGTCAAATACAGCAAAGACTAGTAAATTATTGGTTAAGAGTGTTTAGAATGAAACAGGAAAGGCTCCCTCGGATCTGTTTAGAGGAGGGTATAACATATTTCCACTCACAAATAATTGTTCCCTGTATAAAAGTAGTAGAAGAAATAATCAAACCACTTGGCTTGTTGTCAGTGATTACTGATTGTTTAAGATTCCCTTTAGCTCAAATAAGAGAACAAGTTAATTCTAGGATAAAAAATGTATTTGTGCAAAAAGACTTGGAGATTAGTAGATTGTCTAAAGCCTGCCAATGGATGACTAAAAATAAAGGATCCCACAAATTAGAATCATATTTGGATATTCTACAAAACCCAAAACATAGGAAAGCAGTTACTAGATTTCGCTTTGAATGTTTCTTGAGCAATATTAGAAAGTGGAGATTTGAGAAAAGAAAAAAAATGCAGATTTTTTTTGTAAATGCGGGTTAAGTCAGGACAATTTACTACATGTAGTAATGCTTTGTTCTCTGTATGAAAAAATGAGGTCTTCCCTTTTGAGTAATTTAATTCAGCGACTTAACTATCAACCAGATTCCATACTGACATATCTACTGAAAACACAGGAAGAAGGGGTACTTGTCCTGTGGCCTCCTTCTTAAGATATATAGAACTTAAAGATTTCCATTTGAAACCTTGATTTGGGTCATAGTATGTTGGATTGCTTACTTATAAATAAACCGTGTCGAACATGGAGTATACTAATGTATTATCTCATGGAAACCTGGCCAGAACAGGAATGATTGATATAGTAAACAACAGTATTTTTTTGGTTAAGAGAAGGTGCTATAATTAAAATTTGTTGATCTGATGTTATAAGAAATTTAGGTGCTACGAAAGTGATTATTTATTAACCTAAAGTATTTTTAACTGAATGTCTAATTGTTTTGTATAAATTATTATGTGTTTTTTATATTGTTATTTATGTCTGAATTTGTAATGGCATGATATGCCGAACAATAAACTTGAACTGAACTGAACAGAACAAGAAATAACGTTTCACCTGATACGCTGCCAGGCTTCATCAGAGTAAAATATTGCTGTTAACAGGTTCTCAATAAATACATCTCTATGCTCAACATGTGATTCAAACAAACCAATCACCATTTCAAAAAATTTAACCTCACATTACCCCTTAAAAAAGAAATGTAAGAACATCTTATATGACAGTTAATTATTTGTCCTTACATTTCATGTCATTTAAATTAATTAAATAATACTTGGGAACTTCAGATAATTTTTTATCTAAATTCTGTTCCAAAAAGTTGTTTATTTATACAACTCTTACTAAAAATGCAAAATCCAAAACACTGTGCATTATAACCTGCACCTACATGTAAAGAAAGACATCATGTGTATACTTCATTTCCAAACGTCTTTCTTAAACCTGAACATTTAGTATTATGTCTGAGGGACCCAGGCACTTTATTCTTGTTCAAAGCAACAGGAAGCATTTTCTGTTATTTTTTATTGTTATAACAAGCTCTAAGTTTCCACAGTAACAAGACCTAACATCTATATTTTTTCAAAAATGCTGAGAGATCAAGGCTCTCATTTAACCCTTTATTTGAGTGAGCACCCAGGTTAAAAATCCACAAACTCTCCCTTTGTCCAATTATTTTATTAAGATCTCCTCCCCTGGGGCACAATATAACCAACTCTATGCCAAGGAAACTAAATGTATGTTTTATAGAATTATTTTGTTGTATGTGTTTCACTATGGCATAGTTGGTGTCTCCCTTTTCTACTGCCCTCACATGCTCACCTATCCTTACCTTACATTTCCTCACAGTTCACCCCACATAATATGCTCCACAATCACACAATAGTAGATAAACCACCCCACACTAATACATGTTATAAAATCATGTATTTCAATGATTTTTCCTGAAATGGGGTGTATGAAATCTTTGCAGCTGTGTATATATTTGCAATATACACAGTTGCCACATCTATATGTGCCTTTGGGTCTTGGTGCTAAAATGGTCTGCCTGCTCACTTCCTGGGATGGTGTTGTGCTCTTACACCACATAATCCTTTATGCTCTTGCATTCATGAAAGATTACTTTGGGACCTTTTCTGGCTATTTCTGCTAACCTGGGTTCAAGCTCCAAGATGGGCCAGTTGTTAATAATCTGCCTAACTTCATCAGCCCGCCTGGAAAAGCTAGTCACAAAGGGGCAAACGGGACTTTCCTTCTTCATTTGTTGTCTATATTGCAAAATTTCTCCCCTGTTCAACCCATCTACTTTTTTGATGGCTGTCACAATACTGTGTTGACTGTATCCTCTCTCCAAGAACCTGCAAACATGTTCTCCCCTCTTCTTAATGTACTCGTTTTGTGCTTGTTCATGTTCTCCTGTGACTATTTCTAAACTGCAGAACCCAGAACCCAGAAACAAGCTCCATCACATATCATGAGGCTGAAATTCTAAATATATCTAAAAACTATTATTCAACTCTATATATGTCACAGGGGCCTCCACCCTCTGAGGAGCAGTTGAAATTGTTTCCCAGCAGGCTCACCTTCCTGCACTCCTGGTGGAATGGGTTCAATTATTATCTACTCCCATCACTTTAGAGGAAATCCTTCAAGACATTCAGTCAGCCAAAATGGGAAATTGTCCAGGTATTGATGGCTTCCCCTCTGAATTTTACAAACTGTCTCCTGTCTGTAACTTTCTCACACTTTTGTTACTTTGACCTTTTCATTCTAGTCAGGAGGGGGATGTCCCACCCCTCTCTTTGCAGTATGCTATCAAAATGGCCCTTCTGAAACTGGGCAAGGACCCTACTCTTCCAAAGTCATATCGCCACATCTCTGTCTTGAATTTTGATTATAAATTATTCGTGTCAATTTGGGCATTGAGACTAAAGGGCCTTCTCCCCTCCTTTCTTTACTGGGACCAGGTGGGGTTTCTTCACCAATATCAGGCACATGATAACATCTGCAGAACTTTGCTTCTTTTGGATTACGCAACACAATGATCCATATCACTGGTCCTGGCTAGCTTGGATGTGGAAAAGGCCTTCAGTCATGTGTCATGGCTGTTTCTATGGGGCATGTTGGCTACATTTTGTTTTCTTCTACCTTTCTTACTATGTTACAGTCTCTTTAGCACTCTCCCTGGGCCTTTGTTTAAGTCAGTGGCTATATTTAGAAATATTTTGTACTAGAGAGAGGAACTAGGCAGGGCTGCCCCTTTCACCAGTTTTATTGGCATTGTGTATAGAACCCCATTGCTTCCCATTTCTGCCACTCCCAACATATACAAGGGATTCCCCTGGGTGGACAAGACCATATGATTGCTCTTTTTGCAGATTACATCTTAGTTACAGTCACTGACCCTACTGAGTCTCTCTTGGCAGTCTGTGAAATATTAGCCCATTTTGAAACTGGCTGGATTCCAGCTTAACAGGCACACAACAGAGGTGCTAGCATTTAATTAAGCCCCACCCCAGCACCTTAAAGATCTGTTTCATATCCACTGGAATTGAAACTCCTTGAAATATCTTGTAATATATTTAACTAAAATCTAAACCATTTAGAGATTCTTAATTATGAGTCCTTGATGGCAGCTGTGGCAATGCATTTGGATTGCTGGTCTAATTTAGGCCTTTCTTTTCAAAATAGGATGGAAGCCATTTGCCTAAACATATTTACTAGGATATTATTCTACTTGCAAACTCTCCCACTTTGTCCTGATCAAATCTATTTTCATAATTGGAACAGGCTGCTATCCCATTTTTCATGGAGGGGCATTGACCTAGAATTAGACTCTCTTTACTCCATTTATCTTCTGCTAAGAGAGTATCAAATTTGCCAAATCTACATCTGTATGAATTAGTCTCTCAGTTACAGCTGATATGCCTTAGGACCTCCACAAACTATCAAGCACACTGGAAGGACACAACGTTTGCTGTCAATGACCTGTAACGCATTGATAACAATTCTTTATTTCTCCCCTCCAAGATATCTCCCCTTCTGTAACTTCTTTCATTATATAGCCATGGCGCTATGCACATGGCACGAGGTTAGTAAGGAGCTGCTGGGAGAGTGTGCTCCCCTTTTTGATGCCTTGGTGTGGACACAAACAAATCCTTTAAATACCACAGACTCTTTTCTATGGCAGGGCCTCATTTCCTGCATCAGTTCCTTGGCTCCAAGGGAGTGCACCCTTTCTCTGAATAGTGCACTGCAAATTCTCTCCCAGAATATGATTATTATTGTTATCTGCAGATCAAGGCATACTGTACATTAATGTATTACCTCTCCCAAGCAGATGCCTTCCAGACTCACCTCCAACCTTGTTCACACAGTTCCAGCTCCACCAACAGGGTGAAATACAAGAGCATCTGATTGGTAGATTTCATGCCATTCTTAGAGACCACTCGGAAGATTCCACAATTTCTATCTTAAACTAGTGGAATGTGGATCTGCAGGTTTCCTGAAATGTTACCCCTTGGGAGAAGTATTTCCTCCCAACTTTTAACTTTCCATGGTGCCCTATTTAAAAGAATTTGCCTGGAAATGCCGCATGAGATTTTTTAGGACCCCAGTGATCCAAATGAAATATTTAGGGGAGAGGACTGGAGCCTGCTGGCATGCTTGCTGGGAGCTCAGGGAAGATCAAGCTCATATTTTTTTAGTCTTGCCCTTTCTTGAGACCCAGTTGGGAATCTGTTTCATGTGTTATTGAATAGATGTTTGATACCCCAAACCTCTTTCTCCAATGCTAGTATTTCTACATATTCCACCAGTTTCCGTACCTGTAAGCGGCAGACAACTTAAACTTAAATTGACTATAATATTGGGAGCAAAAAAGATTACAAAATTATGGCTTCAGCCATGGTCCCATCAGTGATTCAATGGGTAGCTTCAATAGACTCTTTTTATTATTTAGAAAAATGAACTTACTACTTTCATCTACCTGTTTTTGAGGATATTTGGAGATGCTGGGTTTTCTATAAATTGCAAACTGATCCAGTGTTTGTACCATAAGCTCTTTAGGATTTTGGGTACAGGCATCCTTAAGAAACACATTAACATGTCTGGAGGTTTCTGTTTAGATTGGTCATGGTTTTAAATACCAGTACCTTGCTTCACCAGCTTACTATTCCTATACTTATTGTTCCTTGATATTTCATAATTTCAGTTGCTTGAAAAATTATTTATAGCCTGTACATTTAAATTATATTTTACTTGGTTATCTAGTGAAAAGTGATTACCCATTGTTACTAGTTTTATTGTCTGTTAATGGTGTTATTTATCTGTCTGTGCCTATATCTATTTTTTTCTCTTATTTTTAAATAAAAAAGTATTATTATTAAAAAAAAACTACTAAGCATGATCAAAAGAATAAAAAAAAACTTTAAATCCTTAAAACTCTGGAATGAAGTAATTGTTTTTTTTTTTCACAAAACCTTTGAAAGGCATTATCTTATCACAGTCCACTTCTACCCTAAAAGTTTCAGAAAAAAAAATCCATACCATCTTGGCTGCAGTTGAGAGACTCAGAAACCCCACAAGATGCCCTCACAAAACTTTTCACGTCTTGAGAACCTGTCTGCCAGAACATGCATACCAATTTTGAGGCTATTGCATCAAGCACTGACACAGTTATTAAGGTGCAAATGTTTGGGATTAACATTAAACACCCTACTCAACCCTAACTACACTGGCGCTATGGCACCAGTATAATTATAGGGACCCCTATAGTTCAGGCTATGTAGAGTGTTTAATGTTAAACCCCTAATGTTGCACCTTAATAGCTTCACTCCCATTCAATAGGATTGCAAGAAATTTTGCATGCAAGGTTGGGGGGCAAGGTCTTTTGATGTACAAGTTTTGTGTAGGTTGAATATCAAGATTCTGAGATCCAGATACTGCAAAAAGTGGAAAAATCAGATTTTTTGTTTTCCTGGTTTTATTTATGTATTTTTTTTTTTTGCAGTCATCTACAGCCCAAATGTTTGGAATTTTGTTTGGAAATGTTCACAGTAGAAAGAGATTGACCTAGAATGGTGCCTTTCATTGGTTCTATGTGACAATAGCGACTGCACAAAGCAATCGCTATTATCTCGACCTCCATTATCGCTGAAAACAATTTTAGCGATATACAGAATAAGGCTACCAGGAATTGTGCATAAGGTGGGGGGGGCTGTACCCCCCCTGCATCCTCCTAAATAAAGATTCTCAACTCCGGGGGGGGTGCATGATGGGGAGGGGGGAACATCCCAGCTTAAAAAAAAACTAAGTCCTGCAGCTATGGGAATAGCAAAATAACACACATGCCCCCCTGTCCTGAACCCGGGACCTGCTCTGTCAGAGCCATGCACCCTACCCACCACACCACATGGTTGGCTTGGCAGAAGCAGGTTTCCAGCGGGTCACATCCCTGTCCCTCATCCCTCCACATTCTGTCACCCACCCTCCCTTCCTGTTGCCCATCCTAGCTTCATGATGGAAGCAGTCACCATCCCCCTTCAGTCGCTCATGATAAAAGCACCGTTATATGGGTTACCATTATGATGGTCACCCATATTCGGTCACCATCATCACGTGCTATGCCTTTCATTGGTTTGTTGAAAAAAAATATCAATCAGTTCCCAAGTTTTGAGGATTTGAAATTTCAGTTCTGAGCATGGTCATTAGATTGTTTCATTTATATGCTTGATATGAAAGAAGAATTTCTGACTCATGAAAGAAGATTCTTCTTCTTCTGTGAGCTAAAATTCTTAGTTTGTGAGGAAAGCATCTTGTTTCCTATCATGGCCATCTTATTTCTATTTTTTTTTTTTTAAAAAAGAAATTTTGAAAACCCATGAAAATTATGCCCACAGAAAAACAAAGACATGAATCTAGCTAAAGGGGACCGGTTCACCTCGATTCTGGTCTTTTTTTAAAAGGACCCCCAAATATTGTTTGGGACATCCCAAAAATCATTAATGAGGCTAGTTTTGTGAACCCAATTTCTTGTTCATTAAACTTATGAAAGAAGATTTCAGCCTCACAAAGCAAGAATCTCGGTTCATGAAAGCTGATGGTGGGACTTAACTTTTTTTTGGTTGTTATTTTGTGAGGTCCACTCATTCTTTCATGAGTCATGAAATAATTCACAAAACAAGGAGGTCAGCCCATCAAAAAAGATAGTGGGACTTAGTTTTCTCCCATTCTTGTTTCGTGAGTCAGGCTGTTGTTTTGTGTCACAAAACAACTCACAATACAAGGTCAGCTTACAAAAGAAGATTTTGGGACTTTACTTTTTTTGTGTTGTTGTTTCATGAGCTGACCTTTTTGTCTCATGATTTCTTTCATGACTCATGAAAAAAGACTGTCAGCTCACAAAACAAGAATGAAAAAAATTAAGTCCTACCATCTTTTTTCATGATGCAACTTCTTATTTTGTGAGTTATGTCATGACTCATAAAACAATAGGCCGGCTCACAAAACAAGAATAGAAAAAAAACTCTAAGTTCTTCCATCTTGTTTTGTGTGATGACCTCCTTGATTTGTGAGTTACAAATCTTCTTTCATGAGAGTCATGACACAAGAACTTTTGCTCTTGACAGAATCATGAAAAAACGAAGTCCTGCCATCTTCTTTTGTAAGCTGGGATTCCACTTTCATGGGCCTCATGAAATCAGACTGTTGGCTCCCAAAAGATGAATACGGGCTCATGAAAAACAATTATATTAAAAGAATGGCAGGTTTTGTTCATAACTCCACTGCTTTAAAAGATTACAAAGCCATATTTTCAACAATGTGCTTTTTATGACCCTATCTCATGAGCCATGGTGGAAACATGCTTGAACCCTGACCCATAAGATCATTTTGTTGTTGTTCTGCACAGATGTGTTTTTACCATGATTTGACAAATGTTAACTGTTCATGAGGTGTGGTTATAAAAAGGGTATGTTAAGATTTGTGGTTGAAAATAACATTGATAAACAACAATGTTATGATGTAAAAACACTGTGTGTGTATTTGAAGGTGCATGGTAGCATAGGGCCAAGATGGCCCTTCATTTTGTCATGTAGCTGGACCTCTCATATGGAGGTCCCTGCACATCTAGATCTATAGCGGCACAGAAATGCAGAGTCTAAAGGGGCCTATGCTTCTTACTGATAGATGGATATCTGATTTGGCACAGGGACCAGAGAGCCATTCTTGCCTGCATATGGAGGTAGATTGATCCACTCAAATGGGTGCACCTGTATTGTGTACTAATGGACTCACTTGATGCACTGCATAGAGGGAAATGCACATCTTCATGTGAAGTGACAGAAGCAGATGGGTCTCTCCTAAGGCAAGGGATCTGAAGAGCATTCTTTGTCTCCATCTGTAGCCACACAGAATCACAGAATCATGCACCTGTATAGTGTTGTGCTTCTGAGAGATGTTGCACCACTGACTTCATGCATGTTAGGGATATCATTATATGTCTAGCTCTACCTACAGTTACCCATTGACTTCAAGCATGGCCTGAAGGGTGATGCAGTGTGAATGTGTACTGACAAACGTGCGGGACCTGGAGTAGTCTGTGCTTCTGCAGCCACAGGGAATCTTCACTTGCCATGTAATATGTTACAGAAATAAAAACATGGGGCCCGATTCTAGAAGGATGGTGCAAGTCATCACCAAAGGCAACTTGCACCAAACCCTATTATGCCAAGGACCCTGCGTCTAATTCTGTAAGGGGCAAGGCCCCGATGGCTAAGTCCTGCAACTTGTGACAAACTCAAAGGTACACCAAACAAAGGGCATACCTGGAGGGATCTCCGCAAGCCACAACCCTGGCTGTGAAGGGTGCAATCGCCCCCTCCACCATGTCCCAAACAGTCCATACAGCACCTCAGGTCTTCCCCATGCCACTGACTCCTCATTTCACTAAAGCACTGCAGGGCATGCCCATGCCCCTGATACCCAATCCCTGGATAAAGCCCCTCAATCCTCCAATATTTTAATATAGCCCCTCTGGGCTTTATGTTCCCCTGACCCCCTGATATAGGTCCAAAGCCCCGAATCCTTCAATGTGAGAACAGCACCCACCCCAACCCCTGACCCAATCCCCAACATGTAGGCACCAAATGCAAACCTCCCCATTACCCTGGTGGTCTAGTGGCCTCCCACCCCCCATAGCTGCCCCACCTCCCCACTCCCATCCCCAACCCTTACATTCCGGTGACTGGCACAGCCCACTGCTCATCACCATGGCCAGCCACTGATTGAACATGAATGAGCACATACTACTGCACTGTACATATGTATAGTGCACTGTGCGCGTATGTACAGTACAGTAGGACATGCTCATTCATGTTCAGTCGGTGGCTGGCCATGGTGGTGAGAGATAGGCTGTGCCATTTGCTGGCCTGTAAGGGGTCAGGGTGGAAGCAGGGAGGTTGGGCACTGCTGGGTGGGGCAGCCACTGGACAACCAGGGTAATGGGAAAGTTTGCATTTGGTGCCTACATGTTGGGGATTGGGTCGGGGGTTGGGGTGGGTGCTGTTCGCACATTGAGGGGATTCTGGGCTTTGGATGTATATCGGGGTCTCAGGGGGGACATAAAGTCTGGTGGGGCTGTATTAAAATATCACAGGTCAGGGGGCACAACAAAGCCCAGAGGGGCTTTAACGAGGGATTGGGTGTCATGGGCATGGGCATGGGCAAGCCCTGCTGGGCTTTACAGACTCGGGTTTGGGGGTGGGGCTACATGTACTGGGGGATGGATAGAGGCACATTTGTGCAGCCCCTGGAGGGTGTAAAGTCTACTTACACAAGTTAAAAGGTGGTGTCACTGTACTTTGGCAGACGTCCTCTGGGGGTTGTTTGAGAACAGTGAATGGGGGGACTTGGTTGCTGCCCTTCCAGAATAGGGCACAACTGCTGCCAAAAAAAACCTAGCACCATGTCTCAGGGGATTTAGGGCATGACTGGTGGCGTAAGTCCACTTTGGTGCAAGCAGCCTGAGGCATGTCACAGGCTGCTTTGCAGAATACCAATTGTCACAACTACTGGCGTAAATTGCTTCTTGCACCATTGTTTTTAGTGTAAGTAAATTTATGCCAGACATAACACTTTGACAATCGAGCCCATGAATGCTCAGTACAAAAATATATGTTATGTAATAATGGTAAGAAGTACTTAAGGTACAAAAACATTTTTGGAAAAATGACAGATAAACTACTTTCTGGAAAAAAAACTTTTTTGACCAAATAAAAAGAAAAATGCAAAAAATATAAATACTTTTTTCTTTTTTTTTTTTTAAATGTCCAGAAACAGAAAAAATAACAAAAGAAAAACACACAAAGCTGCTCTCTGGTGTACTTCCATTGTGACAAGGAGGCACTCATCCTGCCCGGGTGTAATAAGAGAAGGTGTGAGTAGTTTCCTATAGATCCATCACAAGTGGAAATTGCTGCAAACTGGCAATGTCAGAGAGACTGTAGAGAAACTTAATGGTTCAGAGCACCTCCTTCTCTTCACTGCAGGGAGCTCTGGTAGAGGACCTTAGTGCTGCAGAGATACACATTGATGCAGATGTTGAAGTACTGGTCTTCATGCTGCTGCAGTAGTCTGTTTGTTACATGCATTTCCTGCAGATTCTGCTGCAACAAGCTCTGTGTGGTCTCAGCTGCAGTGAGGTAGTCATGGAAGCTATCCTTCCACTCAGATATATTTGTATTAAGCACCACATTGCAGATGTTGAGAGCATACAGTGCCTTGTAAGTTCTGCATTTAAGTCCTTCATGGTGGCACATGCTGGCAGCTATTTCTTCCTGGGAACCATGCATCACCATGAGTGACTTGCAAGAGAGCTGACTTGCTGCATCAGATACATAAGTTCCTACTCACTGCTGAATGGTGATGCTTGATTTTCTGAAAAAGAAAAGAACAACAAAAAATAACTACAACAGTTACAATGTTAATTTGTACATAAGTGTAATTGCCATTTATTCCTGTCAATAGATGGCATGAGCTGTGAATAGTAAGCAGCACTGTACAAGTCATATACTTTTCTATATTAATAAAAGCAGTAAACATATTTCAACTACATCCACTTATATGAAGTAGCAGGACATTCTGTGGCTATTACAGGACACACTACAAATAAATTCATTAGTAAACAATGTTTCAGCCACCAGAAGAAAGCAATGTATCTTGATTTTAAGGTTGTGAAGAGGATATCATCACCAATGATGTTTCATACACTGCAAGTAACACACAATTCTGCATACTGGAAGCAAGAAGCATATGTCTACAATGGGTACAAGCAGATGCAAGATGGAGGGGACATGCTATACTTATTAACAGAAATGGCCAAAATGACTATATGTTGTGTAATCCTAGTAAAGTGAGGATGTAATGGATGGGGAACAGGTTGCATAGCAGTGAAAGTACCCCATCACCACTGCTGCTTCTGTCACGTGATGTGACACACATAAGCACATAAATGCTGTTTTGTTCTAGCCAACTTCAACAGCCTGAGAATCTTGTTCTTGCACTGTAACACCTGTGGCTAGATTCATAAAAATTTGCAAAGTGCAATGCAAATGTTTGCATTGCACTTTGTGATTGCCCAGGTTGTAAAAAATGCTATTCACAGATGGATAGAGTACGGTGCTATCTGACTGTGAATAGGGCTAGGTAGAAGAAGTGGTAACCCCATTCCCACTACATCTAACCCCACTAGTGCTGCCCCGACAAGCATATCTGTAAATCATCCCACAATGAATAGTGCCAGCATGCTATTTGGTATCTACAAAAGCAGCCATGCAATTGAGCCCATTGGGCATGCAAGGTACTAGCTGGCCATTTGCATGCCCATCATGGGCCCATTTAAATGGGCTTCAAGGGAGTTTTGCATCCCCCAATACAGACTGCTGTTCTTGCATTTAGACAAAAAAAATCTCCCTGGTGGTCTAGTGGTCCCTCCCCATCCCCAATCACTGATTGCTGGCCCTTCTAAAAAGTAGCAAGGCACTGTGGTGGTATAGTGGTCCCCACCCCTATCCTGATCACCGATCTCTGGCCCTTAGTTTACACACTGAAGTCTCCAGTAGTTCAGTGTTCCTTTCCCCTCCTCCTTCTTCGATCACTGTCCTGTTGTGTTTAAAAAATATTTTTATGGAGGTCTAGTTGTCCCTCCCCCCCCTCTCCATTCTCTGATCGCCATCCCTTTGTTGTAAAAATGTCTCTGGTAGTCTTGTGGTTCCTCCCCTCACTGATTGCCGGTCTCTAAAGTTAAGGAGATGAGACCATTTTAAACTTGCTGTCCCCCCCTGTGATTGTCAAGCACTGGGCCAATAATGCAATAAACATCAGTTACACCTTGTTGCTCATGGTGTCCCCCCCCCAACCGTTCAAGAAGCCAATTCCTGAAGCCTGTAACTGCATGCCCTTGTGGCAGTGCCCGCCCATGTCCATATTTACTGATCACCAGCCCGTCATAAAAATAAATCATTTTCTGGTGGCTAGTGGACCCTCCCCCAACCAGATCACCCACCCAATACAAATAACAGAGTGTCATTGGTGTCCAGTGTTCCCCACTGCCTATCCTGATCCCTTGGTCACTAACATTCCTCTATCTCTGGTGGTCTATTGGACCCCCACCCACCCACCCTCTCTGAGAGAGTTAATCCACTGCCTCTCTCCCCCAACCCCCAGCCAGTGACCAGCACAGCCCTCCTCTCACTTCCATGGCTGGCCACCAAATGAGCTCTAAATGAGCACGTACTGTATACAGTACATACTCACTGACATTGATTGATAGCTGAGAGTGAGCCACCAGGGAAACTATTTATTTTTATGACAGGCTGGTGATCAGTGAATACGGACATGGGGGCACTACCACAAGGGCATGTGGTTACAGGCTTCAGGTATTGACTTCTTGAGCCAGTGAGGGGAGGGACCACTAGACCACCAGGTACATATTTTCATAGCATAGGGATGGTGATCAGTGATTCGGGGAGGGACCACTAGACTGCCAGGAACATATTTTCACAACAAGGGGGTGGTAATTGGAGAATGGGGAGGGGGGGGAAGGACCACTAGACAACCAGGAAAATATTTTGTCAACACAACAGGATGGAGATCGGGGAAGGGGGAAGGAACACAAGACTACCAGAGCAGATTTTGGTGTACGTTTTGACAGTGTTGGGGTCAGCGATCAGTGATCAGAGAAGGGGAGGAACCACTAGACCACCTGTGAAACTTTCACTTTTATTATTACTGGGATGGTGATCAGCAGTACCTCCAGCAGCCACTAGCGTTGCATGGAATACTACCAGGTCTTGGTCGGTGGTATTTTTTTCATGAAAGGGAACCTTGCAAATGGCCTGTCCTTGGATACAATCTTTGGTGAATGGGATTGTGTAGATATGCAGGTCCCTGCCCCCTCATTTGCATTGTGGTCCCCTCAAAACGTCGTTCAGTTGCAAATCCAGTTTGCAGGTGCAAACTGAGATTTTGTGACTACCTCCATGGTGCAAAACCAAGTTTGTGCTATGCAATTGGGGTTTGTGCCAAGGCAAAGCTTTGTGAACCAAATCACTGTTCACTTAAGAAATACTGAAATAAAAACAACAAAGAAAGATAATATGTAAGACTGTACATGAGAGACAATTAACTGCTAGAAACACTGTTAGTAGATAGCACAGGATTTATTTGGCTGAGGTGGGGTTACTAGGTACAGATCAGTGCTGCTTCTCAGCACTGTGTAAGAAATGGCATAATTTTTAACTCTGTATAGTTTAACACAGACAACTTGAAGTGTTTATTGTTTTAGACAGTGGGGATGATTTTAACAGGGGTTAACAGGATGCAAGGTACTTGCATCATAAAAGTATGATGTAAGTGGTGACTTGCATCATACCTTGCCTCACCCTACAATTCTGGAAGGCATGCTGCAACTGCCGCAGACACACTGCGCCAAAGTCCCCTTGCACCAGACTTGCATCCAGCAACTCAGTGCACTGGAGCACAACGGGGATTGCACCCTGGCAGGGCTGCCACATCCCCTTTTTTGGGAGTTTGGAAGCCCCATCATGGACGCAGGAGAGCTCCCAACTCAGACCAGCCTGGAGGTGGTCTAAGTGGCTTGCGACCGGCAGAGCCAGGGAATGGTGGTCCTGCGATGGAGCAGCAGGGCTATGAGGGCCAGTAGTATGGGGAGGAAAACAGGTGTTGTGGCCCCATAAGTTGTGGCAGATGGTGTCTTGCCCCTGTAGTGCACTGTGCCACAATGGCCTGGTCACCCGTGTGCCAATACAATGGAATACCTGCTGTGGCAGACTATTGCCAACCCCTGGCATTTCACACAGTAGGTACAAGGGCATTGTATCCCCTCCCACCAACACAAAATCAGCCCAAATCCCCATTGTACTGACAAAGAATCCTGGGTCCCAGTCCGTCCCCCCCCCCTTCTGTGCTCATACCAATGGTTCACATTAGTACCTGGTGGTCTAGTGGCCTCACCACCCTCCCCACCCTGACAGACAGTGGTGCAGCTCCCCCCACCATCACTGACCTGCATCTGCATCTGGCACTGCCCTCCTCACACCACCATGGCCAGCCACGTAATGCGATTGTACAGACCGCGTAAGTGAACATTCCACTAACATGGTCTGTGCGATGGTATTCTGTAGCTGGCTGTGGTGGTGTGAGTAGGGCAGTGCTAGTTGCAGATGCAGGCCAGAGTTGGTGGGGCAGCAAGGGCTGCACCACTGTCTGTCAGGGTGGAGGGTGGGCAGCCACTAGACCACTGAAGAGTGTGAATAAGGTTTGTCTTGTCAGGAGATGGGGAACCTCAGGGAGGGGCACTGTGCCACCACTGGACAACCTACCATAAGGGGATTGGCAGGGCTGTGGCTCACAGTGTAGCACAGGGGCACCTGGCATGTACAGAGGCTCTGCCCTCAGGTGGCAACATGCCCTGTGCCACTGCTTGTGGGGGCTGACCCTTTTGTACCCAGGTTCTGGTTGCTTGCCCTTGGGGCATGTCAGCTGACCCCTGTCACCGTCTCCAGGGTTGCATCCCTGCCCTGCACCACAACCTCCCACTGCACCCCTCTTCCTGGTGCAGACTCAGATATTGTGGCTGTTCCAGACAGTTTGCTGCAAGTGGCAAACTTTCTGGAATATCACTTTTTGTGTTTACCACAATTGCATCGGGCGCAGACCCCTTTTCTGATGCAAATTGTGTCTAACACAGACAGCTTCCAGAATAAGCCCTAGTGTGTTAACATGGTGCATTTATAAGTAACTAACCAATAACACATGACAAGGACTGTCATTGTTAGTAATTATTGAGGACCCCCCCACCTCCAGCAAAACCATCTACACCCTCTATGCAAACTGTCTGCAAAAATAAGACATTAGCAGACTGCTCTTGAATTGTGGAGTTGAAAGGGGTTCCTGTTATGTTACTTATGAAATGATAGAAAAACAACAGTAAGCACAACTGTGAACAACGTGTTAAGGAACAATAAGAACATTCTCCAGCATTGTTAAATAGTTAGTGATTGAAAACAGCAGAGTCTGCTCCATGAAAGTGCTAACTGGACTGGCATATAAGTCAGTCATCTTACTAGAAACTTTTTTGTGTGTAACAGTAACTAACAACTGTGAAGCAATGTTGTCATATTACTAGTCAGTTACGGCATAGCATAAAACAAGCTGGAAGACTTTAAAGGCAATTTATATACCATTGTGGTTACTGCTGACACCTATTAACCAATCATGTAATGGGACATTTTCATAACCACTTTATAATATTATGTAATAAATGTGAGATTCATTGAATGTATGAATTGCCTCATTTAACACTAATCAAGTGGTAGCGATGAGCGGTAGATCTGTTGAAGAAAAAATATCAAAAGAAAAATACTTATAATATGTCTGCATGAATAGATTATTTGTAAAGCATGTGATCATCTGTTTTTAACAAAAGTATGCATGACGATCATTCAGATCCCTCTTCTGTGTAATGCAAGCACCCTGATCTGTTTTGTATCATATGACATATTGTGAGGCATACTTGCAGTAAGTGCTGTTAAATGACCATATAGACTGATGCGCGTTTCTTGGCATAATGAGGTAAGACCTGCAGTAACAGGAAAAGTCATTGTCCTATACTACTTTTGTTAGTACTGCAGGACAGCTGTATTTTTTACTGTGCATAGAAAAACAGACCTCTCCATACAGTATATATAAAGAATCAAGTCTGGAGGCAGTATGGCACAGTGGTTTTAGGCTCTGAACTGCAAATCTGGTGACATTCAGCAGACCAGAGCTGGGTTTGAATCCCACAGCTTCCACTTACATACTGTGTGACCCTGAGCAAGTCACTTAACTTCCCTGTGCTCCCAGATCACTCCTGTAAAAAAGCTTTCAGCTTAGTGTGCTACTCCTGGTTAAACAGCTTAAAAAAAAAAAAGTCTGGGCAACCATACAGAACAATGCTGTGTTTCCAATGAGACAGTGGCCTTGACACCAGTGCTTGATACTTTAGTGTTTGGCAACATAGCCATGGAGTGTATGATTGCTCACACCTAATTCTCTATAGTGTATGGGCAAGTATGACACAGAGAACCACCACTGTTTTGTTTCACTGTAAAGCATCAGAAAAAAATGTATTCCGTACTACGTTGTTAGTTTGCCCCATTTAACTACAGTTTTTTTTTTCAACTGCTGGTCACCCCCATCACCACTGAAGTTACATTGATTCAGACACTCTCCTTTCCTTTGTCTCGTGATAGCAGTTCTGCAGTTATCAATGTTTCCCTGGTACTGTCATGGTGGTACTCAACCCACTTCTTCATTGTCAGTTGCTCATCCCATTTCTCAGTTCAGGTCTCATTTGTTTCGCAACCTGTTTGGCTAACTGATAGTCAATGACTGGTGAAAATGGATGCTATATCCCCCAACAGCAAATGAAGAATTCATGAAATGAAGTTGGTGAGCAGCTTCAAGAGAAGCTGGGATAGGCATAAGGGGAAAGAATGGAGCTTGGGGGGGTAGGGGGAGATGGTGAGGATGAAGAACAAGGGAGGGAGAGGCGAGGTCAGTAGTATAAGCTGAGGACCCTGTAATAAAAGCAGACTGGATAAACCGAATGGTCTTCTTCTGATGGCTTCTTTCTATGTTCATGTGTTCATATGATGCAACACTACTTTTAAGGTTTTTACTTGTGTTTATTCAACAGTCGGTGTGAGTGACTGAATAAAGAAAACAAGTGATTAGTTATTTGAGTTGTAATGTGAATGCTGCAGCACAACACTTATTGTGTAATTATCAGGTGTAATACTATAAGCTATATCTGTAATGCATAAAGATATAGATAAGTGGCACAGTAAATAACACTGTTAATGCCAAATTCATGAAAATGGTGCTCTAGCAAGCCTTCACCCAATCCACCACTGATCTGCTGAGCAGAACACGTATAGTTGCAGTAAGTTGCAATATTGTTATATATTAAGGTATGACCTCAGATATAACTTTTATCACAACATAGTCTCGTTCAATTGTACAGGTGTGTCATCAATCAGGTAGCATAGTTACTTCAACCAATCATGAAAAAGGCACAACATATACGACAATGGATGGGAAAGTGTGCTTAACAAGAATTTAATGGTTGCCCGAGGTGTGGGATGCTACATAAACCCTGAGGTGAAGCCTGAGGGGTTTATTAAAGCATCCCACCGAGGGCAACCATTAAATCTGAGTTGAGACACACTTGCCCGTCTTTTATTTTTTATAATTGCTGGGCAGCAATTTTTTCCAGCCTTAGTCTAATGTCCCTGTGTCTCACTCAGTCACACACACACACACACACACTACCTGTCCGTCTTCCCATCCCTCTTTATTTTTTTTTTTTGGTAGTTTTTCTTTAACGGTTGCTTATTTTTTCTTTTTTATTTAATTTTGCTTTTAGTTTTGGCAGATTTGTGTATTGAGATCGTGATCGTGCTTAACTCAGTAAGTGAGGTCGGAGCCATTCTTGGTGGCAACCGTCTGCTGTGGCTTCCGAATGGTGGGATCAGCCAGAGAGATTTTTTTAATGTACTGTATGTGCATGTTATTTCTTTAAATCGAAAAAGCGATGAGGATTTTCGGTCTGGCGGCTCCTCACTTATGTGGGTAAGGAGCCACCATGTTTGCAAAAGTGTGAAAGCCCGCCCAGGAGGAGATAAACAACCAGTCAGTGAGTGGTTGTTGTTGAGTGACTTGGCGCGTGCTCGCCATTTTAACCCACGGGTTATAATGACAAATTATAACTGGATTAGCCCATTAAAAAATTGCTGACCAGTTATCATAATGATATAATTAACTTTTTGCATTGAACATTAATAGTTATCTAATTGCAATTCATGTGTGCAGAGTAAATGTCCAAATGTAAATATAGAATTTGTCATCAGTGTGCCACCAGTTATTAAATTGTATCCTGCATGTGCCATATATACAGTATATTGTGTGCTTAGCATCTCATTAGTCTGTCTAGAGTGCCTGTGTAGCGTCATCTGACTGCATGTATGTCCATGCACTTGCCTGTCAATTAGTTGTGCTACATACATAACTGTAATGATTGTGTCTTAAAATTTATCTTCCTGTACCACACAATGACAGCATTTCTGTGGAAAAGTGCCATTTGTGTGGTATGATACTATCTTTTGAAGCACCTTGTTCTTTAAAACTGCTTTTCTAATTGACTATCCCCCCCACAATCACCAGACACTACCACCACAGACAGAGAAATTCTTGATAGTTAAATTGAACACTACTTATAGAATCTGTTAATAGATGGTAACTGTTGAATACATGAAATATTTATGCCAATCAATAATTTGAGCCATAATACAAAGCAGTTTAATGTTGCAAATATGTATCTTTACAGAACCATATCAGCAGCTACCTTTAGTTTATCAGTCAATCCACAAAATTCAAACAATGCTATCCACTTTATTTATTGAATATATGTGCAACTCAGTGTACCACATAAAATGCATGCACGCTTAATAATACACAGCAACGGTAACAAATGGCAAGTCACAATAACACTAGATTATGTAGTAAGAACACGTTGTTACTCACAATGTTTCTATTACTTCTTTTTATGTTACAGCACATTCAACCCCAAGGAGACATGAGTCAGAGGCGAGCAGCCTCACAGACCAGCTCACCCTGCTGGACACCCATGTATTACAAATCCGGGATGAACTACAGGGTGTCAGGGAGGAAAAAAGTGTATTGCCGACAACATCAGTGATTTGGTCAGTATTTTTGGCAAGGAGTGTGGGCTTCTCTGTGAGCTGCTCCATCAGCAGCATGTCACACAGCAGCAGCATCTGCAGAAGCAGCAACAGCTAGTTCCACAGCCCCAGCCACCGATACCCCCAATGGATCTGGGCACCCTCTTCCACATAGTGCAACAAGGGCCCTTCTTCATATAGCCGCAGCAACAGCAAGTTGACCCCCTGACAGAGGTAGAAGAACTGAATGACAATCCAGATGAGAATGGCTCTGCAAGTGGGCTGTAAACATCTGCACCTTGACCCTCTTTCTGGCACTTCCATTTCTGGTGGCAGCAAGGTATTCGCTCACCTGGTTGTCCTGAAATAGATGCAAGCTTCTGGCCTGTCTGTCTGGACTTTTTTTAAACTTTGAACAGAGTAGAATAATTTGTACTTTTCCAGTGACCATTCTTTTTTTGATTTTTTGGTTTTTTTTGTAGTAACACTGAAATGCAAAGCTAAAATCAGAATTTTTTGTATACAGTATATACAGAAATCTGTAAAAAAGAATATTAATATTTATTTGTGTTCTATGAAAAGCCTAAAAAATACTACTATGTACAGTTACTTAGTATTTCAGTAAATAGGTTTCTGTTTTTTTTTTGTTTTTCTTTTGTTTTTACATTCTGGATATTATTTAAAAACAAAATGAGAAATGTAATTTTTTGTATATAACAAAACAAGAAACATGTACATAAATGTTAAAAAATAACTTCTTTTTTATTTTTTTATCAAAGGCAACAAAAAAGATTTATTGTGTACAGATGTTTTTTTAATATAAAAAATATCCAAGAAAGTTCTGATCACATTCATTTAACTGAGCATCCTATGTATGTGGCCATTGACTGTGTTGTAATGGTTGGGAGGGACTGCTTGTGATTTTGAGGTGTGGGCAGAGCAGTGTCTGTATTTCCAGAGTGGGTCACATTACCTATGTAGTTGGACTACACAAAGCACTGGCAGTTGGTGGTGTGGGAGTGTGCACTAGCTGTGATGTAGGAGTGGGGGGACACTAACTACATACATGGGGTGGGGGCAGGTGGTGTGTGGGGGGTGTCACTAATTGCCTTGGTTGTGGGGGGTAGCAGTGGTTGTGTTGCTGGGGTAGGTCACATTGTCTGTACAGTTTATTTCTACAGATGACAACATCTCAACAGCACCATCCACCCCATACCAAGCTTTGGTGATAGTGTTACAAAAGTGGCTGAAGTGGGGCTAGAACCCACAACCCAACAATCAATCAAGCTCACAAACAGTGTATAACTTGCTGTGCCACTAACACTGTTGTAAATGACCTAAGTTCACACTGCATAGTACTTCAAATTATCACACATAAATGCCTTCCAGCTTAATTTAGGAGTAGTTCATTATCAGGCATCCACTTTGTGAAAGTATGAACACGCAACAAGATAGTGGACCCTCCGAACTATATTTCTATACCTAAGAACAATAATCAGTATTTTCCGATTGAACTTGAACCTCAGCAACGCAATTACAACTCAAACAGTAATGTTCCAATTTGCTGATCGAACATGTTTCACAATTTATTTTTATTTTTTATTTTATTGAAATCTAGGATTACAAATACCTTTGAGCAGGAACTGCTCATTTACAAAGGTTCCACGTCAAAAGAATGGGGGTATACATACATACAAAGGTCAACATAGTAATACATAGTTACAAAATAAAAAGTAGTAAGAGACTGAGGCTTAGGAAATTCCAGTAATTCAAAATGTGCCAAATGTTAGGTAGTATGACATACCAGCCAAGGGCAATCTTAGAAATAAGTGCTGCAGGTGAGAGGAGGGGTATGCAGGCAGAAAAGCCATTGTCAGAGGGTAGAGGGTGAGGGTAAGAGCTCTAAAGGGGAGGGATAAAAGTCAGGAAATGCCTGGGGGGAGGAAAGGGAGAGGGGGCAAGGGGGTAGGCAGGTAGGAGGGGGCAAGGTGGGGAGAGGTAGCTGTCAGGACTGAAGTGGAGGGCAGTGAGCGGTGGGCCCCTGATTAGGTGAGGCAGTCACAATGACTAGTTGAAATGAGATGAAGTCGGAGTTGTCTTTTAAAAGGGCCAAGGGCAGCAGCAGTGAGAGTTTCTTTGTTGAGAGTATTGTACCACTGTGGTGCTCTGTGGGTAAAGGCCCTCTGGCCCATGGTAGTCCGGCATCTGGGGACAAGGAAGGTTAGTTGTTGTGAACTTCTAGTTCACTGGGTGCTGTGGTGGTCAATAAGGAGCTTTTCAATGCCCGGGCATGACCCCGAGGAGGACTTTTTTGGCTAAGAGGCAGGTTTGATACTGTATCCGGCTGATGAGAGGAAGCCATCCTGCCCGAGTGTACAGGTCACAAGTGTGTGTAAGTCAGTCAGCCCCAGTTAGCAGCCTGCATGCTTTGTTGAGTGCAACTGTAATTCTGCGGAGGGCAGAGGCGGAGGCAGAGCCATAAATTGCTAGTCCGTAATTGATGATGGAGGTGACAGAGCTGTTGATAGCCAACCGGAGAGTGTCAGGAGTCATGCAGTGTTTGTGCCTGTAGAGCAGGCCTATACGGATGTTGGTGGCTTTGGTGACAGAATCTGTGTGCCGATGGTAGGAGAGTGAGCTGTCCAATGTGACACCTAGGTATTTAAAATCAGGAACGTGTTCAAGTAAGGTCCTTGTTTGGTTTAGGATGGTGAGGTCACGGGATTTGAACTTGCTCCTGGCATTGTAGAAGGTCATAATCTTTGTTTTGCTGTAGTTCATGACCAGTTTGTGTGACTTGAACCATTCTTCGATGCACATGAATTCAAGCTGTAATTGTTTCTCAAGGAGCTCTGCATTTTGGTGGTTGGTGAACATGACTGCGTCATCAGTGTAGAGCAGTAATTTCTGGTGGAAGACACTGGTAAGGTCATTGAGGAAGAGGCTGAAGAGTAGTGGCCCCAGGATGGACCCCTGTGGGACCCCTGAAAGGACTGGATTTTCTTCCAAGGTGACACCAGCAATCCTAACCCTCTGGATCCTCTCCTGCGTAGCTTGAAACCAGAGCAGCGCTCATTGGAGAGCTCAATGTTTGATAATTGCTTGAGTAGGAGTGGTGGTTCACAGTATCAAAGGTTTTTGTAAGGTCGATGAATACTGCCCCTACACAGTTTCCTTGATTGAGCGTGGTATGGATGAAGCCCATGAATTCTAATAGTGCAGTGGTGGTACTGTGCCCTTTTTGGAAACCATGTTGCTCAGGACACTGGATGTCATATTTTTCCAGGTACTTGACTAGTTGGTCTGAGGCGATGTGCTCCAGGGCCTTAGACAATGGAGGGAGGATGGAGATAGGTCTGTAGTTGGAGTGCAGTGATATGTCTCCACTTTTGTCTACCGGTGTAATGGTTGCCTGTTTCCAGCGAGATGGGAACTGGGACATCCTTAGTGATAGATTGAGGACCTTTGTCAGGGGTTCAAAGACTTCTTCAAGGACAAGTGCTAACAACATCAGGTCAAGGGAGTCACCGCTGTAGCCTGCGTTGTGAATGGCCTTCCAAATATAGATTCTGGCTTCATGCACTGGGATCTCCTTGAAGTAGAATTGTGGGCAGGGTGTAGGAGAGGAGTAGTTGCAGGAGGGTTACTACTAGAGGGGGCATCAAAGAAATTAGAAGGGAGAACACTATCCAAGTTGGAGAATGCATTGTTAAAGGTGGTGGTGATTGTGTACAGGTCAGATGTTGGTGTTCTATTTATGTTGAGCATGGTGGGTGGTGACTTAGGGTCCTTGCCTGTAAGGTCTTTCAAATTACTCCAACATTTTTTCCATCACCCCAGGAGTTAGAGAGAGCTTCCTTGAAGTATTTGCTTTTGGCATTCCTAACTGCCCGCGTGCACTCATTTCTGGCAGCTTTATACTTTTGAATATCCCGAGGTTTGGATGTTGCATGGGCACAGTGCCAGAGATGATCTCTATGTTTGAGTAAAGTGATTAGATCGGGGGTTATCCAAGGGTTAGCTCTGCCCCTGACCTTCGGTTTTTTGAGAGGTGCAAAGATACTGCAGGCCGCAGTGAAGTGGCTGACAAAAAGGACTAAGGCTTGGTTTACATCAATGGCAGAGTCGATTGGTGTCCAGTCCAGGTGGCTTAGGTGTGTCTTTAGTATCTCAAGGTACCCCTGCTTTAACACTCTGGTGTAGATTATTTTAGGAGGTGGCATAATGAATTTGTTTGTCCAGGTACATGTGACCGGTGAGTGGTCACTGATCCCATCAGGGAGCACTGAGACTTTTGAGATTCATTCAGGGTGATTAGTAAGGATCCAGTCCATAAGTGTGTGCGACCCTGTCCTATAGTTGCATCTGGTGGGGGTGGTAACAAGCTGGGTGAGGTTCTGTGACGTGACAGCATCCTTGTAGTTTCTGGCCTCCAGCGATAGCCAATTTATGTTGAAGTCTCCTAGTACTATGAGTTCTGAGTTATGGTGTAATCCCTGTAGGCTTTCCAATATGCTCATAAATCCATTGGGCTGATCTTTAGGGGGTAGGTACACAGAGGCAATGGTGAGCTCCTTGTCGTGTGCCCCGAGTAGAACTTTAATAGCGAGAACCTGCGAGGGTGGTTTAGGGTTTGAGAATGGGAAGACTTGACCCAGATAGGAATTCCTCAAGTAGATGGCACAGCCTCCACCTCGTTTGGAAACCCTGTCCTGCCTGAATATAGAGTATCCAGGGATGGTGACTGCAGCATCTGGTATCTTGGGGTTAAGCCATGTTTCGACAACAGAGAGTACATCAGGGCTATGTTGCTGGATCCAGGTTTGCAAGATGCCAAGTTTGTTAAGGAGGCTGCAGACATTGATTGAGGCTAATCTGAGGGAACCCTCCTGCCTTTTTGTGGCATGGGGTGCTCGGCTGGTAGGCCCTGGGTTAGGATGAACATTTCCAGATATCAGAAGTAGCATAAGTAGTATCCTAAGAAGGTACGCTTTAATCATTTTGCAGACTAGTTTTGTTGTAGGGCATCTAGTCCTCTTGGCCTTGCTGGTCTGCATTTGCCCCGTGATATTGCAAAGCACAATATATAAAGCCATGTTCTCAGAGGTGCCACGTGATTGATGAAAAGTAATCAAATCCACAGGAAATGGTGAACTACCAGGGACCAGAAAACTGTTATTGTTGCTCAAAGACCCAGAATGTGATAAAATCCTGAAGGGGTTAAATTCCTGAAGGTGATGAACACTGGCCTGGGGCATGTGCAGGATGTAAAAATCCTTTGTTAGTATCTAGCCTTTGTTCTCCAAAATGGTTATGAATAGACCTCAAAGACAAGTACACATCTTTTAAGAACAAGTCAGACAGAAATGTGGATTCAATGCAGCACTCCACAACTCAGTGCTTGTATAACAGATTTACTGACCTTACTTTTGGCTTTGATGGCTTCTAAAAAAGTTGATTTATGATGAGAATTCCAATACCTGGTGGTGATGTTTTGCAGTTTCTTAGTCCAGGAAATGTTCATAGATGTTATGTCCAAGAATGGTCCAGTTCCTCCAAGCAGAAACACAGGAAAATCCACAAAAACTAAACTACTGACAGAGACAAACACACACAGCCAGCCACACAGGCTTGATGAAAAGGTGACAATGAACATTACCTTCCGAACTTTCTGTAATTTCAAATGGTTTTTGCTGAAAAAACATTCAAACTTGTTGTTCGATTGAACAATAATTTACAGATTGAATTTTTTTTTTCTGATCAAACAATACTGTTTTTCCATATTAGCTGTGTTGGTGGGGAGGTTTAGCCACACCTGTTCTGTTGTTGCAGTGCATGTAACTGTAGCTGTGTGGATGGAATAGGAGGCAGCAGTAGCTATAATGTATAGTTGGGGGCACACTGGCTGTGTCTGTGGCATGCGGGGGCCAGTGACACTGGATGTCTTGGTGAGGTGCTGGTGATACTAACTCTGTTGCTGCATACCTGTAGTATTACTGATTTGTTGGTGGGGTCATGTGGTGGCCATGGCTGTGCCAGTGGTTTTCATAGGTAGACTACCAATCCTGTAGGAGTGGGGCTGTCACTGGCCATATCCATGAGGAGGTGTTGTGTAACATTGTCTGTTTCCACGGGGTGGGTCATATTAGTTATATCACTGGGGTAGTGAGGGGACACAGGCTATGTCAATGAGGTAAATGGACTACTGGCGGTGTCAGTGGCATATGTGGAGCACTGTCCATGTTGTAGGTGTGTGGTGTTACTGGCTGTGCCCCTGGCAGTGACCATATTACAGTATTAATATGGTCACATTGGCTGTATCGTTAGACTGGTGGGGTGACTCTAGCTGTGTCATGGAGGTGGATAGAGCACTGGCTGAGTCAGTGTAGTGGCTGGCAACACTAGCTGTGATGCACTGCTATGAACACACTGGCTGTGTCTGAGGATCGAGGTGGTGGGGAACCTGGCTGGCTGTGTTGCTGGGCTGAATCTCATTAGGTGTCAGAATGGGCTTGTGGACTGAAACTGGCTGTGTCATTGAGTTGTATACAGCACTGCCTCTGTTACTGGGGTATGTGGACCACTGACTGTGTTGTAGTGGTGGGAAGGGACAGCCTGTGCTCTTGAGTTGTGGGGGGGGGAGTGGCTGTATTTCTTGAGTGGGTCATATTACCTATGTAGTTGGAGTACACAGAACACTGGCTGTTGGCGGAGTGGGAAGGAGCACTAGCTGTGATGTAGGAGTGGGGGTACATTAACTACATCCACTGGGTGGGGGGCAGGTAGTGGGTGGGGGTGCCACTAACTGCCTTGGTTGTGGGGCTGTACCTGTAGCAGTATCTGTGTTGCTGGGGTGGGTCACATAGTCTGTATATTCCTGCAGATGACAACATCTCAACAGTACCATCCACCCCATTCCAAGCTACAGTTACTCATTATTCATAGTGTTACAAAAGTGACTTGTGTGGGGCTAGAACTGACAACCCAACAATCAACCAAGCTCACAAAACAGTGTGTAACTTGCTGTGCCACTAATACTGGTATTAATGACATAAGATAGCACTGCATAGTACTTTCAATTTTCACACATAAATGCCTTCCAGCTTAATTTAAGACCAGTTCATGGTCAGGAATCCATTTTGTGAAAATAAGCACACACAACAAGATGGCAGATGCTTTGAACTGTATTTCTGTATCTATGAATGATACTCAGTCTTTTGTGATCGAACCTGACCCTCAGCAATGCAATTACAACTTGAACAGTAATGTTCCGATTTGCTGATCAAACTTGTTTCACAACAAACATTACCTTCTGAACTTTCTGTAACTTCAGATGGCTTTTGCTGCAAAAATGTTCACACTCATTGTTCAATCAAACAATTTTTACAGTTTGAGTGTTTTTTTTCCCCAACTGAATAGTCTCCCGACAGAACACACTGTATAGCAGCTGGGAGGTGTAGAAAAAACCTGGGGGACCTAATCCGAGTGTTACTTGCTTTATTTTAAATGAAACTTGCTATGCCTGTTTATGTATGAGCCCTGGTTGCTATCTTGGTAACCTGGAAGAGAGACTGCCTGCACTCTGACTCCATTTTAAATGTATTAGTTGCCAACTAGAGAAATCTCTACCAGTGTACACCAAGTGAATCCTGAGCTCAGGTATTCACTTAACGGCTGTACTGTGGGGGCTTCTTACTTTTAGATTTGACAAACTTCACTCAAGGTACTAGTGACCCCTGTGGTTCACTTCCAGGGCATTTTTCGCTATTTAGCGAGCCCTGCTGCGATTGCTAAAACCTTCTCCTGACAGAACATGCTG
Organism: Neoceratodus forsteri; assembly: GCA_016271365.2. NCBI lineage: Eukaryota > Metazoa > Chordata > Ceratodontiformes > Ceratodontidae > Neoceratodus > Neoceratodus forsteri. The sequence goes on from CM028131.1 coordinate 941,026,164, forward strand.
TATAGCCGCTGGGAGGTGTAGAAAAAACCTGGGTGAGCTAATCTAAGTGTTACTTGCTTTATTTTAAATGAAACTTGCTGTGCTTGTTTGTGTGTGAGCCCTGGTTGCTATCCTGGTAACCAGGAAGAGAGACTGCCTGCAGTCTGACTCGATTTTAAATGTATTAGTTGCCAACTAGAGAAATCTGTACTAGTGTACACTGAGTGAATCCTGCATTCAGGTGTTCACTTGACGGCTGTACTGTGAAGGCTTTTTACTTTTAGATTTGACAAACATCACTTGAAGTACTAGTGACCCCTGTGGTTCACTTCTGGGGCATTTTCTGCTATTTAGCAAGCCCCTGCTGAGAGTTGGGTTTAAGCAGGGTGGGGCGCACGTTGCCACGCATGGAGACACGTGCATAGACACACACATCTGTGCTTGTCTGCTGTGTCCACTGGGGACACGGGGGAACTGGGCAGTCATAATACCCTAGGTAATATGCAAGTGACTAACCGAATCTGTTAACTTACTAAGATTCTCTTTGGGCATACTGTTAAAGTACAATGGCTCAGACAAAGGGGAAGCGAGGTAAAAAAAAAAAACAAGAAAAGAATGTGCTCCCAATGCAACATGTACACAGATGATGCACCTAACCAGGAGTTTGTGCGTGACAAGTGTATCTTAATCACCACACTACAGGAGGAAATTTGCCAATTGCACATGAGCTTAGAGACCCAGAAAGATATTAAGCTACTCAAAGACTTCATTAATGAAGCAGTCTGGGAAACTAGTATAATTCACACTGATTGTGTAAATAATAATGAACTAAAAGTTTCGACTTCTCCCCCCAAGTTAACTCATGAATCCAGTGCATCTACCCCTCCTGGCTTTCATAAACAGGATGTACTGCCCATTGCCCTATCTAACAAATTTGAGGGTTTGAAACTAGATGTTGATGGCTCAATTGAAAATTTCACCCAAAACACCATTGAGCCACCTAAAACTTCTTGTTCACCTCCAGCTGCCCCCTTAGAACCTTACCTAACTCAAGATGCAATCAACAGACCCAGGGATAGTGTGATTATAGTGGGTACAATACTAAGGGGGGTAAATACTGCAGTTTGTGAGGGGCGTAAGGCATACACAACAGTTAGCACACTCCCCAGGGCACAGACTAGGGATATTGTAAACCTACTGGATGGCTTACTTGAGAATACTACTAAGCCCTTAATTATCTTACATGTGGGTGTAAATAACCTTCTCTCATGCAATATGTCAGACATCCAGGCTGGCTATAAAAATATAGTCAAACAGATTAAAAATAAGGGAGGTGAAAGCATACTGTCTGGGGTTCTGCCCACATTTGGGAAAAATTCACATAAAAACTATAATATTTACAAATTAAATAATTGGCTTAGACAATATTGCCTATCAGAAAGTATTGGATTCATGGATAATTCCATCACATTTAACAACCTAGCTTGTTTCAAAAGGGATGGTTTACACCTAAATCACTTTGGTACCAGGATTATGGGCAAAAAAATCAATGAGGTCTTAAAGTTCCATTTAAACTGGAATATGGGTCGGGGTGCTCCTTGGGACTTCAGAAACCCCAACAAAGTAAGCAATAATGTACCCACACCTAATAACCCTGGTTGGAAGGGGGTACTAATAAATGCCAGAAGTCTAACTATTAAGTTTGACTAATTTAAATACCTCCTAGCTACTAACAACATTCAAATTGCCCTTGTTACAGAAACCTGGTGGGATGCAAATGATCCCTGGGACAAAACCATCCAAGGTTATAATATGTATTCCAAAAGTAGGGACCACAGAAAGGGTGGAGGTGTGGCCATTTATGTCCATGAAACAATTCTATGTGAGGAAATTTATGGTGACACTCCAAACCTGGAAACTGTCTGGGTCAAACTGTCCCCTCAGATAGGTCCTCCATTCATTTTAGGTCTGGTGTACAGACCACCCTCAATGACCCCCGAAAATGACACTAAGTTACTGAATTATATTGGGAACCTAGATCCATCCAAGAACATTATGATTTTTGGAGACTTTAACTTACTTAGTATTAATTGGATCCTGGCATCTGCGACCAGCAGAACTGACAGTCTCAACTTAGATTTATTTAATGAACTCGGGTTAGAACAATTAGTACAACATGCAACCAGAAATGATAACATACTTGATATTATTTTAACTAATACTGAACAAAATATCTAACATCACTATAAATGCACCTTTGGGAAACAGTGATCATAATACTGTTCACTTTCTGGTTGCAGGAAATATAAAACAGATAGCTACTGGACGTACAGAAACCCTGAACTTTAACAAAGCAAACTTTGACAATATAAAAACTAGTCTAACCCAGTGGGATTGGCATAAATTATTTACCAGTCTCTCAGTTGAATCTAAGTGGGGCCTCATGCTCAGCAAATTAAAACAGTTAATAAAGGATAACATCCCTAGAATAAAACAATACGGTACCAGTTATAAAAACTTACCTGGTTGGATGAACCCTGCAATAAAACGTTTGATTAAGAAAAAAACAAACAAAATGTTCAAGCAAATAAAAAGGGGTTTAACCCACTTATGTCCCAAGTATAGAGCTAAGGTCAAAAACATTAAGACCAAGATTAAAATGGCTAAATCCCAACATGAGATACAGTTGGCTACTAGGGTCAAAGATAACAAAAAAGCCTTTTTTGCACATATTAATAAATCTAAGAGCAAAACAAATACTATAGGTCCCTTCCTCACCGCTTCTGGAAAGATAACTAGTAACCAAGAGGCTGCTGACATACAAAAATCAATATTTTTGCTCAGTGTTTAATAAAAACAGTCCTGATTTATTAAATACAGCAGAGATTCCATCCCCTGGACAGTTCACCTTTATACCTGATGAAGTTCTGGACAAGTTAAAGAGGGATGACATTAACAAATCACCAGGTCCTGATGAAATTCATCCCAGGGTGTTATAAAAGCTTGCTGAATTTATCTACTTACCTTTGACTAATATCCTTCAACATTCTCACAACACTGGGGTAGTTCTACATGATTGGAAAATAGCTACTGTGGTACCCATACACATGAAAGGTCCAAAAAACAACCCAGAGAACTACAGACACATTAGCCTAACTTCTTTAATTGGAAAGATCTTAGAGAATATTACTAAAGATCTTATCCTGGACTTCCTCTGTCAAAATGGGTTATCTGACCCTCTCCAACATGGATACATTAAATCTAGATCCTGCCAAACTGATCTACTGACTTTTTATGAAAAAGTCACGGGCAAAGTTGATCGGGGTAATTCTGTGGATCTTGTGTTCTTAGACTTCGCCAAAGCGTTTAGTAAATTACCACACTTAGAGCTCTTAGACACCTCGAGAGCATTTAAATTAAAAATCAGTATTGTTAACTGGATTGCTAACTGGTTGGAGGGAAGAAAACAAAGAGTTAATATCAATGTAGAATATTACAACTGGGCTTCTGTCTCAAGTGGGGTCCCCCAGGGGTCTGTCTTGGCCCCCTGCCTTTTCAATATATATGTCTCTACTCTCACCATTGATAACCCCAACATATGGATGTTAAAATTTTCTGATGACTGTTGCATAGGTACTGTGGTAAACAACACAATAGGCAGTTCTGCCCTTCAGCTCATTCTAGATAACATATTAACTTGGTCCTGCAAAAATAAGCTTGTTCTGAACACTTCCAACTGTAAAATTATGCACCTGGGAATACATAACAAACACCTTAAATATAAACTGGGGAATGATACCCTACTTGAAACCAGTCAAGAGAAAGACTTAAGAATAATTGGCAGCCCTGACCTAAAATTCAGATCACACTGCAGAACCCAAGTCAATAAAGCTAATCATGTCCTAAATTGTAGTTTTAGACATGTAGCCAGTCGCACGAGCGAGGTGTTGCTTCCTTTGTATATTCCTTTGGTTAGGCCGCACCTCAAATACTGTGCTCAGGTGTGGTCTCCATAGTGCAGGGAGGACATCATAATGATTGAGAGATTACAGCGCAGATTCACCAAAGCCATTTTAGGGATGGGTGACAAGCCATACAAGGATAGGCTGAGACTCCTAAACCTGTACATACTCCAGTATAGAAGATTGAGAAGAGATATGTGTCTCACCTATAGAGCATTAAGTGACCCTGCCCTTAGTAATGAACTTGGAATAGCTATCAGTGACTACAGAGCTAGTAATAGAAGACATTCCAAACAATTACATCAAGGCCCCTAGAATTCTGTGGCTGCAGAATTTTGCGTAGAACTTGCAGTCTACCGCAGAACTTCTGCAGTGCCACAGAATTCACTGTTCTTTGTGATTTTTTATTAATATTTCTGTTTATCCGTAGAATCTAGTTCCCTTCCCCTTTTTTATATCCAAAATCTCTCTATGCTCAGAATGTGATGTTATCATTGCTATAACATCATAAATTAAAGGAGCATAAACTAAAGGAGTGTGCCCTCCTGGTGAAACATTTGAATAAATAAATTAGCTAGTGAAATGGCTGCATTCTGCAAAATAAAAGAACAGTCACTTATCTGCCACAGCTCCCACTGCCAGAGGTGGTGGCACAGCACATCAGGCAGGGTGATATTTGCTCAACCTGCACTACAGCCTAATACAATTTTCAATCTTGCGTTATTGCACTAGGGCCAACTTAAACAAAACCTTGTCAATAGCATAGACCTGTTAAGTCCGTACTTCACTTTGTACAAACTTATTTGTGCCTTTACGGTATAGAGATGCCATCTGAAATGAATAACTGGTAAAATGAATTTTCCTGTCATTTTTAAGAAAAATAAAGTAATTATGCCCAGAAAAGTGGAATATACTGTAATAATGTGTAGACCTGCTGAAAGAACAGACCTGTTAAATAAATAATTGCGCTGTACACATTTTTTCCCAGGGTTATTGATTACATATTATCACTTGTTGATAGTCACCCAAAAGTTATGGAGAAATGTGTTCAGGGCCAGCTGTTGGGCCAGAGGGTAGCATGTTGTGTTTCCATGCTGGCAACTCAGGTTCAGAGATTAGCACTGGGAGCTGGACAGGCAGCACAATGATTGGGGGAACACATCACTGCTCTGAGCCTGGGAAGGTATGGTGCGGTGTTCTGTCACACGGTGGACACATTGTGATGGTCTGGAAAGCTCTATCTCACAATCGGTTCACATGCATGTCATGGTCTGATGGTGTTATGTAATATGTCAGGGGAAGCAGGTTGGCATAAAAATGAGTTTTGCAATAACTCCTCTATTCTGTTTATTCCATTTCCAATGGGACTTGTATGAATGAGGATGCAATTTCATGGAAATAAAAAAAATATATAAATATATATACACACACACACACACACACACACACACACACACACACATACAGTATCTCTCACTATACACACATACACACACACACACACACACACACATATTTGTATGTATGTTACAGATTGTGTATAAATATATGTGATACACAGTGGGGACCTCATGAGTGGTATAGAAAGCACATATAAATATATAAGTGATACACAGTGGAGACCTCATTAGTAGTATAGATAGCTTGCATATAGAAATACCTTATTTATCACATAAAGTCCCCTCTGCATATTTCATTTATGCAATAGGCTAGGACCTTAAGGAAGAGATATTTGTTTTGCTCTTCTAGGCATAAAATTACTTCTAGAAGTCTGTTATTTATTGAACTAGTGTTACTGTGCCTTCCCCCATGATTGCTATAACCACTGCCATGAAAGTGACATCAGGATGACAAGCTGACACTGTCATATGGTAGTTTGTTAGTGCCGCAGAACTTCCACAGAAATTACAAACCACCACCACAGAAGTTCTGTGGCAAATGGTAGTCTTGCCACAGAACTTGGTCCCACTGTGCCGCAGAAAAGTAGAGGCTTTGATGGGTGACAAGCCATACAGAGATAGGCTGAGACTCCTAAACCTGTACATACTCCAGTATAGAAGATTGAGAAGAGATATGTGTCTCACCTATAGAGCATTAAGTGACCTTGCCCTTAGTAATGAACTTGGAATAGCTATCAGTGACTACAGAGCTAGTAATAGAAGACATTCCAAACTATTACATCTGGGCAAATGGAAAACCCTGAGAAGAAAGAACTGGTTTAGCCACGGGACTGTCCCCATATGGAATCAACTCCCGCCTGAAGTTGTGGATAGCCCAAATATGGACTCTTTCAAGCTAAATTTGGATCTAGCAATTGAGGACAAAATCAAATTTTGTCTAAATTAGTTTTCCTTGGCAAGCATCACGGGCGTAATGTCCACATTGGCTTGAAATACCTATGATACCTATCATACCTATGATATATTTTTAATGTGTGCCAAACGGAAATATACAAGCTACTAAAACACATATTTACAATATGAATTACTAAAACTTAAGCCAAAACTCAAACTCACTATGTGATGAACACCTAAATACACGTCTTCTTCATTTATTAACAACACTATTTCTTTAGAAAAATGTTTTTATAAAAAACAAAAACAAGATGGTTGACATCACAAATGATATTTCTCTAGGTTTCACCAGTAAATTCTTAACTAATTACAGTTGAAACAGTTTTAATATACCTACCTGTTTAGCGGCTATCACAAAAATCATTATAATTCAGCAAACTATCCCAAGGCACACCCTTGGTGCAGACCCCATCATCCCTGAAAATTTCTGGAAAACATTTCATTGTGTCTGGACTGTAGATGAGAGCAAAAAATCCCATGTTAACCAATGGGAAAAAGTGTTTTTTTCTGTCTTTTACCTCTTTATATCTCAAAAACCATACAAGAATCCATCACAAATCTTTTCAAGTTTTGAGACACTGGCAGAATGACCATGCATGTCAAATCTTGGGCTGTTGTATCAAAGAATGCCAAAGTTATTAAGGTGCAACTTTTTGGATATAACATATGTAACCCCTTTGTTACCCGGGGTTACTAGAATCCCAATAAGACCTAGTGGTAGGCAGGGAAGGCAGCTTGTGAAACTCCAGTTAAATGGGTTTCACACTGTCTCGCTCTGTCCTCAGTCACAGCTGAGACTGGAGAGATTACATCATTATAGAATTGTTACAGCTGCATGAGCCACATTTGGAATCTTCAGCTCAGAGTAGTTCTAGAACCTTGGGAATTTGAAAAGCCAGTCTTCCGTTTGTCCTTGAGCAAGAAGGAAGCATCAGACTGTAGTCTGAGTTTTTCCTCCACACAGAAGGAAGTTTTTCTGTGTTTCACCAGACTTCAAGTGGTGGAGACCGTCACCTCAGTCTCAGTGCCCCCTTCCTCCGGGGGGGGGAAGGAAAAGGTCTCCGTGGGTTCCAGGGGCAATCCCCTTTTCCCACCAAGGAAAGAAGCTGGCTGAAATTACTTTGTCTGTTTGGGTATGACAGAAAAGGTTAAAGGACTTCACCTGTGGGGCACCTGTAACGATTGGGTGAGTGTTTGGCTCCAGTTTAAGGGGCAAACAACTGTTTTCAGTCAGGAAATGTTATTGGGGACTGCTGTTTGGGAGCACTATATACACTAGGACAAAAAAATGGAGCAGTTAGTTTAAAGTTTAAATGGATTTAGAGTTCACAGTAGAGGGGGTGCATCAGTTCATCCACCATGCAATCTACAGTTTTACAGTCCTGAAGTTTCTGTGTGTTCAGAGAAATGGCCGGGTATGGGTTGTGGGAGCTGGAGGTGGATAGATCCCCATCTTTAGTAACCAGGTCCACCTCTACGGATTTCTTCTGTTTTTGCTACTCGCCTCATGCGCTTGGCCAGTGATGGGGTGGGTACCCAGATGTGGGTCACAACTTGAAAATCTCTCTAGGAGTTGCAGACTCTAAGTGGTGTGGGGAGCCACAGGATAGGAACATTACTCCTTGTTTGATGGGAGTTTCGAATTGGAAGTACGAAAACAAAATCTCTCTAGGAGTCGCAGACTTCAAGTGGTGTGGGGAGTCACAGTTTGGGAGCCTCCTTGTTTGATGGGATGTCTTTCCAAGTAGAGTTTGGGTTCATTCGCCAAGTGGACCATCAGTAGAGTGGCCGGCAGGGGAGCCGGGCCAGTCGGGCTGTGTATCCAATGCACATGCGAAGTCCAGGCTGAGTGCCTGGTGGGTCCAAAGCCAGACAACTGTTGTAAAGTGTTCATTCCTCAAATGGACCGCTGTGTGTAACCTCTAATCTGCATTACAGTTACGTAGCCCTGTGGGGGACCATACAGAGCTTTGTTTATGTTCAGTGAGTTAATAAATAAAGCCACACTGAAAAATCCCAATTCTGGTTCTGGACATTACAGTTATTGCTTCCTGTAATTGGATTTACTTGGATGCCCCTTTGCAGAGTAGTCAAACCTAGGCCTCTTGTGCCAAGTAGTCTCATCCTTCCCTGAACCCGTAGATATACACTCCCCACCAGGTATTGCTGCCAAATGCTAACAGCATGCCACCTGTCGTTGTTTTGGTAAAAGGACAGGGGTGGGGAGGGTTACAAAAATGGAGGCACTGCTGGGATTTGTTTGGAAGGAAGGTGCTTGGGCAAGTAGGCTAGTGTTTTGGCTATCTGGCAGCTGGTAGCCCAAAAAAGTTGAAGCAATTTCACTAGTGTGTGCTGTGTGCTGTGAATCTTGTGCTGCTGTTTAAAAATGCCAACTGTTTACCAAGGAGCTGTAAAGCCAAAGTCTGTGTCCTTGTCCTGCATCAACATAATTTACAGCGTTTGTCAGTTTTAAAATAAAGTTCTGTGAAGGAAAGTGTGGAAAACTAGGGTTAGCAACAGAGAAATTATGCCCTGAACATTTGAAATGCTTTTAAAATAAAGTTCTGTGAAGGAAAGTGTGGAAAACTAGGAGTAGCAACAGAGAAATTATGCCCTGGACGTTGAAAATGCTTTCTGTGCAATACTAGAGACTGCAGAGTTAATGGCAATGTTACATGGTTGAAATGGGGTCCCGCCATGGAGTCAGTTGAAAAAGGAAAAAAGTGCATCTTTTCAGTTTAAATTTGCCTGCTCGACGATCGCCGTGAGGAGAGGAGCCCTCGTGAGGAAGAAGAGGCTCATTTGCATGGCGTCGTGTGGTTGGTCAGTTTGCCATTAGTCCTGCCCCTCAGCCAGTTCTTCCGAGTCTGCTTCAGCATTCGAGAAGGAGGCAGAGAGTAGTGCATGTACTGGCAGGGGAGGAGCGTTCGCGAAGTGTTCAATGCGCTGCAAACAGTGAAAAGTGACTTTTCTAGTTCAAAATCGGGCTCAACCCGCTTATCGGTCATGGGATCAGTGAATAGTGTGATTAATACTACGATCACGGAGACTGCCCGCCCGTTTGAAATCTGAGGCCTTCAAAAAATCTGGCTGCAGGCCGTTTTCCTCCATCGCAGCAATCTGCTACAATAGCAGTGAGTAAACGATTTAAAACTGCTCAAATCAGTGATTTTCAGAGAATGCCATATAAAATGTGAGTAGCTGATAGTCGCTTTGCAAGTAGCGATTGTGTGATATCCTGCTGGCAAGGGCAAGTCTGTAACGCTATTAAATGTGTGCATAGTAATGAAAGTAGCCTCAGTTTAAAGTCTGCAGCCAGAGAGAGACTGCGGGTTGTAAAATAAGTGCAACGCTAGTAGAAGCAGGCAATCTTGTGCTGAAACCTGAAGTTTTAAAAGGGACTGTGATTAAATAAATGTTGCCAGCATGTGAAAAGTCCAAGGAAAATCCTGTAAATGTGTGAACAGCCAGAAAAGAGCAAGTTGTGCAGTTTGAAATAAAAGTTAATAGTAGTTGATGTAAATCGGGTGCACAGTGGCTTGACCCAGAGTCTGAATGTTGATGCACAGGAGTGCTGTTGCCGCCATTACAGGGTGGGGTAGTAAGCAAACACAGCAGCAGAGGAGCCATTTTAAAGCTACAGAGTGTGTTCATTTAAAGTGGGACTTTCAGTTACAGTGAACTTTTGTTTGTTTTTCTGCAGTTATGGCCTCAGGACCAGCTTGTTACCAGGATCATGCCCGGGTTGCAGTAACAGCAGCAGTAAATAGATTGAGAGACATTGAAAATTGGTGCTATAGAGGGCAACTCCCTCCTGATGTGGCAATTCCTAATTATCCAGTGTGTGTGTGTGTATGCCAGATGTGCTTGAGTGCTGGAAGGGATGTCTTCATGATTCCTCACTGTGTTGGTTGTCTACAAAAATATGGCTTGTATAAAGCGCCTCAAATTCGTTTGGATCCCACATGAACACAACTTCAAGAATCTGCAGTTGGCAGCACACAGCATCAGGCGGAGCCTGTGGAGGAAGGTCCCTCGGGGGGAGTGTGGCACAAAGTTAGAGAGTGCAGAATTAGAGACTGAATCTGAAATTGAAGCATTGGATGCTGGATCTCAGAAGGCAAGTTCAGATAAAGCAAGAAGGTTGTGATGCCACTGCCCTGGCTTCACCAGAAGAAAAAGAAGTCAGGGATCCGTTTTTAATTTCATTGAGGATGCGAAGCTGGCAGAACCAGGACTGGCCACCCCCAAGCCAGGCCAGCAGTCTCAGATTGACCAAAGCAAGTAAAGAGGAGAGACTGGTTCGTAGAAAGGCCAATGAAATCTTTGGTATGACCGTTCCTACCTTTCCTTGGAGAGTCTGGGAGGAGATTGAGAACTGCAGGAAATCCTGGATCTGGGATGAAGCAATGAAACATGTGCATCCTGGGACTAACCAGCATGTAAAGAATAGACTGTTCCACGAAAAGTATACACAGTGGAAGAGAGGCAGGACACTGTTTATGGACAGAGTGAGAATTGTGGACGGAGAGGGACACAAAGTCTCCCACTGTGTGAATTATGTTTGTCCAGATGGAGTAATAATTCAAGCCCCTGACCCCCTCTACTATTGGCCTCAGTGCAAGGACCTCCCAGAAATTAAGCCCGTGCCTACAGAATGGAGAGCCGAGCAGTGGTAGTCAATACTGCCACATCTGAACTGTGAAGTACCTTTATTGAACTGCCAAAATGAATAAACAAAAAGTCAGGGCCCCACATTCTTCAGTCTACAGTAAACTGTCTACAGTCACCAACCGCCTACTGGTACCACCAGATGACTTCAGATCCAGAGAGAACACCAGCCCAGCTGTTTCCTGTTCATCGCCTGGTAATCGGATGACGCCGGACCAGCAGTTTCTCTTTTTGTTCCTGTTCTAAGGTTCCTTCTCCAGTTATGACATCAGCCCAGCTGTTTCCAGATGTGCACTCCTGTGGGTTCCCGGAAGATGTCCGCCCAGCTGTATCAGAAGAAATGCTGCCAGGGAGAGTCTTCGGCAGGGACCAGGTTGGTGATGTTTGAATACTTCAAGAGGCTGGTGAGTCAAAATCTCTTTTTATTCTATCTTTATGACATTGCAATACACACCTTACACTACAGACTTCAAACAGTGTGTGAACTGTCTGCAAAGACTCTCCCCTTCAGGATTATGGCCTTAAAAGACTATGTTCACGGGGCTCCGGCCCAGGAGAGACTCTTTAATGGACTGGCCTTCGGCCTTGTAGTCACTAGGGACATTTAGGGCATTCCATCCCCCAAAAAGTGTATTGTTATCAATGTCATTTCTGTACTTAATGTATATACTGTCTTTTCTATTTTCTAAAAAAAATATATGTATTTTTTCTTTTGGGATTGTTTAGTGTTTTGTTTATCCTGTATGGTAAGGGTTGTGGTTGTTGTTGTAGTCATCGTTATTTAGGTAGATCGTAAATGCAGATTAGGGTGTTTTGTTTTTTGTTGTTTTTGTCTTTTCTACAGGTGTTCCTGGAAGAAAGAAGAGAAGACAAGAAGAGGAGGAGGGGCTCATCGGAGTTTCTCATTTCAGTGCTTATGTTTAGAAATTAAAGTACTGTTTGTGTTTCTAATGTTGTAGTTGCAGGCTGCCAAGGTCGGGGAGGTCCCCGGGTTTTGTTTTTATTTGGGATGTTATGTAGAGGCAGATAGGTTTTCCCTAGATGGTTAGGGGGGAATAGACAGGCTGTGGTCCTGAATGGCCGTAGGGATTGCAGTGCTGATCTATCAGGGCTATGCTCTGGATGGTTCTACCAGAGCCACTAGGTGTCCATAGTAAATGGATAGAGTAGAGGCTGAAATGTCAGCTATAGGCCTCTAGGCCCTCAGTGTTGCCTACTTGTGCTCGCACACGGTAGGAGGGGGCCTGATCACCCCCCTCCGCAGGTAGCACACTGGGTGGGAACAGCCTAAGGCAGGTGCATAATGACTGGGGACAGTCATTTTCCTGGTCAAGAGCAGTGTAACCCCTTTGTTACCCGGGGTTACTAGAATCCCAGTAAGACCTAGTGGTAGGCAGGGAAGGCAGCTTGTGAAACTCCAGTTAAATGGGTTTCACACTGTCTCACTCTGTCCTCAGTCACAGCTGAGACTGGAGAGATGACATCATTATAGAATTGTTACAGCTGCATGAGCCACATTTGGAATCTTCAGCTCAGAGTAGTTCTAGAACCTTGGGAATTTGAAAAGCCAGTCTTCCGTTTGTCCTTGAGCAAGAAGGAAGCATCAGACTGTAGTTTGAGTTTTTCCTCCACACAGAAGGAAGTTTTTCTGTGTTTCACCAGACTTCAAGTGGTGGAGACCGTCCCCTCGGTCTCAGTGCCCCCTCCCTCCGGGGAAGGGGTAGGATAAGGTCTCTGTGGGTTCCAGGGGCAATCCCCTTTTCCCACCAAGGAAAGAAGCTGCCTGAAATTACTTTGTCTGTTTGGGTATGACAGAAAAGGTTAAAGGACTTCGCCTGTGGGGCACCTGCAATGATTGGGTGAGTGTTTGACTCCAGTTTAAGGGGCAAACAACTGTTTTCAGTCAGGAAATGTTATTGGGGACTGCTGTTTGGGAGCACTATATACACTAGGATGAACAAATGGAGCAGTCAGTTTAAAGTTTAAATGGATTTAGAGTTCACAGTAGAGGGGGTGCATCAGTTCATCCACCATGCAATCTACAGTTTTACAGTCCTGAAGTTTCTGTGTGTTCAGAGAAATGGCCGGGCATGGGCTGTGGGAGCTGGAGGTGGATAGATCCCCATCTTTAGTAACCAGGTCCACCTCTACAGATTTCTTCTGTTTTTGCTACTCACCTCATGTGTGGCCAGTGATGGGTGGGTACCCAGGCATTAAGTCGCAACTTGAAGAATCTCTAGAATTACGCCCAGACTCTAAGTGAATTAATGAGGGAGCCATAGGATGGGAACATTACTCCTTGTTTGATGGGAGTTTCGAATTGGAAGTATGAAAACAAAATCTCTCTAGGAGTCGCAGACTTCAAGTGGTGTGGGGAGCCACAGTTTGGGAGCCTCCTTGTTTGATGGGATGTCTTTCCAAGTAGAGTTTGAGTTCATTCGCCAAGTGGACTGTCAGTAGAGTGGCCGGCAGGGGAGCCGGGCCAGTCGGGCTGTGTATCCAATGCACATGCGAAGTCCAGGCTGAGTGCCTGGTGGGTCCAAAGCCAGACAACTGTTGTAAAGTGTTCATTCCTGAAATGGACCGCTGTGTGTAACCTCTAATCTGCATTACAGTTACGTAGCCCTGTGGGGGACCATACAGAGCTTTGTTTATGTTCAGTGAGTTAATAAATAAAGCCACACTGAAAAATCCCAATTCTGGTTCTGGACATTACAGTTATTGCTTCCTGTAGTTGGATTTACTTGGGTGCCCCTGTGCAGAGTAGTCAAACCTAGGCCTCTTGTGCCAAGTAGCCTCATCCTTCCCCGAATCCATAGATATACACTCCCCACCAGGTATTGCTGCCAAATGCCAACAGCATGCCACCTGTCGTTGTTTTGGTAAAAGGACAGGGGTGGGGAGGGTTACACATAGAAGTGCTGGTACAACCCTAACTATAGGGGCGTGACCATGCCCCTATGATAGATAGATACTGTAGATAGATAGATAGATCTAATCAGAATTGCTGATGCATGAGGGAAGGTCATTTACAAATATGGTGAGCATGAATGGCCTATGTACAGAGCACAGTGGAGGATGAGTCTCTAGGCCTGACAAGTTTGCCACATTCAAAAAGATTAGACCAGTGTCAGCATAGTGGCAGTTTACTGATGCCAGTACCCTCAAGCTTGCGTATGTGCAGGGTATGGTCAACAACATAAAAAGGTTTGGCATAGTCTACAAATATTGCACAGGTGGTGTTGCCATTGTTGATTTTAGATATAAGGTGGTTACAGCAGGGAGGTAGTAATGCAGTACCCAGCATGAACACCAGGTTGTCAATAACAAAAAAAGTTGGTTCTCAAGTACAAATTAGTCACATGTCTGCTAATTAGCCACTCCAGAATCTTTGAGGGAACTGAACCTTTGAGAGAAGGGAAGGCGAGCCATAGAGTAGTAGCTTCCCACACCTGATGAATTACCAGCTGTAATAATACTGTACTGCAAGTATGTTTCATGATTCCTACACAACTTGATCAGTGTATCATAGAACTAACTTACTGTACTTGCATTTAACATGTTGTATATGCAGCAGGACTATTAGTGAAGGTTTGCTCAAATATGCCGTTGATAACCCCCTCCCAAGTTGGAAAACTCCCTCACCCAGCATGCTTCTGACCACATATGCAGGTTATCTAACCCCCTGAAGAAGAACTGTTTTGGTTTAAAGCACCAGGGTCTTCATTACCATTAGTTCTCCTGGTTGCTCACCCGAGTAAACTATTATGTATGACAAAAATGTGACAGCAGTACTCCCTTTATTTGTGCACTTCTATTTTGTTTGCTTTATCTGGTTTAAACTTTGTTTTAGATCCAAGAGTTCAGATATGTACCAAAAATGAAGAATTTTATCTTTGTTAACATATGGCTATTTTTATGGCTGCAGTAGGAGGAGCCTGCAGACAATTTTGCATTTATAAAAGGAGTGATGCTATGTTTTCTGCCTGTGGAACTGACTGAAGGTGTAAATAGTCTCCTCCGCCTTACCCTCCTACAAGAAATGTTTTCTGCCCTCAGATAAATATGTTGTCATGTTAGTCAATGATTGCAGTGCACTATTTTCTTTCTTAAGGGGGAGGTACAAGAACTGGAACCTGAGTAGTGGGAGGCAGCATTTGTTTTTTGGGGGGAATAAGATACACCCCCACCTCCACCCAAGAAGCTCCTAAAGATCCATCCCACCTTTTTTTGGGGGGGTCATGTGGGAGGGGCTTGAGGTAGATCCATCATGCTGGAACAATTGACTATCAGAGCTGCCTGGACCATCAGAGCTTAAGGTTCAGAAGAAAAGAAAAAGCCAGAAACTGCATCCTTATACAGCACTTGTTTAAACAGCCTTGGCTCAGCTAACATTCCTCTCCTGGTCACACATTTTCACAAGTACATTCCAAGAGATGGAAAGTCCCTCATGGTGGGTATGTGGTGTTATTCAGACCTGTCCTCCAACCCTGCCCCCACCACCTTACTCTGTATTTTGCATCAACTGAAGCATGTCAGTACAGCAAAAGGCTGCAGTGTATATTTTCACCTGACTTACAATTTTAAAGGAGTAGTCCACTCAGAATGTGCAAAACATTTGTTATGCAGAGTGTTTGGATTTGTATGTTAAGTCCTAGTGTGTCCTTCTCTCTGTCTGCTATTAGGAGTTTTTCCTAAATTAGCGTATTAGCAGATACCTGAGAGCTAGCTAACTGAGGTTTCTGTAAGAAAACTGCTACTAAATTCAGCTCTAATTCACTATTGTTGTTTTCTATGTGTGTCAAGTCTAATTTGCAGGAGTGTTTTAATTTTAAAACTTTTAATTTCATCAAACTATACACAACCATAAAAGACAGAAATTGCCCAGATCTATGTGCTATAATTAGTTAGGACTCTAGCTGTTTTCTTACAGAAACCCCCACTCAGATTTCAAGTATTTGCTAAACTATAAATGTAGGTACCTGCATTCTATTAGGTAGAACTAGCATTTAGTGCTGATTTTGCTCTGTGACATGATTTTTTTTTTTTTTACAAATGAAGTGTATGGTATGAAGTTGCAGCCTAGAAACTGCAAAATACTTTAAAGTCACTTTTTCTCCTGTGTGTGATATAGCATGAAAACAACAGGATGACAGTGACTATTTCAGCTACACATTTGATCCCATTTTACAATGGTTCATTGCACTACATATTTAGTGAATCCCACTTTTTCAAATAATAAAACAAATATTCACCAAACTAAATAACTCACACATACATATTTTTATACTTTATTAAAAAGATGCTTCACATTTGTAACCAAAAAAAAATGAAAATCATGTCACAGAGCAAAATCAGCACTAACTGCCAGTTCTACCTATTAGAATAGAGGAGGCAGTATACTGTGGTGGTCTAAGGCTCTGATCTGCAAACCTGGTGTCCTGGGTTTGAATCCCACAGCCTCCACGTGCATACTGTGTATCCCTGAGCAAATCACTTAACTTCCTTGTGCTCCCAGGTCACACCTGTAAACAAGCTTTAGTGTGTCTCTCCTGGTAAAAAAAATGCTGGTACCTACATTTACAGTTTAGCAAATACTTTAGAGCTAACTGAGTGAGTTTTCTGTAAGAAAACTGCTATAGTCGTTACTAATTATAGCAGTGATGATTGGGGGCAATGTATGAGCTTTTTATTGTTGTGCGTAGTTTGATGAAATTAAATTTTAAAATGAAAATACATATTACTACTTGCTAGACATGATACACCCAGAAAACACAAATAGTGAAATTAGAGCTATTTAGTAGCTGTTTTCTTACAGAAACCCCAGTTAGGTAGCTCTCAGGCATCTGCTAAATTGTAACTCTTGCCATTTGTGCTCACTTGATAAGAACAGTTACAAAGCTCTGCTGTTGTGAACTGATTTAAAAAAAACACTGCATATGCTAAATCTATAGGCCTGGCTACATCACTGTCACATGAGACAGGATGTATTGTAGGAGGCAGAAAGCAATAAACCTATTTGTGATGGAGATCCCCAGGGGTCATAAAACTACCCTAAAGCTAGCAGCCTAATTTAGGAAAAAATCTTAATACCAGACAGAGGGAAGGACACACTAGGACTTTACATACAAATCAAAACACTCTGCATAACATATGTTTTTGCAAATTCTGGGTGTACTACTCCTTTAGTTGAGCCATCCCCAATCTGTATCCTTCCAAGAACCACTTTATGTGGTGTGCATAACAGCCTGTTTATTTCACTTTTATTTACATCTTTACACCTTAATCAGTTTTTAATTCAATTGTGTCTAAATGCTCCACTGTGTAGCCTCCAGTCTCCCACTATACCTGCATGCATTGCAGCACTGTTTCACTGCATGCAGGGAGGTCGGAGGTTACCAGGACATATGCAGATGGCAGTGTATAGCATGGGTGTAGGCTGCAATACTGGCATGCCTCCATACCACAGTAACTTGACAGCTGTATGTGCACCCCCCATGTGTACCCCCATGTCCCCACCTAACCTACCTCACTGTCAGCACTTGCCTCCCTGAGGGCCACCTCCTGATGGTATCCATGTACTGTCCTTGATTGCTCTTCTCACTGTGCTGAGTGTTGGGAGTACCCTGCCTGCCCATGTGTGATGTGGCAGCAATACTACATGCAGAGCAGTGCCAGTAGTGAACACAAACATTAGTGGAGCTCCTAAGTGCATCGTGGAGCACTGCTGTGGTGGACAATAGACATGTAGCACTGTGTACAGTGGAATAGTGGGTAACACTGAAGGCAGTAGTACAGGGTCTTCCTTTAATCATACAGCAGGAGTACATAAATGTCTGTTGTGCCCAGGTGCCCTAATTGTGGCAGAACTGATGTCATGTCTCCCCCCCTCTCTCTCCTCCCCTTCCCTCCCTCTCACTGATGTGGCCCCTGATTCCAACATATGGCTCTCCCCCTTCCTCAAACCTCTCTTTGTCACCTCCACAACATAAATGTGTCTCATAACAGTGAAATATGGTTATTTACATAATATGACTGTGCCATATACACAGTACTCCATAGGACATGTAGGAGGGCATATCAAAATGCAGCTGTCATCACCGAGTGCACCATGGGATGTGCACTTCTACTACAGGGTTGAGACCACGCATGCTATCACACCCAGTGTGGACAGGCTGTAATGTTTTCAAACCATTATCCACACCATTCACTGGCAGTGTGGACACACTGTAACATTTACAGTCTGTAATGGTTTGAATCCATTACAGCTTTTTTGAGTGTAGTGTGGACAGGGCCTGCATGTATATGTAATTATCTATCTTTCTATCAATTACATGTATCACTATTTTTACTTATTTCTAAAACAAACCTGCATATTACATTTGCCTGCACTCTGAGTACATACTTATGAAACTGTACATATTTGTACTCCACTTCTACATAGACCTCATACTTTCCTAATATTTCCATTATCCCAAGCATAACTACCTTGCCCTTATCAAAGCGACCCCCTCTGAAAGTTACTAACACATTTTCTCTGCTAACAGTCCATCATCATTACACCTGACTTCCTGACATCAACACATTGCTTAAATATAACTTACATCACCTCATGGAGAAAAACCCTGTTTCTCTAAAAGAAAATAACAAATAAAAACCTGTGTACATAATCCCAAGGCTGAACATATGTCAGCCATTACTTTTTCATGTACTGTCACCTTCTGTACCACCATGGGGATTTGCACATGTTTCCCATGATGCTTTGCATTATTGGGGTATGTGCAATTGTGTTTTCTTTAAAATGTGGCTGTCCGGCCAATATCATCCAGGATAACACATACATCAGTGGCATTTGCTCTTGGGTTCTTTTGTAAACCTATATTGCTTCCTAGTCCTTTCATTAAAATGTACACCTCCATGTTTTTTTCTAATAATGTGTACGGATTCCTTAGAACAGAAACTAAAACAAATCTTACTACTTACAAATCATTGTGTTGTTTCTCCATACATCCTTAACAGTTTCACAGAGCTTCACTAAAAACTTCATTATGCAGCTGTGGTGGATCTGACCAGAATTTGTTTTATCTAGGCCCTTAGTGTTATTTTACTGAAATGGCAAAAACCTGTATGGCAATTGTTTGTTCTCAATGGTAGAAGGGATAAGGGTTCCTACACTTAGACTTTTAAA
This sequence comes from Neoceratodus forsteri, assembly GCA_016271365.2. NCBI lineage: Eukaryota > Metazoa > Chordata > Ceratodontiformes > Ceratodontidae > Neoceratodus > Neoceratodus forsteri. The sequence goes on from CM028131.1 coordinate 941,045,318, forward strand.
TAAAATGGAAGAATAGGGCTTCCTTTAGCCATTAGAAAATCGAAAAGTAGAGAACAGTGCTGTAATAATGGTAGAGGAGAGCACAGATGAGATTTTAATGATTCTGACAGATATGACCTTTGTTTTGTGCTGCAAAATGGGGGAAAAAAGGCAGCTCAAACCAATACCATATTAGCATTTGTTTCTTGTGATTATCATTCTATTGAAATTTCATCCTCTGACACTCCTAAGTCCCAGTATAGATTGGTCTTGTCATCTGAGAAATGAGACTGTAACAAACTGCCCAGCATACCTAAATTGGATGAAGGACTAATCTTCTTTAAACTAGTAAGTCATGTTTCTGTCAGAACCACAGTATGAAGATATTAATGATATGTCTCATACCTAGACAGCTAAGTCTGAAAAGGTAACGTGATTAAACTCAGTTCATACTGCTGCACAGTTTAAGTGTTTTGTTTTAAGCACTTCAAACTCCACTCTACTGTGTAATAACTTGAACTGCCTGTGAAAACTCTGGAAATTATACACAATACCTGTTGATTTTCCTATATTTCGCATTTCCATCTGTTCCAGGTGCTCTACTACTTTTGAAATTTGCATGGAAACAGGATCCTTGCCCTTTGGACTTTATCTGCTGCTGCTGTAAGTCTACACATGACATGATAATCTCCTGCTTATGACATTGTAATCATGTTCATGGCAACTGATTGTGAGTCATAAATAGAGGATTTTGACATCATACATAGAGAGGCACAAAGAGCTGATGAAGTCTGAGGGATGATGATCTTGTTTTCCCGCATCTTTTCAATAAAGAGAGGAAGATAAATATCACAAATGTGTGAAATACAAAGAAGAATTGTCTGTAAATAATATGGGTGTGAATTTCAAAAGTAATCAAAACAGCATAACACCTATTTACATATAGTCAGATTTTTTTTTTATCATTGAACACTTTTTGCGCCCCCGGACAGCCCCATTTGACCGAGCCCCCACCCCCCCCCCCAGCCCCAGCACAATTATTGGGGCTTACCTTACTCCCGGCCCAGGAGCAGAGCCTGAGGGGAGTCGGTCACCATCCTGCTGCTGGTGATTTTCTTTCCTCCATTTTATGCCCAGGGGCCCTAGGAGTAGGTACCCATGCATGTGGAGGCATGCATTAGTCCCATGGCCCTGGTAATGGCCCCTTTTTACCCACCCCAGGCCTAGCACCTGGCTTCTCCTGGACCGTGCTGTCCCTAGCCTTCACCAGGTGGCAGCCATCAGCCAGAGGAAGCCCTTACACCTCCCCAGAGAGGAGTGCTTTCCTGTCATCAGCTCCATCCAGCTCCTCTCTCCCCTCCGTTGCTTGACATCCAATGGCCCGGGCCCGTTCCCTAACCCGGGTTGCTAGAGTGCCACGAGGTAAGATGTCCAGTGCCTCAGCCCTCAGTGCCACTGGGCTGGCCTATCTAGTCAGATTTTTAAAAGTTGTACAATGGATTCAACTCCTTGTTATGTTGGTTGGGATTTTCAAACATAATAACATGGGCAATTTTAAAAATGTTGACTTACCTGTAGAATGTCTACCTGTTTTGTGGTAGTTTACATCTAGATTTTGGATAAAAAAGGCTATACATAAATGTAAATGACAGATGAGGTTATACTCAGTCTGAAAAGTATGTCCAGGCACATCTATATATGAACTTTGCAAACTGGACATACAATAGCTGTCCTGGCTTTAAGAATTGGACATAGAGGCAATTTTGCTCATGTCCAAAGTTACGCAGTAGAAAATTGCATCTACACATACTGTAGGCTTTGAAAACACCCTTAATGTTTTTTTTTTTGTTTTTTTTTTTAAGTTTCCCAAGAGATGTCACAGGCTCATTAAAGGGATCAGTCATAACTGGACATGTAGAAGAAAAACATTTTAAAAGGCTTTCAGCTGTACATCTAGTATGAACAACTAACCTTGGAAGATATAATTTTTTGTCATCATTGGCCACACCCTTGTGGATGTCACTAATATTCATTATGCTTATGACAACTGCAATACTCAATCTGCTATTTATTTGCAAAATGCTAAAGTGCTGGCAGCAGGAAGGTTTGTCCCTAAAAGACAGACACTATTGTTCTAGGTCTGACCCCATGAAGAGGGCTCAGTAGGTAAAGAAAGAGAGAGAGAAAGAGAGAGCACGAGAAGGCGTGGGGGGGGGGAGAAGGAGGGAGGGACCATGACATCAAGGAGGGGGCAGGGTAAGAGAAGACAAAAAGGAAAAGGGGCTCACCAAAAGGGGCTGTGATGTCAGAAAGGGGGCAGAGCAAGGGACAATAGGGAAGACAAATTGGATTGGGTAAGGGAAGAGAGAGAGGGGAATTAGAGCTAGAAGGGGAAGGATATGATGGGGTTTATAAGGGGCTGTAAGTGAGGGGTTCTCCCTCACTTTTGCAAGCCAGAATTTTTGTTTGTGGCATAGCACATCTGTTGGCAAGTTCCAGTTTGTTCCTGCGATTTTGCAATCAGGTAAGAAAGTTTATTATATGTTAACTCAGTTTTATTTAAGTGGGAATGTTAAGAAAAATTATTTTGTTAAGGCAGGATATGTAGGATCAGCAGCACACAAGCAGCGAACAAGTAAGAATGCTTTTTGGTTTGGTTTTCATCGCTATATCTCTGTATCAGGTGAGGCATGATTTCTGAAATATGGAACAAGTTTAAAGTGGTAGCAGGACCTGCTACTGGTTTTTGAAGAATATATATAGCCAAAGTTTAAGCAAGTGCCTATGTTTTGGGTGCCTCTGTTTGTAGCATGGGAGAAATGATGTAACGTTTGACAGAGGTCCCAGAGAAAAGGTTGGAGGTTTGCTTGTGCTGGTGTTGCTTTGGCATTTTGTGAAGTTTGTGTCCCGCATAGTTAAAAGGTTGCTTTTTGTTCAGTTGTTGCAAGTGTTTGGGTGGTCACCTGAGCTGGATGACCACGAGTGGGAAAGAAAGTGAATTACCCAAAAAATGAGCTCCAAGTGGCTGCCAGCCACTTTCACTTTGTCACAGGGCTGGTGCCATCTGGCATTCTAGTTTGAGGACTCATGGCGATGCGTCCTACAAGCCAGGACATGTGGCAGGTGGTACCTTGTTTTTTTTTTCGACCATTTGACTCCGGATCAGGTCAGGCACCTGGGTAGAGACAAGTGAAGTCAGGCATCTGATTCAGAAGACCTGTTTGTTACTGGCAGCATGGAAAGGCTGGGGGGGGGTTGGCTTGGGCTACGTGGGCAGATGGAGAGGCCTCATGAGGTACCTGCTGAGATTTTGGACAGCAAATTGGAAGAGGGGTTTGGAAGAAGGGCCTGGAAGGCCCATAAGATTTGGCAGGACAAGGGTGAATGAGTCGTATGGCGGCTACCATTGGTTGAGTTAGAGACCACATGGCAGCCACCATCTTGTATCATGGACTGCATGGTGGCCATTTTGGATGGCGGCAGCCTGCAAGGTGGCCTCCTCCACATGATTTGTAAAATGAATGTTTAAATGGTGACCACCTTCTTGTAACCTGCAGACCGCGAGGTGGACACCATTTTGTGTAGTGACAGACCACGTAGTGGCTGCCATTTTGTTTATAAAAGGGACATTTGAAATCTTCTGGTCACATAAGAGGACTCTTACAGCATGAGGAGGCAGGTTTTACAAGACGGCTAGAACTTTTCTGATGGAGATGTATTTAGCAAGGCTTGGAAGTTTGGGTTGAAGGAAATATAAGAAAAGAATAATAGTAAATCCATATTAAGATAATGACAAAGGGTCAACAGGGAGGTTTGTGTTAGCAGTCAGAAGGGACATATGGGGATGGTTTCTTTTTCAGAAGAGTGGGATATACCAGCTCCCTTTGGGAAACAAATTTAAAAAAAAAGGGTGACTAGAGAGCCCATGGTAACAAAGAAATGTTTGGGCAAAGGGTCTCACATATGGGTAATCTTATATTCCAGAACGAGTGGCTGAGGGATTTAGGGAGGATCCTGGTGCATCTGTTTAGGCAGGTAGCATGATACAGAGGAAGGCCCATGGTAACATAAATGTGTGGACGAAAGGGGCTCACATATGTTTTATTTTGTATTTCAGAATATTTTTTGTAACTGCACTATGGATACCAGAGGAATGTGATCAGTGTAAGCTGACGCCATGAAGATGATCATAGACCTGGTGGGGAGTGCCCATCAGGTTTTGGACACTGAGGTAGAATTGGAACTGAACAATGGGACCCCAGTGGGGAAAGGGAGGAAGTGGAAGGGCAGGGAAGGTTCCAGAGGGAAGGGCAAGGGACAGCCAAAGGGTGGAACCTTGAGGACACCACCCTGAAGGCACCTAGGCCCATTTTTCCTCTCCCAAAGCTTGTGCCGAGGCCTACCCAGGTTCCTATTCTGGATCCTCAGCTGGTACCTCTGCCTGTTCCAATCCCAGCACCGAACCTGTACCACAGGCAATATCAGGTCCAAGTCCATCCCTGGCCCCGGAACCACTGCCAGTTCCAGTGCCATGGCCTATGCCAGTGCCTGTGCCTGCACCTGAACCAACCCCTGTCTCACAAGTGGGCCCACCCCTGGCACCTGTTACACAACTGATTCCAGCCCCAGTGCCAGTTCCAGCTCAGATGCCTGCCCCACAACCACTGCTGCTAGGACCAGCGGGGCCAATGCTACTACTGGTGCCAGAACCACACCACAACCAGGACCATCCGGCATCCCCAGACCCAACAGAGGTACAAGTGGTGTTACAGTGGAAAGTAGTATTAAGGAATATGTGGAACAGTTGTTCTGAGGTATGGGGGGGACGGGATTGGGAAACGTAAGAAAATTTAATTGAACTTGAAAAAGGAAAATGCGAAGAGAAGGTGGCAGAGGAGAGGGGTGGAAAAGGGGGATACTGAAGAGAGGGTGATAGACATCCTGGGAATGCACATAGCAGATGTATCACGTACCCTTGGCCATGAAAGAAAAAATATGGAAGGGGAGTATGTAAACATTTTTGCCTTAGAGGATAAAGTAATGGCAGAGAAATATGAGGAAAAGGAGGGTTTTGGTAAGAAGGTGTTAGCAGCCACGGTAGTATTGGTAGGGAAGGGAGAAGAAGTGAAGATGCCAAATTTTAAGGGTAAGATGTGGCATGCATGGTCCATAGGGTTTACCTACTATAGTGCCATAGTTCAAGAAAAGAAGCCCGAGATGGGTACACCTTTGCTAGCATACTCTCTGATTATCAGGCGTGCATATAAGATGTGGGGACAAATTGGCTCCAGTATGATGAAAGATTCTGGCAGTGGATGGCAAACTTTAGTGGGAATTGTTGTTGGGATTTGAGGCACTCGGATCTATGGTTACAAACAATGACGGTAGCCAGAGAGTTTGAGTCGGAGTGTCTAAGGGCTCAACTGGGTACCAGAAGTGTTGGGGATATAGCAGGAAATTCTGCTCTTTTCCCAATTGTAAATGTAAGCATGCTTCTTCATGGTGTGGAGGTGTACACTCAGCATCAAAATGCAGAACATGAAATAGCAACATGGGGGATACGTACCGAGGCAGTCCTTTCAGGGGGGCAGAATGGACAGAGAGGGAGCATTGGGATAATGGGAGAAAAGGGAGGGGATATTCAGGGGGAAGAGGGTATAACCAGGGAGAAAAGTGAAGGGACGCAGGGTGGATACTGTCAATTGGCAAGGATGCCCATTAAGGTAGAAATGGTAAAGATTTGGGTAATAGGCTATCCGGATGCTTGGGCCTGACATTTACCTAGCGAAGGTTTTCAGAAGGGTTTTAATCTACAATACCATGGGAGGAGGGAAAGAAAATTGGTTAAGAATTTGGGATCCATAAAAGGAAGAGAGGAGCTGCTGGCATAGAAGATTAACAAAGAAAGGGAGGCAGGGAGAGTGGAAGGTCCATTCGGTGAGCCCCCTTTGGCCTGCCTCAGGGTGTCTCCATTGGGACTAGTGCCCAACAAGCAGCAGGGGGAATATATGGTGATCCATCACCTATTATACACGGAGGGGGATTCAGTTAATGATTACATTAGTGAAGAAGACAGTAGGGTGTCTTATGGTATGCTGGAAGATGCGGTGGCATTGGTTAGGGCCTCAAAAGAGGAGTGGCTGGCAAATACAGACATAGACTCGGCTTCCTTTTTGTTGCCAGTTAGGAGGGAAGACTGGGAACTGTTGGGATTTCAGGTCGATGGGTTACACTGTTTTGACAAGGCCATGTCTGTGAGGTGTTCATTGGCCTGTGCAACATTTGAGATGTTTAGTACATGGCTCCAATGGGTTTTTGAAGGAAAATATGAGCATGGGTCAGTACTGCATTACTTAGATGATTTTCTTTTGATATGTGAGGGCAAACAAGGAGTTGGAAAGATGCTCAGGGATTTTCAAGATACGTGCCATAGGGTGGGGGTTCCCTTAGTGGCAGACAAAACAGAAAGGCCTTGCCATTGTTTGGAATTTTTAGGGATAGAGATTGCTTCACTATGCTGTAGAGGAGCAAAAGAAGACAAGGCACAGAAAACAGCTCCTTTAGGATAGGGTGTAGTAATCAAGGATTCCACCATTGTTGATAAATTTGTCCAAATTGATTTTAAATTGATCCTTGCTTGGGCTAGATATTATATTTAGTGGTAATCTATTCTGCAAATTTGCTGCTCTTAAGAGTATAAAAATATTTACTCTTATTAGTGTGGAATCTTTCTAATTTACTGCAGTGGATGACCCCTTGTTGCATGTCTGTCATTTTTGTATTCTATATTCAATTCCATCATGACTAATTTATCATTTAAAATGTCATAGTACATTAATAAGTTTCCTCTGTCTCCTTATTTCTAGTGTATGTAAGTTTAGATAAGTTAATCTGTTGTTCCAGTCTAGTTCTTTTAAATTTGAAATTTATTTTGTGTAACGCCTTTTGATTTTTTCTAATTTATTAATTTCTGTTTTAATGTAAGGACTCCATAACTGACTTCCATAATCAATTATTGGCCTAACATAGGACTGATACAATGGAAGAAGGACCTCTGCCTTTCTGCTCTTAATGTTTCTTTTTATTGACATAGAAATTTTAGTCACTTTAGAAATAACTGAGTAACACTGTTCTTTAAAGTTAAGGTTACAATCAATTATAATTCCTAGATCTTTTTCCGAACTTTTTGATTGCAGAGCCTCATTTTTTAATGTATTTGTATAAAGAGGGTTATCTTTCCCTAGATGTATAATACAACATTTGTCAGTATTAAGTCGCATACCCCATGAATCGGTCCATTGTACAATTGTATATTTATATCATTTTGTATGATGTTGGTATGTTCATGCATTCCATAGGGACCACATAACTTGGTGTCATGAGCAAATTTTGCTACTGTGCAATTGATATTTTCATACAAATCTGCAATGAAGATTTGGAGTAATAATAGTAAATTTATTTTTAAGGCACCTTATCCATTGCCAAGGTGCCTAACAATATAAAACAGAAAAAACACAATTACACAGACATCAAACATCAGTCCAATTCAATTAAAATCACATAACAAGGCATCAGTAAAAAATTTTCAACTAGTTAAAAAAGCTTGTTGCCACAGAAAGCTTTTTAAGCCCTGCTTAAACCCCTCCACAGTTGCGCACTCCCATAACTGACGGGGTAGAGAATTCCAAAGGGTGGGGGCTGCATAAGCAAAAGCTCTGGTACTGGATGATTTCAAATTGACCCCTGGACTCTCTAACAACCCCTCGTCGGCTGAGCAGAGTGATCGACCAGGGCAGTAGGGGACCAGGAGCTCTTTCAGATAGTCCAGGCCCAGTCCATGTGGGGCTTTGAAAGTCAGTAAACTGACTTTAAAGGCAGTCCACCACTCTACTGGCAGCCAGTGCAGTTCATGCAGCACCGGTGTAATATGACAGTATTGAGCAGATCCTGTCAAAAGCTGGGCCACCGCATTGTGCAACAGCTGCAAGCAAAGCATTTTGACCCCAGAAAGCCCTAGATACAGGGAGTTGCAGTAATCCAAGTGCAAGGACACAAAGGTGTGGACCAAGGTAGAAAGGTCACCAGACAGAACCAGGTGCCTAATCCTGGTGATATTCCTATGATGGTAAAAGGATGTTTTAATGACAGCCAACACCTGAGCATGTAGGGTCAGTCCATCATCAAAAACTACCCCCAGGTTATGCACCTGTTCAGAGGTTGTGAGTGAGACGCCGCCAGGAAAAATTCCAGAGGGCGCACCAACACCTGACCCATCTATCCGATGACCCGGGTCCACAACCAATACCTCAGTCTTTTCTGAGTTCAACTTCAGCCAACCGGAATCCATCCAGTCCTGGATTTCTTTCAGACAGTTATTAAAGACCAAGAGAGCTCCATCCTGGTTGGGTGCAAAACAAAAAAGGTAGAGCTGGGTATTATCTGCATAGCAGTGAAACCTCAGCCCATACCTTCTTACAATGTCTCTGAGGGGTAGCATATACACCGTGAACAACATGGGGGACAGCACTGAACCCTGAGGCACCCCACAAGAAAGGGAAATTGGGCCTGAAGAATGAACCCCAGACACAACTCTCTGTGTTCTACCCATGAGAAAGGAAGTAAACCATCTGAGGACTATCCCCAACAGTCCACAGATATGCCTCAGGTGCCCTATCAACACCATGTGGTCCTTGGTGTCAAAAGCTGAAGAGATATCCAGAAGAACCAAGATGGTACGGTTCTTCTGATCTCTTGTCATCAGGAGATCATTGAGCACCCGAACCAGCGCTGTCTCTATACTATGCCTCTTACGAAAACCAGACTGGAGTGGTTCATAGATGTCATGGATGGTCAAATGGTCCTCCAGTTGAGCTGCCACTACTTTTTCAATCACCTTCTCTATAAAGGGAAGGTTAGAGATAGGCCTGTAGTTTACGTGGCAGTCGGGGTCCAAGGTAGCTTTCATCAAGAGTGGCACCACCACGGCCTTTTTCAGTGAGCTAGGAAACTCACCAAATTCCAAGGAGCACCAGACTATCCACACAAGGACCAGACCGATGAAATCGCCACAACCCAAAATTAGGGAAGTCTGTCCAGGGTCCAAACTACAGCATATAGGGTGCACACTCTGGATAATCCTCATGACATCCATGAACTCTGGTCGACTGAAGGTACTCCAGGAAAGCTGAGGTACGGTGACCTCATACTGATCTGAAACAACCCCCATAGGGTGTGTTGGCTGAAGTACCACTCTGATGTCAGCCACCTTATTTGCAAAGAATCGAGCAAGCTCATCACACTCTAATTGAGAAAAAGCTTGCCGAACATGTAGACAGGATGGGATGCATAGTTTGTCCACAGTTCAAAAAAGCTGAGCTGGTCGATTCTGAGCAGCCGCAACCTCCCCGGATAATGGTCCAATTTACCGATCCCTGGGGTACACCACTTGTTACTCTTCCCTCAGTTGATTGATATTTTCTTATTGATACTACTTGCATTCTGTCCTGCATCCAATTGTCTATCCAGTCAGTAATATATGTGTCATTTCCATATTTGGAAAGCTTTTTGTTAACTGCCCAATGTGGGACCAGATTGAAGGCCTTGCAGAAATCAAATAGGACAGTATCCACTGGTTTACCATTGTCTAACATTCTATTGACAGTATCATAAAGGTAAAAAAAAACTAAACAAGGTAGACAGACATGTGGGGAGTAGTGCAATGTAATGGCTGTGGGGCAGCAGTCTTCCGGGAGTCTTTCTGGAGGCTGAGATGCTTCCCTGTTTGCAGACAACTATCTGCCCTGAGGGAGGAAGTTGCCCATCTTCAGGCTGCACTGGACAGTAGTAAGGGAGCCTCCCCCATCCAGGGAGCACCAGAGCCACCACCACTACCTCAGAGGTTGTGAAGAAAGCACAGCAGTTGGACCACAGTGGGCTCAGGGAGGGTAAGGGTGGTGGAACAGAGGCACACCCAGTCACTTGTTCCACTCCACAATCCATATACCATTCTGGGGGAGCATAGTTCCCCTATGGATGCACCCGCAGAGGAGACTAAGGAGGTTGCAGACAACTGTCACAAGGGAGGCCCTCAGGAAGGAGGCAGAGGGCACCACAGGGAAAGGAAGCAGCTTCTGGTGGATGACTCAATTATTAGGGGGATAGAACTGGGGGGAGCAGGGAAAACTGAAGTAAGGTGCCTGCCTGGTGCCATGGCTTGAAGGGACAGAAGCGCATCCTTAGGATCATGAGAACAGTTGCATGGTAGTCTGAACTAGACATCATGGTCCACCTAGGGACAAATGACTAGGCTCATCATGAGATTAGAGCAGTGCAGAATGACTTTGTAGAGTTGGGAAGGGGCCTGAGACAAGTAGCACACACAGTATCCTTCTCAGAGGTGCTGCCTGTCAGTGGCATGGGTGAGGCAAAGGCACTGTGCACCATGCAGTTTAACGAATGGTTAAAAAAATGGTGTGGAGCACAGGGGTTTGGCTTCATTGGGGACTGGGGTTCCACCTGGAGGGACACCAGCCTATACTGGCAGGATGGTCTGCATCTGTCCATGAAGGGAACAAGTCTTTTGGGCAATCAGTTTAAATGCTTCATTGGCAAGCTTTTAAACTAGTCAAGGGAGGAAGCACTGATAAGCAGCAGGAAAATCCCAGCCTCCCTCTACAAAACAGGATACTAAATGAGAAAAAGACCAAGGTAGAAAGGTCAGTGGGGGATGCTGCTACAGAAGGTAAAGCCATCAAAAAATGGAGAGCAATGACTACCAATGCCTGTAGTCTGAGTAACAAGCTTCCTGAATTAGTGGCCTTGATGGAGGAGGAACATCTGGATATCGTGGCAGTCACAGAAACATGGTACAAGCAGAACCATGACTGGGATGTAAACATACCAGGAAACACTATCTACAGGAGGGACAGGGAGGGTAAAAGAGGAGGAGGAGTAGCTCTCTACATAAGGGAAGGAATCAAAACAACAGAACAAAAGGGTAAACAGGGAGGAGAAGAAGCACTGAGGGTCAATTTGGATGCAGGCAATGGCACCATAATCCGCACAGGGCTTGTATACAGACCCCCCCCAGGGGGAGGAAATGGACAAGGAAATTATAGAAAGTATACTTAGAATGGCAGATAAAGGGGAGATATTGCTGATGGGTGATCTGAATATGCCAGATGTTAACTGTAGTGCAGTTGCAGCAGCCACTTCTAATAGTGGGGTTATTATAGATGCCCTACAGGGGGCATGCCTTAGACAACTAGTATTGGAACTTACTCAAGAGGGAGCAATCTTAGACCTGGTTCTCTCAAATGGAGATGGAGAGAGGATCACAGATGTAGAAGAGGGTAGCCATCTGGGAACTAGCAACCATCAAACAGTATGGTTCACAATAAACACAGCAATAGAGTCAAGCCATACAAAGGCAAAAGTACTGGACTTCAGGATGGCTGACTTTCCCAAAATGGGTGAGTGCCTTAGGAATGCACTAGCAAATGGTCAGGAATGAGGGGTGGAAGAACAATAGGGAATAATAAAAACCTGCCATCACAGAGGTAACAAGCCTTTGTGTGAAGCAAATAAACAAAACAAAACGATGTAAGAAACCACTCTGGTTCTCAAAGGAGGTGGCAGTGAAGGTTCAAGAGAAAAAGAAAGCATTCAGAATGTACAAGGAATCACAGAAGGAGCAGGACAGAGAATTGTATCAGTTAAAGCAAAAGGAAGCTGGGAAGGCAATCAGAACAGCAAAGGCCCAAACCGAGGAAAAGATAGCCAACTCAGTTAAGAAGGGATAAAACCTTTTTAGGTAAATCAGGAGCAAAGGAAGACTAAGGGAGGATAGTGAGGCTTAATAAAGGGAGGGGTGGGCAGAGGGTGACGGTGAAAAGGCAGAGATACTAAACAAATAATTTTGCTCAGTATTTACAAATGAAGAGGGGGAGGTACCTAAAACAAACAATAGAAACACTCTGGATACAAAGTTGATACCAGCCCATTTACAGAAGAAAGGGTTCTGAAAGAACTCTTAAAACTGAAGGTGGACAAAGCAATGGGGCCTGATGGGATTCATCCCAGAATTCTAAAAGAACTCTGGTTTGTTCACTTGGGAACTCTAGCAGCAGGCTGGAAGAACAGAGGTCTGGGGATATATTCTGTTTTAACTGAAATATTTGAATAGTTTGTAAGTGAAATTAGCTCTATGCATTAAAAATTATTACCTTGAATTAGAACTGTTACTTGGGCTGTGATATCGTAACTTTGGAGGTTTGGGGACTGTTGTTTGTCAGGGTTAATTAGAGGGAAATTTAAATGTGTTGTTTGCCTGGTGTTAGGAGGGGGACATTAGCTGCAATTACCTTGTCTTTAAACAGGAATTACCCTGGCCTCCATTGTTCACTTGGGAACTCTAGCAGCAGGCTGGGAGAACAGAGGTCTGGGGATATATTCTGTTTTAACTGAAATATTTGAATAGTTTGTAAGTGAAATTAGCTTTATGCGATAAAAATTATTACCTTGAATTAGAACTGTTACTTGGGCTGTGATATTGTAACTTTGGAGGTTTGGGGACTGTTGTTTGTCAGGGTTAATTAGAGGGAAATTTAAATGTGTTGTTTGCCTGGTGTTAGGGGGAGGGGACATTAGCTGCAATTACCTTGTCTTTAAACAGGAATTACCCTGGCCTCCATTGTTCACTTGGGAACTCTAGCAGCAGGCTGGGAGAACAGAGGTCTGGGGATATATTCTGTTTTAACTGAAATATTTGAATAGTTTGTAAGTGAAATTAGCTTTATGCGTTAAAAATTATTACCTTGAATTAGAACTGTTACTTGGGCTGTGATATTGTAACTTTGGAGGTTTGGGGACTGTTGTTTGTCAGGGTTAATTAGAGGGAAATTTAAATGTGTTGTTTGCCTGGTGTTAGGGGGAGGGGACATTAGCTGCAATTACCTTGTCTTTAAACAGGAATTATCCTGGCCTCCATTGTTCACTTGGGAACTCTAGCAGCAGGCTGGGAGAACAGAGGTCTGGGGATATATTCTGTTTTAACTGAAATATTTGAATAGTTTGTAAGTGAAATTAGCTTTATGCGTTAAAAATTATTACCTTGAATTAGAACTGTTACTTGGGCTGTGATATTGTAACTTTGGAGGTTTGGGGACTGTTGTTTGTCAGGGTTAATTAGAGGGAAATTTAAATGTGTTGTTTGCCTGGTGTTTGGTAAGACCTCCACCCACCCTGTTTTGCAGGCTTTCTTAAATACTGAAAAGCCACTGGGGGTGGGATTGAAGGGCTGAGTATTTCTGTTTTGGGACTGAAATTCAAGCAACAGGAGCTGGTGGGCCTGTGACATCATACTGCTACCTGATGTCTGCTTACACACACTGTTAGTGGGACCAATAACACACTGGACAGCAGTGTGTTTGTGAGACTTGGGAACTGTATTGGGGGTTGAAATGTGTCAAATAACTACAGTCAGTATAGAGAGAAACTGTATTCCAGGGAAAGGGACTGAGAAAAGGGGTGCCATTATAAGCAGAGGGGATAAACAGGGTGGCCATATTCCACCATGGCAGGCATCTTCGGAAGGGCTGTAGGCTGCACAGGCTGTGGGATGGCATAATTCTAAATTGGGCCTGGAGAGGGAGGCTGCCACTCTGTAGACAGCTATCTTGTCTCAGGAGTGAGGTATATTGGTTAAGGAGTAAGCTGGGGAGCTGGGGGTGTCAAGGATAAGGGGTGTGGATATGGGCAGCAGAAAGGTGGGGCTGAGGGGAGGCTGGGGCAACGCCTGAAATTAAAGGATGTTATGTTACAGCAAGCAGGAGGGGGATATTAGGGACAGAGGACCTTGAATGAGGGAAGTTGATGCTAGGGAAAGCGTCTGGGTGAACATTCTGAATACAAAGAGAGTGGAGGAAGAGTCAGAGATTGCTGTTGTGCCGGCCTAAAACAGCAGACTGTGGGAAGGAGCTCCTAAAGGTGAACAGAGCAAGAGGGAAGAAGAGGGGCAGTTTAGAATTGCAGTCAGGGAAACTGGGTTACTTGATGGAGGCTGACATAGAGTGTCACAATAAATTTGAGCTACTAAGCAAACCTAGAGGGAGGAAGGGTTGGTGGAAATGAGGAAACTTATATAGAGGCTGGGGTGAGGGAGTTGGATACCCACAGAGCATCACAGACCGGCTATGGAAAGGATAGAAACAGTCCCAGAGGAGAAGAAAATATATATGTTAAGCAAATGGGGAGATGCAACATATCTCCAGACATGAGGGAGAGAGCATGATTGGAAGAAACAGGGAGACATGGAGGTGGAGAGGAGCCCCTTCAGCAGGGGGGTGAGTAGCAAGGATGGGGCCCTAGCTAAGGAGGACCCACAGAGAGCCTCTGGAGGCAGGGGTACTATTACAAGGGGGGAGGATGGTGGTGTGGGGGAAGGGGAAACCATCAGTGCCAGGATAAATGGTTCGGATAAGAGAGGGTTAAAGGGGACACCTATTCAGAGGTGGTTTCAGTTAAGTGGGAAAAATAGCAAGGGAGGCAGAAAGGGGAGGGTGACAAGGGGGTCTCTAAAAAGGCAGGAAGACTCCCACGAAATTGAGATCATGAATAAAGGGGGGAAGGGGGCTGAGAGGGCATAGGAGGCAATCTATAAGGATGATGGCAGTGTTAAGGTTCTGTTATTGGGAGACTCGATGAATTAGGGTATCCAGTGGAGGGACAGGGGTGGATGCCATAGCCAGGTGAAGGTAGTGAGTATCTCTGGGCTGACAGTGCACAGAGCAAAGTACATGGTGTATGAAATGGTTAGGGATTGTGGAGGGAAACCGTATTTCCTGGTGCATTTGGGAACTAATGATCTAAGAAATAGATTTGGAAATCCAAGAAGGTTCCAAGAACTTGCCAGAGTCTGTCGGATAATGGATGCAACATTTCCTTTTTCGGAGATATTGCCAGTACCAAAAGGCCTCAGTGGAGAAAAAATGAAGCTCACAGAGATTAATGACTGGCTCAGGAAGTGGGGTGAAGAAAGTGGGTTGGGGTGTTAGGAACTGGATGGAGTTTGGGGGATAGAGGACTATATGCCAAGGACAGGTTTCATCTTGCCCCATTAGGAAGAGTCCTTAAATAGGGATGGCTGACTACATACAAGAAAGGTGGGGTTTAAACTTGTGAGGGGGGGAAGGGATAAGGGAGGGGCTGACCAGAAGCCCTCTCCTCCAGATGAGGGGAGTAGCCTTCAAGTCCAAGGGGGGAGGGGAAACAGATTGGGGGTGGAGGTTTCAGGAGGAGCAGAGGGAGGATGGAAGTATCAGGAATCTGGGTGGGGTTCTGACCAAGAGGATCAGGGATAAGGGTGGGGTTGGTGTAGTAAATGCCAGGAGCTTGGAAACAAGTTGCCAGAGTTCCAGGCCATGCTGTTGGGGGTGGATGTGTGACGGTCCATGGAAATGGAGGCCAACGAAACCATGACTGGGACCTAAACGTACGGGGGGTACATTATGCTTAGGAAGGATAGAAAGGAGGGCAGAGGGGTGGAGTGGCTATGTACATTAGAGATGACATAGAAATTGCTAGGTAGAAGAGGCAGAGGAAACATGGAGGCCTTATGGGTCCCTCTACGATCCCCAGCGGGAGATAAGGTCAAGCTGGGTGATGTATATAGGCCCCTGGGATGAGTGATGTTCTAGAGGATGGTTTGCTGGACAACATCATTGCTCAGTGTGGACCAAAAGGAAGGAGTGGTGTTGATGGGGGCCTTATGTGCAGAGTACAAACTGGGGAATAGCATCCTCTAAGGTGGCCAGGAGCAGAGGCTGCTGGATGGCTGGGTGTGTTCTTAACACAGCATGTGATGGAGCCCACAAGGGAGGGGCAGGTCCTGGATGTGGGTTCTGGCAGATGAGGATCTGGTAAGGGACATGGTTGTACAAGACCTCTGACTGGGAGCGACCACAATACTGTCTGGTTTCAAATAAGCATGGGGGGTGAGATCTAGGACACTGGCAGTGGACTTCAGGGGGCAGACTTTATGGGCATGGGAAATATTCTCAAGGATCACTTGAAGGGATTACCTCAATGACAAGTGTGGAAAGGAGATGGTAGGTCATAAACAGGGACTTATGAGGCAGTCAGGATCCTGCTAAGTTGAAATGTAAGAACAAGGTCACATAAGCCATGCTGGTGGTCCAGTGAGGTACAGGTGGCAGTCAGAGAAAAGAAGGCGGCCTACAAAAATATAAAACAACAAGAGGGATAGGGATAAGGAGAAATGTAGCAGCTTGCATCTAGAAAAGTCACCTGTATGGTGAGGGAGCAAAGTCAGTGAAAGAGCGGCTGGCACAGGGATACACATGGAGGGAAAAAGGGTTCTCTTCCGGTACATTGGGGGGAGCTGAGAAAACTAAGGGCCATCCCAGCAGATTGAGATCAGAACGAGTGTGGGTGGAAGAGGCGAGGACCAGGCAGAGGTATTAACGAGTACTTTGCCTCTGTGTTCACTAGGGAGGGGATGGATATCTACAAAGCAAGGCACGAAGAGGATAGAAACATCAGTAAGTGGGATCGGGAGAACAGAAATGGAGCAAGAGGGAGAGAGGTACCCCAGGGTGTCACATCTGGGTAAGGATAAAAGGCCCAGTAAGGTGGAGGGACGGATGATGCCATCTCCGTCAAAGGGTGTGGTTAGCCCTCAATGCCCTAAGAAAGACAATCTCCTGGGCAGATGGCATTCATCACCAGTACTATATGGAGTGGTGAGGACATACTGGCTGCACCCCTGGCGAGCTTTTCAGCAGGTCACTTGAGACAGGGGAGGGTACCTAGAGGATTGGTGAGAGGCACATGTGGTACCAATCCATAAAGGGGTCAAGGGAAGTACCAGGTAACTATAGACCCATCAGTTTTGACCTCGGTGGTGGGAAAATTAATGGAGTATATAAAAAGAACGATTGGGGTGTACTTGGAGGTGGGAGGTCTGGATAGTCGGCAACATGGGTTTGTGCCAAGTAGATCATATCAAACCAGCCTTGTGGAGTTCTATGGATAGGTAACATCAGAACTGGAGGGAGTAGCCTGTGGATGTATTATTCTTGGACTTCAGCAAGCATTTGACTCTGTCCCCACAATGGTCTGGTGGAGAAACTGATGGGGTTAGAGTAGGCCCTTTGATGGTCAGATGGATTGAAAACTGGCTAGCTGAAGCACTCAGAGTAGTGGTCTGTGGGGAGCTCTTGAACCCCAGAGAGGTTGGTAGTGGGTACCGTGAGGGTCGTCCTGGGTCCGATCCTGTTTAGTGCATACATACTGGACATCAGGGGGGTATAGGGTGTGAAATGAGTCTCTTTGCAGATGACCCAAGATGGGAGCAGTAGTTGAGGAGAAGAGGGAGGTTGGTCCTGCAAGGGGACCTGGTCACCCTGGAAAGCTGGGCTCACACACAGAAATTAAATTTCAATATCACCAAGTGCAAGGTGTTGCATCTTGGTTGGGGAACTCTAAACACAGGTACACCCTGGGAGGAGGTGCTGGGAGGCCCAATAGGGAAAAAGACCTAGGGGGTCATGGTGGATGCATGTGAATAACTCTGAGCAGTGCAGGAGGCTGCTAGCAAGGTAAACAGGATGTTGGGATGCATCATAAGGGGATCACCTCTAGGAGCAAGGAAGTGATTCTGCCGCTGTACAATGGACTGGTTAGACCACACCTTGAGTACTGTGTACAGTACTGAGACCACACTTGAAGAGGACACAGCTCCTGGAGAGGGTACAGAGGAGGGCAAACAAAGATGACACGAGGGCTAGGGATTTGACGATGAGGACAGACTCTAAGGAGCTCTGCCTGTTTTCATTGGAGGAGAGGAGAGACAGAGGGACATGATTGAGGTCTTCAAGTACCTCAAGGGAACAAATAGGGTAAACATGGAGGGATCTTAGACTAAAGCAGGAGGTATCACCAGAGGCATGGTTTGAAGTTGGAAGGTGGAAGGATGAGGGGGAAAGAGGAGGGTTTTCACTGAGAGGGTGGTGGACCCTTGGAATGCACTACCTGGTGAGCTGGTTCAGAGATCCACAGTGGAGGGCTTCAAGAGAGGGTGGGACTGACACAGAAAGTGGATGTATCAGATGATGGCCTGTCCCAGGGGGGTGGGGATGGATGATACGGGTTTCTGGAGCACAAGGGATGGGAGGGTCTCGGCACCCAACTAAGGATCTAAGGTTCGAGCAGACTCGATAGACCATAAGGCCTAATCTGCTGGCAAATAGTATGTTAGTATGTTAGAACTAGTGACACCACTGACTACCCTCTTTAACAAATCATGGGAGGATGGGGTGGTACCTGAGGTCTGGAGGAGGGCAGATGTGATTCCCCTTCACAAAAGTGGGAGCAGGGCAGAAGCAGGAAACTACAGACCTGTTAGTTTAACCTCAGTGATAGGGAAAATGATGGAATCACTTCTGAAGGAAAGAATTGTCGAGTACCTACAGGACAGAGGGGCACAGGACCCAAGGCAGCATGGATTCACAGTAGGAAGGCCATGCCAGATGAATCTAATCAATTTCTTTGACTGGGTGACCAAAGTAGTAGATCAGAGAAGGGCTGTGGGCATGGCCTACCTAGACTTTAGCAAGGCATTTGACTCAGTCCCACACAAAAGATTAATATACAAGTTAGCCAGCCTGGGAGTGGGTCCCAAGATGATAGCCTGGGTAAAGAATTGGCTGTAGAATAGGACACAGAGGGTAATAGTAAATGGAGTCCACTCTGAAGAAAGGGGGTTAATTAGTGGGTACTGCAGGATTCAGTATTAGACCGGTCCTCTTCAATGTCTTTATAAGCGAACATTGCAGAGGGACTGAAAGGAAAAGTATGTCTCTTTGCAGATGACACAAAGATCTGCAACAGAGTTGATGCTCAAGGTGGGGTGGAAAAGGATGAGAAGGGACATGGCAAGGTTAGAGGAATGGTCAAATATATGGCAGCTTAGATTTAATGCTAAGAAGTGCAAGGTAATGCACCTGGGAAACAAAATACCAGGGGAAGAGTACACAATGGGGGGTGAGATACTAACAACAACAAAAATGGAAAGGGACCTGGGGGTAGTCATATCAGATGACTTAAAGGTGGGCAAGCAATGTGAGAGGGCAGTAAGGAGGGCTAGGGGGATACTGGGATGCATAGGGAGAGGAATCACCAGTAGAAAACAGGAAGTTGTTATCCCTCTGTACAGACAGCTGGTGAGACCCCATCTGGAGTACTGTGTGCAGTTCTGGAGACCCAGTCTCCACAAGGACATAGACAAGATGGAAGCTGTCCAGAGGAGGGCAACTAAAATGGTGCAGGGTCTGCACCAGAAGACATATGAAGAGAGACTAAAGGAGCTTAATGTGTATAGCCTCGAGGAAATGAGGGAGAAGGGGGACATGATAGAAACTTTCAAGTACCTTAAGGAATCAACAAAGTCCAAGAGGGTAGCATCTTTCAAAAAAAAGGGGTGTGCAAGAACAAGGGGGCACAATTTGAAGATGGGGGGCAGCTCAGAGGTAATGTAAGGAAGTATTTTTCACAGAGAGGGTTGTGGATGCATGGAACGGCCTTCCGGAGGAGGTTCTGGAGTCAAAAACAGTGGTTGAATTCAAGCATGCATGGGGCAGTCATAAGGCAATTCTAGGGGGTGGGGGTAGAAAGAAGTAGGCTGCTGGTTAACTAGGATCTGCAGCTTATCCATTAGGTAAGGAAATGGGTAGACCTGGTGGGCCAAGCGGTCCTTATCTGCTGTCAAATTCTATGTTTCTATGTTAAATAAGGTTTATCACACAAGAACACCCCTGTCTGAATCTGTATTGATTTTGATCAAATAATATAAGTTTTAAGTTGCTCGTTAATTCAATTTTTTATGAGAGATTCTAAAATTTTACACTGCATGGCAGTAAGACTTATTGGCATATAGTTCAATATGGTGGCTTTATTTCCTTTTTTGAAAATTGGGGTAACTCTGGATATTTTCCAGTCATTGGGACTTTGGTTGAAATCCAAGGATTGTTCATACAGTATTTTTAAGGGAAGCCATATTTGTTCTTTCATAAGTTTTAACATGGGGGACGTGATATTATCAATGCCCGGTGCACTGTTATCTTTTAATTTGTTTATCAGAAATAACATTTCTTCCTTTGTAAAGGTGTGATTCCCAGTAGTTTTATTTATAGTAGAATTACTATCCTGGTGTGTTTGATTCGAGAACACTGAGCATTAAAGATATTTGCTATTTTAAGTGGCTCGGTAATGCATTCATTATTTACTGTAATCGATGAAAGCTCCTTGTTACCTTTCTTTAGTGAATTAATGTAACTATACAATTTCTTGCTGTTTGATTTGTTGGCTGTTTTTGCTAGATAAACTTCATAGTTTTTTTGACTTATTTATTTTGCTTACATTTTTTCTTTATTTCTTTAAAATTGTCGTTTTCATCAGTTATATTCTCCATAAACAAATAATAGCATTTATTTTTTTATTTATTAACTTTTTTGTTTCTATTTATCCATTTTGGTTGTAAATCCTTCTTTCCATATTTCTTTATACATTTTACATGTTTTTGCATTACGTTGTGTATTTACTCCTTTATGAAGTTCCATGAATCATTAATAGATTTTCCATCAAAATTATTGGCCCAGTCGATTCCACTAAGGTCCTGCCTAATACCAGCTTCATTTGCTGTTTTATATACATAATACTCAGTGCATCCTCTTATTGGATGCATGTGATGCTCAAACATAAGGGCTCAGATATTCAGATTGTACCAGGCAGTGGCACAAGCCTTGGTGCAGTGCAACTGGGATGCACTGGTGCCAGGGCCATGTGATATTCAATGGTGATGCGCCATGGTGCAGCACCATTGAATATGGCTAGGTCAATGCACATACTGCGCATGGTGCAGTGACACTGCACCAGTGCAAGCCCCAGATAGGGAGCATGGGGATGCGCCAGTGCAAGTGCAGTTGTGCTGGATGCATCACCTATGATATTCAGCAGGGAGCATGCAAATGAGACCATAATATATGCAAGGTGCAAATAAGGCCATTTGCATGTCATTATGGCCCCATTTGCATGCCTTGCACAGGGCAGCCTGGTGAATTGCACCTGATACCCTGCACAGAATGATGTATGCACAGTGGGGGTCCTGGGGCATCCCCTGCCAAATAGCCACGATCATGGTAAAATGCCATAGGACAACTCTCTGGTAGTCCTGTGGTACCCCCCTCCCTCCCATGTCCCCAATTGCCCATAAATGACAGTATTACAATCCTTGGTAGTGCAGAGGCACCCCCCTCCCTTCCGTTGCTGCGATTGCCCATAAATGACTGTTAAAATCCCTGGGAGTCTAGTGGCACCCCCCTCCCTCCCATTGCTGCGATCACCCATAAATGACAGTATTAAAATCTCTGGTAGTCTAGTGGCACCCTCCTCCCTCCCGTTGCCATGATCACCAGTTAATACCATACAAAATCCCTGGTAGTCCAGTGGTACCCCCCCACCCCTAGCCCCAGTCGTGATACAGCTACAGTAAATATATTCTCCTGCCCATTGCTGTGATCACGGTAAATCTCCACAGTGTAATTCCCTGGTGATCCAGTGGCACCCCCACCCCTCCCATCCACAGAGAACCCTTGCCCACCTCCCCCTCCATCATTGGTGGGAGGCTGCAACCCACCCACATACTGCCTGGCTGTCTGCCAAATGACAGGTACAGTATGGGCTTGCGAGGCATATTGTAGTAGACGGTCCCAAATATGTGCAGGGTTGCACCAGCATATACACTGCACATCCCAGGCTGAATATCGGGATGTGTCATATATGCATGTGCTTTCCCCCTGCATCTGTGCTGCATACCATTCCATTGTGCCCTGGTGCATCGGGATTTGTGCTGCGCCTGGTAGCCCTTCCAGTATCCCACCAGGGCACAATGTGGGGTTGTGCCAGCTCAACTCTGTTGTGCCATGTGCAACCCCTTTAAATATCCAGGCCGAAGAGTATAGTAGAATGATAGCTGTTACCTAGTAGCACCTCAACAGAGCAGTGACTAATATTGATTTCTTCTGATCTTCATACTAAGTCAAGTAGATTGTTGAGCCTCATTGGGGATTTAACATGTTGTACTATTCTTGTTCACTGCAGAGGTTCAGAAATTCTCTCCCTTGTTTTGTGGATGCTTTTTGTGGAGCTTCTCAATCGCTCCCTCACGCTTTCACAATTCCCCCAGATCTGGAAATCTGCTCTGGTTACACCAGTTTTTAAGAGTGGGGACAGATTACTACCTGGGAATTATAGACCAATATATTTTCTTTCCCCACAATCCAAAGCACTTGAAAGGATTGTTGCTGATCAGTTTGTGGAGTACCTGGAAAAATACAACCTATAATGTGTCCAACAATTTGGTTTTTGGAAAGGGCACAGCACATCTACAGCCCTACTGGAATTCACAGGTTTCATTCACCATACTCTTGATCAGGGTCAACTTGTTGGTGCAACCTTTATTGACCTGTCTAAAGCATTTGACACAGTCAATCACCATTTGCTGATACATCAACTTGCTGAGCTTGGTATATCTTCAGAGGCCCTAAAGTGGTTCACCAACTATCTAGCAAACCACACACAGCAGGTGAGAATAGGGTCTGCCCATTCTGCTAAACTTCCTATCTGCTCTGGGGTTCCTCAAGGATCAATACTGGGACCCCTTCTATTTAGCACCTTCCTCAATAATCATTTGGCATCCTGTTCCGAACCAGTACTCCTCTACGCAGATGATGCAGTCATTTTCTCAAAGACCGCTGACCCTACCCTCCTTCAGGCCCAACTTCAGAAAAGTTTTACTGAAGCTGAGTCCTGGTTCATCTCTCATAAGTTGGTGCTTAACTACAAAACAACTAATATCATGCTCCTCCATTGTACCCACAGCAAACACAAAGCCAAACAATTGATGATTAAAAACAGTGCAGGTGTTATCCTTGCTCAGACTCAATCTTTTAAATACCTAGGAGTTACTCTGGATAGGATGCTCTCCAACTCCAACCATGTTGAGAATGTTGCCAAGGTAGTTAACATTCGCCTAGGCCTTCTACACAGGCATAAACACTGCCTTACTACCGAAACCCTCAGATTGGCTATCCAAAGTTCAATTGCATCTATTATTGACTATGGATTGGTCATTTATGGTTCCGCCACAGACACAACCATATGTCGGCTCAACATGGCTCTGAATATGGTATGCCATCTACTAACTGGTGTAGCATATCATACTCACACTTGTGACCTTTACGAACAAGCAAACTGGCTTCAACTCCAAGCTTGCATTGAATATCAAGCCTGCCTTTTGGCTAAGAAGACAGATCTTGGTCTCTTACCACCAGGTTCTCTTCAGCTTTTCAGTCCCTTCCAGTGCACTTGGAGCACATGAAGTTCTGTGAGCCAAACTTTTACTGTCCCTCGCTGTCAAACCTCGCTCCAACAGCGATCCATTACAGTTAGAGCTGCTAATTTATTTAATTCCCTTCCTCCTGAGATTGCGATGACTGCAACCTTGGGACCATTTAAGTGGAAGCTGCATCAATTCTTAGTTTCCAGAGCATCTTGTGACTGCTATACCTAATCTCTGCTGACAGATAAATGCACTGGGACCTGCCTCTTTTACCATTTGCCCCTGTATAGCCCTATGCTGCTGCTGTACTATTCAACTCATAGCACTTCCTCCCTTATCCCTTTCCCATTCCTGACCTCTTTTCATCCTACCTCATCCCCCCCTTCCTTCAGCTCTCCACTCCCACTTCCCCCCTCTCTCCTCTGTTTCCTCAACTTGTTCTGTCCCTCTACTCCCCACCATGAGGGTCTTTCCTGCTCAAGTTTCATTGTGGAATCTCCCTCCTTGCTCTTTTTTTGCTCCTTCCACCCTTCAATTCACCCCCCGTACTTTCTCTCCTTGTAAGCCCTTTCACCCCTCTTCAGACAAGGCCACTGGCTGCACTTGATACAATATTTATCTTGCCATATTGTTCTTCTGTTTATGTAATTACTTTCCTCATGTTGTACTACTTACTGAAACCATTGTAATTTGCTATTCTTGTGACTTGACCTGGAACCTCTGTAAAAAGGTCTTTCTGATTTGTTAAATAAATAAAATAAATAAATATGTAGATTCCAATCAATGTGTGGGAGGTTAAAATTACCTGCCAGTACAACTTTCCCTGTTTCAAGTGCCATATGGATCTCTTCGATTAATTTTTCATGAGTTACAGAATTGATATCAGGCGGTCTATAGCAGATATCAAGAATATATGTATTTTTCTTATCTAATATTTTGAGCCAAATTGTTTCGTATCTTCACAGAATTTTATTTTATCTGTATTATCAATAAACATGTTGCCAGTTGAAATATAGATGGCTACTCTCCCTCCTTTTCTGTTTTTCCTATTGCGGCATATTGAGTTATATCCTGCAATATTATAGCCCCAAGTGTCTTTATCATCCATCCATGTTTCCATTAATAGAACAATGTCTATTTTTTCAGTTTGTAATATGACTTGAAGTTCATTAAATTTTGAGTTTAGACTTCTTATGTTACTTAACAGAAGTTTTGTAGTATGTTTATCTGGAAAAACTAGTTTTCTGGGTGGATTTGAAACATGTGAGGAACAGACCCCGTTCCCCTCACTACCTAGTTTAAATATATGGATTACATTGCCCCAGAGATAAGAGAACCTAGTAGATGAGCCCCTTCAGTGCTTAAATGCAAACCATTGTTACAGTACAGATTTCTTTTGCCATAAAATTTGTTCTATGAGTCTAAGAAGCATATTGACTCATTGGTGCAGCAACTTTTGAGCCTTGTATTAATTCTAGCTATAGTTTTGTTCTTTTCTTTGACTGCTCTTGGTACAGGTAGAAGTCCAGATATGACTGGAATAGTCCACAATTGTCTGAGATGAAGGGCAGATTCAAACAAATCAGTGCAAATGTCTTTCTCATGGGTTGTCCCTACGTCATTAATGCCTGCATGCATAGTTACTATATGTTTATTTTTAACACGCTGTTGTTTTATGACTTTGGAGATTTCATTTTTAATGTCAACATTTTTTGCTTCTGGATATAATAGAACCATCCTGTGTTGTTTATCAGGTTTACATATAGTTGAATTGTATTTACTGATAATCAATTCCCAATTACTATCATTTCAATGCTTTGATAGTGGTGGGCAGTTTTATCTATGGGTAGGCTGCTAAACCTATCAAGTGTTGTTATTTCATTTGATGTAAGTGCTCCGAGTCCCTTTTTTGCTAATGTATTACTGCCATGTACCAAGTATCATTCTTCTTGTGAGTTTGGTGCTGTTTGTCTTTGTTTTTTATTTGTTTTAACAATAGTTTTTAGTAAGCTTGTCGTGGATGAGTCAGATGTGTTTTTCTTTCTGCTTCTTTTCCTTGAAGCAGATGTATCATAAGTTAGATGGTTAAGGCAATTCTCACTAAAGTGATTCACTAAGTGGTGGGGATTTTGATACAGGTTTGCATTTAAGGAAGGACTGGACACTAGGGGCCAGATATTCAAAACTTTGCGCCGGGCAAAAACCGTTTGCGCAGGTTTAGCGCGAGGATGCGAGGTCTGCTATATTCAAAAGGCCAAATAGCGGGCAAACTGCATTAGTGCGAGTAAAATCATAATGTATGCAAGGGGCAAACTGACATGAATACAGGCGCAATGCTATATTCAGTGACTAGCGCCGTGCAAAGTGGTTTTGCACGACTTAGTGTGACACTTAGTGTGGTGCACATTACCGCCCAGGAAAAGTTTGTCTTAACTCTGGGCAATCAGCTTTGCATGACACTATGGCTTTGTGCAGTGTTTGCATGGGTTTTGCGTGGGTTTTGTGCGACCCTAACGAATAAATATGACACATAGACAAAGTCAAACATTGAGGAAGCATGCTGCTAACTGATGGCATCACAATGATGCCATCATCTGCCACCAGTCCCAGCCATGCCAGGCAGTAAGTGGTGACCCTGCCACCAGTGGACAGCATGGTAGTGTGGCCATACAGCACACACCTGTGGACCACACTTCTGTGGACACCAACAGATGCCAGCACACACATGCAGCACTGTGGGCATGGAGGATGTTGAGGGGAGAGTGTATGGGTGGCCAGGCTATGCCCCAGACCAGGTGTGGCCATAAGGCTGGGACGCATCATGCAGTGCACATGGGCCGGTATTGGACATACCCCAACACCAGTGTGCCTTTCTGATAATATATGCCCCCTCAGCCACATACCGCACAGCTGTACAACTGTCACAGCACACAAAGCCGGACATGTATTTGTCACTGTGAGCATCCCATGCCAGAGGTGCAGCATCTGTGGGTCACACAACAGTGTAACAGTGCGTCCACTGTCAGTAAACACCTGCAGTTGGACCTCTCACTGTGTATAGTGCAGTCATCATCACTGCCATACACACCATAGGCATTGCTGTGTCCACACACTACTGGCCCCCTTGCTACTGTAGTGTCTGCTGTGCACTGTAGCATGACCTACAGTATGACAGCTGCATGCAGCACCACCACCATCTGTGCCTATGCTGTGTTGTCCCAGTACAGCTGCAGGCAGCAGCACATGTGGAAGTTGTTTTCAAAACTGTATAATATTCCCCAAGCTGTTTGCACAGCTCTAACACATTCTTGTGGGTTTAGTGCAGGGCTAAACTGTTAGCCGAGCACAACAGCATGCAAATCAGGGCATAATGAGATGCTAATCTGGATGTTTGCCAGACTATGTGAGTAGGCTCATTTGCATGTCACTTTTGAATATGGCAAAGAGTTTAGTGCCGGGCAAACATGTTTGCACTGGCTAACGAGTTTAGCCCTCGCTAAACCGCACAAACATGTTATCGCTGAGCAAACAGTTCGGGGAATATTTTACAGTTTTGAACACTGTACTTTCACATACGCTGCTGCTTGCAGCTCTACTGGGTCCACGCATTTGCTGGCACACACATTGGCCACATAGTTCACTTCTACCTACCTTCACATCGATGTGCACTATTTTGCTGTTGTGGTTTGCACGTCCTGGTTGCCATATTCAGAGCTGTCTTATTCCAGGGCTAAGTTTGCCCTGCACTCCCATCTCAGTTTGCTGGGCCTCATTCCCATGCCATATTCAGAAGCTGTTTGCCCCGGGCTATTCCTTTTGAATATGGCTTGCTTTGCGCTCCAGGCTAAGTTTGCCCACTGGGCAGTGCTAATTTAGCCCTGGGGCAAAGTTTCGAATATCTGGCCCTAGATTGCTTAATGTTCCTGGGTTAGGAGCGTTTAGGGTTTTATTGATACCACGATGCTGTTCTAAGTTCATAATATTCTTTAGGTTCATGAGTTCTGCAAGGGGGTTGTGGAGTTTGTATTGTGCTACAGTACCTCTAGTTGTTCACATTTATTACACTCTGTATCAGCTAAGGTTACAGTATTTGTAGGAGAATACATTTTACATTTCAGGCATCTTGCTAGTTTCCCTTTATTACACCACATGCTGAGTAAATCTATTACATTGGTCTCCTGCTTGATCTTTGTTTTAGTGGTTAGGGCACAACAGTAATGTAAACACTTACTTGTTGGACAGTGTCTGGGCCACCTTACACTGTAAATGCCGGACACACCTGACACGCACACACACTTTATTTTGGCGTGTGGAGGTGCACGCTCGCCATGCTCGAGCATGCCCCACTTGCTTAGAGGTGAGATTATAAGCCTGCAGACCAGGAAGTAAACCGGTCACATGACCACCAGTTCACAGTGCCAGAATGCTGGGTTTTAGCAACAGTTTAATTTCAAATTAAGCTAAAAAGCATCCAACAAGTGGTATCAACAAAGTTTAACCTGCTCAGTCAGCAAAACCAAATAAAAGCAAGTCAGAAATGTTGCTTCAGGATGTCTGGGCATGTAGTTCCTCTGAGGAGCATAAACTACACCACCCAGTGTCCTTTGCAGCACAGGGCTTCCCACACACTATTTGGGAGCGCTGACAGTGCTAAAAAGTGCTATTACAGATTTTAAAATGCACAGAAAAACACCCTTCATGCTCTTCTCATGCAAGGAGTGATTCTAACTGATTGATGCTGAAGAGGGACATTTCTGGTTGCCTTCAGACAAGGTGCAGAGATTGAGGGAGCTGCTGGGAGGCATACTGCAGAAAAGGTAGGTGATCCTTTAGATGGTCCGACAAGTGCTGGGCCACCTGAATTTTTCTTGCCAGGCCATCAGACCTGGGTGTGTGTCTACACATCACCTGGCCAGGGCTATGAGAGGAGCCAGATGGCCACACCACTGGGCTGATATCACTAAGGCAGTTAGGGAGGACATGGTGGTGTGGGAACATTTCTTACAATCATATAATGGGATAGCTTTTTGGCAGGAGGAGTGGTTATTTAATACAGACCTAGAATTATACACAGACTTGTTGGGGGGATGGGGTGGGGGCTTTCTTCAATGGAAAATGGTTTGCTGAGCCATGGCCATAGTCTTGGAGGGAGAGGTGACTCACTAAGGACATCACCCTGCTGGAGATATTCCCAATATGAGTAGGAACAGAAGTACGAGGGAGGCCCTATGCAAACAATGGGTGACCTTTTTTATTGAATAACAGAGGAGCAGCATCAGTTGCAGTGTTGTGGGTCTTGGGACAATTAGTACTACAAGGCTTATAGCTTAACATGAGTTTTAGGGCCTGGCATATAGAAAGAGTGCAGAATACCGTAGCTGACAGCCTCTCCCATCTGCAGATGGACACATTTTTCGATATTGCTCCGAAGGCGGACAAGGCACGGATGAGTCCAGCAGGAATGTGGGAGATTGGCTGGGAGGAGTGGAGTTTCTCTTTTGGAACTCTTGGGCAGACAACACCTTAAAAGTATATGAGGGGTCTTGGAGAGCATGCCAGGCTTTTCAGGACAGAAACAACATGGAGGTAAGTGGGGCAGTCACTGAAAGACAAATGGCTAGGTTTGTAGTTTCAGGATGGCAAAAGGGAGTGAACCACACAACTATGAGTGTGCAGTTAGCTGCCCTAGGTTGGGTCACTTAAAGGGTCTGGGGGCCGCAGTAAAGGGTAGATCATAAAATGTATGATGATGAGATGGCTGAGGGTGAAAGGGAGAGAGCAGGACAAAAGGAGGCCCATATCAGAACACATTTTTGAAGGCTGATGGGCATTTCAGCACAGGTTTGCTACTCAGCCTATGAGGCCATTTTGTTTTCAGCAATATTTATGACAATGTGATTGAGTGTCAGTGGCTCAGTAGGTAGCACACTCGCCTCTGAGGCAGGGAGATCAGAGGGCTGTGGGTTCAGTTCCCACATCTGGCACTTGGGTTAATATCCCCGTACTGACACTGTAGTGCAGCATGAGAGGGGTGCTGCACTTGTGAGGTGCCGTCTTTCAGATGAGACGTTAAACCGAGGATCCATCTGCCTGGATTGGTGATAGTTCAGGTGGATGTTAAAGATCCCATGGCACTTATCGAAAAGAGTAGGGGAAAGTTTTATTGAAACAAAAGAAATCGTACAATAATAAAACAAAACATTTTGCAAAGACTCATATGGACTCAAAACAAAAATAAGCAAGAAACACACATGAGAAAGAAAAGGACAGAAATGTGCACGCTAGTAATCAATCCATCAGATTACTGCAAAATCAGAGTCCGTTATCCAAGGAAGAGCTTTCCAGAGTTCAAGTAGTGTCTCCTCTGAAAGTAAGGTACTTTCGTATACATAAATGTTCTTCAGGTCTTGTACAATTTTCTTCTCAAGCTCCAGGTAAGAGCAGTCTTTTTGCTGTAAAGTAAACAAACAGCGAGCCATCCAAATATTCCATTTAATTACTACAAAAACTAGATTTAATGTGTCCAGAGTCCATAAGGACCACTGGGGAAAAAAAAAAAACATATATAATATTCTGGCAAGAAACCTTCTGAAATAAGGGAGTGGCCCAGACCTGTGCCAAAAAAAACACCAATTCCGAATAAAAGAACACTCAAAGAATAAATGTG
The DNA here is from genome assembly GCA_016271365.2 of Neoceratodus forsteri. Classification (NCBI taxonomy): domain Eukaryota; kingdom Metazoa; phylum Chordata; order Ceratodontiformes; family Ceratodontidae; genus Neoceratodus; species Neoceratodus forsteri. Next base: position 941,075,380 of record CM028131.1, read on the forward strand.
ATATAGTTTCCAATTCAGTAATACACAATAGTCTAGAACATTGTCGGTCTTGAGACTGCTTGTGTTTATGATTAGTTTTTACGTTTATTCTTTCATGACGCGACAGCCAATGAAAGTTCCACATATGAGCAGGCACCCGTTTACATCGTAACAAAAACAGAGGGAAGAAAGATGTTGGCTAGGGCACTTTTCAAAGGGTGACTGTACTGCACAAACAGTCAGGAGCAGATTATTATACAACACTTTATGGGAATTATTTAATAACATCTGGGTAGATATCTTCCACTGTTTCAAACGTAAAAACATGTGTTTAACATATATCGGTATACCCGCAGTTTGTTGTATCACATTTAATGAATTACATTCCCACTGGTGAAACCATAATCTGCAAGAACCATAAAACCATGGTTCCCACCCTCTCTGAGTATTAATCAATAAAGGCCTAAGATTTGCCGTCAAAAAAAATGCATGAAAAAAATAACAGAGGATTAATCGTATGAACACCCCCCTCAGGAATAGGTAAGTAAGTAACATTCCGTTTCACTGGATTTAGCCAGCTCCCCCAGAAAGATTGAAAGAACAGGCAAATAACTGCAGTTTCCAATTGTTTAGGGATTGGGAATACATAACTTAAATAAAGAAAAGTTTTTTATCAGATAGGTCTTGATTAGGAAAACGCGTTTCTTCTTCCCAATCTGCCTCTTATTCCAAGAGGCAACCTTAAGTTTACCTTGTTGTATTTTAGCATTCCAATTAAATAAGTCTGAATCCACAGTCCCAAAATAAACTCCCAAAATGTGAATAGGGCCCTTGACTAGTCGTAAAGGACCAATATGCACCGAAGGGGCTATTGTAGATCCTAACCGAATACCAAAACTTTTAGTAAAATTTAAACCCGCACCAGAAAAACCACCAAAGGAGGAACATTCCTGAAGAGCAGTGACCACAGAGGCTTCATCAGCCACAATGGTGCAGACATTGTCTGCATATGCAATAGCCGTATATAACGAGATCAAAGTAGAGCTAGAGAGGGCATGAATCTGAGGGTGAGCATTCAGACGGTGAAGCAAAACATCTAAAAAAAAATACATATAACAGAGGGCTCAAAGGACAGCCTTGGCGAACCCCTCTCTTTATGGGGATCATTGGTCCTACCCAACCATTCACAACAGGCACAACAGTGGCCGTCCTATAAAAGGCCTGAATCCATTGAATCATTTCACCTGGCTCATGCATAAAATGAAGTGCCTCCCATAAAAAATCATAGTTAACCGAATCAAACCGAATCTGATCTACTGAGACAATAAGACCCGAAACAGAGTCCGCGTACCCATGAGAAAATAATTCTCGAAGGAGAATCAAATGGTCAGAGATTCTCCTATTCGGCACAGAACAGGATTGAGCAGGGTACAAAACCACTTCTGCAATCCTCATCAGGCATTTTACAATAATTTTCATTAATAACTTAAAGTCAGTGTTTAACATACTTAGAGGGCGCCAGTTCTCAAGAGAATGTATATCTCCTTTCTGCTTATCTATATAAATCAAGGTGCCCTTTGTTAAATCCAAAGGTATAAACTCATGTGTTAACAGGGAAGTAAACACAGAGGTTAATTCAGGGACCAGGTGGTCACCCAGTACCTTATATAAGGCAGCAGGGAGTCCATCCGGGCCAGGAGTCCTTTGTAAGGGTAAGGAAGAAATAGCCGATTTCAATTCTAACTCTGTAATAGGTATACATGCTAAGTCCAAACATGGCTGTGAAGGGATTGGGATATCAAGGTCCCTATGCAATGTCGCAGGATCACCATCTGCAGCTGGAAAAGGAGAAAATAGGGCTGTTGTGTAACATGTCTCAATCCGACAGATGTCAGACTGAGAGGTACATAAGGCACCGTCAGAATCAACAAGGCATGACATACTCTTCTGTGCAATTTGCCAGGAATTCGACTCAAAAGGGCAAACAACATCTCTTGTTCCTACAACATTAAATTTATGTTGATAATATAGTTACTGTGATTGTCTAGATTGGAATTTCAACATATCACTCTGTATTAATTGTAATTGTTGGGAAAGATCTTGTCCTGTCGTATAAGCTATCGTCAATAAAGACTGAAAATATACCCGTTTCTGCAAATATTCCAAATACTCTCTCCTACATTTTTGACGACTGTAGTTTTTCACAAAAATTACCAAATCATGTTTAGTGTCAGTTCACCATATAATAGGGTCCTCCTAACAGATAAAGACGGATTTATGGGCCTGAATAAAGGATACGAGGGACTGCATGAAAGTCGGGATTTGCAACAGGGATATGTTGAATTTCCATAGCCCTGGTCCTTTACGAAGAGGGACTTCAGAGCCAAGGCCTACAGAAAGCAGTTTATGATCAGAAAACTCCACAGCTTGTACTATAGCAGAGTTAATTGGTAATGCACGAGACAAAAAAACAAAATCAATTCTGGTTGCCAGCTTACCCCTTTGGAATGTAGAAGTATGTTGTTTAGTAAAAGAGTAATAAGCATCAGTTAAATGAGCAGTACGAACCAACTTCCCTAATTCATGAGAGTCACAAAACAATTTCTGGGTAGTAGCAAAAGAGCTTTAGTCAAGAAGACTTAAGCCACAGTTAAAGTCACCAGAGAATAATACCTGAAAAGAGGTATGCAAATAAGGGCGAAGTAAAGAAAATAAAGCTATATGTGCAGACTTAGTTTGGGGAGCATAGATATTAATTACCCGATAAGGGCAGGGCCCAAGTAAAAAATCTAAGACTAGCACTCTACCAGGGGCTACATCAATTAATTTTAGCAAATGGAAATCTGGGATATTGAGTAATATCCCTAGTCCCGAACAAGAGTCCAGGCCTATGGACCAAAATGAAGGACCTAAGAGCCAGTCCTGTTGTGCTTGTCGAATCTCTTGTGTGGTATGGAGTCGAGTATCCTGCAACAAAAAAATCCCCAACGGTAAAAGCCATAAACAGGAAAAAATCAATCTTCTTTTTTTATACGCTCTATACTATTCACATTAATAGTATGGCAAACAAAGTGAAACATAGCACAAAAAAAAGCAAACACAATACGATTTCCTTTTCCCAATCACCTTTTTCCCTTGAGCTTAACTCTGGCCTTCCACTTGGAAAAGACCAGTACCCAGTTGAATCTCAGAATCAGTGGTACCATCCGGGAGGGAAGATGCAATGGAGGAAGAGTCAGACTCGCCTCCAGCATCATCAGAGACTGGTTGAAGCAGCTCAAAGGCATTAGACAAGACCACAGGAGGGGGTTTCAAAAGCAAAGGAGGTGATGGTGATACCCAGGGGGTGATTCCTCATAAACCTCTGATGCATAACACTAGTAGGTACTCGGGGGGGGTGGCATAGTACTCGGACCTGGAACAGGGTCCAGGACAAGCTGGACAGTTTGGACAGGGTCAAGGGTAGGAGGAGTCACCTCTGGAAGCGGTTCCACACAAGAGGCCACCTGAGGTTCTATAGCCAGACCTGCAACAGGCACAGGGGCCTGCAATAAGGGTCGTGCAGCTGCAGAAGGTGGTACCGCCAAGGTGGTCCGAATACGAGCCTTCTGAGCTTGTGTGATAATAAAGCATTGATCGGCTCCACCATCATGTGTGGCCTGATTATGAGCGGCCCACTGACAATTCTGAAATGTATGGCCCATCTCATCACAAAGATTACATTTACACTCATTCAGACAGTATACCCCCATGGCCCAATTCTCCACAGGTGTTACATTTCATTTTATCACATACATTACTAAGGTGAGAGGGGTCTCCACACCGGTAACAAGCTTTTGGCTGTCCAGGGTAAAACAGGACCCCCAATCACGACCTATAAAAAAAGAATTAGGTAGGTGCACAGGACCAAAATCATTAGAGTGTAACATAACCTTAACCTTCCAGCCTCCAGTCCAAATATTCTCCGTGTCCAAAATCACTTCAGGCTGACCCTGAACGTTGCAATGCTGTTTTAGCCAATAGACAACGTCAGTTACTTCAACACCCTCATTCCGAAACAGAATGGTAATATTCTTGAAGGCTGATTTGGAAAGAGGAATGGCCTTAAATCGGGTCCACAGGACAGTATTTCTTAAAGCATGATATCGTGACCAAAAACGCTCCAAGCCTCGAGGCGTTTGGAAGCTGACATTAAATGTAGATTCACCGGAAATATGAATCAGAGCACATATTTCATGAGAAAAGAATTTCAAAGAGTCTTTTAGAAGTGTCCGAGCTACGTACACATGGTCCGGAGGCTCAGGTAACCCCCCCATATAAGCCAATCGTACATCTTTGCAGCCTGAATTGGGAATTTAAATAATGAAGAAAAGGAACAATTTGGCTCCGTTTGTTTAGAGGAAGGCTCCACTACTTCAGGAGCTGTGGTTACTATCGTGGTTTGAGGATAAGTAGCCCGAATAAGAGAACCCTGCAAATGTTCCAAGACAGGGTTCTGTGTAAGCTCCAATTCTCTAGGGAGACACAAGGGGTCAGATGTGTTCACAATCCTGTTTGGCGTATGCTGCAGCTCTGGAAAATCTTCGAGATGGGGGGAACGAATAGGAGATGGACCTGAAATCCAAGTCCCCGCTGTAGGTTCCTGCACCCATCCAGCACCTTGCAATGCCATTTCTATAATCCAGGTAGGTGTTGCAAAAGGGTTTACATCCTGAGGCACTAACGTAGAGGGAGATTGTGGCTCGGTAGGTAAAACAGGATCGTTAGGCAATGTGACCGTAGTACTCCGTGTGGGCGGCTGAGAAGTGGGCAGCAGTACAGCAGCCAGGGACATGCTAGGATGTTCTGAACAGGTTGGCACTTAAGTCGCTTGCAACGGCAATGTAGTCTGTCCCAGAGAGCTACCAAGGACAGCAGGGGACATACCTCCAGCCAGTCTGACCTCATGGATCCGTTGCAATTCTCAATTTAATTTCATCTACATTATCACAAAACGTCGTTCTTCCATTACCAAATGCTCCTGAATCTCCTTCTCAGCCATACAAGCAGTATCAGAATCAGAGGAGGAAAGATGCCCCTTTGAAACAACAAGAGGCAAAGACATTGGTGAGTCCATGTCAGGATGACCCAGCAGAGGTTCTAAAGCTGTAACCTGTAATTCTGATTCAGTTTCTTCTGCAGACACAGAAACCTGCATAACTTCTGCAGTTGCAGATGTAGTCTCCACACACTCAGAGGCAAGAGTTGAGGCCAGGTCTCCCACCTCCATCGCTACCTCCACAGCAAGCAAGGGTGCATCCGCCATCTTGGACAGAGGTTCCTGCTCTGAAGAGTAGGGGAATTTCCCCAGTGTCCTGGCCAAATTTCCCTCATTCACTAAAAATACCACCTACAGCTTAATCAGGTTCAAGGTCAGTTGGCATTCATCTGTATCCCCCTCCCCCGGGTCGTGCCTGAAAATAGGCAGGATTTGTCTGTCAACAAAAACTAAATAAATAAATAAATGTATGGTAGGGGCTTTAGGGTAGGTGAGTTGCTAGGCTCAGCACAGTGAATGGGTCTACAGTGGGAGGACATTCAATGGAACAGTGAGATGATTACCATAATATTAAGAAAGTCCAAGACTGACCAGATGGGAAAAGGGGCCAGTGTTTTCCTACATAAAATTATGATGAGGGTCATTTGCCCAATACAACCTTGTGGGACTATGAGGCCATTAGGTCGCAGGGACATGGTATGATATTCATACAGTACATGAAAATGGGACAGCAGCAATGGGGGCCCAATTGGCAGGAGTTTTGAAGAAAGGGATTGCTGCTATATGGGAGGACCCGGGGAGATATTCTTTGCATTCATTTCGGATAGGGGCAGAATCTGAGGCTGCAGCAAGAGGGGTCCAAGAGGAGGGTCTGAAAAGTCTGGGCAGATGGATGTCCAGTTGTTATAAAAAATATGTCTGGTGTATCAATGACTAATGGATGTTGTTGTTTCCGCTTCACAGGATCTGGATGCATATGGGCAAACATAGTTTAAGTAAAAGAACGGGGTAGGGGTAGGCTTTTTTTACCGGAGAGCATCTCACATGTTTCCCTTATGTATTTTAGAAAACACTGATCATTTAGAGGTGTGGATCATAGGACCCTCCTACATTTATTGGGTGGAATGGCAGGCAGAGAGAAAGCCAGGGGGGGAAAACAGCTTTTTTTTGATCACCAGACGGTGCACATTCTCTGGAGAGAAATACGGGGGATGCGATGGGGGCAATTTTTGCCACTTCTGGAGGAAACACGCAGAACCAGTCCAGAGCCACACTTAATCATAGTTCATTTGGGAGGAAATGATCTGGGCACTCTGCCATGGTTGGACATTTTTTATCAAATCCAGGAGGACCTGGGGGTAGTTAAGATGTGGTGGCCTGTCACCCTCGCCTGGTCAGAAATGGTGCCAAGGAGGGTGTGACAATATGCAAAAAGCCATAAGGCTATAGAGAAAGCCTGGAAGAGGATGAACAGGAGGGTAGGAAAATGATTCAGGGGCTTTGGGGGATTGGTGGTGAGTCATGAGGAGCTAGTTGAGAAGAGCGCTGTGTTGTATAGGGCAGATGGGGTCCATCTATCAGAGATGGGTAATCACATTTTTATAACAGAATTGGGGAAGGGCATAGATACATGGCATAAGAAATAGTTTGGGTATCAAAAAAAGTAGGGAGGGACTTTTTGGCAAAGAGGAAGACACTTTTCAGCAAAGGGAGAAACCCACCTTCCAACGCAAGCTGGAGATGGGCTAGTGGAAGAAAAGAAAAGAAAGAAAGAAGTCCTTAATAGAGGAGGGGGAGGAACCCAACTTTGGTGTATGCCAAGATGGGGAGTAGGAGGGCTACTCAAGGATGTGGACAACCAAGGTAGCAAAAAGGGGGGTCAGGGATGTTCACCTGGCCCAGGATTAAAGAAAAAGACCCCCTCAAATTTGCATCTGGGGGTGGAAATGTAACGAAGTGATGTGATGTGAATATGTAATAAAAATGAAATAAAGGTAAATAAATTGTGATGGCAGTGTGAAGTGGACTGGAATAAATGAATTGAAAAGTTTTGTGAATAAAAGGATCCTGGATTGTACTATGTTAATAAGGAAATTGTTAAAAATTTTAATAAAAGGTGTGCCCACTGAGGAACCAATATAACATCATGTGTGCTCTCGCTTCATTGGGGTAGAGCTCTAGAACAGGAAGGTTTGTCCCTAAAGACAGGCACCATTGTTCTGAGCCTGAACCCATGAAGAGGGCTTAGTAGGTAAAGAGGGAGAGTGAGAGAGAGAGAGAGAGAGAGAGAGAGAAGGCGGGGGAGGAGGAAGGAGGGAGGGACCATGACATCAAGGAGGGGCAGGGTAAGAGAAGACAAAAGGAAAAAAGGGGCTCAGCAAAAGGGGCTATGATGTCAGAAAGGAGGCAGAGCAAGGGACAATAGGCAAGACAAATTGGATTGGGTAAGGGAAGCGAGAGAGGGGAATTAGAGCTAGAAAGGGAAGGATTTGATGGGATTTATAAGGGGCTGAAAGTGAAGGGTTCTCCCTCACTTTTGCTAATCAGAATTTTTGTTTCTCACCCACCACCCATGCAAAAAGGCAAGGATGGAAAGGAGGGAAGGACAAAGAAATGCTTCAAATAAATTGATTATGGACTGCTGAAGATGGACAGCAGGTAGGAAGAAAAGAAAATAAGGAAGGAAGTCCTTAATAGGGGAAAGGGGAAGAACCCAGTTTTGGTGTATGCCAAGGTGGGGGGGTAGGAGGGCTACTTAGGGGTGAGAACAGCCAAGGTAGCAAAAAGGGGGTCAGGAATGTTCACCTGGCCCAGGATTAAAGAAAAAGATCCCCTCAGATTTACATCTGGGGGTGGAAGGATAACAAAGTGATGTGATGTGAATATGTAATAAAATTTAAATAAAGGTAAATACATTATGATAATAGTATGAAGTGAACTGGAATAAATGAATTGAAAGGTTTTGTGAATAAAAGGATCTTGGATTGTACTATGTTAATAAGGAAATTGTTAAAAATTTTAATAAAAGGTGTGCCAACTGAGCAACCAACATAACATCATGTGAGTTCTCACTTCATTGGAGTAGGGCTCTAGAATAATGATTTGGACAACTTACTACAGCTGGATGTAAGATTCTTGATCAGGGTACAACAATACTCAAGCGACAATAGAAACACATATTTTTTTTTCCATTGTACCCATTCATTCATTTGGTCACACTATTTTAAATGTCAGTTTCAACACAACTGTGGGGTTAGGGTAAATAGTCATTAATTACAGACAATAGGGGTAATTACACTGTAGTGACACATTTGTTGCATGCAAACATTGCAAGTTCATCATTTACTGTATTTGTCTGTTTTTCACTTATTGTATTCTGTATTTCTATTTGGTATTTTATGTAAGACTTATTGCATGTGAAAACTGACAGTATTGCTCATCATGCCTGCAAGTATTAAACATAAAAAATGAAAAAAGAAGAACAATATTGTTTAATTGGTAAAGTTAGCTAGGACGTGCATCCTGTTTTCAGCTAGGACTGGGGGCAGAAACCATTTTAGCAGCAGCAGCAGCTGGGAAGGTAAACAAATAGAGACATAAATGAAAAAACTCAGAAACAAAAATTGCCAACATTAATTTATTAATTGATTGATTGACTGATTTAAACATTGTTACCTGGGAGAGACATGTTGAGCCGAGGCTAGTTTCCAGTTGTGGCCTGGAGAGAGGGGAAAGGGGTTACAGAAAAAGTAAAATTAACAAAATATCAGTGTGTGGCTAGTTAGGCAAATCATAACAGGTGTAGTAGCTGTGTAGCAGTAGGTAGGTAAACAGCAGTATGGTTCTAAATAATTGATATATAGGCAAGTGTGGAAAGAGATCACAATATGTATGCAAGTAAATGATTTGGGGAGGGTGGCAATGCAAAATAGGGCATAGACATGTGCTTAATGCCCTGAAAAAGAAAGGTGGGTCCAAGCAAGAGGAGGGTCTGGAGAAACTGAAAGGTTAGGAGGGGGATTGACAGAGACAGGTGAGAGCAGGAAGGTGCCTTTGCATGAATCTAAAGGCTGTGAGTGAGGGGAAGAGGGAAGGGAAGGGAAGGGAAGGGAAGGGAAGGGAAGAGGAGGGAAGGGGAGCAGGTTCAAGAGAGAGGGAATGTGGTAAGAGAAGGCAGCTTGCCCTGCAGATGAGTGGAGGCAGGAGTGAGGAGAGGTAAGAAGGAAGGGAACCAATCCAGTATTTTGCAATGAAGGAGGCACAGTGAGATTGGTGATATGAGGGTAATGGGAGGATACAGCAGGATGAGTAGAGGGAACAGTGGTGCATGCAGAGGGGTGAGTTTGTAATAAAGTTACAGAAGGCTTTGCAAGGGTATCCTGTCTGGCAAGGGAAAAGGAAGTGGTGGTGGCATATACCACGTCCGCAAAGTCAGAGATCAGAACTATTTTGGTGACCCACTCCTGGCAGACCTGGAGGGTGAGGCAGTCCTTGTTGCAATACAGGGCCCCAAGCTTAAAGCTAAGCTTGGCAAGGATAGTGTCAATATGGGCAGAGAAGTCAAGTTTACAATCATTTCATTGATTGATTGATTCATTCATTCATTCTGTCATGATAACATAAATAATATCATATAACGTAAACAAACAATTCAGCTCATAATCAAATTCTGCAAAAACAGATTGCTTTAAGCTACCAATCTGCCTTTAGTTTTTGTTCAAATTCAGAAACATGATTGGTGTACTTAACAGTGACAGGCATGCTTTTTTGCAAAGCTGGTGTGTAGTATAGTAAGGGAAAGCATTATTATCAGTGTTGGATTTGACTTTTGGTGGAAGAATATTATGGCTGGATATTAACAACATTGTAAATGAAAAGTATTGGGTTGAGAGCTAGTTAAATATCCAAGTTAGTGCCTTGTTTTTAAGAATTTAAAAAATTAGCAGACAACAAGTCAACAATAGTTTATTTAAGCAATAAGGCATGACAGAGCCTTGATTATACTAGGTTTACCCCACGGTGAGGGGCATTGTAAGGCATGAGGTGAAGTCGAGTGCCTTCAGCCCCTGACTGTGGGAGTAAACCTAGTACAACCAACATCCCTGAAGTGCCTTAATGCTTATATAAAATGGGTCCAGCTGCAACTTTTAAAAAACAATCTAAAAGTTTTAAAACCCACAAAAGCTATAATAAAATGTTGCTAAATAATGTAAAATTGTCCCTCTGCAGATGTTTTTCACCTGTCAGTCATCTTTCATTCTTCATATTCAGTACACTGCATGATTGTTTACCATGGAATAGAAGAATTCAAAGCTCTGCATTATTCCAGTTGTAGAATGCTACACACACAGCATGTTAACATGGAATACATGAATTCAAAATTCTTCAGAGTTTGCTGGCATGCACACACACACACATACACACACACACACACCTCAAGTGGAGCCAGAACCTCAATTTTATCTGTTGCCAGGTAAGGAGCAGGGAGTTATCTTGCAAACTGGTGGGGATAGGAGGGTGATTTCTTATAATCATCAAAGAAACACCAGCAATGGAAACTCTGAATGGTACTTGAGTTTCTAAATTTGTGTATGTGTGTAAGGAGGGGCCGTTGAGTGAAAATAACACTAAATTATTTACTTACATTAGTTAATTTAATGGACTTTCATTTTTAGGGCCTAGTTGATGGTTTCTATGTATGAGTTAATGTTGCAGCCATGTTTGTGATGGAGATTAGGGAGCAAGTGGCTGATGAATTCTGTGAGTTGCTCAGGTTGGCAGGGACTTGTTTTTAGCCATCAGTAGTGCTGTCTTAAGGCAATGGCTAGAATTAAGTCTCAGCCAATCAGGACACAGGGATTTCCTTGCCCATTTTATATTTGATGGTGATAATATCCCTGACTGATGGTATGAGATACAATGGTGGGTAGTTCTACGAAGAATAACACAAATTTACATATAATATATTATCTTCCTACACTTTTGCAGGCATGCAAGGAAGACTTAGGGTTGCTAAAAAGAAAAGGGAAATGTGTGCTATGTGATTTAAGGTACTGATGCTGTAGGTAAAGAAGGTTAAAAAGTGCATGGTTCCTCATGAAATAAGCCAAAGTGAAAGTAAAATTCAGAAAATGTTAAAAAAAGATTATTTCAAATTGTTTTTTGTAAATATATTTTTATTGCAGTTTTACATGCGCAGTACAGACAATTCAGGTAGTTGTGAAAAAACAGTACAGTAAGTCAGCAAACAGCCATAATGATGCAACTCACAAAAGCATTTCTGATAACTCAGATACCTGTCTACCCCAGCTCAGTATTGGGGAATCATGGGACCCTGCTAATTGCCTATGCTAAAGATGTGGCTGCTCTGCCAATATGCACTTGATCTGCAGGTAGGGGGTGCATGTGAGTGCCTGAATCTCTTCCTCCAACTGCCCTTCCCAACAGTGTATTCGACCCATCCCCTCCAGTTATCCAGTCCCTGTGACATGAAAGAGGGGACATGCTGCACTACATAGAGTACCTACATATTCCATCGAGAGGTGAATATCTCAGGTCTCTCATTTGATCCATATGTGATCCTCTCCATAGTGTATACGCTATTTACAGTGTCCTACCACTGGGCAATTTTGAGTGGTTGAGCACAGATTCACTTTCAGGTGATGTATTTGTGTGCTGCTACCAACATGATTCCAATAGGCATTTCAACTGCCTTCCCTTAACCACCCTGGGATATTGGAACAGGAGATAAAACTCAGGGCCAAAAGACTGTCTGGTATGAAGCACATCTAAGATCACCTTTCCCAGCTTCTTAAGAAAGCCTGTCAGCAATGGACATGACCACATAATAGGGGTTTGGGCTGTGCGGGCCTCCCCTCATTGCCTCCAACACACTGAATTGCCTCTTTGGAAGTTATGACTGGGATTCTAAAATAGCGAACCAGCTGCTTCCATGCAGCCTCCATCTATATATGTTATGCAGTGATCCTGTCTGTCTCATATTATCCCATCCTCCATGGGCCCTGTCCTATCTGCTGCCCTATTTCATTGCACCACTTCTCCCCTATATACAAGATGATATGCTGCTGCAAGTCTTGTATGGCCCAAAAAATGATGGTGATAAGATGTCCTATATATTGCATCCTAATGTGAGCCCCAAGGGTGGAGAGCAGCTCTATAATTTTAGTCAAGTCTTTCATTGCAGCCAGTTGTGCTTCAAGATAATGGCAGACCTGGAGATGCCTGAAGAAGTCAACACAACATAGCCCATATTGCTTTATACTGCTGCTGGAGTTCCACAATGGGTCAGAGCTGTTGGCCAGTAAAAAACTGTGTCAAGTATGTTAAATTGATACTTCTCCATCTTCAAAACATAGTGTCTGTGGCCACTGGGAAAATTTCTCAGGAGAGCTATAGATGAGGTTCAGGTAAGTGCTGGTGTTAGTGACAATGAAGTCACCAGTTGTCTCCAAACCTTGCCTACCAGTGCAGTCCAAGGGTTCTTTGGACCTCGATTATGTTCCAAAGGTCATGGACTGTAAAGATAGTGGGACATCTCCCAAAATGGAAGGATATTAAGCTCTATCTCCTGCCACTGGGGACCTGAGCTCTCCATGTGCCACTGAAACAGCACCCACTACTGGGCAGCAGAGTAATCGGTCTGAAGGTCAGGAAGGACCATTTCCCCTCTTGCTTTAGGAAGCAATATAGTGTGATACCATATTCTCTGATGCTTACCTACCCAGATAAATAGTGATATACTCATATGCCATTTTCTCCAGTCTTTTTCTTGGATGGTAGTTGGAACATTCTTGAAAATATACAAATATTGGGGGAGGACCACCATCCACACAATGTTGACCCATCATATGTGACTCAAAGGGATGTTTTGTCAGAGTTGCAAGTCCACCACCAGTTGTACTGACAATGGACCAATGTTTTTCTCATAGAGCCACTGTAAATACGCTGGGGAATTACTACCCAAGTATATGATCTCCTACATGTCCCATCTGAAGGGAAACCTCACCCGGAAGGGGCTGGAAGGGGACCAATGTAGACGCAAGACCTTGTTTTTTGTTGAGTTTATAGTCCAAAACAATGCTTAAGGCTTCCAAGATTTAGACGGTATCAGGTAAAGTGTTCTTGGGGTCTGCCATATATAACAGCATATCATCGTCATAGAGTGCTACATGGTGTTCTGTACCTCCCATGAAAATGCAATTCACACCCGGGCACTGATGAATGGTCTGCATGAGAGGCTCAATATATATGACAAAGAGAAGATGTGACAGAGGGCAACCCTGTCAGGTTCTCCTGATGAGCACAAATGAGTCTGACACATGGCTGTTCCCCTTTACAAAGGCTTGGGGGGAGGTGTAGATGCACTGGAGGAGAGAGATGAAGTCCTGGGGAAAGCCAAATCTCTGGAGGGTGATGAACAGATAGGGCCAGAAAACCGTACCAAAAGTCTTCTCAGCATCTAAACTAGTGAAGATAAAGGGGACAGTGGCAGTGTGAACCTTATGAAGGATGTAGAGCATGTGGTGTGTGTCATCTCCAGTCTGATGGGCTTTCACAAAATCCATTTGGTTAGTGAGTATCAGAGTTGGCATGAGGTAGTCTAACCTTTGGGTGAGGAAAACCAAAAATAATTTATAATTGGCATTTAGTACCGATAACAGTCTGTATGCCTGGCATTCAGTGGGATCCTCCTCTGGCTTTGGAATAATGAAAATGGTGGGATACTGCCTGGTCTTTGGAATGTCCTTGTCCTCCAAAACCTTATTGCATACCATCGTCAGTTGAAGAGTCAGTAAATCCCTTTGTGACTTGTAGAATTCAAGAACATAGCCATCAGGCCCAGTTGCTTTCTGAGTGTGTGTACTACACACAGCTTTCTTCAGCTCCTCATCTTGTGTGAGCCTGATCAGATCAGTAGCCTGCTTCTGAGTAAGGTGTTTAAGTCAGAGAGGTTCCAGAAAAGCAACAGTGGCCTCTGCATCATGTGGGCTGTCTGGGTTGTATACAGTGGCATAATATAAGTGGAATGCCTCTGCCATCTCTTGTGTCCTGTGAAGAAGGAAGTTTGGGGGTGATGGAGCTGCAACACCATAGCTTGTACCTTTTGCTTCTTCACCTGCTAGGCCACTATACACATAGCTCTGGAGCCCACCTCATAATATTTATGATGTAAAAAGGTTAAGGTGAGATATTTTTTTTCCAGTAACAATCTATTTGTGTCCTCTTTGGTTTTATCCAATTGTGCCCTAACTGTCCTATCACATTGTATGTGAGCACGCTGGAGAAAATGAAGGGCATCCTGTAGTTCAGACAGTTTTTGCTGTCTTTCCTTCTATTTTCTCACACAGTATTTTATGATGCAGCCATTGAGCACTGTTTGAATGGTGCCCCACAGGATGGCCTCATAATGCCCCATCCCCTTGATTAAACTAATTGGGGGCTTCAGAGTGCCTGTCACCTTGATTAAACTCATTTATTTCTGGTATCTTCTAGGCCACAAAGGTTCTAAATTCTTCCAAGTGCAGATGGTATGGATTTAGGTGCCATTGAGTTCTCGGCACATCCTTCTCTAGGCAGAGATACATCAAAACATGTGCATGATTGTAATGGAGGATGTCCCCAATACTGCAATATCTGACATATTTAAGTGTCTCCTGCTGTGACTAGCCATAATTTATACAGGTATAGACTGAATGCACTGAGGAGTAATGAGTATAGTGGAATGTCTGGGTTTGCATATCTCGCTATATGTCCACCCATTTATGTGCTTGCATCAACATGGTGCAGGCCTTGTGGGCTAAAGCTCATCTAGGGGGCATCAGGTTAGTCATATCCCACACATTGAACCTGATCATACTGAAATTCATGACTAGAAGCAGAACCCTCTGAGTATTGACTAAAACCATACTGTATCTGAAAGGCACCACACTTCCACTGCATTAGAGCCCTGGGGGATGTAGATACTTGCTAGCACCACCTCTACCTGATAAAGGACTCGTTGTACAACAGGTCTACCTTCCTTACTATATCTCTGACTATCTTAGTCTCTTGTAAGGGCATAGTGTGGGAAATAAGAATACCCATCCCATGTATTTTACCCCTAGGTAATTCAGAGCCATACACAATCCTATAGCCAAATATGAGCAATTTCTCTTGCTCTTTTACATACAGCTGCATTTCCTGGAGGAACAGCAAGTCAAGATGCTCCTTCCTGATGTGAGAGAGCACTGTAGCCCTCTTGACCAGCTTATTGAGCCTGTTGACATTTAATGAGTACAACACATCGATACCCATTTATGAATATGAAGTATGCTTCCCAGTGGAATACCCCACCCGCACCCCCACAGAACAACAAGATTGACTGTGAATCATATTCTCATTTTGTATGTTATGCATAAATGTTGAAACTGGGAAATGGGACACTAACATGGTGTCAACTTGGTGCCCACCACAACCAACATTCTGAGCTAGAAATAAGAGGAAGAACTGTAGAAGAGTGCTCCAACTTGGAGCAGTCATTCAAACTTGACAGGTTCAGACCTCCAAGGTAGGGCTTCATCAAGCCCTATGCAGTAAAGCATGTTCCGTAGCTGGGGAAATCTCTGCTGTAAAGGAGGGGGGGCCCACAATAGTCCAAGGACCAAGTGGTGTAACGGTGGTTGGGGCCTGACACTTGTAGGAAAGTGCAAGCAACCACCTCCAAAGCCAAAACCTTATGCTGCCAATAGTAATTATAAATGACAGCTAAACCTATATAGATGATGAGTTGGAGACAAAACACGCATTCATTGTCAGGGAAGAAAACATACAAACTTTTTTAAACATCATGCAGGAAAGTTACCAGAAGTCTGGCATTTTCTAAATCCCATGTATTGGGGGGGAGTACAGATGGGAAAAAAGGGGCAAGCCCACCCAACCTCCCTCAGTCCATGCAATTAAGACACCAGGGAATTGGTAATTCCAAAAGTACCCTGAATGCAAAGGATTAGTTTGTAAGTTGCCATAGCTATCAGTCAAGGGAACACCTGAAATGTCACACACTGCAAAGTACAGTTTTGAACATATAACATTGCTCTGCTCTTATAAATGTCTCACAGATGTGGCCAGCCAAATGTCCATGATGCTCAACATTGGTGTCCACACAGCAGGCCTCAGTTGGAGGAAGAATGCTGACCATTACCTGTGTACAGTTCACTGCCCACCACCGTGATAGTGAGTTGTAGCCAACTCCGTGTCTCTGTCTCCTCTCCTCCCACTGCCAACCACCCGCAGTCCCCTTTCCTCAGCCGTACACTGCCCTGCAGACCCAGGGGCCCACCATTGACCTGCTACCAGTCAATAGCCTGTCCTATCAGCCAGTGCCCATACAACCCCCATACCAGTGCTCAGCCAAAGCTGAGTCACACTCCATAAAGGACTTGGAATTTTTAGGTTATACTAATGCTCTTCTTCCTCAGTCTGTGACTGACAACAGGGCCACCATGCACCTCCCGCAGCAAAGACACACCTGCACCCCTCCAGAAGCCTTGTGTGAGTCAAATCAAGTGTGGGTGAACCCCTGCGCCCCGACCCACCAGCTGCCGAGCCAGTGGCCTAGACCTTGGGTAGCCAGTGGGTGACAGGGCTCCCACCACAGAATGATTTTAAACATGCACTAGAATAATTTCAACTGGTGCTGTGTCATGCACTTAGGGTGAAAGGTGACCCAACACCAGATAAATGGAGCCATGCTTTATGTTTCTGAGAGAACTGTTAATTTAGTGACGAGCCTAGCAGGGCCCCCAGCACAGGTAGAGGAACACCCCTTAGAGGCAGTTCAGAGGGCAAATTGGTGACCAGAGATTAGAGAAGACCTATATGACCACCTGTGATCACCTTCGTTAGCCCAGTTTCATTAGTCTATTCAGTCTAGTGAGGTCATTCCTGCATTTTTGGTCCTGCTGCTGTGTTGATCTTATCATGAAGCCTCTGGATTATCTGCTGCATGGTTGCCGTCAATTGCTGCTGCCCCCCCTTCACTGTTTTCCATGCCTGTTGGGCTATCGTTGCTGCCAGAGATGGTGGTGGTAGTTTATTCAAAGGAGCAGGAACAAGTATCTCTCTTGCCACAAAGGCCCCTGCAGCCTACTCTGTCATAACATACATTTTCTGCCCTTCCAGAAAATTAACTACTAGCTATGCAGGATAAGGGTTGAAAAATCTGATGTTTTTACTTTTGAGGGCTTTCATTAAAGGAACATATATGGATGCAGGATAGACATTGTCAAGAAAAATCCTGATGTCCTGGTACTGAACTTCCTTTGCTTACTAAGCCCTGGTCAGCAGTTCCTGCTTGTCATTCCACCTCAAAAAATAAGCCTCAATTGAGTGGGGCCAGGTGTGTGAGGCAGTTGGTTTTGGTCATATGCCAGTGAACCCACTAGATCTTAAGGGATCTAGCTTGTGGAAGCTGGAGGGCCGTGCCCAAGAAGAACTGCAGGAAGACAATAATGTCCTGACCCTCCATGCCATAAAAGTACAAATTATTGCACCAGTTGTGGCTTTCAGCATCCTCTAATTTCTCATCAATATTCTGTGCAGCCATATGCATGATGGCCATGTCTGCTGTATCCATGAGGCAGATTTCTTTAGTGAGCTGCTTCACCTGGTTGTTCACCCTTTTCTCCAGCTTGGACACATCCGTACATGGGGACATCATTGCATTCAGAACCTCCCTCCTGAAGGATTGCAGCCTGGTGATAAGTAAGTTTTGCAAATACTCTATTGGAGAGGTTTTGTTTTCTTTCTTGAACCCATTTTCTTGAGGCCTGAGTAGGAGAAGCCACCAAGGCCTGGGACATCTCGCTATTGGAGTCACCTACTCTGAATTCTTTGGCATATTCCCATCTGAAGCCTGAATTTCTCATTCTGTGCTGATCCATGATGTTGCAAATCATCCTTTGTTAGTAGCACTTAATATCACAGCCCAAATCAAGCTTCTTGCAGGGGATTTATTTCTGGATTTTGACATATTAAGGGATAGGAGTGCGAGCAGTACTTCATTGGTGGAGGCAGGGGCTAGAAGGAAGTTGCACCTAGGCATATGATGTGGGGAAGGTTTGGAGGCAGGCAGTGTAGTAGATGCAGTTGTGTCAGGGGAGGCACAGGTGGTGAAGAAGGAGTTGAGGGTGTCTGCAACTTAGATGGGGTCCATAACTTCAATACCGTTGTGTTTAGGGGTACGGGTGGTAGACTGAGGAGGTGGATTGATGATAGAATGTACAATATTCCAAAAGGAGGATGTGTGTGCAGTGTTTAGGTGATGTTTAAAGTAATCTGACTTAGCTTTACGAGTGGCCTTAGTGCAAGCATTTCTGGCTGTGTTGTATACTCATCTTGAACATGGGGATAGGTAGAACTTAAAGGCAGACCAGGCTCTGTCTTGGGCTTTGCACATGGCAATTATAGGGGCAGTAATCCATGGGTGGTGGCACTTCCTGACCCTGACTCTTTTGAGGGGTCATGGTAGTCCCAGACACAGTAGAAAATATTAATGAACTGGGCTAGGGCAGTATTAACTGTGGTTAGAGAGTAAGCTGGTGCCCAGTTGGCATTGTGTAAGTCCGATAGGAGGGAGTTAGTGTCAAGTGAGATTAGTGGGTGAGTTTCAGTGTACTTTGGGACAGATTTGGGAAGATGTGTTTTTCTAATGCAATAAGTGATGCAGTGGTCACGTAAGGCGGGGTTGAGGACACCCACTGAGGATATACGGTGAGGTTGGGAAGAGAGGACCCAATCAATGAGTAAGTCATTAGAGGAACGGGAGTTGTAGCAGGTAGGTTCTGTGATCAGCTGAGTGAGGTTTAGGGATTCTAATTTGGAGGTTGTGGTCTTAGATGAGGGGAACAGCCAGTCAAGGTTGTAATCTCCTAGGAGAATTAGTTCACCAGATTGAGCCATTGACTGGAGAGCAGAGATGCATGCCGTTAGAGCCTATTGACCAAGCTGAGGGGAAGCATAGACTACCCCGACAAACGTGGGGAGAGTATGTGGAAGGGAGAAATTAGCTAATATTAGTTCATGGGAGTCTAGGCAGGATTCCTTTTTCATTACCGAATAAGAGAGGTGCTGTCTTATAACCATGGCTACTCCACCTCCTCTTTTGCTACAGTCCTGCCTTAGGATTTGGTAGCTGGGGATTGAGATTGACAAGTCCAGTGTTTTGGCAGAAGGCCAGGTTTCGGAGATAACTAGGATGTCAGGGGTATTTTGGGCTATCCAACAGCTTAAAGTTTTCAATTTGGGGAGGAGACTCCTAATGTTTATGTTCATGATCTTCAGGCCTTTGTGGGTGTGTTGTTGTTGTGGATGCATGGGGAGGGGCAGGTTCCTTTCGATGTCTCCTGCTAGTAATAATAGAAAAAAGAGTGCAGAGAAAGTAGCAGGCAGTTTACGATCTTTGGTGGTATTGAGGGCAAAGGGTGTACATCTGGAACAATGAATTAGAGTGATGCTGCAACTTATATGGGCTGGAAGGAAACTAGGCGAGATTAAGTGAAAGGATGGAGTCAGAGAGGGGATCTAAGTAGGCAAGGAGGGAGAGAGATGGTGGTGCTGAAGAAGGGGAGCTGAATAAGCAGGAGGGGGGGAGGTGAAGGAGCACCCAAGTGGCGGGTGAGGGGAGCAGGGGGAGGGGGAGGAGAGAAGATAGGAGAGGGTGCACTGAAAAATGAGAGATGAGGTGAGAAGCATGACTGCAATAGCTGGGTTGCAGGAAATGTTTTAGCTCATACACTGTATCTAGGAGCACTTGGAAAGATAGTCAAAAAACCAGCTGTGGGTTAAGTCTGTAGCTCCTTTAAAGCTCTACTCCAACCTGGGATTAGCCAATAACAGAACAACACTGTAAGGTAGGTGCAGGAGCAAGTGTATTTAAAGAGTGCCAGTCCCATTTTTTCAGTGAATGGTTGGAGTCAGGTAGGTATGAATAAATCATATCAATACAGTTTTGATCCCAGTACCATCCCCTCAGCCTCACCACTGACCTATCTCATGGGCTTATGGGTTAACCACCACTTACACAGAGCCATGCTTGGAGGGTGGCCTGCCATATAGGATCACGTGCAGCCTGGGGTAGGATACCCAGCAAGCTGGGGTGGTTTCCTCCATTTTTGCCCACTGAGAACTGTGTATGATGCAATCACACACATGTGACTTGATGCACATGTGGACTGCACCATCACATCTCCTGCCCACTTGTGCTGGTCCCACTGTGCCGCCACCCAGTCTCCGCTGGGTGGCAGGCAAGTAGCAGGACTCAGAACTGTTCTTGGGATGCATAATCCTCCCTCCCATGGCCTGCTTCAAGGTGACCCAGCACTATTCCTGAACCCAGGTCGCCAGCATGGGTAGAGTTAAGGAGGCCAGCACCTAAGCCTGCCATGCTGACGGGCCAGCTCTCTAATTTTTTAAATGAATGATTGGAGTCAGGTAGGTATGAATAAATCATATCAATACAGTTTTGATATGCTGATACATGTCTGTACACATTGATATACATCAATACATTATTTAAAATAAGGTGCATTAATGAATATTGGCATGTGATTATGATGTCATCAGACAAAATTTCCATTGTAAGAAATTCTAGTCTGATGACGTCTTTGATCTCATAAGCACTACAATTATTAGCAGTAGTTGTAGTAGTAGTAATACAGTACTGGTAGGAGTGGGGGGGCTAAACAAAATGATCCGCAGTGTGTGTGGAGGGGTGCAGGGAACACAGCTCCCGATTGTCTCCATTCCCGTCAGTTCCTGAGACTGGTACACCATTGACTGTTGCCTGGCAACAGTCATCTTTCATGTGGAAATCTCATCAGCCATATTGGATCTGCCTCAGAAACTGCAACCACTCCTAGTCATAAACATAATGAACAGAATTTACCAAAGGATACATCTGAGATGCATCCACCACTATTCTCAAAGAAGAAATGCATCCTGTTAAATGATTTAACAGCATTCAGATTTTGTATACAAAAATGAAGAATTGCAGCAAAAATGACACTTTTGTGGCATTTGTTAATGCACGTCATGACTTTTGTAACAAATGGATTTATCTTTTAAAAATGGCAGTAGGACTGCTCCGATGGACTTGGTGAGAATCTAACAAAGGTGCAACATGTATTTATTTCTGCATCTAATTCTTTTGAAACCCGAGCCATGTTTAATAAGGAAGTGCTAACTTTGGAAATATTAGTGCTAGAAACTCAATTTTTTATATGAACGATTGGAGTCAGGCATACTGATTTATAAATATACTGTGTAATTACAGTGCAACCCACTTATAGCAGATACCTCCATTCATGGTGCATTTGTCCACTATAGGGGTTGTCCACTACAGCATGGTTAAATAATTGGCTGATCCTGTTAATTGCTCAGGTATATGTGTGGTCTACTGATGGTGTGAAGCGGATGCTCTTATGGTGCTGTTATTTTTTTTTAAAACAACTTTCCTATGTGCTTAGTAAGAACAAAACAATGTTTGTGCATGTGCTCTCACATTATGATTAGGTCAGAGTGGCAGAGTAAAAATAGCAAATTTATTTATAAAAAAAAACTTTCTGTGGTCAGCGTGATTTTTTTCAGTGCAGTACACTCAGATACTGGTCTGGAACATTTTGGTCTTTGTGCCGTTGACCATCCTTTCTCTGTGTCTTCTGTGATAGATCAGCTTAGGGTGATATCCTCATGCTGCTCCATTGTTTTGTGAAGAGTCAAAAACAGCCTTTTCTTATATTGTGTGCTGCATCTGGAGGCTCATTGTGTGCTGCAACTGGTGGCTCACTCTGCTCTTCAGCTGTTTGTCCCTCCCGGGGACTGTGTAGTGCACTGCCCCAAAGTGGAACGCAGGGGTGGAGGGGTGGCCATCTGTTTTAGATCTGAGCTGGGCTTCACTGTGCACCCAGTGAGAACTCTGGGTTCCTTCAAATGTGTGGCTGTTTGTGGGGGTCTGGGTACAGGTTGCATTATTCTCCTGATTTGCTGCCCCCCTGGGACAGTGTGAGAATTCCTGCAGGAGGTAGCTGACTTCATCATTGGGAAAACATTGGAGGCTTCCAGATGTTTAACTCTGAGGAGCTTTCATGTTTGGACCAAAGATGAATCTTCTAGGCTTGGTTATAATCTCCTCCAGATGATGTCATCTCTGGGACTGTCACAAGAAGTTTCTTCCGTGACCCACCAGGGCAGCCACATGTTGGACCTGGTCTTCTCACTGGGGCTTGAGATAAATAATCTCAGGACTGACTGAGTTGTTTGGTCTGATCACAGTGGAGTTCTTGTTCAGGCCCCCCCAAGAGCCCCTCCCCTCCTGAGATGGTAAGCTACCACCTTTGGAGGGGTTTAACCCCTGAGGGTTTTCTGATGGTGGTCAGTCTACCTAGTGTGGAAAATGCATGCATAGGGGGTACATGCATGGCAGTTGCAGCCTATAACAAGGCAATGTCTGATGCATTTGATTCCCTCCCACTGGCCCGTGTATGACTCAGATGAATATTATGAGTTGGAGGTCATAGCACTGCTGGCGGAAGACCAGGCTGGAGGTGGACAAACCTGCCCTGCATACCCATTACAGTGAGTACAAGGGGGCAATCAACCATAATAAGGCAGAGTTCCTGTACAGGGAGATTCCTGTCAGGAAGAATTGACCAACTGTACTTTTTCGGACTGTCAACAGGCCTTTACATCCTGCCTGTTTACAGCCAAAAAAGGCTTTTTCTGATGCTTTATGCAAAGAGTTTGCTCGATTCTTCTTGGGCAAAGTGTCGGCCATCCAGCAAAAAATTCCACCAGTGAGCCAAACTGCAGCTAACAGTGGTCACCTTGGGTGCCCAGAGAGCACTCTATCTAGTTGGGATGAGTTTAGACCAGTAAAGGTGGCCAAGGTCATTGAGGTTATTTCCAAGCTGAGGCACACATATTGTGAACTGGACCCAGTGCCGACACAGTTCTTGATGGGATGTGCCGACTCCGTAGGCCCAGTGTTTGCCTTGATTGTCTGGTGCTCTCTGTCAGAGGGGGTCTTCCCAGAAGCCTTGAAGGAGGCACGGGTGAGACCTCTTCTGAAGAAACCATCTTTAGACCCTGACGTCAAGGCAAATTACCATCCTATCGCCAACCTTCCATTTCAAGGTAAGGTTGTCGAGAATGTTGTGGTGCTTCAGCCTGAGGAGCACCTCATGGCCCATGATCTATATGAGCATCTCCAGTCTGGGTGTCATGTGAGGCATAGCACGGAAACTGCATTAGTTCAGGTGCACAATGACCTACTCGGGGCGAGAGAGCGAAGGGAAGGGACAATTCTCATTCTCCTCAATCTCTCCTCAGCCTTTGACACAGTGGACCATTGTGTGTTACTCGACAGCCTGAGGGAATTTTGTGTTGACTCACTGGCACTGCCATCTGCTCATTTGAGTCCTATCTCAGGAACAGGAGGCAAAGGGTAGTGATGAAGAATTTCTCCTCCTCCCCTAGCCTCCTGTCCTGTGGAGTACCTCAGGGTTCAATCTTGTCACCAATGTTGTTCGCCGTGTATATGCTGCCCCTGGGAGAGCTCATTGGAAGTACAGTCTGGGTTTTCGTTGCTATGTCGATGATACCTAACTGTACCTTTCCTTTGCCCCAGGACATCAAACAGAGTGGACATGCTAAATAACTGCCCTGCTGAGATCAATGACTGGATGGCCTTCAGCTGCTTGTGACTGAACCCTGATAAGACAGGGGTACTAACAGCAGAGTTGAACAGAGGGCATGATAGGATGGCCTCTGGCACAGAGACAGGACTTTTTCTTGGGTTCTGTGACATTGAAGGCCTCCTCTAGGGTGTGTGACCTTGGCGTTATCTTGGACAGTGGATTGACATTTGAATCCCAGGTGTCATCCATTGTCTGTACTAGTATTTATCATCTGAGGAATATCGCCAGGATCAAACTTCTAGTTCCACCCCTGGAGCTCCCTACCTTGGTGCACGCCTTAGTGATGCTGAGGCTTAACTACTGTAATGTGCTGTATCTCAGAGTCTCAGGAGGCACCCTCTGCCAGCTACAGCTGCTGCAGAACACAGTCATAGAGCGCTCTAATCCATTCTATAAACCCTGATGGGAAACCAAAGGCTTCCATAGCTTGAAATAAGTATTCCCAGTGCACCCTGTCAAAAGTCTTCTTGGCATCCAGGGAAATTAAAGCGGCGGGGAATGGTGCATCCCTAATCCCGAGAGGACATGCAACAGGGTTCTTAGGTGATCAGGAGAGGATCTACCCTGCATAAATCTGACCTGTTACGTCCAATGAGGGTGTCCAAGACCGCACCGAGGCGGTTGGCTAACAGTTTAGTTAGGATTTTAATGTCTTGGTTTATTAATGAGATAGGGCAGTAATTTGCTACATATTCTGGGGATTTTTCAGGTTTGGGAATCAGAACTATCAATGCCTCAAATAAGGTGGTGTCTGTATCTACTCCCGATAAGATTTGTTGATATAGGGGTAGGAGCATGAGGACTAACTGGGATGTGAATGTTTTATAGAAAAGGGCTGTGTACCCATCCATCCCTGGGATTTTATTTACTGGTAAGTCTCTAATAACCTCAGAAACTTCCCTACTCATAATGGGGGCAAGCAATCTCTCTTGCTGTTCCAAGGTAAGTTGGGGAAGAGTGGACTCTTGTAGGTAGGTATGCAATTGTTGTACCATGGGGGAAGTAGGCATAGGGCCATTTAATTCCTTATAATATGTAAAAAATTATTTTATAATGTCCTCTGGGTAGGTCTTCAAGGAGCCATCAGATAAAGAAATTATGGAAGCTATATATCAGGCAGACTCCATTTGTTTAACCCTGAGCACCAGGAGACGTCCCGCCTTTTCTCCCTGGTCGGTATATGATGCCTGGGTTTTTAAGATGGTGTAGTCAAATTTCTCCCAAAGGAGATCCATATATGCCACTTTTACTTTGATCAGCTCTTGCTTTATGGGTTCTGGTGACTGTAGGACCAGGTCCCTTTCTAGGGTCCTGATTCAAGATAGTAAGTAGGAGATCCAGGAGGTGGAAGTCTTCTTCCTCTGGGTGGTTAAACTAATAATAGTACCTCTAAGGCATGCTTTAAAGGCCCCTCATAACATATCTGGTCTACCTTGGGGATCATAACTATCCCCATAAAAGCTGTCGATATGTTCCTGTAGGAGGTTAGTTAAGGAAGGGTCCTTCAATAATAAATCATTGAGTTGCCATCTAGTGCCTCTTTTTGGTAGGGAAAGAATTTAGATTTTACAAGAAGCTATGGAATGGTCCGAGGGAAGGCCAGGCAGAATCAGAGTGTCGAGGGTTCCAGGTATTAGAGAATGAGACTGGAGTATGTAGTCTATCCTTGAGGAGGACAAATGAGCTGGTGAAACGAAGATATACTCCCTGTCTGAGGGATGAAATACCCTCCAAATATCACATACTCCAGTCTGATCCATCAGTTCCCGGAGTGCCCTTTGAGTGGGAAATAGACCTTTTCTTAGCTGACCTGACCTATCCATCACCTAATCATATGCTAGGTTGAAATCTCCTCCAATAATTAATGGGATGGGAAGGAGTAGTTGTAAGACCTGGGCAAGTTGTGAGAAGAACTCTGGGGTATCCTGATTTGGTTCATACACACTGCCTAGTATTATCTCTTTATTGTTAAAGAGGCCCTGATTGCTACATATTTAGTCTGGATATTTCACTGAAGACCTGGCATATGTCTGAGACAGTGCTTATCAGATAATGTCTTTAGAGGTTAACAAAACAGTGTAAATTATAGATTTGCTGGAAAAGGGATGACATTTATGAGGTATGAATCTTTCTTGAAAGACAACACAGTCCCAAGTGAAACTAGTAGCAAGAAGTTGTTTAAATGCTAAGTATTTAAATGTGCAAGTTGCTGCATTCTGAAGGGGGTAAGCAAATCTCCAGTTTAATAGGCAACCAATATTTAACAAGCTGTTTCAGTTTCCTAATGGCATCTGATAGCAGCTTATTCTTAACAGAAAGAAGGGAGTATTTTATTTCAGTTGGCATGGAAAGATACATTGAAAAGTCCAAAACATGTGTTTCACGATACTCCATTTTCCAGCTACAGATAACAAGATGACTGTACTCTGCCCACAGCCATAAAAATGGTCCTACAAAATGTTTTTATATATACTAACAATTATGTCAATAAAGGCATGAGAAGTTTGCATTTGCATTTTAAAGGAAAAGTTTATGTAATGTTGGTTATGAACCTTTTAAACTTTGTGAAATATATTTTAGTATGTTTCAGCTTTGTTAGTATGATTCAAACTATTAAGTAAGCTACAAACACTTTACCCATAACATTGGTTGTGCAATAGTAAGTTTAGAAATTCATGTCTGTTGAGGGAAATCATTAATAACAAATAAATATTGTCAAAGAACAGAGAAAGTCACGTTTAAATGTAGTAGATGTTCAACAGTAACTAATTTATAGCAATGGTATTAACAGTGTTCTGCTTAGTAAATGCCATGGTTTTTCAACAGATATAAATTTATATATTATCAACTGTTGACCACCGCAGACTGCAAAGTTTAAAGAATAATAGCATGTAACTTGTTTCATTCATGAATTGGTACTGTAGCTTTTGGAGAATAATAAACACAATAATAAAAAAAGGTTTTGAATAAAACTTGATTGAAAAAGTACAGTATTGTTTTCCCATGTTACTATATGCAGTACACTATTTTATGACTAATCTAATTTATGCATGATGATGTTTTATATATAGAACACCATACATGCACATGTAGAAACACTAAATACTAAAATTTGCCTCTCCAGTGCTGGCTAAACCTCTGGCTTATATCTGTAATCTGTCCCTACAGATGGCAGAATACCCATCTGACTGGAAAATAGCAAAAGTTATTCCAGTCTTTAAATCAGGGGAGAAATCCAATATAGGAAACTACAGACCAATTTCTATACTACCAATTTTCTCCAGACTGAAAGGTTGGTTAGTAAACAATTAACTGCATATATGGAACATAACAATCTTTGGAACCTGTATCAATCTTGCTTCAGGGAAAACCACAGTACAGTATCAGCTTTACTAAAGGTAGTTTCTGATGTACATAAAGCATTAGACAAAAGGTTAAATGTGGGTGCAATTTTTGTAGATTTGATTAAAGCATCCAATACCCTAAGCCGAAATATCCTAGTTGGAAAATTTAAAGAACTCAGTCTGGATGAAAGGGCATTAACATGGTTCAGGAGTTTTCTCAGTGAGAGACTCCAACAGGTCACATTGAACAAATATAGTTCAAACATGTTGCCATCAGTACTAGGAGTCCCTTAGTGCTCTATTTTAGGACCATTGCTATTCAATATTTACATGAATTCTTTAAATATTTCCTGATCTCTACATATATTTCCACCTCTATGCATATGAGCTAATATATATATATATATATATATATATATATATATATATATATCAAATTCTTTGGGCCAAATCCAGGTGGCACTGCAAAAGGCTTTTAATCTACGGCAGAGCTTCTTATATAACCAAAAATTGGAACTTAATTCACAAAAATCGAAAGTTATGCTCTTTAAACCCCATCAAAAACCAGGAGAGACCCCGAAGTGCTGGATATTGTAACATATGCAGGAAATAAGTTAGAAATGGTCAGTGCCTATAAGTACCTTGGTTTATAGATAGATGAAAATTGCAAATGGAATGTCTACATCGAGCAAATGACTAAAAGTTTAAATAAAAAACAAGAGGTACTTTATCAAGTTCGAAATGAAATACCAAGAGAAGTTAGAATTAGGATAGTTGATACAATGCTACTGCCTGTTGTAGATTACAGTAATGTCTTTTACGGAGGTGCATCTAGTACTGAATCAAATACAACTGATATACTTCAAAATGAGTTCAAGAGATAGGTACTATGGGCCCTGTGCACAAGACATCACTGTTTGTTACACAGGGAATTATCGTGGACAAGCCTGGAGGTTAGGAGAAAGTTACATACATTAAACCTCATGACTAAGGTATGTAAAAAACATCTCCCTAGGTACATTCTAGTCAAATTGGAATTAAAAAATAATAACAGGTCTGCTCTGAGATCTGTAGACAACATGGAATACAGGGCTTGCCAGAGGATAACAAACACTTCTCAGAATGTCATTTTTGTTCAGGGGTCCCACAGCTTGGAATTCCTTACCTATGCAACTCAGACTGAAGACACAACCAATAAGACCTGGCCCTGTCAAAAAGTGGATTATGCTAGAAGCCATGAAACCATTGCCTGGACTATGATGGAAGATAATTACACTCAGAGTATGGTATGCCAGACTCTTCTTATGATATCATAAGGTCTTAAGGTTTCTGTCAAATTTTGTACTTGTATACTTAGAGTCTATCTTATGTTGTACTATTTGTTATGATACTGTGTAATCTATATTTTAATATGTAACTGCTGATGTTGATCACATTGTACCATAGATATGCTTTGTATTAGTAATTTAGGATTATGCATATGGTGCCTATTGAAAAAGAGCCCTATCTCAGTTGGGGTCTGACCATGTTCATATCATGTGACCATGATTATGAATAAAATTTTACTTACTTACATTTGAGTACTTTTTTCTAGAGGCCTTAACCATGTCATGCACATAAATTCCACCAGTGGCCTCCGAAGGAACAATTTTCATATCAGTAACTTATTCATGGTTCTCAAAATATGTTGCAAATGCCTCACAGACAGCATTTGCCAATTTGCCCAGTGCAGCATTTGATGCATCTTCATAGCTGAGCTGTTCTGCCTCAGGCTGCTGAAATGCATCTGTGTATTGGAGCCATTCTGCCACCAATTCTTCAGCCTCTATTTTTCATATGTTGTACAAGACACAGCAGGTAGTAATGAGGAAGCGCACATGTGCAAAATTGGTCAAGACTTTTATTAGTGGAGACCTGCTTGCCTGTTACAACACTGTGATTGTGAGTGTACATATCCACTGATTAAAAAGTTTATGCAACTTAATGGTGGTGTTGGTCCTGGTCCTTTATTCTGTTTGTTTGCATTGAGGTGGAGCAGGCAGTGAGTGGCGCCACTTTCTTTTGCTCTGAGCTGTGACAATGGGCACATTTTCAATTGTAAATTCACTTCTTTTCAAAAGGTACCTGCACTACGCTTGCCTTCTTCCAAAGGCACATTCCACTACCATACTTGCCTACTTACAATTCCCCTTTCATGGGTCTGTGTAGTCTGGAAAGGGCTTCATTAACCATGGGAGCAAGTGGTACAGAGGGTCCCCTGGATGACAACTGTGACACTGGTGCCCCCCCAGCTGCTGTTGACTTGCAGGCAATAATGTACTAGTTTGCCCTTGTCAATGTATGAAGCAGTTTTTAAAAATCCAGGCTTCATGTACCTTGCCAGGCTATCCAGTGTTAACATCCTGAAAATAGTATCCATGGTCTACCACAGCCTGCATAACAACAGTGTAGTAACTCTTCCTGTTATAATATTCTGTGACATTATTTGGTGGTGATATCACAGGCAAATGTGTACCATCTATACCCCCACTTCAGTTACATAAAACCCACTTTTTAAAGCCATTTACTATTTCTTAAATACTCTGGAATTTTCTCACAAATGGCATCATCACATTTATAATGGCATTACACATTTCAATCATGATTTCACATACTGTCAAATACCCAACACCAAACAGGTGACCAAGTGTGCAATATTCAGCTTTGTAGGCCAATATCCAGTGTCATTGCCTCTCTTTTCTCTGCAGGATTGCAACCCTTTGGTGGGTATTTTAGTTTCACTATAGTTTTGTATAGTTAACTGCACAACATTTTAAATTACACTTTTGTGATTCTGAAATTACTGAGCCACCACTCATTGTTGTCCCCGGTGCCCAATACAATCTCATGACACCACATTAAGCTTCTCTCATGCCCCACACCCCTCTATTTAGAGTGGCAGTCATGTAGTTACAGAAGATGATATTTTGTAAGTAACAAAGGAACTTCATCATTTGCAGCTGCAAATGAAACCACCTCTGCTGCATCTGATACATCAGCATCATTCTCTGCCCGCCATAAATAAATCTGTGCATGTATGTGGTCATAAATCCCTGCCATTGTTCAACAATGTGCCTACTAGAACAGATCATGCTGGGATGTGTAGGAACTGCACAGTGAATTATGGGATGCTATATGCATAGCATGCTATAAACTGGAATTCCTGTAAATACATCCAGAGACTCTGAGAACATGCTAGTGTGGATGGTCAGAGCAACTTTTAAAATCAGTTTCAGACACACCACGACAGATGCGGCTGCAACAATATGAAAAGTCTTACATCTTTTTTAAAACATTGCTATAGTCTATATAGGGCCTTTGATTCTTTACATTACAGAAAGTAGCCCCCATTGTAGTAGTTATAACTAATTATACAATGGCAAGAACATTTCTAGGCTTCTGATTGGTCAGCATTTGCCTCAAACAGTGATGTTATCCAAGCATAACATCACTGTATTAATGCCCACCACACATGACTGCACCAAAAGAGAACAAAAACATCACTGTGTCCATTCTCCAGTATCCACACACTTCCCTCCCAAAACTGCCATCACTTCATGCCTCCCACCCCAAAAATTAAATGTTTATTCCAGGACTTGTTGGTGGACCCAAGACAGCAGTAAAAGCTGCACCAAACCGTAAATTTTTTTTTTAAGTTGCTGCTATGAGCAGCTTCGCAGACATGGCTCTAAACATAGCAATGCACTTGTGCTGCCTCCCTGCTCTCCTGTTAATTAGTTTTCTATATGATTTCCTAGTCCCTTAGTGGATTCTGTCTCTCCTTAGCAAGCAATTTTCTAACATCAGCAATGACAACAAAAAAAGCATAACCAGTGGGAACAAGTGACTTACCGATCACATGTGATGTACTACAAGTCTCTTGGTCCCCACAACTGAATCAGCTGATCAGCTCCATTATGCAATCATGGCTCCATGCCCCTCAAACAGCTATTTAAGTAAAAAGTGCAAGCAGTGGGACTGGCTGAATTAAAGTCAGGGACAAAAGCAGAGGCAAACAGACAGGAACAAAAAAAAACAAAACAGAGCCATAGAGAAAACAGAGACATGATGGATAGGTGGAGGGGAAAACACTGACAAATAGGAGTACAACATCATCTACTGACTAAAAGAGGAAGAACATAACTTATTTCTTAAACTGTATACTTAACACATATAAAACCCTATAAATATGTTTTAAAACTGTATTTTTAAATTGTCTTTTTTTTAAATAGAGGAGAGCCATTGTATAATATCTATAATGCACTACAGGGTGCATGTCGCTCTGGAATAATGTCACTTTGTAGGTGTTGGATGACCTCAGTCTGTGGCCTCATGCCCAACCACCCAAGGTGTGACATTATCCGAGCATAGCACATACCCTGTCATGCATTATTTCTTAAGTATATTTGATCTTATTTATTTTCAAATCAGCATAAGACAAAACAGTACATATACTGTATTAATGACCCACCACCTGATAAAGCAAAACAATAGCTCGATAGCAGTATTTTGTCAAAAGATAATGGGTAAGATCTTGAAAGAGTCAGATGCAGTACTTGACCCATATTTCAGATACATACTGCATCCGCACAGATGCATCAACATGTCTGTGTCCTATTCACAGACATTTGGATACATATGCTACAATTCCCAACAATTGTGGGAAGCATGTATCTTTGTTGAATACAACTGCAGGATTCCATCCTGGGAGTTAGACCAGTGTTTCATGGTCTAACTCCTACAGATTTGGCACTCATGTCTGAAAAACAGACATGAGTATCTGAGAATCCCCCCATTATGTTTTATATTTAAACATGATTACAGTATATGCGGCAGTATCAAAGTAATGTTTCCTATGCAACTTAAGTAAAAACAGTTAGAGGTTGCTTGAGCAGACAGTGAAATATTTTAAATACAATTAAAGTTATATGATGAAGATATAAAGGGCAAAAATGGTACAGATCATCATGCAATTAGATTAAGCAGAAGTAAAATTCAGAAACAGTTTGGAAGTGGATTTATTTATTTGAAATTACTCAAACCAAGATGATCCCATGAGCAGCAACATTTAATTTTCATGGGTGTCCCAGGGAGTACAGCAACTGTCAACAGGTTAACATCATCCAATAGGAATAGCTACATACAGGCTAACATATAAAAGGCAAAAAACAAACTGTAAAGGTAAGTACTGTACATCCAAAGAGTAATCAGTCAAAGCAAGCTCACAAAGAGGGGGCGGTTATAGCAAATAAAGAGCAAGAAAATTGGTAAGCAAAATCATCATGGTCAGTAGAGGGGATACTAGACCAAAACCAATACAGGATGCTTTAAGGTGACAGGAAAACTGGACTGAACACTTGCAGTCTAGAAACATTCTTTAGCTGGGGAGAGAAATTGTTTCATGTACTGTAGTTCAATTAATTGTAATGAACCTGAACATGTATAAAATTAAATTTTATCATATGCTGTAATAAATAGATACACATTGGAGACAAAATATATAACTAACTAGACAATGTCCTCCTATCTTAGTTTGAAAATAGTTTGTGTGCAAAGCACTTAGTCCCATATAAAACCTGAGTATTTTGGATGTACAGTACACAGTCTATCTTAGATCCCTCAGGATCAGTCATAAAACATGATAAAACAAGCATTTGTCAATGCCGAATATTGTCTTGCAGACATTGGCATTGGTAGTGCAGGAGTTAGAGAGATGCATAATAGAAATGGCAATGAGGTATGGAAGTGGTGCCAACCCCACACCACCCTGCAGAGACTGACAGGCATTGAGGTGTGCCTTTGGGTCATTGGCCATAACGCTCATGCCACTTCACCACACCCTACCCTGCAGACTCTGACAAGTATTGCGTTGTGCCTTGGGGTCCTCGGGCCTTACGCTCATCCCATTCCATAAGGAAATACATTGAAATGGGTGCACTATAGGAGAATGGGGTGAACTTTGGGGTCGAAGAGTCCAAGGCACACCTTGATGCCTGTCAATGGCTGCAGAGTGGGGGTGGGGGTGGAATGGCATAAGCATTACAGCTGACAATCTAAAGTCACACCCCTGATGCCAGTCAGTCTCTACAGGGTGGGACGTTATGGTTAGGAACCTTAATGCCCCAGATGTTTGTTAGTATTTGCACTCCAAATTTTCAGCATGGAGTTTTCATGACCCCACCTCATGAAAGCATTTGGGATCTCTGCTCATGAACAGTGGCACTGTGATTTTGTCAATCTGTCCCAAACGTTGAAGTCCCACGGTGACCACGCCATTCTGCGCCAGATGTGTGAAACCACATTTCAGGCAGGATGTGAAAAATGACAGCTGTACCATTCATAAGGAGGTGTGAAGAAATGGTAATGTTGAAAATCTGGAGTGAAACTATTAAAAATTCTCTAAGTTACGAGCGTGCGTGGAAACTGCGCAATGCACACTCATAACACAGTCATTGTGTGGAATTTTGTCACCAAATTTTCAACATAGGCATTTGGGACATTTGCTCATGAATATTGTCACTGTGATTTTCTTAATCTGTCCCGAACATTGATTTTCCACAGCGACCGTGCCATTGTGCGCCACAGGTGTGAAAACACATTTCAAGCAGGATATGAAAAATGACAGCTGTACCATTCATAAGGAGGTGTGAAAAATGTCAATGCTGAAAATCTGAAGTGAAAATATTAAAAATTCTCGAAGTTATGAGCGTGTGTGGAAACTGCGCCATGCACAATCATAACACAGTCATTTTTTTGGAATTTTTTCACAAAATTTGCAGCATAGGCTTTTTGGGAGCCCACCTCATGAACGCTGACACTGTCATATTGTTAATCAGTCCCTAAAGATGATTTCATGCAGTGACTGCAAAATCACCTTTTGGGACTGGATAACGAAATGGCAGTGACTGAGTTCATGATGTGGGGTCCCAAGAACCCCAAGTTGAAAATTTGGAGCCAAAAGTCACAAAAATGGCCAAAATATCCACCTAAGTTGACCCCCCCCATTTATGCCATTATACAGCTTACCGGCATTTCTTCAGTTCATGGTCAGCTTTGAAGAGTGTAGACATGTTCCCGCTCCACCGAAGTCATCGCGCCAGGATCCAGAGGTAAGTATGGGGTGAATGGGGTGTGGGGAGGTCAGGTGTGCAGAAGGTGGGTGAGGGTTGGGGGGAAGGCATATTCACCGTGGACCGTTTTCTTTTTTAACAGGTGTTGGGCACACTGGTGTGGGTTCCCAGGGTGTCCCATTTGTTTGGGGGGTCATGTTAACCGCACTGGGGTGGGCTTCCAGTGTGGCACATAATTGGGGTGGGGGCAGGAAAATGCCAACATGATAGGGAGAGGTTAAACATGCTGACAGGGGGATTGGCCTCCCCCCATCAGCAAGTGTGTCTGTGTTTGGGGGGATGATGCTGAGGGAGATTTGCCCCCCCCCTTGGCAGACAAAAACAGTACAGGGGGCACATATGCCGACAGGGGGATTGGGCACCCCTGAAGTCAGCTTCCTGGGGACTATGACAGGCAGACGGCAACAGCCACTGCCCACCATGTTTATTCAAATGATACACCAGGCAAAGCACTGCATGCAATGACTGGTCACTCCCTCATTGCAGCAGCAAAATTGTTTCAAGTTGGTGTCATGCTTTTGCACTGCTGTCATAGACAGCATGCTGTTTCATTCATGCCACAGAGTCCAGCCCGAAAAAGCAGTGCCATGGTAGATCTAACACAACCGCACCTCTAAAACCTGCTATTCAAGCTACCACAATATGTTGCTTGTACGTGCACAAGACAGCATAAAAAGGAAGTATCCATTTTTGCTTTTCAGACAGAAATAGATGACAGGTATGCATCAAATGTGCAACTGTCAATTGAGAGCTGGTGCCCCACAGACAAGAGCTAAAAATGTAGAGGACATACTCCAGAAGCCCCAGTTATTATATGTAATATTAAGTAGCCCCAGTCTTAGTCTAGTTAATGCTATTCTGTGGGATAATTTTTCCCTAAGGACTAGATGAGGTTCAGTTGTTAAGCTTTGTTTTACATTTGCAATTGAAGACATGGCCAGGTCATTCCTAAAATGTCTGTGATGCCCCTAGAGAAATTTCCTTCATGGCTGTAGTACCACTGTGGGCCACCAATGGGAATCTCTTCAGAGATATCATAAAATATCTGAGTGAATCTATGCCTGCAACTGTACCTTACAATACAGATTCAGTCTTGGAATGTATATGACGTTGTCTAAATCTCTCTGGTAGAAATGATCACAGAGGCAT
Source organism: Neoceratodus forsteri (assembly GCA_016271365.2). NCBI lineage: Eukaryota > Metazoa > Chordata > Ceratodontiformes > Ceratodontidae > Neoceratodus > Neoceratodus forsteri. The sequence goes on from CM028131.1 coordinate 941,110,811, forward strand.
TGCTTAACCAACGGTACATTTCTCTTCGGGTTACTATACACATATGCTGACTGGATTGGTTCAAGGTCAAACCTTTGCAACTTCTCATTTAACTTTGTAAACCAACTTTCTTTAAATGGCTTATTTAAAAAAAATCCTTCCAGCACTATTTAGGTATTCTATTTTCTTCCATTTCTGTCACTTTTTTCAATAGGAAACTTCATGCCTGATATGTATTTCATACATGGACCAGAAGTCACTGAATCATTTATCACGATGAAACACAGAATTGGAGCCAACCTGGTCCCTTGAGGGAGCCTACCACAAACCACATCATGTCCCGATTCCAGATGTAACAAAGCTATTGGAGTGACCTTTGGGAGACCAAACATTAATTTTATGTTTATGTTTGTTGTACTTCAAATTGCAATCAGCTGGATCACAAACCAATTGGAGTTCAACACAATCTAAAAGTAAGTATATATAAACACATTTACTGTATGAGTTATGACATAGAACCATTAATGATCATCTATTATCCTAACAGATAGGTATAAAAAGATATCATACGATCGTATTTACTCAGATTAATAGATAAGGCAAACACCCAAAAGCTGAGCACTAAAATTGCTATAAATATAAAATATACACATAGAATGCCATTTACATATGTGACACTGTTTTTCCTTACCAAAAGGTAACAGTCACTGCCAATGTTAGATTTCATGACAAAGGTTCAAATGTTTTGTATTTAAAAACAAAAGGATGGGGATGAGGTGGGTGGGGGAGAGACATGGCCAAAAAGGAAGGCTGCACTAGTCCAAACCCCTCATAGGAAATATTTCTTATATGACTCAGCTCTAACCCTTGACATTTGCCACATACACTGCCTTCTCAGACAATACCCTGCTTTTTCTTTTAGTGGTAAAAAAGGGAATTAATTTGTGACTAGGGTCACAAATTTCTAAGAATTGTTTTATTTCACCTCTCTCTCTTTCTCTCTCCCCTACAGCTTAATCACTCTAATTTGCAGGATTTTAATGCATCCTCATAATTAGTCTTATATTCCAAAATTATCCTTGCAGCTCCTTTCATGATTCTTTCAATGTCTTCCAGTTCTTTTTTAGTTAGTCCCCCATTCCAGACCAGACAGCCATACTCCAGATCTTGTCTGATAACTATGTAGTAATAATACACAAGGTCAACCTGACTGACACATGCCCTACATAAGAAAGTTGGAACACAGGGCCTAGTACTCACTTTTGAAAACTTTGTTAATCATGTCTTCTACATGTTCTATCCAACTAAAACCATGTTGAATGATTATCCCTAGGAACTGGACCTTTTCTACAGTTTCCACCTGTGTCCTCCCAAATATCAAGGGGGTGGGGGTAAAAACAGGCTGGCATGAACGGTGCTAACCCCCCTTCCATAAAACAGTTTATTGTCATCCCTGTATTTTATACATGGACCAGAAGTCACTGAATCATCTATCATCAAAAACAGAATTGGACCCATCATGGTCCTTTGAGGGACCCTACCACAAACCATATCATGTCCAGATGGGTGGCTTTCCACTTCCACCCACACAACCCTCCCCTCCAAAATATCATATACCTACTGTTCTAAAAATAAAGGAATGTTACAATTTTCCAATCGTGTAATGCATTGTTATGTTCGGTGAGATCAAATGACTTCCTGTAATCAACAAGGAATACCCTCACACATTCTCTTTCATTCCATGCTTTTAAACATAAATGCAAACATTTTTTTGCTGCCAAATTGGTGGAGCTAGTCCTCAAGGACCCAAACTGGTTTACATTTAGCAACCCTGTGAACAATTTAATCCAGAAATGAATCTTACACACATTTGTGGGTACCCAGTTATAATAGCACTTCATTGACCGAGCATGTTAAGGACAGCATTGTAAGGAGAGTGAAACAAAGACAGCAACAGAGGTCAGATAGCGAACGGCAGCTTACGCTACCCCTTTAGCTGTCACATCTCAGGGAGTGACTGCAGGAAGGAGAGAACAGCCAGAAAAATTTGGTGGCTGGCTGAGCTGCTCCTGTGGTGGAGAGGGCTAAGGCATGAGCAGCTTGGCCAATGTTGATTTGGAGACCAGGGTTCTATTACTGGTCTCTAAGTTTTTGTCTGTGAGATGGACGTGCATAATTTTACTAAGTCCTATCTCACAGATCCCCCCCCAGTTTCAATTTGGCCCCTGTAATCCAACTCCCCTTTCGAGACGGGGTGGGGTGTGGGGGGGGCAGAGCCCCCATGAAAAAACAAGATTTTGTATTGTGCTCTGTGGACAAGTTGTGGACCACAGTGTGTTTTTCAGGGCCCTGTTCTAGCAGGCGCCATTGTTGCTGCTCTGTTCTGGGCAGTGCTTTTCTTGTGTTCACTCATGTAACCTAATGCCCGTTTTTGAAATTATGCATGTTAAAGAAACTGGCTCAAAGTCTATGCCAATATCTTTTGGAGATGGGACTTTAACTAATGATATCACCCTTTCCTGTCAGCAATTTATGAAAAACATTACAAACCCAGAATATGAGTGTATCTATACCTTTCTTCCAGATCCAGTTTGAGACCAAGTCTGGGCCTGAGATCTTATTCAGTATTAAGTTTTTTTCATTTCTTTTACCACAATTTCAACTGTAAGTAAATATTCATTTGGGATATCCATGTAATTGAATCAGACCCACTACTGCCTCTCATGTGGCTTCCACTGATTCCCATTTCAGTCAATCATCCTTTAGCTCACCTGCAATAATATCTAACACCGCCTCTTCCTTTTGACTTGTCCATTTTTTGCTGCACACAACTTGCTTTTTAATTTTTGCCTCCTCCCCCTTGAAAATTTGGCTCCACAATAACCACCTTCTGGTCAGAACACCCTATGGGGGTAATATTTCAGGTTCCCAATACCATTCAATTTTTATTTATTTTTTATTTATTTTTATTTATTTCAGTTGCAGATTAATACCTTTGAGCCATGTCAGGTAGACAACAGACAAAAATGACAAAGGTTCCATGACAATAGGACAATAGACAAAATTACAGAGGTAGTTTGATGAACATTGCAGGAAGACAGAATATTAACAGACTGTATAAGCAGGTGAGTAGGCTATTACATTGACTATATTGTAGCAGGTACTAGAAGTGCATTTTGACATACGGTACAGATCACTATATTGTTGAGGCCACAAAAAGGCATCAAGGAATCAAGACAAAGTTAGGGAAGAGTAGCCTGAGGGGGCTCTTTCATAAGTAGAAAGAGGGGTGAGGCGGAGAGGAGGTAGGGACAGGCGCCAGGGGCTTTGTCAGGAGGGGGCAGGAGCGAAGGGGAAGTGGAGGGGGGGATGGTGGAATAACTCATGGTGGTAATAGCTGCCTGCGTTTAGTAGTTGCAGTCACATTGGTTATTTTGGGCCAGAAGGCTTAGCAGGTCTCTTTTAAAGGGGCCAATTTTTGTGTGCTCTAGTGTGGTAGTAGGGAGTTCATTAAACCAAATGGGGCCATGGTAGGAGAGTGACCACTGAGCAAAGCATGTTCTTTTGAAGGGGACATGGAGCACTCCCTTAGCCATTCCTCTAGTTACCTTTGAGGAGGGGTTTTGCTGGAACAATGCGGCAGTAGAGTCAGGAGTGAGACCTAGTAGGGCTTTTTTACCCATAAGGCAAGCCTGATACTTTGCCCTGAGGTGTAGCTGGAGCCAACCAGTAAAGAGTGCAAGTATGGGTACACTAGTTGGTGCCAGGGACCAGGAGGCAGGCCTTGTTGGCTAGTAATTTAACTCTTTTTAAGGCTGTCAGTGGCAGCACTGTAAATGACTAATGCGTAGTCAATGACAGACAGTATAGAGCTATGAGTAACCAGGTTAAGAGCCTCATGAGTCATGGCTTGCCTATGCCTATAGAGGATGCCTAGCTTAATATTGCCAGTTTTGACTACATGGTTGATATGGTGCACAAATATGTACTCTGAGATATTTGAAGGTGAAGACTTGTTCAATGCTATCCTCTTTTTGGCTATAGATAGTCAAGTGTTCAACATTCCTTTTGGTACGTGGCAAGGTTAGGTGCATAGTTTCAGTTTTTTTATAGTTCAGAAGGAGTCAGTTTTGGGAAAACCACGCCTCAAGCATGGCAAATCTACTCTGTAGGTTTTTGAGATTTCACATGCATTGCTGCCAGGCACTGAGCACTGCATCGTCTGCATACAGCAGCATTTTAGCAGGACAAGCTTTGGGAAGGGAATTTATGAAGAGACTGAAGAGAAGTGGACCTAGGATTGAGCCCTGGGGGAACCCCAGGATTACCTTTCTGGGATCGGAGGTTACACCTCCTATCCTGACACTCTGCATCCTGTGTGACAGGTAACTGTTGAACCAGGAGTTGGTATCTACTGACAGTCCCAGGGTCCTCAGGTGTCTTGGCAGGATTTGGTGGTTAACAGTGTGGAAGGCTTTAGTGAGGTCTATAAATATGGACCCCACCAATTTTCCTGAATCAAGGGCTTCATGGACGTGGGAGATAAAGTTGATAAGGGTGGCGATGGTGCTGTGTTTGCGATGAAAACCATGCTGCTGTGGGCATAGCAGATTGTACTTGTTTAGATATTCAGTGATCTGATCAGAGACAACCCTTTCCAATTCTTTTGAGAGAGGGGGTAGTATTGAGATAGGGTGATAGTTCCCCATATTAGTTCTGTCCCCGCTTTTAAACACACGGGTGACCAGGGCAGTCTTCCACCTGTCTGGGAAGATTCCAGTTTGCAAGGAGATTTTGAATAGTTTGGTTAGTGGAGAGGCAAGTTCTTCCAGGGTGAGCACTAGCAGTTTCATATCTAGTGAGTCACTGCCTATCCTGGTTTTATTTAGAATCCTTTTAACATATTTAAAGGTCTGTGACCTCATAATTTGCCTTACGTAGAAAGGTGGTTAACCATTTCTAAGGGAGAGTGGTGGGTTTGGGTCAATGGGATCTGTTGCATGTGAGGACTGGAGAAATTCAGGAGGGAGAACAGAGTTGAGGTCTGTGAAGCCCTTGTTAAAGGCATTAGCCAGGTCTAAAGGTTGCTGTAGTGGGCCAGATGCAGTGACTATTAGATCAGGTGGAGATCTGGATTCTTTACCAGAGAGGGACCTAATGTTTTTCCAAAACTCACTGCCATTACCCCAGGTTTTCTCCAGTTGTTCTTTATAGTAGGAAGCTTTGGCATGTTTTACTAGCCTGGTGCATTTATTCCTAGCCATTTTATAGGTAGTGTTGTCAGTTTGCCTGCCTGTCTCTCTAGCTATATGCCTGAGATTGTCACATTGTTTCACCTGAGCAATGAGTGGGCCTGTGAGCCAGGGGTTAATGGCCCCTTTTAATTTGACAGTTCTGACAGGGGCAAATAGGTCACATGCATTGCTGAATACAGCTATGAAGTAGTCTAGAGCTTTATTGGCATTGCTGCAGCCATCTAAGGGGGACCAGTCTACGTTATTCAGTTACTTTTTGAAATTACTCACTTGTCCCTTTTTGAGATACTGGCTTTTAGAGAACTGAAAGGGGTCTTTAGGGCCCTTGTTTGTCCAGGATCAGACTACTGGCGAGTAGTCACTTAAGGTGTCGGGCAGGACAGAGATATTTTTGATATGCTCAGGGATGGTAGCAAGAAACCACTTGATAAGAGTGCTTGTGCTGGTGTGGTAGTTCCACCTTGTTGCCTGCGTAACAATCTGTGTAAGATAGAGGCTATGGATTTTGCCCCTAGTTTATTAAATTAGGACAATATCTAAGACATCCCCCTATTGTGCCCTGTTTAACTCACTGAGGCCCCAAGACACCTGTAAGCGGCAGCAGAAAAGATATTCCTGAGGTCTTTAACGCCTCCAGACATCCTGCACTTTGTGCCACTGAGGACTTAGGACATCTGAAGACATCACTGCTTTAAACTTAAATATTTCACAAACCAAACTGAGTAGAATTGACTGCATAGCACCGTTGGAAAGGTGTGCTGAACAACTTTGCAGCTGATACTTTGTGTCTGTCATGTATATTTTAGAAGATATTCACATTATTGTATGGTATGGTGTGTGTGGCTAACATTTGTCTCTCAAGCTTCACCTAGCTAGCTTGAATAAAATGGTAAAAAATTACATGTATCATATTTGAAAAATTACTGTTCAGTACAAAATTAGGTTTGTACCTCCATCTAATGACTGGATGCTTAATTTGGTGTTGATATGTTAAATATTTTCCCACAAAAAATGGTTTACTTTGCCTTTTTTATTGATTTTTTTTTTTCGCTATTTCAACCAATTTAGAAAAAAAAATTAGAACTACTTATAATTAATTATATAGCACAGTTAGAAAGGTAATTTTGTGCTGAACATCTTTGCCACTCGTACTTTATGTGTGGCACTTACGGTTCATGAGGTATTCGCATTTGTTTGTGGCATGCTGATTATGGCTTGATTTTCCTCGCAAAGCTCCAGGTTGCACTGTTAAAAGTATACAGGCCACAAGTGGTGGAACTCTCAAAGGGCTCCTGAGGCCTCAGTGAGTTAACAATCATTTCAAGTTCAGACCTAGGACCACATTTTTTAGAGGCAGCCTGTTTGCATCCCCCATCACAGGATATTTTTCTTTGATTCGATCAAGACACCAATTCAAATGTTTTGCAATCACATAATCACTGTCAGAGGTGGGGTGGTACAAACCACTAATAAAAAGGGGCCTACAGTTCCTAGATAGTTGTGACATGACTACTTCCACATATAAAATTTCAAATTCCTTGTTTTCCCATTTTGTTTCTCTCTTAGATTCAACAGATTCTTGAACATAACAGGCCAACCCCTCACTTTTCATTTTTACCTGTTTTGTCTCTCTATACTATACCCTGGATGGTAATAGCATGTGTGGGAATGTGTAAGCCACACTGGGTTTCTGTAATTAGGCCTATTTTCACTGCTTTTAGCTTTAATACACCATCCAGTTTATCTTTCTTGATGACTAAAGACTTGGAGTTAATATTAACAACAGTCAATATCCGTGTTTTGGTAACTTTAACTCATGTTAGCTTTCTAGCTCTCTTACAAAACCCTGACTTACAATAAATAGTTTCTAATCTCTCTGTTATTCATACTGGTGTTGAGCAAAATTCCTGTGTGGAGATACCTGACGCATACACATCCACATTTTCCTTAGGCTAGACTTCCTTTTTACTTTCAGTACAATTTATATAACATAAATTTCAAATTAACACCTCTCTCAACCTTTTTGTAATGAAGGTTCTTAACTCTCCAGGGCTAATGAAGCAGCTGTTCAGTGTTGTCCCCTGGTAAAACTGACTGTCTCTTGTCTCTCACCATGTCAGGGGGTTCCTCCATGGATTCCTCCTCCCCCCCCAGTGGGGCCAGAAGGAGGAGAACCATCCTCTCCCAGTGCCACTCATCAAGAAGTCCCCCAACTGGAGAGGCAGGGAAGGTTGTGGTACCTCAAGCAAGGCTTCATGGATCCCTGATACCCTTCTTTCCACCTAATTTTTATCCATGACACGACACAAATGCACATGCTCGTGGAGGTGCACACGTGCTCCAGAACCATGGCCTCCATTCACCCTCCTTGGCATCTGTCTGTCTCCTGAGTGTTGGTGCCACTGCCATGTCTCTACCTGGTGGCAAGCAAGAACTGGGAAAGAATGCCATCCCTGTCCAGGGGAGGAGAGCTGTCTGGCAGCTGCACAATCCTATCCCAGCCCTCCTCCCACTAGCCACCGGCAACCCAAGCTCATTCCCAAACTCGGATCACTGTCATGGCATGAGGTAATAAGATGTGCAGTGCCTCTGCTTTCTGCACCACCAGGCTGATCCTGTCAACCTCTTTTAACTCCCCTGTGACATGAAACTCCAACTGAAATACCCAGTATTTTATTACTTTCTGAAGTATACACTATTCCTATAGATTTACACATTACAAATGTAAGAGTTATTAAAAAAAAGAAAGAATTCCTTTCATTATGGTGGGGACTGAAGGCCCCAAAGTACTAGTCCAAAAAAAACCCAAGAAGAAATCTGAAGAGAAAAAGTGTAAGGGCTCGATTTTCATGGAGCCCTTAGAGCAATGCAAGTTGCATTGCTTTAGGGCTGTGGTGAACTCCGGGTGCATCAGAGAGCCTGCAACCAATTTTATAAAAGGGGGGGTCCCTGCACCAAAAACCTGGGAGTTGTCAATGCCACAGGCTAGCACCAACATTTGGTGCACCTGTGGGAGTTGCAGCAGGTATTCACCCCCACCTGGCACAACACTAGAGGGGCCAGGATGATTGGGGAGTGGTGAATTTGCTTGCCAGGAGAGGGCCAGGAGCAGAAGGGGCATGGAGGTGTCATAGGGGACATTGGAGAGACAGCATTCATGAGAGAGAGTGATGTGACACCCGGTAGGTGTGACCTTTGCATAGTCATACTGCTGATTGGACGGTACCACTTCAGGGAGGTTTCCAGAAACAGACTGTGACATGGCTGCAGGTAGGCACAACCATGGCAGCTGCCCCATAGGAGGGCCACCTTGCATAACCCTGTATGCAAGAGGCAGCCTGACACAACATCAGAGGTTGGGTACGAGTGGATTGTGATGGTGCCCAGAGAATGTTACCCTCATCACTGGCATTCCTCATCCTGCAGCTACATTGCAGGGAACTATTGAAACTACTTTCCATTTTTTTGGCAACACTAACTGATTATTAATTCCTGTAAAGAGCTTTGCCAGCTTGGTTGCCCAGAAGAACAGGTCAGCCTTGCAGATTTCTGTGGGAATACAGTATATGCCTGGAGCATTATTGTGTTTTGGGCATTGATAGCTCAGATAACCTCTTGAATTAGGAGTGGGGGCCAGAGGGCACTATCATCATAACTATCTATGATTGACTGTAGTGCAGAAGAGTTATGTAGCTTGTTATAGTGCTCATACCAAACTCTGGCAGAGATAATACAGTCTATGTTAATGGATCTATTTCCTGTCCTGAGGGCTACAGGATCCCAAAAAGATTGTAAGTCTTTGTCTACAATTGCCGGCTGTAAGTTCCTCCACAAATATTCTTTATCATTTCCTTTTCTCCTATGGAAACATTGATCAATATTCTTTTTTCATTTAATTTCAAATAGGGTTGTAGCCCCTGTGTACAGTTCTGGAGACCTCATCTCCACAAAGACATAGACAGGGAGGAGGCTGTCCAGAGGAGGGCAACCAAAATGATGCAGGGTCTGCATCAGAAGACATATGAAGAAAGACTAAAAGAACTAAAGATGTATAGCCTCAAGGAAAGGAGGGAGAGGGGGGACATGATAGAAACTTTCAAATACCTCAAGGGAATCAACAAAGTCCAAGAAGGTAGCATCTTTCAGAAAAAGAGATATGCAAAAACAAGGGCACAATCTGAAGATAGAGGGTGACTGCTCAGCGGAAATGTGAGGAAAGTTCTTCACAGAGAGTGTTGTGGATACATGGAACAGCCTTCCTGAGGAGGTTGTAGAGTCAAAAACAGTGGGGGAATTTAAGAATGCATGGGACAGACATAAGGCAATTCTAGTGGAGGGTAGGAGGAAGTAGGCTGTTGGTTAACTAGGATCTGCAGCTTATCCATTAGGTAGGGAAATGGGCAGTCTAGGTGGGCCAAGCGGTCCTTATCTGCCATCAAATTCTATGTTTCTATGTTTCTATGTTATCACAATTTATTTGAATCTTGTTTGCTTTCCTCTTTCCTCCAGGTAATGGTGGTAGTTGTCCACTTTTGCTTTAGCTGCTGCTGATTTATTTAGATTCCAAAGTTGTTTTTATAATACTGTCTACCATTGAAGAATCTTTTCTTATTAAACTGATCCCAAGCAGCATCCCTTTGGGACAACAATTAAGTAATCTCTCTGGAGATCCAGAGGTAATGGTGTTCCTTGACAATGCATGCTCTGATTGATGCATATTTGTTACAATCACTGAGAAATTCACTGGCAAGGAATTCCCAGGCATAAACTACTGAGGGAATAATGTTGATATGGTCACATCTTATGAGGGACATCTTACATAAAAAAGTGTATTCTTAACATGTTTTTTAAACTTTTACTTTTTTATTTGATATAAGAAAGAAAAAAAATGATAACAATATATAAGTTGTAAAAATGTATCCTGTACAGCTGTGTTCAGAATTTCTTTTTTAGTTCTGTCAAATTCCATAACACATTTCTATTCTGAGGGTGGTTTGCAGAAAATTAATTTGCAGTTAGATACATTAATGAATACTATCTTGTAGTTTATGTAAACTTCAAATTTCTAATCTTCAGTTTAAAGAGAAAACATTCTGCTTTCAGAATTTCACTTCCAATGGAATTCCATGGAATTAGGCAGAATTAGACAACATTTCAAAATTCTATGGAATACTTATTGCTAAAATTCTAGGGAATTCAGGTGGAAGATAAATTTGAAAATTCCACACAGCTCTAGTATCTTGACATACAGGTGAAAATAATATTTTTGGTATAGATTGATAAAAATATTGCACCCCTATAGTTAGGGTTGTATGGGAACTTCAATGTTAAAACCCCAAATTTGCACTTTAATAACTTACCAGTCATTCAATGGATTTCCACGGCATTTTGCATGCACTGTCTGATGGAGTAGTGACAAAAATATTCTCAATTCTGACCCCACATTTTTTTCATGGTGTCTAGTGGCATTCCCCACCCTCTGATCCCTGTCCCCATAGTCAGATATTATCCATGGTGTCTAGTGGCACCTCCCAACCTCTCGTCACCCTCCCATCAAAATAATGTATTTCCTTGGAGTCTAGTGGCACCCCCCCACTGTCTGATCACTGTCCCCATAATAATGTAAACAAGACTGACACTGGGGATGCCCAATCCCCCAGTGTCGCCATCCCCTAAGTGAACCCCCACTGTGCAGGATCCTCCAACCCTGCTTCTGAACACCCAACACACAACCCCCCTCCCAAACATAACAGTGACACTAGGGGTTTCCAATCCCCCAGTGTCATGATTTTCAAAGAAAAAGGAGATCTCCATTTTTGTAACTTGTGAAAAGAAAAACATCCATTGATGTCTTTTGAAACCTATTCTGTTCCACCATCCAACCCTCCCACTCAGCACCTACCACACCATCCCCTAAGCCCTTACTTACCCACTGGGAGTCGAACAATATCATCTTCTGTGGACTGCAAACATGTCTTCACTCTTCAAAGCCGGACTGTGAACTGAAGAAAGAGGTGTGTGGTTCAGTGTGTTTCAATGGGGTTTTGAACTTAGTGGCTTAACTTGGCCATTTCTGCATAGTTTTGGCTCAAATTTTCAACATGCCTTTTATGGCATCCCACCTCATGACCTATTGCACTGACATTAGGCAAATGTGTCCTGAATGATGATTTTGTGGCCCCTGTGCAAAATTACCTTTTGGGCAGGAATGGACAATTTTCTCTGCTTTGTTCATGAAGTGGGATCATAAGAAGGCTATGTTGAAAATCTGGTGTAAAAATATTACAAAACAACAAAGTTATGAGCCTACATTGAATTCTGTGAATGCAGGCTCATAACTTGGGTAATTTTCAATATTTTTGCCCCAAATTTACAACATAGCCATTTCTTTTCAGCATCGTATGACTGTGACAGCTGTCATTTTTCATATCTTGTCCAAAATGTGTTTTCACATTCCGAAAGGTGATTTTGTGGTCTCTGCATGGAATGACATTATGGTGATGCAGAATGACATTTTGGGAGGGATTAGAACACTTTTATGACTGGGTTCATAAGGCTGGGTAATAAAAAGGCTATGTTGACAAGTTGGTTGCTGCTGTGCCACAAATGGAAGTGCAGGACCCTCTGGTTTCTGTGCTTCCACAGCAATATACATATACACATCTATGAAGGGATAGAAGCACAGGGCCCTGTGCCCTGTCCTCCCACAGGCAAATAAGAATACAATTATAGTATCCCAAAAAACAATGGATGGATGGGAGCACAGAGCCCAGAGGGCCCTGCTCTCCTACAGAAAAATAAGGATACAATTATACTATCTCAAAAAGTAAGGAAATTCTTTGCAAAAAAAAAAATCCATTAATGCAACATTTATGGTTCGGTCAAAGTAACAAAAGTAGGGAAATGTGGCTTTAGGGTTTCCAACCCCAAAACCCACCACACCCCTGAAGCAAATCAGAGGCAGAGTCTATCTGGGGGTTGTCAACCCTAAAGCTCACCCCATTAGGTTTGTGTGTTTGTGGAGTGTATAGAATGGGGTGATCTTTAGGGATGACAACCCCTGAGAAAACCGGTGATTTGCTTGATGGTTGGCATTGGGATTTTAGGGTTGGAAACCCTAAACCCACATTTCCCTATTTTTGTCCCTTTAGCCTGAACCCTAAAGTGGGCACTATCCCTGTCTGTGGTGGCCTTGTATTCCAAGAGACAGACCCCCTGGCAGCCTTGAGATGCCCCCGCTGCACAGCTCAGGCCGATTCCTGCAGACACCGACTAGAAATATCAGGGACTGGCACTAAATGATATGTGGGTGGGTGGCTTTCTACATACCACCATCCCTGTAATGGAGCATTGTCTGATGAGGCACTGAATGGTAGCAGCAATAGCACTCCCCTACTCCTGGTGCTGTCAGACTCTTTTGAGGTCAGTCTGCCATCCCAGTACTGTTATGCCACCTGTTCATTGGGGTGCCAAACCAACCTACCTTGGGTAGTACAGCAGGTGTGCAGGCATGCTGCCAGCACAGTTAAAGCTATACAGTGGAGGCACCTCACATCTGTCAAGGGGGCTCAGCCTTCTGCCACACAAGGTCACATCTCCAGGGGGCCCACTTTTGGATGGGCAGGTGGCTGGTGTCAACCTCCACCAAACACCTCCAGTGCAACACCTGTTCAACTCCCCACTCTGCTTGTGGCAACTGGAGGAACTTTGGCACTGGGACTCCTGTTGTACCAAAATCTGATGTAGGGTACCTGGTGCACCCAAAGTTTATAGCAAGTGGTAGTTCAGTGCAACTTGCGCCAATTAAGGGCAGTTTTGAAAACTGAGCTCTATATGTCTGGAAGTTGCCCAAATGATCTGAGCCAATCTGAGATTGCACACATAAGAAGGGTAGGGCTGGATCTGAATCTGAGCAAGCCAGCATGTTAGGGTGTATGTAACCCCTCAGTTGCCCATGGTAGATTACAGAACAGATTTCAAGGAATTTGACCCATATGATCTGAGGCAATCCAAGTAAGCCAACTTTGGGGAGAGTGGGTCTAGATTTTGATCTGAATCAGAATTTGTCTCCCCACCCATAATATGTATTTTTATGCTGACATTAAAACACATTGTCAAAAACATTTGATGACTTTTAAGTGGCTAAATTTGATGGAGCATTCAACAACACTTAGCCATTTTCCTTTCTCAGAGAACATTGGGATAATTATACTGTAGTACCTGACTTGACAATCTCCTTTGTAAATCTAACTCCACTCTACAGTATAGCCTCAGATCCCAAGATGTAATCACTTTCAAGGTCCCAAGAGGCAACCTTAAAGTGGCAAATTAAATATTTTCTCCTTGACACCTTATATATGGAATGCACTGCATAATTCAGCTCACTGTTTGATAGAATTACCAGCACTGTTCAAACAAACAACATCCTTGAAGTAGGTGTGCAATTGTTTCCAGAATTGTAATAGCTCTTCTATTTCATGTCTGTGTAAGCCTGTATAGTATCTATGATGCTGCTGCCATCCCAGGGCACTGTTGTGAGAGAGGGTCACTCATCTCAGTGTGCTCATTCCCCACATAATATACTGTACAATGTACAAAAAGGCATGAGTTGATCAAGGCTTAGGTTAAGAGCAAGGGCCCAATTTTAAAAGGTTGAAATTTGGCACAAGGTGCCTGTGCCGGAAGAATTTGATGCAAGTGGCACCTTGCACCAAATTTTGCAGCAATCTCAATTTTCAAGTGCAGGCTGCATCAGAATTGGGATGCCTGGCCAGCCTAGTGGCATGGAGGGCTGAGGCATCACGCCTTACTTACTGCCATGCCCGGTGACCAGAGTTTGTGGTGAGAGTGGGTCACCTGGGGTGGGAGAGGAGCAAGAGTCCAGAGGACAGCTCTCCTGTCCTGGGGAGGGAGCAAAATGTAGACTGGCATATGTCTAACACCTAGTGGTGTCTGGGTGTCAGAGCACCAGATCCCATATGCAGTGGGTGGTGGCAGAGTAGTTGGCCGGCGTGTTGTGTGCAGAAATGCACACAGCACAACCATTGCTGACACTGCACTCTCCTTCTCCACTGGGGGGAACCAGAGGTGAAAAAGGTCCTGAGCAAGTTGGATGACTGCCAACCCTCACAGGTGCTGCCCCTGACATCAGCAGGCACCTCTTTGAACTGGATCCAGTATCAGTGAGTTGAGTGATCCCTGCTGCCCTGTCACAGAGGGTAAGCAATGGGGAAAGAAGGGAGGTAGTTCTACATGATTGGGAGAAAATATTGGGGGTTGACATGAAAATGTGCTGACCAGGACAGGGCATAAACAATGTATAAAAAAAAAAAAAAGGATGCCTTATACCAAAGTGTCCCTGTACTACCCACATGGCAGAAGTGTTGAAAAGGGGCCTGCACCATAGTGGGGCTGCAGCAACCCCTAATTTAAGATTTTAGAAGCCCTACCATGGTCGCATGATGGTACCAAGCTTAGGCCAGCCATGAGCTAGTGTAAGGGCCCTGTGCCAGTGGATTGGAGGGCAGCAAGTGGGGGGAGCAAGCAAGGTCAGGAACCAGGGAAGTGGGACCATAATGGGTGATGAGGGCACAGTGACAGTGGCAGGGTACCAAGGTGGAACCTATTGGAAGTGCTATAGCCAGTGGGACAGAGCCATTTAGACCAGGTGCAACATGGTAGGCATACCTGGAACCTATCCCAGACTTCCAGGTTGCAACAGCCCTGGCACCTGCCCCGTAGCTGACAGTCACAGTAAATAAAAAAAATAATAATATGCATCCCTAATTGCATATTTTTTTTCCATATCACCATAACATAAATCACAGAGATTAGAATGCAGTGACATAGTTTCAATACAAGTTCTGCCTCATCTGAGTGGTGTGTGTGTGTGTGTGTGTCTGTGTGCGTGCACACTGGGGGAAGGGAGCAGTTCACAGAACAGCAGCTTTGTTTTGATTGGTGAAGCTTTTAAGAGGGAAAATCATTTTAGTTTGACAGTGTAGTTGATAGAACTTCAGGTTTACGTCAGCTTTGACATTTTCTAAAGAAAAAACCCTGAAGGCTAAATAGACAACTTCAAACCTACAAAAAACAAAGTCTGACCAGAGCTGATAAAGCTGCAGGTGAGGAATTTGGGGTTAAAATATGGAAAATTTGTTTTTAATATAGTTACATCGGATTTGCAATGTAGTAAAGCAACAATAGCAATACAATAAATTAATATACTATAATAGTATCACCCTTTAAAAGGGTGAACAGAATAACAGAATAAAATCCAAATAGTTGAGTGCAATCTAATTAGTCCTATTTAAAAAAAAAACTTGACAAGTCTAAAGAAAATTCACCTAGTTGCTCAAAACAAAAGCACTGGTATTACTTAAGCAGATCTGATATAATCTTACAGTATGTATGAAAAAACCCTATCATTCTGTACTTGTGTTTGTGACTAAAAAAAGAAGTTAACCCTTTAATTCCATCAAGGGTTCTATAGACAATATAAGCTAGGAGAGTAAAGCACAGCAGAGCTATTTTTTATAAGATCAGTCACTATTTGAGTTCATTGCAGTTGAATATTTATTTTTCTGTTAGTAGAATGTTATGTGAATCACATTACCATTGCACACATGAGAATGTTCACAAGGAGTAATAAAGTTAATTTTTTTGAAAAATAGAAACATTTAAGAGGTGACAGACTAGGGCTATTAAGGTAACTGATTTGTCAGGACAATTAGATAAGTCCAAACTAATACAGGGCCACATTCATTTTAATGTAAAAAATAGGCAGCATTTTGTGAAAAACAGTATTCTAACCAATACTACAGTTTCCTTGCAAGGTGGAAAACTACAGTGTCCAGTAGTATGTTTTCTTTAAATGTTTCCTAGACCTTTTTCTGCACAGTGCTATAGATCCCTATACCTTGCATAGTTTTGCATTACAGCAGCACATAGGTCACTCCCTGCTGAAATGCTATGGTTTAGAGAGAGCAGCCTAGTGTTATACTGTTTTTGCCACACCCGTGACTCTGCTAACAAGAAGTCTGCTTTTTGGCTTTGCTAAAGTAAACAGCCTTTATAAAATAAATCTCATTCAGGCACAGAAAAAGCAGATCCAGACTGCAACAGACAGAGTCAGAGGGACATAATGAATGAAAACATTCAGTATATATGTAAATATGTGTTTTGATACAGACCATTTTGTTTCATTTACACCCTAGAAGTGAAAATAAAGCAAATTATATTTGTCTTGCAAATGATTTTAAAGAGCAATTGCTGAAACTACTAAATTAAAAGGCTAAAACTTTGATATTTTCAACAGCTATGTTTAGTGTTTTTAGTTGTTTCTTACTTTCTCCTGTTGTTAACTATAAAATATTTCAGATACAGTACCATAGTACTTATTTCATTGTGCCTTTTAAAAAGTCTCTTACTGTCCCCAACTGACCTCACAATTGTACTATGATATCCTAAATGAAGGCACTAGTAGGTCAATTGGGAATAGGCAAATGTTTCTATAAACATTTATTACACAAGCTACCCAAATGTGTTATAACCCCCAGAAAGGAAAACTGAAAATTAAAAAAAGCAAATGTATTTTCTGCAGTGAATTATAATAGCTGTAGCATTACTGTATGTTTATGAAAGTACATGTTGAAATGCAGAGTTGCTCTTTAAGCTTTTCTCAGTAAGGGTTTGAGATGGAAATACTTACTTCTTTAGTCTGAAACAGTATTTAAGTGTTTCAGACTAAAGAAGAAGCATATTCTGACAACCATTATTGAAAAAAAGCAAGAGCAACTCTATATACTATGTATGCAATGTTTCAACTATTCTAACAGATCCAGAAGAAAAGGCTTGATATCTTTCACTGGACCAATGTACAGTATATGTTAAAAGAACAAAGTGCCCAAGCTTTTGGACCAACCGAGTCCTTCCTCAGAAGCTTAAGCTTCCAAGGAAGGATTTGGTTGGCCCAGAAGTTTAGGCACTTTGTTCTTTTTGTAACATCTATGTTGGTCCAACAAAAGGTATCAAGCCATTTGCTTCTGGATCTGTTCTTACAAGAACCAATACGGCAACTAAATTAAAACAACTATTCCAATTCACTGAAGAAAATACAATTGCTTTTTTAATCAGACACTCCTGCTGTGCAACTTTTTAAAACAGGGAAGTTAGAGTATAAATGTTACCCTGGTATTCTGTGACACTAAAGTGCCAATGTCCTTACGGGTTTTTCTAGACTTAAAAATAAAATCTCCAGGAGTTTTCCGGCAACTTATTTGGAGCACTACTAACACAACTTTAATGTGGAGCAAGCTGAGGACATCTATTCTAGTCTGAATACCTTAAAATGTGAAAGCTGGATGATCCAATGTTGTTTAGTTGAGGTATTAAGAGAGGGACAGCATGAGGTTTGAGAAATGCCAGTAAGTGTTAATAAGTTAATAGATAATAATTGAGAGTTAGAGACTATTTGACAGAAACAAATATTTCTTGAATATAAATAGACTCGATAATCATTTATAGGGTAAATGGAGATATTCTTAGTTTTGTATCATGTAATACAATTGGGACAAAATAAACTAGATTAAACAACCAAAGAAGTCTTTGAAGTTGATTATTAGGATCAGGACACCAGTTAATAGCAACTTAATGAAAAGTACACCACGGATTGATCTCTGCAGTTGGAAGTATGTTTTATTTAGAAGCTCTTCTAGTTTTTCTGCAGAAGTACTGTATGTCCATGCAGGTCCCAGTAGTGTAGCACTGCAGAACTGATTATCCTCATATCCAAAATAGTGGGAAATAAACTGTAAACATTTTCACCAGAAGCTATGGATTCATTAGTATGAGGAACCCACAAGTTGTGACAAAATTCTCACTGCCTGGTTTTAGATGTCATTTGCCTGTTTAAAGAAAAAGTGCAACAAATCTAGATCAGATTGGATCTGGCCTCCTCATTGTTGCCTGCCTCTGTATAGTTATGATTTTTAAAGAATGTTTAATGGGTTAAATACAGATTCTAAAAATCTTTTTTACACACAGTCATAATTACCTTAAAATTTGCAATGTGCAGACTGTTTTGTATTTCATTTCTAACGACAGTTAATAGAAACATTCGTGAAAAGGCTGGATGCCACTAGGACAAATATCATAGTTATCTTCATCATATGGAAAAGTATGCATTTTAAAATCTGAATTTAACCTTTCAAACATGTTCTGTCCTTTGCCAGTAGTTCCCTTCACTCCAATGTCCAGTACTAGAAGGAGCTTTGTGCTTTCTCTCCCTTATGACTGTGGACTGTAGAGTCAAGTGGCCAGAAATGGAACCGATGCACTCTACGAGTAGAGAAAAAAAAATAATAAAATAAAAAGAAATTTAAATAAAAAGTAACGTTACTCTCTGCCAATTCTGCTGAGCTGGGTGGCAGGTAAGAGAGAGATGAAAGGAGAGCACCCGACTAGCAAAGCTGTTAAATAAAAAGGGAGCAGCAGTTCACAATGCCACAACATGCAGATGCAATTCTGAAAAGAAAACATCTTCAGTGTCTTATACCATTTGAGGAGCTTATAAACTATTCTTAAACAATTTGTACTGTTTGGGGAGCTTTCTTTAATAGAATGGATAGTGCAGGGATGCCAGTGAGGAGTTTAGGATAAAAATATTGAAAATTACCAAAGTTATGAGCCTGCGCTCACAAAAGGTAACATAGGTTCATGCTTTTGCTGTTTTGTAATAGTTTCGCACCAAATTTTCAACATAGCCTTGCTTGACCCTGCCTCATGAAGAAGGGCAGAGAAAATGTTTAACTTCTGGCCTAAAGGTTATTTCACACAGGGAGTGTGAAATTAACTTTCGGGATGCAAAAACTCACTTTGGGCAGGAGTTGAAAAATGACAGCTGTCACATTCATGAGGAGCTGTAAATATAACTATCTTGCAGATTGTCAGATTAACAATATTGGCAAAAATCTAGACTTTTTCTTGCACAGATAAATATAAAATGGACTCCATGGGTATCTGATTTGACAGTCAAATCACATTGTTTCCATTAAGTTTGTAAGCTATTTAAGAATTGTAAAACCTGGGCTTTGAATTCTTATGGTACCTGACTGCCATACTGCTCTGCTGATATCTAAACTGGTCATCAGAAAATAAAATATGCTTCCATTTGAGAACAGTGCATTGAGTACACAAGATACTGACACGAGCAGTGTGGTTCCTCATGCAAATGTCACATTTTGTTGGGTGGTTGGAGGGAGTGAAGGGTTGTGTCACCAAGAAATGCAAGGGAGATCATTAGCATCTATGATAGTCATAAATTCTGCTGTTATCCCTGAAATTTCTGGCCTGGTCCTTTTCTGCCTAATAAGGATTTTACAGTTTGCAAGAGCAACCACATTGTATGTACAAATGTTTTGTATATATTACTAAGGGTATTTTATAAGACATGATTCTAATTACAAAGCAATGAGCCTAGCAAGGCTCTTGATTGGCTACTGGATCAGTAATCAAACTCTTAAAAGTGACCAGTCCAGATGCCAACTGATGTTATGTGACACATATCTTTAGTGCAAGATTTATTCATGCTGATCTGCTCTCACCACACCATTTTGTGACAAAACAAAATGGCACAAGTTAAATACACTCAAAAATGTAGGTTATTCTTGTGGTTAGACTTGTAATTGCAATTACAAGCTCAAAGCTGGTCATTTCCTTGGACCAACGAAAGGCTGGAAGAAGATGACACTTGGCTGTGCCTCTAGCCACCCATCTCCCCAGCCAGTTGTTAAATCCTCAGAAATGACCAGCTTCTCAGTTGTTATTGGTTAATTACATGAAGTTAAAGGATCTTTAATATGAACCTCATGTTGCTGGTGTCATTCATTTGTTTTTAACTCTCTCTTATAGTAACTGATGTACTGCAATGTACATGTCTTCTTAAACAACAGTTTAAGTAAATTTTTCATGTTTTCACTTTCCAGTCCTAGCAAGTAAAATAATGACACACCACAGTGGCTGTCTCAACCAACTGTTGTCCTATTGAACATAATCCATTATCAAACATCCAGGAGTCTCCTGTGCTGCAGCTGAGCCTCCAGTACTGTATTTCTCTCATTAATAACCCCAATGTCTGCTCCTACAAGACCTGTGCTTGGTTAAAGACCCAGCCATTCAAGATAGTCAGATCATCATTATCTATATATTAAACAGGCTTTAATGATTCCACCAGTAACACTTTTACTACAAAATCATCTTACCTTTCTGACGCTGCTGATTCTCTAGCTGCAGGACTTGGCCCTTCTGCATGGGTCTGAAGGTCTTTTGGAATCAAGTCTAAGTCTAAGAACTGTGTCTTCCCCCATGGCCATCAAAAACAAATTCTTGCTGGTCTAATGAACCACTGGAGACAGAAATGGTAACAGGAACTGGAAACCGAACTCTGAAAAAGTACATGTTTTTCTTGTTCAGAGATAGAGAGAATGATTGTGTATACTGTCCTAAAATATGCAAAATTATTGGACTCTTGACTGTTTAGAGTCACTTATTTCTAGTTTAATCTCAATATTCTTGAACTTTCAATTATCAGGCTGGACCAGGGACTATAGTTCCAGAATCCTTGCAACTCCAGGTAGTGGTCCTGGACTAATTATCAGCTTACATATGATGCATTCAAAAGCCTGGCAGCTCAACATTATGAAAGCTACCATGACTTTTGGTCTTCTCTAGATTTATATGTGATGTTCTGTTTTGAAATTCTGTCCAATCTAATCTTTCTTCATCAGACCATTGATTATGTTTTATCTTCTGTTATATACTAATTAGAGAACAATAGAATGTGAACAGTCTAAAAGTTAGGCTTACCACCTTGTGAGGTAATTAAATTATATAAAAAACTGGCAAAGCAGTTAACAAACTAATTAGTAGATCTTGCTAGTATGTAAGGAACTGCAACTGGAAATAGACAGAGCAGATAAAACAATTAAGACTCCTAGGGCCAGATATTCAAAGCATAGCACAGCGCGCAAACCAGTAGCTCGAGAATTGTGTGGGAATAACGCGGAGTGATCATAATCAAAGGACCTGTTAGTGCACGCAAACCGCCTTAGCGTGGGGAAAACTGATAATGTATGCAAGGGGCAAAGGGGGGGCCTGCATACACATGCAAGGGGATATTCAAAGCTATAGCACCATGCTAGGACACATAGCGTGACACCTAGTGCGACGCTAGCTACCGCCTATAAAAGGCTGGTCTTAACCCAGGGCAAATCAGCTAGGGAAACAGGAAGTGGAAATGAGTGCCATACCACTAGCAGTGATGCTGCCATTCATGGTAGCTGTAGTGGAGGAGGAGGAGGAGGGGGAGCAGACCCAACATGGGCTGCAATGCAGGCCAAGGAGACGTTATGCTGCAAACAGGTGGTACTGGCCCAGGGTCTCCTTTGAGACCCTGCCAGATGAGCACATCACTGGCTGGTACAGGATGGACAGGGGAATGTTGAGGCAGCTATGTGAACTCCTGCATGAGCAGCTGCACCCCAACACCAGACGCAGCCATGCCATAACAGTAGAGAAGAAGGTGACAGCAGCGATGTGCTTCCTCGCCACAGGGACATTCCAACGACCAACGGGGGACACCATTGGGGTATCACAGTCTGCAACCTCACATCTCCTGACTCAGTTCTTGGAGGCTCTCCTGCCACATGATAGGGAGTTCATAGTATTCTCCAGCACAGCAGCAGAGCGCAGCGAAACAATGTAGCAATTCCATTGAGTTGCGCACCTACCAGCAGTACTAGGTGTTATTGACTGCACCCATGTCCCCATTCGCGCACCACCTGGCAATGGCAGTGACATATACATAAACAGGAAGGGGTACCAATCCATCAATTGCCAGGTGGTGTGTGATGTGACTGGGCACATCAGCAATGTCTGTGCACAGTACCTTGGCAGTGCCCATGATGCCTTCATCTGGCACCAGTCCCAGCTGTGCCAGGCATTTGAGGAGGGCAGGATAGCCAGTGGGCACCTAGTAAGTGAGTAGTAGCCCACAAGGCACACACACACCACAGCATGAATGAAGACTGGCATGGGAGGCGGGGAAGGGGCATGGGAGGATATCACAGGGATGCACGATGGCAACAGGCAGACAGCAGTACAACACTAACAGGTGCATATCTCCCGACAGGGGACAGCGCCTATCCCCTGTAACCCTGACTGCTGACACTGGTACCCCGGCCAGCAACAGTAGCTGAAGAGCAGTACAATGAGGCACACACCCACACCAGGAACATCATAGAGCGGGTGTTTGGCATACTGAAGATGCACTTCCGATGCCTAAACACATCAGGCGGTGCCCTACAGTACAGGCCTCAGAAGGTATGCTGTATCTTCCTAACCTGTTGCATGTTGCACAACATGGCAATGAACCATGGGATACAGGCACCTGAATCTGAGGAACAGGCTGACAGTGACCCAGAGCCAGGGGTCAAGGGGTTAGTGGAGCAACTCGAGAGGAGGGATCCTTGCATGGCCCACAGGGCCATAGAACACAGGCCCAAAACTGTCACAGGCCAGATGATAAGTACAGACTGCACAGAAACATGAAACAGTACAATGATGTATGTTTTAATGTGAACAAACAACCACAACAGTGACATCACTAATCAGAGCAGGTGCACAAAACACTGGGTCAGAATGCATGTGAGTGTGTGCAGTGTGATGGGAGGGGTGTGCAGGTCACACAGGAAATGGACACACAACCATGGCATGGTGTAAAGGTCGATGCCCGATGTGTGGTGGCAGTGTGAGGAGGGCCTCCATGGCTGTTCCAGTGAGGTGGTGCATGTGAAGGAGTGTGGGTATGTGCGTATCTCTGTGTGTGCATGTGGGTACAAGGGTGTGGGTGTGCCAATGTGCACACAGGGGTGGCGACTATACACAGGTGCAGAATGGCCATTCCGATCACCGGTGACTACCACCACACACACAAAGCACACCACGGGAGTGGGTCACAGAACCAGGGGTGCTCTGTGTGGAGGACACATTAGGGGAGGACCACGGCGAGGCAGGCTGGTTGGACCGCCTGTGCCCCCATCGACCGGCAGAACCCGACAGGGTGGATGGACATCCATGGCAGCACTGGGTGCCTGTAGATGTGCCTGATGCATTCATGCTGGAGCCAGTGGCAGCCCTGCAGTCACGGGGGCCACGCCTGTGGGACACTGTGCCATGGTCACCCTGCCCCCCCGCACATCCCGGCGACCACCATGCACCCCGCACAGCACAGTGGTGAGGTCGACCCGTGCTGCCATGAGCCTGTCAAAGCCGTGGTCCAGCACAGCAACCACATGGCTCACCCTGTCCTTGGCATGCTGTTCTGCATGAGCAAAGCCCAGGGACATGGACTCACGCAGCAGCGAAAGTTCATGCATGAGCTCCCTCTGCAGGCCATGCAGGTCCATCTGAGCTTCCTGCTGTGATGTCAGGGCAGCCTGTAGCAGTGGGCGGGCCCCCAGTGCATCCTGCTCCAGGGGTGCAGCCCCCCCAATGGTGACTGGCACTGGGGCCTGCATCACAGCTGGGTCGGGACGCTGGTGCACGGGTGGCATGTCCTGCTGCTGTAGACCACTGGTGATGTGCTGTTGTACCAGAGGGACCTGTCACACAATGTGTGGGGGACCCGCATGTCCAACGGTGCACACACGTCCCCCACATGGCCAACCACCAGCTGCATGGGAGCACCCATGCCAGCAAGGCCGACCACCCCCTGGTGCCTGTGCTGCAGCCTGCACCTAGCCCCACCTCTGTACCCCCTCCACAGGCCCCTCCACGGGCATGAGGTAGGAACCCTCTGACACATCTGTGTCAATGTCACTTGTTACAGTCAGGAGGATCACCTACACACCGCCCAGATCCTCAACTTGGGCATCCTCCATGGTGGCATCGTAGTCAAGTTCCCCTCCTCCAGCAGAGCCCCCCCTTCCCTGTCAGCTGTATCATTCCACTGTGTGAGTGCCACAGATGGGGCGGCCCTGGGCATAACCGTCCACCACCCAGGCCAGACATTGATGGCTGGTTGTCCTCCACCTCCTTCTCCTCCTGTCCTGAGGCAGCCATCCCAGCATGTTCCTGGTGCACCGCTGGCCCTGCACATGCTGCTGTGGATGAAAACAGGACAGGGTCAGTCACCCATACATGCAATGTGCCCCCCACCACCACCACCGCTGCCACTTGAACATGCACACCCTAGGACACATGCCACTCGCTGTAGACACGCATGCCCCACACACCACCCCATGGCAATATCATGTGGCCACATGCACCCAACCTCCCCATAGTGCATGTGCATACCCATCCCTTTTGCATAGTGTGCACAGCACTGAAGCTCCACAGTGCACCCCAGGCTCAGCCCCAACACTAACACCCTCTGCCGCCACACCATGCAGGGTACACACATGCGGTTACAGACCTGCCCTGGGTGGTATGAGAGGCGTCTTACACCCACCGCCCGGTACACTGGTGACAGCCACTGGGTGCAGTGTGGATGCCACCATGGCCATGAGTGGGTCCTCCTCCCACTGCTGTGCTGGTTGCGGGCCACCACCAGTTCTCATCCTTTCATGAAGCTGCAGTGCCTCCTCCTCTTTCACCCTGCACAACAGGTCACTCCACCGCTTGTGCACTGCCTCTGTTGTCCTGCCACAACTGCCAGCTGCATTTACCCCAGCAGTGACCTCCTCCCAAGCCTGGTACACCACCGCATCCGTGGACTTGTGTTGCCTCAGAACCCGTTCCCTCTCCTTGACGCCAGGCACCATTGTTCTCAGTTCCTCCTGTGAGAAGCGATGGGCATGTATCTGCCCTGCAGTGCCACACCACCTATGGTAGAGATGGAAAGGGACATGTGTCAACAGCTGTTGCATGCCTGTGATGAGTCGCACATGCACAACTACACATGCATGCCACCACCTAGTGTGGCATAGGTTACATGGCTCTGGCACTGACCGGCATGCACTGCAGCAACCCCTCTGTGCACTGTGCCACTGCACAGCTGTCAGTGTCTGGACAGCATGTACTGGACCCACGAGGGCATTGCCATTGCCCATGGCTGACATGTGCACCCCAGGACGGGTCCACCCCAATGGCCACCACCTTGCATTGCACCATGCACCCCTAGGGGACATGGGCACTTCACACAGGGCAAGGACATGGGGACTGGCATGTAATGGAAGGCTACCAGGCATAGGCCACATGGAGCCCCCGGCAACACACTGCCAGGACCCTGTGACCCCTGTTCCATAGCTGTGTACCACCGATGGAGCATTTGCGTACCTCCACATCCCACATCCACGGTGGCAACAGAGGTGCCATGGACCCCATGGCAGTCAGCCACAGTTGTGTTGCTCACCCGCATTCCATGGTGGGGCCCCCTGCACCTGCCTGTTACCCACAGTACTGCAGGCGGTCTCACCCGGTGCAGGCTGACACAGGGGCACGACCTGCTGGCTCTGTGCACCATTGCACAGCACTGTGCATGCCTGTGGTCCTCCGGTTGGTGGACCTGTCCCCAGCCAGTACAGCTATGGACAGCTGGTATGCAGTGCATATGCCCCAACCCTGTGTTGCGTCAGTGCCATTCCAACACCTCTCCAACAGCTATACAGACCTTCCACCTGCTGCTCTCCCTCCTGTTGCATGTCTCCTTTAATGTAGTTCTTCATACTGCAGTGACTGCTGTATGCTGCATTCCCACAACACAACACTGGTGGAGCACTGATTGCCCTTTTATAGCCCAGCCGGGCAATCCAGCCTGTTATAGCATGCAAATCATCGGATAATGATATGCAAATCACAGTGTTTGCACGTTGCATGCACAAGTGCCCTCATTTGCATATTTCTGTTGAATATGGGCCTGATTAGCCTTGGGTTAACAGCTTAGCACCATGCAAATGGCAGTGACGGGCAATGGGGTAGCAAGTGCTGTGCTGTCCTGTTAGTGCAGTGCTATGTGGCATAGGGTGGTGACCACACATGCTCGTGAGGCCCTGGGTCCACGCTAGCAGGCAGGCATAGCATGGCATAGTGCAGCGCTAGCACACACAGTGTGGAACAATGTGCATGTGTGGCATTGTGGCCAGGGGTCATGTGAGGGTCATGGATGTGCACTGGGTCCACTTCCAGGTAGCGCCATGCTACATCACATACTAGCAGGGCACTACAGCACTTTGAGTGAGGGAGCAGACAGAGGTGCATCTTCTTTGGTGTGGTACTGGTGCCAGTCACAGACACACACACACAGTAGTGATGCCAGGGGGTTGGCGGCAGTGGGCAGTGGTGCACCAGAACAGGCATTGGGGGGAGGTTGAAACAGCCAACCTGGTAGATCTGGTCCAGAAAAGGCACCGCAGGTTCTTTGGGGAGGTCAGGGAGGGTGACCTCCCATGCATGCAGGTGTGGGCCATGCTGGCAAGAAAGCTGTGTGCCCATACGGGCATCACCCATGATGCTGAGAAGTGCAGGCACCGTTACACAGACCTGCGACTGCGACAGTGTCAGAAGCTGGAGCACTACAGGTGCATGGTGAACGATGGCACTGTGCCTGTGCCAGGTAAGTGGCAATGCACATTGACAGCCGCTCTCATGAGTGTTTCCAGTAGCACCAGTGCCCGTGCGTGTGTGTGTGTGTGTGTGTCTGTGTGTGACTGTGTATCTGTGTGTCAGTGTGTCTGTGTGTGTGCGTGCATGTGTGTGCCACTCTGCATGGTGCTTGTGCGCATGTAGTAGGGGTGGGGCCTCACATGATGGCACCCTAGGAGGGCATCCTGGTAGAGGGTGTGTGGTGGTGTGCACATTGGGGGCATGGTGCATGCTGTGGCTATGGGGGTGTCACGGGTGTAAGTGGCTACTGGAGACATGGTTGATGGAGGGTCCTGGTGCAGCACTGTGGTGCAGGGGACCTGTTCCTGGGATCCTGCTGACAATCACACATTCGTGTGTGGACCATCGCATGACTGCTGTGACCGGCACTGTCGCACCACTGTGCCACCTTGATGACATGTCGCCTGTGCCTGGTGAATGCTCCATAGGCCAAGATGCACTCTGTGTGGGTGTCCTCCATGTTCAGCCACTGACCCTGGGTATCTCTGTGTGTGCAGTGTTGTTGGGGTTGCATGTGCATCTTGCTGTGCTGCACGTGGTGTATGCTGTGTCAGGCACTAATGCCAATGTTTCACCTTTTATCTGTAGAGCAGATTGAGCAGTCCAGGGCTGGAAACAGGGGCCAGGACATGGACCAGGAGCAGCAGAGGTGCAGCCTGAGGATGCCGCCCATGGTGCAGTGGGTGCGGGAGAGCAGCCCTGAGAGCAGGGACCTGTTGTGTGAGCAGCCGTCCTTTATACTGTGTGCTGTTACACTGTGCTGTGTGTCTTATTCTGTGTTCTGCCAGTGCCTGGTCCGGTGGCATGGCTGCGATGGGCATTGGGCCAGTGGCATTGTGGCACTGTGCTGTGCTGCACACCTGTGTTGCACACCACTGCTGGGTGCTGACTGTGCATCTGCTGTGCCCTGGGGGGGGCTGTGGGGCACTGTCAGCTTGCATTTCTGTGAGGGTGCCAGTTGGTGGTGGGGGCTCTGGTAGTGGGTGTTCGGTGGGGCGCACACGCTGTCAGTTGCCTTGCCCACCTCTGCAGTGCAGTGTGCTCCATCCCTCCATCCCCCCCAGACCACCCGCATGTGCATGGGTGCCATTACCTTGCTGTCCTGGGGATTCACTGGATGGGCCTGCATAGTGCCACACACACATGCCTGTTGTGGCTGCGGGACACCCCACCTCAGGACTTCCAGGCATACCTCTCCTCCTAATGTCCACCTACTGTGGTTCATTGCCTGTCACACTGTGGTACTTACTGGCAATTTGCAGTTCACGTACTGGGATACCTACCTGTGTTGCTCATGTCACAGGAACCTTGATGCATGTATGTTCCAAGGATCTGCTGTTCCATTGCTATTATACTATATGAATCATTTCCTATGGGATGTTACTTTACACTGTTGCCTGGGCTGTGGTACCTGTCCTTACAGGGTGGTACAGGGAGCTTTTGACCAGGTGATCGGGGAACTTTCCATTTACTGTAGTACAGTTGTGAGGTATGCTTTCAGGCACGTTGCATGATGGAATGAGTCGGACCATCCCTGCCACCGCCTGTGCCCTGTGTGCCTGTTATTCCCTGTCCTGGGTTGCTCATTGGCAGGCCACTGTCATGGTCTGGTACTGCTCAGGCTTGCCCTTCTGTTGCTGTTGCTGTGCTCTGCTTTATGGTACATTGCCATCTGTCAGTGGGCAACATGTCCCGATGTTTGGGTGCCCTTGTGCGTGTTGTGGTGTGGCCCTTGCACACAGCTCTCTGGGGGTCTGGCAGTGTGTCTGCCCTTTCTGGCTGTGTGCTGTGCTGGGGTGGGTGGTGTCACCTGTGCCCTGGTGCTGTCAGGCTTGTTGTCGCTGTGTTTGTTGCGGTTTGGGTTGGTGCCTGTGTCACCTGGGCCTGCTGTGTGGGCACCTTCCGGGTTGGCCTACCGGTGTGGCACTCACCTCCACTCAGGATTTTCTATTGGGACATGCTGTCCATCACTGCATGGCCACCTGTGGCTGTTGTATGACTCCTGGCTGGTGTTCCATCCTCACATGCTCCCCCTTACTCTTGTAGGTCCATTCTGATCCTCCTTGTGGGCAACACGGCCGGAGGTGTCTGAAGGTTCCGAGGACCTCCTGAGGTGACTCATGCTACAGCAGCCCACCATCACTGAGCAGCAGGCAGTGCTCATTTCAGAGATGAGGAGGGTAGCCACCATACTGGAGGCACGACTGCCTGAACCTCTGGGATCCCAGCCATGATGCCTTCCTGTGGCCACCATCTACCTTGCCCCTCCACCCTTTGCTGGACTGTATTGCCTTTTTACTGGTCTCTTACCTCATTGTATGTGTCCACATCCTTGTCCCCTCCTGTTCTGTTGCTTTCCAGTTTGGTTTCTGTTCCTGTGCCTCTGTTTTCCATGTCCCATCCCCTTGTTGCTGTAGTTCACATTGTTAATTTCCTGTAGTTAGCCTGTTATGTAGTGATAGTGTTAGCGTTAGTGTTAGTCATATTAGTAGTCATAGTAGTAGTTGTAGTGGTCGTCGTAGTTCCTGTTGTATATAGTGTTTGTCATTGTAGTGGTGTGTGCTGTAGGTTTCCTTTTATGTGTTTGCATTATCTGTTTCATTACATTGATTTTGTTTTGTTTTGTATTGTTGTTCTGTTGTTATTTACCTGTTTCCCCTCTATTGTGCATTTGTCACATTATACTTTTCTTTAACAAATTTGCACTGTGTCCTGTGTCATTTATGGGTGCATGGCTTTTACAACAAGGTTGTTCTTTTATTTGGTTCTGCCCCTGGGTCCTGGTGCCCTCTGGCCAGTCCCCTGGCTGGGTGTGTTTCAGTGTATGGTTTCTGCACTGCTGTCTGCTCCTGGGCTCCCTTTCCAGCCTGTGCTCCTTTGCCTGTGGTCTAGGGCATGACAGCTCCATCTGCACTGTGTTCCTGTGGGTGTTTGTACTGCCTGCGTGGGATGTTCAGTGCTGTCTTATTTGTTATATTCAGTGATGTCCTGCTCAAGGGCAATGTTTGCACTGCACTGCCAACCCAGTTTGCCCGGCTTCCTTAGCTTGTTATATTCAGCCGGTTTAGCACCGGGCTATTCCTTTTGAATATGGCTGCCATTTTGGCCCAGGCTATGTTTGCATGCCGGGCAGGGCTAACCTAGACCAGGGGCAAAGTTTTAAATATCTGGCCCCTAATACCCAAATACATATGTCAAATTGCAATGATGTTTGCTTTGGCTTCTCAGAAGGAACTAGAACGGGGACAGGATCAGATCTGTTACAGTACAGTAGCTTCTTCTTGTTGTTTTTACATTGTTTCTTGTGGATTCTACTTGATAGAAGGTTATTTCTTTTCTTTCTTACTACTTCTAAGGGGCTAGCAGGGCATTGTTTGGGGCTGCTGGAATTTTGAAACCTGTTTTGGTAGCTGTAAGTGGGCTCATTTGTTTGATGTTTCACTGTGTAGCAGGCTGCATTTGTAAAGGCCTATTTCTTCTGATTTAAAACCTATTTGATATGATTTAACTGGGTCTGTTTCTTTGAATTGGAGACCTATATCTTCTAATTTCCAGCCTATTTTGATGTGTTGTTGGTGAAGCTTTTTGAATTGGAGTCCTGTTTCTTTGGGTAGCAAACCTATTTTGGGGGCTTTGAGTAGAATTGGGATTCATTGTTGCAGGCTTCACTAGCTGCAAAGTTTAGTGCATAGTGGGGGAATGGTGCTAATCGTCTGACCAGGGGCCTCAGCTACCTGATTGTTTCTGGAAGACTTGGGCTGGTCCCAACCATTCCTGGTCTATTATTTCCTTTATACCGGGGTTCTGACATCACTTCCTCAAATGGGCAAAGGACATACACCTGTCATAGCAGAAGCAGACATCCAGGAAAGGAACAGCAGCAAGTGAAGAGGTGACTGCTGTCTCAGTGGAAGGGAAGTAACTGCAAATCCAGGAGCTTTCATTATTACTTCTTTGCATTGCTATTGCATTGGGAAAAGGAGGAGTAGGAGTTTGAAGAAGGTTGTGCAATAGCTACTTAAAGTCTTTTTTTGAGTGTGATAGGAATATAAAAAGCAGTTGCTCAATCTATCTAAATGTGTACAACAAAGGAGGTAAGAGAAATAAAGAAAAGAATGTTTTGCACTAATAGAGGGGGAGAGGGGAGACTTGGGGGAGTGTTTGGTATCCTGCATCTGGAAGGGTGGGGGGTCACTGGTGGGCAACGACAGCAATGGGTAGGGTGGTAGGCTGCAAAAACTGCAGAGCACCAATCTTTCTAAAAATTGCCTGGAGTGTGGGAGGATGTTTTGTGTGCAACCACATAGAGAAACTTAGAAAGAAGATCGAGGGTCTGCAGGAGGAACTAAGGCAGGTAAGGCAGATTGGGGTGGGCTTAGCCCAGTACTGGAGGGAGGAAGAAGGGGAGATGAGGGAGGGCGATTTAAGCCAACAGTGGTGAGGAGAGGGTCAGAAGAAGGGAAGCAGAGACAAAGGGGCCCAGGCCAGGAAGAACGTTTGCCGTGGAAACCAGGTCAGGAGACAAAAGACAATTGGAAGGAGGAGATAGGGACTTGTGAGGGGAGGCGAAGAAGTGGCAAAAGTCATGGAGTGGAAAGGAGAGAACAGGTTACTATGCAGAGAGAGGGAGCGGGCATTTGTGAAAGGCCTTCATAAAATAGTTTTGCACTGCTAGAGAGGAAGAAGGTGGAGGAGGGAAATTATGAAATTAAAGGAGTAATTGATAAATGCCTGGACCAAACTGGAGCGGGAGAAGTTCTGCTGGAAGAGTTGCAACAGGGGCAAAAGGGTGAAATAATGAGCAGGAGGAAGAAGAGGAGCTGGAAATGAGAGAGGGAGATGAATGGAAGCAAGAAGGGAGTACGAGTGGTGGAATCTTAGTGCTGGGGGACTCAATACTAAGAGGAGTCAGGTGGGGTAGCAAGGGGGAGAGACATAGTCACATTTGGGTGGAGTCCATGCCAGGAATGACAGCAGAAAGGGTGGGACAATCTGTTCTGAAATATGCTAGAAGGGGTAGGGGCAAGCCTCATTTAATTATACATCTTGGGACAAATGACCTGGCTGACAAGACAGTAGATATAGTCCAGAGGAAGTCTGAGTTACTTGCACAATTATGTGAGGGGGCAGGAAGATCAGTAACTATTTGTGAGATACTTCCAGTGCCCAAGGCAAGCACAACAAGAAAGCTGAGAATAGAGGAATTTAATGGATGGTTAAGAACCTGGTGTTGTGCTAAAGGGTACGGGCTGTTGGGGGGGTGAGAGGACCTGGGAGGACAGTAGTCTCTATGCCAAGGACAGACTACACTTGAGTGAGGAGGGAAAGAAAGTGTTAAAACAGAAGATGGAGTAGTACATAGAGGAAGTTGGGAATTTAAACTAGGAGTGGGGGTGGCAATTGGGCAAGAGATATGCAGAGCTCACAGGTTGGGAAACCATATGAGTTTACCCCCCATAACAGTGACAAGGGACAAATGGCAAGTACTATTGGTGATGCTAGTAAAGGAGGGCAGGATGGGGGGTGGAAGGTAGTTACCCTTAATGCTAGGAGCCTTAGAAGGAAAACTGCAGAGTTACAGGTGCTCATGGCAGAGGGAGAGGTGGACATTGCAGCCATCACAGAAACATGGGCCACCCAATACAATGACTGGGACCTGTCTGTACCAGGGTACAGGTTATTTCGTAGGGACAGGGTGATTGGGAAAGGAGGGGGTGTGGCACTATATGTGAAGGAAGGACTGAAGTGTGTATGGGAGGAAGGGGAGGAGGGTAGTATGGAGTCACTTTGGATGCAAATCCAGGATTCCAAGAATAGGATTCTTAGAATGGGAGTGGTGTACAGGCCACCATCTCAGAAGGAGGAGTTAGACAGGGAACTTGCAGGACAGATCAGGAAGACCTGTGAGAAGGGTAGTGTGGTGACTGTGGGGGATTTCAACATGCCAGGAGTGGACTGGAGTACCCCAACATCCAGGAACAGAAGGGAGCAGGTACTGCTGGATGCCTTCCAGGACAGCTTCCTGCTGCAAATGGTCAGTGAACCAACCAGGTTAGGGAATACCCTTGACCTTGTGCTGGCAAATGGGGACTTTGTAGTTAAATGCTCTTTAGGGGCCCTGATTTATACCTCCCCGATCCATCTGCCTATGTCCGTGAGGAATAACCCTATGGGATGGTCTCTAAAGGCCTCCCTGCAGATTCAAAAATATCTGGGAATAAGATGGTGTCAATCGGTGGACCAACCCATTGTAGGTAACCGGCAAGTTAGAATTGGTGGGACACCGATATCTTCTTCCTTCTGGCCTCAATTGAATGGCTCTAAGGTTTCGGATATCTGGGTAAATGGGAGGCCGCTTCTTTTTGCCCATTTTCAGAGCATCACTGGGACGTCTGAGAAAAATACTTTCAAGTCCGCTCAGGTTAGTAAAGCCCTTAGCACCTTGAATGCCCTTTTTCCGCTGAAAGACTGGTCGGGTCGAGAAGCGGCTGCATTGTTACAGGTAGCCTCTCAGTCCCACCCGGTTTCCAGGTGTTACAAAACTCTACAAGCATTAGACTCCAGATTACCAACCGGGGTCTGCTATTATTGGGTTAATGAACTGAGTATTCTGGAAGATCCGGTCCTATGGGGAAGTCTATGGCAGGCAATATGCAGATATGTTAAACAGGATAGACTGCGGTTAATTCATTTTAATATTATGCATAATATCTATTTGACGCCAATGAAATTGTTCAGAATAGGGAGGTTGGCCACTCCACTTTGTGGCAAGTGTAAGGAGGTTACGGGTTCTCTCTTTCATATGTTATGGACTTGCCAAAAAG
Source organism: Neoceratodus forsteri (assembly GCA_016271365.2). NCBI lineage: Eukaryota > Metazoa > Chordata > Ceratodontiformes > Ceratodontidae > Neoceratodus > Neoceratodus forsteri. Next base: position 941,144,529 of record CM028131.1, read on the forward strand.
TGCAAAAATTCTGGCAATCTATCAGAGAAACACTGGATCCAATCTTGGGATTGGATTCTTTGTTTATTCCGGAGGTATGCTTGCTAAGTTATCTCTCCAGAGATACCCCTAGAGTTAGGAAAGCATATATGTTACTCATCTTGGCAGTGGCTAAGCTGGTTATTGTCAGGCATTGGCTGGATGACACCCCCCCACCACCACTTTGGAATGGTACAGGGAGATTATGCTCGCCTTGCAGCTGGAAAGACATATCGCCTGTATGCAGAACATACTAGCTTCCTACTTAGAAATGTGGGGGAACCTTGAGGCCCTTCTGGCGCTCTGGAAACCTGGATAGTGTGGATGAACCCTGAGCTCTAAGTTTATGATTGAGTAAGTGTGGTCTGGGAGGAGGGGGGATACTTGACACCTGATATTGTAATGTTATTGTAACACTGTTTGTCTCACTGTGGTGTTCTGAAACTTAATAAAGTGTATTAAATAAAAAAAAAATGGGGACTTTGTGAGAGAACTTACAGTGGAGGAACCGCTGTTTGGGAGTGACCACCACTCAGTATGGCTCACATTGGATATGGGCAAGGAAGGAGTGGAATCTGGCACAAGAGTGCTGGACTTCAGGAGGGCTGACTTTGGGAGGATGGGGGAAGTGGTAAAAGAGTACCTGGCCAGAATTCAATCTAGTATGGAAACTAACCAGAGGTGGGAGTTCATAAAGCTGGGGATAGTGGAGGCAACCAAAACCTGCTGCAAGACCCACAGCAAGAAGGCTAGGGCTAAGAAACTGAGCTGGTTGAGCAAGGAGGTAATGGAAAAGGTAAGGAGGAAAAGAGCTGCCTTTAGGAAGTACAAGAAAACACGGAGGGGGGAGGACAGCGAGGAGTACTTGAGAGAATCGAAGGAGGTGACAAGGGCAGTAAGGGAAGCCAAAGCATCTACGGAACTCAGGCTGGCACAAGGCATTAAGAAGGGGGAGAAGGACTTCTTTAGGTACATCAGGGAGAAAAGGAGCTGTAAGGACCACATAGGAAGGATTAGAAAGGAGGGGGGTTGGGTGGAAGCAGGGTGAGATAAGGCAGAAGCACTAAATGAGTACTTCTGCTCAGTATTTACTAAAGAGAAGAGGGGGGTGACACCTAGGGGAGAAATGGCAGAAACGAGGGAAGGGGTGGCAGATGGGGAAATCATGGAGGGCAGAGTTCGGGAGGGTTTGAAGGCACTGAGGGTGGGCAAGGCGCCAGGCCCAGATGACATCCACCCCAGTGTACTGAAGAGCTTTGGCAAACCTATTTAATGCCTCACTACATTCGGGGTGTGTACCTCAGGACTAGAGGATGGCTCATGTGGTGCCCCTCCACAAGAGTGGGCCCAAGGATGAACCGGGAAACTACAGACCAGTGAGCCTCACATCCATCATGGGTAAGCTAATGGAGACTATCCTGAATTAGAGGCTGGTGGTCCTCCTAGAGGCCAAAGGACTACAGGACAGCAGACAGCATGGCTTCATATAGGGCAGATCCTGCCAAACCAACCTGGTGGAGTTCTATGACTGGGTAACTAGGCAAATGGACAGGGGCCATGCAGTGGATGTCCTGTATCTGAACTTCAGTAAGGCATTTGACTCGGTACCGCATGGAAGGCTGGGAAGTTAGTTAGTAGGCACAGGGGCGGGTGCAAATCTGGTGAGATGGGTAGAAAACTGGCTTCAGGGAAGGCAACAGAGGGTGGTCGTAGGTGGGGAGCTCTCACACCCAAGGGTAGTGACGAGCGGTGTTCCACAGGGCTCGGTGTTGGGACCAGTATTGTTTGGGTTATTCACTGCAGACATATCATGGGACATCAAGAGCAAGATCAGTCTGTTTGCTGATGATACCAAGGTAGGAGCGGTGGTGGATGACCTAGGGGAATGGCAGGGATTGCAGGATGATCTGGCAAAGCTTGAAACCTGGTCAGACACCTGGCAACTGGGCTTTAATGCCAAAAAGTGCAAGGTGCTGCATTTTGGGATGAAGAACCCAAGGAGGAGTTACCAGCTGGGGGGCGTGCAGCTAGCCCAGACAGAGGAGGAGAAGGATCTGGGGTGCTCATTACGGGGTCAATGAACAACTAGGCACAAAGTAGAAAGGCAGCTGCAAAAGCAAACAAAATGCTGGGTTGTATTGCAAGGGGTATATCCTCAAGGAGGGAGGAGGTGATTCTGCCACTGTATAGGTCATTAGTTAGACCGCACCTGGAGTACTGTGTGCAGTACTGGTACCCGTATCTGACGAGGGACATTAAATTACTGGAGAGGGTGCAGCGCAGGGTGACAAAGATGATCAAGGGGCTGGGGGACTTATCATACGAGAGGAGGTTGAGGGAGTTGAACATGTACTCACTGGAGGAGAGGAGGGATGGGGGAACATGACTGAAATCTTTAAATACATGAAAGGAATAAACAAGACAGGTACAGAGAGGCTGTTCAAAGTAAGGAAGGGGAGGGACGTCAGGGGCCATGATATGAGACTGGAGGGAGGAAAGTTCAGGAGGGAGATGAGGAGACACTTTTTTACAGAGAGGGTGGTGGCTGGATGGAATGCATTACCTGCAGAAGTGATATTCAGGAGAACAGTGGACTGCTTCAAAAAGGGATGGGACAGGACAAGGGGGAGGGTTAATGAAGGGGAAGGGTGGAAGGGAGAGGCAGCTGCAGAGTAAGGGGTGCTAACTGCACATTTGAGAGACTTGATAGACCTCTAGGCCTTTTTCTGCTGCCAAATTTCATATGTTCATATGTTCGTATGTTGAAGCATGAATGGAGACAATGAACATACACGTTAACATAAATACAAACAGTAGCACACTGTTAATGAAAAACAGAGGCCACATAACAAGTGTCAAAGCTCAACTGCATTACCTATCCTACCTTTTTTATTCAAATAATTAAGCATCAATGAGCAATACAGATCACTTATTTTTGTTAACTATAAAGACCATATTATCAACAGATGTACCACAATATTGGAAACAATGCAGACTGTACTGCAGTAGACTTAAGTCCAAAATTATAAACAAAATCTTAGAAGCCTTTGATGAACATCAGCTTGATTTAGAAGAGATCTGGAAGAGCAGTAGTAAAGATGGGTGAACCGGTTCATCATATGAACTGATCAAAACATGCCAAAGTGTTTGGAAATGAATGGCTTCCAAACACTTTCAGCTGTCTGGATCAGTTTCGGATGGCTTCTATCACGGGAACTGCAGTGCGAAAAGTGCCAGAGGAGGAGGAATCCGCAGGAGGGACCCGAGACAAGACTCTGGTCCCTCATGGGAAGGATGAGCTGTCCATCTCTCTAATCTAAGGTGGCACCTGATTGGGTTGCTGCTCTAGCAACCCATGTGGTCCACCTTAGAGCTATGCAGAGGAATCAGGAGGACAGAGAAGGAGCAGCAGCTTCTCTTGGCTACTCCTTGCAATGCAGATCACCAAATTGATTGTTTTCTTCTGCACGTCTGCTGCTTGCATTTTTTTTTTGGCCCTTGGGCAAGTAAAAAAGTCCACTGCCAGTCTGCCACTCCTAAAAAAAAAGCAGAATTTTTTAAACTAAAAGAAGAACTTAAGGGAGGAAGGGATCGGGAACTTGCAGAAGCTGGGGTGGGAAGTTGGGAACTGGGAGTCAGGGACTCGGGAGGGGATTGCCAGCATGGACTGAGTGTGGGACTCAGGAGGGAGTTGGGTATTGGGGTAGGGACTGGGGAGTACAATGTATCAGAGAGGAGACTTGGACAGGGGATATTCATGGACATGAACATTGAATGATAAGCCAGGATGGAATTTGGAGAGAGAGAGAGAGAGACTGAGGGCAACTTATGAGAACTAGAGTGTTGTGTGTATAAATTCTGCCAGCCAGTCATCAGTGCACTAGTGCTACTTCTTGCATACCATCTGTGTGACAACCCCTTCCTGTTTTTCAGATAGGGTTTGGCCAGACAGGATCCCCCAGAATCTCTGTGAGTATACTAGCACCAATGCCTGCAGCATCACCCTTAGCATAGGTGGTGTGTGAAATAAAATCTGCCAAGACTGCCAGATAGTCATCAGTGCACCAGTGTCACTTCTTGCATATGGTCTGTGTGATCCCCCTCCCAAAAAGTCAGTCATCTGTCATCTTCCTCCCTGTGCTCACTCAGCAGGGTATAAGCTTTGGCTCCATGGGCAGAGTGTTCCATCACATCACGAGACATAAAGAAAAAAATTTAAAAAAATCCTTGATGGGGAAAAGTACTATGTCAGAGAGGGTTAGGCCAGGCTGGGTCCCCCAGAATCTCTATGAGTATACTAGCAGCAGTGCCTGCAGCATTGCACTTAGTGTAGGTGGTGTGTGAAACAAATTCTGTATGTGAAATAAAATCTGCCAGCCAATCATCAGTGCACCAGAGCCACTTCATGCAAACTGCCTGTGTGACCCCCCCTCCTTCCAAGAAGTCAGTAAGTCAGTCATCTGTCATCTTCCTCCCTGTGCTCGCTCAGTGGGGTATCAGCTTTGGCTCAGTTGGCAGGTCATTCCATAACATCATGTGGAATAATAAATAAATAAAAAATTCCTTGAATGGAAAAAGTACAGTGTCAGAGAGGGTTAGGCCAGGCAGGGTCCCCCAGAATCTCTGTGGGTATACTAGCAGTAGTGCCTGCAGCATCACCCTTAGCATAGGTGGTGTGTGAAATAAATTCTGCGTGTGAAATAAAATCTGCCAGACAGTTATCAGTGCACCAGTGCCACTTCTTGCATACTGTCTGTGTGACCTCCCAAGAAGTCTGTCATCTGTCATCTTCCTCCCTGTGCTTGCTCAGTGGGGTATCAGCTTTGGCTCAGTGGGCAGGCATTCCATCACATCACATGGAATAAATAAAAACAAATAAATAAAATCATGTTCATGGTCATCACGGTCATGAATTTCACATTTGGCAATGATTTCTGGAAGCTCTGTTCCATCCAGTATCTGAAGCTCCGGGAAGCAATGCCACTGTAACATGACTCCTCATCCTCACGGCGAATCACATTCATGGTCATCACGGTCATGACAAAGCTCAGTTCCATCAAGTATCTGAAGCTCAGGGAAGCATTGCCACTGTTACACAACTCCTCATCCTCACGATGAATCACGTTCACGGTCATCACGGTCATGATCACGTTCACATTCATGGTAATCACAGTCACAATTTTCACATTTGCCAACTATTTCTAGGAGCTTGTTTTGGTAAAATACCACAGCAGCAGTGCTCGAATTATGAGGAAAAAATTAGGGGGGCCCAATGGCCCATATTCAGAGTTGTGTACAGAGTCAGTGAAAAGGGGTGCAAAAGTCCCCACAAAGCTAGGGGGGTCTGGGGGCATGCCCCCCTCCACAGGAAATGTTTTAAAACATCACTGTAAATGGTGCATTTTCCTGCATTTTAGAGCTAAGTTAGGTGCATTAAAACCCACCAGGATGAAACATTCTGTGTTAAGGATGTTACTGTTTCCTGCAAGAATATTTTAGAAATTAAACTGTTTATGAAACTGCATTCTCTGCTTCATTTGTAGAGTGGGTTGCTTCTCACTCCCCATTTTTTTCACACTGTCTGAAACAGATCCCCCAGATCACACTTACCCCCTTTGTTAATTACCCCTTTCTTCCACTAACACCAACCCCCCAGGATTTTTTGCCAGCCCACTGTCTGCAAGTTATGCACCATACTCCGACTGCAAGAAGTGGACAAGCAAGGCAGCTTACGGAAAGGATTATTACCATATGAGCTGCCATTCTGATCTGAGCACATGAAAAAAGGGACACAGCAGCAGAGCACTAGACTAGCTGGTAATGAAAACAGAGGAGAGGGGACCCAGTCCACTACTGTTAAGGGACAACCAAAGGGTGATTTGTGCATTATGATGATAGGCAGAGTATTAAAAAAAGTTTAAATTAAACTTGTGGATGAATCTTGCACCAGTTAACAATGGGACTCCCCCCCGACACACACACACACACACCCACATACCACACACTTTATTTCTTAAATAACATTTTTATATATTATGGTCTCTGAGGTTTGGTTAATTTTGGATAATTGATGTAAAAAACTTCAGTGGTCAAAATTTGAAAGTCATTCCAGTTTTGGGGAAGTCAAAAAAACTTCCCAGGTTAGAAATTTGGAAGCCAATATAATGTTGTCAGAGATAATTTTGTAATATACACATTGCAGAAAATGCCATGCCCCCCATTCATTCAGAAAAATATCACACCATTGTTTGACTTCCATGCCTGCAAAATTTAATGTCAGCTACATTTTTTATTATTAGGAGCCAAATACATCCTCCTTAAATAATTAACTGAAGCCCCTGGCTGATGGCATGTTGTCGCACCTTCTCAGGGGTCACTGCTGGCAGGTTTAGGGACAGTGAGATTAACATGTGTCTTTCTTAACACATGCAATATTTTCTTACCGGTCACCCTATTTTTAAGAGTCCCCTTATTTTGACCAACCCCCGCACCCCCAACATGTCTCACACAGTCACACCAAAATATTCATAATTCATAGGTTCTTCTCTTTTATTGGATCTGTCACCAAACTTCAGTCATGTTATACACATACAGGCTAGCTCTTCTTGATTTACAGGTCAAAAATCTGAGAATGTTGCAGATATGCTTTGGCTGCACTATGCAAATCACTTGGGATACATTACTCAAATAGTAGAAAGCAACATACTATTTTCTATAATATACATATTTCACTTGGGCTCCAGAGACACAAAACTTACTCCCCTTTAGTCTTGCATCACATGGACTTCAGAGACACATGGCACCCCCAGCCTTGCCTTACTTGACATGGTTCCAGAGACACACAGTGCCCCCCACCTTGCCTTATTTTACATGGACTCTGGAGACACAAAGTACCCCTAGCCTTGCCCTGCTTCACTTGGGTTCCGGAGATGCACAGCACCCACCACTAGTCTTGCCTCACTTCACATGGGCTCCAGAGACACAAAGCAACCCTCTCCCCCTGCCTTGCCTTACCATACTTCACATGGGCTTGGGAAACAAACCCCTTCCTCAACCTAGCCTTACTTCACATGAGGTCTGGAGACACAAAACACCCCTCCAACACACACACATCAGCCTTACTTTACTTTACATGAGCTATTGAGATAAAAAATAACCTTCTCTCTGCCTCCTAACCTTACATCACATTGACACTGGAGACAAGTACCCCTTCCCAAGTTTGCCTTACTGCACATGGCAAGACTAAAGTACACCCCCATATGCAAGGTTAGGCTGAAAGGCCAGAAGAGTGTAGCCCTGACCAATTCAGGGACTCTCTCTCTCTCTCTCTCAGTTCTCTATGGTGGCAACATGTGTTGACACTGCCAAAGAGTCCAGGATCTAGCACAGCTCTGCATCTGGCCCTACCCCACACTCCAGCCCCAGCCAGCTAGCAGTGCCTGCCTTCCCCAAGTTCCTCTGAGTCCTGACTTACTTATCCTAATTCCTACCTATCCCCCTACCTTTCTACAAAAAAAACATATTTACATACTGCTTGGAGTTGTGTGCTTCTGATTTTCTTATCTTGTCTAAAATAACAAGACTCCTCCTGTAGAACAGCCAGCAGTAATCTGATTTCAGCAGGCAGTACACCAGAGGTGCCCACACTAGTCCTCTGGACTCCTGAAACTGCTCTTGTTTTCTCTCCCTCTCCCTCTCTTTCTCTCATTCTCTCTCTCTCTCTCTCTCTCTCTGTCTGACAACTCAGCAACAGTGAACAAATAAGTTGTTCCCATGGGCTCAGTGTAGGGGCTACTGACTGTGCTCATTCAAGGAGGTGTCACACAGGACATCAAAGAAGGCAAGCAGAGCAGCATTTTTTTTACAATACAGTAAATAAGGATAAAGATATCTATCTCCTTTTTAAAGTATCTCTGAAGGACTAACTTTGGTGCCAGCTGTGGATACTACTTTTAGCTATGGGAGGCATTTGTTTATGTGTTTTACAGGAAGGTAGCCATCAAAGCAGTCAGGCAACAACATGCTATCACTTAAGGCTTGTTTACACCGTTAACTTTACAGCTCATCAAACCATGTGTACCGGTTGATGCACTGCAAATTAACTTTGGGGACACTTTCTGGAGTGCCATAAGTGTGTTTCAGATCCCTTTTCTGCTGCTGCTCAATTGTAGGTACCCATATCGGAGTGAAAACGTTAATTGATGTTGGAAACCGTTTGATGCACTCACTCCGATGTGAAGCCTTCTGTCCCAGTGTCTCCCAACATCCTCCACTGAAATTACAGCCCCTCCTAAGAGCCACCTGCAGCGCTGTGAGGGCAGGCAGCATAATAACTAAATTGATGGAGGAGCAGCCATCACAGTGGGAAGGAAGAAACTCAAATGCAAGAGCTCTGCAGCTGAGTGAACATGGCTTTAGATAAATATCTGCCTCAAGTATCGCTTAACTCACATCGATGCCGGTTGTGTGGCTATGGGTTGGGGGAGGCTATTGTTGTCCCGGATGGCTGTTAAAAGGGAAAACATGGTGTTAATTACTTTTTTTCACTCAGGCAGGTCTGCTGCAATTTGTGTTCCTGACTTAATGGAGATCGGCAGCTACAGCAGTGAGAAGTAAGGGGGCCAAAACATGGCCCCCCCCGGCCTTTCAATTACACATAACTCAGGGGGCCCTCCAAAAATGTAATGGGGCCCAGCCCTCTCAGGCCCCTCTGTAATTCAAGCACTACACAGCAGTAGCAAACCCTTCCAGTAGGGACAGTATCATCAGCTCTAAGATACAAAACACTTACATTTTTATCTTCTTCAGTTCTATGTGTGGTACATAGCTCAGTGCTTGTGATACATACAGCAGAATGAGACATGGTTGGTGCTTAGATACATTAGAGCTAGAATAGTATGTAGGAAAGTGCTTGCAGTAAGTAGGAGCTGGATGATATGGTTAGTGCTTAGATACGTTAGTGCTAGATGGGAACATAGGTCAGTGCTTGTAGTGTGTAGGAACTGGATTAGGTATGATTGGTGCTAAGGTATGTTGAACTGAATGAGATATAGTTGCTGTTAGAACTTGATATTTTGGCCTTTCTCTGTATTCCACCTCTGGCAGGATGCTAGTTAAGAGTAGGATTGAAGGCCCAGGCAGGTGAGATACGAGTGCCTGAGAAGGAGGAGGAGGCAGGGGAGGATGGAGGGCAAGTGCGACTCGTTTTAAGCAGAGCGGGTGTTGCTGGCAGGTTTAAGTAGAAGATGGAGGAGGAGCTATTCCCCCCCATAGAATCACAGACTGCAGCCTTCCAATTATATGTGTGGTACATAGCTCAGTGCTTGTGATAAGTAGAGCTGAATGATATATGGTTGGTGCTTAGATTCATTAGTGCTAGACTAGTATGTAGGACAATGCTTGCAATAAGTAGGAGCTGGATGATATGGTTAGTGCTTAGATACGTTAGTGTTGGATAAGAACATAGATCAGTGCTTGTAGTACGTAGGAACTGAATTAGGTATGATTGGTGCTTAGGTATGTTTGAACTGAATGAGATATAGTTGCTATAGATATAGGCTGCTGACAGAGAGAGAGAAAGAGATGTCAATAATACACTACACTGAATTGAATTATTAATTGTTGGGCCTGTGTAAGTAACTAGTTTTGATTCTCTGTCTTTGGGGTTGACCTTTCTTAGTTTAACTTTTATTTGCCAGGGAGGAACTCTAGCTGGGAGAGATTTGCAGTCATTTGTGACTAGACCTGTTACTTAACCTCGGTAAAATAGGTGTCTGTTAAGGGGAGGAGCTGAAAGGGGCCTGGGGAACTGTGGATTTAAAACAGGAGCTGTTTGTGGGCTCTTTCTGCTAAGAGAGAGAGAGAGAGAGAGAGAGAGAAAGCAGCCAAAAGCTTCCTTAAATCAATGAGGTAATTTAATAGACTACACTGAATTGAATTATTAATTTTTGGGTCTGTGTAAGTAATTAGTTTTGATTCTCTGTCTTTGGGGTTGACTTTTCTTAGTTTAACTTTTATTTGCCAGGTAGGAACTCTAGCTGGGAGAGATTTGCAGTCATTTGTGACTAGACCTGTTACTTAACCTCTGTGGAACAGGTGTCTGTTAATGGGAGGAGCTAAAAGGGGCCTGGGGAACTGTGGATTTAAAACAGGAGTTATTTGTGGGCTCTGTCTGCTGAGAGAGAAAGAAAGAAAGCAGCCAAAAGCTTCCTTAAATCAAGGAGGTAGTTTAATAGACTACACTGAATTGAATTATTAATTTTTGGGTCTGTGTAAGTAACTAGTTTTGAGTCTCTGTCTTGGGGGTTGACTTTTCTTAGTTTAACTTTTATTTGCCAGGGAGGAACTTTATATGGGAGAGATTTTCAGTCATTTGTGACTAAACCTGTTACGTAACCTCTGTGAAATAGGTGTCTGAAAGGAAGGAAGGCACTCCTCAGGGTGGAGGGTCACAGTCATAGTTGATTGTTTCTGGAGAGCACAGGATTACTTCACCCACCCTGCCCCTCACACCACCTGCCCCAAGTACATAATTTCCTTTATAGCAGGGGTTCTGACATCATTTCCCCAAAATTGCTAACAAAATACACCTGTTCATATCCTTAAAGGCACAGCACACTGAAGATGGGGTAGAGGCACTCACAAGCTTGCACACACTAAAACAAGAACAACAACAAAAAAATACTTCTGAAACAGGAAGGGAGATAGACATGTGGGGAGTGGTGCAGTGCACTGGCTGTGGAGCAGCAGTGTTTTAGGAGACATTCTGGAGACTGCGTTGCTGCCCTATTTGCAGGCACCTCTCTGTTCTGAGGGAGGAGGTTGCTAGACTCCATGCTGACCTGGCAGGGATTTGGCAAACCTGCTCCCCCACCCAGGGACCACCCAGACCACTGCCACTACCTCAGAGGTTACCAGGAAAGAGGAGTAGTTGGACCACAGTGGGCTCAGGAGGGGTGAGGGTGGTGAAACAGCGGTGCATCCCTCCAGTTGTGCCTCTCCAAAATTCATTCTCCACTCTGGCAGAGCATGGTTCCTCTATGGAGGCACCTGCAGTGGAGACCAAGGAGGATGCTGGGAACCTCCACAATGGAGATGCACAGGAGGGTGGCACAGGACCCCACAGGGGAAGGAAACAACTCCTGGTGGGGGACTCAATTGTTAGGGGGTAGAACTGGGGAAGGGAGGGGAAAGGGAGGTAAGGATCAGAGCAGTGCAACAGGAGCTTGTGTAATTGGAGAGGGGCCTTAGTCAAGTGATACACATGGTAACTTTCTTGGAGGTACTACCTGTCTATGTCATGGATGAGGATAGGGTACTCCACACCATGGTATTCAATGACTGGTTAAAAATCTGGTGCAGAACTCAGGGATTTGGCTTCATTGGGGACTAGGGCTCCACCAGGAGGGATGCAGGCCTATACTGATGCGATGGTCTGCATCTGTCCAGGAGGGGAACCAGGATCCTAGGTGATAGGTTTAAGTGCTTCATTGGCAAGCATTTAAACTAGCCAAGGAGGGGAGGCACTGAAAAGGAGAAGAGAAATCTTGGCCCCCCCTAAAAAATCAGGGTAGTTAGTGAGGTAAACACCAAGATAGGGCAGTCGATAGGGAGAAGGGCAGGGGTAAATGGAGAAAAAGACAAAGGTAGTAAGGACAGGGATGGGGCAAAAAGAAATAAGGCCATAAAAAATGGAGGGTAATGAGTACCAATGCCCATAGTATAAGTAAAAAGCTCCCCAAAATGGTGGCCTTGATGGAAGAGTGATGCCTGGATATTGTGGCAGTAACAGAAACATGGTACACAGAGAACAATGACTGAGATGTCAACATACCAGGGTACACAATCTACAGGAGGGACAGGGAGGGTAGAAGAGGAGGAGGAGTAATTCTCTATGTAAGGGAAGAGATCAAAGCAACAGAACAAAACAGTTCACAGGGAGGAGAGGAGGCACTGTGGGTCACTCTGGAGACTGGAAATGGCACCACAATCTGCAAAGGGGTTGCATACAGACCCCCATCTCTGGGGGAGGCAATGGACAATGAAATGATAGAAGGCATCCTTAGGATAGCAGAGAAAGGGGAGATATTGCTGATGGGGGACCAGAATATGCAAGATGTTAACCGGAGCACCTTTGCTGTAGCCACATCCAAGAGCAGGGCCATTTTTGATGCCCAACAGGGGGCATGTCTTAGACAGCTAGTTTTGGAACCCACTCAGGAGGGAGCAATCTTAGACCTGGTACTCTCAAATGGGGACAGAGAGAGGATCTCAGATCTAGAAGTGGGTAGCCATCTGGGAACAAGTGATCACCAAAGAGTGTGGTTCATGATAAATTTAGCTGTAGAATCAAGCCATACAAAAGTGAAGGTACTGGACTTCAGGAGGGCTGATTTTGTCAAAATGGGAGAGTGCCTTAGAAAAGCACTAGCAAACAGGCAAGAAGGTAGGGTGGAGCAACAATGGGAAAACATCAAAAACGTCATCACAGAGGCAACAAGCCTTCATGTGAAGCAAATAAATCAAAATGAAAGAAAAAAACACTATGGTTCTCGAAAGAAGTAGTGGGGAAGGTTAGGGACAAAAGATAGCATTCAAGAAGAATAAGTAAACTCAGAAGGAGCAGGACAGAGAACTGTACCAGTTAAAGCAGAAGGAAGCAGGAAAGGCAGTCAAAATAGCAAAGGCCCAAACCAAGGAAAAGATAGTCAACTCAGTTAAGAAGGGGGATAAAACCTTTTATAACATGGCTATCTAAAATACAATCATTTCATTGGCCAGAACACTTCACCTGACCATTGATTAATCCCCGATGTACCCACAGTTGCATTGCTGGTCCAAAATATCCTGATTGACAGCCATGTAAACTGACTTAAAGAAATCACTCCACTATAAACACATTGAAAAAGAGAAGGCAGATTCCACCTTGCAAAGGAGGATTCCACCTTCAAAGGTGGATTCTGCAGCCTCATAACAACAAATCCACCTAGTGGACAACTACAAAAACAGCATCCTTTATACACATTATTCATTAGGCGGAAGGACTATTTTAGTAGAAATCCATGTTCAAACACTTATATTTTAATATTCCTTTACATAAACCTCTAATATAATGTGGCTCATGTTATAAGAGGATTAACCCAATCCAGGGTATGGGATTACTGAGCATTAATCCACGCTTTGGTGGTTGAAATCACTCGCCCTGCAGCCTCATGATTCCAACCCCCCCTCCAATGTGGATTAATGCTCAGTAAACCCATATCCTGTCGTGGGTTAATCCCTCCTTACAGGTAGATTAGGGAGCAAAGAAAGACTAAGGCAGGGATACTGAGGCTGAATAAAGTGGAAGGTGGTTGGGCAGAGAGTGACACTGAAAAAGCAGGGATACTGAACAAATACTTCTGCTCAGTATTCACAAAGGAAGAGCAGGGGGAGATATCTAATCCAGTCAATAGAAGCACTCTGGATAGGGGGGTAGATATTAGTCCTTTCACAGAAAAAAGGATACTGAAAGAATTCCTAAAACTGAAGGTGGATAAAGCAATGGGGCCTGATGGGAGTCACCCCAGAATTCTAAAAAAACTAAGGGAAGAATTAGTAACACCACTGACTACCCTTTTTAATAAATCATGGGAGGATGGTATGGTACCTGAGGACTGGAAGAAGGCAGATGCGATTCTTCCCAAAAGTGGGAGCAAGACAGAGGCAGGAAACTACAGACCTGTCAGTTTGACCTCAGTGGTAGGGAAAATGATGGAATCACTCTGAAGGAAAGAATGTTGAGTACCTAGAGGCCAGTGGGACAGGACCCAAAGCAGCATGGATTCACAGCAGGAAAGTCATGTCAGACAAATCTAATTGATTTCTTTGATTGGGTGACCAAAGTAGTAGACCAGGGAGGGGCTGTGGACATGGCCTACTTAGACTTTAGCAAGTCATTTGACACAGTCCCGCACAAAAGATTAATAAACAAATTAGCCATCCTGGGAGTGGGTCCCAGGGTGGTAGTCTGGATAAAACCCTGGCTGGACAACAGAAAACTGAGGGTATTATTAAATGGAGCCCACAGTGAAGAAAGAGGGGTTACTAGTGGGGTACTGCAGGGTTCAGTACTGGGGCAAGTCCTTTTTAATGTCTTTATGAGTGACATTGCAGAAGGACTGGAAGGAAAAGTATGTCTCTTTGCAGATGACACAAAGATCTGCAACAGGGTTGATATGCAAGGTGGGGTGGAAAGGATGAAGAGGGACTTGGCAAGGTTGGAGGAATGGTCAAGTGAATGGCAGCTTAGATTCAATGCAAAGAAGTGCAAAGTAATGCACCTGGGAGATAAAAACCCAGGGGAAGAGTACACAATGGGTGGTGAGATGAGATACTAACAACAACAACATGGAAAGGGATCTGGGGTAATCATATCAGATGACCAAAAGGTGGGCCAGCAATGTGAAAAGGTAATAAGGAGGGCTGGGGGATACTGGGATCCATAGGGAGAGGAATCACCAGTAGAAAACAGGAAGTTCTTGTCCCTCTGTACAGACAGTTGGTAAGACCACATCTGGGGTACTATGTACAGTTCTGGAGACCCCATCTCCGCAAATACATAGACAGAGTGGAGGCTGTCCAGAGGAGGGCAACTAAAATGGTGCAGGGTCTGCACCAGAAGACATATGAAGAAAGATTAATGGAGCTTAAGATGTATAGCCTCAAGGAAAGGAGGGAGAGGGGGGACATGATAGAAACTTTCAAATACCTCAAGGGAAGAAACAACGTCCAAGAGGGTAGCATCTTTCAGAACAAGAGATGTGCAAGAACAAGGGGACACAATTTGAAGATAGAGGGGGATGGCTCAGAGGTAATGTGAGGAAGTATTTCTTCACAGAGAGGGTTGCAGATGCTTGGAGCAGCCTTTAAGAATGCATGGGACAGACATAAGGCAATTCTAGCAGGGGGTAGGTGGAAGTAGGCTGTTGGTTAACTAGGATCTGCAGCTTATCTGTTAGGTAGGGAAATGGGCAGACTAGGTGGGCCAAGCAGTCCTTATCTGCCATCAGATTCTATGTTTTTATGTTAGTTGTTGTTAGAACTTGATATTTAGGCCTTTCTCTGGATCCCACCTTTGGCAGGATGCTAGTTAAGAGTAGGATTGAAGGCCCAAAAAGAAATGTAGTAACTGGTGTGATTACCTTCTCCAACTTCGGAGAGTGTGGCCAGTAGCACACAGGAGAAATAAAATCCCCTTAGGGGGAAACCTCTGAGGACCCATGGCTACTGACCTGCCCATCTTCTAGGCATACTAAAGGAGAGTAATCCTAAATTAACCAAGAATTAATAAGTTGTTGTCTAATCCAAATCACAAGTTTTGATTGAAGAGTAGATTTTGAGTTTGATTGCAAGCAAGTAATCTTGGAGTTGAGGTACAGATGATGATGACTGTCCACCAAGAAAGACGGTAACATATCATGTTAGTGAATCCCAGTCCGGTATATCTATATGTATATAGGGTGAGTAGTTTTCATATAAGGCAACTCGATCAACAGCTAGAACGGAATCACATCTTGGGAAGGTGAGAGTGTAGAACTGGTTGAAATGCAACCCTGGAGTGTGAAGAAGAAGAAATCCATTCCAGATGGACTAAATTTTGATGAGCAAACAGCTAGTCCTACTTTGTGAGGCAAAGTAGGAGAGAATGTTAATCCATGTGCTCCGATATGCAAAATTACAGTAAAAGCACCTGGCCCCTAGTGGGGTGAAGTGGGTATGCAGAGTGCAGGCTACCAGGCTGTAAGTGGGCAAAGCAGATAGAAACATCCAGGCCCCGTATGGGGCAAAGCAGGAATGTGTAGAGTAGGCAATATAGGCACATTGAGGGTGAGTAAGAATGCGCTGAGCAGGAAGCCAGACCCTTTGTGAGTGAGGCAGATAGAAACCTCCATGCCCACTTGCTGGGCGAAGCAGGTATGTGTAGTGTAAGCATATAAGCCTGCTGAGGGTGAGTAGGAGTAAGTTGAGCAGGAAACCAGCACTTTGCAGGTGAAGCAGATAGAAATCTCCAGGCCCCCTTGCGGGGCAAAGCATGATTACGTAGAGCAAGCAATATAATCCTTTTGAGGGCAGTGTAGGAGTACATTTGAGCATGAGCCAGGCCCAGATGGTTGAAGCTAGACATGGTGGACTCCATGTGGTCTTCTATGACTGAGTTCCCGTAAACCGTCAAGTCCCAGATGGTCAAGCCACGGCAGAGAAGAATGCCGAAGAGGAGACTGAATCGATGAATAGGTAGTCTTAATAGTTGACCAGGGGATGCAGTGAATGAAGCAGCTAGAATCATGCATGTGCAGGCAGAATGGTGAAGGAATGAGTGCAATAGTAGAGCACAGTCCAATATAAGGAAGACATCCTAATGAGACCACCCGCAGCATGGAATTTTGGAGTAGCAAATGTATTCTTACCAGGGAGCAGAACTAGGTCCAGTCTGAGGAGGAGGCAAACAACTGCCTACATGGAGTTAATGAGGAAAGGTGGATGAAAATTAGATATTCTTGATAAAGTTCCAAGTCCAGATGATCAAGGTGATGATGAGCAGGTAGACAACGCTAAAGAGGAAGGTCCGGCATATGGAGAGATCCATCTAGTGATGAATGGATGAGGGAGGAAGGGTAATCCAAACTGGAGAGCTGTGAGCGAGATGGCAGTAAGATGAAGGCTTGCATGGAGCTGTAAATCCAGTGGCACAGTTTTACCAATGAAGCTGTTAGAGAAAGAAACTCTTCCCAAGATATCCAAGAATTGAGGTATACTTCACAGATGTCCTGGCATAGAAACTCATGTGGAATAGACTAGAGGACAACAAAGTACTGTGGAAGCATGATGTAATGATGAAGCAGGGTAGGCCCGGATGAGGGCCAGCTGGTGCAGGGATCCCAGATCAGTCCGCAGCTTACTATGAATGAATGATCGGGTGGTCGAGTAGGCAACATGTGGGTCAATATAAGGAAGACAAGACCTCACATGGGTCTGATAAGCGATGAGGGGATGTCCCGTTGAGGGCACAGGAGACACTGAAACCCTGTGAGAAGCAGCAAGAAAGAGTAGAATGTACATGAACGGTCATCGACCATGGCTGTGGAAGCTGGATATGAGATCAATAGGAATGTCATGCCATGAGTCCAAGTCCGTAAACAGTGAGAACTACAGAGTCCGCTAGAGGACAGCAGATAAAGTAGCGGGCTAGGCCCCCACATTGGCTAGCAGGAAGACATGACTTGCCAGTAGGTCTGCCTGAGTAGTGTAGAAGTGAGTGAGTTGAGCTAGGCCTCCATGTACAGTACAAGTTACATTAAACTGTTCCCTCAACTCACTGGTGTAGCATTTTTCAATGAGTTTCCTAATCTGTGCAGTGTTTAATTCAATGAATTAGTAAAAGGTTAGTATTGGTTTGCAACGAGCTGTTATGTACTATAAGCTTTATTTTCAGCTGAGTGCTTATGAGTTTCATTTCAGAACGCAGACTAAACAACTCTTAAGGAATGCTGTGATACTTATAAACAATGCTCTTAAGGATTGCTGTGATATTTATAAACAATGCCATGAAAATGCATTGCATAAACACTTCAAAACAGCTACTGCCATTTCACTAAACAGTTACAAGTGAGTTGAATAGGCAGTGAAGGATGGTTGGAAAACAGTTGAAAGCTTCAGCAGTTCAAGTTGCATCTGCAGTAGCATCACAAAAAAAAATGCTACACCAGTGAACTGATGGAACAGTTTAATGTGACTGGTACTGTATGTTAGCAGGACCGGCTGGACCTCCACGTAGGTCAGCCTGAGGAAGAAGTAGTGAGAGTGAGTAGAGCTAGGCCTCCATGTAGGCCAGATGGACTGGCAGGACCTCCACATCGGTCTGCATGAGAAGAGAGTAGAAGTGAGTGAGTCAAGCTGGGCCTCCACGTAGGTGAACTGGACTGGCAGTCCTCCACATAGGTCTGCAGGAGAAGAGTAGAGTATGGGAGTCGAGTTAGGCCTCAGGAAGTGGCTGGACATGCAAATTGTCATTCTCAGAGTTCAGTATGTAAGGGTC
Source organism: Neoceratodus forsteri (assembly GCA_016271365.2). Classification (NCBI taxonomy): domain Eukaryota; kingdom Metazoa; phylum Chordata; order Ceratodontiformes; family Ceratodontidae; genus Neoceratodus; species Neoceratodus forsteri. The sequence goes on from CM028131.1 coordinate 941,162,623, forward strand.
CATAGGCTTGACAATGAAATACTGCTGTTTGGAATCCAGGTGGACAGGCCAAGGAAGGTACGGACCAAGTGACCTTCATAGCAGAACCTGGAAAGACACCTAGCACACTGAGCAAGATCCACTAGCAGAGAAAAGAAAGGATGTCAACTTTCTTGAGCTAGTCTGCAATTTCAGAGGACTGACTGTAGCGGAATACATGCAGCAACCTTTTTGCATCATAAGGAGAAGGTGGAACGTAGGAGCTGAACAGCAACTCAGCCTTGACTGGTTGGAACTGTACTATAGGGTTAGCAAGGTGCCAATGTCCCAGTCATGATAATAGAAGAGTAGAGGTAAGTACGTTAGGTTGAAGAATAATCAGTCTAGCCCTTTGAGCTGAAGCATATAATAGATGGCAAATTCATAGGATGCCATGCTCTCCCTGTGAACTTGACTGTGGGAGGCTTTGCAATCTGAGGAGTGGTGGTGCCATCTAGTGGTCAAATGAGTCATGCACAATGACATAAACAAATGCAACTGGTAAGGAAATGGCTGTTTGAAGCTCAGAGAATCTGCAGTGAAAGTCAGAACTGCAGGCCAAGCATGTTTATTTCAGCTGGAGACAGTGTTGTTATTTGAGGCATGTACAGGATAGCAGAGCAGGCATAGAGAAGGACGGCACACCAGAGCACCGGCTCGAAGATGGAGGAGCATCCATTAAATGAGGAGGGTGGACTGCAGTGAAGGCAATTCTGGTAGACAGTTGCAGCAGACTTGCAGCGCAAGCAGTTCTGGAGGCACTGAACTAACAAGGGAAACCGGCAGACTGTAGGAGGTAAGGCGAGACCCCATGGACGCGATGAAATGAACTGTAGCATGGAGCGGCAGCTGCTCGAATGAAAGAGACAGGACAGCAGTGGTAGCAGGGAGGCAAGTGCGCAGCTGAGCAAAGAGCAGTGGCAGCAGGAGAAGTATGCAAGAGCAGCGGAGGTAGAGCAAATGGCTGCGGAGTGCATGGTGCAGCATGGCAAGGAGCGAGCAGCTGCAGGAAAACCCCAAAAGAAGAGAGGACAAGGTATGGGAAAGAGACAAAAGAGGGACAGTGGAAGGAGCAAGGGAAGGGGGGAATAAAAATTAAAAACAAACAAAATGATAGCAAGAGACAGGACAAATGAAGCAGAAGGGGGGGCAAGGCAAGAAAAGCACAGGCAAGACAGGTCAAAAATAAAGCGAGCAGCCGCAGACCAGTAGCAGCACGCCAGTGAGTGCGACTCGCTCTAAGCAGAGCGGGTGTTGCTGGCAGGTTTAAGTAGAAGATGGGGGAGGAGCTATTTCCCCCTCCATAGAACCACAGGCTGCAGCCTTCCATAAAGAGAAAACATGCATCATTACAGCTCTTGTGTTTTTTGTTGTCCCATTTGGGACATTACAAAGAAACTATCCATTCTTTAAACACATACTATGTTTTGTTTTGTTCTCATAAAAGAGACATTACTAAGTAAGTATTTAAAGGCTGCATAACAAAGTTTACCTCTGATTGTACTGACAAATAAATCCTACAAAAACACACCTACAGTACCTGTTCCACACTCCATGATTATACAAGAAACAACTTTTTTTGGTGCAACCTTTTTTTTTTTTAATCTTCAGTTTCATCACGAATCAGAACACCCAGTTATCATGTCACGTCACTCACTAGCCTTGGTCCAGTACAATGTTTCTCTCAGTGTTCATGTTCTGCATAATGCCCTACTAGCAGATGGACTTGAATCTTTGTCCTCACAAGTCGGCTGTACTTAATCCAGTAGCTATAATCTTGGAGCGAACATTGCTTGTAGCATGTGTGTTTCTCAGTCAGACAGTTCAGGGAAGTACAGCTGTAGGTATTTCAGGATTTTTTTCAATGGTAACTATTTGTTGAAGCTCAGTTCCATCCAGTTTCTGGTGCTCTGAGAAGCACTGCCAGTGCCAGCAGAGCTCACATCACGTCATGATGAATCACGTTCATGGTCATCACAAATCACACCATTTCAACTTTTTTAGGTGCAACCCAGTTTTTTTTTCTTTTATAATCTTTGGTTTCATCATGAATCAGGACACCCAGTTATCTTGTCACATCACTCATGAGCCTTGGTCCAGTATAATGCTTTTGTTAGTGTTCACGCTCTGTAGGATTCCCTACCTGTTGTATTCCATACTGAGAGCTGTTGCTGAACACAATTAATGACATACACTACAAACACATTGTCCCCTTCTACAAAAAGTCAGACTCAGGAGACTGGTTTAAAAAAATAGAGATCTGGGACTTGCCTGCCTTTGGACCATATCATGGTCATCCTCCAGAAGGCACGTCCACAGTCACATTATTCACTCCTCATGTCATTTCACTACTCATGCATTTTAGTACTACTGAACAGACCTTACAGAAATATAAGTCTGCTGCGTACATGCAAAATGCATGCCACATGCTTAATTGTGCAGTGTTTGCATGCGGTTCACATACACAAATTGAACCTATGTGAACCAGGTCTAAAAACTAAATGAGGTTCACATGCTGCAAGCTTGACATGTGTCCAGCAGGTAAGCTGGTGCAAACATCTTCTTAAAATCACATCAGGTTTGCTTGTTGCACACTTGACATGAGTGCAGCAGTTAAGCTGGTGTGAACATCATTTCAAAATCACATCAGGTTCACATGCTGCATGCTTGCCATGTGTGCAGCAACTAAGCTGGTGAAAATCACATCTTACCAAAAACACATCAGTTTCTATTTCTCATACTACTGCTAGCAATTAGAGCCATTAAAATACAATTTTCATTGATTTCCTATTCAAATTAGGTAAACTCATTAATTCTGATCCTTTTGCTAGTTGTTTAATGGCTTTTGATATTTGTTATTAAATTTTCATTAATTTGTATAGTTTGTTTAATGCATTAAATGACTAGGATATAGTCAGCCAACATCCCCCATCCCAGATGTGCGAGAAGGGGCCTTTGTGCTGTAAAGCCTGATCTTTTTGTTTTGGGCCCTGCAAATATCCTTATGCAAATTTAGTACTACAAATGTGTTTCTCCATGACTGATTTGGCTTACTTACTTTCAGTTTGTCATTCTGTATGGAGAATATACACTATGACCATGCTCAGCACTCTTTGTGCTGAGTAGGGTCTTTGAAGCATGCACCATAACTCACATTTTCTCAGTAAAATGAGAGACATGGACACTCAAAATGAGGGACAAAGAGGACACTAACCTTCATGATGATCAGGACACATCCTGAAACATGGAGATACAGTACCTCAGAACACAATGGAAACCATTGTATTTACTTGTACTGATATTAGCACCTGAGAATAAATGTCTACCATAAAGCAGGGGTGCCCCCCCCCCACTGCATTTGTGCCTAGGTTGCTCTTATAGTGTGGCAGTAATGGCATGAGATTTGGATTTAATCTTTTGCACAATAAGTGCTCCCCTGGCCTGTGTGTGCTCACGCTGCAGGTGCACTTTGACTTGACTGAGTCTGTATTTTGTTGTCTGTTCTCTCCACCTATTAGCTGCAGCACCATCACATGTGACATGGAGGAGCTCCAGCCAAACAAAAGCACATGAGTCACGTGAGTGCGACACTATCTTCCCACCACAGAGTAGACAGGCTGCCCAATACAGCTTAGAGGAGTCAGTGTGCACGGAACTCTAAATAGCAGTGCTGTGGTGGCATATTTATGTTGGTCTACACTTAGTGAGTCTCCGTCTCCCTGGTGGCTGAAGGGGCAGAATGTAAGCTAGAAGCTAACTCGAGACTAGGTTACCTACTTACTCAACTTGGCTTACCTCACAAAAAAAAACAGCACAGGCCCCCTGTGGCAGAAATCTAGGCCTAGCAGCAGTGGTGACAGTGGTGTGGACTGCCTTCATAGGCTTTGATTAGTGCAGTCTAGCAGCATCCATGGCAGCAGCCAAGCAAGAAGCAAGTAAAACAGGTTGGGTGGGTTTGGTTGGTGAGGTGACTTGGTTGCGAACCACGATGGGGACCTGGGATGGTTGGGTCTAGCATCCAGCTTCTGGCAGAAGGATGGAGGAGGAGCAGACTGAAAACTGGGTTGGTGGCACACTCAGCCAGGCTGCAGATTCTGGCCAGATGGCCGGGTAAGTAAAAGTAAATTATTTTTTTTAAAGGGGGATTGGGTAAGGAGGAAGGTCTGAAATATTGATGTGTTTTTCACTTTTCTGTGCCTTTGGGCAGCTTAACATACTAAAATGCCAGCAGAATAGGCCTAATGCTCTCTCGAATCTGTTTGATTTTCAGCACCAGCATTGAGGGCTGATTTTGGTGTCCCCCCCTCCCCCTTGGGTTATACTATCCCCAGTCCCAGATGTTCCAACTGTACTGTGCCTGGTCAGATTTAGCCTCCCCTCTACCTGTCCCATCCCCTCTTAAACCCGTCCACAGTCTCCATCTCTACCAGCTCCCTGGGTAGTGCATTCCATGGCTCCACCACCCTTTCAGTGAAATAACATCTCCTCCTCTCCCCTCTGAGTCTGCTCCCTTCCAGCTTACACCCATGACCTCTTGTTGCCCCACCCTCCTTCCTTTGGAGCACCCTGGCTGGGCCTCCTTTATTGATCCCTTTCATGTGCTTAAAGACTTCTATCATGTCCCCCCATACCTCCTCTCCTTGAGGGTGTACATGTCAAGCTCCTTGAGCCTCTCCTCATAGGTCCTCTCCCCCAGGCCCCCGATCATTTTGGTTTCCCTCCTTTGGACCCTCTGTAGGAGTATAATGTCCCTCTTTAAATGTGGTCTCCAAAATTGTACACTATACTCGAGGTGTGGCCTAACCAAGCAGTTGTACAGTGGAAGGATCACTTCCACCTTTCTGGAGGTAATCCCCCTGGCAATGCATCCCAGCATCCTATTTGCCCTTGCCGCTGCCCTCCAGGTCTCCGAGTTGTTCATTTTGACATCTACCACTACCCCCAGGTCCTCTCACCCTCCGTGACTTGAATCATGTCTCCTCCCAGGGTATACCCCTGGCCTGGATTTCTGATTCCCAGGTGCAGAACCTTGCACTTCCCCACTTTGAATTTAGTTTCCATTTTCCTGATCACCTTTTCAGAGCCTCCAGGTCCTCCTGCAAGGCCACCCTCCCCTCCTCCCCATCCACCACTGCACCTAGCTTTGAGTCATCTGTAAAGAGACTCATCTCACTCCTGATCCCCCTCCTGATGTCTGAGATATAGGCATTTAACAGGAGTGGCCCCAGCACTAACCCCTTGGGAACCCCACTAGTAACCCACCTTGGGTATGAGGCTAACCCTCTGACCACCACCTTCTGAGTATGCTCAGAGAGTCAATTTCCTATCCATCTTAGCAACTGTCTCCCTACCCCCATTTCCTTCAGCTTTACCAGCAGGCCACTGTGGGGTACCCAATCAAACGCCTTGCTAAAATCCTGAAAGAGGATGTCCACTGGCCTACCCTGGTCCAGGACCTCATCACTCAGTCATAGAACTCAACAAGATTTGTCTGGCACGATCTTCCCATGACAAAGCCATGCTGCCTGTCATCCAAGTACCCAGTTTGCTCCATTAACCATCCTAGCCTTTCCTTGACAATACCCTCCATCACCTTGCCGACCACTGATGTCAGGCTAACAGGCCTGTAATTTCCTGCCTCCTCTCTTGATCCCCCCTTGTGGATCGGCACAACATGGGCCTCCCTTCAGTCTTGATGCACCCACCCAGTCCTCAGAGAGATGTTGAAAAGCTCCACTAGAGGGACTGCCAGGACATCTGCCAGTTCCCTTAGCACCCTGGGATGTATCTCATCTGGCCCAAATGCTTTCTCCATCTGAAGGGACCTGAGGGCTTCCCTTACTCTCTCTACTGGGATTTCAGCCTCGTCCTCCCCCTTTTCACCATGCAATGCTGGGTCTCCATCTGTCTGTGGTGGCCACTCCCTTTCCCCAGACCCATCAGGTCCCTTGGTCTCTACCGGTCTCACCCCTTGCTCCAGTTTGTCCCCACTCCCCTTGCAAGACATAGCCCCTCCATCCTCCCAATATAAACTGAGGCAAAGTACTCATTTAGGACTTCTGCCTGTTCCCCTACCTCATGTGCCCAACCATCCCCTACCCTTATCTTGTTGATCTGCCCCCTTACTTTCCTTTTTCTCCTATGTATCTAAAGAACCCCTTGTCCCCCTCCATATCCCACTGGCCAAGGACTGCTCCTTTTTTGCCTTAGCTGCTCTCACCACCCTGGTGACTCTCTTGGCTGTCAGCTCATATTCCTCCTGATCCCTTTCACTCCTTGACCACTTGAGGCACCTATAGGCTGCCTTTTTTTCCCTCACCACCTGCTGTACCACCCGGGTCCACCAGCAGGGTTTTCTGGACTTACCAAAGTTATGCCTTTCCCTTGTGCAGGATCTGGTAACTTCCTGTATTCCCCGCTTAATGATCCCCCACCTGCTGTCAGCATCCATATCCGGCCTTATCCTGTCTAGATGATCTTTAAGGATCTTTCCCATCTCTCTGAAGTCTGCACCCCTAAAGTCAGTTACTACTGTCCTTGTTCAACTTTCCTCCCCCTCAGGTTCAGGAAGAACCAGACTGTGGCGTGATCACTCCCAGGAAATGGGTTCCTCACCTCTAGACCCTTAATCTGATCACCGTCCTCCAGGACCATGTCCAGTGTCCGGGACTCCCTCGTTGGCTCACCCACCTGTTGTGTCAGAAATGCATCCTGGAAGATATCCAGCAGCCTCTGCTCTCTGGCCACTGGTGATGTCATAGTCCCCCAGTCTGTTCCTGGCATGTTGAGGTCCCCCATTACTATTACCCTTCCCTTTCCTAATCTACAGTGTCCCTCCAGATTTGCCACCAAACTTTCTTCTAGGACCTCCGCCAGTGCTGGTGGTCTGTATACCACTCCGACCTTTACTCTCTTACCCCCCCGATCAGCAAGGTGAGCCAAATAGCCTCCACAGTCCCCTCTGCCTCCTCTAACCCTCCAATACCCATGCCATTTCTGACTAATAGTGCTACACTACCACCCCTTCCCTCCCCCCAATCTTTTCTGAACACAGTGCAGCCCACCAGATTTAGGTCCCACTCATGCCCTTGAGTGGCCCAGGTCTCAGTGACTGCTGCCACATCTACCTCCCCCTCAACTAGCGTTGCCTGGAGTTCAGGCATTTTATTTCCTAAGCTCCTGGCATTTATCAGGACAACTCTCCACCCCTTTTCCCTCCTCTCCCTTTCTCCCGGCAGGCTCCATTTCTCAGCTCCTGCACCCCTGCAGTGACCCAGTTCATATCTCCTAGCCCCCTAGAGGAGTGGAGACCATGTCCCTCATTTATCGTATCTGCTGGCACTGACCCTTTTTTATCCCTCCCCCTTCACAAGTTTAAACCCCACCTTTTGCTCATGAACCCAGCTAGTTTGAGCTTTAAGATTTCCTTCCCCTCCAAATTAAAGTGCAGCCTGTTCCTAGTATATAGCCTCTTTTCCTCCCAGGTCTCCCCCAGTCCCCCACCAGGCCATACCCCAATTCCCCACACCACTCCCTAAGCCACTGATTCATCTCCCTAATCTTCATCTTGTTTTCCCCCACTAGCCCTTGGCACCAGCAGGATTTCTGAAAAGGAGATCTTACAGCCTATGGAAAGGCATACCCTGGCCATCTCCTGGAACCTTGCCTGAATTTCTAGTTCACTATTACCATTTATGTTGTTTGTCCCCAAGTGCACTACAATGTCTGGGGTCCCCTTGCATTCCCTTGCCAGTGAATACAACTCATGCTTGGCCTTGTGCACTGTCAGGCCTGGGTGGCATTTGGTTCTGATCAGACAGTTTTTAACCCCCTCCTGTTCCTCCCAGTGTATGCCTCTGATCATGGAGTTCCCCAGTAGCAGTACTCTAACTTCCCCCTTGCCTTCCTGTTCACCCTTCAGGTTCCCCATCCTTCCATGCCCCTCCTCATCCCTTCATCTAGATTCTCCCCTCAACTGGCTCCTTACACCTCCCACAAACTGGATGTTGAAGGTAGCCCCTTCACTATTGTCCCTGGTCACCTTCTCTACCCGTGTCCTGGCCTTCTTTATCCCCCCAACCCGAGTATCTTTCTCTGTATCTCTTTCCCCACTCCTTACTAATCCATCCATCCTAACCGTTGGCCCATTTAGCTTTCTGCTCGCTATCATCCTATTTATGTCCTGCACCTTCCTGCCTGTCATGCTGCCCTGGTTCATACCATCAGCCTCCTCTTTGTTCCTCTGATCCTCCTTTTTCTTCTCCCCTCCTACCCCTCTTCCCCCATCCTGTCTGGGACCCCCTCTATTGTGCCCTTGACACTTGCCTTCTACACCCTTTCTATCCATCCCTGCCCCAGCTACACCAGCAGCAGAATCATCCTCCTCCTCCTCCCCCACACACCCCTCTTCTACCAATGGGTGTAGAGGGTTAAAACAATTTGAGAGCCATAGCCCATCCCCCAGTGATCCCTCCCACTGCCTCTCTCGATTTCCTTTGGACACCCCCAGACTCTTGCCTACTTCTGTGGAAATTTCTACCTTTTGGGCCCCATCTGCCAGGGTCCCTGAGAGCCCTCTGCTAGTGTGAGCACCACTGTTCACTCCTTCCCCAGCTTGGGAGGCCCTGGCACCTAGTGCTTCCATGTAGGTGACCGCTTGCCTCCTACCTCTCCAATCCTCTCCCCAGTCCCCACAGTTGCCTTTGGATCTCCTCTATCTCCTTAAGCTGTGCCAGCTGGTAGCACACTGGGCATCCCCCAAACTTCCAAGCCCAGTCCAGGATCATGGCCGCACCACACCCCATGCACCCAACCACCCATCCAAAGATACCTGCTCTAGTGATGTGTGGTCCCTTCCCCATCATCACAGCAGTCTTTTCTAGGCCAAATTACCAACTCAGTGGCTCTACAGTTTCTCAAGCTACCAGTACCTATACCTAGGCAATTCCCCCCATACAGCATGCAGACCTTTAAACTTGCAATGCTTGGGTGGCTGAACTGTTCCCCACCTGGCTATTTGCCATAAGAGTTAGTTTACAGGGGAAGATTACAACTCCCTAAGCTCCTCTCTCTCAGCCTTTAAACCCAACCCCCTGTAGCTAGAACTACATGAGCTGCACCTGAAGCCTTTTTCTCCAATTGCTGCTCAGGTGTTCCCCTATAAATGAGCTGTGCTCTGGGGAGGGAGGGGTAGGGGAAGGTGGCATTTGGGCCCACACCCAACTCTCATGAGAGTGTATCAGCCCTGTGTCTGCCCCTCACTGCACCTCCAAGCACTGCAACCTCCTACGGAGGAAGGTCCCACACAAAACAACACTTATTAAACAAGTCAGCAGTCCTGCTTAAAAGTCCACAGACTGATAAGAATTTAAAGCTCGTCTAGCTACTAAAATCCCCAGCTGCTCAGCAAAAGCAGGTTCCCACAACCTCTACCAGCCCCAACTGTTTCTGCAGTACTGCCATGTGAGAAGCCCTGGTATTTAAGCCTCTATGAGCTGTAAATTGATCCTGGCTGAGAAAGACAGAACCTCCCAGAAGCTGCTCACAATACCTGTAGAAAAAATAAATGAATATCCAGCTTCCTCTATGGATCCCCCACACAAAACAACACTTATTAAACAAGTCAGCAGTCCTGCTTAAAAGTCCACAGACTGATAAGAATTTAAAGCTTATCTAGCTACTAAAATCCCCAGCAGCTCAGCAAAAGCAGGTTACCACAACCTCTACCAGCTTCATGACACATATTAGATGGGTATTGAATGGAATAGTCAGTGAGAGAAATCAGGACAACATGTTACTTGGGGGTGGGGTGGGGTTCAGAACTTCAGCCAGGAAAAAAAATGGTTAGTGGGCTAAGCCCAAATCTGATGCACTGCTCCAGGATATAGACAGATGAATCTTATACATCTGAATTTTTCCTGATTTGCATATCACTTCTCAGTCACAACAAATAAATGTAACCTTTTAGAGACATTCCAGACATTCTTGACCTTGCCACCAGGGGGCTAACTAGCACCTGGTCTCCTCTGGTTGTTGTCTCCCTGCTGCTGAAATGTGAAATGGTGCCTCTGCCATAAACTCTAAATTTTCAGGACATCCTCAGTGTGAGCAGCATGTTTCCCATGAGCAATGGATGAGAAGCAGAGCAGTTTTCAGTGATAAAATGAGGGCTGTCCCTTGCATTCAGGGACAGTTGAGCAGTATGGTATGCACAGACTATTGGAGCCCAGGTATAGTCAGGCTTATGCCCCCCCCAAGGAAAGCTGACCTCCACATCACCACTCTCAAGCACAATATGACAAGGGCAAAGGAGACTGCAAGGGCATGTACCATTGAAATGAATGGGGAAATTTTTGTATTACTATTTTATACATTATTGATGGAGAGTTAGAGATTAAGAGAGATGAAAGCCACCACTCGACTAACAAGGGCCTTGTTAGTAGAACAGTTGCCTTCATTATTCTCCAACTCACCATCATAATGTATAAAATAGTAATAAAAAATAACTCCATTCATTTCAAAGGGGTACAACCCAATACTCTGACCCATGGACATCATCTCTTAAGGACTCCTGCCTCTGGCTTCCCTAGTAAACAGGTAAAAGACTCATGACTTATATCTATACTTGGTGGGTTGTCTGTGTTAGCATGGCTGCACCTGCTGCAGTGTGTGTGCATGGGGGGAGGTGCCTGACACCTGGTGGGTGGGTTGTCTGTGTTAGCATGGCTGCATCTGCTGCAGTGTGTGCATGGGGGTAGTGGCCTGACCCCTGGTGGGTGGGTATCGAGTTATTGGTACTTTTGTGTTTGCCCCTTAAAGTCTGCTTGCATGGAAGCATTCAAAACAATGGAGAGAAAAGAGTAGGAGTATGGGCCATACAGAAGTAATTAAGTAGTTTTGTGGGTAACTATGTGTATAGGGAGTAGAAAGAACAACATGCTTCCATTGGTATGTGTGCTAGAGGTCAGTTGTGCAGCTGAGATGAGAGGGGACAAGAAAACTAAAAAGTATAACTGTGGCTACAAGTGTACTGCATGCGTGCAGAGGTATGCAGATTTGTATTGAAGTACAAGCAAGCCATATGTGTGTGCAGGCAATATAGCTTAGTGGTTAAAGACACTGAACTGCAAACCAGGAAACTTGGAGACCTGGAAACCTGGGTTTGCATCTCATCAATCCACACTTGTATATGGTGTGATCCTGAGGAACCCACTTAACTTTTATTAAGGAGGCAGTATAGTGCAGTGGGATAAGGCTCTGACCTGCAGATCTGGAGACCTGGATTTGAATCCCACAGCCATCTATGTGCATACTGTGTGATCTTGAGCAAGTCACTTAACTTCCTTGTGCTCCCAGGTCACATCTGGAAACAAGCTTCGGCTTAGTGTGCTACTCCTAGTTAAACACTGTTCTCTTTCCCTTTTTCCTTCCTCATGTGTGCAGTTATCAGTGACCACTTGCTTTTGCATGCATGCTACATGCTTGCAGTGTTTTTCCAGTTTAACATAAAAACCATGCTTTCTTTTCCACTCTTGCTTGCTGCACACATGCCACATGCTTGCAATTGGTTCCAATTTAACATCTAAATCATGCTTACAGCATGCATATCACATTGGTAGTTTTATGTGTGCAGCATGAAAACATTTCATGTAATTATTTCTGTAAGGGAGTGGTTTAATTGCTTTTCTTCTATAGACATGTTTATTAAAAGCTGTTGATTTTTTCACATACAGTTACCATAAAACCAAAAAAGTTTTAAAAGGTTCAGATAAGGTTTGGATAAGCATCCAAACCTTTTTTGCTTCTCAGAACCTTTTAGAACCTCAGAACCTATTGAGTTTCTCCCATCCCTAAGCAACAGCAGGAGGAAAAAAGAAGAAAATAGAAAAAATTTACTGAATTACGGGTACGGTACTGTGTCAGCAGAGCTGGAAGTATGGGAGTCAGGACCTTTCTGGGGGGGGGTAGGTCAGCAGCTTTAACTTTTGCTTTTGCTGGGTTGAAACTGGAAACAGTAACCCACAGAATTGAAGCCATCATATTAAAAACTAGAATAGAAAATGCAATCGATACCCCCGTATGCCAGAAAAAAAGGCCTTGCTTAAAGCAACATTCCGCTGTCATTTAGCTTCTCTCTTCCTGAAGACTTGCAAGATACAGGACTACGGGAATCAGGGCATTCATTGCAATGGGGAGAGAAGTGTACTCTTTTTTTAATCTGCTGAGCCAATTTCATAGATACGTTTCTAAAATACATAAAATATATAAAACCTGCAAAACAGAATCCTCAAGTGCGGGTGGGGCTTAGCTGCTTTTTGATCAAGTAATGTAATTTTTGTTTTTATTATGAGTCAGTTTCACAGAAGCTGACAAGACAAGTTCACAGAATACAGATACTAACAGATGCTAGGAACTGCTAATCAGCAGCGATCACCTGCCATCAATCCCCATTTAACAGTAACTCATCTTGTATCAGTGTTGTGCTTAGCACTGCTGAAAATCTAACCTCATTAAGACAGCAAAATAGCAGGTTTTAAGATAGAGGGGCCAGGAGTGGGAGAAATTGGCACAGAGCCAAGCAAGCCCCTCCCAGTGGCAGGAGCTGTGACTGGGGAGGAGAGGGAGACTGGGGTTTTATTTTGTAAGAAAAGAGTCAGAATGGGCAGGAGAGGGAGACACAGGGGTCTGGGATGAGCAACGGACCCAATGAGAAAACAAAACAATTCTGGGAGGAAGTGGGTGGGTGAAAGAGGAGTGGGCACACAGTTGCTGTCAGTGTCAGAGCAGAGAAATACCACAGCTGAAGTTCTGGAGCTGCATATGCTCATGGATGGAAACTGTCAGTAAGAAAGTCTATGTGAGGTGGGGGAGAAGGCAGAGAGGGAAACTGAGAAAGTTGGGAGAAGAGAAGGAAGAAAGAGAGAGGTGGACTGATTCCTTCATATGCTATTTGCGTCACCTTCACTCAGTGGGCAGAACATGGAGTAAACATTTGTGATGTGTTAAACCCTTTTTCCTCTCCTCCTCCCATTGGAAATATGCCTGCATAGCTCTCCCTGTGCAGCCATAAAGAGGCATGAGCAGTCATTAGTTTAAACTGCAAATTTTCAAGTCATTGGCAGCCTGCAGCTGGTGGCTGGCTAGTCATCTCAATGATTGCTAAAATGTACAAAAAAATCTAATTTACAACTTGACACATGACTGGCAATGCAACCAATTAGAGCCTTGACTCAGTCCTAATTTACTGTCAGTGCCAATCTCGAATGTGGATTCAACCACCAGGTGCCTAAACTGTACCTCTGGTCATGGTCCTTACACTTCAGGCACCTGCTGGTTGAATCCTGATTTGAGATTTCCACTGAAAGTAAACAAGGAGGGGGTCAATGCTCTGATCTGTTGCATTATCAGTTGAATTGTTTGTCACAGTTACAGACAATAACACGACATGATCAAATAATTATGGCTGGTTAGAGAATGTATGCAATGACTAGGAATGCGTGAGAGTGAGGATGCCACTATAACACCAAGGCAAATAACAAATATGATGTACTGGTCATATCAGGGATTGAGGAGGGGTGTCCAGTAGACCACAAGGGGGAGTAATATACTGGACAATTATTTTGGGGGGATCACATCAGGGATTGGTGTTGAGGGTCAGCTAAACATTAGGGAATATTTTAATATATAAAAGGAGTGTCAGGGCTGGGGTAGTCCACTTCACCACCAGGATTATATTTAACAAATGGGGATCTTAATTTACTAATGGAAGTTAATCTTAAATTTGACTGTTTTTACAACCTAACACTGTGATCTTCCACCAGTGTCCTGATTTTACAGCTTGAAAATGCGACTTTTTTTGATTTAGGAATCACATTTTGAGTTAATTTTGATCAGTATTTGAATTTGCTAATTGATTCCCGCTACATACATAACAACCCTTCTGATCTTCAAGTCCCCACTCCCAAGCCCTGACCCCTTTGTATAACTGTATTCCTGGTGGTGTAGTGTCTCCGTGATCACCAATGCACACAAAAATCTCTTTTCTGTAAACTCCTGGTGATCTAGTGGATACACCTCCATGATTCCTGATGTGCCCTAAAATAGTTTTATATTTATTCCCTGGTGGTCTAGCAGCCCCCTATCCCTCGCCTGATCCCCATGTTCCCAAAAGTGTGAAATTTGAGCAGGATACTGCAATCCTGCCAGACCCAGATTCTGAAGGTTGACATAGAATTAAGTCCCTGTCCTTTGTTGCTAACCACACTCATTTGTAATATTTTTCATGCTGCTACCCTCTTTTTTTCTTTGTCTGGTGTCCACTCACATTATCATCCTTTTTACTTATCTCTGTGTCATGGTGCTACATTGGTGGAGTTTCTTTCCCCTGTCACATGCCTTCTTTCAGCAGTTATAGAGCTGCCACACTTCGAGACATACGGCAGCATACTTGGAGGCTGGGAAGTGACCGTACATACATTTGCTCAGGTGTCATCTGAGTAAAGACTGTAGCAAAGCAGAATTAAAGATGGGGAATGAAAAACTAGCATATGCATCTCTTTTATAATAGTCAGCCTTTGACCAGCTGCTGACTGATTGACATCGAGAATCCATTATTTCTTTATTATATCCCACTTAACCATCCAAGTGACTCCCATACCTTCAGCTCTGCTGACACAGTACTGTACCCATAATACAGTACATTTTTTCTATTTTCTTCTTTTTTCCTCCTGCTGTATTTTATAGCACTGGCCTGCTGTGTCTCTGCACTTGCAGAATTTCGCTCACTTGCTTGACCCCCCCCCACACACACACACTTGAGGAATTTCAAGTACTATACCCTAAAAGCTCCTGACCTAACCCCTTGATAAATGCCCCGACTCACTTACCACGTGCCCACTGAGTGAAGGTGAAGCACATAGCGTATGAAGGCTCTGGAGTGAATCTAGTATACAACAGGCTTAGCATGTGTGTCTGAGTGCATGCATATGCTTCTTAATAGGTATATTTCCACTGGGTTGAAAACCATGCAAGAGCTTTTACCTTGGTCATCACAGCTATCCAGCCACTCAACCTTGGGAATCGACAACAATACAAATAAAGCACTGACATGGATGGGCAAAGCTAAACCACATTTTCTGTTACATTTTACTGCACTTTTGTCAAGTAAGTGTGAAACATCCTGAAACCCCTCCTAGGACCCTTATAGGGGTCTGTACTAAAAAGTAAAGTTAACACTGTTCTACAAAAAGAAACAACACTTTTCTGATCTACCATTTTGTGTTCAAGATGTAGTAAATTGCAAGATACAATGGGTTACTTTTATGAAAACAAAGCCCTGGAATTTTTGAAAGATGATACTGTAAGGTGTTATCAGATGCCACTTTAGAGTGAGAGCATGAGGTAGGGGGGTGTGTGTATGTCTATTTTTTGGGGGGAGTGATATAAAGGATTTCACTTCATGGCATTCACGGCATTATTTTATTCACACTATGATTTTTGCATTGTGGTAGTCTGTCTCAGTCCATTTTTATGACTGTGGGCATAGCCCAACAGGAGTATTGCATTCAGAAAAGGGCTGATGTCATCTTTGCTACCAAACAACATGATAGAGTGTTAAAAATAGATTCCTCCACTGAAGCCTCATTATTACGCTGCCTGTGTATGTATAGGAAGCTTTAGAGCACTCTTTTTCCTCTGGCTTGAGGAGTTAATTAAGCCCACAGAAAATTAATTTATTATCTTCTGGCAGTCATTCTGTGTCAGATTTCCAATAGATAGTACAGACATCGTAGAAAGGTAATGGAAATAGAATGGGTTAAACACTTCCTGGAACTTTCTGCATAACAAATAAGGTCTGCTGTTTCCCTAGGCCCCTATGAATACAACACCTCATTAAGCCATTTGACACTACCATCCTAAGAGCAGTCAGCATGCTACTTTGCAGGACATTGCATAGCAAGCATCCCAGTGTTGCCTTT
This sequence comes from Neoceratodus forsteri, assembly GCA_016271365.2. Taxonomy (NCBI): domain Eukaryota; kingdom Metazoa; phylum Chordata; order Ceratodontiformes; family Ceratodontidae; genus Neoceratodus; species Neoceratodus forsteri. Next base: position 941,178,618 of record CM028131.1, read on the forward strand.
TTTCCAAATAAATACACCGACTTCATTCTCAGGCAGACAGTTCTTGTCTACTGTTTACATTCTACTGAATGTTATAAACCTGCAATTTGTGACTATAAGTGTTTACAACTGAATGATAGCAACCACATTTGCTTCACTTGCAAATAGGTAGGTATTTGTGTGTCTGTTTGTTTGACTTACTATAGGTTACACATAGAATCTGATAAGTTCATAACATGCTGTATTGTGATTCAATGAATGGATAAATGGGGGGTTGGTTTCTTTTACAAATTCATTTTTCCTGACCATGAATATACTAAAACAAAAGTTTCTCAACAAAATGTTTACAAATAAGGAGTTTAGCAGTAATTTAGTTGATGTGGTGTAAAGAGCTGCTCCCTGCAAAATTACCTGTTTGGGGGGGCTGCCACAAGCAGAATGGGACTTCATGGATGGAGGGAGCTTATAGCAGCAGAAGTGGCACGTTGGCATTAAAAGCTTAGTGGTGTGGATGTAGAGGCACCAGTATTTAAGCATGACTTTGGTAGAGGATTAATTGTGACTGGAGGTGAGGGAGTGAGTTTTGGTATTTTTAGTATAATAGTTTTCTGAAACTTCAACCTTCAATGGGTTAGACTCTGCATTCATCTGTACAGTATATCACTAAGCCACATGCAGTGGGGTATGGGTAAAACCCAAATCACCAGACCGGACCAAAGCTGTAAAATCTGGACTGGGCAGAGCTTCTGCAAATATTGATGATCCACTCACTCCATATGATTTGATCCGGCTTTTACCATCTGGTCCGGTCCTGACAGTTCTGCTTTTAACCAAGCCAAGGAAGGGTTGAAAAACAGACTTCCAAGAATGGACCAGATATGTAAAAGTCAGACTGAACAGTGCAGCCAGAGTGACCAGACCAGCAGTATATGTACAAGTTGTACCCAGTATTGCCAGTGTGGATTTTTACAGAACTGCTGTGGTTCAGGTCTGTCAGTCCAGTTTTTAATAAATCAGTCTTTATTTTATACTGAAAGGGATGTGAGCAAACATGGCCATTTACACAAAAAAGAGAACAGAACACCAGGTTAAACAATTACATAGTAAAATACAGTATAAACAGGTCTAACATAAACAGGTCTTATACAGAGATCTTGAGGGATATACGGAAGAAAGGGGGAGCAAATAAATAACAGTGACAAATTTACATCATGGGATATGGTTGGAGGTACAGTTCAGGAACATGAACAGTTGGGTGATGCATCGAAAAGAAGACATGCATGTCCTGCAGCACCCAGATCCTGAATGCTGACTAGCATTCCTGCTGCGTGATCTGCCATGGCCCTCAACATGGGCCAAGGATTGTGCGCCTTGCCAATCCTTCAAACAGACCACATGGATTAGGTACCAGAAAATGCATGAAGCCCACTTTCTGGAGAAATGCCTAGCTTTGATGGAAAATGAGCTGCAGAATCTGTGGGAAAAATCTTCTTCTCCAATGCCAGAACCCAAAAAGAAAAAAAAAGGACAAGGAGGGGCACTGACACCAGGATAGGTCTCCATCAACTTGACATGACCATAGGGCACCACTGACAGCAGAGGGGCCTTCACTTCAGTAAATACCTCCTATTGCCAGTCTCTTACTATTTCTTTGGATCAGACCAGGGTTTCCCTGCCTGCTTTACTCACAGTGCAGTTGGGCTTCTTCTTGGATGATGGAACTCCTATTGTGCTCCTTAGGCCCATACCTTCTTCATGGTCTATCACCAGCAGCCATGTCAGTAAGTCACTCCCCAGCCCCACTGAGGAGTGCATAGTCACTGCTGGTAAACTGAACTCCAACTCCAACTCCACTGTTGTCCGCATGGTCAAGGCAAATACATCAGACATTAGCTCTTCTGATGCCTGCACTGCCTCAGCTGATTAGACACTCCCTGGTTCCTTTAGGGACTGGGGCTCTCCCATTGGGGTTGCAGTATACCCCCAACATCAAGTTGAGCCAGCTGCTGGATGTGCAACAGTCTTCAGAGGATTTCTTGCTCCCACTGACACAACCGGACCCTCTGGGCATGCCTGCCTGAGGTGAGCACTAATCTGGAGGTTCTCCTTCCTTTCTGGGTCAGTCTCTCCCTGATTTGCCCACTGGGCCTGTTGTTAATTCCTCCGGGGACATTCCATCAGGACATCCTCGGCCCAAGCCCCGTTGAACAACCAGGTTCCACCATCTTAGACTCCTTCTCCCCAGACGTTGACTGGTCTTCTGCCAGGTTCTACTCACAACCCAAGACCAAGTGACCCTTCACCATGTGACCCTTCACTGGATCAGGGTATATCTGGCATTCCAGCCATTCCTCAAATACTGAACAGCCTTCCATTAGGCCCATAGGCACAGAATCTTCCAGTGCTGGACATTTCTGTGCCTGATCCAGTGCCAGCCCCTTTGAATGTCCCCAGAGGGCTAATGCCTAGTCCCTCTGAACCTCCTACCAGGCAGCCCCACCTCCTGCTGGTCTTCAGCTCCACCTCCAACTGGACCTATGGGCAATGTTCTAGGCTATCCGCCCGCACAACACTCAATATACCCTTCGCCAGGGTATACAACACCTGGTCATCAACCCCATTATGAACCAGGGTACTAAATGCCAGGCTATGTCCAATCAAGGGTATGCTCCTTCTGGTTTTCCCAACTCCCATCAGGCTAATGGACACCCTTAATATCAGATGATGGGCTATTCATTATACCTGCCTCCTCCTCCACCACCTCCTCCTCAGCTTCAGCTCTGGATATCAACCTCAGGTCTGCTTCCACATCAGCCTCAGGCTGATATCCAGGCAATGTTTCAGACCCTGATTTAGGAGGAGAGGACTAAATGAGCCTTGGAGAATGACCATCAGAAACCAGTGGTGGCCTCTACTCCTGCCTCCTTTCTGATCCCCAAGATAAGCCTCTCCTGTGGATTCCCACCTTTCTGGAGAAGGCTCCTCTAGACACCAGATCAGGGATAAAATCCAGGACACTCTTCTAAAAAGGGCTCAGAGTCACAGGAGGCATTCCTTGGACTCTGACTTGTCCTCCAGCACTGATATGCATATGCCTATCGAGCTCCAGCCCAAGTATTCCCCGAAGTCCTCACCAGAGGACCCTTTCTTTGCAGAATTCCTCATAACTATACACAATGCCTGTGGCTGGGCTATCCAGGAACAAAATCCAAAATGGAAAAGGCTTGCAAAGCATCTAGACATAACTGACACAGCTCCTATGCCCATACTGCCTTGGACTGAACCCCATGAAGACCAGACATCCATTATCTGACAACAGCCTTCCTCCATTGTAGCTGTCTCAAAAAACACAGACAGGATGTACCACCCCCCCAATGGGGTCACACGCACATTACTGACCATCCTAATTCAAATTCGGTTGTTATTGCATCTGCCCATGACCGGTCCTCTAAGCCTAACATTTGAGCATGTCTCCTCCTGATAAGGAGCTTAAGCAGCTGTACGGTTTCAGCCGCAAAATCCATTTCTCCTCTACTTGCACTCTCAGGTCCCTTAATTATGTGTCTTATATGGTTTCCTATCAGAAATCTTCCCTTGTCTCACTCAAGTCAAAGATTAAAGCTATCCAGGACCAGGAGCTTAAGGCTGAGATTGCCAAGACTGTGAGAATGGCCAAAATCTTCTGTCATCATGCCCTCTGGGCCACTTATGACACAGTAGATTCAGTTGCTCATATCACAGCCACTGCTGTGTACATTAGGTGACATTCGTGCTTCTTGATTTCTAGTCTCGTACAAGACATCCAGAACTCCTTACTGGATGCCCCTTTCAGGGGATCTGTGTTACTCGGAGGTGATGCTAAGGAAGGATATTATCACTGAAATGTAGGACCAAGGTAAATCCATCCGCAATGGCTGCTTCATGTACTGAGAGAGTTACAAAGGCAAACAGTATTTTCTATAGCAACAGGGATGCCAGACCAAAGAAACCCCTGCCAAAGGCCAGGACAAATGTTGGCATCCAGCATCAGGAACCCCTGCTCCCCCTGCCAAGTCCCAGAAGCCCCTTAATGGAGCTGCTGACTCCCTCACCTCAGCCTCCTAACTTGTGGGGGAACCCCTGACTCCTACAGATCTTCTGGGGGAACCAGTGAGGGGAGAAGATTTTCCCTCCACCTTCTGGGGTTACAGGACATAACCACAGACTCTTGAGTTCTTCAGTTAATAGCAAGAAGTCACACCATAGAGTTTCTAGACAAGTCTCCTGACAACCCCCCAGCCTCTCCCATTATTCTCCAAGGCACCTGTCTCTGATAGGGGATGAGATACAGGCTCTTCTGCAAACGTCAGCCATACAGCCTGTGGCTCTGACACAGTTAAGAAGGGCACTACTTTCATTTCTTCATAGTGCCTAGTACCCAAAACGAAGGGTGACCTAAGACCTATCTTGGACCTCAGCATGCTCAACCTGTACATTGAGTACAAGAGGTTCTGCATGTTCACCATCCAGGGACTTCTGCCCATGCTCCACAAAAGCTATTGGCTTTGTGTGCTGGACATGCAGGATGCTTACCTGCACATTCCTGTCTTCCAGGCCCACCACTACTTTTTACAGTTTGCCTTCCAGGGGGAGCATTACTAGTTCAAGTCTCTCCCTTTTGGCCTATCCTCAGCACCTCAGGTTTTTACCACATGTCTAGCAGTATTGGCTGCAGCTCTATACCTCAGAGAGATCCAACTGTGGCTGTATCTGGCTGATTGGCTTCTATCAACCCCATCACAGAGCAATCTGAGGGAGTCACTCTCCATCACCCTGGACCTCTTTTCCAGACTTGGAATAACAGTCAACTATCCCATGTCCCACCTCTCCCCTCCCAGTGCCTACAATTCATTTGGGGTGGTACTGGATATGGTTCAGGGCAGTGCCTTTCTCCCATTGGACAGAGTGGAGACCCTGCAGGAACAGGCCAGATTAGTGGCCAACTCAAGCTAGACCACAGTCTGGCCGATCCTTCATCTTCTCAGGATGATGGCAGCTGTGATCCCTACAGTTCCTCTAGCCATGCTGCACATGAGGCTGACCCAATGGACTCTTCATGTCCAATTGGATCAGCAGCTGGACAGCCTGGATCACAGAGTCATAGTGTCTGGGTACATGAAGAAGGATCTTATTTGGTGTGCAGGAGTTGTCCAATATCTCCATGAGGGTTCCTATTTTAACTCCCTCCTCCTCCTACCATGACCCTTACAATGGACGTTTCATGTCAAGGCTGGAAACCCCACCTAGGAGACAATCATACTCAAGGAACATGGTCTGAGCTGGAAGCATCTCTAAACATCAATGTGTTAGAAATGAGGGCAGTTCTGTATGCCCTCCAGGCCTTCCACCCTCTTCTATGTCCAGGGACAGTCTTGATTCAGACTGACAATATGTCTGTCATCTGGTACGTGAAAGAACAGGGAGGCATTCACTCATACACTCTATGCAAAGAAACAATGAGAGTGTGGTATTGGGCAGTCCAGCATGACCACTGCCTGACTGTTGTCCGTGTGCCAGGCATCAGCAACATCCTGGCAGACAGTCTCAGCCACACCATTGTCAGGGCTCTTGAGTGGGAGCTAAATCAAGCGGTGGTTGAAAGCTTATTCAACCTGTGGGGTTGGCTGGAGCTAGACCTCTTCATCTCCCCATCCAACGCAAAACCACCAATTGTTGCTGGCTCGTTCTGGGGCATGGTGTTTTCTGGTGAGATGCAGTGTCTCTGTGCTGGACAAGGAGGTTCTTATATGCTTTTCCTCCCTTCCCAGTGCTTCAGAGGGTTCTCCTGAAGCTACAGGTGGAAGGGGCTCACATGATTCTAATAGCCCCTCTTTGGATCATCAGATTTTGGTCCCCTCTGCTTCAACAGCTATCAATGGAACCCCCAGTACCTCTGCCTCTCCACCATGATCTTCTGACTCAGGAGCAGGGCAGACTGGTGCATCCAGGCCTCAGATCCCTGCACCTGCATGCGTGGCACCTTTGGACATATGTGGAATAACTCCCATTGTTATTATTTTACAAAAATTGTCAACAGTGCAGATGCATTTGTAAAAAATTAATTATAATAATGAGACTTTTTGAAATGTTATTTGACTTACCATACTCATGCTTGTCTATCCACTTACTTGGTCTCCAGTTTGTTTCTGTCCTTGTACTAACTAATTTCTGTTGCTTCGTGTCAAGGGATTGTTGATTTTCATATTGTGTGTGCCTGGAGTGGAGCAGCAATAAAAGATAATCTGTGCAATATCCTCAATAACACACCTACCCCAGTTTACTTTTATCTGATGCCCATTTTTAGGCTTTGTACAGTAATATATTCCTTCAAGAGAACAGCTTGTAATGAAATGTATAAGATTTACATTGACATTTGGGTATATGCACTTTTATATTATATGACTTGTGTCTGTGAACTGTATAGCAAATGTCTTCAAAAACATCTCTCAACATTGTGTTTATCTTCTACCTTGTTACAACATATAGTTGTCTCAGCAGTGTTTTCAGTTAAGGTACAGTACCTTCAGGTATATGATGGCTTGGTTCTGTTGAGTTGATTGCTATAACACTGCTTAGAATAAAATGTGAAACATATCGGTAACTGTAATACAGACGGTGGCATTATTTTTAAATCTGCCCTTTCTCAATGTACCGTACTTTGATTCAGTTAGTGTATGCCACAGCAATTCATGTTTCTGTTTAAGCCCATGAAACACCCTTATCTAGTTAATGCATTCACAGTCGTAGTGGCTCTGCCACAGCTTGTTATTCCCTGACAGGACATAGTTTCATCTTTGTGAAAAAGAAAAAGGAGCACAAATGAAATGTACCAGTCTAATACCATGTTGATATTGTTCTTTGTCGAGTTCCATTGTTTCATCTGTTTGCCCACCAAATTTTCTGTTGCAGTACCTTTGCAGGGATTCTTTAGCCACTATATACCTTTGTCTGTTCTTTGCATCCACATATGTTCGACCTTGTTTCAGTCTAAATTGTCATTTGTTATTTATACTTCATTTTTATTTGGGGGAGTCCTACATCTTCTAGTCACATTCCCTTAGGTGTTATGGGAAGCAGACTGTTTTGTGGTGTTGGGGGTAATGCTTGCCCTCCATTACTAGCATGTCCCTAAAAGAGCAGGGCCTGGTTTGTCTTGGAAGCGTTTCTATATATGTGCACTACGGTCAATTGTTTGTGAAATGTAAAAGACGAATTTCAGAATTAAACCACCCAATTGATGCTAGTTTGCAACTGCTAGTTACTTGTTCTGATGGCATAAGTTGAATATCTTAATGTTTGCTGAGACAAGTGATTATAGGGAGGTACTGAGTCATGGAATATTTTTTCTGCCTTTTGAACCAATATTTATTTTTTCAAATGTAGTTATAGCAGGGCTCATTAGTTGTGGACAAAAAACTGATCTGAGATTAAATGTATTTCTCTCCTCAGTCACACTTTTAACAGGATCTGTTCTATAAGACCCCTCAGGTATATTTAACAAAGCTGTAACATCAATACAACTGATAATGTTAGGCTCTCAATCCAGAAAGTCCCAACTACAGGATGGCTGAGCATCAGAGCTTGAAGTTGACGGGGGGACATCTGAGAAATCAAGTAAATGTTCAGTGTTAACTGCTTCCTCCTCACACTGGCCCATTATGAGATTTGCATCATTTGTACATATGTATTTTCTTTTGCGGAAGAAATATTTCAGTTTAAGTTTTCTTTTTAATTTAAAGATCCCTACTTGTAATCGAAATGAGTCAGGTTTGGGGGCAGGCGCAAATGAAAGTCCTTTGAGCATAATAAATATAACATGATAAATGCTCTCTGTGATTCGCTCCTGCCCCGAGGAGGTCAGCCACCCAGATACTGTGCATGTTGGCTGGGGGGTTGGGGCTGGGATTCTGAGTCGGGGATACAATGCTGCACAGCTTTTTTGGGGGGAGGGGAAGGGGATGAACAATGGCAGTCAGCTTCTCACATCTCACTCTTTGCTTTTCCCCATGGAGGTCATGACAGCCACAGAGACAACCACCTACCTGGTTTCGCTCTTGCTTGGGAAGGTCAGCCACCAACAGTCACACAGGCAAGTGCCCACACTGCTTTCGGTGTCTTGCTCCTGTTTCAGGAAGGGCAGCTACCCACAGCCACATAGGCAAGTACCCTCACTGCTCTATGTGACTCGCTCCTGCCCCAGGGAGGACAGTCACCCAGATACTATGCATGTTTGAGGGGGAGCTGGGATTCTCTGTCTGTCCTATGAGGTCACAGGGAGTCATGGGGAAACGTGGTCTCTTGTTGTTTGAAGCGCTGTCAGGCTAGCGGCTGGAAAAAAACTAGTGTGAGTTGGAGAGGGCCATAATGAACAGAGGCAGAGGTGACTTTTTACACCTCATGAGGTTGTGCGTTCACAAGCTGCTTTTCTTGTAGTCCTACCAAGAGGACTGCAGGGCTCTGCCCATGCAGCCCTAACAAGATGAGGGATGAATCATCACACAGAGGTAAATAAAAGTGTAACAACTGAATAAGAATTAAATAAAACTGAAGAAAACACTAGAAGACAAACAAAATGGGCCACAAATGTTTTCAAAGATTGGCTGAGCGAAAAAATACAGATGTTGTGACAATTCTAGAAAGTGATCTCAATGCAATATTGAGAGACTTTTACTCTAGTGTTGGAACCAGTAATGCAGAGCAGTATGACCTTTCCAGTTACACTGGTTTGCATGCTGACATAAAACATTTTTTTAATAAGCCACCGAGTCACAATTTTTTTTATGGCGTACTTTGCCTTCAACACATCAAATAGTGTGTTTTCCGGAGTAGTTAAGGCACTCAAACATGAAGGTAAAGATCGCACTGAACATCACCCAACAATTTCACCTGTCGACTTACAAACTGTTAAAAACATCAGCAGTACTTTCTCCAAAAACAACACCCTGGCTTTTATGAAAAGTGTGGCTAGACATATAATTACACTTTGCCAGTAGTGGTAATGAAGGCCTGCGTAAACTAAAACTTGATCCTAATGAGATAAAATTTGATGAAAACAGCATGAAATTTGTAACTTTAGCTTTAAATATTTATTTATTTATTTATTTAGATATTAGTAACCGGGTAAGCCCACTGAGACCAGAAATCCCTTTTTCAGGGGAGACCCAGAATTAGTTACAGTGAGTACATACAATGGTGACATTAAACAGTAGTTTTAGCTAATACATATATAGTTACAGTGAATACATATATAGGAATTTATATACAGTGATATTAGGTGATACATAATAAGGAGTAGGATACATAGGTGCCACAGTAGAGTAGCCTCAGCTGAATACTTATTTAGTTACAGAAAGTACATACATAGGTATTAATATACAGAAATTTAGGGTGAAACATGTTAGGGAGAAGGTATCGAACATTTGGCACAGAGTCAGAAGGTATCACAAGGCTCGCAGGTATTAAGATAGGTACCCAGTACCTTTAGCATTTTTCATAAGAGATTCATAGGGAGAGCAGAAGTGTTTAAGCTGGAGGTAGCGGGGGAATAAGCCCGATCGGGGCAAAGGATTGGATCCACGGAGACTAAGTTCCAGGAGATACGCTTTGAGGCCTGATTTAAACCCTGGGAGAGAAGGCTTGTCGACTAGACTTGCTAGGAGGACATTCTATAAGTAGGGAGCAGCTTAGTGGAAGGAGCGCTTGCCTTGGCTAGTGCGAACACAGGGGATGTCAAGGGGACAACTAGCTGAAGATCGAAGGGCTCAGCGCTGGACTTTTGGGGTGAGCAGGTCATGCAGGTGTGGAGGAGGGCCGAAGGAGGTGAATTTGAAAGCCAGACAGGCAGAGAAGTAGGCCGGCTTGTGCCGTAGGGTGGGCCAGTTTAGGTCTGCAAGGGCCTCACAGTGATGCCTCCTGGGGGGGGGAGTTTGTTGCAAAGCGAGCCACTCTGTGGTACAGCATAGAGAGCTTGTTAAGCTCCATCTCTTGAAGAAACTGAAGTAAGGGGACCCCATATAGGATTGTGGGGAGGAGGTTGCAGTTGGCTATGGCTCGTCGTGCCTCGCCAGACAGGGAGTTTCCCAGATGGTAGAGGTGACCAAGTCTCTGGTGGATGGATCGGGTTAAGATGTGGATGTGAGATTTATAGGTCAGCTCCTGGTCAAGGAGGACCCCAAGGTATTTGAACTTGTCAATGACCTCTACTTTCCTTCCTAGGGCAGTGGTGAGCTGGAGTAACTCACTTCTGTCAGTGCCCAGGCATTTGGTCCCGAACAGGACAGCCTTGGTTTTGTCTTTGTTCAGCTTTAGAGAATTAGAGATGAACCAGACCTCAAGAGCAGGGAGACAGGCTGCAGTTTGACAGAGATGACACTGGGGTGCGGGTCACTAAAGTAGACGACAGTCTCGTCCTCATAAAGTATGAGGCTGCTAGGCATGCAGTCTCCTTCAATGTTATTGAGAAAGAGTGAGAATAGTAGGGGGCCCAGGATCGAGCCCTGGGGTACCCAAGGGACCAGGGGTCTTGTGCCCGATTGCGTTCCTCTCCAGCGGACTTTTTGGGTTCTATTGGTCAGGTAGCTCTCGAACCAGGAGAGCGAGTGTTCATCCAGTCCCAGTCGATGGAGTTTGGAGAGGAGAAGTTCGTGGCTGACCAAGTCAAAGGCCTTGGATAGGTCAATGAATAGTGCACCCGTTGGGGAGCCTTGGTCCATGGCCTTGTGGATGTCAGATGTAAGCCGAATGAGGGCAGTGTCAGTGCCGTGACCTTTCCTGAAGCCATGTTGTACATAGGCAAGGAGTAGGTGCTGCTCAAGGTAATCCTGCAGTTGATTGTATAAGAGCCTCTCCTGCACTTTCCCGAGAGGGCTGAGTATGGAGATTGGCCTGTAGTTTCCCACTGTGTCCCGGGGACCTTTTTTGTGGACAGGGACAATTGTCAAAACCTTCCACTTACTTGGGACTGTTCCTTCGAAGAGTGACCTGTTGATGAGTAGGGTGACAGGGTAGGCAATAGATGTGGCAGCAGCTCTCAGCAGCAGAGGTTCTAGCAGGTCATGCCCCGGGGAAGAGTTAGGGTTTATTTTGAATAATAGCGGAAGTACAGTGGATGGTTCGACCAGTTTCAGGTGGAATTGGGGCCGAGGAAGTGCCCAGTCCGTGTTGGTGTGGGAGGGAGGCCCAGGGGGGGCTGGAGGGGAGGGTCCGATTGTATTGGAGAAGGAGGCACAGAAGGCTTCAGCAACTGCAGAGGGGTCATTGGTCAAGGAAACACACCAAAAACCACACCAAGTACAATGATCCATAAAGACACATGCTACAAGGTTGCATGGGATGCATAAGCAATGGGTTTGATGTGCCCATTGTATTTTTGGGCTAAAACTGCTGAGATTGCTATTACTGCTGTGGTGGCTTCACTATACCCTAAAACTGTATTAGGATTAACCAATGCTGCCTGGGACCATGGTCAGTGATCCCAAAAGAAAATACAATGATATCAGTATTAGGTTACCTTGTACCTTCTTAGCAGAAATGCCTGCCATAGTTTGTGCTGGGAATAACCCAGACTGTTTCTGACTTGTATCTGCTATTGCATGTGCTGGGAATAACCCAGACTGTTCCTGGCGTGTGCCTGCTATTGCAGTCACAGTATGGGATGATCCAAGTGTCACTGATGGATGGTGTTCTGCATCATGTGCTGGCAGTGCTGGCACTATCGGGGTGCCTGCACAGTGGAGAAAAGTGGTGTGCAAGTTGCACGCGGTTCTCCAGCTATGGATTGTGGTTCAGTAGCCCTCAGGGGTGGAGAAAGTAGTACTGAAACAGCTGTAAGCACAGGTTCAGAAGTCAAACCTGTAACCATCCCCCCAATGTGGCCTGTGATGCTAAAAATTTCACAGCCATGGGGCTTTCAGAATCAGGATTGTCCCCTTCCCCATCAAATGTAAAATGGGTTTCCCCACTGGAAGGTTGCTGGATGGTAGCAACATTGTTTTCAAGGTTACAGCTTAAAGTATTAATGCACTGCATATGTTCAGTGCTGTCAGTGTTAGGAAAAGCAGTACATTCAGTCTTCTCAGGGAAAGCTGATGCTGTTTCACATTTCACATCATAACTAACAATGTGTTTCTTAACCAAGGTTGTTCTAGTATAGTAAACATTGCTAACAGCAACAGCTCCTTCTGCAGTGTCAGGCACTGACTTCATGACAGGTAGTGTACCAGCCTCATTCAAAAGTATGTCAACATCATTTTTAATGAGAATCTTCTGTCCCTCAGAAACACTAGTATTACTGATAACATTATTAATCATGCCAAAAACATCCGGTATGTTTTGTTTGGCTATGGCAGCAATCATGGACAGGGCCACTGGAAAATTGCGGCGCAATTTTTCCGCAATTTCTGCAATTTTCACCCTTATCCGCACAAAATCCGCAATTTCTTACATTTATGGAATTTTTAAATGAAATTGCATAAAAATATTTAAATTCTCAAGGAAATATACTTAGATATGGTACACAGACTTAGATTTGACCAAAACAGTACAGTGGGAGGTGAGAAGGGGTCAAATATGACTCTGCTTTCATGTGATTCACTTCCCTGCTTTGGTTTCAGAATCCTCTGGCCATGCATATGTAGACTTGAACACTTAAAATCAGAGAACTTTTTGCTGACACAGAGACTGAAACAATAGTTGTGAGAAGAGGTGCAAAGTGCCCCATTCACCTAAATGAAGCCTTGACCACAATGCTTGTTCTCGAATGGTAGGAATTATTTTCCTTGTATAAATACTTTCAATCTGAAAGGATTTTGATTCAAATGTGTCAAGAGTTTGGATGGCCCTGCTGATTATAAACTTGAATGTGCTTCTGAGGGGGTTGGTGACAGTGATTCCTTACATGTCAGTCTGCCACAACTGTATACTCACATACAAAGCCTACAAAAAGCAAACATTTCTGAAAACATGCTGAACAGGTTAAGTATAGTTAAACATTTACCTTCAAATAGACAAAATAATTGCAACCCACGTAAAATCACTGCAAACCGAGTAGAACAAAAGTACAATGTATTTAAAACTATTGTATGATGTAATGAAAAGCTATTGGCATGATTTGATACTTTTATCATGTGATTTTTAAATGTACTTACAGTGCTGATTAAGAACAGTAATCATTTTAACAGAATACATATTTTTCTTACTAGACCTTTATTAGGTACCCTGGTTATCTGTTTATTTTTTCTTGCACCAAAGCAAGTAGTTTAAACAGGCTTCATTATTTAACATCTAGAAACTGGCAAGATATGTTGTTTCAGGATGTATTCAGTACAGACTAACTGTAAATTACTGAGTAAAATCTAATTAGCACTGCATGACTTGGATGTCTTGAGTTTTAGAAGATATGCTACATAATGATTAGTTTGCAGTGCATTTCAAAAACACACATCTTCCTTCATATTAAAAGCATTTACAAGTGGCAATACATTTATCTAACAATTTATGTGATCAATACGTGCTGCAGCAAACAATAAAATGTTTATTAGGGGGCAGTGGGGATGTATAGTGAACCCCCACAATTTTCTCGCAATTTTTGCAAGATAATCCCCGCATTTTTGGGTAAAATTTTCCGCAATTTTCCAGTGGCCCTGATCATGGATCCCTGTGACTGCATGATCCAACCTCTGAGATGTGGTGGTTGGCCATTTTGGATTACCTCATGGGCACCTTGGGTTACTGGGTCATGACCATCATCACATGACCATGAGTGGCCATCTTGGGGATGGTATGGGGATGCAACCTGATGATATGTGTGTCTACCATTTTGAGACTCTAACAATTCTCCATTTTGTGAATCACAGAAAAATAAGTGGCTAGCCTTTGTCCTAGTCCACCCCACAGCATACTGTGTGTGTTCAAAATCAAACTCTTTAGCATCAGAAGAGGCAAGGTCTATGGGCATTAAGGTAGTATGCCCTGCCAATACCTCTGCCTGATGGTGCAAGTTTGCCATATCTGACTTTTTACTCCTACATTTTAACTGCTCAGATACAGGAGTTAGCATGCTGTAAAGTGCCTTGTTTTCAGATTGCAAGACATTCACATCTTGTAAAACTTGCCTTTTATCAACTGAATCTGTGTCACAGTTTAGATTCAAAACATTCATTTTGAGTCCGCTGTAATCAAAACATAATAATTTATGCTGTTTAGTCAAGGTCTGGTGTTGAAATACCAGCACGTTAACTCTTTCAGTAATTACTTCAGACTTATCATCCCTAAGTTCCTTGTTTTCAAAATGTAAGGAATCAGTGTTATTAGCTGGAACACTATTCATATGAAAAACCTTTTTTCTAATAAGTTTTGACTTTTCAGCATTATTTATTAAGGCATGCAGATCTTGGCTGCTTCTCTCATTAAAGAGAGACTCATTTTCTTGATGGAGAGACTGCAGCTGAGACTGCAGTCCATCTATCCTTCCTTTATGAGAAGCCTTTTTCAGACTAATCTCCTGCTTGCAAGCAACATTCTCCATTTTGCAAGCAACATACTCAAATTCCAAAACAGATAGTTTATTTAGAACAGCATCAAAGCATTTAAACAATGTTGCAATTAATAATCCTTCAGGATCAACTCTTTTGGTACCATTTTTCTTTTTTTAAAACTTATTTTATTGTCATATAGCACATATGAATCAGATGTTACATTCCATGTTCACTTTATTATTAGTCATTATGACACAATATATTGGTTTAGCAAATACATTAGAGTAATATTTCTCTTTTACTTTCCATTCATGGTCCTTTTTTTTTGTTTTGTTTTATATGTCCTTTAGGTCGAAAGTTCCAGCTGGAATGCTTCTTCCTTCAACGCACCAAATGTATATGTGCCTTTCAGCTGTTACCAAAACAACAAGCAACAATGTACACAATATTTAACTTTAAAAATAATGAACAATTGGCTGGTAATTAATTGTGGTAGTCTTTTTCTTTGTTTAGTTTTTAATAATATCTTTTTCCTCTTGATAGGCTAGGACCTATAGTTTATTTTCCCCACCTTATATTGAAGCCTGTTGAGACAATACTGAGATCTCCTCTCTCTTCTCTTGTAAGGTCATGAAAGGAAGCTATATTCCATTAAATCTATCTATTTGGAGGTGAAGTTTTGCTGTTAATTTCTCTTTGTATATTTTTGAGGATGTCAATCCAGTCGTGAATACCGGGCGTCTCTACTGAGAACCATCTTCTAGTAAGTGCTTTACCTGCTGCTGCTAAAAGTATGCCTTGGAATGATTTTTGACCATTGGTATTTTTTTTTCTAAGGGGAACACCTAAGATCATATGTTCCACAGAATGCAAAGTGTCCATTCCCAGCATTCCAAGGTATAACTGCTTTTCTTCCTCCCAAAAAGGTCCAATCACTGGACAGGCCCAAAAAATATGGTAATATGAACCTACCTGTCTACAGCCCTTCAAACAAAGGTATGACCACCCTGGACTGAAATATTTAGTTCTTGATGGGATATTGAAAAAAGCACTTACTAGCTTCCACCTGAACTTCTTCCAGTTGGGGGAGGCTGATGTCCTAAAAACTCCCTCCCATACACTTTCCCACACACAGTCTCCTGACTCCTGACTTATCTCTTTCTCCCATGTCTGTTGACATTTCGGGGCCTTTCCCCCTTTACTATCCATATAAACCTTAACTAACTGGGAAATCAGATGTCCCTCCTCTGGTTTTTGGCTGCCATCACAAGTAGGTTTTCTAAAGGGTGGGGATTTTGTTGAATTTTCTGTTTATTATTCTCTATATGTATGAAAGACACTACTTGAAGGTAGCAAAAAAAGTGTGATCTGGGTAATCCATACTCCTTTTGGATTTGTTCAAAGGTTTTAATCTGGTTCTGAGTCGTAAATTGACAAAAAAAATTCACCATATCTGCCCCAGACCCAAAACATCTGGTCCTGTCTTGGTGGGACAAACACATAGTATTCCGATATTTTTGTTTGACTAGAAAGTGATTGTGTTACGTCTAATTCCCTTTTTACCATTCCCCATATTTTGTAGAGATGTTCCTGCCAGGGGTTCGATAATTTTTCCCTTGCCAGTATAGATGGTGGAGCTGTGAAGTCCACTCTGGAGTCACTGTTACTAATAGCTGTGTTTTCCATGTGAACCCAAACATTGTCTGGGTCCTTTTTTAAGTGCGCTACCCATGGTATTATCTGAGCCATTTTATAATAAAGCTTCAAATTAGGTAGTCCCAGTCCTCCTTGTGACTTGGGTTTCTGGAGTGTATTCCATTTTATTCTTGTTTTTTTATGGTTCCATACAAATTTATGTAAAGCTTTTTCTAGGTTTTGCCAATCTGTTGTAGGTATATTAAGTGGCAATGAGCTAAACAAGAACAAAAACCTTGGTAGAATGTTCATCCTGACCGAATCTATCCTGCCCATTAATGACAAGGGTTAAAGGTTCCATCTCTGTAAATCTTCAATAGACTTCCTGTATCAACCTAGTATAATTAGCTTTATATAAGTGTGTTACGTTTACTGGTATATGTATTCCTAAGTATCTAATACTGTTGGATGTTCATTTAAAGGGTAAAGTTTTTTCCAGTTCTAACATGTGGGGGCCACTTACCTGTAACACTTCAGTTTAATCATAGTTGATTTTAAAATCTGATATTTTGCTATACCATTCTAGTATGTTGGCCAATTTGGGATACGTAACCACTGGGTTCCAAAGATATAACATTGTATCATCTGCATATAGTGAGATACAAAATTCTTCTCCTCCTATTATGATTTCCTCTAACCCTGGATTTGTCTTAATATGTTCTGCTAAAGGTTCCATGCTTAAGGCAAACAGCAAGGGTGACAAGGGACAGCCCTGTTGTGTGCCTCTCTGGATCGCTGTCTGCTCTGAGACTGTACCATTTACTTTTATTTGGGCCATTGGGGTCTGATATACTGCCTGTATCCAATTCAAATTTTTTTTCCCGAAACCAAATTTAGTTAAAGTTTTTCAAAGGTATTCCCATCGAAGGCGGTCGAATGCCTTTTCGGCATCAATTGCAATAGTTACTTGTGGGATCTTTGCTTGTTGGCCATTTTTTATAATGTTTAGACACCTCCTAATATTGTCATAAAGATGTCTGAGGGGTATAAAACCTGCCTGTTCTGGATGGACCAAGGTCAGTAATATTTTATTCAGTCTGGAAGCCAGAACCTTGGTAGAGATTTTTGAATCTACATTTAATAATGAAATCAGCCTATAAAAGGCACAGCTGTCTGAAGGTTTTCTTTATTTTGGGATTACCACCACTAGAGCCTGTCTCCATGTATTGGAGAAATCGTGTGTGTTTTCACATGAATTAAATAATTTGGCCAATGGGGGAATCAACTGATCTGCAAATTTTTGATAGAATTCTATAATATAGCTGTCAGGGCCCAAAGATTTACCTTTTTTCATTTCTTTTATCACTTCAGTGACCTCAGCAGTTGTAATTGGGGTGTCCATTAATGTTTTATTTGCTTCAGAAAGTTTAGGCAGAACAATCTCCACCGGGAATTTATCAGTTTTGTTCTTTATTTGCTCTCCATTATCCTGGTCAGAATATAGGGTGGCATAATACTTCTGAAAAACCTCAGCTACCTCTTTTGGGGTGTAAACCTCTGACTGCCTCCCTCCTTCTGTTTTCTTAAGTTTTTTAACGTATCTTTCAGACTGAAGTTTCCAAAGTATGAATGCTAAAAGTCTACCTGCTTTATTTCCCTGCTCATAATATGTCTGGCTTGCATAACGCAATTTCCCATCTACCTGTCTGTCTAGTATATTTTGTAATTCTTTACTAACTTTTTGTAGTTCTTCTAAGTTCCTTTGGTTTGTGGCTTCATGTTCTTTCTCTAACTCTGCTAGCCTTTTCTCTAATACTTCTTGTCTTTCCTTACACATCATTTTCAGTTTGGAGGAATAAGAGATTATCTGTCCCCTTAATGCAGCTTTCAGGCCATCCTAGTACCACTTCCATCCAGTGCCTCCAGGCTGATTGTGGTATTGATAGTCCTCAATGGATACTCTGATTTATTTTCTAAACTCCTCCCTTTCTAATAGTGAGGCATTGAAGTGCCATGTAGTGACTCTGTCCCAATCTCCCAATTTGAGTTGTAAGAAAAATACTGCATGGTCGGAGATCCATTGATATTGTTTTGTACAGTCTTGTATTTTGGCTCTATCAGTTTGACTACAAAGAAAATAATCTATTCTGGGATATGTCTGGTTGGGATTTGAATAGAAAGTAAAATCTTTAGTGTTTGGGTTCAAGTCCCACCAGACATCCAGCAGTGCCAGTTCTTTTATGCACCCTATCAGTGTTTTACTCATGTTCTTGTTTGTTTTTAGGTTTTGGGAGGATATGTCTGCTCCCAGGTTAAGGACACAGTTAAAATCCCCTCCCACTAGGATTATTCCCTTCCCTAGTTCTGCTATTTTCCTAAACAATTTTGTAAAAAAGGAGGGTTCATCTCTGTTTGGGGCGTATACGTTAATAAGGTGTATCTGGTGTGAGAATAATGTCCCTGAAACCAACACTCCCCTACCATTTCCTCAAGAAACTTTGAAAGTTATCTCCAAGGGGATACCTTTTTTAATAATTATTGCTGTTCCCGCTTTCTTACCCTTGGGGTGTGACGATTAAATCACATGTCCCACCTAATATCTTTTTAACTTTTGATGTTCTAATGTGGTTCATTTAGTTTCCTGTAAAAAAACAATATCTATACTGGCCTTTTGGAAATAATGCAGGATCTTCATCCTCTCTGTTGGGGAATTAATACCCTGAACATTTAGGGTTGCTATTTTAAGAGATCCCATTTTTATTTGCCCTGTACATACTTCTCACACCCCCAAGTCTGCCCCAATCTCTTGTATTGTTGGTCACTAGCCATCATTGTCTCTTTCCATATACAGTATGTCTTTCTATATTAATCTCAAAACTTGTAAACATATCCACTTTAGTCAAACTAGTCAATATTAAAACATTCCTCACACAACCGGTGCATAACATCAATGTGAAGCCCTCTGCTTTTAAACTTCCTAAGTACAGGGTTATTTGTTCAGCAACTACACACATCATAAACATTTTAGCGTTCATGGTATGCTTCCAAGATGTAAAAGGAAAATGCAGCGATAGCTGCTATGCTTGTTAAATCACAAGCTATGCACACAATTCTGTGGGTCAGTAATTTAGTACGTCACCTGGCAACCTTCACAGTTGTAAACTGCAAGGTGATATAAAAGGAAAGAAATTCCCTTGATGTGGTACTTCTTTTAAGTAGACCAGATCTAAAAGGCCTGAGAAGCCCAGGGAGCCACCACAAAAATACTATCAGCCCTCCTTCCTTCTTTCTACTTCTTTTGTCTGAGTAGTTTCAGGAAAGTTATCCCCTGTCCCTCCCCCCAAAAAATCAACACAAATACACATAGAACCCAAATTGCTTTCCAGTATCCATAGTTAAACAATAATACAGTTCCTTTGTATTGTAAAGTCGCAAGTTTATAAACCTGTCCCCATATGTGTTCAATGGGTTCATCCGATCAAGACTGTCAGCCTTAGATTTTTTAGGCGGGGTCCTCCTATCACTACTAGAGAGACATTAGGTGGGAGAGAGAGGCAAAATACAATAAATCTCCCACCAGTAAAAGATGCTTGGTTACTTTAAGTAAGTCCTGCACTCTTCACAGTGGAAATCAACTTCTGGAATTCAAGCGTACATTTCTTTAGACTCTTCTGTTGCCTCTGCCCTCAGGTCTGAAATTGCGCTGAGTGGATCTCTCCTTCCTCCATAGTGGTGGCAGTTTCCCTCACAATCAACTGTCTGAGGTCAGCACCAAGTTGTGTAGGCCAAGAAAGAACTGTCGGGGAAGTGCGTTGTGGCCTTCCTGCTGTACGCCACGCTGTCTTGGAGATTTTCTGCTCCAGAGTCATCATCAAGAAATCCAGAATCCTGATCCCCATCCTGCGTAGGGTCAGGGATGCTTCAAACAATGACTGGTATGTGTGTGAGCCTGTATCTGTAAAGAGATGCAGTCTGGCTGGGTATAGCAACTGAATTTTAAGTTGTTTCTCTCTTGCTTGTTTAATGATCTCTTTTACTTGTTTTCTTTTTGTGTTAAGTATGCCTGAGAAGTCCTGATCCAATGACAAACGTTGCCCATCTAATGTCACTTCCTTCAATTTCAACGCTGTTTGCAAGATCAATTGCCAATCACAGTAATCAAGCATCTGGACAATTATCAATCGAGGCTGAGCGTTTTATTTTTTTGGCTTCTGCACCAATGACCGATGAGCTCTTTCAATAACAAGTGAGCGGTCTACTGTGAGTTTCAATGCAGATTATAATATATGTAGTATGAATGTCTCCATATTAGTAAGTGATTCCTCTAGCCTCTCTGGTACCCCAAAGATTCAAAAATTGTTACAACGCAATCTATTTTCCAAGTCATCCAATTTTAATTGCAGCTCTCTTTCTCTTGTCATGAGGTAGAGTATAGCATGATTGTATTGTCCACTTGAATCTGCCAGCGATCCCACTGCTTGCTCAGTGGCTGTAGTATGTTTATCTATACTGCAAAGTACTGTTTTCATATCTGCCACTGAGGACTCTACCCTGTGATGAGATCGGATTATAGCATCTAGCTTTGCCATTATTGCTCGCTGATCTAACGGTTCCAGACCTTCCTCAGAGTCTGTAATGTTGGAGACTGGGGATACCGGGTGGGATTCTGCTGGTAGGCCATGTTTGCCCTCTCTGGTCATTAGCACTTTAAGTTTTGCTGATTGTATTCCTTTACCTCTTATTTTGCTGCTAGCCATCTCCCTCCAGTAAATTCTTGTTGTCAGGATAGCGGATGGCTATTTTAAACTTCTTTTTAGTTCTTTTTTGATGCAGTGGCACCCAGAGCTCTGAGATCAGGCAGTCATGCACTAGGTGACGTCACCAGAAGTCCATTGGTACCATTTTTCATTCCCCATGATGGGCAATGATATCCCTTAAAGGGATACCATTGGATTCTGCTACCTCAGCAAAATCAGACCAACCATTGTAAGCAGTTTGGCATGTTAAGGAATCCAACCTCAACTCAGTGCTGATATTTTCAGATGTGTCTTTTAAGATAAGAAACCCTTAGCTGTCTGTGGATCAAAAACTTTGTTTGCAACCAAATTTCATGACAGGACACAAACAGCTTTTGGAGTATGTGGACTCCAAGATGAGTATAGACCCACTAGGATTTGAACCCACAAATGAAAGTAGTCTATCTGTCTGTTCAGTTCCCTTTACAGCTGTGTGTTCCCACAAAGAAAGAAGGGGAAAAAAATAAAACAACTCATTACACAGAGATTGAATATCTGCTAAATGATTGTTTTGTCTGCACTGTGGTGCACACAACAGACCAAAAATTTTAACAGAAGACATTTTCAGCTGCTTGTTAGTGGAGATTTATCACCCAGTGTTTTAATTTACAGAGGAAATTAAAATGTAACTTGCCAAACATCCAGACACACTGCTCGGTCTCCATTTTATGTTTCCTAAACACTTTTAGTGTGTAGGCTAAATAATAATAATAATAATAATACAGATTCTTATGTCTTCGGAGTCTGCCAAGAAACATTTGTAAACAAGCAAGAGTACTAATAAATGTTTATTATACTACTTACACCAAGCATGTGACAAAGAAAATCACAAGGGAGATGGGTTTCCCACCACTCTCCTGAAGAATGTACATAATCTCCAGAATTGTAGGATCTCAGGTTCTCCAAGATCTCATTCTCTCTCCCCGCTCTCCTGGAGCTACAGTAGGTTGCAGAAGGCTATATACTACAGATAACAGCATAGTAACAGAGATTACATCATAATTACGGATATGAGAAACTTTATGTATTGGATAATGACTTAGGAGGCAGGATTACTAATGAGTATCATATGAGACAAATAATATGCTTCCATTTACATTATAGCTTGGACAAAAGAAATGCTGACGGGGCGATATTACACGTGACATTTCTTGCTTATGTACAAAAGAAGACATAAATGATTTCTCTCTCTGTCAGCTAGCTTGCTTAGACAAAGAGAAGTGCTGACTGGCCACAACTACATATGGTTATATGAGAATATATATATATAGTGTATAAAGTAATCACTGATGATCCCTCAGAGTCATCTTATCAGTGATTAGGTAGATTATATATGGAATATATGTAAAATACAAACATAATGAATTATAGTGAGGTATAATAGTCATGCATGATCTAATCCTATGAAGGATGTAAACATTGGCAAATATTAGCAACAAAGCACATTCCTGGAACTCATGCTTATATGATGGGTGCCTAAAATCTACATGTTAGTGCAAAATAGCAGTATCACAGTATAATAGACCAGGAATACAGTGTGAGGTGTATGTGGTATGCTAGGGGCATAACCCAAGTGCAGCAGTATGAAAACACAAATTACTTTCTCTGCCCTATTTTTGTCTCTCCTGGGTTGTGCCTGAAAATAGTAATTTCATGGCTAGTGCACCTACCCGGTTAACAAAAACTAAATAAACAAATAAATAAAATCCAAAGAAAATGTCCACAAGCTTTTCTTTCATGGTCAACATGCATGGTACAGCAAAGAGCCACTTGGCAGGAACCACCTAGCATCAGTGCTTCCCCAAACATGTTTTGAAGTGGGACTAGAAAGAACATACACAAACCACTCCTTATGCTCTATAGCTGTCCAAATCTGCAAATCCTTACCTCAACACAAAGCAGATCATGACAGTTACTGGGCATAAAAATGAAGACTTTATTAAAAGCTACTGGAAATTCTCCATAGCGGATTATAGAGCATGGAAGAACATCCTAACAGCAAATGAAAAACCTCCACAACACTTTTTACCTGAGATAGAACAACATAGTACATTCAAAGGACCATCTGATAAGTCTGCCAACATACCAGTGAGTACCCGTTTAAATAAAATATATTATTACATGCTTGCACAATACAAAATTAAACAATTGTTCACCCCCATACCTCTTCAGGAACTGTCCCAAGATTCAGTGCAGAACTGGTCCTACTGTCATTTCAGCAACCAACAACCTCTGAATGTTTTTACTTAGCTGTTTTCACTGGCTACCGAATCACCTGAACCTCGAAATATTGCTCTGCCACTGCCACCATTAGAGAACTCTCTGTTCATCCAAGCTGGTACTTTACATAGAAATGTGCAATTCAATATTTACAAAAACTAAAACATAGCCTCCCAAGCTATATGAAATGGACTGATCTCAAATGAAAACAGTGAACAGTTGTTTTCACCTGTCAGATGTTGACACAAAAAGCTGCATGTTTCAAATTTTAAAAACAGTTACTTATAAATGCTGTTTATTTATCAACATATACATATTTAATTGGAAATTTAGTGATCCAGCTCTTCAAAATGATGGCTCAGGTAGATGTACCTTTCTGTTGCTGCTAAGTTTGTGGAGGGGCAGGACTGAAGGATTTAGTTGCTGGTAAGCTTGGAACTGTTTGTACTTGTTTGAGTCTATTACCTTTAGGGCAGTAGTGCTGAGTTTGTTTAATACAGTGTATTTCTTGCGTGTGTGATCTGTAGTGTGAGCTGGAGATTCATTTATTTTTTCAACAGGCATTGATAGCAGCTTTCTGGAAGATTCTGTTCTCTCCACTCAGCTAGGATCAATTTACAGCTAGTTGTGGTTTAAATACCAGTGGGTTCTCTCACACAGCAGTAATGCAGAAGTAGACTTAGTTTGGCTCAGGTAGATGTACCTTTCTGTTGCTGCTAAGTTTGTGGAGGAGCAGGAGTGAAAGATTTAGTTGCTGGTAAGCTTGGAACTGTTTGTACTTGTTTGAGTCTGTTACCTTTAGGGCAGGTCTCATATTTCAATGGATTTGGGGGAATCTGGTTGTTTTTGTTTGTTTGTTTTGTTGTTTTTTCTTTCTTTTTACTTTTTTCGTTAGGGCTTGTCCTACATAGAAACATAGAAGTTGACGGCAGATAAGGACTGCAAGGCCCATCCAGTCTGCCCATTTCTTTTTCTACCTTATAAATGTGCCATCGGCCTTTGCTCTGTCAGTAGCCTATCTATTCATGCTCATCTGTATTGCTCCCTTATGCCTATCCCATGCCTGTTTGAAGCCCTGCACTGTATTCATAGCCACCACTTCCTGAGGTAGACCGGTCCATGCATCCACCACCCTTTCTATGAAAAAGAATTTCCTCACATTCCCCCTTAATCGGCCTCCCTCTAATCTCATGCTGTGTCCTCTTGCCCTGTTATTTTTCGTATATTTAAACATGTTAGACTCTTTCACCTTGTTAATGCCCTTAAGGTGTTTGAATGTTTTGATCATATCACCTCTCTCCCTCCTTTGCTCAAGGGTATACATATTGAGCTTCATTAATCTGTCCTCATATGTCTTCTGATGCAGTCCCTGCACCATTTTGGTTGCCCTTCTCTGGACTACCTCAATTTGGTTAATGTCCTTATGAAGATGTGGCCTCCAGTACTGCACACAGTACTCCAGATGGGGCCTAACCAGTGTCTTGTAAAGAGGGATTATTACCTCCCTCTTACAACTTGTGATACCCCTACTAATACACCCAACATCCCCTAGCCTTACTTACTGCTTTTAGTGGTCTGCTGGATGATTTCAGGTCATCGGTGATGATGATGCCCAAGTCTCTTTCTTCCTTTGTGACTGCCAGCAACTCCCCTCCCAGCCTATAGGTGGCTTCAGGGTTTCTCTTCCCTATGTGCATGATCTTGCACTTCTTTGCATTAAATCCCAGTTGCCACTCTTCTGACCATTTTGCTAGTTTATCCAGATCTGTTCTCATTCTGCCCACCCCATCTGGATCATCTACTCTGTTGCAGATCTTGGTGTCATCTGCAAACAAACAAACAAGCCTTACCCTTTAGTTCATCTGCAATGTCACTAATGAAGATATTGAAGAGGACTAGTCCCAGGACTGATCCCTGAGGTACCCCACTTGTGACCTGCATCTCTTCTGACTGTATACCATTTACCACCACTCTCTGTTTTCTGCCCGACAACCAGTTTGCCACCCAGTTGACCAACTTCTGACCCACCCCGAGCCTACACAGCTTATTTATCAATCTTCTATGTGGAACAGTGTTGAAAGCTTTGCTGAAGTCAAGGTAGGCAACATCAACTGCTCCCCCTTGGTCCACCACTCTGGTTACCCAGTCAAAGAAATCTATGAGATTAGTTTGACAGGACCTTCCTTTTGTAAACTTTGCAAACATAGGATAAAGGGGTCCTAAGTGATTGTTTCTGAACTCAGCCAGAAGGTAATTCCATCCACCCCTGGGCTAGTCCTCCTTTTATAGGGTGTGGGCCCATAGTGTTATACCTTCCTACACAACACAGGAAGTGCCACACCAAAGAAAGGGAAGAGCATAGGGGTTCATCTAGAGAGCATACCTAGGTTATATTGCAGGCCAGGTCACATCAGACATGACAGGAGTGGTGCAGTGCAGTGGCTGTGGAGCAGCAGTCTTCAGTGAGAAATTCTGGAGGCTGTGATGCTGCCCTATCTTCAGGCACCTCTCTGGGTTGAGGGAGGAGGTTGCCTGTCTCCATGCAGAGGTGGCCAGGTTACAGGTTGCATCCACCCCCACCCAGAGACCACCGAATCCATAGCTTCAACCTCAAAGGTTGCCCAGGAAGAAGGATGACTGGACCACAGTGGGCTCAGGGAGAGTGGGGAGGGGTCAGAGACACATCCCCAAGCAGTCCAGCTTAATAAGTCCTACGCTGTTTTGGAAGAAAGGGACTGCCCCACACAGGCACCCACAGCTGGGACCAGGGAGGATGGTCGGGACCTCCACTCCGGAGTCTCAGGGAAGGGAGCTAGGGACCTCAGAGGAGAAGGAAGCTTCTCCTAGTGGGGGACTCTATTATACGGGGTGTGAAATTAGGGACAACTAGCAGAGGGGGGAGAGGGAGGTCAAGTGCCTCCCAGGAAGTGCTGCATGGAGGGATGGGAAGCGAATCCATAGGATCACTAGGGCAATAGCCAGCATGGAGGAGCTGTATGTCATTGTCCACCTGGGGACTAATGACTTGGTGAGGAGATGGGTAGAGTTAGCCAGAGTCCAAGAGGATTTCAGTAAGCTGGGAGAGGACATGAAACGGGTATCAAATTCTGTGTCATTCTCTGAGGTGATACCTGTCCAAGGCATGAGGGAGGTCAGAGCACTCCACATTCAAACCTTCAACTCCTGGTTATATGATTGGTGTGGAAGGGAAGGATTTGGCTTCATAGGGGACTGGGGTCTAACCTGGGCAGATGCAAGCTTGTATCAGGAGGATGGCCTGCATCTGTCTGGAAAGGTGACCTCAGTCCTTAGTGAGAAGTTGGAATGCTTCAGAAGAGAGCATTTAAACTGGCCAAGGGGGGAGAGCCAAGGCAGACAGGTGGCTTAGGAACACCCCCCGCAAGAACATGCAAAAGTACAAATTGACGACCAGAACAAGGCAAGTGAGCAGTGAGGGGCAGGCAGGGGAAACCTTTATAAGGTGGGATAAAGGGGTGGCAAGAGCACATGAGCATGAAGACCAGGGTGGGGGGAAGAGGCAAAGTAGAGAAAACAGGAACAGAGGGAAGGCAGGGAGTAAAACATGGAAGCTCATGTTCACAAATGCCCGCAGTCTGGGAAATAAGGTTCCAGACCTGGAAGCCTTGATAACAGATGCAGACATTGACATAGCAGCAATAACAGAAACATGGTATTCTGCTACTCACAAATGGGACATCAATGTACCAGGCTATACACTGTTCAGAAGGGACAGGGAAGGTAAAAAGGGAGGGGGGGTGACCCTGTACATCAGAACATCAGAGAAGGCATTGAGTCTACAGAAGTATAGGGAAGGCAGGGCGAGGCCGAGGCAATGTGGGTCACCCTTGAACCAGGAAATGGCACAGCAATACGTACATGGGTGCTCTACAGACCTCCGGCACAGAGGGAATAAGTGGATATGGTACTAGTGGAGGAAATTCATGACATGGCAGCTAAAGGTGAAATCCTGTTGATGGGAGGTTTCAATATGCCGGACATAGATTGGACCACCGAGGCAGCTACTTCAGCCAGAAGCAAGGCCATCCTGGAATCCCTGCAAGGAGCTGGACTCAGACAGCTAGTGCATGAGCCAACCAGGGACAAATTGATTCTAGACCTGGTATGGACCAATGGGAACAGAGTCAAAATAATCCAGGTGGAAGGGCAGCTGGGATCCAGCGACCACCACATGGTGTGGTTTGACATGGACACATGGACTCAATTAAGCCACACAGGGGCAAAAGTATTAGATTTCAGGAGGGTGGATTTCAATGGAATGGCTAGATGTTTAAAAGCAGCCCTAGAGAAGATAGAGGTAATGGATGGGTTGGAGGAACAGTGGGGGGGGGACTAAAAGGAGACATTCTGGAGGTAACTAACCAATGCATTAGGATAGTGGCCAAAGGGAAAGAAGAAAGAAATCACTATGGTTTTCTAAAGAAGTGGGAGACAAAGTAAGGGCTAAAAGAGCAAGTTTCAGGAAGTATAAGGGGACCCAAAGGGAGGAGGACAGGGAAATGTACCTTGAATGTCTCAGAGAGGCAGGGAATGCTGTTAGGAAAGGCAAGGCACAGACAGAGGAGGGTTTAGCACGGTCTGTGAAAAAAAGGGACAACACATTCTATAGGTACATCAGTGATAGAAGAAAAAATAGGGGGGGATTGTGAGGCTCAAAGGGGAGGAGGAGGGAGAGTGTAAGGAGGGGGATCTAGACAAGGCAGAAATACTGAACAAATACTTCTGTTCAGTATTCACTGAGGGGGGAGAGGGTCAAGGACCACAGTTGGGGAGCAGAGGCAATTGGGGGAGAAGAAGTGGGCACCAGTCCATTCACAGTGGAGAGAGTTCTGGAGGAACTCACAAAGCTAAAGGTGGATAAAGCCAAGGGGCCAGATGACATACACCTGAGGATATTAAGATAGCTGCAGAGGGAACTAGCAGCACACCTGGCCACTTTGTACACAGAGTCACTCAACACAAGCGTGGTTCCAGAGGACTGGAGGAGAGTGCATGTAGTCCCACTGCACAGAAGTGACAGTAGAGTGGAAGCTGGGAACTACAGGCCAGTCAGCCTCACCTCAATGGTGGGGGAAGATTATGGAGACACTCCTGAAAAAAAGGATAGTAGCACACCTTGAATCCATTGGTGCTCAGCATCTGAGGCAGCACGGATTCACATCTTGTCTTGTCAAATGAATCTGATAGATTATTTTGATTGGGTGACCGGGGAAGTGAATCAGGGAAGGGCCATAGACATCACCTACCTGGATTTCGGCAAAGCCTTCAATACTGTCCCACACAGAAGGCTGGTTAACAAGATGAGTAGTCTGGGCATGGGGCATAAGGTGATACAGTGGGTTAGAAACTGGCTGACAGACAAAAGACAGAGGGTGGTGGTAAATGGGATCCAATCTAGGGAGATAAGGGTGACCAGCGGAGTGCCACAAGGATCAGTACTGGGACCAGTCCTGTTCAATGCCTTCATTAATGATACTGCAGAGGGGATGGAAGGAAAGGTCTGCCTATTTGCAGATGACACC
Organism: Neoceratodus forsteri; assembly: GCA_016271365.2. Taxonomy (NCBI): domain Eukaryota; kingdom Metazoa; phylum Chordata; order Ceratodontiformes; family Ceratodontidae; genus Neoceratodus; species Neoceratodus forsteri. The sequence goes on from CM028131.1 coordinate 941,207,322, forward strand.
AAGATCTGCAACAAGGTGGATACTCCAGAAGGGTGCAGATAATGAAGAGGTACCTGGAGAAGCTTGAAAGATGGTCAGAGGTGTGGCAACTGAGGTTCAATGCAAAAAAGTGCAAGATAATGCACCTGTGTAGGGGGAACCCTGGGGAGACCTACAGGATGGGGGGGGGTGTGCTCACTGTCACCAAAAAGGAGAGGGACCTAGGGATTATCATATCCGATGACCTGAAGGTATCAAACCAGTGTGCAAAGGCTGCAGGGAGGGCCAGTGGCATGCTGGGGTGCATAGGCAGAGGTATTACTAGTAGGAGGCAGGAACAGGTGATGCCATTATATAAAACACTAGTAAGACTGTGTGCAATACTGGAGACCACACTTGTATAAGAACATAAACATGGCGGAGGCTGTCCAGAGAAAGGCGACAAAGATGGTGCATGGTTTGCACCACAAAATATATGAGGAGAGACTAAGAGATCTCAATATGAACTCACTGGAGGAGAGGAGACAAAGGGGCAACATGATAGAAACTTTTAAGTACCTCAAGGGCATAAAAAAGGTGCAATTGGGAGATATTTTCCAATGTAGAAAAGATACCAGAACAAGGGGGCACGATATGAAATTGTGGGGGGGGGGGAGATTAAGAGGTAACGTGAGGAAGTATTTCAACATGGAGAGGGTGGTGAACACTTGTAATAGTCTGCCACAAGAGGTGGTAGGGGCAAGCACAGTGGAGAGGTTTAAACATGCCTGGGACAAGCCCAGGGAAACCTTGGGCTTGAGGGAGTGATGAAAAGACATTGACCACTTAGGGTGAGTGGATGCATACATGTATAGGGCCTATGGGCAGACTGGATGGACCTAGTGGTCCTTATCTGCCAACAATTTCTATGTTTCTATTTCTTTAATGTTAATATACACTTCATAACACAAACAAAAGCATTCATGGCTTTCATACTGAAAATGTATGCAACTACTTTTGCTTGCATAATCATGCTCAAATAACAAATGCAACAAGCATTTGTCAATGCAAGAGTTTGCTTTTGGTATTGCTCTTGTACATGCCTCCCATATTTTTCTCTGTATATTCCTCTGTCTTTTAAGGGTGGGTGTTACGGTTGGAAACCCTAACGCCCGGGACATTTGTTGGTATTTTTGCTCCAAATTTTCAACATGGGCTTTTTGGGACACCACCTTATGAATAGTGCCAGTATCATTTTGTTACTCAATCCCAAAAGGTGATTTTGCACAGCGAGTGTGCCATTCGGTGTCACAGGTGTGAAAACACATTTTAGGCAGGGTGTGAAAAATGACAGCTGTACTGTTCATGAGGAGGTGTGAAGAAATGCCAATGTTGAAAATCTGGAGTGAAAATATGAAAAAGTGGCAAAGTTACAAGTGTGCGTAGAAATTGAATAATGCACACTTGTAATGCAGTCATTTTTGGGAATGTTTTCACCACATTTTCAACATGGCCTTTTTGGGACCTCCCCTCATGAACAGTGGCACTGGAATTTTGCTAATCTGTCCTGAAAGTTGATTTTGCACAGTGACCGCACCATTCTGCTCCACAGGTACAAAAACACATTTTGGGAAGGACACAAAAAATGGCAGCTGTGCTGTTCATAAGGGGGTGTGAAAAAATGGCAATGTTGGAAGTTTGGAGTGAAAATCTTTAAAATTGATGACGTTATGGGAGTGCGTAGAAACTGTGCAATGGACGCTTGTAATGCAGTCATTTTTGGGAGTTTTTTCATCAAATTTGCAAAAAGGGCTTTTTGGGACCCTGCCTCATGAACAGTGACACTGTCATTTCATTAATTGGTCCTGAAAGGTGATTCTGCGCAGTGACCGTGAAATCACCTTTCGGGACCAAGAAACGAAAATGACAGTGACTGTGTTCATGAGGTGGGGTCCCAAGAACCCCATGTTGAAAATGTGGGACCAAAACTCCCAAAAATGACTGCAATATCAACCTAAATCAAAACCACCCTATTCACTGCCATTATATCACTTACCGTCATTTCTTCAGTTTGCAGTCGACTTTTGAAAAGTGGAGACGTGTCCCCAGTCCACCGAAGATCACTGCTTCCAACCTCCGGAGTTAAATAAGGGTGAGGGGGTTGCGGGGAAGTAGGGTGCGCAGAGAGAGGGTGCGGGTTGTGGGAGGGGGGCCGGCAACAACCACGAGGGACTGTTTTCTTTCTTTTCAGGTTTAAAAATTAAAAAAAAGACTTTGTGGGTCTGTTTTCTTTTTGTACAGTAAAATGATGGATGTTGGCACACTGGGGTGGGTTCCCAGTGTGCCAGATCAATGCCAACCCTGGGATTGGGCACCCCGAGGTTGAAGAATATGTATGGGGGGGGCCGCATCCGACACTTAGAGTAGGCATCTCTATGTTGGAACCAGTTTACTAAAGTTCGGGGACAGGCCACATGGGGATTGAGCACCCCGGTGTTGGCAGGCGGGGGGGGGGTTCGCCAGCACTATGGCAGAAAGTGGGATGTGGGGGAGGCAGGCAAGGAAAGCGCCTCCTCCCAGTCAGTGCAATCGATCTTGTTTACAGTAGTGCCTTCGGTCACGCAATAACCCCAGCCCGTATGAAGCTTAGGCTGTAGCCTGCTCCACACAGCTGGGAGAAACTTTAACATAGCAGAGAGTGGGACATCAAGATGCAAACAGCTGCTTGCTCTGCAGTGACCTGCAGGTGAAAGGAAAAAGCCAGCTCCAGATTGGCACAGCTTTTCCTTTTCATGTGCAGACCACTGCAGGCAAAACAGCGTCAAAATCTCCCTGGCTGAGGACTGGTATGATACTGTCAGGCCCCATGCAAAGCACTCTGCATTGGACAGATAATGTCACACCTCTCAAAGTCTACTCTCCCAAGGGGTTTGACGCGCATGCACGAACTCAAAAATAAATTCCACAAGATAAAGGTGTCATATTGGCACCCAGCTTACAAGACAACATGTTATCTTGCAAGCTGGGCATGTCAAAATTATTATCTTCAAGGCTGCATACAGTACATCACAGTGGATTATTGAATAAACCAGAGAGAAGCTTTTGCAATGCTGATGATATTGCACTAGCCCTGTGCAGCACTGAAGTCAGCAACTTAAATCAATGAGAAACAGATGCAGCATTAGCCAGTGACATTATACAAATACCCAGATACAGCATATCATTGGAAATCCCTGTACATTTTAATTTGTGACATTTCTCAAAATATCCTACAGTATATTATATTGCATCTTGTCACTGGCTGCCGTACCAAAATAAATCATTACTCAAACAGCTGATTGAAAACTTAAAACTAGTAAACTGATGTTGTATAAGCCATATACACAAAGGGCTGACTCAGAATATACAGTTTGTCTTCATCGTACCAGGTGAAAAGAGGAAAACCAGAATAGTGTGGTCAAAACTGTGCTGTCAAAATAATAAAAGATAATACAGCTACAGGGATAGTATAGTGCAGGTCAGGTTAATGCTATCCCTGTAGCTGTATTGCTGTTGGGGAGAAGAGGAGAAAGGGATGGAGCCTGTGCTGGGATTGGTTCCATTGAGAAGCTGCCATGGAGCAAAGGACAGAGCCACATACAGGGAATATGCCAGCAGCTTGGTGGACAAGGTTTGATTCCTGGGAGGTCTGCTTTTTTTTGTTTCCCCCCTCCCATCTTAACTCGTTCCTCCTCTGCAAACAATCCCTCCCCCGAGGTTTGTCTGTGTCCCCAAGTTGCCTCCCCCATGGAGGAAGATATATTTATTGGGGGGGGTTCGGGTGGTGCAGAGGCTTGTGTTTGTGTTGGTGGTCGCTGTTGTGGTGGTTGGTGTTTTTACCGAACATTATTTTGTCCGTCACTGTTTTGGATGCATAGTTTTTGACCATGCTGTTGTGGTGTTAGCTATTATCACCTAGTGCCTATCTTCATTTGTGAAGAGGTAGGACTTTGATTACTAACTTGCTGCTCTGCCATTCTTGAGTCATGGTCTCTCCCCCGACGCTTGAAGAACAATTACCTATTCTGAGCAAGAGCAAAGCATATCTCCTGTTTATTCACATTTCCTTTTGCATTCTTTTATTCAGTTATTTTCTTGGCATGCTTTAAAAACTTGTTCCAAGGGATCACAGCTTGTACTTTGGGAGCTACTTACTAATATGCTGGACTGAAAAAAAAAAGACAGTTCAGTTTTACATTTTTGGTGTTTTCACATTACTTATATACATTGTTATGCAGACCACCATGTATAGTGCAGTTTATTAAGAGAACATAAACTTCATTTTAAAATTTGTAATATAATTAGGAATGTGATGCATATGTGTTGTTTGTTTACTACCTCCATTGCATTGCTTCATGTATTTGCCTTACTTTTGGGTTCCTTGTTAATGCTGCCTCTTTCCAGATCCACATTATATTTTTAATTACTAATCTGTACTAGAACCCAATGACATCTGTTTAGCAGAATCCTTGAGTGAAGATTTTTATGTCAGGCTTCTGCACTACTGGAGCCCAATTTTCAGAGGGGTTGTGGCCTCCGCAAAGGACTTGCGGCCAACAGTATGTCACAAGTGGCGAATTGCAGCAAACCTGTGCTGCAGTGCTATTTTCAAAAAGGCATGCTGCAACCCCTCTGCTGCAAGTCCCTTGCTTTGACACAGCACAGTTCCGCCAGCTCCACCCTAACTTTGATGTAACTTTGCACCCGTGGGGGAGCCAGTTTACGGGGCTTACACCACTGCTTTGGTGAAAGCTGCCACAAACTGAGGGTACTGTCACAACCAGCATCCCAGATTGTAAAATAGGGTGCAAATTTCATCACACCCTTGGATGCAGGTGCGGCAAACTTTGTGGGGACACAGGGCATGATCGCAAGCCCTGTGTCCCCGTTTGGAAATCGGGCCTCTGATGACATTGGGTTCTGGAACTGATAAACCATTAAACAAAATGAATAATGGGCAGGAACAACATTAACAAGAGACACTAAATAAGGAAAAAATAGGACTTTTTTTAAAACAAATGCATGAAACCATACACAATACTGTCCAGGACAAAGGTGGCATCATGCATGCCCACATTTTCAATATGCTAAAGATGTAAAAAACAAGGAGTATGTTCCCTTTAAGTACTTCTGATTATTAGGTACATAGTTCTCTAGTACATTTGCAGACAACCGTTTTTCAGCTGATGCTGTTGAATATAGATTGTTGTTGTTATACAAGGGCATGAATATGGGACATTAGTTGTCTGGTCTAACAGCAACAGTGACCATTTTTGTCAGTCAGTGGTTGACACAATCCAATAGCTCTTTATAAAAAACTTATTTCGAAATCCAGTTACTTATGATTTAAAGATAGTCTAGGTAGACACATATTTACTCAAAAGATGGGACATTATATAGATTAAGTAATAGAAAGCTGACACATAACAACTAAGCAAAGTAATGTACAGAAAATTAGACTCTGCTCACTCGATAAAAGATATGAAAAAGTATAGCATATTTAAACAAATGGACATAAACATTAAGGCCCAATGTTTTCTGACCAAAATGTCACTTCTTCAGCAGTTGTTTTCTCATTTTTTTATTTTATTTGTTTTATAGGAGCCACTAAAAGGATCTGATTTTTACTTAAATGAAATCCCTACAACAGTGCTTACCGACCATTACTTAGGGCTCATACCTCAACACGTTGCCCCTTATATAATATTTTTCACCTTAAGAACTGAACCCTTAATTCTTGAACACATCTCCTTGCAAGCTCAGTTATGATCAGTAGCTATGTGCTGTCTCAGCTGTTCTACTGAAGTGCAGTTATACATCAAGCATCATTTGTTCACTTAGCCTGGGCAAAGTTTGGGTCTAGTGTTGATGATGTTCTTAAATTTGTAATGTCTGCTTCAGACATTTTTGATTGATGTGCGCGTATTTAGTCCCCCTTTCTTAACGTTTTTTATGTGACCAAGAAATACATTATTATCTGTCAAAAAGGTTTTTTTCTGTGCATGAGGTTTAATTTTCTACTAATGGGTGGATCATTCAAGTACTGTATGTGTTCATTCTTGCACATACGCGTACAGTATGTAGCTACCAATTCTATAAGGCTGAGCCAGAGAGCCAGTGCAATGTGCCATTCAGTATTTCTATGCTGTAGAATTTAAAATCAGTGTCATTGTTTTTCACAACAAGCTAGTCTTTGAACAGCCGGACTAACCACATAGCAGTTCTACAGGTAATTATGTTTTCTCAGTTTGATTTTCTGTTGCCCTGTTTAGTTCTTTTTGGTGGATATTAGCTGATGTCTTCAGAATTTGTTAGCCTGGTTACCAGGTTCAGTGATTTAATCATGAAAAAGACAATATTATTTGTTAAATATTTTAGTACGTTCTAATATTTGTCATGTTTTCAACTGTTTTTGATTTAATATATGCCTGAAAGGAATATGCTAAGTAGTTTTTATGTAAATGTTGCATGTACTGTCTAGAACCATAGAAACATAGAGACAGATTTTGATGGCAGATAATGACCTCTTGGCCCAACTAGTCTGCCCATGTTCCCTAACTGTTTCATATACCACAGATCCTAAATGATCTTGGGCGTACCCTCTCTTTTCTATCTCTAGAGTTCCTTTATGTCTGTCCCATGCATTTTTGAATTCCCCTACTGTTTTTGCCACTACAGCCTCTGCCAGGAGGCTGTTCCTTGGATCCACCACCCTTTCTGTGAAAAAATACTTTCTCACGTTAACCCCAAGTCTACCCCCTTTATCTTCATATCATGGCCCCTTGTTCTTGAACATCTTTTTCTTTTTTTTTGTAAGATGCTATCCTCTTGTACCCTATTTATACCCTTGAGGTATTTGGAAGTCTTTGTCATACTCTCCCCCTACCCAAGATTACATATTGAGATCCTCCAGTCTCCCCTCATATGACTTTTGGTGTAGCCCCTGCAACATTTTTGTCACCTTTCTCTGAACTGCCTCTACCCTGTCTATGTCCTTCCAAAGATGTGGCCTCCACAACTGGCCACCGCACTCTAAATGAGGTCTCACCAGTGCTCTATACAGTGGCATCACCATCTCCTTTCTCCTTCTGTCTAGATGGTTTATTGCTTATAGCATATAAATTATAGAAGAACAGCTTTTGCTTTTCACATCTAGATTGAACTTCACCCGCTGTCCCTCAAAATAAAACACACGCAGTGATAAATAAGCTAATCTGAGTCACAGGATTCAAATTATTGGGATCAAAGACTACATGACAGATGTCCCTTCTCACAGAAATACACAGACACTGCTGCAGCAGCAGACAGCCTTGCTGACAAGAGATGTCTGATCAGATTAAATGATACAAGTCTGATTTCATTAAAAAAATCCATCTGTACTTCTAGGATAATGGCTCCAATACTCTGTGAAATTGAACAATAATTAGAAATGTTGCAAAGGTTTCCTTTGCCAGTGAAGCTGTATCAATGTCACAAACTTCACCCTTCACAAAGACCTTGCTAAGTGACCCTATGTTCCCAAATGTGTTGCATATAGGACTTTAGGAAACTACATAAGGTATGTTGCTGAGAATGCATCTGTACTTCCCAAAGTGTGAATAGCTGGGAAGGTCACATGGTGAGCAAATGGCTGAGCATGTGGTCATATTGCTGCAGGAAGTAAAGGGATGTAACCATGGGATTCCCCTTCACAGTGTCCCATCCTACACCGTTAGAGAAAGGAGTATAATGTGTCTCTATCAAAAACATTTTTTTGAATTAGTGCAGCTATTGTTTTACTCCCTGGCCCCTCAGCACCCTCTCCTTTGTCCTTCCCCACTATCACCCATCTTCCGGCCAGACAATCTTTAGCTACTTGACATCCACCTCTAGGCTCCCCAGTTGTATACATTCATCCACAAGTTTTCTTGCTTATCTCTGTCAGGGTCCCCTTTTCAAAGCCTGTCCAATGCACAGGAGGAAGGAGGCAGCCTTGAATGTTGGAGAATATGACCATGGAGGATGGAGATAGGGCAAGCAAAGGTCCTGTAGTGTGGGTAAGGATTGGAGAGAAGGCCTTCGGAGTGCAAGGAGTGGGCTATTTTTTTCTTTTCTGTGCCACACCTTCCAGTGACACACACCATTGTGATGTACTTAGAGGTGGAGAAGTCTGGTGCATGGTCACCCAAAACATCCAGGGTTCTACTGCCCACCAGGTGTCACTTTCCAAGCAGTGCACCACAGCAGCTTCACCAGGGAGGAGACCATTCCAACAAATGCTCTTTTGCCCTCCCTACTGGCTTTGGCAGCTGATGTCTTGGGCTATTAGGCTTGAACCTGTCACCAGCATGTCAAATGGATGCCCTACTGCTTGGCGTCACCTAACAAGTTAGTGCAGCTGTCTTTGGATAATTTGTGATTAGAGTTCTTCAAGATGTGATTGGAAGTGAGGTAGAAGTGAGATGGATATTTAAAATGCATTTTACAACAGAGATCCTCTATTTTTGAGGTTATGTTCTGCTTACTTTAAGTGCTTTGAGCTTTGTGAGAGAGTGTTTTATATGTGTTTTTGAAAAGATAAGACACATTCTAGCTAAGATTTAAAATGAAGCTGAGTGGGAGGCTAAAGTCGTTTGTCCCATTAAAGGGGCAGACCACATTGTCAGCAGGCCCAGGCCTATGTGTGGGGAGTCTCAGGTTTCGGAGGTAGGAATAAGGGGAAGGGGTTAGAAGGGAGGGATGGGGCCAGTTGGGGTCACAAAAGGGTGGGAGCTATGATGTCATAGAACATGAGGTGGCATGAAGCAAATTGGCTGGGGGAAAGAGAGAGAGGGTTGAGCAATAGGGGTACATAAGGGATTGCAAGAGAGGGAAAGCTCACAGATTTTGCTACTTAGAGACTTTCTCTAAGAAGCATGCCAGTTCGAGCAATTTCGTGTAGCTAAGATTTGGCCAGCTAGGCCTTTGGGTAGCTTTTACAGTTTGGCTAGTAGTTTATCTACAAGTATATATATATATATATATATATATATATATATATATATATAAGAAGTATACAATTGAAATAGAATTTTAAGGTTAATTATGCTAGTTTGTAGAGTGATTGATTAGGCTGAGCCAGCAAAAGGAAGCAAGTAAGTATACTGCTAGCACAAGACAAGGTAAGTGTGTTTTAAAACAAAGAATCCTGCCAGAGCATTGAGAGATGCAGGTAAATTCATGGCGCTGGGAGAGAGGAGCTGCTGAGCAGTCTCTTGGGGTGATGATAATGTGCAAAAGCTTTATGCACAATGTGGTGGCTAGCCACATGAGGAGGGTTGTTGGTTACTGGACAGGCGAAGCTGTTTCAGGGTTGGATGGGCTTGTTACAAGCCACAATTTGGCTGAGTTGGTCCTCAAGCACAGCCTGCTGGAGGAATTAGTTTCCATGCTGCCACTAGGTTGGAAAGTCAGATGGCTGTTGACGTTTGTGGCTGAAAAGAGTGTTTTGGGGCAGATTTATCAGCCAAGCCGATTGGAGAAAAGGCTGGAGTGTTTGGCTCTGTGGCATGGCATCTGACATCATAGCCATGTGGACCCACAGCCTGGATGAGCAGTTTAGGAGCTAGAAGCTAAGGGGAAAAAGCAAAGGAGTGCAGAGTGAAGTTAAAAGAGAAAGAGGATAGGAGCATTGGCTTTTAGTCTTTTTAACCTGATTCTCAGTTAGTTGATTGATTGTTCACTTTTGGCAGATCCGTGAGGGGAGACAGCTTGTAGGTCAGACCACATGGCTGGCTAAAAGTGCAGAGAAATGCCAAAGGGGGCTGAACAAAATTAGAATAAAAAAGTGAAAGATACGAGGTTTTATTTTAGTTTTTTTGGCCAGATTTCTTGGTCGGGTGGCTGGGATTTCATTTGCGGCTGGGCCAAGTGGAGTGAAGGCCCATAGGGCAGACTGCGTGGCTGGGCAGCTATGTCAGAGCAGTGTGGCTCCTCAACCTAATGCAGGGAAAGGCAGAGGAAGGGTTGGAAGCAAAAGCCCAGGAAATTGAAGGATGGGGGAATTTTGGTGATAAGAAGCATTTATCCTTGAGAAATATTAAACCAGGGATAAGACTGCAGATGCAAGCAGCCTATTGGATGGAGTGGGGTGGGCAAAACAGAGGAACACAAGTCCACAGCCTCTCAGCAACCCTTGTCCCAGATAGCGAGCGGAAGCTTGGGGAGGTGGCCTAGAGACAGAAAGGGGACGCAGATGGGCTCCAGCCTCAAGGCATGAGGGGGCCTTGGACGCTAAAGAGCAGCTGCCATTTTGTAAAGGTGGTGGACACTGCCATCTTAGACTGCAGATGGGAGGATTGGTGAGATGCCCTTCAGGCCACACACAGTCAAGAAGGCAGCAAGGGCCTGCAATAACAGGCAGGGGGCCAGCCCCACAGGACACCTTGCAGGCTGCCGTAGTCGCTTGATTATGAACCTGCTTAATTAATTATTGTGTATCTGGCAATTAAGCAGCAATTTCTGGGAGCAGCTACAGTGGACCAAGGGGACAGGCCTCAGATGCCAGCAGATGAGGTGACGGCCATGAGCTACGGGGCACTGCTAGGGGAATCAATATACATATGGGGGGATTTTCTGCTAGGCGTATGCCAGACCTAACTGGTGGAGGTTACGGGCATGGGAGCCTCTGCACAAAACAAAAACAGTTTATTAATGGCAGACATAATAACCTGTGCTATTCTGCTTCATACTCCCAGGTCTTTGTACAACTTAGTATAATGGCACCCAGAAAGTCAAAGCCGAACAAGGAGGCTTGCTATCAGGCTGTAATGGAGTTGGTGGAGAAGGTGAATAAGTTGCTGGAGGCTGCAGACCCACCCACGCTGGTGAAGGAAGAGAAGCAGAAGGCAGATAGGAGGCAAGGTCGGACGGGGAACAATAAAAAGACACCAGGTACCCCTCCTGCACCAGGACCAGTCGACCCCATTCCAATAGAGCCAGTGCTGGTTCCCCCAGTACCTCCTCCTGCCCCTTTGCCTGCACTGATACTGATGTTCACTCCTCTACCTCTGCCTAAGCCACAGCAGCCTCCTATGCCCACCATAGTTCTGACGCCAGTGAGCCCTCTTGTTCCCATCACTCCAAAGGACAACAATCAACCAGCACCACCAACAGGGCTGAGCTTACAACCAGAGCCCCAGATTCCAGTTAATATGGATTTCATACTAGAAAGCAGTGTCAAAGAATATGTTGAGCAGATGCTGAAGTTAATGGGGGATAACAGTTGGGGGCAGCTGGAGAAGGTTTTGGAAGACATTAAGAAGAGTGATTAAGGGGGAGAGAGATGGGCATGGAGACAGGAAAGAGGAGCAGTGACAAGTGATGGGTGGAAAGATAGGGGCCCCAGGAGTGAGGATAGGTGACCATATTCTGCTCACCATGAAGAAGAAGATATGGAAGGGGGAATAGGTTGACATATTCACATTAGCAACCATAGACAATATCAATAAGTATGAGGAGAAGGAGAGCTTTGAGAAAAAAGACATGGTGGCGGCCATGGTGTTGCTGGGAAAAGGGAAGGATGACAAGTACCTGAAGGACAAGAATTGGGACACATGGTTCACAGGTTTCATGTATTACATGGTCATTGTGATAGAGAAAACAACAGAATTGGCCACCCCCTTATTAACATACTCCTTAATCATAAGGAATGCATATAAATTGAGGGGGGAGGGTTACAGCTGGTTAAAATATGATGAAGAATTTATAAAGAGGATGGTCCATTTTGGAGACATAAAATGGGATGCCTGGTAAATAGATTTATGGCGGGAAATCTGCACCAGGACATTCGGTTCGGATGGGTATGGGGACATGAAGACAGGAGGTTTGCAAAAGTGCTGCAGGGGGTATAACAGGGTGTTTTGCTCCTGGCCCCACTTCCGATTCTGGCATGCGTGCTTCAAGTGTGGAGATACTTATCTGGGGTCAAAATGCCAGAAAATTTGGGAAAAGGGAGTGGCAAACAATGACCAAAGTCAGCCCTTTTGGACTGGCCACTCAGGTTTCAGGGGCCAACAGTGAGGGGGGGGCCGGGGGAGGAGTGCAGGGGGAGGGAGGGGACAACCATTCTATAATGGTCAGCAGGATAGTTGAACAACCAGGGGGATGTCAGTTCTGGCTAGTGGACACATCCATACGGACAGTGATACTGGAGGAATGGATAAGGAAATATCCCAACAGAGAGGTGGCTAGCATTTTGCTATAATGATTCAAAAAGGGTTTTAATTTATAGTTTCAGGGCAATAGGAAAGGGACCATGGCCAAGAACTTAAAATCAGTAAAAGAGAAAGGAGATATTCTGGAGAAGAAGATTGGCAAAGAAATAACAGCAGGTAGGGTAGAAGAGCCATTCACCAGGCTCCCCCCTTCCCAAGCTGCAGGGATCCCCACTATCAGATCCCAAGAAATAACCAGGGGAATTGTGAGTGATTTGTCACCTGTCACACCTAAAGGGGGACTCAGTGAATGACCAGATTAGCGAAGAAGAGAGTAGGGTGACATATGTGACATTAGAAGAGGCGGTCAGGCTCATACGGGCAATACATGGGGCATGGCTAGCCAAAACAGACATAGAGACAGCATTCTGGCTCCTGCCGGTCTGGCCTGAGGACTGGGATTTTCTAGGTTTTCAGACTGGGGGTCCTATTAGTTTGACAAGGCCATGCCCATGGGTTTTTCAATGGCTTGTGCTACATTTGAAATGTTCAGCACATGGTTGCACTGGGTCTTTGAAAAAAAAAGTATGGATACAGTTCAGTGATACACTGCTTGGATGACTTCCTCTTGGTGGGGAAGGGCAGGCTAAAATGGAGAGGATGCTACAGAATTTCAGGGCCATGTGCAGGGAATTGGGGGTACCACTAGCCATGAACAAGATGGAGGGACCCAGCCAGAGACTGGAGTTCCTGGGAATTGAGATAGAGATGGAAGGGGAACTGTTCCACCTGCCGGACAAGAAAGTACAAAAGCTAAAATCTCTTATGCAGACCATGAAGACTCGGAAGCGGGTTCAGCTCCAGCAGGTACAGCAACTTATGGGACACCTGAATTTTGCATGTAGGGCTATAGCACCAGGCCACATGTTTACACAATTCCTAGCTAGGGCATTGAAAGGGGCACCCAGGCCACACCATTGGGTGGGTATCTCAAAAGGTACTAAAGAAGATCTAGAGGTATGGGAGATTTTCTTTTGGACTTACAATGGGAAGACCTCTTGGCAGGAGGACTGTGTGTTTTTTTTAACATATAATATTTTATTATTTTTCCTTTTTCCAAGTACATTTAGCCATCCATAGGCCTCCAGGACACAGTCAACACCCTATTCCACAGGGGTAAATTTGCTACAGAACAAGTAGTTAGAGCAGTTATTACAATCCAGGTCCTACCTAACTTCTATATCAGTATATATCATGTTTGTCTAATATACAGTTAAGAAGCTTAGATCTCGTAATAAAAAGCACACATTTTTGTTATAGGACTGTGTGTTTAATACAAATTTGCAGTTGTATACAGACATGGCAGGAGGTTTTGGGATGGGGGCCTACTTTAGGGGTAAGTGGTTTGCCAAGCCTGGCTTTCAGAATGGACTAGAGCAGGGATCACCAAGGACATCACCTTTTTAGAAAATCCTCACCATATGTGTAGCGATGATAGTATGGGGGAGGACCATAGAAACCAGAGGGTCACTTTCTGGAGCACCAACAGGGCCATAGTGGACATACTGAACAAGAGGGGGGCCATGTCTGAGAGGATGCTGAGGGTCCTATGGCAGTTGGTGTTACAAGGGCCATCGTTAAATCTTTCATTTAGGGCAAGGCACATAGATGGCATGGATAATGAAATAGCTAACTGCCTCTCCCATCTGCAGATGGACAAGTTTCGTGACATCGCCCCAGGAGCAGAACACAGGCAAACAATAGTTTTGGGATACATGTGGAAGATTGGGTTGCAGGAGCTGAGCTGTTGTTTCACAGCTCCTGAGTCCCCCAGACACTGAAAACTTATGAGGCATCATGGAAGGTGTTCCAAGCATTCAGAGAAGGAAATGGCTTTGAAGTAAGTGGGGTGGTAATGGGAGATCAAGTAGTAAAGTTCATAGTATCAGGCTAGAGGAATAAAGTAGCACATGCAACCATGGTGGTCCACCTGACAGCAATAGGGCAGGTTTGCAGTTTAAAGGGATGGGAGGACCCCATCAAGACCAACCTGGTTAGGCGCATGATGCAGGGTGGTTATGGGTGGCTAAGAAACCTAAGGACAGCAGGAGGACCATCACAGAAACACTGTTGGCTGGTATCATGGGGGCACTTCGCAATCTCTGTCAGTCCAACACTGAGGCCATGTTGTTCTGGGTTTTATGTACCACCATGTATGGACGCACCTTTAGGGTTAGTGAGGTAGTGGGTCACGGAAGACAGGACACTTCAGCAGGTTTACGGTGGGAGGACATGGTGTGGGCTGGTGACAGTGATCATAAAACACTGTAAGACAGACCAGAGACATAGGGTCAGCTCCGTCTGTCAAGTGGAGGTGCTGTCAGCATATGCTATGATGCGGCCAAAGAACAAAAACCCACTGCTATTTATACACGGGGATGGGTCTCCAGTAACATGCTCACAGGCAACAACCATACTCAAAAAATGTATGGTGTTCCTGGGGGAGGATCTGAGTGGTTTATCATCACATTCCTTCAGAACAGGGGTGGCATCAAAGCTGGCGGACCAAGGAGGGTCGGAGGAAGCAATTCAGGTAAGAGGGTGATGGGCATTAGGTTGTTTTAAGATATATGTACAGAATGATGCTTGATGATGATACTAACCATGTTTTCTTTCTTTTTCTCTCTTACAAGCAGGTGCAAAATTATCAATAATGAAGTAATGGGGGGGTAAAAGAAAAGCAGTAGTAGATAGGGATCAAAGAAAAATGGCAAAGGGGGAAGTAGGAGGAGGGTGAACTGCAAAAACAGATGACTAACATGTATTTGGTTTATGATTTTCAAATAATTCAGATAAGGAGACTAGAGGTGTGGATTTGTGGACACTCCTTTGTCCACTGGGCCAAAAAGTGGATATCCAGGAGATTCGGGGGGCTGAAGCTATACTTAGACCCAAAGTGCATCAAACTGACGTGGAAAGGCTTGAGAGGGGTGAGATGGACACAGCTGCAACTGCTGCTGCAGGAAATGAAAGGGGAACACTGACACCCAGACATGCTTAACATCCACCTAGGAGGGAATTATTTGGGGACCAGGCAGACCCTGGTTGGACATTTGTTTTCAGATAAAGGAGGACTTAACTAAGATATGGGAATGGTGGCAGGATGTTGCTCTGGTGTGGTCAGATATGATACGCAGAAGGGTATGGAGACATGCTCATAGCCATGAGGCAGTAGAGGAGTCCAGGAGGCACATGAACCCCATGGTGAGCAGGTTATTTATTGCCTGTGGGAGACAAACAATACTAAGGGGCATAGAGGAGCATGTGGATGAATATTATATGGTGGATGGCGCACATCTCGGGGTTGGGTCTGGCCTTCTTTAATTCAGAGATAACAGACATAATTGAGCCATGGATGTGAAAAAAAATTGGCTTAAAGAGGGGGGAAGGCCACTATTCATCACAAGTAGGAGGTGGCCTAGTGGAAAATAAGGAAGGCGGGGAATAAAAGAAATAATAAGAAAAGACCCTGGACATCCGAAGAAGATGGAGAGATACGAGTGTACACTCGGACCCTGGCAAAGAATGAAGAGAAAAGCACCCCCAGATGTACATCTAGGGAGAGAAGAAGAAAAATGTAATAGTCTTGAAAAGTGAAAGTGATATAATGTAAATAGAATACAAAGAGTCTTAAATGTGTATGTATAGGGTGGGATATTCAGACTGCGCCAGGCTGTGGCGCAAGCCTGGGTGCAGCACAACTGGGATATGCCAGGGTGCTGACAGAGTGATATTCAACGGTGCTGCGCCATGGCTCAGCACCATTGAATATCGCTCATGGCAACTCCGCATTGTGCATGGCACAGTGGCACGCACCAGCACCAAAGGCGGCCAGAGAGGAGCAGGGTACGCGCCAGCTAAGTGCCATTGCGCTTAGTGCATCAACTGCGATATTCAAAAGTGTCCATGCAAATGGGGCCATAATGCATGCAAGGCACAAATGGGGCCATTTGCATGTCATTATGGCCCCATTTGCATGCAGGTGCGCTGATCCCTTGAGACATATCTGGAGTATCGTTAATAGAAAGAAAATCTTGAATCTGGGTTTTAATCCAAGGAGTGAATTCAGGGTCTCTGAGTAAAAGTGGGTCTAAATGCCAAGATGGGGATTTAGAAGAAGGTGGACCCCAGAGTAAATGCAAACTGATAGGGGAATGATCAGATATAACAATAGGGAGAATCGATGTATCAATAATTTTTTCAGTAATGAGGGGAGAAGAGAACCAATAATCAATCCTACTATATGATTTATGTAAAGAGGAATAAAAGGTATAATCTCGTTGTCTGGGATGATGTAGTCTCCAAATGTCAGAGAGACCTAAATCCTTCATAAGCATTGATAGAGCATTAATACTACGGGGGTGGGCATCATGTGATGAATTACTCTGTCTAAATATGCTTGTAGTGCTAAGTTAAAGTCACCACCAATAAGAATAGGTGAATTATTTTATTATTAATCATAATTTGTTGGGATAGATTATGGAAGAAAATGGGTGAATCGAGGTTGGTGCATATACATTCACAAACATAAGCTGACCTGCTCTGTGTTTAATAGGGTTATAATCCACCTACCATCCGGTCTCTAATGATTTTTATGGGGGCCAATTAAGAGATTTATGTATTAAGATAGCAACCCGTGTTTTTGGATGGAGAAGATGACGATATACTTGACCGACTCAGTCCCTTTTAAGTCTGTCGACATCCTCTGATAAAAGTTTAGTTTCTTGTAAGAAAGCAATATGTGTTTATGCTTTTTAAGATAGGTAAGTACTTGCTTACATTTACAAGGCGAGTTGTGAGTCCCTGACATTCCATGAATGTAAGATTAGATCACTCATGGTACTAGGATATAAGGTAATTAGTTACAAATAGGAATGAGGGACTCAATACCATTAATTTGGAGGATGTCACAGATTCAAAAGGTAAATATATATAATAAGCAAATGTATGCAGGGCCCTTAACTTGTATGGGTTTGAGATGATTGAGTATTTGTATTCATTTTGTCTCGCAGAGGGAGAGTACAGAGGTAGGAATATCAAGTAAATAAACATTAGAAGCAACAAACATTAGTATAAACTCAGTAACAAGAATATTAATTTGAAACTTTTATGAAATGCAGAGCAACAAGAGTCTGTAAATATACCAGGACTCTCACTCTACACTACTAGGCGTGTAGAGTAATTAGTGAATCTCAAGATACGGTTTAACCTATAATCTTAAGATACTAAACTTTATATAACAATATATTAAAGAAGTGTAATTGAGATTTGTGCTGAGGTAATTAAAGCATTACCCTAGAAAAAACCAAAACATCATTCTACCAAATAAAAAAGGATAATTATGTAATAGTGTTAAATTCCAAACATAATGAATTAACTTGGACCTAGCAATAAGTCCAATATTAAATAAAGTATACCAATATGATGGCAGATAATGCTGGAACAGTGTGAGCCAGATAAAAGGATTCCCAATGTGTATTAATCCACATAAGCTAGGTTAGGGAATGCAGTATATACTATAGGTTCATAGTGCATCAGTGTATTGTGGAATCATTTTTATAAGTTCTAATGATTTGGAAGAAAATGGGATGAAGAATAATATGAAAAGACAGAAAAACTCAATGTATAGAAATACAATTGGAAGCATACTTTGGTGCAAAATCTGTGAGACATAATGGGAATGCACCTGATGCACTACATACCAGAAGTGATGCAAAATAAATATTAAATAAGTAAATGATTTTAGAGTATTTGTCTAATCATCCTCCACATTCCAAATGATAGGATTTATGTGGAAAAATGCTATAATAGTAGGGGTTAAGGGCACACTGATATGAAATACAGAACTCTATACATGTATGTATGCGCCTGACCACATGGTGGCGCTAAAGCTTATGAAAAATTAGAATGTAAATAGCAATTATATATACTAATGTCGGGCACCACACAAGGATTAATTAGAAGAGGTCTTACAAACATTGTAATATTTATTCTTTCTCTTATATTTTTTTTTTCCATTGAATACATTGAGAGTAACTCCCGCATGGATTAAATACCTCCAGTGTCAATTGGCTCACCTCCCACAGACAGATACAGGCTTCTCGCAGCGATAGCAATTTACTGCAATTAAGTGCTCAAACCTGTTGGCGAGTAGAGACTGCGCTGCTATGTAAATGTACCGAAGGAATCGAGTGAGGTGGTGTAAGAGGAGGGATTCTGGTGAGAAACTGCTATACCATATCTAATGATGGGCCATAGTATTTATTACAAAATTTTTTTTTTTTTTTTTAGTGGGAAATGCCTCAGGTAGCCTTGCTCTTCAGTTTTCTTCTCCTTTTCTTTGTGGGTGGTTCAGATGATTTAAAGGGAGTACTGGACACAAGATAGGCCCAGGAAGAATCGGGAGAGTCATTACCCATTGAGAGCTTCTTCGGGTCTTGAGTAAATGTGTCGGATACAGTCTGTCTCAGATCCTCCGTAGATGAGTGCAGATCTTCTTGGAGCAGGTCTTCTTGGAGTGGGGAGAATTTGTTAGACAAGGTAAGAGGAGTGGAAAAACTGGTGTGACGTTCCACATGGGAAGCTGGAGAGGTGGAAATATTATTTAAACAGCAGGTATTATTATTTAGAGAAGAACCAGATGCTTTTTTTCTGTATGCGGGGAGCTTCTGGCAGGAGCTACAGTGGCAGATATGATGGCTGCAGATTTCTCAGGGACCTGAAGGACAGTTTCAGCAGGAAGGGCAAGACATTGTAATTGGAGGTGCTTGTGCTGGAGCAGGAATGAGCTGCATTAGCATCGCAAGGCAATGTAAGTGCGGGCTGTGTCCAATTCAGAAATTCAGAGAGAGATTCTGGGGTACTGAAATCTCTGGTAGAATCATTCAAAAAAGATGCATTGTTGCAGGGTAACGCAGTGCAAACTTAATTCCGCGCTGATGAAGGATCGTTTTAATGGAGTTGTAAGCTTTTCATTTGTTAGATAATTCTTTAGAATAGTCTCTGAAAATTAGGATTCTATTTTCTTGCCAAGTAAGTGCACCTAATTGCCTCGCTTTTTGAAGAATCAGTTCAGTATGTGCGTGGTTTAGAAATCTGGCAATGATGGGCCTGGGTTTCTGGTCGGGTCCAGGCCTCGGATTTAAGGTGCGGTGAGATCTCTCGATGGTTAGGTCTTGGCCGGCTGGTAATTTAAGCAAAGAAGGAAGCACATGAGTTAGAAGAACACTGGTATCTTCTAGTTCAACACCTTCAGGAATCCGAGAAATCTAAGGTTGTTACGCCTGTTTCTATTTTCAATATCATCTATTTTGTCCTGAAGGTTCCTAATAACTCTGTCCTGCTCCCTGATGGTAGCCTGTAATGTGTTAATGGAATCTTCATTTTGAGATGCTTTAACATCAGTAGCGCTGATTTTTGATCAAGTGCCTGAATATTATTGATATTTTGTTGAGATGCAATTTTTAATACATTGATTTCACTTATTAGTTGCTGGAACATTGCCTCCACTCTATTAAGAGAACTGTTATGTGTAGATTGGTCCGCCATTATTGTAGGCCTTAATAGAGAAATTGAAAAACTGTAGATAACTCGTTCAGTAATTATGAGGCAATAAAAATACTGTACCAGAGCTGTTCTGAGATGTACATATAGTAAGATCTCAGATGTTGGTGAAGGTAGAAAGTCTGGAATCTGTAGGATGAATGATGATATTTGGTGAATCCAGGGAGATGAAGAATCAAGCAGCCATCTTCAGCACAGCAGGCCACGCCCCCAGTACCATTGCCATTTTTTACACCTCCCCATGAACAGTACAGCTGTCATTTTTCACATCCTGTTCGAAATTTGTTTTCGCACCTGTGGTGCCAAATGGCATAGTCGCTGTGCAAAATCAGCTTTCAGCTAATGAACTGTTATTGCCACTGTTCATGAGGTGGGGGTCACAAAAACCCCATGTAGAAAATTTGGAGTGAAAATACCAATGAATGCCTGGAGCGTTAGGGTTCCCGCCCATAATGCCCCACCCTGTAGAAACTGACAGGCAACAGGGGTGTGACTTGGGATTTTCACCTGTAATGCTCATGCCATTCAACCCCCACCCACACAAGGCATCGAGGTGTGCCTTGGACTCTTTGGCCCCAAAGTTCACCCCATTCTCCTATACTGCACCCATCTCACCAAATTTCCTTATAGAATGGGGTGAGCATGAGGCCCAAAGACCCCAAGGCACACCGTGACACTTGCCGGTGTCTGCATGGTAGGGTGTGGTAAAATGGCGTGGTCGTTATGCCTGACAACCCAAAGGCACACCCCAATGCCTGTCAGTCTCTGCAGGGTGGTGGTGGGGTTGGCTTCAGTTAAATACTTCATTACCATTCCTATTATGTATCTCTCTAACTCCTACACTACCAATGCCAATGCCAGCAGGCAAACACTCGGCATTGACAAATGCTTGTTATGAATGTGAGTCTCTCAACTTTTGTGGGTGACAGATTTGTCCATTTGTCATTTACAGTGGCCTCTGATGAGCAGAGCATTCTTTTGGAGCTGACATAGGATAGTAGACAGTTCAAATAGTGTATTACTATAGCAGACAATAATGGCTACTCCTAAATCTTTATGACCCAGTACACAAGTGACTCCACATCAATGTTCATGTTCTTTGAAAAAGTCAGCTACCCATCCACCATAGGTTCTGCGGACTTATGGATGATTTCCTCCTTTTCCTCATCCACCAACTCTTCAATACCCATTGATGTGATAGTACTTAAATGTTTTTTAGAGATGATAGGGGTGGTGGGAAGGAGGTAAGGATGAGCAAATGTGAATATGACAAGTTCAGTTCGGCTTTGATTTGGATCCCCTGTCTTTGATTTGGCTCCAACACTTCAGTCAATGACACTTTGAGTCCTTGGTATGGGTATCTCACAGGCTAAAATAGAGGTATGTAATAGGCAACCCCCACCACCCTTACCCACTCCAGTGAATACCAGCCTCATCCATCATCACCTGTTCCTACAGTCAGTTTTTAAAAACAGCTAAGGCAATACCTGTCAAAGAGCCAGTAGTCAGAACTTTGTTTTTTATTAAAATAAATCATCTGGAAAGGGGGGATAAGTATTGAAATTCATTGGGCTTGGGAAAGCAGCAGCCATCAGACTGTCCCTGGCCTCCTGGGAATTATTTACAATTTTTCTAATTATTTGGCTGAAGGTTGAAGTGATTGAAGTGGTCCAAAAGTTCAGTCAAGCCAAACTGAACGTAAGTGTGCCAGCCTTCAGCAGACTCACTAAATACAAGAACCTCATCATCTCATCCTTAGGTGGGGTTATGCTATGGTTCAATGTGTCCATTGTTGTAACAGGTTGAAACTCTGCATTGGAATTATTCTTAAAGAGTGGGATTTAGGGTCCATTTGGTTTGCTTGGTCCTCCACTTGGTTTGTTCTGCTGTCAGTTGCTGGTCATACACATTTTCAGTCAAGTGTTTGTTAACATTCTGGAAAGCATCACTCCCCCAGAAGTACTGGGAGTCCACTTTTGTACCATGGGTCTAATAAGGTGACCACATTGTACTCTGTGGTTTCTCAGATAGTCTGCAGGTCAGCATTGTTATTAAGTAAGGTCTGTATGTGTTCCATCAGTGCAGCTCAAGCAGAATTTATTTATTTATTGAAGTCTCAGAATTACAACACCTTTGAGGCAGGGGATCATTTACAAAGGCTTCACATCATGGAAGGAAGAAACAAAAGGACAAATTTACATGGTATAGAAGGCATGCAATGAGTATCTAGATTACAAAAGATACATAGTAAGTGCTGCAAGGTTACATGAGATACAAGGTTACAGGTATTGTACACTTTGTAAGAGTAGTCTTGGGATGACCTTGTCATGAACCTCAGAGACTGAGGAGTTAAGAAGTAGAAGAACAGTAGGAAAAGGTATTGTGAACTTTGTATAAGCGGTCTGAGGGATGACCTACCCATGAACCTCAGAGCTGAGGAGTTAAGAAGTAGGAGTTAAGGTTGTTGTTAGGACCCATCAGGAGAATAGTTGTGAGCAGCTCAGGTGGGCATTGTATTGTGAAGCGTGCAGATGTCCTAACCAAGCACTTAAGAGCAGTGATAGGGAGGAGATACTTTGGAATACGACAGAATATGTGCAAAAGTGGAGTGAGCATAGGGGTGGTGACGAGGGGGGAGGGGAAAAGATGTGGGGTGGGTAATGCTGAAGAAGGGTGAGGTAGCAGCAAAGAAAAAGTTTGGGGGGGCAACTTGATGTAGACAAGAATGAGGCAGAAATATGCCAGGGTAGAAGGGGAGGGAGGGAGGAGGAATCAAACAGCTGAGGTGAAAGCAAAGTAAAGATAGCAGATGGGGTGGGGAATAAATATGGGTAGTAGGGTATAGAGGTAAATAGTAATTAGAGTGAGTTGGTAGAGGTTGGCAGGGAGAATCACCACTGACTTTCAATTGCTGATGCACATCGCACAATGCTTGCCTCAGCATGCATAGAAGTTGATGGCTTGGTTTATGGATGCAGCGTGGCCATTAGGTTATTAGGTGGCATGTTCAAGAGGCCATAAGGTAAGAATTAGGCCATCCATGAGACATCACTGCTGTGTTAAGTTCATGTCAACTACTGAGGTATCATGAGTGGTGTGAATGAGCATATAATCAAAGAGTACCTTGTACTACTGAAACATATGCTCAATCATGTAGAGGTTTGAATTTCACTGTATGGGCAAGGATTGTGGCAGGCGTACACAAAGCACACATATGCCTGCCTTTCTTTTTTGATATTTCTTTGTTTAGAATTCTATAGCTTGGTTCTGCTGCTCATTACTCATTTGTGTGCCAATAATCTATTATTTTCACAATCAAACTGTGTATTCTGTTGTTTGTGCAAATGGTGGGGTAAGGAGGCATGCTGGACATACTGGTCGGAAAGGTTAAACAGACTGACTATGAACTGGAACCAGTGGAATCTGATTGGCCATTGGGCATGCCTGAGCAATTAGTGTAGTCTTTTTAGTTTAGTTAAGGTAGGGGGTGGAACAACACATACTGTACCTGAAAACAGGAATAGTCAGAAAATAAATAAAAGATCTGCAGTAGGAGCCTTTTTTATACTTTTGATCATGTCAATGTTTGTGGGCAGACTCTAGAGAAATTGTTTAAAGCAATCTGTTATCGAACCATGGACACAGCAGCATTTTGAGGAGAGGAGAGCAAAGTGTAGCTGCAGAAGGCAGGGCAGTCTGGAGTTCAGGTGTTGTGAGTACTTGCAGCAGCAGTCTTAGGAGCTGATCAGTGGTGTTTTTCTGGGCCTCAGTGCAGCAACTGTGCATTAACAAACTGCAAGCAAGGCAAGAGGCACACATCATGGACTTCTCTCACTCACAGTAAGTTTTTTGTTTTTCTTTTATGGTTGTGATTGAATTAAAGTAAGGTGATCTTACTCAGTCCTGACTTTTCTTGATAGTCTTGAATTCCCCAAAATCTTCATACTGTGATTCAACTTTGATTTGATATTCGTATAGAAGAGACTGTTCTACAAGATTTTGGGGGGTGGCTCAGGTTGGGTCTACATGGAGGGCCTGCCTTATTTTAGAAGCTTCTTCAGGGACCTTTTTTATGTCTGATTCATATACTATCAATAACATGTGCACGTTAGAGGAAAAATGTGGTATGTATCTTGGGTGCTTCTGTTTACTGCATTCAAGTCATTTAGGATTTACCCAAGTAGGATATAACCCCACCAGAGCCACTTATCCAGTATGTATCCATTTTGGAGAACAAAGGAAAGACACTAACAAAAGATTTTTACATCCTGTATATGCCCCAGACCAATGTTCATCACCTTCAGGAATTAGCACATTCTGGGTCTTTGATCTACAGTAACAACAGCTTACTGGTCTCCAGTAGTTCAACAGTTATGATTATTTTTCATCATTTGACTCCTGGTACCTTGGACAAGATTACTATATCACATACCCCTCAACATAACTATCTGCATAGTTTAATATTACTACATCAAGAATGCAACCTAACCCCATGTGCTGACCAGGGTATACCGGGCCGAAGGGAAATGGCTTGACACTTGCAATGATGAATATCTGCAGTCTAATTTCCAAAGATGCCTTCAGCTGCAGGCATGGGCCACCCTACATAACCCTGACATACTTTGCCTGACTGAGACTTGGCTATCCACCCAGGTCCGGGATAATGAGATAGTGCTCCCAGGTTACAATACTTTTAGATGTGATAGGAATGGGATAAGAGGTGGTGGCTCTCTCATTTATTTATGGAGCACCCTACAAGGCGTGCTCCCCATCACAATCTGCAGTGTTGACCATGAGCTCCTTGCAGTTAGAATAATTTTTAGTGAACATAAAAAATCTCTGGTCATTGCATGCATCTACCTCCAGCTGAAAATAGCCAAAGATGGTCTAATTAAACTACTAGGGTCCTTGGCTGGCATTAGCAACAACAATGACCTCATTGTGACTGGGGACTACAACATCGATTGACTCAGTAATGAATCAACCAACCAGAAGGATACCATAGCCAGCTCCCTCCTAATGCAATTAGTCACAGAGCCCACTAGAATGAACCATAAGACCGGTAAGCACACGCTCCTAGACTGGCTCCTTGCAAGCTCACCTGACAGGATTACCGATGTCTTGATACTACCGGATTCGCTAAGTGACCACTCCTCTATCACCTATATGTGGTCCAATAAATCCAAAAAAGCTCCACCAGTCTTTGTGAACAGCAGAATTCTCCAGAAAGGGCAGCTCTCAGCTTTCAAGGAGGCACTTTCTCAGATTGATTGGTCTCCCCTTAAGGTACTGCATGACCTTGACATAACACTCCAGTACTTTATTGATAACTTTAATAGCATTTGTGACAGATTTGCTCCGTTCAAAAAAAGGAAAACACACAGCCATAACAATGGGTGGATTACTAGTGACCTTCTAGATCACATGTGGGCAAGGGACAACCTTTGGTATCAAGCCAGGGCCTCCGGTAAGCCCAGTGACCTTCAAAGATACAGGGCAGCCAGAAACAAATGCACACATCTCATCAGGAATGCTAAGGCTAATTTCTACAAGGACCAATTGGAAAGAATGTGGGGTGATGGGAGGCAGTTTTGCGACAATATAAAGGCACTCACAGAGAAGGACGACAAAACACAGCCATCACTGCTAAACATTAATGGCACAAATACCATGGACCCCCCCACATCATTGCCAAAGAGTTTAACTCCACCTTCATGGATCTTAGCTCTGTTCTACCAGCTGAATACCTCAAGCCTATCAAAGCTGATAATAGACGCCCACCAGACATCAACTCGCACCCTCAATTTTACTTCAAGAGAGTCACTGTCAAAGAAGCACTGGGTTATGTTAAAAATGTCCTGGGGAAAACCAGAATGGGGTCTGACAACATTGACATGAAACTGCTGGAACTGGCAATCAACAAATCATCGCTCCCATCACTAAGATTTTCAATAAATCTCTCCAGCTCGCCAAATTCCCTTCTCCTTGGAAACAAGCGCTGGTGACCCTGGTGCATAAGGGAGGTGATAGGTCACTGATCGCAAACTACAGGCCCATCTCTATCCTCTCCCCCCTCTCTAAAGCACTGGAAAGGATTGTGGCAGACCAATTTACTGACTATATTCACAAATATCAGCTGCAATGTCCCCAGCAGCATGGCTTTAGGAAACTCAACAGCACAGACACCACACTGGTGGATTTCACTGAGTATGTCCAAAAGGCATTAGATGAGGGGAAAACTGGTTGGGTCCATCTTCACTGACCTAACAAAGAAATTCGACACAGTCTGCCACCCACTCCTCTTATCTCTACTGCATGCCCTTGGTGTTTCCCCAAATGTTGCTGTATGGTTCCAGGACTACCTAACCTCCTGGTCTCAAAGGGTCAAGATAGGTCACTCTATATCTGCATCCAAGGAAGTCTCACTAGGGGTGCCTCAAGGGTCCATCCTGGGTCCACTGCTCTTCAGCATGTTCCTGAATGACCTACCTGATGCCTGCACTAGCAAAGTCATTCTATACATTGATGATGCTGTCCTACTTAGCTGTCACTCTCACGTAGAGCACCTACAGGCCAAGCTACAATCATCCTTCCAGCAACTGGAGTCCTGGTTCAACTCCCAAAGGTTGCTACTAAACTATAAAAAAACAAAACAAGACAATGCTTCTCTCTAGCTCCCAACTAAATAGGAGAAGCCCAGAACTAACAATCACAAATCACCTGACTGCCCCACTGGTACAGGTTCACTCCTTCAAATACCTGTGTGTCATTGTGGATGATACCCTCTCGTATGTTCAGCACATTGAGATGGTGGTGAAAGCTGTGAACACTAAATTAGGGATCCTGTTTAGGCACAAGAAAAGCCTAACTGCTGAATCCCTCCAGCTCTCAGACTCCAGCTCTGTCCTCTCCCTGGTCAACTATCGGCTGGTGGTTTACTGCGCTGTTACTGATACTGCCCTCAAAAGGGTTGCCACTGCCCTTAACAAGGCTTGCAGACTATTGTTAAATGGTGACCACTTCACGCACACTTGTACCCTGTATGGTCTGGCCCATATACTACTGCTTCAATCCAGAATCAGTTACCAAACTTGCCTGCTAGGGAGAAAGGCCATGCTCTCCCTAACCACTACCTGCATTGCAGACCTGGTAAAGGAAACAAGCTCCAAATACAACACATGAAAAACAGTGACAACACAGCTTGATGTCCCATTTCGTAGAACTTCTCAAGGACAAAGATCCTTCATGTACCGAGCTCCTCTATGGCTAAATGAGATCCCTGCTGCAGCTCCTAATACAACAAATGTTCGGTCCTTTAAAAGAGAACTGAAGCAATACCTGCTGAAATCCAATGCCTGCGACTGCCTTACCTGAATCCATATCTTCAACTTGGATACCCCCTCTTAAACACCTCTGACTCCCTCACCTGAGTCCATATCCTTAACTAGGATACCCCCTTCATCTGTCTGAGCTTCCCTCCTGTTTTACCTACACTGGACCCCCACCTGCCATCCCTTGCCACCCCCCAGACTCCCTCCAACTCCCTCCTCCATACTACTCCCCAACACCTCCTTTCCACCCACTCTCCCTAAATATTCTCCTTCTCCCAATCCCTTCTCTCTCTCTATCTCTCTCTCCTGTCTCTCTCTTTCTCTTTTCTCGCTGTCTAATCTACCCTCATTCGTACTCTTCCCCCTTTCTTTCTCCTACCCTTTCCAATACTCCACCTTGACAGGCCTCCCTGGGGCAATTATGCCATACATTGCTAATTGGGAAACCTTGTTTACACTCTCCCCCTTTCTTTCTTTCTCCTACCCTTTCTGATACTCTGCCTTGACAGGCCCCCGAGGCAGTTATGCCATACATTGCTTATTGGGAATCTCCTCCCACTGTCTAATTTCAGTTGTCTAGGTTACTCAAATGTGTTATTTATCTATTTTCTGTATTACATAGCAATCTTATGTTTTGTGTTCACTGTCAAGTTTTTGTTATGTCTCTGCTGTTTTACATCCTGATGTAGAACCTTTGTAAGAGAGTGTATACTCAAAGGTTGTATCCGAATTGCCAAATAAATAAATGTGACAATGAACAATATACCTTCCCAGTGCACCAGTTCAGCCAGCAGTACATTTGCTTAGAGCAACATCTTAATTTGATAGCCTGCATCTCTGGGGGGGGGGGGGATTGTTGAACCTGGGTGTCTGGTGCTTGAGGCTTGCTCAACTTGGAAGTCTGACCACTGCTGAGGGCAAACTTTGAGATAAGCCTGGTGGGAGGAGGAGCTTGCTGGACCTTGTTGTGATATGTCCAGTGCTAGAGTAGTTAACACTGGAAGGGTGTCCGGTGGTGGGGAGTGACCCTATATGTGTAAGGCATGGGGAGCTTTAGTTTAAAGCATTAATGCTGCATCAAAGCCCACCACCCCTTATGAGCACTGTTTAAAATAGAACTGTAAAAGTGAGGCTGGTGATACAATCATAGAAACATAAAATTTAATGGCAGATAAGGACCACTTGGCCTATCCAGTCTGTCTTTTTTCCCTACCTCCATTTTTACCACAGACCGTACTTGATCTACCACTTTTTATCCCTCTCCCCTTCCTTTCCACTATGATTCCCTTGTGCCTGTCCCATGCATTCTTGAACCCTGCCACTATCTTCATCCCTACCATCTCCACTGGAAGATTGTTCCAGGAATCTACCACTCTTTCTGTGAAGAAGTACTTCCTAACATCTCTCTTGAATCTACGCCCCCTCCAGCTTCATAGCATGTTCCCTTGTTCTTGAGCATCTTCTCTTCTGAAAAATACTTCCCTCCTGTACCTTATTTACCCCTGTGAGGTATTTGAAGGCCTCTATCATATTCCCCCTGCCTCTCTTACAGGGTGTACATTTTGAGGTCCTTTATTCATTCCTCATAGGTCTTTTGATGCATACCCTGCATCATTTTAGTTGCCCTTCTCTGGACAGCCTCCACTCAGCCTATGTCTTTCCTTAGATGTGGCCTCCAGAACTGCACACAGTACTCTAGGTGGGGTTTTACCAGAGATCTATATAGAGGTAACACCACCTCCCTCTTTCTGCTGGTGAATCCTCCCTATGCACCCAGCATCCCACTAGTTCTCCCAGCTGCTGTGTCACACTGCATAGTTCATCCAAGATGATTACTCGCAGGTCTCTTTCCTGCTTAGTGGTTGTCAATACCACTTCACCCATTTTGTACTCTGACCCAGGGTTTATCTACCCTAAGTGCATTAGTTTGTACTTTTTTTGCATTGAAACTCAGCTGCAATATCCTTGACCACTCCTCTAGTTTTCTCAGACCTTTGCTCATCCATTACACTCCCCTTGGAGTGTCCACCCTATTGCAGGTTTTGGTGCCATTGGCAAAGAGGCACATGTTCCCTTCCAGTTCCTCTGCAATGTCACATATAAAGACATTAAAGGAGACAGAAAATGATTTTTACATAGTTAACTGCTCTTCCATCTTCCTTTCCATGCCAGTTACGTATTCTGATATGCTTTGATGGTTTTTTGATAAATAAATAATTTAGCTTTGGGATACCCTCAGATTTACATTAAGTTTCACTCTCCTCACCAGCTACAGCTCTTGATTTTCATATTTCTAAGACATTCTATGACATTGGAAACTCCCATTCCATGTTATTTATCTGAATGTCCTGGAAAGAAGTTTGTGATGTTACAGAATGTTCAGTCAGTATGAAAAGAGAAAGCAGCAACTGCTGAACAGAGAGAGATTCAGTGTCCTTAAAAAGGCAACAAAATTAGATTATTAATTTAATAAAAAAGATACAAAACATATCAGAATGCTGGGTAGCCATTATAAAACAACTAGAGGGCTTCTAGAGGTCAACAAATTATTTCCTATCACCTTTAAGAGAATTGGTCCCAGCAATAATCCCTGTGCCACCCTACTGGTCACTCTCCCTTCCTTGGAGTAAATTCCATTTATCACCATCCTCTGTTGCCTTTCCCCTAACCAATTTCTTACCCTGTTTACCACCTTTGGAACCACTGCTAAGTTACCCAGCTTACTTACTAGTCTCCTATGTGGAACAATGTTGAAAGCTTTACTGAAATCTAAGTAGACCATGAGCACTGCTCCACCCAGATCTAACTATCAGATTTGTTTGACATGACCTCCCCACTGTGAAACCATGCTGTCTCCGGTCTTGCAACCCACTGGATTCAAAATATTCCACAATCTGTTCCTTCAGCAGTGATTCCATTAATTTTCCCACCACTGATGGAAGGCTGACAGGCCTATAATTGCCCACCTCCTCCCTGCTACCACTTTTGGGTACTGGGACTACATTTGCCTTCCTGCAGTCCTCTGGAACCACTCCAGTTTCCAATGAGCTGTTATAACAGCACTGTCAAAGCTGAAGCTAGTATTTTCCTGAGCTCCATCTGTACCTTTGGATACACCCCATTGGGTCCCATTGCTTTGTCCACCTTCAGATTAGTGAGTCCCTTCAGGACTCTTGCGGCCAAAAAAGGACAAGTGTCCATCTCCTCTCTCCAAAGCTTTTGTTACTTTTAGTGGCCCCTCTCCTTCTCCACCCTCTGTGAACACTGAACAAAGTATTTGTTCAGGAGATCTGCCTTTCTCTGGTTCCCCTCTGCACAGTCCTCCCTTCCTTTTTTAATATTGCAGTCCCACCCCTGGTTAACATGCCAGCTGCAAATATAAAATATGTTATTTTCCAAAATGTGTGGCAATCTGTGTTTCAGCAGCTAGCTCAGGACTTATTAGCAGCTGCTTAACTGTACTTGGCAGAAGATATAGCACACCAGGTGAAAATTAAACTGTAAAATGGATACAGCATGCTACGAGATGTGTTAAATGGTGCTCTGCCCTCACTTCAACTTGAAGAAGTTGTCTCAATTAGAATTTTGCCTGAGCTGAAGTTAAAAATAATCCAAATGTAAATGTGATACATTCCATTTGAGTTTAATGATCCATTGTCTGAAATGTACCTTTTTGTACTGTTTCTAGTATTTCAGGTTTCTAGTTAAGTTTTTTGCTGAGGAAGAAAACAACGTTTTGCCTTAGGGTTCTGATCCAGATGTCTGTTGATACACCTGGTCACTCACAATTTTAAAAAACAATGATTCAAAAAATTTAAGTTGTAAACATTTTACATTTCCAGCACTATTGTAACTATTTCTTTTTCACTCTTAGATTTGTTGCGCTTCTTACACCAGGAGCTTTGAATTCTGAAAAATGCATTTTATGTAGCTAGTAAATTCAACTTTTGTGTAATCTGGAATATGTTTTCCATCCTAAAAGGGATTATGATATTGTGAGTCAGTAAGAGATAAATTAACAGAGGAATTATTTATTGTTGTCCTGTAACCCTATGTATGACACAGTATATCTCTAACAGAACTTTTTTTTTCTTTAGGCATGTTGCTAATGATAAGCCTGCACCTGCAGTGACATCAGTGGATCTTCCTGACAGACCATCCTCATGTGGGCAAGTACACAGGTTTGCAGGCTCTAAGTTAGCAAGATCAATTATGTTTCAATTTTTGTTTCACTGTTATACAATTCCTGAGGAGCCATCATTAAAACAGTCATACTAGTCAGCAAAAATGTCATCACATAGTTTTATTGTATTATCAACATCTTAGCATTCATCATCAGTATTTATTTTTATTATAGCGTAGTGGTTAAGAACACTGAGCTGCAAATCTGTAGACATGGGTTTGAATCCCATCAGCTTCCACTTGCATACTGATTGACCCCAAGCAAGTCACTTAACTTCCTTGTGCTCCCAGGTTGCACCTGGAAGCCAGCTCTGGCTTAGTGTGTCTTTCCAGGTTAAACATTTCCCCCTTTCCTTTTGCCTTATTTCTGTCAGATAATTTAAACTTCATGTTTATTGCATTTTCAAAATGACAGCTACAAGTTATTTCAGTCAATAGCTGGTAAACCAGGACATGCCAAGTAGTTAACTAAACCTCTAATCATTATTTCCTTTTGAGATAGTTAGTTGGTTAGTTAGTTGTTAGGAATGTGACATTTTGTCACAATGCAAATTCTGATGTGGTCTCAGCGTCTATACCCAAAGAACCTGCAGTTCCTGTACTCAGCACAGTGATAACATCTGATGCTCCAGTTACTGTACCAGGCAAGCCATCATTTTGAGAAGAACCAATATTGTCACATAGCAGCAGCACAGACAATAGACAGGGCCTATGGGATCACAAGTTACAAGTGCAAGAAGACAGTGGCATTGGGATCAACATCTGCTTTAAAGAGCAACTCTGCACTTCAGCATGTGTTTTCATAAGATGTTTTAGCTATTACAATTTAATAGAGAATACATTTTTTTTTCATTTTCGATGTCCCTTTCCAAGATGTAAGCACATGTGTGTAGTCCATCTAAAATATCTCTATAGAAAACATCTGAAAACATTTCTCTCCCATTAACCTCCCAGTGCCTTTGTTTATGACATCATAGCGCTCACCAAGATAACAGACTGTGATATCAGAGACAACAATTGTGTTTTAAGCAGGGGGACAGTCAGATACATTTTGAAAGACTCAGCAAAATGAATGCTGCATCATCTACAATATTTAGTAGACTAACCGCAGGGGGAAGTGAAAAAATAACACCACCAAAAAACTAGGAAACAAGTTAAACTGTAATTAGTGTAAATCTAGTGTTGTTAGGCTTTTTATTATAATAGAGAGCTACTCCTTTAACTTTCCAGAAATCCAGAAGAAACCCATTCTAAAATGCTAGTGGCAACCACCTTCATATTTACAGTTCCCAAGACAGAGGATGAGATCAGGTGGTAGACAGCAATATTGACTTTTCAGTCCACAGCTTCTGCATGAATATGAGTATGCATGATACTCCATGCAGCTAGATTCAGTCTTTTCTGGTGTGTGCTTTGTTTTCAACATTGCGAGGAAGCAGCTTTGGAGTTAACACCAATTGACAGACTGTTCAAACAAAAAAAAAGATTTTGAAAAGCACAGTAATGCTAAGGAACATCATGAGAGTGCCATTGCAAGGACAGATACATTTGTAAACATATGTGACAGAAGACAGAAATTACCTATCAATCACTTGTGAAGTCAGACTAGAAGACCACTGAATTCACAAAGCATACACTATAGCAGACTGTAAAAATCATTCTTCTTTGTGGAAGGCAGAATACAGAATTAAGAGGAAGACTCCCAAACACCCAAAATTTCAGTGCAATTCTACACTGTACTGTTGAGTCTGACCCTGTCTTTCAAGAACATCTGGATTCACATCCCACAATACATAACTATTGGAAATGAACTGGTACAACTAATGAAATTTCAAACACAAAAAAGAAGATTACTCTGGCTATGCAATGTATTCACAGAAATGAAAATGTGACAGTAGAAGTTATAGAAGATTTTATAGAATTTGTTGAAGAGTTGGACTGGGAGGCAACTTGCAGACCTCTCCTTACATGGATTGCTTGGTGAATCTAAAAGCAATCCATAAGGGGTCAATGCAATAATACGAGTCAGTGATTCAGCAGAGTATAAGCCAAGAAACCATGCAGTCCTCCCAGAAGCAACCTACACTGCCAGCAAAGATCATTATATTAACACAACAATTGTTCATTCATGGGCAACATGACAAATCGCCAACATGCTTGCCACCTGGAGGAAGGTAACTGCAGCTTTGAAAATTGTCTGCCAATTGTAACAATGTATATCTTACAGAACTGAAAAAGTTCATGAACCTACCGATTGTGAAGATGAGGAAGAAGTCCAAAGTACAGCCTTTCATACACCAGGAAATACACAATGAATGAGCCAAACAGATTCACTTATAAGCTTTAAGGACATGTACATTGAGAGCATCAGTTTTTTGGTGAAAAGTGCATACTTCAATAGTGATGCGGAAAGATTCTTATACTTCATCACCAACTTTAATTTTGTCAGCAGGTTGGTATGTACATAATTCATTGTTGTATTCCTAAAACCACTTCATTTGTACCTGCAAAATGAAAACATCAACAGGACTAAAGCATCACAGAAGGTAAGTTTTGTGATGCAGGCACTGAGAAGCATGACAGAGTTTGCTGATGCAAGGTGCTCTGTACTGTATTCTGAGATGAAGCATCTAGCAAATTGTGCATTCAGTGAATAATCAGTGCCATGGATATGTAGCAGACAAACACAGCAGAACAATGTTAGTGCCTCAAATCCCCAAGAGTACTACAGATTAAACATCTTCATTCCTTTCGTGGATCATGTTATTTTAGTGCTGCGTGAGCAGCAGATAGAATGACACTCAGGTTTTCTTATTCAGAACTTGGTACTAGACAAAAACCATGCTATAGAAAACTGAGATCATGTTGACTGCAATGTATGATGCATACAAGACTGACCTCTTCATCCTTGAAAGCTTCAAAGCAGAATTGCAGAGATGGACAACAAAGTGTGTGCTTGTACCAAGAGAAGAAAGCCCAAACTTCATCCCCACTACTGTACTTACTTGAATACTGCATTCTGTCTCAATATCAGTACTACTCTTTGTGTTTTGGCCACCATACCAGCTAGTGCTGCAACAGCAGAGACATGATATAGCCCACTGCAAAGGATCAAGACCTGGCTACAGAACTGCATGGGTGAAATCTGGCAGACCAGTTTAGGATTGTTATACATCCATCAGGACATTGTAGCTTATACAGACTAAATACTGTTGCGTTTTGAGACATGTAATGACTGTAAGATTAGTTTTTTGCCATGGTGAAATTGATGAACATGGCAAGAATGGTATTCAGATCAGGAAGGTTTATGTAGTAGTTATTAGATATACATGTATTTTCACTGCATTTTAATGGGAATTATATTACAAGCAGACACTTTTCTCCAATCAGATGCCAGGGTTATGAACCATTTATTTCTTATCAAACTCATAGCATGCTTTTTATTCTCAATAAAATAACTACCAGTGCTCAGAATAGCCATTCTATTGTCAATGAAATGACAGTAGTGACATCACCATCTTTCTTGCATTCTGATTGGTCTTTACTAACAACAGGAAATACATGAAGCTTTATAGTTATAACATGCACGTTGGATCTCTGTCCTTGACAATAATGTGATTGCCTTGTGAAGATAAAGTACTCAGTCTGTGACCTCATCCTTTACTCACTTGACAGTCATATTATTGCTTCATATAGTAACCCAGCTAGCAAATTATCACTTATATAAACTATTACATATACTGCACAGTAGAAGCTTGAGTAAGCAATAAGACATGACAGGGTGGTGGTTGTTATGTGATAACCACACACCCAGGTGCGTGGTGAGGCATGAGGCTGAAGGCCGAGTGTCCTTCCTCACCTAGGTGTGCGGTTATCACATAACAACCACCACCCTGGAGTGTCTTATTGTGCTTATAAAATGGGAAATAACTATGGAAAAAAGGACACTGACAAGGTGTTTATATTTTGAAAACTTTGTAACATTTATTTAAATACAGAATAGAGAATTAATTGAAACACTGAGATAAAATAGTCCCTTGGTAAACTTTTTTGAATGGTAAAAAACAGCAATTACCAACATTAGCAAACAACAGTCTACTTGTTGTAGTTTATGAATTGCACTTTACTTCACTGTGATTTTCTTAATCTGTCCCGAACATTGATTTATCACACAGACCGCGCCATTGTGCGCTACATGTGTGAAAACACATTTTGGGTGAGATTTGAAAAATGACAGTTGTACTGTTCATAAGGAGGTGTGGTAAAATGGTAATACTGAAAATCTGGAGTGAAAATATTAAAAATGTCTGAAGTTACAAGCGTTAGGCCGGAACTTGCACAACGCATTGCAGAAACAGTCGCTCGGGGAATATTTTCCAAATTTTCAACATAGCTAGTTTAAGACCACTGCTCGCGAACAGTGTCACCGTGATTTATTATTATGTCCAGAAAATTGATTTACTTCCGACCACGCCATTGTATGCTAGCTACATGGTAGCTTATTTAGGTGAGATGTGAAAAATGATGGTTATACTGTTCATAAGGAGGTGTGGTAAAATGGAAATACTGAAAATCTGGAGTGAAAATATTAAAATGCTTGAAGTTACTGAGCATGCATAGGAACTGCATAAAGCTAAGCTCGTAAAACAATCGTTTTTAGGGAATATTTTCACAAATTTTCAACATAAGTTTTCCTACACCTCATGAACTGTGACACTGTCATTTCATTACTCATTCTGGAAAGGTGGTTCTGCACAGTGACTGCAGAACCACCTTTCGGGACCGATTAACGAAATAACAGTGTCACAGTTCATGAGGCGGGGCCCCAAAAACCCCATGTTGAAAATTTGGTGAAAATATTCCCAGAAATGGCTGAGATATGCACTAAAGTTGAAAAAAATCCATTTATGCCATTATACAGCTTACCAGCATTTCTTCAGTTTGCGGTCGGCTTTGAAGAGTGCAGACGTGTTCCCAGTCCAACGAAGATCATTGCACCGGGCTCCGGAGGAGTGGTATGGGTTGAGGTGGGGGTGAGGTGGGGTGTGGGGAGGTGGAGTCGCAGAGGGTGGGTGCGGGTTGGGGAGGGCAAAAGAAGCAACGAGGGAAGGTTTTTTGTTTCAAGTTTTTTTTTTTATTTACACACAAGGGAATTTTGCCACTCTGGGCTTGGGGGGGCACAGTGAAGCTGACAGAGGTTGGGCACCCCGTCAGCTAAGGATTTTGCCATGCTGGGGTGGGCTCCCAGCGTGGCATATGAATATTTTTGGGGGCATTGAAACTGACGGGATTGGGCACCTGTCGGCAACAGCTTTGCCATGCTGGAGTGGCTCAGCATGGCACCAGGCAGCTTTGGACAGTGAAGCCGATGGGGATTGGGCACCACCGCCGGCTAAGGAAGCTTTTGTCACGCTGGGGTGGACTTCTTTAACTTTTTGGTGCCTACCATCATGCACCGCGCACTTCCATCTCGGGAAGTGATCAGCTTTTTTTTCTCAATGCCTCTCTGCACTCATGTCACTTTGTACGTTTGAGTTAACTGATAGCCCGTGTCACCGGCTGATTACCTCGATGGTTTGTGAGTTACATCAGTGCCATGATAAGTATCAGTTTCTTTTTTTTACTGCTGCTGCGGCAATTCACCTATACACACAGACTACGAATGTGAGCTGTGTGTCGCAGTGGGGACTGGCGTGTGGTATGACAGGGATGGAGCTAGGGCTGGATTGCACTACGATTCCTACATTTTATCATGTGTATGCTGAGGGGGGAAAGTGCGCAGCGAATGTGGGAGAGAAGCGGTTTCAATTATTTGTCAGTGCTTTGGGAGAGAAGGGTGAATGAGCGTGCAATCAGCTGTTAGGACAGTTTCCTGAAGCTGAGATTGGATGTGCAGGTTGTTCATCTACTGCGAACAGTGGGATGTGTGACCTACTCAGAAAAATGCTGCAGTTCAGTTTAGGAGAGGGACAGTGATGCAGCTAGTAATGGCCACTAAGGTTTACTTGATTTATTGTGTGAGATTTTGTTCTCGTTTGTGTTATGGAAT
The DNA here is from genome assembly GCA_016271365.2 of Neoceratodus forsteri. Taxonomy (NCBI): domain Eukaryota; kingdom Metazoa; phylum Chordata; order Ceratodontiformes; family Ceratodontidae; genus Neoceratodus; species Neoceratodus forsteri. Next base: position 941,244,677 of record CM028131.1, read on the forward strand.
CATGGTATTTTTTTAAATTTTGATGATTTCACTTGCCAGTCAGATTCTTTACTAACATGGAGGTCAGTCATTCCATTACAGAATGTGGGGAAAGCATTTATTTCGGGGTGGCCTTTGCACAGCTGGCTGGAAAATGTTCCCAACCCGGTGGTTGTTATTCCTTATGCCACTGGATTCCAAGCCCTGTCAACCAATCAGGAGACATGATTTTTCTCGACCATTTTATAATACATTACACCTCTAAAACATCTAAAAACTGAAAAAAGGAGTACCTATTAATGCATAAAATAGGATATGTCAGCAATAGGTTAACTAGTCCAGTACTTTGCAGTAAAAGTATTTATTAGTAGAGTTTCTCTGTCACATGTAAATTTTATCATATAAATACACTGTAACATTTGTAAATTTGTAAGATATAAGCTGTGTTTAAAACTTAATTTTCATTACACTGTACTATAGTTACATAGTCTCATTGAAGGCAACCTTCTCTTTATTTTTGTTTTTTACTTATGTGCTGTGGTCTAGTACATAAAAGGAAAACTGCTATAGGATTGAGATGAAAGGTTAGTAAGGAAAAAAAAAACTTTAAACCTGCCAGGTTGCCTTTTTTTGGTGGGCAAGGAGGGTAGATTTTACCTGAAAACTCTGCTATATAAGATTCAAATGTACGTGCTTTTATTAACATTAGCAATGTAGTTGGGCACTTTGGGTCTGCCTCTGCCTATTTAACTGTGTTTTCCCACCTTTTCTTTTTGTTTATAAAGTATTACTGTATTGCCTACTTTCTTCATCCTGTTTTTTGTTTTCTGTTTTTCCCCACACTCAAGACATAGAATGTTTATCATGGAATGTTTACCATGGAATACAGGGATTCAAAATTCTGCTCTATTCCACTTGTAGAATCTTACTCTCCTGACATTCTGTACACACAGACAGTAAAGGCCTGTTTTAGAGCCAGAGGCTCAATTATGTCACTGTCAAGGCAAGCATAAGAGATTTCCCTGATGAGCAGATAAAGACAGAAGGGGGATTTTTCACTGCTAGTAAACAAACAGTTGTAATGAAAACTATATACAACACTTAATGTTTCTAATGTGTTTATGTGTGTAAGGAGAGTGTGATGATCAGGGAAACAACATTTAATTAATTTATTTTATTTTTAATTTAAGGTAGTTTTATTTTTAGGGCCCAGTTGAAGGTTTTCTTACAGTGTAAAGGCAGCAGCCATGTTTGTAATGGAAGATCAGTTCTGGTTGAAGGGTGACTGATGAACGATAGTTCTGGTTGTATGAGGACTGATTTGCTCATTGTGTGATGTGGTTTAGGACCAGGATGACTGTGCGTATATAGAGATTTAACATACAGTCAGCTGGTGTCTCTTGGCCAATGAGATTTCTAGATTTTTTCTTGCCATTTTATAATTAAGCAATAATGCATGACAGGGTGTGGTATGATCATGGGATATCGTCACGCCTGGGTTGGTTGGGCACGAGGCCGCAGGCCGAGTGCGTCCAATGACCCGAGAAGTGACGATATCCCATGATATACCACACCCTGGAGTGCATTATTGCTATTATGAACTGGATTGCATATATGTATCAATAAAATATTTTATAAAAAGCTTCTAAAATGTTTTAGTAATGCATTTTGTAATGTGTAGGAATACATTGAAATAATATAGTCCGTTTAGTTTTGATGTGGGTGGTAGGTGGCCTTATTGTAATGCTTTGTTAGAATGAGGAAGAATTAGGTTGTGAATTGAATTAATTTTTTTTTAAATTTGTAGTTGCTTGTTGAGCGGGTGACAAGGTTCTGAATTCCTGAGCAGGAATGGTGGTGGCAACCCATGACAAGAAATCACTTTTTTTGAGGTGTATTTTCCGAACATAGAAATTAATTTATAAGTTCACCCTGATGTCAAAATACTAGTGTAGTGCTTAAAACGAGTGTTATTTTAGTTGAGAAGTGCTTTTGAAAACTAAAGCCGTGATTCTGAGGAAGCGCATCAGTGTCCACCACAGATGCCGATACGCATGCTCGGAGTCTCGTGTTTAGCTTGAAAGGCAAACATTACTTTGAGTAATGAAATATTTTTTTTACATCAGCGTGAATTCAGTATTTTATTTTATGTCCGATTGTAAGACCACCGCCGAGACGAACAGGAGCAAGCTGACTGCGGGGAATTTTTGTGTCAAAGAATGATGCAAGCGGAGTACGTGAGGAGTTATTGCTGCTGCCGACTGTAAGTTCAGCGTGGCTGCCCGTTGTTGTCGGAATGATTTTTTTATCTGCCGTGAGAAGGTTGATGACTGGAGGTTTCAGTCACATGATGATGTAGTCTGACATCATCACGGCTTCGAAAACCTCTCGGCCAATCGGCTTTCTCCATTTACGATCGCCGGTTCATAATTGGTTTTATAACACTTCATGTGAACTGCATTTAAAGTCTCTCATTTGCTGCTTTGTTACAGAAATATTGAACAATGTTTCAATATTTTTGTTTAAATTTTATTGTTTATTATTAACGAATGAAAGCATGAGTTAGACATACCTTGTATTAGTGTCTTATGCATATGGCACAGGGTATGGGAGCAAATATGAAAACCTGGGTGGAGGCAGGAATTGAGATACTGTGAGAAAAACAGAATTTGTTGGCTAAACCCTTGCAAATGACCAACTCTTACTTTATGCAGTGCTGAGAAAGTTTTTTTTATTATAATTATTTGTAGCTCCTGCAAAATCCCCTTTGTCTTGAATGAGAGGACAAAATGGCAACAAATGTGGCAACATAAACACACACACACAGTAACTCTTTGATATCTTCTTGGCTGAGAAAGTCCTGCACTAGCAGGTCAATACAGTATGCCATGAATGGAATTATGTAGAACCACCATTCCATATTGCCTTAAACACATTTGATCCATTATTGCTAGCTATAAACCTATGAAGCCATTTTTAGATATAACAGGTGCAGCCAAGTGCCAATTTTGTCCAGCAGCTTGACCAAGATGTTAGATGTAATATTTCATTGTGGCCTTGAGTTCATTGATAAAATTGATTGCTGACAAACTTCAGGGCTAGGGGGAATGCAATTCTGACATGGGAAATGGGGCCTGAGGCAAACCTGGTGGCTGTGCAAAATCAGCTGTTATTCATATGAAGGACATAGCAGAAGAGAATCCAGTGCTTCACATATCACTGGTCAAGTGTATTTACCAACTGCAGAGGGTGGAAAAGTTTGTGACAGACAATGCACAATAGTAACACTGAGATTGGGCACAGTGCAGTTTGAGAAATATGTAGGTAGAGGAACTTTCCATTTGGAATAATCATTTGCCATCAGATTCCTGCAGTCTGTATTCTCTGTGAAAGTGTATGGAGATCAACTGCAAGCATTTCTGATGTGTGGCATTACATTCCTATGCATTGTGTGAGTATGGCAGCAACTTAGTGAAATGTGTTAATGCTTGCACAATTGTTGTCTGATGAAATAACTTTTCTGTACCTGAAAAAAATATTTTCCCCACCACTTTTCCTCTGAAGGTATGTCACATACAGTATGTGACGATGGCAACCACTGATTAAACAAGCATTTGTCAATGCCGAATGTTCGCTTGCAGGTATTTGCAGTAGTGTTTGTCATTTATATAGGCCCCCTTCCCTTAGTTGTATCCATGTCCCTTCAGCACCCATGTCCCAACAGAGTACATCTCTGCAACTCCTCTTGCATCTGATTTATATTTCAGCCTCATACTTCTTAACTGTCTGTCTTAGGAACCCTAACGCCCCGGTCGTTCTCAATGTTACGAGCCTGTGTGGAAACTGCGCAATGCACGCTCATAACACAGTCATTTTGTGGAATTTTCTCACCAAATCTTCAAAATAGGCATTTTGGGACCTCCACTCATGAACAGTGTTACTGTGAAAAATCTGGAGTGAAAATATTACAAATTCTCATAGTTATGAGTGTGCATGGAAACTACGCAATGCACGCTCGTAACTGTCATGTTTTGGAATTTTCTCACCAAATTTTCAACATAGGCATTTTGTTACATCTGCTCATGAACAGTGTCACTGTGGTTTTCATAATCTGTCCCACACATTGATTTCCCACATCGACCATGCCATTGTGTGCTGGATGCACAAACACACATTTTGGCCAGGATGTGGAAAACGGCATCTGCACTGTTCATAAGGCGGTATGGCAAAATGCCATTGCTGAAAATCTGGAGTGAAAATATTACAAATTCAAGAAGTTATGAGTGTGCATGGAAACTGCGCAATGCACTCTTGTAAGACAGCCATTTTTTGGAATTGTTTCATCAAACTTGCAACATAGACTTTTTGGGACCCCACATCATGAACAGTGACACTGTCATTTCAGTACTTATTCCTGAAAGATGATTCTGCACAGTGACCATGAAATCACCTTTCTTGACCGAATAATGATATGACAGTGCCTGAATTTGTTAGGCGGCATCACAAGAACCCCATGTTGAAAATTTGGAGTCAAAATTCACAAAAATGGGCGATATATGCACCAAAGTTGAAAAAAAAACATTTATGCCATTATACAGCTTACAGGCATTTTTTCAGTACGTGGTTGGCTTTGAAGAGTGCAGACGTGTTCCTGGTCCACCGAAAATCATCGTGCTGGGTTTCTGAGGTAAGTATGGAGTGAGGGGGGTGTGGGGCAGTGGGGTTCACAGAGGGTGGGCACGGGTTGGGGAGGGGCAGGAGAAACTGCGAGGGACCATTTTCTGTTTTCACAGGTTAAAAAAAAAGAAAACAGCAATGTGGGATGCTTTGGGCATGCTGGGGTGGGCTCCCAGCATGCCAGCACACCTGGGTGTTTCTTTGGAGGTCTGGAGCTGATGGGGATTGAGCACCCCATTGGCCATACAGTGAGTTGTGGGGGGCATGAGCCTGCTGGGGTGAGCTCCCAGCATGCCACTTGGTTGTTGGTGGGGGGGAGGAACCAGCGGGGATTGGACACCACAGTTGGCCACACAGTCTGCTTGGGAGGGGCATGTGAGCCAAGAGGGATTGGGCACCCCCCTCAGCACACAACATGGGGGAGGGCAGTAATGAGGGACCGGGGAGGACAGCAGCAGAGAGAGGAAGCAGGAGAGATTTCAAGAAGAGGGAAAGGGTGATGTAAATATGCTAAATATATATACGTTACCACTGCTGATTGCAGCAGACATTTTCTTAGAACTGAAGACAAGGCAGCTGAACTGCTGTCATAGACAGCTCGCACATCCATTGGGGTGGTACGGTCGCACCTGCTGCATGGAGGACTGGATTGCACAGGAGGGTCACACACCTCCTAAAAGTCTTATTGTTACAAAACGGTCCTTGCGCATGTGCACAAGTGAACTAAAAAAAGGGGTTTCCCTTGGTTTCTCTGAAGCACTAGTAGCACTAGTGGTGCCTCTCTTATCAAGTTCCTCTTCCTCCTCCTTTCTCTTCTCTGCCCTACCTGTCTAGGTGAGATGAATAACAGGTGCTACCAGTAGTACCTCATTAGCAATGCTGTCATATTTTGAACAGAAAAAACAAAGACTGTATTTAAGGAGGGTGTTGTCTACCAGTGTCACTATGTGACCCCTTATATGACGGATGACACATGCTTGACATAGTTGGCATACCACCCAACTCTCAGCCAACAGATCAATAATAAAATAGCCCCACACAATGGATTTGGAATGGTGTTGGTAACTCAGCTTGGAAGGAGTGGGGGAATTATATCTCCTTAATTACTTTATCTGGGTGAGTGGCTTGTGGCTGCTTTTTGCTTTTGAATGTCTTGAACTGATTAGGTTTGCCCACCATATTGGTGTCACCAAATTCCCATACACATTTTTGGGACTTTTACCCTTATGCTGAGTAGTGGTATCAGATACATGCCATCATGGTTACACTTGTTGACTTTTTTTTTGATTGAGTTATCCAGAAAGCATATGTTACATCATCATTGTCATGTTTGTTTGTTTTTTTTTTAAGAAAATTATCTGAGGATCAGTGGCAGGATTTTTAGGACAGTAAATTAATAAAAGGGAACTAGGAGAGCTTCAGTAGCAGACAAGTAGTGGAATTGCAGTATAATGTGGGGAGTGGTGCAATGCAGTGGCTGTGGGGCAGCCATATTCAGGCAGACCTTCTGGACACTGAGGTGCTGCCCTATCTGCATGCATCTCTCTGGACTGTGGGATGAGGTAGCCAGACTCAGAGCAGAAGTAAACTGGGTCAGGAGTACCATCACCCTATCCAGAGACCACCCAGTCCAATGCAACTGCCTCAAAGGATGCCGAGAACGAGGAGCACTTGGATGACAGTGGGCTCAGGGAGGGTTAGAGCGGTCAGGCAGAGGCACATCCCAGATCCTAGTCCACTCAAGAACTCATATGCCACACTGGCAAATGAGGACAACCAAATAGAGGTACCCAGAGAAGTGGAAGGAAAGGATGTGGAGGTTAGCCAAGGAGGTGACCTAAGCGGGGAAAGCAGTGTACCCCAGAGGAGGAGGAAGCAAATCCTGGTGGGGGACTCCATCATAAGAGGGATCCAGCTAGGAACACAGGAGGGGGAGGACAGGGAGGTGAGGTGCCTACCAGGTGCCACGGCATGGAGGGATGGAAGGAAGATCCTGGGGATTACGGGAGGCTGAGCTGGATGTCATTATCCACCTAGGTACTAATGACCTGGCAAATGCGGAGCCAAAGGAAGTTCAGGAAGAGTTTAGGAAATTGGGGAAGGGTCTCAAGCAAGTAGCTACTTCTGTCATTTTCTCAGAAGTACTACCTGCGAGAGGCAAGGGAGAGCATAGGGGTGCATGCACCAGGAACTGTAACTCATGGTTGAAGAACTGGTGCTGTAAGGAAGGGTTTGGATTCAATGGTGACTGGGGACCCACCTGGAGGGATGGAGGTTTGTTCAAGCCTGACGACCTGCATCCATCCTGAAGGGGAATCCAAGCACTCAATGATAAGTTTAAATGCTACATTGACAAGCATTTCAACTAGCAAAGGGGGTGGCAGGCCAGCAAGGAGGGTACCTACCTGCTCACCCCCCACAGCTAGCAGTGGAACCAGTGAACCAGAGGAGTGGCTATCTCTGCAAAGCAGTGTGCAAAAGATGGAGATTAGTGCCCAAGAGGCGGATAGGCAGAAAAGGGGCAAAATTCAGAAGAAGAGCAGACAGCAAGGAGAACCAGGGATAAAGGACAACCAAGGAAGGGGCTGGAGTAGAACAGTGAAACGGTCTAGGGAGGTCAAATCATGGAAAGCCATGTGTGCAAATGCCAGGAGCCTTAGCAACAAGATGGAAGATCTGGAGGCTGTCATGGTGCAGTCAGACCTGGACATTGTGGCCATCACTGAAACCTGGTGTAATGATAACCACGACTGGGAGATGGCCATACCTAGCTACAACATATTCAGAAGAAACAGAGCAGGCAGGAAGGGAGGAGGAGTGGCACTGTATGTGAAAAATGACATAAGGGCCACAGAGATCCAGGAGGAACAAAATGGGGGAGAGATACTGTGGGTTAAGCTGGAAAGGAAAATGGGAACAGCCATCCACACAGGTGTGGTCTATAGACCACCAGCCCAGGAGGAAGAAACAGATAGGGAGTTGATGCTAGCCATCCAAAGGATGGCAGACAAGGGTGAGTAGTACTGGTTGGAGACTTCAATATTCCAGACGTGGACTGGAGCATCCCAGCAGCAGCATCAACTAGGAGCAGATTTATCCTGAATCCATTCAGGTGCCTTCCTCAAGCAACTGGTCATGGAACCAACTCAGCAGAAGGCAATACTGGACCTTGTGCTCACAAACAGGGACAGTGTGATGGGGAAACAGTGGGGAGCACCTGGGGAACAGTGACTACCAGTCATTGTGGTTTGAAATCACAGAAAGAGCAGAACCAAACCACACAAAAACATCGATCCTGATTTCATGGGAAGACTTTTGGAAAAATGGGAGATACTTGAAAGAGGCATTAAGGGAATGGGACAGGAATTAAGGGTTGAGGAACAGTGAGTATTTAAAATGGGATTACAAGAACAACAGAATTATGCATTAAGCAGGTTAGCAAAAGGAAAAGGAAGAGGAGACCATGATGGTTTTCCAAAGAGGTAGCAAAGAAAGTGAAAGCCAAAAAGATTGCATTCAGGCAATACAAAAAGACACAGGCAGAAGGGGATAGGGAGAAGTACCAGGAGAAGCAAAGGGAGGCAGGGAGGTCAGTAAGGGAATCCAAAGCTCAGACAGAAGAACACATTGCAAAATCAGTGGGTAGAGGGGACAAAACCTTTTACAGGTACATAAGTGAAAAAAGAAAGACAAAGGGAGGGATAGTGAGACTGAAGGGGGAGGATGGGGGCCGTGTGGAGGATGACAACAGTAAAGCTGACATATTGAACAGGTATTTCTGCTCAGTCTTTACTGAGGAAGAGGAGGGTAATGGGTCTGAAGGGAATACAAGGGGTGAGAATGGTGCAGAAATGGACACAAGTCCCTTTACACGAGAAAGGGTCCTGAAGGAACTGGAAGTAATAAGAGTTGATAAAGCAATGGGCCAGATGGGGTGCACCCCGGGGTCCTTACAGAACTACGAGAGGTGGTGGCTGAACCTCTGGCTATCCTGTTTAGCCGATCACTGGAAACAGGGGAGGTACCCAAAGACTGGAGGACAGCAGATGTAGTCCCCTTATACAAAAGTGGGAACAAAGAGGAAGCAGGGAACTACAGACCAGTCAGCCTCACCTCGGTAGTGGGGAAGATCATGGAAGCACTACTGAAGGAGAGATTGGTGTAACATCTGGTTGTCAATGGACTACAGGACCCAAGGTAGCATGGTTTCACCATGGGGAGGTCATGTCAGACCAACCTCGTTGAATTTTTTGACTGGGTGACTAGGGAGGTGGATCAGGGGAGAGCAGTGGACATGGCCTATCTGGACTTCAGCAAGGCCTTTGACACTGTGCCACATAGAAGACTATTACACAAACTGGGGAATATGGGTGTGGGCAGGACAGTAGTGTGGTGGGTAGGTAACTGGCTGGGTGGCAGGACACAGAGGGTGGTGGTAAATGGCTGTCACCCACAGAGGAAGAGTGACCAGTGGGGTACCACAGGGATCAGTGCTGGGACCAGTTCTATTCAACATCTTCATCAGTGACATTGCACAGGACCTAGAATGCAGAATTTCACTGTTCGCTGATGACACAAAGCTCTGTAACAGAGTAGACACACCAGAGGGTGTAGACAGAATGAGAAGGGACCTGCAGAAACTTGAAGAATGGTCAGGGGTTTGGCAGTTGAAATTCAATGCAAATAAGTGCAAGATAATGCATATGGGGCACAAAAATCCTGGCACAATGTATCAGTTGGGGTGTGAGGATATAGCATGCACCAAGCAGGAAAGGGATCTTGGGGTTATCATCTCTGATGACCTCAAGATAGGGAAACAGTGTGACAAGGCAGCAGGTAAAGCAAATAGGATGCTGGGATGTATAGGCAGGGCATCACCAGCAGGAAAAGGGAGGTCATAATTCCGCTATACAAGACACTAGTGAGGCCCCACCTGGAGTACAGTGTACAGTTCTGGAGACCATACCTATGTAAGGACATAGACAGGGTAGAGAGGTTTCAGAGGAGGGCAACAAAGATGGTGCATGGATTGCATCACAAGTCCTATGAAGACAGGTTGAAGAAACTGAACATGTACTCCCTGGAGGAGAGGAGGGAGAGAGGGGATATGATAGAGACATACAGGTATCTCACAGGGAGAAACAGGGTGCAGGAATACACTATTTTTAAGTGAAAAAGATGTTCCAGGACTAGAAGGCATGGGATGAAGTTGGAGGGAGGACGATTCAAAGGAAACATGAGGAAGAATTTCTTCACAGAACGGGTGGTGGACTAGTGGAACACCCTGCCAGAGGAAGTGGTGGGGGCTGAAACAATCACGGGATTTAAGAATGCATGGGATAGACATAAAGGAATTTTGGAGGTCAGGGGTAAGGGGCAACAGACTTCTAGGAAAACATAAACTGAACTTACAAGCTCTAATGGGCAGACTGGGTGGGCCATAGGCCCTTATCTGCTGACACTGTCTATGTATCTATGTATTTTATGTCTCCTCTACTTCTTTTTTAGCCTCCTCAGACTCACTCTTCACCTCAACATCCTTTTCCTCAACTACCTCTACTCTATAGATGTTTAAACTACTGTGGTGGTTAGGGTAGGGCTCATTCATTCATACCATCCTAGTCATTCTTTCCTACCATCCTAATCTAGATTCACAGCAGCCAAAAGATTTGCTGTCACCCTTGTGATGCTAATTGGTGAGTGCAGGTACCTGCCAGATCTGATGATGATCTTCGTTTTTTTCCTTCTTATTCTGATGATGAGCTCCCCTACCCTGACCTCTCCCCTACTATACTTTCAAAAAGCCCTCCTTATCAAAGAAAACTGTCCATGTTAAATATGTGCCATAACAAAAGAAAGTTCAGCACTCACTACTTAAGCAAATGCAAACAGCAAGAATATTATTGAAAGAAAGCGCCTTTATTTGTGACTAAAGGTCATTTCACTGCTAGACAAACACTAGTGCTCCCATTGTCATCGCAACATTTCATACCAAAATGCTTTGTCAAGGGAATGGTGACCCCTACAGCCCAAACATTCCCCCGCTAACTAGTAGTGGCCAATTAGTATTTAATGTATTTTATTAACTGAGATTTATTAATTCTTACTATGTCTTATTTGTTTACATGTTGTTTATATTTCTAGTCTGTTAAATTATGTACAGTGCCCTAAGCCTTTGAGAAAGGATACTTTATAAATAAGGATTGCCTTGTCTTTCCTTGCCTACTAAGACCTATAAAATCATTAGCGTAAAGGTATACCAACAGCATTGTCATTTATAATACTGTCACAATATGACAGTAACTATTTACAAAAGTACAAAAGCACAATTAGTGTGTTAACTGTACTAAAAAAGCAAATGACAGATAACAGCATATAATATTTTAGATGTATACATTATATTACACAGTTAAATATAGAAAAATACCTTTGATGGGTGTAGTTTGTTAAAGCGTTTCAATGCTATACAAACTTGGATTTGCCACTCACATCCAGATGTCCTGGTGATTACTGAATCTTAGCTGAAACCCTCTAATCAGGATCAAGAGATCAGTATTCCATCCTATAATGTTTATAGGGCAGATAGACAAACTGGCGGGGGGTGTAGTCATTTATATTGCTGACAAATTTATGGCGTCTCTAGCTGATTCTACCTCTTTGCCCAAGGAATTTGAAAGTGTTACTGTAAAAGTTCAGCTCTCTCAATTGGCCCCCCTTTACATCATTGGATGTTACAGGCCTCCCTCCGCAGGGCATAAAGTACTGAACTATTTGAGTGAGGTCTTACCTATAATGTCTTTGGAATTAATTATCATGGGAGACTTCAACATGGATTGGTTATCAGCCACCTCTAAGCCACTGAAGGAAGTTTGTGATATGTTTGGGCTCACCCATCTTTTTCAGGAATCTACCTGTCCTAACCGTAACATTCTGGATAACAGTACACTAATTGATCTAATCTTAGTGAACAAACCACTCCTTATTTCTCACTCTGGTGTCCTTTTTAATGATCTTCATGATCATTGTACCATTGCCTGTGTGAGATTTGCCCCTAAAGTGATTTCAACATCTAGGTACGTCTTCAAGAGAAGTCATCAGAACTTTGATCCTAAAGCCTTCCTCTCTGAACTTCAGTTCTCTAACTGGCAAAATTTCTACCTGGCCAACATGGTAGCCAAAGCTTATGAGATTTTCCAAACCATAGTTCTTGATGCTTTAAACAGACATGCTCCACTGCTTAAAATACACACCAAAAAGAAGTCCTGTCCATGGTTCATGGCTAGCCATAAGACTGCACTGCTAAACAGGGATGCCTTATGTAAAAGGGTGACAAAATCTAAACAGCCAGTGGACTGGGCAGCTTTTAAAACTGATAGAAACTAGTGCACCACCACATGGGGTCTGCAATGACCTTCTGGAGTAATATCAAAGAACTTAATGGGAAATCATGCTCCCCACCACCCTCCCAGCTCTCCATAGATGGCACCATTTCCACTGACCCACTTACCATAGCAAACTGTCTAAACACCACCTTCATGGATCTCAGCACTGTTCTCTCCAGTTGTTTCTTTGACCCTGTGACCGAATACCAACCCCCAACCCTGCAGCCCCCTTGTTTCCTCCTGTGCAAAATATCTACCCATGAAGCCCGTCTATACCTGCAAAAAGTGCTAAACAGCAATAACCCTAACAATAAGCCCCTAGACACTAGGCTCATTCAACTAGTCCTCGATGAGGTCCTAGTCCCTCTAAGAGACCCACTCAACAAATCCTTTCCCCAGTGCCTGGAAGACAGCCGCTGTTAACCCCATTCATAAAAGTGGTGACACATCCCCCCCCCCAGTAACTATTGACCCATCTCCATTCCCCCCCATAAAGCTTTAGAAAAGTGGTTGCCACACAGCTCACTGAATACCTAAACAAGTATGATATATTATGCCCAGAACAGCATGGCTTCTGGTCAGGCCATAGCACTACCACAGCCCTCCTAGAATTCACCAACTTCCTACACTTCTCCCTAGACTCCAGTAACATTGCTGGAGCTGTGTTCATAGACCTTTCCAAGGCCTTTGACATGGTCTGCCATCCTCTCCTTCTTGACTCCCTCTGCCAACTTGGTTTCTCCATGGGCTCTCTGGCATGGTGTGCCACTTACCTCTCCACCTGGTCCCAATTCATCAAAATAAATGGGGCTCCATCCTGGGTCCACTTCTTTTCACCATCTACCTAAACTCCTTGCCAAAAACCTGCTCCGAAAAAATCCTACTGTATGCAAATGATGCGGTGCTCTATGCCTTGCATCATAAACCTACTCCCCTCCAGGACTCCCTCCAACACACCTTCTTCCAGGTAAAAACATGGTTCAAGGACTGTAGACTGGTCATAAACCTAAAAAAGACAAAATTGATGATTTTCTCCCACCACCAAAACAAAGCGAAAAGTGCACCTCTCCTCATCCTCCCCAGCACCCAGCACCCCCTTGAACAGGTATCCATCTACAAATATATTGGACTTACCCTCGACTCTGCCCTTACCTTCCATGACCACATAAACACCCTAGCGGCTGCCACTAACACTCAGATTGGACTCCTTTACCGGCACAGGGACTGCCTCCCTCCTGATGCCCTTAGGCTTGCCATTACTTCCTCAATACTGTCCCTAGTGGACTATAGGCTCCCTGTGTATGGGGCAGCAGATAATTCTGCACTCCAGAAAATTCAGATCTCCCTCAACAAGGCTTTCAGGCTCCTAACTGGTGCCCCTAGGCTCACCCACACCTGCTCCCTCTGTAGCCCCCTTGTTACCCGGGGTTACTAGAATCCCACTTAGATCTAGTGGCAGGCAGGGAAAAGCAGCTCGTGAGACACCAGTTAAATGGGTTTCACACTATCTCACTCTGTTCTCAGTCTCAGCTGAGCTGGAGGGATGACATCACTTAGAATTCTCACAGCAGCATAAGCTACAGTGGAATGTTGCAGCAGGAAGTTAGGTTAGAATGTTGGGGTTTTCAAAGGCAGTGGGTAGAAGTCTAGTGGGAGACTCAGTGGAAGGATGCGGTGCACTGCAGTTGGCAGCCCCTCAGAGCCCAACTCTGTAATAGAGCTACCACAGGAAGAGGGTGTATGTTCTCGCCCTAGAGAAGGACACAGAAGAAACCAAAAGAAGTGGCTGAGACCGTTCCCCAGTTTGTTCCAGTGCCCCATCCCTGGAGAGATGTGGGAGAAGACCAGCATTTCAGGGGCAGTCCCATGGCCCTGCTGGAAGAGGAAAAGCTGCCTGACTAGAGAGTTTATACTGAGGTACCAGTTGTGTGTTTTCTGTGTGAGAAGTCCTGGGGCACCTGCGAACCATGGTGAGTCTGCTCTGACACAGAGCCCATGTTTTCAGCAATACTATTGTGTAAAAGTATCTGTTTCTGTGGGGTCAGGAATGGACAGCCCAGTACAGTACTTTAAGATATGTGTATGGCTTGAAATGCATCTAACCAGCAGGGGTCTACAGGGATGGACATAGCCACTTAGAGAACATTGCAAATCAGGACACCATTTACATGGAAAGTAGATTGTTAAATGTGATATACATTTCGAGATAGCAACTACAAACAGAGAATTCAAGGAACGGTGATGACTCCAAATGAATGGCCGGGTATGGATTTGGGAACAAGAAGTGGGAGATCCCCCCCATCTGGTGTAACCAGATTTACCTCTACGGATTCACTTTGGGCACCCATAGCTTTCTCCCAGGCACTTGGCCAGTGTCTGCAGAAAGTACCCAGATGTGGGATTAAGGAAGTGTTTTTTCCCATTAGAGCTAGAAGCGCTCATGGGTGGTTGAAGGAGCCACCACCAAAAGTACATGACATATGGAAAAGTGTAGTGGCCAAGTGCCTTGCCAGGGAATCCAAGAGTGAGAGTACCAGTTTGGGCTGAGAGCCCAGATGTGTTCAGAACCTGAGGGTTGTTGTGTGATGAAGAAGATGTGTTCTGACCTCTATAGATCTGCATAACCAGTGAGTGTAGACCCATGGGGGTCCATCTTGCCTTGTATTCTTGCGTTGAAGTGAATGAAAGCCCCACTTTAGAATCCCACTCCTGGTTTGGACATGTTCAGTTATTGCTTCCTTTGTCTAGAATTACTTGGGTGCCCCTGACCGGAAGTGCAAACCTAGTCCTGATGCCGAGTGAATGTTTTCTCCTCGAATCCAGGCTAACCAGGTAATGGGTTACAAAAATGGAGGCACCGCACGCTAATAACTAATAACACCCAACCCAACCTCGATGAAATACTCCACTACCAGATCTGCCTACTGACCAAGAAAATTCTTCTTGGTCACTCCCCTCCTGGGGTCACCGCCTCTCTCCCACTTGCCACACCTCTATCTCCACCCACAACTCGGACAAAGCCACACTGACAGTACCTAGGGTAAAAACCTCTCTTGCCCAGAGAGCCTTCCGCTACAGGACCCCTGTTTTGTTTAATGCACTGCCAGCCACCATCACTAGCATACCCAAGATTGCCCATTTCAAAGTCACTCTCTGCAACCACCTCCTCAATGTCCGCTCCTGTAATGCAACTAGCCTGCGCTCTCATGCCCACTATGACCCAAACCTCTGACAAAGTCCATTATGGATTGCAACCTCTTACAACAATGTCTAATCCACCTCTGGCCCATGAGTATGATGGATTATACTGTAACAGATGCTCTCTCATGTTAACAATGTTTTTATGCTGTGCTTATGTAAATATATGTATCCAAAACTGTATATAAAGTTTTTAAACAATGTCTGTAACCTGTACATGATGGCTATTCCTTTGTAACTGTACCCTGTCTGTTTTATTCTGTCCTCTATGTGACGAGATACCTTTGTAAATGAGCCATCTGGCTCAAAGGTTGTAAATCTGATATTTCAAAATAAATATATAAATAAATAAATTAGGGCCAAGAAAGTTGAATACTTCCATACTGAACTTGAATCCTTATCCAACTGCACAGCTAAATTTTGGAAAACGCTTAAGGGCTTAGAAGGCTTCTGCCCAGCCAGGTCGCTTCCACCAAAAATAACATCTGGTGATATTTCCACAATGGATAAAAATGAGATCCTCGAAATCCTCAACAACCATTTTGAAATGGCTGGACTGGCATTTGACACGTCACCAGCATCCAAGTTTATTCACAGATGAGAAGCCAAGACTCTGCATGCCAAACTACAGCTGCCCCTACTTACGAAGGAGTATTCTCCTGCACTCCAGTTACTTTGAAACAAGTGAAGGACCTATTACTGAGCTTAGACACTAGAAAGTCAGCAGGGGCTGATCTTATCAAACTGTATTATTTAAATCTGGGTTTTTACATTTTGTCACCTCCCGTCACTCACCTTTTCAATATGTCCCTTACTCAGGGTATACTCTCCCCAATCTGGAAGACAGCACATGTCATTCCTCTGTTTAAATCCGGGGACCCCAGCAATTTAAACAACTACCGACTGAGGTCCCCTTTGCCCATCTTCATTCATTCATTCATTCATTCATTCATTCATTCATATTTTATTTATAAAAAGCATCTTTCTTATAACCAAGGTGCTTGTACATAGTAGACAACTAAATAAATAATACCAATGGTAATCAATAAAATCCAATAATTTAAAATTCTAACAACTGTGATATTTCCCTTAAAAACCAGAATATGCCTGTTCAAATAAATACGTTTTTAGTGCAGTTTTGAACTCTTGTCCAAACTACTTGAAAAGGTTGTTAATGAGCAACTTAGGCGTTACCTGGAGACATTCAACCTGCTCATTCCAATTCAGTCAGGCTTTAGACCATGTCACTCCACAGTATCTGCATTGGCTAAGATCACAAACGATTAGCAGATTGCCTTGGATACAAAAAATTATGTATGCACTTTGTTTCTCAATCTTAGCAAAGCATTTGATTCTGTGGACCATGACTTACTCATGTTTACACTAACAAATATTGGAGTGGATCATTTGGCCTTGAAATGGTTTACTAATTACCTTCCTGAATGGCAACAGCTGGTTAAGGCTGATGTGGGCTTCTCTCTTCAAAAAACTTTGTTAAGAGGTGTTCTTCAAGGGTCTATTTTAGGCCCCTTACTTTTTGCTGTTTATATTAACAACATTAATACTGATATCATTTCAGCAAACATCCCTCTGTTTGCTGATGATACTGTCCTGTACATAGCCAGCCTACTCTGGAACTCACCTTTAGTGACTTCCAATGTCCAATGAGACTTTGACCACTTACAGAAAAATATACTACAGTTAAAGCTCCTCCTAAATGCTAAAAAAAAAACTAATTCCATGCTATTTGCCCCCTTCACCTATTCACCTAAACATTGTTCAGTTGGATCAGCTCCCCATGTATCCACACTTCTGGGTGAGCCTCTGGAGTTCATGGAGAAATTTAAGTACCGCAAGCTTTTGGATAGATCACAAATTGACTTTCGTTGATCACATTGATAAGCTTACAAAAATATTAAAACAGAGACTAGGACTCTTTTCTTGAATCAAAAATCTACTTACTCCGGAAGCAAAAATCAGGCTGATTCAGACTACATTCATGCCCCTTCTGGATTATGCTGATTTTCTGTATGGCCAAGACCCAAATGTCGCCCTCTCCAAATTGGATACTCTCTATCATTGAGCTATTAGATTAAATTTGATGCTCCTAACATGAAACTGTATTACTCTGATGTAACACTGTTTGTAACTTTGTAACCTCATGGGTCATGTCTGAAAATAGTCACAGCTTGTGTCTAGCACACCCACCCAGTTATCAAACACTAAATAAAATAAATAAATAAATTACTGGTCTACCATACACCACCCACTACTGCAAACTCTATACCAAGATAGGGTGGAGCTCAGTAAGATTTCGATGACAAAAAAATGCAGTGCTCTGGACCTACAAAGCCATCATCAGTAGGCTTCCACAATATATTGTGAGCTGCCTGCCCACCTGCAGTGCTGGAAATTAGACATTAAGAAGCTTCTCTTATATCTCACTCCTAATCCCTAAGGTTAGAACCAGGTATGGTAAACTGACAATTAAGTCATGCTCTTCTGGTCATATGGAACACCATACAGAAAACCTTAAAGTTGTCAATACCAGTGAAATTGAGCTTCTTTAAATTCCTACACCAATGTTCATTTAAGGAAACCTGTATTTGTTTTCATTGACTGCACTTATCCTAGGACTTTAATAATACTTCTCAGGCTGTTCTCCTTACTTTTTATCTGTGTCTGTATTCCACCTTAAGCTATGCACCCCCATTCCCCAAATCACCCCCCTTCCCCAAAGCCACTAGCTGCTCCCTGCCTTCTGGCTCCTTACAGTCTCCCTCCTGGTTCTATCCTGCTGCCTTGTGTCATCTGTAGTAGCTATTGTACATAGGTTTTGTTGTCTTTTGTTGCTGTATGTTTTTGAACTTAATAATACTTGAATTTTCTTATTAAATATCCATGCATTGATTGTATTATTAGATGTATTCCCTGTATTTACTTAGTTCTGTATCTATTTTTGCCTTGTATTCATATATGTTACTGTTCAGGTCCATCTTGTAAATGAGTTTTTCTCAATGACGTTTCACCTGATAAAATAAAGATTGATTGATTGATTGATTGATGTTAAGATAACATATCAACTTAATGCTTAAATATTTAAAAGTATAAATAGAAATATTAATTAAAAAAAAATTACATAATGAATGTGTTTGTAATTAAATACAAAGAGTTAAAAGTTGAAAAATGTGATATTAAGTAATCCCCTGAGACTTAGTGAATTGGTGGCAAAATGGTCCACAGAGTTTGAATAATCACACAATGTAATATTGATATTGACTTAGCTTTGGCTCCCTCTCTATGTAAGAATTGATGTGTGGCTGTTTTTTTTTTCTTCTCTGCCAAGACAGATAGCACCAAAGTTAGGGACAATGCCAGTAATATTTCACGTTATTGTTTGAACTCAATGGAAAACAATGCCACAGATTCATTAATGTGCGGGGAATTTCTTTACCCTGAAGTTGTATTTCCCTACTTTCTACACGTTGAGCTTAAATTTTAACTGAGGCAAAGTTTTTTGCAACTAATTTCACTCCTTATTTAAAAAAAAGAGTAATTACAACCACTGCACACACTTTTACTGAAAAATGGTCCTTGGATTGACAAAGCTGGCCTTCATCCTGCATTGTCAGTACTTTTAATAGCAGACAGTCATTGTACAGAACAATGCTGGCAATATTCTAATGGAAACTGTTTCTAGATTGACAATGCTTTGACCAGCATACATAGATACATAGACAGTGTCGGCAGATAAGGGCCTATGGCCCACCCAGTCTGCTCATTTGAGCTTGTAAGTTCAGTTTATGTTTTCCTAGAAGTCTGTTGCCCCTTACCCCTGACCTCCAGAATTCCTTTATGTCTAACCCATGCATTCTTAAATCCCTTGATTGTTTCAGCCTCCACCACTTCCTCTGGCAGGGTGTTCCACTTGTCCACCACCCGTTCTGTGAAGAAATTCTTCCTCATGTTTCCTTTGAATTGTCCTCCCTCCAACTTCATCCCATGCCCTCTAGTCCTGGAACATCTTTTCCGCTTAAAAATAGTGTATTCCTGCACCCTGTTCCTCCCTGTGAGATGCTTGTATGTCTCTATCATATCCCCTGTCTCCCTCCTCTCCTCCAGGGAGTACATGTTCAGTTCCTTCAACCTGTCTTCATAGGACTTGTGATGCAATCCGTGCACCATCTTTGTTGCCCTCCTCTGAACCTTCTCTACCCTGTCTATGTCCTTACATAGGTATGGTCTCCAGAACGCTACACTGTACCCAGGTGGGGCCTCACTAGTGTCTTGTATAGCGGAATTATGACCTCCTTTCCTGCTGGTGATGCCCCTGCCTATACATCCCAGCATCCTATTTATTTACCTGCTGCCTTGTCACACTGTTTCCCTACCTTGAGGTCATCAGAAATGATAACCCCAAGATCTCTTACCTGCTCGGTGCATGCTATATCCTCACCCCCCAACTGATACATTCTGCCAGGGTTTTTGTGCCCCATATGCATTATCTTGCACTTCTTCGCATTGAATTTCAACTGCCAAACCCCTGACCATTCTTCAAGTTTCTGCAGGTCCCTTCTCATTCTGTCTACACCCTCTGGTGTGTCTATTCTGTTACAGAGCTTTGTGTCATCAGCGAATAGTGAAATTCTGCATTCTAGGTCCTGTGCAATGTCACTGATGAAGATGTTGAATAGGACTGATCCCAGCACTGATCCCTGTGGTACCCCACTGGTCACTCTTCCCTCTGTGGAGTGACAGCCATTTACCACCACCCTCTGTGTCCTGCCACCCAGCCAGTTACCTACCCACCACACTACTGTCCTGCCCACACCCATATTCCCCAGTTTGTGTAATAGTCTTCTATGTGGCACAGTGTCAAAGGCCTTGCTGAAGTCCAGATAGGCCATGTCCACTGCCCTCCCCTGATCCACCTCTCTAGTCACCCAATCAAAAAATTAAACGAGGTTGGTCTGACATGACCTCCCCCTGGTGAAACCATGCTGCCTTGGGTCCTGTAGTCCATTGACAACCAGATGTTACACCAATCTCTCCTTCAGTAGTGCTTCCATGATCTTCCTCACTACCGAGGTGAGGCTGACTGGTCTGTAGTTCCCTGCTTCCTCTTTGTTCCCGCTTTTGTATAACTGGACTACATCTGCTGTCCTCCAGTCTTTAGGTACCTCCCCTGTTTCCAGTGATTGGCTAAACAGGATAGCCAGAGGTTCAGCCGCCACCTCTCTTAGTTCTTTAAGGACCCTGGGTGCACCCCATCTGGCCCCATTGCTTTATCAACTCTTATTACTTCCAGTTCCTTCAGGACCCTTTCTCGTGTAAAGGGACTTGTGTCCATTTCTGCACCATTCTCACCCCTTGTACTTCCTTCAGACCCATTACCCTCCTCTTCCTCGGTAAAGACTGAGCAGAAATACCTATTCAATATGTCAGCTTTACTGTTGTCATCCTCCATGTGGCCCCCATCCTCCCCTTTCAGTCTCACTATTCCTCCCTTTGACTTTCTTTTTTCACTTATGTACCTGTAAAAGGTTTTGTCCCCTCTACCCACTGATTTTGCAATGTGTTCTTCTGTCTGAGCTTTGGCTTCCCTTACTGACCTCCATGCCTCCCTTTGCTTCTCCTGGTACTTCTCCCTATCCCCTTCTGCCTGTGTCTTTTTGTATTGCCTGAATGCAATCTTTTTGGCTTTCCTTTCTTTGCTACCTCTTTGGAAAACCATAATGGTCTCCTCTTCCTTTTCCTTTTGCTAACTTGCTTAATGCATAATTCTGTTGTTCTTGTAATCCCCATTTTAAATACTGCCCACTGTTCCTCAACCCCTGATTCCTGTCCCATTCCCTTAATGCCTCTTTCAAGTATCTCCCATTTTCCCAAAGTCTGCCCCCTAAAATCCAGGATACATATTTTTGTGTGGTTTGGTTCTGCTCTTCTGCGATTTCAAACCACAATGACTGGTGGTCACTGTTTCCCAGCTGCTCCCCCACTGTTACCCCCATCACACTGTCCCTGTTAGTGAGCACAAGGTCCAGTATTGCCTTCTGCCGAGTTGGTTCCATGACCAGTTCCTTGAGGAAGGCACCCTGAAGGGAGTCCAGGATAAATCTGCTCCTAATTGATGCTGCTGCTGGGTTGCTCCAGTCCACGTCTGGAATATTGAAGTCTCCAACCAGTACTACCTCATCCTTGTCTGCCATCCTTTGGATGGCTAGCATCAGCTCCCTATCTGTTTCTTCCTCCTGGGCTGGTGGTCTATAGACCACACCTGTGCGGATGGCTGTTCCCATTTTCCTTTCCAGCTTAACCCACAGTTTCTCTCCCCCATTTTGTTCCTCCTGGATCTCTGTGGCCCTTATGTCATTTTTCACATACAGTGCCACTCCTCCTCCCTTCCTGCCTGCTCTGTCTCTTCTGAATATGTTATAGCCAGGTATGGCCATCTCCCAGTTGTGGTTATCATTACACCAGGTTTCAGTGATGGCCACAATGTCTAGGTCTGACTGCACCATGACAGCCTCCAGATCTTCCATCTTGTTGCTAAGGCTCCTGGCATTTGCACACATGGCTTTCCATGATTTGACCTCCCTAGACTGTTTCACTGTTCTACTCTAGCCCTTTCCTTGGTTGTCCTTTATCCCTGGTTCTCCTTGCTGTCTGTCCTTCTGCTGAATTTTGACCCTTTTCTTCCTATCCACCTCTTGGGCACTAATCTCCATCTTTTGCACACTGCTTTGCAGAGATAGCCACATGTTAACATAGTTCATTTTGAACAAAAAAGGTTTCTGGGTTTAAAAAAGAAGTGCCTTCCAGTTCTCACATCAGCATATGTATCTCAGAAGAACAGTTCTCATGACAACATGTTCATCCCTCATCGTTGTTTTACTGTACATGTTATTACAAAAAAGTACTTTATGAACAAATTTAAAATGTGGATTTTTTGACTAAACAAAAGTAAAAGAGTTATCCTTGGGCTGGTATGTAACTAATGCTAGGCGGGGTTGAACCTGGTTGCCCAATCCCCTTGATGAGGGTGAATTAGATTTATACAGGTACTTGAATGAGTCTGCCTCTCTGGTGCAGTAACAGATAATGTAAGGCAGTGATGGAGACGTAAGTGCCTGAGCACTCAGTACAGTTTTTTTATTGAGATTACACCATTTTAATTTATTTATTTAGTCATTTATGTATGTTTTAATTTATTTATTAATTTAGCTGTTGACTGGGTAAGTACACTGGTCCAATGGACCTTTTCAGAAATGACCCAGGCCTAGGTAGGTAAAGAAAAGGGTGGGAATAAGAAAAACGTATTACTAAGGTGCATACTAAGGTGTGTACGAGTGAAGAAAGGTGGTAAGCCCATGAGTGTTCCAGTGTTTTCACCCATAATAAGAGAGGGCATAACCCTCTGATATATATGAATCTAGTTTATGTTTGAAGTCATGTTTGTCCTTACTAAAAACTACTTTCAAAGGTAGTCTATTCCATGGATTCACTGCCCTCTAATAATAAAATGCCTTCCTTCTGTTGATGTTACATTTTTGAGGTCTTATTTGTAGTGAATGGTCTTTAGTTCTCTGTGTGCCATTATTATATTCAAAGCCTAACTCACTGAACAGATAATCTTCCTGGACAATATCATAACACAGCAGAAGTCCACCCCTCAGCCTCCAAGTCTCCAAGGACATCAGACTTAGTTCTTTTAGTCATTTATTATAGATGATATGTTTACATGTTAATACAAACATGGTTATAAACAAGCTGGAAAACACACATTCAGGAGTTACTGAAAGTACACATACAATTTGCATAATTTGGCACATAAAACATGAGTTAATTTGTTTCATAAACATGCAATACTGCTGCTAACATTCTGTACCATTGTGAGTGTAAATGGTGCTAACATAGCTCAAATAAACTGACAAGACAGTAGCTAGTACAGTACTTTAAACTGCACTGCTGCAGTGGGACACACTCACTAGGTGTTCTAGAAACTGTGATTTAAAGAGGGAGTAGGAGGGGCAGTTCTAAATCCCACTGGAAGGGCCTTCCAGTGGGATGGGCCAGCAGAGGAGAAATCCATTTTGCCCATGTTAGATTTTAAATGCCACCTTACCATATATTGAAATGCCAACGTTTAATGGCTTACCCATCCACTTCTTCATGAACTGTTGTGGTAATGCAGAAATACATAGGGATACAAATACATAGGGAGGCAGTATAGCACTGTGGTTTAAGGCACTAAGGTACAAATCTCGATATATGAGTTTGAATCCCACAGCCCTCACTTGCATACTGTGCGACCCTGAGCAAGTTATTTAACTTCCTTCTGCTCTTTGGTTGCACCCAGAACAAGCTTTGACCTTTCCAGGTTAAACAATTTTCACTTCTCTTCTTACATAGATACATATATATTTCAGATCTTGTACAGTTATCTTGAAAGATGATTAAAGACTGCTGAGTAAAAGCAGAAAGAAAAAGACACCATTATGGTTGTCTAAGGAAGTGGAAAAGGTCATAAAGGAAACAAGTGTCATTCAGGAGGTATAATGGAGCACAGAGGAAGGAGAAAAGGGATGTGTACCTAGTAAAGCAGAGAGAAGGTGGTAAGGCAGTGAGAGGAGCAAAGGTGCAGCCACAGGAAAGAATCATCACAGGGGTCACTAAGGGGAATAAGACTGTCTTCAGATACATAAGTGAGAAGAAGAAAGAAAGGGAAGGGATAGTGAGGATTAGAAGGGTGAAAGGGGAAGGAGGAACTGCACTGAAGAGGACCAAGAGAAAGCAGCCATTTTCAAACAGGTACTTTTGCTAGGTCTTCATAGAAGAGGGAGGGGAGATGGACCACCAGGAAATAGCAGGAACAGGGGGGTGGGGGAGGTGAACACAAGTCAGTTTTCAGAGTAAGGAGTCCAGAAT
The DNA here is from genome assembly GCA_016271365.2 of Neoceratodus forsteri. Taxonomy (NCBI): domain Eukaryota; kingdom Metazoa; phylum Chordata; order Ceratodontiformes; family Ceratodontidae; genus Neoceratodus; species Neoceratodus forsteri. The sequence continues at coordinate 941,268,841 of CM028131.1, forward strand.
GGACTTGCAGCACTGTCGGTGGATAAAGTTATGATAATGAATGGGATACACCCAAAGGTTCTAGCAGCACTGAGGAGGTGCTAGCTGCACCACTGATAGCCTTATTCTACAGCTCACTGGAAACAATCATGGTTCCACTGGACTGGAGAAGAGCTGGTGTGGTCCCTCTAAATAAGACCAGCAGCAAGAAGGAGACTAACAACTATAGGCCAATCAGTCTAACTTTAGTGGTAGGGAAATTAATGGAAACATTGCTAAAGGAAAGATTGGTACAGTATTGGGAATCCAGTGGGCTACAAGACCACAGGTAGCATAGATTTATGGGGGTAGGTCATGCCAAACAATTCTGATAGAGTTTTATGACTAGATTACCAGGAAAATAGATCAGAGGAGTGCAGTGGATGTGGCCTATCTGAACTACAGCAAGGTCTTCAACAGTGTACCACTCAAGAGGCTGATACAGAAACTGATCAGCCTAGGGATGGGAAACAAGTACTGAATTGCATTAGAGACTGGTTAATGGATAGAATATGTCAATGAAATTCAGTCTAATGATGGGAAAGTGACCAAAAAGGTGCCAGAGGGCACAGTACTGGGACCAGTCATCTTCAATGCCTTCATAAGTGACATTTCTGAGGAACTAGAAAGGAAGGTAAGCCTTTCTGCAGATGATATTAAAATCTGCAATAGGATGGACACTCAGTAGGGGTTGGAGAGAATGCACAGAGATCTTGGGAAAGTCATAGCATGGTAAAGAGTATGGCAGTTGGACTTCTATACCAAAATGTTCAAAATCATGCACTTAGGGCATAGGAACCAAAAGCTGATTATAGGATATGGGAAAGTACTAACAATCACTAAACAGGAAAGGAACGGGACTTTGGGGTTATCATACCTGACAATCTCAAAGAGCAAGACCAGTGTGATAAAGCAGTGTATAGGGCTAGTGGGATGCAGGGGTGCATAGGTAAGGGTATCACCAGCAGGAGGAGGGGGTGGTGTTGCCACTATATCGCTCACTGTTGAGACCCAACCTAGAGTACTGTGTTTAGTTTTGGAGACCACGCCTCAGAAAAGACATAGACAGGATGGAAGTAGTACAGAGGAGGGCAACTAAACTGGTGCAGGAGTTGCACAAGAAACCCTACAAAGAGAGACTGAGAGATTTCAACATGTACCCCGTGAAAGAGAGGAGAGCAAGAGTTAACATGATAGAGACCTACAAGTACCTCACAGGGTTGAACAGGGTGTGTGTGTGTGGGGGGGGAGTCTCTTTCAGTTAGGAATGAGCACCTGGACCAGGTGCATGCAATGAAGCTGGAGGTGGAGGAAGTTTTAGAGAAATGTGAGGAAATATTTCTTCACTGAAAGGGTAGCAGATGCCTGAAATAGTCTGACAGCAGAAGTGATGGAGACAAAATCAGTGGGGAGTTTCAAACATCATGGAATAGACATAGAAAACAGGTGGGGAAGAGGGATGGATACCAGAGACCAGTTAGTGTCTGTACAGGTTGAGTAGGCAGGGAACATCTGGGCAGACTGGGTAGGCCAAGCAGTACTTTTCTGCCAACAAATGCTATGTTTCTATGTACAAGAGCACACATTTTAACCACTGCTATTGTAACCTTGTTTCAAGTCTGGTGCTAACATCACCTTAATAGTGCTTCACATGCTAGTATGTTGTTAACTGAGATTTTAGTATATTTAATTAGTAATCATTTACTATTTTGTAATTATGCAATATTGGAAACAAGGATAGGGATCTATGAGCTCATTTCAGCCAGGATTACATGTTATATTAGCATAGTGCAGCCTCATAATCCATGTGATAATTTACTAGAGGCTGTATTCACTTTCACATATACCATATACAGGTACTTGTTTTCTTTCACATTGTGGTTAAAGGGCTCATAAAGAAGGGTGATGAAATCCAGCCAGCAAAAAACACAGCAGTGTAGGCTATTGTCTTACCTACAAAACGCTGTGCTCCTTTTTCTTGTAAACACTTTTATTCCTGAGTCACTAAGGTGTGAAGGTCACAGTAAAATGTAAACAAACCCCAGCTCTGGCTGCTCCTGTAGCTTTGTAAGAAGGCAGCTATATGTTTACATGGTGATGTCATGGAAGTGACTGCGCTCCCGAGTGTTAATACAGGCTATATGGGGACCTTATAAATTACATATGAAAATATCATTAAAAAAAGCACTTCTGCATCAAATCCTTTACTGTGCATCATGAGTGACTACACTGTTTAGAGGTATTTCTGATGTTCATGAAGTATTCGGTAAGAACAATTACAGGATTTGAAAAACAAAACAAAGTTGTTTATAATTATACATTAACATGCATTTCAGTTCTATTAAACAAACAGGCAGACAAAACAAACAGCAACATAAATTAATTTTGGAGAAGATAAGCAATCATAAAATATGGGGTTTTAACTAGAAATAATATGATGTGAAACAGATTGACAGTGTCCCTTTAAGATGTGCTTATGACAGTAGCCACAGCTGCTGTCACAGCCTCTCTGTCCCCAGTGTCATACTTTGAAAATGATCAGTTCTTAACCTGCATGTCAAAAGAATAGTTACTTGCCGTAACAGCAGATCTTCAAGAGACTTCCTCCATTTAGCCACATGATGGAACTGTAAGTCATCAATGTTAGGACCACCTGGAATTTTTTTGCTAACTGATGCTGCCCATGTCAACATGCCTCATTGTTGCCTATATAACGTGGTGGGTGTCCCCACTCCCCAGCATGCCACACATACCTGCCAGAGACAACCTCAGAGGATCATAGGACAGCAGGGACCAAAGCAATGAGGACCAAACCAGGCACAAAAGAGAGGATCTTGAAACCTGAATAAACATGCCGAATTTAGGCATAAGAGGAGAATCAGCATGTGACAGCAGGCAGTTTAATCACCCAACACCAAACAAGGGGGGCAGGAAGGAGGGAGAGCTGTGAATCAGTGGAGGAGGTGTTGACACTCTACTATTATGGTAATTATTCTATCTTATTTGAAGATATCTCCCTCCATCAGCCACTTTATTGAATGATTCCCAAGCAGTACCAAAGCACTGAGAGAGGAAGGAAAGATCTAAGGACCCTGAGCATGGAGGCATTGCAGGACACTAAAGCTGAAGTAGGCATATCTATGAGAGGCAATGTCCATGCAGTAATGTTTAGCAAATGTATGAACAGTACTTCAAGTAGCAGCAGCACATATGTCAGCAGCAGGAATTTGGCCTAATTCCACTCTTGCCAGTGTTGATGGCACACTTTGAGGTAATTCCAAAAGACTCTTATAATAACAATTATGTGATTTTTCTGTTTTTGTAGGTCTCCAACACACCAGATTTCTGATCTGTATAACATTTGATTACTTATTGTTACATTTGTTACTCTAAGACAACCTTTCACTGAATTTCCACCATATTTATAGGCAAAACTGGAGAGCACAGGACTAAATTTCTTTGCTTTGTTGAATAATTGGTCAATTTGTTTTGTCTATGTGTATGCATCGGAAAAAATATATTTTCAGAAAACAGAAGGTTCTAGCTACTTCCATATTATGACCATTTATTTTATATTTGTATGACTTTTTAGTTCTGCTGAATACCATGACCTTGGTTTTGCCACAGTGGATTTGTAATTCAGCTTTACTACTTTCAATAAAGAATTTCTCAAGCATCCTTTTAACAACAAGGTAACTTGTGGATAGCAATACTATGTCATCTGCATAGGCCAGATATGGGCAGATGTTATTTGCAGTTTTTGGGGGATGAAAGTTGTCATAAAACTTTTTCAAGATGGGTATCCAAATATAATTGAATAGAAATGGTGAAAGGGCACAACCTTGTTTGACCCTCAAATTGAATGTAAATTCTGTATTTTTATTTCATGTAGTATTGTATCTTATTTGTGTTAAATTTCCAGAACATAATGCTCTTATCAGATTCAATAAAGAGCGATCTGTCCTTAAACTCTCTCCTGTCTACCATAGTAGGTTTCTGTTTATTCAGTCACGTGTTGCTTTCAGATCTACAAAAATGTAGTGTAATTTTTGTATTTTAATAATGTTACATTTTTGAACTAAATGGGAAAAAATTAAAAAATTATCTATAATTGAACATCCTTGTCAGAATGCTGCCTCAGCTTCATCCAAAATGTTATTGACCTTTATCCATTATATTAATTTATTATTTATAACTTTGGAGAAATTATTTTGTGTACAATCAATAAGACTGATTGGTCTATAACAACCTGAGCCTTTTTTGTTGTCCTTATTAAAGATTGGTACAATTATACTTTTCCTCCATGATAATGGAATTTGTCCTGTATTGATAAAATACCAAAACATTTTTTTAAAATATTGTAACCATAATTCTATTTGAGTTAGGATTACATCTGATGGTACCCCATCAGGGCCAGAGGTTTTATGGTAAGCAAATGATTTTACTGCTTGACTAATCTCCTCTAAGGAGAATTGTGTGTCTGTTGATGTTTGTTGTATATCGTAATTAAGATCAAGGGTTTCCATATTACCTGTATTTGAATTACTGAATAATTCTTGCAAGTGCTTAACCCATGTATCTGGTTCAATATACACTTCTGGGTCTCTAAGAATTTTCTTGTACCCTTAGTAACTATGGCCCAATATCTGTTGCCATCTGTATCAATAACTTCTTCTAATTCTTTCCTAAATAACTTTCTGTGTTTCTCCCTGTTTGTTTCTATTATGCTATTATATGATTTTCCTAGTTTATTAAGTTTCTTGTTTTGTACATTTTGGTCTGATCTTACTAACCTCGGTCCCTATGCACTATGCCAACACACCATATTAACCGGGCATGTTGGAATAGCTAAGTCAAGATGCCATGGAGTGGTGGTCACACAGCATTCATGACTGGGGCAGGCAGCTGGCATGTGCCTGACCCCCATGGCACATGAACAGCAATATGCCGGGGGTGGGTTGGGGTGCCCGGGGTATGCCAGCACTATGCGCCATGCACCATTGCGAGTAGTGCTGTGCACTGGGGCACATAGGAGGTAGGCAGGTACACCAGAGAAAGCCCTTCCATAAGTGACCCTATGTGCCCAGCCCCCGTGCACGCCAATCAGGAGAATGGGCCCACGAGCTGCAGGCAGTAGCCCCCCACCCAACATGGGCCATCCCCAACCCTGTACCCCTGTAGCAGACACCCCTGCACTCAGTGGAGTGATCCTGGCCCCCAATGCTGACCCCCCATAGCTGCACTGCCATGCCCAAGCAGCCCATTTCCCAGACATGCCGGCATAGCACTTGGTGGGGCATGGCCAATCAACCCACCTGGCACCTGCAACCCCCTACTTGTACCTGCAGGTGTTGAACTGGGAGCCAGATGGCCAGTGGCACAGCTCTCTGCACATCTCCATGGCTGCCATCTGTCTGACCTACGCAGGGGCATGCAACTGATGCACACCCACATAGGTCAGCTAGCTGGCAACCATGGAGATATGTGAAGGGTTGTGCCACTGGCTGTCTGGCTCCTAGTCCAACACCTGTAGGTATGGGTAAGGGGTTATTGGGAGCACCACAGAACATGAATGTGGGATCAGGACTACAGGGTTCAGGGGTCACTGGTGTGGGGCAGCAGGCACACCAATGTGCGGAGTGTGCATGAGGGGGAACCTTGCGACATGGGTGCTGGGGTGCCTTGGGCTGGGGAGGGTGACACAGGTGGCTTCTGTGCATTGGGGACACTGCTTGAGGACCTGAGCCCAATGGGGCATTGCCGCATTGCTCTGGGGGTCTGCGGGTACAGTTCACGCACCCACACCCATGCCCAGCTGTGCAAATGATCCACTGAGGACCCAGGGTGGGCATACAATTGCATGCCCAGCTGGGTCTGCAATGCCTCCCCTGGCTGCCCTGCAGAGACTTGCATACCAGGGGGTGGTGCCATGAACAGGTGCTGGCCGGTAGTGTATTCTGGCCAGTGCACACCTGTCTGCAGGTTTGGGGCTATGTGGGTGGGTTATGCACCTTCAGCATTTATAACCCTCCCATTCATGCATAGGGCCCACTATTTGTTGATTCAGTTTGGCCTCTTTACATCCCTTATTATACCATGTTGCTCCTTTATGATTATATTTATGTGTACTTCTTTAGAGATATGGTTTGCCATTCATTTTGTTATCTTCTCAAAACCTGGGATAACATTTGTTCTTCTGGGTTGTTTCATTCCATTTAAATTTGTTATATTATGCCAATTTTCTGGAGTTCTTCTTGAAATTTTGTACTATAAATAAGCTCCCAACAAATGCATGTTTTTTATTATTTATCCTAATTGGCATGTTATGCCAGGTAATGTTATTTTGCCTTTTAACACCAATTTTTATTGAGCAATGTGAACTCTGTGCTCTGCTACTGATAGTTTAATCTGTAAGAGAAGAAATTGCATTAAAATTCATCCATACTTAATCAGTTATTGAAGATCCCAATATACAAATGTTAGTAAATTCACCTTCTATAATTGACCTGGTTCTTCCATTAATAAGTATGAAATTCCCCACATTAATTATTTTATATTGCTTTTTTACTATCATCTCCTGAGTAGATGTCCTTTGAGTGCATTCTAAAAAAATAAATTGGCATTATCAATAGCCAAAGGTGCATCAATGTGTCCTTCATCTAGATCAACAGTTCTCAAACTTTGTCATAGTGAGCCTCCCCTAAGCCATGGAAAAGATGTTGAGCCTCCCCCAAAATACTGAAATATTTTTGAGCCTCCCAAATAGAAAAATAGCCTACTTTTCACAGTACATCAGGAATAAATTGAAACCTCTTTGCATAGCTGGCTTTCATGTTATTAAGCTTATTGTAACCCCCCCCCAACAGGACAACCTACTTGCTCCAGTATTTTGACTCTTGAACCAGTGTTACCCATTACTGCCATACCTTCATGGGTCAGACTGCTTTTTCTGTTTCCCCTCTTACTGGAATAACCTTCCTGCCGACCTCTGCCTCTCTCCCTCTCACCCTGCTCTTAAGCAACTTCTCAGGGATCATTTTGCTCCCTCCTGCTCTTAATCCTAGTACCAGTATGGTTAACTCTTGTATTTGGACAGTTCTGCTGCCAATTTAATTGATTAATTGTTCCTCACATTGTTAGTTTATTGTTCTTAATTTGTTTGCATGTTTATCATTTTGTATAGCTTAAGTGTTTTGCAGTTACATTTTGAATTGTATTCTCTCATTACCCTTCCCTGGGCACACCTGAAATAAGCCATGGCTCAGTGTACAGTACCTTCCCTGGTCACAGACTTGTGAATAAATACATAAATGCACCTACTATTATCCTCTTTCAGTTTGCCTTATCCCTTCACACAAAATCTATCAAGTTCAAAACTGAAATATAATACTTTTTCAAGACTTGCTTGACCCTCCCCTGGAGCAGGTTGGGGCCTCCCCAAGGAGGCTGGCCTCACCATTTGAGAACCCCTTATCTAGATCTAAGAACCTACCAACCCTTGTGTTAAAGTCCCCTACTAATGTAAGTGTAAGTTTGCAGTGTCAGTGGCTCAGTAGGTAGCACACTCGCCTCTGAGGCCGGGAGATCAGAGGGCTCTGGGTTCAGTTCCCACATCTGGCACTTGGGTTAATATCCCAGTACTGACACTGTAGTGCAGCATGAGAGGGGTGCTGCACTTGTCAGGTGCTGTCTTTCGGATGAGACGTTAAACCGAGGTCCCATCTGCCTGGATTGGTGGTAGTTCAGGTGGACGTTAAAGATCCCATGACACTTATCGAAAAGAGTAAGGGAATTTCCCTGGTGTCCTGGCCAAATTTCCCTCATTCACTAAAAATACCACCAACAGATTAATCTGGTTCAAGGTCAGTTGGCATTCATTTGTATCCCCCTTCCCGGGTTGTGCCTGAAAATAGGCAGGATTTGTCTAGTGCACTTAACCGGTCAACTAAAAAAAATAAAATAAAAAAAAAAATTCTTACAGCAGGGAATCTTCTAATAATATCATCAATGATGTTGCCTATCTCTTCCCAAAAACTGTCTTTGTAATATTTAGAATTACTTGGTGGATTATATGAATTAAGGATAATACAGTCTTCCTTATTATCCTCTTCAATCAACAATCCTAATACGCTACCATTTTTATATCTAGTTCAGTATTTTAAATATTCTCTATATTTTTCCAAAAGATTACTAGTTCCTGTATATTTCTAGCAATTTTTTTTTACTTGTTTAGCTGGTTTATGATATGTCTTAAACCCATTAAAATTGATGTCTCATTCTCTTACCCATTTTTTATTGTAGACAACTGCACTGAAAGTTGTTAAAATGTTCAATATTTCCCAGATCTTCCAATTTATCTTTCAGTCCTCTGATGTTCCAGGTTAATAACTTGCTTCCTTTCTTGTCTGTGCTATGGGATTATTACATTTCTGGAATCTGTGGTCCCTTTACATTATTATCTGACATACTGTATATCAACTTGTATTGCACTCAGACTCCAGTACTGAAAATCTGTTGAAAAGCTTCACTACAGACTGCAAGGGCTTAGACATGTCCTTACAGTCATTATCTTTAAGGGTTTGTTTCCTATCATCTCTTTCTTCTACTATATGGATACTATTGTATATGTATATCCAGTGGATTTAGACAATCTGCTTTGGACATCAACTTATCATACAAAATAGTATTATTTGGGGAGGGGGGGGCAGTGGATCCCAAACATGGTGGATGCCAGGATATAACACTCTGAAAATTGGACTTTATTTTAACATTTAAAACTTGCTTTGACATTTTGACAGCTAGAATAGCATTCACTTTGCTTCCTGATCTGAAATGAGCAATCTAAAGAAAATCAAGAATCTTCCCAATGGAGCTACTTTGAATGTAAAACACCCCTGGTCCTCCAGCTATGTAGTCAGCTTCAAACCACAATATACTTGATGCTGGTGCAGAAGGGGATGAAACTCTATAGAGTTTTAGTCAGAAAAGTAATCACCTGATCTCCACCATGACAGGACTGTCTGAAAAATTCAACTTCTGAATGAATAGAGTCACTAATCTAGAAACTGATGTGTTAAAACTGACTCAGCAGAAACCCGTAAGTGATCAAAAGTGGCCCTTGGTGCTACTGCTACTTTAGTTAAGGAGAATACACATCTTAAGTCTTGTTTAGAGATTCTGGAAAAACAAGCATGGGCAGCTAACCATCAGGGTGTGAGTATTCAATTTGACCCTCACGGATCTAAGCTCCATCCTACCACCAGAATACCTCAAAACCTCATCTATGGCAGCTCCCCCTATCACAATCCTTCTCACTACCCTTAACATTGGACAACCACAGTTCTATTTCAGGCAAATTACTAGAACACAAACAATCAAATATGTCAAAAGAATCCTAGGCAAAACCAGGATAGGTAGTGATGTGTTGGACATGAAGATACTAGCTCTCACCTTGGATGAACTAGCCCTTCCCCTAACCAAACCATTTAACATTTCACTTTGGACAGGCATCTTTCCTGACAATGGAAGACCACCTAGGTCACCCCAGTTTTCAAAAATGGGAATAGAACCAGTTTGGGAAACTACCACCCAATCTCCATACTTCCATCCCTCTCTAAAGTTCTTGAGAGAGTTGTTTTTGACCAACTCACAGAATATCTTAACAAATATGACCTACTCTGCCCACAGCAACACGGGTTTCATCAAAGACATAGCACCATCATGGCACTAACTAATTTTACCTCTCATTTGTATGAGGCTCTTGATGCTGGTAAGACAGTGGGGTCTATATTTATAGACCTCAGCAAAGCATTTGATAATGTTAATCATCAGATCCTGCTCAGCTATCTTGGGACAACAGGCCTATCCTTAGATTCCACCTCCTGGTTCAGCAGCTACTTATCCAATAGGACTCAGTGTGTGAAGACAAGAGGGATAACCTCTGACCCAAGGATGGTAACACTGGGGGTCACCCAGGGGTCGATCTTACATCCACTCCTATTCAGTCTGTTTATCAGTGTCCCACAAAGATGATACTATATGCTGACATTGCAGTAATCTCAGTCACTGGAACTAGCTCTGCAGAAATTAACTCTAATCTACACCATAAATTCACAATCATAGAGTCTTGATTCACCCGAAACCGAATGGTACTGAACTACAGAAAGATGAAGACAATGCACTACTCTTTGCCCCAGGCAAAAGAGAAAGCTGAACCCTTATGCATCCAGAGCCATAAAGGAGACATTATTGAACAGATCTCCACTTTCAAATAACTTGGAATTTACCTTGATGACACCCATTCATTTTTCCCCCACATAGACCACATAGTCAAATCTGCCAATATTAAAGTTGGGATTCTGTATAGGTATAGACAGGCCATGGCTCCAAAGGCCCTAAACCTAGTCGTCTGTAGTTCCATTCTGTCAATAATTGACTACTACCTAGTTATTTACAGTTCTGCAGTGGACACGACACTTAATTTAGTGAAACTACTCATTAACAAGGCCTCCCATCTAGTATTAGTGGTTAAACATCTTACATATACCTGTATTCTCTACAACTCCACCGGTTGGCTACCTCTGAACCTTAGAACTGAGTGTCAAGCATGCTTTATTGATAAAAAAGCTCAACTAGGACTTACTCCTTCATCTACAGCCACTCTGTTACAGTGTAACCAGAACCCTAAAGACACCTGGAGATTGGCTAAAGTAGCGCTTCATGTTCCATTTAAGAGAACCTCCCTTGCATAATGCTCTATAGCCTACCATGGACCAAAATGTTTAAATGACCTACCCACTCCCCTTGTAGAACACACAAAAATTGGCCCTTTTAAAAGTGACCTTCGTACCATCCTGGCCCAAGAAAACAAATGTGAATGCTATTCATAATCGCTGGACACCCTTACCCAGCTCATAATCACCCCTCCCCCTCTCCCTTCTCATTGCCTCACTTCCATTCACAAGCCTTACTCTGTGACTTCCCCACCTGATTGAGTGCCACTAGCCACTACTTTCACTATCTCTCTTCTTCTATCCTAAGCCCCCCCATGACTCTAGTATTGACAAAGCCCTATCAGACTGCATTTTGTATCGAAACCACGCATTTAGAAACAACATTTCTAGTTATTTTATGTCTGACACTGTAGTTAGGGAACCACTGTATTAGAATATTATTGAATCCTTGGACTTACTGTACTAAACTCTTACCTGTATCTCATAACTGTACCTACTGTTTGTCACTGTATCTGAAATCATGTACTGTCCATGCATAATGTCCTGAACTGTGTTGTATTATGTCTATTGACTTGGAACCTTTGTAAAAGAGTCATTCTGGCTCAAAGGTATTAATCCATAACTGAAATAAATAAGTAAATAAAAACTAAAAAGTATGCCAAGGGGGGTGTAAGGGTGATCATCTGGGACTGTTTTTAATGGAGCGGCTTGAGCAACAATTTGAGACAGCCACTAATCCATCACCACATCACTATTCAAAAGGCTTAGTGGGTGGCTTTTAGAGAGCAACAGTATAATCCAGATGCACCCAGAGCAGTTGTGATAGTTCTGGATGGTATTGGGACCAGGGATTTCATTTTGCATTGGGACAACACAAAAAGACCCTGCTACAGGATGGTCAGCAGATTTGTCTCTATCCCAACTTAAGTTATGCTACTCATCAGAGAAAAAAAAAAGATATTTGATAGAGTTCGGGCAATGCTTTGGGAAGCAGAGGTCTAGTATAGTATGCTCTTTCAGCACACCTTTGCATCATACATGAAGGGAAGGTCTTTGTGTTTTCCAACCCCACTGAAGCTTTAAAGTGGGTACAATGCCATGCCATGCCGCAACACCAAAGAGACAAATATTCCCAGTCTAAACCAGAGGAAAAAGATGACGGTGGTGCCTAATTTGAACTGGGATGCTCTGAGTTCAGGTTTTCTTGCTTATTGGTAATATGCGCTTTAGCACACATTTGACTATTTGGGACTGGTATCTGTATTTTTTTAGCCTACCGGGTCATAATGTCACACACTTAATAGGTACAGTGCTATAGCTGTGAACGAATGGTGCAATACTGCATATACTGCTGTATGCGGTATTGCACCATTCACACTTTCCCAGGCAGAGGATAGGCTCTGATAGGAGTGGATTCTGCCAAGTAGCTGCCATGGCTCACTGGACTGAGCCACAGCAGCAGTAACCCAGACGCTGTGTCTGGGACCAGGTTTGATTCCTGGTCCCAGAAACTTTTATTTTTTTAAACATTGTGTGCTCCCCGAGTTAAACCAACCCTGGAGTTGAGAATCTTCAGTGTGGGGGGGGTTCAGGGGCAGAGCCCCCCACAAAAAAAGCATGACTCATGGAAGAAATTGCACTGTATTGGTAGTGCAATTTTGCCATGTGGCATAATGTCTTGCGACATTATGACCCCATGCCTTTTTTTAGCTTTATCCGTGGGTTGTGCTGGCAGATGTTCTTTTCAACAAGTGCTACAGTTGTTGTCTTCTTTTGTTATGGGGAGACTGGGACATTGGTTTACTGCTCCAATTTCTCTACTAATAATCTATCGAGTGTTTGTATTTTGGTTTTATTTTGATATAATTCCTGTTGGTCAACATGTCTTACTCCATTTAATGCAGAGCAATAATCCTTGTTAGTAGATTCCTTTATGGTATTATACTTTTGCAAATGCATGGATAACACATTTCCTAAATAGGAAGCTGAGATCAGTTTTACACCTAGTTGTACTTTGGTAGTTGTATATTCCATGCAGTTCTTGGACTCTATAACGCAGTGTAGTAATACTTACTTTACTTGTTTAATTTGTAAAGGTTAACCCCCATAGATGTACTTATTGATGCAGTACGTTCATTTTTATTGCCATGTATTAAGACGGGTGACCCCTCATTGGTGCATTATTTTCTTTCCTTATGTACTTCATCCAGTTTGTTGACTGTATGTTCACTGTTAACCCAATAAACATAAATTTAAAAAAAAAAATAGTATAATTCAGCCGAAATGTACTCTGACCATTTCTGTCCCATCTGACAGTTTTGGCAATCTGTTGACTTTCTATTGATATTTTCAGCAAGAGTTTTAACTCTGTACTAATCTACTCTTTATATTTCCTGTATTCTCATTTTACATATGATTCCAGCAAAATGTAGATATTACATTCATCAAATTATTCTTTTTTTTTTTCCACTAGGGTTATACATTTCTGGGAATAATATTAATAATGTTGTTATTCCTTCCATTTCCAGACCAATATCATTTAATTACTTTTCTTTCCCAAAATGGCAAAGAATCTGTAAAATTGTGTAGATACCAAGAGAATTAATTCTAAGATGTTCACAGAATGTATTACTGTAATATGGTCTACAGGGTTTCTATCACCTCTCAGTACGACTGTCAGAAGAGATTTCATGGATTGGTTGAGTGCTTCCTGATCTTCATTTGGTATTATACAGGCACTGAATATAGGCAATGCAAATGATGTACCCTTAAATGTTCTTAAAAATGTCTTAAAATTATTATTTTCTTCACGTTCTTTAGGAGTTTGTTTCTGCGATCTCATTAACACCCCTGTTGTGGGCTCCAGTATTTCTCCATTGCTTTACCTAATTAATATTCAGTCCTACATTTTCTTCTAGCTTTTCACTTTATATTGTCATGCCTTGCCATTTGTATGCACTTCTACTGTAATTCAAATCCTCTATCGTTAATCTCCTAATTCTCTCCCTCTTCTGTTCTGTTAGGATTTTCAGTTGTTAGTTTTTCAGCTGTAGTTGTTATCTTTTTTGTTATAATTTTTATTTAAGCAACTGACTTGTAATTATTTTGAGGTTTGGAGATCGAGGATTGGGGCTGAGGGGGGCTGCTAGCCTACAGGAGCTTCAGTGATGACTATCGGGGGTCAGGACTGGGGGGCTAACATATTTAAATAGTTTGGGGATCAGGGCTATGGGGGATGCCAACTAGATCACCAAGGCATTAAAGTATGTCACATGTGAAACTTACAGGTGGATCAGGACTTTTGTGTGTGTGGGGGGATAGCCCACACGGGCTGCATTATGTATCATATCAGGGATCGGGGCCTGGAGGACAACCACTAGTATGGCCCTTTCCACAAATGCAGCTGCCAGCCATCTGCCCCATGGCTTGTGGCAATATTGGTGGATGGACCATCTGCTTGACTGATGCTGCAAGCTGCAGGATGCTGCCTCCGGGACCTGATCTGATGCTGAATTGGGTGCAGGGTCCAGGGCACAGAGACAGTTGGCGTGTGCTGCTATTGTCACAGCTTGCTGCAAACCTTTGAAAATCTGGCCCAATGTTTACAATTCCAAGAAATAAGGACTGGGGGAACCCCTGCTAGCCCTGAATTTTAAGTTTGACTTCCTCCAACAGTGGTTGAGATTATAGGCATAAAAGTGTTCAGTTGTGTCGGACTGCTTTACACCTAAATACATCATATACTGCAATCTGTTTACAATATAGCCCAAAATATTGGTATAAGTTCTAATATTGAAAGTTAAGATTTCAGATTTGCTTTAATTAATTAAATAACTTGATACTTTGGAAAAATTGGTAATTATGTTTTAATTTCCCTAAGACTTTCTCATGGCTTCCTTCATAGTCTGTTTGAGATAGTAAAAGATGGTTCTTGTCTCAATAACCTGCATGCCCAATGTGCTGGGAGCAGTGGACTGCACCCATGTTACAATCAAGGCACCACTTGGGAGGGAGGGGGAGGCATTTATCAACAGGAAGGGCTTCCAATCCCTAAGTGCATTAACCTGACTCCAGTCTAAAGACAAAACTCACTGGACACTTGCAAAATTTGATTTCAACATATTAAAAAAAAAAACTCCTTGTCTATATAACTCTCTCAAATTGGTTAACTTGCCCAGCTCATGCTCTACAATCAATTATCCAATGGCAACCCAACTTTTTCAGACCACTATGGGACATAGCTCTTTTGATTACTGAGCAGCATCCGTTTGGAACAAAATTCCCCAATCAATCAGGCAGTCACCTTCGTTCAACATGTTCTCTTCTAATTATGAAAGTTATTTGATGGGCGACCATGTTTGTACCTGGTTTTCAGCTGATCTATGTGGTCATAATCAAACTACCTGTTGTTCTCTTGTTCATTCTATGCAAACCAGCTCTATGGCTACCCCATGTGTATGCATAGTTTTCAACTGTAAACATTTGAATGTATTGTGAACATTCCTGAAAAAGATGTCCTAGTGTCTTCAGTGTACTTACCTGGTTAACACAATTTAAATATATATAGAATAATGCATGGGGAAATGTGTATAATGAGGATTGTATGCACACCAAGGGTGTGCAATAATCCTCATTTATACAAATTGCCCATGTTTTATTTTTTATATTTACTGGTTTTTAACCAGTAAAAAAAAACTTTCCTTTAAAAGTTCCAGGCAGACAGCACTCTTCTTGTGCTGCAGCCAACTCACCGCCATGATCCAGGGTGAAGGAGACTGCTTCATGAAGTGGGAGGTGCTGGCAGAGGGAGGGACTTGCAGGCGAAGGACTGAATGGCAAATGGGGGCCTCTGAACACCCGATGGTCCAGCAAACCTTTCCAGACTGACTCTCTCTCATAGATGTGGCTTTTCAGCATGCCACAACTGGGGGACCAGAACATTTTAACTTAAAAAACAAACGTTCAGTAAAATAACAAAAGGGGTGAAGGGAGCCCACACTGCGGCAATGGAGGAAGCAAGAACTGCCGCACCACTTTCCAACAGCCATAGAGGACAAGACCAGATGTCAGCATTGAGGGACAAGAAGTGGACAAAAGGTAAGCTGTTCTCTTACTGACCTGTTTCCCCTTTTTCCCTCATACTACCACGGTGATCCGAGTTCTATATTTACTGGTTAGTGTTTTCTGTCTGTCTTCTGGGGTGATTGAGAGCACTTTCCAACAGAATGTTTGAGAGAGGTGCTTGGTCAAACTCTGTTATTCACAGTACATTATTCACATGTGTGAATAACAGAGTTTGCCAGCCATTGCCAGCAGTTGATAACACTAACTAGTAAATATATATATATTTGTATGTATACATATTTATTGCAAAAAACTACATGAATGCATCAGTTAGGGTTGGTATTTATAGTGTTAAAAGCTGGGAAATTTGATGTTAGGGTTTCCAACCTTAACTCCCCACCCATACCCCCAAGCAGCAAAAGGACAAAACCACACAAGCAACCACAGAGAGCCATCATTAGGTAAGACAAACAACATACAACTGTTTCCAAATGACACAAATCTAGTAGCACTGATGTGGTACCTTCATGGATTTGTATCTGCAGCATGCAAACTGCAAAATATGCAATCTCACTTGTTGCAGATAGAAATCCATGATGGTGGCTGCCTGGATCATCCTCCCTGCGTAGGTGGTGGGGGTAAAAATGATAACGGGATTCAAGAATGCATGGGGTAGGCATAAGGGAACCTTAATGGTAAGGAAAGGGGAAGGAAGCTGGAGATCAAGTAGGGTCTGTGGTGTTACAGTAGGTAGGAAAATGGCAGATTAGGTAGGCAAAGCAGTCCTTATCTGCCATCAGATTCTATGTTTCTGTCTTTCTATACTGAAATCACCACACTGCTTCTGCATACAGAAGCACAGGCCCTTCCAGCCAGATTCAAACCCATGATATCCAAATTACAAGACTTATTTTCTCTCTGCCCCTATGGGACCAGCCATTCTGTAGCAAAGAGGGTCCTGTGTCTCTTCAGCCAGAGGTATAAGACATACACCAGCTTCTGGCTTCAGAAGAGCAGGCTATTTGCATATACAAAACCTCTGAAGAGACACAGGACCCTCTTTTCACTTTGCTTCTGCAGACAGAAGTACTGCTGCAATTTTCATATCACAGATTTTTTGGTATCTGTGCTTCTGCACCCGGAAGTTGGTGTGTATGTCTTACACCTGCAGCAGCAGAAGCACGGGCCCATAAATTGTGTGTATATGTTATGGTGTCCATAGCTATGTGAGACTAATGAAAAGTTGAAAGGACTGCTTTGCCCACCTAGTCTGCCATTTTCCTAATTACTGTAACAATGCATAACCTACTTGATCTCTGCCCCCCCCTTTTTTCTTACCACTAAGGTTCCCCTATGCCTACCCCATGTGTTCTTGAATCCCATTACCATTTTTGCACCCACTAACTACACTGAGAGGATATTCCAGGAATCCACCAGTAACATAGATTTCTATCTGCAGCGACAACCATTGTACATTTTTTTGTCTTACCTGATGATGGCTACCTGTGGTTGCTTGTGGAGTCTTGTCCTTTTGCTGCCTGGGGGTGTGGAGTTAGAGTTGGAAACCCTAACGTCAAATTTCTCAGTTTTTGACACTTTATTACCAACCCTAACTGATGTATTAACATAGTTTTTTGCAATGAATTTCCTTACTTTTTGAGACAGTGTAATTGTGGCCTTATTTGCCTGTGGGTGTGCAGTGTCTTTTGGGCCCTTCGCTCCCATCCCTCCAAAAATACATATATGTATCTAGCTGTGGAAGGGCTCTGCACATCCATTTATATGACAACAGTGACCAGATTGTCAGCATAAACATCTTATTACCCCAACTCATATACCCAGTACTGAAAATATTCAAATCCCCACCAAAACATAATTCCACACAACTGCACTGCCTTTCTTTTTTTTTCTTACTCCTTTTGTCTGCCCAAGTCCTCTGCACATCCTAATCTCTGGCCACCATCTGTTTCCACCCAGCTCCCTTGGGGACCCTAGCCTGTTACCCCTGCGGATTAACCCCCACAGTGGGGTGGCAGAGAGCCACCCTCAAATCTCTGCCTGTTCAGGATCCAGTGTTCAGTGATGTTCCCCCAAGCCAGGCACCCTGTAGGGTGGCCATCAAGCCACCATGACTGGTCACCAGATTTTTTTCCTTTTTCCTCCTACCCTATGTGAGTGGGACATGCAAGGGTGCCAAGGGAAGAAGCCCGCATGTGGCTGCATGCACTCCCTCCCAGCACTGTGCCCCAACTCAGACCCCAATGCATGTTGCCAGTGCACTACCCTCAGCCTCTGCTAGGGACTGAAAGTGCACCGACAGCTGGGACCCCCCCCACCCCAGAGAGGGAGAGCAGTCACTCTGACACTCCATCCCTCTCCTACCCCTGCTGACCCCCGGTGACCCAAGTCCATGCCCGAACCCAGGTCGCCGGTGTGGAGTGAGGTGTGGTGTCCAGCACCTCAACCCTCAGCGCCACTGGGCCGAATTACTTCACTGCCATTCTACTCCACAGGTGAGAAAATACATTTTGACCAGGATTTGAGAAATGACAGCTGTGACATATATGAGGTGGGGTAATACGAAGGCTATGCTGAAAATTTGGGATCAAAATATGTAACATTTACAAAGTTACCAGTGTACATAGCGAAATTGCAATGACCGATTATAAGTCTGCCATTTTTACATATTTTAACACCAAATTTTTGTCATAGTCTTCTTATGACCCTGCCTTATGAATAAAGTCAAGAAAAACTGTCAAATGCCACCCGAAAGGTGATTTCACCAACTGACCATGAAATCACCTACTGGGCAGGAGTTGTGTAATGACAGTCATATTGTTCATGAGGAGGGGTCCCCAAAAGGCCATGTTGAAAATTTGGGGTCAAAATGTCAAAAAATGGCTGAGTTATGCATTAAAGTTGAACCCCCATTGAAATACATTGAACCGCATTTACCTTAGTTTCACATATTACAGTCGCTGGTTCCAGAAGCAAGTCGTGCCATCGATTGGGAGAGTGGATCTCAAACCTGGAACCTGTTCAGGTGATTGGAGGCATGTGGTGGTGTGCTGGGGGGTGTGGGGTGGTGGCTGCTGAGTGTGAGATGGGGTGGGGGGGTTGATCGGTGAGGAACCTTTTTTTCAGCTAAACAGATAACATCAAGGGACAGTTTTCTTTTTTTCAGGAATGAACAGGGGTGGGGGTGCCAATAGACATCAGGGACATTGGGGACAGTGATCAGACAATGGGGGAGGGCAAAGGGACCACTAAATTACCAATGGAAAAAATGATAAAATACAGGGACAGTGATCGGAGAGTGGGGAAGGGGAGGGACCTCTGTACTACCAATTGTTTAGTGTAGAAAGCTTTGCATGCCTAAAGAAACACCTTCTTTGGAGCTCTGAGGCCTTTGATAATGAAAAAGGTCATATTTCATGCAATATATTCACAATTGGAGGAGTGGGGGAGGTGGGAGCTGATGGGAGAATTAACTGGTGGGGTGGCGGGGGTGGGTGGTAGTTCACTGCCTATTACTCATTAGCTATTAATTACTTAAAACATCTGTCTGGATTTTTGCACTGTGGAAATGCTCCAAACACTCTTGACAGGCCCCAAGAAAATGGCCATAAATAATAATTATAACCTCAATTAAAGGGGAATTGTCATCAACAGAGTTTCACAGAGCCAGCCTTGAGATGTGTAGTTTTTAATGATCAGCTGGCAGCATAGCCTAGAGGTTAAAGCAATCCTAAAGATGGATTATTTTTACTAACAGTTTGAAATGTAAGAGTGATAACTCACTACAATTTTTATCAATGTAGAAAGTGTTGTAATAACACCTTAAAGCGCACTTAATAAAACAGATGAGTTCCTATTTAACCTACAGTCAATGGAGGGCTGAGATCCTTGGTGACATCATTTCCTGTCAGGATCCTAAAACGTATGACTGCCCCAGCCCTTAATTATAGACAGATTTACAAATGAATTACTTAGGACTGCAAAGACTCACAGATAAACACAATGTCTCACTCACATTAGCTGTTTATGGTCTTTCAGACATCAAGAAACCCTGTTGATGACAGTTCCCCTTTAAGAAAGTGTAAAGGAGAGGCAGCCAGATCTTGTCAACCTACAGCCAGTCATGGTCTGGGGGAAAAAAGCAGTTTCTGTGCATACAATAACTGCAGTTTATACACCAAATGGTGTTGGTCTGAATGCTGGAAATAAATTACACTGACACCCCTACAGACTGTAAGTAAATGCCTGTGAGATCATAGGCATCAATAGTTTAAGGATTGCACAAATGTACAGTATGACATCTCAGTACAATGCACCACACAGCTATTAATGTACAGTATATGTAGAGAGTGCTGTGCCAATGAATGTTCTAATGACTGAATCTATTTTTAAATTGTTTTATCATACTCCTTCTGCCATTTGTACATTCACACATCGTTTTGAGCTAGAGGTACCAAAGTCATATAACACATGTTTACTATTCAGGTCACCCATATGTTTTTCTTGCTTCTATGCAAACAACATGGCACAGCACAGAAATGCCCAAAGTATTAATTTAGAAAGGCTTAATAGCACCCCATGACCTAATATAGAAACACAGAGAAAGAATAATTTATCTGTTGTTGCTCTAATTCAGAAGTCTTCTGTACTTAGTCATTTTCCTTCAAGTCTATGAAGTCCATTCTCTGAATATAACCATTTATAAAGTTTGTCGGTCTTTCCCCTCCACCCCATCTCTGGTTTTAATTAATAGGCTGCTCGCCATTCCATGGAGGCTGCATGTATATTACTTTAAAACTGGGAATTGAGGGTCAAACTTATCTCATTATGGACACATTGACTTTTTCCTGGGACACAGATCATAAGACTGAGAAGGCTGTCACCTATTAAATATTTTCGCATATACTTTGTTTCTCCTCTCTTGCTCATTTATGAGGTCCTGATGTCAATCCGAGTTGTCCCTTTCAAATGGAATATTTGTACAAAGCTGTCAAAGTGGCTTTTAATCACCCCTTCTGTCATCCTTGAGCTGGGGGCAGCCAGACCATACTGAACTCCAGGGTCCACTCATGCACATCTTACACACAGCTCCCACTGTCTCTTTCTCTATCCCTTGTATTGATAAAAGCATTTAAGCTCACTTTTTAGAAAGAAAAGATTTTGGCAAGAAGGGAAACATTTTTTTTTTATAGTGCCAAGCAGGGTAGAGGAAAGGGTCTCTGATTTCTTGGAGGGTGTGTGTGGAGATAGTTTAACATGTTGAGGGGTGGAGTTGTTTTCTTCCATACATCAGCTAGGCAGAACAGAGTTTGGGAAAAACAGAGATAGAAACATTGTTAGAAAAACAAGTTCGCTGACAGCCTGAACAGTATTTTCTCTGAGCATGTCCAGTAAATTTACAGTTTAAATTGTTTTCATTTACCTGCGTGTCTTGCAGCTTTCATAAAAATCATTATAATTCAAAAACCATTCAAAGGCACACTATTGGCACACATCACATCATCATTAAAAATTACAAAGGAATTTTTCATTCCATGTGGGCTGTAGATGACGGCAAAAAATCCCATGTTAACTTATGGGGAAAAAATTGTTTTTTTCAGTTTTTCACCACTTTATATCTCAAAAACTATACAAGATGCTTTCATGAAACTTTCCATATCTCAGAACACTGGTAGAATGACAGTGCATGTCAACATTTGGGCTATTTTGTCAAAAAATGCTAAAGTTATTAAGGAGCAAAAATTGAGATTTTACAGTAAAGTGCTGTACCAACCCTAACTATAGGGTGCAACCACACCCTTACAATATATATATATTCATTGCAAAAACTCAATTTTAATGCAGTAGTTAGGGTTGATTCCACACCAACAAAAGTCTGGAAATACAATGTTAGCATTACCAGCTCTACCACCCATCCCCCACCCCCCAACCTCCACACACCAACAGGCGTTGGGGTGTGGGCCGGGGTCACCGGGCCTAACTCTCACATAATTCCACATGTAAACAAGCTGAGATGCTAAAAGTATAGGAGAACAGGATAAGAGTTAGGACCAATGACCCTAATGCACACCCTGATGCCAGTGTTGGTGTGTGTCGGGTGAGAAGTGGGGTGGTAGATTTGGTAACCTTAACATCAAATTTCCAGACTTTTGTCAGTGTGTAATCACCCCTAACTGCTGCATTAAAATGGATTTTTTTGCAATGAATTTCCCTTCTTTTCGTGAAAGTGTAATGTTAGTCATATGCATACTATATGTGGTATCATGGGCCCACTGAGCCCTGCACTCCCACCCACCCATAACTGTAGAGGCACAGGAGGGCCCTGTGCTCCCAGTTTAGCAAAATGGTATGCATAGGTGGGAGTCTAGGCCCTCTGGGCCCTGCGCTTCCACCTACCCATAAGTACAGACATATACCTTATGCCTAGAGACATTCCAAGTAACCCCTGTACTGCAACTGTGGCAATATCTCTGTAACCATAGCAACTTTGGAAAAAAGTCCTTCACTGTTGTATTCATGACCTGGCTACCTTCATGCATGTTAGCAAAAAATCCATTTTTGAGCTATAGGCACTGAAAGGTGGTGCAGCTGCCACAGTGTTATCCTATGGGAAATTCCAAAACTTTGGAGTGCTGTAACTATGGAACTGGTATACATTTTTTCAGCAAACCAGCAAAAGGCACATCTGTGGGGCAAGGGTTTGCCACCCTGCAAATTTCAGCCCAAAAGACCTAATCGTTTTTTTGCTATGAAGTGGCGAATAACCTGTTTTTTTGGGGCTGTTTACCTGTGGAACTTTCGTGAAAATTCCACAGACTTTCACGAAAGAACCGTGGACTTTCATGGAAGTACCATTGCTTTACATGTGGGACTTTTGCAAAAGTCCCACATGAAAACCAATGGTACTTTCGTGAAAGCCCGTGGTACTTTTGCGAAAGTTTTCATGGTGCACATATATATCTTCCCATAGGCTATAATGGGAAATGAAAAAGTTTAATAACTTTGCAATGGATTAATATTTTTTCACCAAACCCTCAAAAGGCACTTTAGTGACCCAGTCCCCATATACCCTGACAATTTAAGACCAGACAGACAAACCATTTGGGCTGTAGAGACAAGCAAAGAATTTGCCAAGAAGAGAGGATTTTTCACACTTTGTGACACTCCACTACTCCGCAACCACTAATCTGACTGGAACAAAACTTTCCAGATATAGAGATCTATGGTACCAGACCACACATTCAAAATTTCAAGACAATAAATTGAATGGTTGCTAAGTTATTAGAGTGCAAATTTTGAGAGTTAACATTAAATTGCTTACTCAACCATAACTATAGTGCCACAACTGTGGTATATATATATATATATATATATATATATGTATATATATATATATATATGTATATTAGAGGCAAAAAACTCCATTTAATGCATTAGTTAGGGTTGTTCCACAGTGACAAAAGTGAGGAAATTCGCTGTTAGGGTTTGAAAACCCTAACTCCGATTCACCCCCAGCACCACACACACACACAGACACACACACACACACACACATTCAAGTATGGGGGAGGACCAAGTCAACACAACCAATGACAGACATCCAGCAGCAGGTGACAGAAATAACAAACAATTGTCTAAATGTACTACGAGACATCCCCACCCACCTGACCAGGTACTGCATGCTCAGTGGAGATCAACAGCAAAACTGAGGCCATGTACACCAAACGTACACATCCCTGATTGCAGCTGCACACAACATACCACACTTAGTAGTTGCATGGACTTACCTACTGATGCCCCACACCAGACCACACCACATGTGGTGGGCTACCTGAGCAACAGAGTTCAGCAAAACCAAGGAGTTGTACATGTATAATATCTCTGATTATAACAAGGGTTTGAGAAATGCAGCTTTCTAATTGATTGTAAACATTGTAACAGCCTTATGTTTAGTTTTTATTAACATACATGTACAGCCTAACCATATGATGAGCATGGTTTAATGTTGTTTAAAAAACAGTTTTATTATGATAGCAATAAGCCACTCCCAGGTAATATGTTAATGGTCAGTTTATCACTGTCTAGCGACATGTGGCACTCGGCTATGCCTCATTCAACATTAAACCCCTACAGGGTGATTAACAGACCATTTAACATAACTGTTGGTCATGCCTTATTGCTTAATTGTCTGTATGAGTAGATAGTCTCCCTCTGCTAGGCACTGCAGCAGCTTTGCAACACAGTGTCCCACCCAGTTACACCATACACTGTCTAGTTACTGGAGAATGGCTGTGAATATGAACTCATGAAGATGAACAGTGTAACTTGATCATTACAGTCATCGAAACCTTAGTGTGATTATAACTGACAGAGTCAGTGATAGAGAATAACCCCTGCTGTCCTAGTACACTTACCCCATTGTGAGTTAAATCAATACTAAAAGACATTCTGTTTATATCTACACCATACCTACTTGATTCCTGTTGTACCACAATTAACATAGTTATCACTTTGATAGCATCAGTGACAGAAGTGTGGCTAACCCAAACACTAGGCATACAGCAGTACACCTTCATCATTAAGAATGCATCTGATACTGGCAGTACGAATTTCACAGCGTTGAACAGGCAATGCTTTTCCATACATTTACATTAGCCTCTCTATCTTGAGTAAACCATTGCAGTAAAAGTACTACTATGTAAATCACCTACTAAATGTAACACTACTTTTATCTTGAGCATGCTAGTGTCTTGTAGTTAATTTATGTACTTCTCTTAATTAATGTATACTCACTAGTGCTAAAACCTTTCTACAACTGTCATCATGCACCTTCAGCATTTATATTGACTAATGGCACAGTACCAGTTGTGGTGTGGTGTGGGTCATTGGTAGGTAAGGCCATGCAACTACTAAGTGTGGTACATTGTGTGCAGCTGCAATCAGGGATGTGTACGTTTGGTGTACATGGCCTCAGTTTTGCTGTTGATCTCCACTGAGCATGCAGTACCTGGTCAGGTGGGTGGGATGTCTCGTAGTACATTTAGACAATTGTTTGTTATTTCTGTCACCTGCTGCTGGACGTCTGTCATTGGTTGTGTTGACTTGGTCCTCCCCATACTTGAATGTGTGTGTGTCTGTGTGTGTGTGGTGCTGGGGTGACTGGAGTTAGGTTTTCAACCCTAACAGCGAATTTCCTCACTTTTGTCGCTGTGGAACAACCCTAACTAATGCATTAAACAGAGTTTTTTGCCTCTAATTTCCCTTCTTTTTGAGAATGATAACGAGAAATAGTGAATGGAATGCAGCGGCGGGAGCACGGGGCCCTCCACCACATGATGTCTTGTGGCATAGTAACAGGAGCAGCAACGCAAACAGAAATGCTAACAGTAGCACACATGGTAACACAAGCGCGAATGAGAACAGAAAGGGTAATGCACATGGTGGAGTAGACGGGAACGGTCTGCCACGTGATGTGTTGTCACATAGTAAGATGATGCCTGCAAACGGAAATGTCAATGGGCATGGTGACGCAAAGTGAAACTGAAAGAGAAACAGTACTGTAGACACAAATGGCAAAAAATAACAGAAACGCAAGTGCAAATGAGAACGCAAAGGATAACGCACATAGGGCCCCGTGCTCCCACCACATGATGTCTTGTGGCATAGTAACAGGAACAGCAACGCAAACAGAAGCGCTATCAGTGGTGCACAAGGTAACGCAAACGTGAATGAGAACAGAAAGGGTCACGAATACAGTGGCGTAGACGGGAATGGTGTGCCACGTGATGTCTTGTCACATAGTAACATGGTGCCTGTAAATGGAAATGTCAATGGGCATGGTGATGCAAAGTGAAACAGAAAGAGAAACAGTACGGTACACACAAATGGCAAAAAGTAACAGAAACGCAAGTGCAAATGAAAATGCAAAGGATGACGCACGAGGGCGAGATTAAACGAAGAAACGGAAGGAACCCAAGCAGAAAGGGCAATGGTAACAGTAATGTTAGCGCACAGGCTGGTTTTCCCCAAAAGCTGAATAGAGAAAGACAGTGAGTACAAAGAATGTATGCATAATAATGGGTATCGGAGCAGAAAATGAAGACTTGGAATACTAAATAAGTTATATCTCAGGAACCGTACGACATAGAAAAAAAATGTAAAAGTCGTATGATTTATGACTGTACTGGCTAGTTTTGTACTTAGGCCCTACTTGGGGGCTAAGAATTTTTACGATTAAAAGTCCGTATCTTGCACCGTTTCCGAGATACGGGCCCTGAAAGGCGCAGTGAACGCCGTAATGTTATCCTATGGGAAAATAAGAGAAGTTTGGAGCACCATAACTTTGCCTCCCTGTAGTATTTTTTCACCAAACCACTGAAAGGCACATCTGTGGGATGTTGGCTGTCTTCCCTCCAAATGTCAGGAAAAAAGACCAAACCGTTATTTTGCAGCAGGGATCCAAAGGATTTCTGTAATGCGTCGGGCGCCGTAATGTTATCCTATGGGAAAAACTGTCAAATTTGGAGTACTGTAACTTTGCCGCCATGTAATATTTTTTAAATACAACACTAAAAGGCACATCTGTGAGATGTCAGCTCAGTTCCCTCCAAATTTCAGCCCAAAACTCCCAACGGTTCTTTTGCAGCGCAGTGCCAAAGAGTCACTGTCACTTTCCCACAGATGGAAAACTACTGTCGCAATTTGCGAAGTCATGTAAAGTTCGACACTTTCTATGAGACGAAAGTAATTTGCAAAAGTATTTTTCCAGAAATTTGAAAACATATTTCTGGGGTGTTTTACCACAAAATAAAGACATGGCATGCATCCTCAGGGTCTGACTAGGTGAATACAAAAAGAATTAGGTTGCTAGAGGGTCCCAAATTTAAATGCCAACCATTTTTCTGATCTCCAACTGAAAACAAAATGGTCGATTTGTGAAAGTAACAGGCCCATTTGCGAAAGTAAAAATGCATTTGCGACACTGTCAAACTTTTTGTTAACTTTTCCCATTGACTTATAATGGGAAACTGTTTTTTGAATAACTTTTGAACCGTTAAATATTTTTTCATGAAATCTTCAAAAGACACATTGGGGACCCCAGCTGCATGTTCCCTGAAGATTTAGGGCTGGTCGTGAAAACCGTACAACCTGTAGGCACGACCGTAGAATTCCAGAAAAAGCGTAAACACGTGCACAGATCATGCTTAATAACTCCACAGCTGTATATCCATCCAGTACAAAACTTGGCAGATCCCAAGGCCTATGGTTCTTGATCGTGTATTCCAAATTTCAGCCAAATCCGTGAAACGGTTGCAAAGTTATTAAGGTGCAAAGTTTTGGGGTTTAACATAGAAATGGCTCCTCAACCCTAACTATGGTAGCACTACTATGCTACCATAATATATATATATATATATATATATATATATATATATATATATATATTCATTGCAAAACTTCATTTAATGCATCAGTTATGGTTAAGTGACAAAAGTGAAATAAGATGTTGAGGGTTGAGCCCTAACCCCCCAACCCACCACCAACCCCAATCCTCCATAGTCTGACAGATGCTGGGGTGTGCCATGGGGGCTCGAGGCCCATCTCTCACCCCATTCCATGTGTAAACAGGTTCACATACTACAGTAAAGGAGAATGGGGTGAGAGTTTGGCCTCTTGACCCCTTGGCACAATCCCTGGCATCTGTTGGTCTGTGGAGGATGGGTGGTGGGGTGGTGGTGGGGGATTAGTGGCTCAACCTTAAGTTCTTATTTACTCACTTTTGTCTGGCCCTGCGCTCCCACTTACACATAACTATGGAGTCATACAGCAGCCCTATATGACAAGGAACCCTTTATGTAACACTAATATACTAATATCTCAGGAACTGTAGCAGCAAGGAAAATAATTAAATTGTCATTGTAATTATGACAGTGAAACCTCCTCATAAGATACATTGACAAAATCCATATCTCACACAGTTTATGAGTTACGGGCATCAAAAAATGCTGAAAAGGCACCCTTGGAAAGGTACCCTTGGAACCCTTGGAACACATTTTTGCCAATATCTCTAACCATAGCAAGCAGGAAAAAAATCAACTGCTGGTGTAATCTATGATTTCCAAACTTGTTTCTGCAGGTTAGATCACCCAAAGGTGATCTAAGCTGCAGGTTGCAAAATATCCATATCTCGCTTCATTTTCGAGATACGGATGCTGAAAGTCGCTATGGGTACCACAGTGTTATCCTATGGGGAAAAATAAAAACGTTGTGATACCATATCTGTTTAACCGATTAACTTTTCAACACCTAAATAACATAATTGACATCTCTGGGGTATCCCCTTAATACCCTGCAAATTTCAAATCAAAAGACCAAACCTTTTATTTACAGTGCAATGGGAAAGTTTTTAAAATCCTAGTTCGTGAGGTAGCAAAATCCCTGACGTTGAGATCGACCCCCTTTCATGAGCTGTCAAAATCCCCGTCCATGAGAAATCCTTGACCATCAGATTTTGGCCATCTGGTCACAAAGTGACGATTCGAGGATTTGCTACCTCACGAGGGTGCTTCGCCGGACTGGGATTTTTATCAGCTCACGAGGAGGATTCAAAAACCCAATTCCCTTTTGTGAGCTGACAAAATCCCAGGCCGCGAGCCAATCCTCTTTCGTGATGCAGCAAAATTCTTGACCATGAGTACTTGTATGTGTTTGAACTTGGAAGTTTAGAGGGCTAGACTGTATTCCTAATTCTGTGCTGAGTCTCTGTTACTACATTGGGTATTTCTGTGAAAAGCCATTTTCAGTTAATTTCTCCAGCTTCCACCCCCCCAACCCCAATTTCAGCATCATTTATTTCTTCTTTCTGCAGACCCATCCAGCATCCAGCACCTAGCTTGCTGTCTGAATCCCTCCCTACAATTTAAACTCCCATTATTTGTGACAAAGCTTTTTTGTGAATTGCAAAGCAGGATACTTCCCATTGTTTTTCGAACTATATGTAACCCCAGCTTGTCCATTCTCCTTCAGGCATCATCATAGCCCTTTGGGCTAATAGCACCTCTGATGGGGGTCTACATGCCTACACGGTGAGAAGAGCTGGCTGCCACACTCCCCGAGCCCTTGCTAGCACGTATGGCCTGGACAGCGTTCTGGGAACTCAAGGCTGCGTGGCTGTCTCTGTAAATTTTCTAAGGACAATTGCCTTTATCTTGGGACAGCTCTTATTGGCAATCTGTGGAACACAAGCTCCTTGCTTGGTTCCACATCCTCATCCTGCCAGGCACTTCCAAATTCCTCCTGACTGGACTATGTCTCTACCATCAGCCATCTTATTTAAGCTTTTTTTCCCCAATCCAGTATTGCCTCTGATATCTGGTCTGTTTTAATACTCAGTGCTGAATTTCTTTAAAGTTCTTTTTCCATTTGAAGATTATACTGTAAAGCCACTACAGGGCAACAAGACGTGTAGGTTGCAATCCTCTTGACACTGCTCCCCCCTAACACTTCTGTCCTGCGTCATTCATACCTAAATTGTCTGCCTTTTGCCCCTGTCTATAGTGTCCCTTTCACCATCTCCCAGGCTATCGCTAGGCATACAACATGGCATCCAAACCAGGGTTAAAACCAGGTACCTTTAGCTCCAAAGGCAGCAACCCTACCATTGTGCCACTGTGTCTGTCACAATGTTAGGTGTCAACAAGACCCACTCATACCTGCCCATGGTCACATCTGCCACCACTGTACTCCCTCACAACACCCACCCACACAAACTAACCATACTATTGTTGCTAACCACATTTACCCTGCTCAGCAACAAACCCCCCAGTGGCCTCTGGTATGTACACACCTTTGCTGCTGGGGGAGCAACTCACTCTTCATAGCCTCTCCATCACCCTGTCTCTCCCCATAGCCCCCCCGCACCCCTCCCCTCTATCCCTCCACCCATCTAGAAAAAAAACACCAGTTCATGGCCCTTGTCAGGATCTTCTACTTGCTTCTTCTACTATCTGGCAATGTTCACCCCAATCCTGGCCCAGCAGCACCCCCCCAAATGCGGCCATTCATGGGGTTTTGAATAGCCGGTATGAATATCTGCAGCCTGCCTAAAAAAATGGCACCCCTGAACAGCTGGACAGCACAGCACAGCACCAACCAGACATTCTAGCTTTAACAGAAACCTGGCTGTCGCCAAGACCCCAGACTCACTTGTCTCTATTCCTGGCTACTCTCTCTCATTAGGCTTGATTGTAATGGCAAGAGAGGCAGTGGCTGTGCCTTCTATGTAAATGACTCACTGCATTACCATGCCCTGCCTACACCCTCCCTAGACCATGGTGCCCAAGTCCTCTCAATAAAACTCTCCACTGGCCCAAATCATGCTCCTCTTACTCTCACTGTCCCCTATATCCCACCCCACAGCCAATCCCCTGCCTGTAAAGCACTCTCTGACTATCTAGCCAGCCAACCCTACAAAATGGAACAAATCCTAGTTGGGGATCTCAACATAAACTGGCTGGCAAGCACATCAACACACTCCAAAGATACCTTTGCTGCATTGGATATGACCCAACTGGTATCCCAGCCTACCAGGGCCAACACCACTAATGGAACCCACACCCTACTAGATATCCTGCTCACTAATCGTCCCCACCATATTACTGACCTGGGTGTCCTACCCAACACCTTAAGTGATCACTCCCCAATCATTTTCAGCTGGTCCTGTCAGCTACCTAAACCACCACCAAATATCACCTTTCATCATCAACTACACCCAGGAGGCATAGCCAAACTCAAACAATATCTAATTAACTGGGACTGGTCCCCTATTTCCCAAGCCCAGCACATAGATGATGCATTGCACTACTTCACCACCACCTTTAATACCACCTGTGATGCTTTTGCACCAACCATCAAAGTGACCACTAAAAAACGTAGTGCCCCCTGGATCACCCCAGAAATCATACAACAGTTCAAAATGCGTGACATCCTCTGGCATCATGCCACTGCCTCCAGTTTGCTAAGCGATAGGCAGGTCTATAATGCTGCCTGCAATAAGTGTACCTGAGCAATCTGCAAGACTAAGGCGGAGCACTACAGAACTGCCCTTGCCACCTCCTGGGGTAGCTCAAGATTATTCTGGGATGACATCAAGGAGCTTAATGGTAAATCCAGCTCTCCCCCCTCACAACTTAGTGTTAATGGTACTACCACCACAAACACACTTGACATAGCTAACTGCCTCAACTTCACCTTCTCAGACCTCAACTCAGTCCTTCCTAGCAACTTTTTGATCCAATTCAGCCTACCCCACCACCTGAGCTCCTCCACCCCCTTCAAACTCAGAGTCATTACCCCTAGAGAAGCAAAAGCCTACCTGTCCAAAGCTCTCCAGAGCTCCAATTACTGCAAATACACCTTTGATATGCGTATCCTATACCTCACACTAGACTCAGTTATCTCCCCACTCATGGACTTTCTAAATTTGTCCCAGTGCCTGGGTCAGTTACCAACTTCATGGAAAATGGCAGTGATAACACCAATATTGAAATGTGGTGACAACTCCCTCCCAAACAACCATCTCAATTTTCCCCCTTCTCTCTAAAGCCCTTAAAAAGATCATGGCCAATCAGCTCACTGACTACCTACTCACACACAATCTCTTATGTAGGGAGCACTATGACCACCATCACAGAATTCGCTAACGCTCTGCACTCCACGCTTGACAAAGGGCACCTCATAGGGGCCGCGTTTATAGACCTCTCAAAGGCCTTCGACATGGTTTCTCTTCCACTCCTTCTTAACACATTACAATAAATTGGGTTCTCTCATTGTCCACTTTCATGGTTCTCCAACTATCTTTCATCTAGAACCCAATGTGTTAAAATTAATAATACCATATCTACTATGCTGCCTGTATGCTCAAGAGTTCCCCAGGGATCTATCCTGGGTCCCCTGCTATTCAGCATCTACCTCAATGCCCTGCCTAAATCCTGCCCCGGCAACATTCTCCTCTACGCAGATGATGCTGTTCTTTATGCCACACATCCTGATCCTCTCTCTCTCTCCAGTGTACCTTACAAAACTCCTTCTCTCAGATTGAACACTGGTTTGCTGAACACAGATTGGTGGTCAAAATTAAAAAAACTAAGATGATGCTCTATGCCCACAGTCAAAACAGATCAAAGGATTTCCCCTGGAAATACTCTCCACTTCTCTCATCCCACTAGAACAGGTCCAAAAGTATAAGTATCTAGATTTACATTTGACTCTTCCCTCTCATTCCACGAACATATAAAAATCCTCACCTCTGCCACCAAAACCCACATTGGTCTCCTTTACAGACATAAAGATTGCCTGCCACCTGAAGCACTTCACCTAGCCATTACCTTCTCAGTCTTATCTCATTCACGAGAAGGGACATCTGGTCACAAAGTAACGGTCAAGGATTTTGTTACCTTGTGAAAGGGGATCAGCTAGCAGATTGGGATTTTGTCAGCTCACGAAAGAGGATCAGAAGTGAGTTGCGAAAGAAGAATTTCAGAATTTGAAATGGCCAAAATGAAGCAAACCAAAGGTATAGGTTTGTAGAGGGTGTCACCCTGAACAAAACCCATTCCTTACTGCAACAAGAAGTCACCCATGGAGGAAGCTACGACATTTTGTTTGAGGGAAAAAAATGAAAACAAGATGGCGGCTCGCAGACAAGGAATTTTTCCTCACAGACTAGGATGTTTTAAATCCCTTTTTGTGAGCTGACAACATTCTTGACCATGAGCCCAATCCTCTTTTGCAAAACATACAAATACATCTTGGAGTGAACTGAGCATGCTCAGAACCCCAAAATTAAAAATTAAATAACCTTTGAAAGGATTAATATGTTTTCACCAAACCAATACTGGATTATTTGCTGACCCAAATTCTTTCAACATTCCAAATTTCAGACCAAAACACCAAACTGTGAGGTTGCAGCGTGATGGGCAAGAAATCTGTTAAAAGTAGCAAAAAAATGCATTTTTCAGTGCTTTGCTGTACAGAAACCGTAAGTCTGACCAAAATTCAACGTGGCAAATCAAGAGATATACCATATCAGACCATGCAATCCAAATTTTGTGCAAATCCGTTGAACAGCTGCAAAGTTATTAACGTGCAAAAATTGGGATTTAACATTAAAATGCCTACTCAACCTAACTATAGGATGTGACCGCTATATATATATATATATATATATATATATATATAGATATAGATATTCTTTGCAAAAAAACTTCATTAATGCATCAGTTAGGGTGGATACCACAGCAACAAAAGCAGGAAATGAGGCGTTAGGGTTTCCAACACAATGCCCCCCTCCCAAGGTTCCCAACCATACCACCCCACCCCCATCCCCCCCACACTCCACACCACACAGCGTCAGGGTGTGCCATTGGGTCATAAGGCCCAACTCTCACCCCAGTCCACATGCAAACATGCTTACATGCTACATTATAAGAAAATGGGGTGAGAGTTAGGCCTTATGACTCCATGGCACACCCCAATGCCTGTTGGTGTGTGAAGGGTGGGGGGGATGAAAGTGGAGGGATAGGGGTGGGAACCCTGGGGGTAGGACGTTAGGGTTTCCTGCTTTTGTCGCTGTGGTATCCACCCTAACTGATGCATTAACAATGTTTTTTGCAATGAGTTTCTCTTCTTTTTCAGATAATTGTATCCTCATTTTTACTGTGGGAGCGTAGGGTCCTTTAGACCCTGCACCACCATCCCACGATCCAGATAGTACAAGAGTGTCAATATGGCATGGTGAGAGCAGAGGGTCCTTTGGACCCTCCATTCCCATCCCTCCATCCAGATAGTACAACAATGTCCACATTCACGGTGGGGAGCGCAGGGTTCCTCTATCGAGATAGTACAACAGTATCCGTATGTCACAATGGGAGTGCAGTGCCCTTTGGACCCTGTGCTCCCATCCCTTAATTGAGATATTACAACAGTATCCATATGTTATGGTGGGAGCCTGGGTCCTTCAGACCCTGTGCTTCCATCCCTACATCCAGTTAGTACAGCAGTATCCATATGTCATGGTGGAAACGCAGTGTCCGCCCTTTATCGAGATAGTACAACACTGCCCATATGTCATGGTGGGAGCGCAGAGTCCTTCAGATCCTGTGCTCCCATCCCTCCATTGAGATATTACAGCAGTATCCATATGATATGGTGGGAGCCAGGGTCCATCTGACCCTGTGCTCCCATCCCTCCACCCAGATAGTACAACAGTATGAAAAATGGAAAACATTGACAAAGTTATGAGCGTGTGTAGAAACTGTGCAGCGTATACTTGCAATATGCTTATTATTTGGAATATTTTCACCAAATTTTCAAAATCGGCATAATGGGACCTCACCTCATGAACAGTGCAACTGTGGTTTTGTTAATCCATCCCAAAAGTTAATTTCACACAGCGACCATGCCATTCTGTGCCACAAGTGCAACATCACATTCCAGACAGGATGTATAAAATGATAGCTGTTCTGTTCATAAGGTGGTGTAAAAAAATGGAAAAGTTGAAAATCTGGATTGAAAATATGAAAAATTGACAACATTACAAGCGTGCGTAAAAAGTGCACAATGTACGCCCGTAATGCAGACATTTATTGGAATTTTTTAACCAAATTTTCAACATGGGCTTTATGGGTCCTCCACTCATAAACAGTGGCACTGTCATTTTGTTAATCCATCCCAAAAATTGACCATGCCATTCTGCTCCACAGGTGCGAAAACACATTTGGGACAGGATATGAAAAGTGACAGCTATACTGTTCATAAGGAGGTGTTAAAAACTGGCAATGTTGAAAATCTGGAGTGAAAGTATTAAGAATTGGAAAAGTTACGAGCATCTGTAGAAACTGCACAATGCAGGCTCATAACGCAGTAATTTCTGGGAATTGTTTCACAAAAATTGCAACATGTTTTTTTTGGGACCCCACCTATTGAACAGTGGCACTGTCATTTCATGAATCAGTCCCAAAAGGTGAATCCATGCAGTGACTGCAAAATCACCTTTCGGGACAGAGAAATGAAATGACAGTGACAGCGTTCATGAGGAAAGGTCCCAAGAACCCCATGTTGAAACTTTGGGGCCAAAATTCCTAATATTGATCGAGATATCAACCTAAATTCAAACCCCAATTTAGTCCTATTATGCAGCGCTTACCCGATTCCTCATTTCGCAGTGCATTGAATGGAGTTTTCTGCCATGAATATCTCTCTCTCTCTCTCTCTCTATAGATATATATATATATATATATATGTATATAAAGAGAGAGAGAGAGAGAGAGAGATCCAGGTGGTGTGCAATGCAACTAAAAGATCACAAGTTTGGTAACAATGTTCCATGCTGTTACACAGGAACTTTCATCTGGCACAACTCCTCCCTTTGCCTTATCTTTGAGACTGGCCAAATAAAAATGCCAACTTTCAAATCCTTATTAAGATGCCACATAACTGACTCCTGCAACTGCTTTTCTTGATCCTTGTTCTTTTTATTTCTACATGCTCTACTAAGCATGTGTCATGAATTGAAACTAATCCCACCCATTCCCCTTCCATCTTCCTCTCACATCTACCTACTTGAGGGTCCCTTCCTCTCATCTCACCCCATTGCCCCAGCCTTCCTCCATCCTTCTATCTATGCAAGTCTTACCAGTACCTTTCCCAAACCAGACAATTTCCCTATATAGCACTATAGTGATATTGTCATGGTTTTAAGTTGAAGGTATTTTTGCAAACAACTTGTTTGTTCTCTGTATGCATTATAATCCATTGTCAGACAACACAGAATTATGTATATATTGTATACTCTCTATATTATATATTTCTCCCATCCCCCTTTTTTGTATTATTTCACCATGTATGAGTGCATATTTTTTTGCTTTTTATTTCTATTTTTGGTTTTTCTTGACACTGTGTAACTATGTTTTGTTACGATCATCATTGTACTTTTGTCCAGCCCACTTTGTGAATGAGCTTGCCTCAACAGTGCTCCACCTGGTTAAATAAAGATGATTGCTTGGTCGATTGATAAAGGATGGGGGACTGCTTGGTAAGCATAGCACAATACCTCCCCACCAAAAATCACACAACCAACATACAGTATGTTGTATATCTTCCTCCATAGGTGTCAGTGGATACTCCTGCATCCCTGGCTTATGACATTGGTGCCATGACTGGCATCTGGTAGTGAGGAGAGATACAGTGAGGGGCACCATGCCACATGTAACATCATAGAAAGGGTCTTTGGACTTATCAAGGTGAGGTTCCAATGCCTGGACCAGTCATGTGGGTCTATGCAGTACAGCCCTTTGAAGGTTGCAAAATATTCTGGCCTGCTGCATCCTCTACATCATAGCAGTCCAACGTGGATATTAACGGCCAGCCCTGAGGGTGACAACATGGATGATGATGGCAGGTCAAACATGGCAGAACTGCCCCTGGTTCACTATGGCAGGTGTGACCACAGAGCGGCCAGATGCTTCAAGGACATAAGGGACCATGTGACTGGACAGAGTTTCACAGTAACAAAGTAAGACACAGCACAACAGTGTACATCTTAAAATGCTTTTATTATTAAATCAACAGGAATGTATGAAACATAACAGGAAAGTGTGCACAACTACAGATAAAGGATTACAGGTCGAGGAACAAATTTAAATTCAGTGCACCTGGCACAGAGCCATTGCATGGTGATAGGAACCACAGGGAATGGGACAAATAGATGTAAGTGCACCAGTCATAGTAGGGGAGCATTGCAAGGGGATAGGCAGCACAGTGGAAGGGGAAAACAGAAATAAAGCACTCCTGGCATGGAGGGAGTTGGATAGGGATAAGCAGCACAGGGGCAGGGACAAATAGAAAACAGAAAAAAAGTGCACCTGAATCTGGGGCCATTGCAT
The DNA here is from genome assembly GCA_016271365.2 of Neoceratodus forsteri. Lineage (NCBI taxonomy): Eukaryota > Metazoa > Chordata > Ceratodontiformes > Ceratodontidae > Neoceratodus > Neoceratodus forsteri. The sequence continues at coordinate 941,305,616 of CM028131.1, forward strand.
GGAGACAGGCAGAACAAGGGAAGGGACAAACAGAAAAACAGAAATAAAGTGCACCTCACATGGTAGGGCATTACATGATGATAGGCAATATAGGGGAAAGAACAAACAAAAATGAAGTGTACCTGACATGAGGGGACACTACATAGGAATAGGCAGCACAGGGGAAGGGATGAACAGAAATAAAGATCACCTGGCACAGGGGGCATTGTATGGGGGATAGGCAGCACAGGGGAAGGAACAAACAGAAACAAAAGAAATAAAGTGCACCTTCATGGTTGGGCATTGCATGGAGATAGGCAGTAGAGGGGAATGGACAAACAGAAATAAAGTGCACCTGGTAGGGGAGCATTGCTTGGGGATAGGCAGCACATGGGAAGGGACAAACAGAAATAAAGTTCACCTGTCATTGGGGGCATTGCATGGGGAAGGCAGCACAGGGGAAGGGACTAAAAGTAATAACATGCATCTGACATGGGGGGCATTGCATGGGGTTAGACAGCACAGGGAAATGGACAAACAGAAATAAAGTTCACCTGGCATAGAGGGTGTTGCATGGGGATAGGTGGCATGGGGAAGGGACAAATAGAAAATAGTGCATCTGGCATGAGAGTCATTGCATAGCAACAAGCAACACAAGAGAAGGGACAAACAGAAATAAACTGCACCTGGTACATGGGGGCATTGCATGGGGAAAGGCAGCCCAGGGGAAGGGAACAAACAGAAATATTGTGTACCTGGAAAATGAGGTATTGCATGAGGATAAGCAACACTGGGTACAGAACAAACAAAAATAAAGAACACCTGATAAAGGGGGAATTGCTTGGGGATAGGTAGTACAGGGGAAGGAACAAACAGAAATAAAGTGCACCTGACATGGAGGGCATTGCTTAGGGATAGATAATACAGGGTAAGGAACAAAGAAATAAAGTGCACCTGACTCAGATGGCACTTCTTAGGGATAGGCAGTACAGGGGAAGGAGCAAACAAAAATAAAGTGTCCCTGGCACAGGGGATTATATGGAGATAGGCAGCACAAGAGAAGGGACAAACAGAAATAAAGTGCACCTTGTATGTGGGAACATTGCATGGGGAAAGGCAATCCAGGGAAAAGGAACAAACAGAAATAAAGTGCACCTGGCATGGGGAAAACTGATGGGGATAGGCAGCACAGGGGAAGAGACAAGCAGTCATGAAGTGCTCCTAGTATGGATGGTATTGCATGGATATAAGCAGCAAACAGGAATGGACAAACAGAAATAAAGTGCATCTTGGATGGAGGCATTGCATGGGAATAAGCAGCAAAGGGAAAGGGACAAACAGAAATAAAACGCACCTTGCATGGTGGCATTGCATGGTAATAAACAGCACAGGAAAACAGACAAATGGAAATAAAGTGCACCTTGCTGGGGACATTGCATGGGACTAGGCAGCACAGGGACAGGGATAAACTGAAATAAAGTGCACCTGGCATGGGAGCATTGCATGGGGATGGGCATCACAGAGGAAGGAACAAGCAAAAATAAAGTGCACCTAACATAAGGGGGGGTGCATTGGGATAGGTAGTTCAGGGGATGGAACAAACAGAAAAAGTGCACCTACCACAGCGGGCATTGCTTGGGAATGGGCAGCCCATGAGAAGAGACAAACAGAAAAAACCAAAGTACAGTGCACTTGGCATGGTTGGGCATTGCTTGGGGATAGGCAGTAGAGGGGACGGGACAAACAGAAATAAAGAGCACCTGTTGTGGGGGCATTGCTTGGGGATAGGCAGCACAGGGGAAGGATCAAACAGATAAACAGAAATAAAGTGGGCCTGGCATGGGGGGCACTGCAGGGATATAGGCAGCACAGGGGAAAGGACAAACAGAAATAAAGTGCACCTGGCATGGGGGCATTGCTGGGCAATAGGCAGCACAGAGAATAGAACAAGCAGAAATAAGGTTCACCTGGCATGGGGAAGCACTCCATATGGATAGGCAGCACAAGGGAAGGGGCAAACAGAAAAACAGATATAAAGTGCACATGGTATGGGGGAACAGCACAGGGATAGACAGTACAGGGGAAGAGACAAACAGTAATAAAGAGCACCTGGTGTGGTGGCATTGCTTGGGGATAGGTAGCACAGGGGAAGGAACAAACAGAAATAAAGTTCACCTGACATGGGTTGGGGTTGCATGGGGATAGGCAGTACAGGGGAAGGGACAAACAGAAAAAAAGTGCACCTGGTGGGGGGGCATTACATGTGGACATGCCTCATAAGAGAAGGGAAAAACAAAATAAAGTGCACCTGGCATGTGGCAGGGTGCATTGGGATAGGCAGCACAGGGGAAGGAACACACTGAAATAAAGTGCACCCAGCATGGGAGGCATTGCATTGGGGTAGGCAGCACAGGGAAGGGACAAAGAGAACCATAGTGCACTTGGCATGTGGGGCATTATATGAAGATAGGTGGCACTGGGGAAGAACAAACAGACATGAAGTGATCCTAGCATGGGGGGACCAAGTTTTGCATGTGTGTAGGCATCACATAGGAATGTACATACAGAAATAAAGTGCACCTGGCATGGGGGACATTGCATGGGGATAGACAGCACAGGAGAAGGAACAAAATGATATAAAGTGCACGTGGCATGGGGGGCATTGCATAGGGATAGGCAGCACAGGGCAAGGGACAAATGGAAATAAAGTGCACCTGTCATGGGGGGCATTGCATGGGGTTAGGAAGCACAGGGGAAAGGATGAACAGAAAATGTGCACCTGGTATGGGGGCATTGCATGGGGACAGGCAGCACAAGAGAAGGGACAAACAGAAATGCAGTGCACCTGGTATGGGTGAGTGCTGCATGAGATAGGTAGCACCGGGAAAGGAAGAAACAGAAATAAAGAGCACCTGTCACAGTGGGCATTGCTTGGAGATAGGTAATACAAGGGAAGGAACAAACAGAATTAAAGTGCACCTGACATGGATAGCACTTGCTTAGGGACAGGTAGTACAGGGTAAGGAACAAAGAGAAATAAAGTGCACCTGACTCAGATGGCATTTCTTTAGGATAGACAGTACAGGGGAAGGAACTAACAAAAATAAAGTGCCCCTGGCACAGGAGGCATTGCATGGGGACAGGCAGCACAAGAGAAGGGATAAACAGAAATAAAGTGCACCTGGTATGTGGGAACATTGCATGGGGATAAGCAACCCAGGGGAGAGGAACAAACAGAAATAACATGCACCTGGCATGGGGGGAATTGCATGAGGATAGGTGGCATAGGTGAAGAGACAAGCAGACATGAAGTGCTCCTAGCATGGGGGTTATTGCATGGGTATAGGCAGCAAACAGAAATAGACTAATAAAAATAAAGTGCACCTTGGATGGGGCATTGCATAGGGATAGGCAGCACAGAGGAAGAGACAAGCAGACATGAAGTGCTCCTAGCATGGGGGTTATTGCATGGGTATAGGCAGCAAACAGGAATAGACTAATAAAAATAAAGTGCACCTTGGATGGGGCATTGCATAGGGATAGGCAGCACAGGGGAAGAGACAAGCAGACATGAAGTGCTCCTAGCATGGGGTGATATTGCATGGGTATAGGCAGCAAACAGGAATGGAAAAACAGAAATAAAGTGCACCTTGGATGGGGGCATTGCATGAGGATAGACAGCATAGGGGAAGGGACAAACAGAAACAAAGTGCACCCTGCATGGGGGGCATTGCATGGAGATAGGTGGCAGAGAGGAAGGAACAAACAGAAATAAAGTGCACCTGACACAGGGGCATTGCTTAAGGATAGGTAGTACAGAAGAAGGGACAAAGAGAAATGAAGTGCACCTGGCAGAGGGGGTATTGTTTATTTATTTTATTTATTTATTTATTGAAGTCTTGGATGACATCTGTGAGTGGATGCTCATTGAGAGGTTCCAAGTCAGATACATTAACACAAGAAGACACAATATAGTTACAGTAAATTAGACATACAGAGTACAAACACTTCAACAGTACATAGGTTGCAAAGACAAGCAGTTCATAAATTGTGCTAAGGCATTGTACATGTTATGCCAGCATCCAGTGGAAAAAAGAGAGGCAGAGGCAGACAGTTAGGGTGAGGTAGGGAGGAGCAGTGGGAGCTGGGATAGGGAGGGCAGAGCAAAGAAAAGGGGTAGGGGTGGGAGACAAGTGCTAGGGCAAAGGGAGGTGGGAGGCAAGTGCTTGGACAAAGACTTAACCTGGCGGGCCAGGAGTTGGAAGTACTGAGGCAGACTAAAGATGCAGGTGCAGACTAGTGGGGGCACCTACAGGTACTACTGTCGGTGAGGTGCTGATGGAGTTTGTGCTTAAAGCAACTGAGGGTTGTGGCTTCGGCAATGTCAGGTGGTAGACCATTTGTCCACAGAGGGGCCCGGTGAGCAAAGAATCACTGGACCATAGTTGTGTGGCACCTGGACACATGGAATATTTGTGTAGTTGAGCTCCTGGTATGCCTGGCATGTATAGGTGGTGATAGAAGGCTCAGAACTCCTTGTGGAAGTAAGTTTGGTGAGACCTTTTTTGTGACTAGGTAGGTTTGATAAAGTATTCTGTCCTTCAATTGAAGCTAGCCTGATCGAGCATAAAGCTCACAGGTGTGGGTGAGTTTTGGGGCATTAGAGAGCCAGTGGCAGGCTTTGTTTAAGGCTGTTGAGAGGCATTGAAGCACTGTGTCAGTAGTGGAGCAATTGACAGCCAGGCCATAGTCAAGCAAAGCGATGAGTGAACTGTTAATTGCCAAGTTCAAAGCTTCACAAGTCAGGCAATGTCTGTGCCTGTAGAGGATACCAATCCTGGTGTTAAAGACGTTGGCTGTGATGTCAATGTACTGTGTATAAGACATTGCTTAGTGATGGGTAGGTAGCACAACTGAATGGATAAACAGAAACAAAGTACACCTGGCAAGGTGGGCATTGCATGGGGATAAGCAGAACAGGGAAAGTTGCAAACAGATTTAAAGTGAAACAGAAACAAAATTTGCTGGCAGATAAGGACCACTTGGCCCACCTAATCTGCCCATTTTTCCATTCCTACAGTATAGCAACAAATCCTACTGGATCTCCAGCAGATTCACACCCCCCTTCCCTTTCCCAATATTCCCTTATGCCTATTCCATGCATTTATGATCCCTTACACTATCTCAGCACCCCCCAACCTCCTCTGCTGGAAGACTGTTCCAGGAATCCACCCCTCTTTCTATGAAGTATTTCCTCATATCTCTCCTGAATCTATCCCCTCCAGGTTCTTATCATGCCCCATTGTCCTTGAGCACCTTTTCATCTGAAAAGAACTTCCCTCTTCTATGTTGTTTATCCTGGTGAGGTATTTAAAAGTCTGCATCATATCACCTCTCTCGTTCCACTCTTCCAGCGTATACATATTTAGGTACATATTTAGGCACTCTGAAGATCAATGGCAAACATATTCATAATTTTATTCATTTAATAGATTTTATCACAGGCAGTGTAATAAAAATTAATCTATAAACAAATATTCAACTGTCTGCTGTGGCTATTTTTTGTGTAATTTACATATTTCACTCTCCATTAGTGACTCTGATGGAAACCAACAGTTCATATATTTTCTCCAAAGTGAGCTTGGTTTATACTGCTTCTGACATCAATGAAGGAGTGATGTCTTACCTGCATGCTCGTGACTGCCTTGAGAATCTACACAGCGGTCTGAACGAATGAGTATATTCGCAGTCACTGGATTCTATTGTTTGACTTAGTTTGTACCTTAAAGGACAAGTAAACAAGCTTTTTACACATTTTGTTTTTTAATAAATAACTCCATGGCCTTTTAAGGGAGGAGAGGCTGCTGTTTACATTAATACTGAAACAGCATTTAATAAAGTAGGAGAAATGTAATTTCATAGCATTTGAAAAATTCATACATTGCCTCTCCTGATTCAAAAATCCTGCTCTGAGAATCCTAAAATTGCTGCCTTGATGATGTCAATGAAGTGAGAGATGCCATCTGTGTAGATGCATTGTTGCTCCAGTAACTGTATTCAAATACGAATAACATTAAAATGAAAAATTATAGCATGGTACTTTGAGAAGGAAAGTTATTCATCACAAATATATCTACACAATGAGAGGTGTTTCATTTATAGATACCTTTTAGTTTTTTTTTAATTATCAAAAAAAAGCAGCAGAAAATTCTACATGTTTTTACTTTGGCAACAAACAAATGCAAATAGTTTTAAAACAAAAAATGATAGCATGGTACTGTGAGCACAAAAGTTGTTCAGCACAAATATATCTACAAATTGAGTGGTGTTTCATTTATAGATACCATTTAGTTATTTTATAATTAGCAAAGAACAGCAGAAAAAATCAGTTTTCTTTTTCATTTTTGTAACAGACAAATGCAAATAGCTTTAAAACAAAATATGATAGCATGGTACTTTGAGCATAAGAGTTGTGCAGCACAAAAATAGCTGCCAAATGAGTGGTGTTTCATTTATAGATACATTTTAGATTTGTTTTATAATCAGCAAAAAATGGCAGGAAAATCATTTTTTTTCCCTTTTTTGGAGGTATGGTATAAATGGAATAGGTTACCTCCCTACTGAAAATACTGTTGATATTTTTTGTTCTTATCCTTTTCCCAATTAACCAAACTACAATTTGCTTTTCAAATAGCTCCCATCTCCTGCCTTTGCATGGGGGCGGTGTGTGTGTGTGTGTGTGTGTGTGTGTGTGTGTGTGCGCAAAACTGTTGCAAGCTAATGGGCCACATTTTGAACAATATTTCCAGTAGGGAGGTAGCATATTCCATTTATGCCATACCTCCAAAAAAGTGAAAAACAAATTGAATTTCCTGCCATTTTTTGCTGATTATAAAAAAATCTAAAAGGTATCTATAAATGAAACACCACTCATGTGGCAGATATTTCTGTGCTGAACAACTTTTGTGCTCAAAGTGCCATGCTGTCATATTTTATTTTGAAGCTATTTGCATTTGTTTGTTGCAAAAAAGTGAAAAAGAAAAGAGAATTTCCTGCAGTTTTTGGTAATTATAAAAAAAAATTAAATGTATCCATAAATGAAACACCACTCATTTTGTACATATTTCTGTGCTGATCAACTTTTGTGCTGACAGTATCATGCTATCATTCTTTGTTTTAAAGTTATTTTTTTGTTTTAAAGTGAAAATAAATTTGTATTTTCTTCTGGTTTTTGCTAATTATAAAAAACTAAGAGATATCCATAAGTTAAACACCACTGATTTTGTAGATATTTTTGTGCTGAACAACTTTTGTGCTTATTGTACCATGCTATCATTTTTTGTTTTAAAATCATTTATATCTGTTTGTTGCCAAAATGACAAAAAACTGAATTTTCTACTGTTTTATTTGCTCATTAAAAAAAACAAAACTAAAAGGTATCTATTAATGAAACACCTCTCATTGTGTAGATACTTTTATGCTGAATGACTTTCATGTGCAAAGTACCATGATATCATTTTTCATTTTAGTTATTCGCATTTAAATACAATTAGTGGAGCTAAAATACATCTACACAGCTGGCATCTCTCACTTCATTGACATCATCAAGGCATTTATTTTAAGATTCTCAGAGCAAGATTTTTGAATTAGGAGAGGCAGTGTTTAAAATGTATAAATGCTATGAAACCGCATTTCTCCTACTTTAATAAATGCAGTTTCAGTATAAATGTAAACAACTGCTTCTCCTTTATAACCTATGGAGTCATTTAAAAAACAAATGTGTAAAAATATTGTTTACTTGTCCTTTAATGCATTTAATCTGAGCCTTTTTTAATTAATTTTACCACAGTCTGCAGCTGTGTTTCTAATTTCAAGTGCTATCTCACATAGCTGATCATTGATTACATCTGCTGACATTCTGATGCAGTTCAAATGGACTTCCCATTTATTTTATATTTTGTAAGCACATTCATTGACTGTCACATCATCAGACAATGGGGCCTATACATGAACAGCCAGAAATAACATGCCAGATGCACGTATCCTGCCTGTGGAGCTCCGCACCTGTGGACAGGTGTACACAGGCCATATTCACCAACAGCACCACCTGTCCATGGCACTGCCCCCGAGACATGCAGATCTGCACAGGGTGGCCGGGGGTGGCATAGCGGACCCAGTCAGGCATCCAAATGGATGCCTATCCTGGGCCCCAAGTGGATCACTTGCATGGCAGAGCATGGGTCCAGGTGTGTGAATAGCACCAGTGGACACCCGGACCCACACGGCCACATTCACAACAGTCCCTCTGGCTGTGCCCCTAGGCAATATGGTCCCCACTGGTAATCCTCCTCCTGACACACTGCAGCCCCACCCCATATGTCCAGGGGCTCCACCTCAACACAGTTCCATCCTATCCCTGCTCCTGTCTGTAACCCCCCAACACAAAGCAGCCACAACCATGGGACAGCAGTTTGAGAACTCCCCCAACACCAACACATGGCAGACCCATCCTTGGTGCTGTACAGGAAACCCCCCCACCACCACCATCACATCCCCATCTGCAGTGTACTCCCCCCTCCAGAGCAGGGTGTCGGTGACTGATTCTGACCAGTACTGCACACCATACCCCCTCCACACCCCAACCCTGATTGCCCCACCCCAGCATTGGTGGTAATTGGAGTCCCCCCTTCCCCCAGCCCTAACAACACCACCCCATCCTCTATACTGCTCCATTGGTGCAGTGGATAGGAATGGCCAGTGGTACAGCCCTTCACACAGCTCCTCAGCCCCAGCCATCCAAATGATGCTAGGAGTGCACCCCTATAAATAGGCAGCATACTCCCAGCAGCAGTCAGATGGCCAGTGGCCTAGGAGGTGTTAGGAGGTCTTCATCACTGGCCATTCCTGGTTGCAGCACTGAAGGTATATGGCAGGGGGGTTTCAGTGCCATGGGGGGCTGGGGAACCACTGACCATCAATGTGGGGGTGAGGATACTGGAGGAGGGTCATGGGCTGTCACAGATGGGGCACCTGTGTGCATGGGGGGGTATTTGTACATCACCAGGACAGGGGCAGCTCTGTGTGTTGGGGAGTGGCATGCACAGCAGGGGGACCAGGATGACACTTGTGGGGGGTATGTGTGGTGCTACTGCTGGGGAATGGGGCTACAGCTGTTGGAGGTGGAGGGGTATGTATCCTGCCAATTGGGGACCTGGTACTACATGTCAGGGGGTGGGGGGTTTGGGCCATGAATTGTGGTCAGGCCACCTTGCAGTAGGGTGGAGTGTGTCTTCTGCCATGGATGGGGGATGGCATCTGGCCTGGGTGAGTGGCTGGTCATGTTGGGAGTGTCCCTAACTCCCACAGGGGCATGTGCGGGTTACCGCTGTGGGTGGGGCTGGGTGCATAGGTCAGTTATGGCATGGTCTCCCCTGACATATATGGCATGCTCCTATGCCTCCCAATGCATGGCACTACTCACCATAGTGCATGCCCCATAGTGCCATCATGCCCTCCACCCACCCCCTTTGTGTTGTTGTCTGTGCAGCTAGGGGATCTGGTGCATAGGGGCTGCATGCCCTGTATTGCGCATTCCACGTGGGGGGCACAATGGGTGTGGAGTGGCTATGAGCTGCAGATCCGCAGCACATAACCACTCTGCACATTCGTGCATAGGCCCCGTAGTTTGGTAGGTAGACATCTGATCCATATCATCTTGATTGGCTCTTCAACATTCACAATGAAAGTTATAGTACATTTCTTAGTGTGTCAACTCGATTGTGAGTAAATACTGCACACATTAAGGAACTTTTTTCCTTATATTGGTCTGTTGGGCTGTTACGTGAGTCTACCTTTGCTGTTTGTATGTTTGGTTTGGAGGGTTGATTTTCAAGCTTGTGTAAATAGGAACAGTAGGTCTGAGTGAATGGGGAGAGAGTTCTGTGTAAGTCAGTGTTTTAAAAGAAAAAAAGAAGCATTCCTATGTGCCAGTACTAAGCAGTTCAATCATGCTCACCACTTGTAATTTACTCTGCTTGTTATTGCAACATTTTGTGCTGCTAAGGCAAAGTTTCACAGAGCAGCCATAACAGCCCACCAGACCAACACACAGGAAAAAAATCCTGAATATGTGTTAATGTGTATTTATCGGCAATTGGGTTGAACAACACACTAAGAAATGAAATATCTTCCATCATGAATGCTGAACAGCTGAGCAAGATGATATCGACCGAACATCTACATACTAAATTTTGTTTGGACACATGACAACTAACAAATGAGCTTTTAAAAAATAAAATAAATTATATACCTGGAGCCATTGCTACGAAGACTTATGAGGAATCCTTTAATCAGGGGTATACAAATAGGCGACTCTAGATATGTATGCTCGGCGTACGCAGATGATGTGCTCTTGCATATTGAGAACCCGGGGACTTCGATACCTTCTATTTTAAATGAGATTGCCTGCTTCTCTAGAGTATCCTCATATAAACTAAACCGCACCAAATCCAAAGTCCTCCCTCTTAATCATTTAGCGAGAAAAGCAGACCTGCAGGATTTAGGGGTTGCATGGGAACCTAAATCCATTACATATTTGGGTATTCATATTAGTGTGAATTTGTCTTACATGTTCGGGGATAATGTAGATCGCATAGTACGAGAGACCTCGGAAGATCTTAAAAAGTGGGAGTCATTGTCATTATCAATATGGGGCAGGCTGAATCTTATCAAGATGCTGATTCTCCCTAAGCTCCTCTATCCCTTAGACATGATGGGTACTTACCTGCCTAAGAATTGGTTCTCGAAGATACAGAAACCATTTTAACCCATTTTTGTGGCAAAATAAGGCCGCTTGATGGTCATAGTTTAAGCTTACGGCTCCCAAATCCAAAGGGGGTCTAGCTGCCCCTTCTTTGTTCATGTACTACCTAGCCCAACATGTTAGTAAAATGGCCTTTTGGAATAGAGAACCGGCAATAACAGCCTACACCCCTCTCTGGTTGGACATAGAATCGGCTCTGGTAAAGAGGGCGAAATGCTCTCTACATGCCTTACTGTATGCCCCAGTGTCATCTTTACCTAAATCCCTCAAAGACAACCCTCTGGGATGGTCCTTTAGAGCCTATCACCAGCTGCAGCGCTATTTTGGGGCTCAATGGTGGCTCGGTGGCACTCAGCCCATTATAAATAACCCTCAGATCAGAATTAATGGAGCTCCTATCTCCAGAGCCTTCTGGCCGTGAATAAACGACTACGTGGTAGATGATTTCTGGGATCAGAATGGCCTCTACCCATTTGAAGCTTTGAAAGAAAAATGGGATCTTGTAGATACTGACTTTTATAAGTGGCTGCAGGTCAGTAAGGCCCTCATTCAGGTTTTTTCTACAACTGACCCAGTGGATGAGGGCCAGATAAATGTCCACAGTCTTTTTTCAACTGCTAAGCAGCAGCATGCTGTAGCCAGGGTTCGTAGACTCCTCCAAGAATGGGACCACAGACTTCCCTCTGGAATCTGCTTCTATTGGGCCGAGGCCTTGAATATCAGTGCCTCTCCGAGAATATGGCAAGCTCTTTGAAACTCAGTGTATAGATATATCAAGCAAGATAGGCTAAGACTGGTGCACTTTAAAATTATGCATCACATATACTTAACTCCTACCTATTTACATAGAAGGGGTGTGCTTGACTCTCCTCTTTGTGGGAAATGCAAAAAAAAAAAGATGGAACACTATATCATTTATTATGGGAATGTTCGGAGGTTCAAAAGCTCTGGAAATCAGTGGGTACCCTGTTGGCCCTATCCTTGGCTCCCTTAGATTAGAATAACCCAGAGATCTGGCTGTTAGAGCGCCTTCCTGCTGCTACCACTAAAGTCTGGAGGGCTCGTGTCTCTCTGACCTCTGCGGTGAGTGAAGTTACTAATTCTGAGACACTGGACCTGGGATAGGTCCCATACGCTGGTCAGTGGCACAGAGAATGTGGCTAGCGATACAACTTGAAAAGCACATAGCAAGTATGAGAGGTAGATGGAGCAGTTTGTGCTGTATGGGGCCCGCTTGAACATCTTGTTGTTGACTTGGAGGCTGTCTGATTAAAAGAAATTGTCTTTTACTGCAAGCATTCACTTAAGTTATAATCTTTTTGTACCCTTCCTCTGATACTTCATAATTTGGGATTTGGGTGGGGGGAGGAGGGAGGTAGTGGGTTTTGAGGGGTGTTACTATTGACTGTTGTTATTCTCTTGGAAAGCTATGTACCTGAAGTTCATATATATGTGTCAAGTTATTATGCTTTCTTTGTAATGCTTCTTGTGGTTATGTGAAAATAATAAAAAAATGTTAATTACAAAAAAAAAATAAATAAATGGCATGTCCTTTTTAATAACATCAGAATGTTGACATATGTAATCGAGGATCAGCTGTGAGAGACAGCGCTTGAAATTAGAAGTGTGGCTGCAGACTGTGGCAAATATAATTTAAAAAGAAAGGCTCTGATTAAATGCATTAAGGTAAAAACAAAGTCAATCAACAGATATCAGTGACTGGAAATGCAAACTACTTGTGTGTTCAGACCATTGTGTAGGTTCCTGAGGGTGTCACAACCAAGCAGATAAGACATCACTACTTCACTGACATTAGAAGCTGTCTAAACCAAGCTGACTCAGAGAAAATATCTGAACTGACAATTTCCATTGGGGTCACTAATGGAAAGCTAAGTATGTAAATTACACAAAACAAAAAATAACCACAGTACACAGCTGAATATGTGTTTATAGGTTTTATTATACTGCCTGTTAGAAACCTGTCGGATGAATAACATTATAAAAATGTTTACCACTGATATTTAATCTCTCTTCATAGAGTTTTTGAGGCAGACTTTGTACCATTTTAGTTGCCCTCCTCTGGGCCACTTTCATGCTGTCTATGTTCTTTCTGAGATGCTGTCTTTAGAACAGAAATAAAGTGCACCTGGCATGGGAGGCATTGCATGGGCATAATCAGCAAAGAGGAAGGGACAAACAGAAATAAACTGCACTGGGCATGGGGGAATTTCATGGGGATAGGCAGCACAGGGGAAGGGACAAACATAAATAAACTGCACGGGGCATGGGGGCTTTTCATGGGGCTAGGTAGCATAGGGGAAGGGACAAACAGAAATAAAGGGCAGCAGGCACAGGGGTTGGGAATTGCATGGGGAGGAGGTATAATAAAAGGAAATGTACTGTGTGCTGCCTCCGGCTACAGCCTAGGGGTGTGGGGGGTGCTGCATAGGTGTTGCAGGCAGTTGTGTTCATTTGCCACTGTATCTATGGTCCTCTCTGCCACATGTGGGACACTTCTGGGCAGCACTGTCCTCAATGGACCCCTCTTCAATAGGGCCTACTGGTGGGCTTCACTGTACCCATGACCACCCACAGCTGCAGGCCTGTTGTTGTGCCAGGGGATAGGCAGCACAGGGAAAGGGACAAACAGAAATAAAGGACACCTGACATGGGGACATTGCATGGGGAAAAGCAATGCAGGGGAAGGGACAAAAAGAAATAATTTGCACTGACGTGGTTGGGCATTGTATAGGGGATAGGCAGCACAGGGGAAGGGACAAACAGAAATAAAGTGCACCTGGCACTGGGTTAGGGGACATTGCATGGAGATAGGCTGCACAGAGTAAGGAAAAAAGCAGAATAAAGTGCACCTGACACAGGGGGCATTGCTTGGGATAGGCAGCACAGGGGATAGAACAAACATCAATAAAGTGCATCTGACACAGGGGGCATTGCTTGGGGATAAGCAGTACAGGGGAAGGTACAAACAGAATTAAACTGACCTGGCATGGGGGCATTGCATGGGGATAGGCAGCACAGGGGATGGAACACACAGAAATAAAGTGCACCTGACATGGGGGGGTATTGCGTGGAGATGGGTGTCATGGGTTTGAGGGGCAGAAGGAAGGTGAGTACACAGAGTACATAGTACAACACACCTTAATGTGGTTTTATTCAAGCAGAGCTCATAATCAGGCAATAAATCAGACTCAAAATAAATTTAAATAAAAGATCAGTAATATAAAAGTTCATCACACCTTCAGTTGCACAATAAAAGCCCATTGACTACTGAATATAGGAGCAGAAATCTCCCCTTACTCTAGGGGCAACCCCCAGTTAGGCCTTCACACCTGGATCTCTGATACTCCACCCCTCATAGGAGAAGCAGTCTCCCCTTGCTCTAGAAGTAACCCTCAGTTAGGCCTTCACACCTGTATCTTTGATACTCCACCCCTCTTAGAAGCATAAATTGAGGGACTAAGATTTTACCTCTGCCAAGACTAGGAAGCTCCTGAACAGATCTGATCTCTGCACCTGCAGTTTTTATACCCACCCTTTTGTTCACTAGATCCAACCCTTCATCCAATTAGATTTTGAAACAGAGATACAAATGGCAAAACATAAAGTCAAAGCAGGCACACAAAAGCAGTTTGGGCATGGACCTCTTTAGGGTAATATCTGCACTTTAATGCATTATTGTAACAGGTTTAATAGTTTAATAGCTATATATGTAAATGTCCTTTAAGTCCTACCATGATCACTGCCCAGTGGACAAGGACAGCCTTCCTGTAGGAAATATTAGTAATCTGGAATGGAGGCCACCCCCCCTCCACACACACAGGCAGCCATACTGCATGCAGACACCAGATACCAGCAAGCAGCAGGTAAAAGAGACATAATTTACTCTTTCTTTACAACATTGCTAAAACTAAAACTCTGGTCAGAGCCAATATGGCTGCAAAATAACAGTGTTAGTGGTGAAATTATTTAATTTTATTGTTTTACTGAAAAACAGACAAAACAGTTAATCACTGCATCTCACTAACTTATCTAGATAGCACTTATATATGAATTGTTATGCAAGTCTGAAAGTCACTGTAGGTGACATTTACAAATGAGTGGGTTGCCCTGCAGGCTTCCTTCAGTGACTCACCATGAACCTCAGTTATCACTTAAGTCTTCATTTTTTGGTGAAAGAAGAAATCCTGCAGGCCAACGCACCCATTTGTAAATCTCAGCTCTTGCTGTATGGAGTGACGCTGATAAGTACAATCATTTAGCTGACTTATATGCCACAATCATTGTATTAGGGGTGCTACATTCATGGCAAAATCTGTTGTCAGGCTAGCTAAGTTGCTAGGTAGGTGGGCATGCCCAGTCATGAGAAAACTGCACTATTGTTTTTTTATACATGGCCTCTATCATTTAAGCTGAGTGAATGGATGTCTAAGAAAACTGTCTTGCCCACATTT
The DNA here is from genome assembly GCA_016271365.2 of Neoceratodus forsteri. Classification (NCBI taxonomy): domain Eukaryota; kingdom Metazoa; phylum Chordata; order Ceratodontiformes; family Ceratodontidae; genus Neoceratodus; species Neoceratodus forsteri. The sequence continues at coordinate 941,320,889 of CM028131.1, forward strand.
ACATTGCTGCCTCTGGGGGTGGATGGGAGAGGATAGGTAGGTGTGCATGCCCAGTAATGACAAAATGGGACAATCCTTTTTTTATACAAGGGTTCTATAATTTAGGTTGGGTCAATGGATGTGTAAGAAAACTGTCTTGCCCATATTTAGGTTCAAGTTTAATTTTTAGATAGCTACACAGTTTAGAGTCTGTTTATCAAGTCCACAAACTTTGTATTTAAAAATACTTCATTCTGGACCACTGTTTCTATCAGAGGTTCAAGTCCTGCCATGACCACTTATTATATTGACTGATGACTGGATTTTAAAAATTTATTATTACTTTAAATTCCTATAATTAATTTACTCAATCAAAGAATCATTTCTTCCTTTGCGAGCTCCAAACAGTCAAAAAATGTATCACTGTATCTCTTTAAATTATCTGCCTACTGCTTACATATGAATTGTTATGCAAGTTGGAAGGTCACTGTAGCTCACATTTGCAAATGGGTGGGTTGTCCTGCAGGCTCCCTTCAATGACTAATCATGAACTTCAGTTCCCAAATAATTATTTTTGTTGTGAAGGAAGGAAGCCTACAGGCCAATGCACTCATTTGTAAATCTCATCCTTTGCTAAAAGGAGTGCTACTGATGAGCACAATTGAATGGCTGACTTGTATGGCACACTAATAATATTACAGATGCTAGATTCATGCCAACATCTATTGTCAGGACAGACAAGTTTGTAGGTAGGTGTGCATGCCCATTGATGACAAACTGGGACACTTTTTTTCTTATACATGGGCTCTATTGTTTAAGCTGGGTGAATGCATCTGTAAGAAAACTGGCTTGCCCATATTTAGGTTAAAGTTTAACTTCACATAGGTGTACAGTGTAAGACTCAACTTATGCAGTCCACAAACTCTGGATTAACCAGGAGTATTACATATTCAGACTTCTAAGTGTGAATTTCATTTATGTTTTTATTGGAAAACTAGACAAACAATCACTGGCAAAAAGAAACACACCAAGGAAAGATATGCTGCCATGAATTTCAACTGCTTCACACAGCACACAACATACTCTGCCAATGAACAGCTGTTTCCTACAACAGACCTCGCCTATACAGCAATATTCACAAAATATTTCTTTCATAAGCACAAAATGGGAGAAATTCTTTTGTGAATATGGACCACACAAGGAGACTACAAGTGTCAGTAATGAAACTCAGCTAAGCCACAGAGAGGGGGATATCTAAGAAAAACTGGAGCAAGAGTGTCAGTGATGAAACTCACCTAAGCGAGAAACAGAGACAATATGTAAGAAAAACTTGGAGCAAAAAAATAGTGCGGCGGGGGAAGGAGGAAGCAACCATGCTATACTGAATGGAGATGATGCAGAGGGATGTACTTCATCTACACTTAGTGAAAGGATATACCTGTGATACATTCACAGTCATGTGCTCCCAGAACCCCTTCTCAATGTAATTGCACTACATCATGCATTGCACTCGCTATGCAGCTGAGAAAAGCATCTAGTTCTAGACAGACCACTAGGTCAAAAAACACATACATGAGACTGGCATCTAGCACTTGTTTAAAAAAACAAATACATAAAACTGGCATGTAGCACTTGTTTAAAAAAAACAAATACATAAAACTGTCATCTAGTACTTGTTTTAATCTTACTTTTAAAATCAAGTGATTTATAAAAGAATGGGTGAAAACCAGAAACCAAATATGCCCAGAGCCAATACAATTCCAGTTTTCCTACTGGCACCTACCAGAATGGCCCTGAACCCATCAGAACAACCACCCCCAACCTGCCAGAACAGCCACCATGACCTGCTGAAAAGACCACCCCTAATACATTTCCCACCATGATCTGCCCGAATAGATGTTCATCCCGCTGGAATGCCCACAGTCCTACCAGAATGACTGCTGTTCTGGCAAGTCAGGTGGTCATTCCAGGGGATATGGTGGCCATATTTATGGGGTAGGCATTCCAGATGGTCAGATGGGCATTTTGGTGGGTCAGGTGGCCTTTTGTTCTGGTGGGCATTCCAGTGAGTTTGGCAGACATTCCAGCAGATGGAGCAGCCATTCTAGTGGGACATGTAGGCATTCCAGTGAACTTTGGCAGCTATTCTGGCATTTTGGGAAAGCTGTTGCTGCTGAGGGACATTCCATGAGGTTGTAATATGAAAGGAGAATCATTCTGGTTCTGGATCAGGTCTGGTTTTCTACAAGTGGAGATTCAAAATGCATCTCAACATGACAATAACAAATCTGGCCCTTTCAATTTACCACATCGCACTCATTCATTTGATGCTCTGACCATGACAGCTATACAATTTACCTTTCATGTTCTTTCCCAGTTTCCCACAAATAATAATTGAAATCTTTATAGTATCAGCAAAAGTTGGAAGATATACTCTAAGTTGCTTCTATTAATACATTCCACTCCCAAATAGGATAAGGACACCAACCTGAAAAAATGAAGTACTTATAGGATAACTCAAAATTGACTAAAAGCAGAACCAGCAATTCCCAGGTAGTGAAAAGTTGACCATTTTAAGGGGGCACATCATTTACAAAGCCCCTTAAATGAACTTTCACTGACACATCTCACACAACCACCATATTAAGGTTTCCAATCCAATGGAGACTGCAGCTCTACATGCATGGGCACTGCTTTCAAGTGCTTTTATGTAATTTACACATCTGAAAATGTAGCAGTGAGCAGAGATCACATAGACTTTGGGCCCCACTTTGAAACTGGAATAAGGACCTTCAGTCCTTGTTGGACCAGGGATCAGTACAGTGTAACTCTTTCTAGTTCACTGCAGAAGCTGACCAATTCGTATTCAGAGGTGCTGGTTTCAACTAATCTGAGCATTCAAGCTGCAGCCCATGACCTACAACCCCAAACACTGGCATGGTGGCTGATCGTAGTGCTACATCGTGGTGCTCTCTGAGTTTGAAAGGGAGGGACCTTCAATAGTCTCATTGTCTCTGTGAACTGGGAACTAGTGTTGGTGGATGTTTATGGTGATTCAGGGTGCTTGTCAGTGGGTTTTTATAGTGTCTGAAAATTGGTGGCACTGCAGCTTGGGGAGGAGACTTGAACCCCGAATCAAGGTGTCACATAATCAACCACAATCTTTTTTTTTTGTCTGATCCAGCATCAGATATCAGCCAGGTCATGGCCCTCATCACCCTTGTTCCCAAATCAGCTGTCCTCCTTGCCCCCTGGCTTGCCCCCCAGGGTAGGGCCATGCCACCGGCCAAGGTGTCATGGACATAGGTCTGGAATGGAAGTCAGTCTGGGAGCAATACAGGGTCAGCAAGGTGGCTTCATAGAGATGCTGCAGCAGGATTTTTCTATTTTCCCTCCCTCTGGAGCTGGATGCGTGCAATGATGCCAGCTGAGGCGACTCGTGCATGCTCCCGTGTGTGCTCCCTCAAGGCATCTGCATCTGACTCCCCTACATGTGCGCGCATGCACACCATGCTCCCCAGCCTCTGCCAGGGGGAACTCAGGTTGCTGGTACCATGATCCCTCCTCCCCAGGGAAGGAGAGCAGTCCTCCAGATGCTCTATCCTCCCCTGACCCTGCCGCCCCCTAGTGGCCCATGTCCATTGCTGAACATGGGTCACCGGCATGACATGAGATGTGGTGTCGAGGTCCTCAACCCTCAGTGCCACTGGGCTGGCTCCAGTCAACTGCAATCTGTGTAAGTCATCAACCTTTCAAGTAATGGAGGAGCTGCAGCTCATAATGAGACCAAAATGTTGGTAGGGTATTTCCATCATATGAAAAAATGGAGAACAAATAGTGCAGCAGAGGAGGAGGGAGGAAGTAACTGTACTGTACTGAGTGGAGATGACAAGGAGAGATGTGCTTCCACGCCACTCAGTAGAAGGAGACAACTGTGGTTCATTCACTGTCACTTGCACCATATCCCCCTTCTCCATGTAATTGCACTACGTCATGCATAGCTATTGCTATGTAGACATAAAAAAGTGCCTGAAATAGTTGTAATCTGGCAGGGTTTTTTTAGCAGAAACTGCTTAACACTTATTTGACTCAAGTATAAACTTGGGGCAGGGGCACAAGTTTTTGTAACTGTATTTCATCTGTTCGTTTAGGCCAGAAAACAACTTAACTTTAAAAGGGTTCAACACATTGCTCAGTATGTGTTTTAGCACTGATATACTGCTAACAGAAGCAGGATATACAACCACCCGGCTGTATATCACACCACAAGGTCCTTTGCTTAAAGTTTCTTTTTATGGGGGGGGGGCACGTATTGAAACCACAAATATACAGATGAAAGAAAATGTCTGCAAGGGAAAGAGAAAGAACAGTGAAGGATCTAGATGGAAGAGATGACTGTGAGTGGCCATCCCACTGCCAGAAAAAAGAAAATATAGTACAACAAATGAAGAATTACAATAGTGCTGTTGCAACAATCTTAGCAAAAAGATTAATGGGACATCCATATTTTGTTTACAGATCCACAGACCTTGCAAGAGAAGCTTAACCTCCCACATGAACTAGACAGGTAACTACACTGTCCTATACCCACCACCTTAACAGGGAACCAGCTAGTCTTACAAAAGCTGGTTACCAGAATTCCATGACAACAACCCCACCAAAAAGAGGAGTTTAAGGAGCTCAGTCACAGCATGGCAGCTTTAAACGTCATTACAATTTTTTAACTGGGATAGGGTCCTTGACCCTAAAGCAGTAGGGAGCACAGTGGAAGGGACAAACAAAAATAATGTGCACTTGGCATGTGGACATTGCATGGGGATAGGGAGCACAGTGGAAGAGACAAACAGAAAATAGAAATACAGTCTACCTGTCATGTGGGGCATTGCATGGGGATAGGCAGCACAGGGCACAGGACAAATAGAAATGAAGTGCACCTGGCATGGGGGAAGCATTGCTTGGGAATAGGGAGCACTGCTGAAGGGGCAAACAGAACAAATAGAAATAAAGTGCACCTGGCATCAGGGGACATAGCATTGGGGATAGGCAGCACAGGGGACAGGAGAAACATAAAAACTGAAATAAAGTGCACCTTGGGGTGCATGCGCAACCAGAGTCAAGATGTCCACTTAATTAAGGAGCTGGAAATCAAATTTATTCAATAATTGTCACCCAAAAAATTCAAGCCAGTGTACTCTTACCAACATCGACATGAAAGCACTAATTTTCCTGATTATGCCAATGGTAACATTGTGGAAATTGCTTGCTCCTAATGGTAGCAATTGTTGAAAGTAGCTGAAGGCCTTCAGCTTACAGTACCTCAGAAAGTACAGCAATGACTACTGCAGCTGCTCTACCTGTAACGGACCCTCCTCAAGCCTCGAATCTGGCTGAAATCAAAATAATGCTACATACACTTATACAGGATATCCCTTAAATGAGGAGGGATATTGAAGAATAAGGATAAAGAATAGAATCCCTAAAATTCCATGTGGTGGATAATGAACTGTCAAATGCATGGACTGACACACACACTTCCCTTCAGCAACTCTCTGACATCTTTCCTACCAATAGAGGTGTCAGATAGGGTTGTATCCTTGCCCCCATGCTTTTCTCTATTTACATAAACAAGCTTACTCCTAACTATTGAAGCTTTTCCATCTGATTTGCCAAAAATAGGTTCTAGATCATGTCCAGTATTGGCTTATGTCGACGACTTGGTGCTTATTTCCTTGTCATGTAGTGGTCGACAAAAAAAAGCTTGGTGTACTACATGTTTTCTCTAAAGGCCTTGCAATAAAGATTAATATAGAGAAAAGCAAAATAGTTCCATTTGGAGGTTTAAGATGTAATTATCAGTGGTTGCTTGACTTTATGCCACTAGAGGTAGTGAAATCATGTTGCTATTTGGGTATGACTTTCTCATGGAACTTGTCATGGTAAAGCCAATATGATAGTTCTGTGACAAAAGCCAAATCTTCGATAAGTAATATGGGGGGATCATACAATTAGACCATTGCTTATGGCCAAACAGGCAAAATATAATACCCAAATATTATACAGTGCTGAGGTTTGGGCTATGTCTCCTGTAGAATGTATTAAAAAGCCAGCTATGCAAGTATCGTGTACAGCTCTTGAATTCAACAAGTTGAATCCTAGTTGCTTTGTAAGGGCTGAACTGGGATTAAACAATCTACAAGCTTTAGCAGTCAATAAAATAATTAATTTCTGGATAAGATTAACTAGATTAAATAGACTTCTGTAGGAAAGATTAGCAAAAAGTGCTTAAATTAGAAAGTTTACTGAAAAGTGTTGGGTTGTAAACCCTCAGTCTGGCTGAAGAATGTATTAAAATTACTGTCTAGCTATGGCCTGGAGATCCTCCCAAGATATGTTTGTAATAATGCTACCTTAAGTTATAAATATAAATCCTACATTAAAAAAAATCTGATATCTTAAAGGCCATAGATATTCAGGCCATTTTACATTCCAAGTATACCAAATGGAATAGCTCTAATGACTCTAGGTGTACAAACAGATTTTATTTGGATATACTGGAAAATCCTCACATCAGAAAGACTTATGCAAAATATAAATTAGGAATGTTTGAGTCCAACATCATGGTTACTAGATTTGATAAATCATCTAAGCCTCAGGATGAGCTCTGTTGCTGTAATAATAATGCTAAAGGAGATCTGATGCATGTAATGTTTCACTGCCCATGGTATAACAAAGAAAGGAAGTTAAGGATTAACCAAGTAGCAGACTCATTGCAAGACACTGACAAAAACAAGATGTTAAGAATATTGTTTACTGTTGAGGATGATTTCATAATTACAAAAGTTGCCTACTACTTATTAAAGATACCAAAAATGAGGAATATTCTGATCTTGAAATGTGGGACCTGTACATTGGGTTGAGCTAAGAAGTTAGTGTATGTAATTCTTTAATTTATATTTATGGTAAGAATGAGTTCTTTTTAACAGTAATTTGAAATTGTAATGATTGTTTTTATATGACTGAACAATAAAGAGATATACCTACCTACCCTTCAGCAGATCAAAATGGCCCATCTGGAGCAGCAAGTACAGTGACTTTGGGGTAAAATTGATGATTTAGAGAATGGAGCACAGGAACAATATAACAATCATGGGGCTGCCAGAGGTCACAGAGTATAAGGACATGATTGGTTTTCTACAGTCTATGCTGCCCAAAATGCTGGATTATTATTGGGATGCTTCTCTAGAGATAGAGTGAGAACACTGATCTTTGGGGCACCGTCCTGCCCCTGGTCAACCCCCTGCCCCATTCTGGCATATTTCTTGTGGTATTCTGTGAAGGAGCACATACTGAGGTTGGCAGGAGAGAGAGAGAGGATCCGGGGGGGGGGGGTAAGGAGGAAGTAGGCTATTGGTTAACTAGAATCTGCAGCTTATCCAATTAGTAGGGAAATTGGCAGATTGGGTGGGCCAAGCAGTCCTAATCTGCTGCCAAATTCTGTGTTTCTATGTTTTTGTCTTGGAATGGGCATTTAGTTTTTATTGTTCAGGATTCCTCAAAAGACTTGGATGATCATAAGAAACCTTAGGTCCCATAAAAAAAATAAATAAACAGAATACTTAAAAATGCCCCCTATGCTGTTAAATACCCTATGACCCTCCCTGTCCAGATTCAGAGTAAATAGTTTACCTGTTCTACAATGGGGGAGGCAGAGCAATTGTTAAAGTGGGTGCTGCATGGCTCCGACCATAAACAACAGTCGCAACCCAAATGCTCTCCGTCTGGTGACTAAAAAGAAATTGAATGACACTTTCAGAGACTTTCTAGATCCCAACAATACGTTTACAGCAGCACATGAATGGCCCACTGAAATCCCACTACCTAAAGACAGCTGGCAGTCTATTAAACCCACAGGCAGCAAGACAGAGGCAGAGAGCAAACCTCCAGGACTAAGACCACAGCACAGTCACACCAGTCGCAGAGCTGGGTTCCAAGCACTCCACACCACCATCAAGCACACCTTCTTCAGATCAAGATCAGATTTTGAAAGATCTGCTACACCTGGAGGAAGATAAGACTGTGGATTCATCCCTACAGCTGTGTGACTGGGATGGCCCGGACATCATGGACTATGCTTCTGGCACACCACCTGAAGAGTACATATGATACCCTTGTGGCCTAGCTGGGCAGCTATTGTGGAGGGGCAGAATGGCATAAGAAACACCCTGAGATTTCTCCATCTGCAGTACCACTCCAAGGACATACTGAATGCTAAAATGTATATGTGGACAAACATCTTATTCTGGCTTTCCTTTTCTTGCTTTTCTCCTCTCCAAGACTTCATGTGCTTGTAAATCCACCCCCTCACTAAATCCTGTTATTTGTTTCTCCCTGACAGCATTGGACATTATTTAGAACATTTCATGATATGCTGCTAAAGAGTTCTACAGTGCAGGTATGTGGCACAAATTTAATATATCATCAGGCTCTGGGTTTTAGGTGTTGTGGAATGGGGGGATGCAGGAGTCAGTGTGGGCTCCTCCTTAGATTAGTTCTCCGCTTGGCCGATTCAAGTGAAGGTGGCTAGGAAATGATAAATTGTGTGTGTGAGGGGGAGCTTGCTGCTGTTTGTTTCAAGTACTGCAGCTATGAATGAATGGGGTGTAAACTGAGAGTTTTTGGTTTGCTATGAAATTGCATCTCAGTTTAGTGCTTACAGTAAATCTCAATGTAATGTTATGTACCAGCTGGAGTGAAGATCATCTCTAGTGAAGCTTGATTTGCCACAAGGTGCACTTTTTTTTTTAACCGCTGTATGCAGTGCTGCCATAATCAGGACAAAATGATAGTTGACTGCACAAGAGCTCCTCCTCCCTCCCTCACAAATGTGTAAACATTAGTGCTTTGTGAGGGTGCAATCTGGGGGAGAGAGGGCGAGTCTCTAGGGCAGTAACTACAACCCACACCCTGAAGGTTTTCATTTATCAACATGGGAGAGACAGGAAATTCCTTCTCAGGTGTTACAACTCTGCTAGATTGGACTTTCATGATAGTGGGAGTCTATGCGCTAGCTTTCTTCTCTTCCTCTCAAACATGTGAATGACAGCACCTCATAAAGGTGTGATCTAGGGGAAGGAGGGTGCTTCCGTTCCAGAGCTGGCATGAACACCACACTCTAAGATAAGATTATAATAGGAGGAGGGGAGAGCAGTTTTTTTCCTTTTTTTCTTGTCTTATTTATCAGTCATGAAAGGTATGGTAGCCGGGTATGGTAGTCTTGGCATGGAGTTGGTGGAAGAGATGGGGGGCTAGTTTTACTGAAGCCAAAACCATCTGTCATGGCACACATAAGCTGGTTCCTGCTGCACAGTACTGACATTGCTGATCTGTAATGTAAGCAAAGCCATGCTGTGCAGTTTCTTTTCTAGGGATAAGGTTTAAGGTGCCTGAGGCAAAGAAAAAAAATTTATATTGGGGGGGGGGTCATTACTTGACTGTGAAGGGCTTGTTGTTTTTGGCCACCCCCAATTTTTTTTCAATATCTTTTCTGTCAGAGTATTTCAGAACAGCCTGGACATGTCAACACCAATAAAGTCACTGATACTCTTGCCTTTTAAGCTCCTTATTGGCCACTACCATAGATGGGGGGGTACTCTAAGAGGGCCACTGCCCCATCCTTCTACTGTCACTATAGGTTGTAGAGCACCATCATGCTGCTAGAAAGAGTCATGTGCATATCAGGCAGGAGCATTACCTGCAACCAAGGGTTATCTCTCTGGAACTCAAGAGGGAGTGATAGCACTTCCACTCTGATGCATGAGGGTACTCATGTTACACACAAAAGAGGCTCTTTCATATTTGGTTTTGGTGCAGATGACTCAGAATTTTTAACAGACAGCTGTGACTGAGGATGGGGTGGCTACAACACAAGCTAAATCAAGATGAGCTGCTCTCTTTGCTGTTTTCTCCCCCCTTGTAAATACATAAATTATAGCACCTGCCTGTTCAAGTCATGCTGGTACCTCTAAGGTGGTGTAGTGGTTGAATCCTTGGAAGTGATTAAGGTAGCAGGTTGTGATAAGTCTGCATCACAGACTCCTCATCCCACCCTTCACTGATTCCATTAAGCAGGACTGCAGGGCAATAACCAAGATTCCTACAATTGTGTGTTTTTTTTCAGTACAATTAATAGTTTTGCCTCATTTATGGAGAACAAATGCAGTACTGAAATATAATTCTAAGCTTCCAAGGCTTCAAAACCAGAGTAGCAAGTGGATACTAGAGACTAGCGCTCTGAGGGATAAGAGTAGGTGACAACAGAATTGTTGTTCTGTGGTGCACACCCTCTGGGTCAACCTATGCATCTGACCATGTTTGATATATGTTTTTATACCACTGAGGTACTAAAAACTACTACTGAGAATAACTGCATACCTGCAGATCAGTATATATGTAGAGCTGTTTTTCATTACAATAACATTGCTAATTTTCTAACTTTCTTTTAATCAGACGTCCTTCCAGCTGCTATGTGAAATTTATCCTCTCCTTTGTTTTCTGTGTTTGTGTACTCAGTGTAGCTATTTTTCTTGGGGCTTCTTCTTTGAGACACAGATGGTGGGGGATTGGCTCACACAGGTAAGGAGCCCTATAGGATGCATACCTTTTTCTACATTCTCATTGGTCCTAATACAATACATACAATGGCAAAAATTAAGGGCATGGTGTGAAATGTACAGAGAGTTAAGTATCCAATTAAGTGAATAAAATACTAGTCACTTTGAAGAAATTGAAATGTAATGTGGTTTTCATTCAGTAAACACATCTTCTGAAACTGGAAGCTGCAAAATTGAATACAGAGTGGGTGAAAGTGGAGCTATCAAGTTGATACTCAAGTAAAACAAACTCTGGCCAGAGCCGGTACAGCTGCAGCCAGGATTCCTGGTGGAACATGTCACTGTCCATCATGTTCAAGATGGTGGCCTGAGTTCTCTGCATGAGCACAACGACTCACACATGCACACTGAACTCTGGCAGCATGGCTGTACAGTCCGCTGTGTCCAAGATGACCACTGAAACCCAGTGCACATGCGCGAGTTGCTGTGCATGCACAGAGATCTCCAGTTGCCATGTTGGAAATGGTGGACTGTGCCACTGGAGCTCAGTGCACATGCACGAGTCATTGCATATTCCCAGAGAACTCCAGCTCCCATCTTGGAAACAGTGGAGAGTGCTGTGTTCTGCTGGTACCGATGGACAAAATAGTGCAGTGAACCTGCAGTGACTGCCGTTCCCATGCACCATTTAACAAGTCCATTTGGTATCCGGAAAGCTCTTTTTTCTCTACTGTGCTCGAAAGACATCTGCAGGGCTACTCCCACTACAGCCATAGAAAGGGGGATGTCTATTTTAATAGAAAAATGATCCCATTTTCTGGTGCAGGAATCGTATTCAGATAAGGAAGGTTGGTGGAATGTAGTAAGAGGGTTAGTTCTGGGCAGGCAGATTATATTGGCTAACATATATACACCAAACAAACACAACCCTGTTTTTTTTTTATTCTATTGCACAGATGCTTATGGATATGTCGACACTAGGTGTAGACATTGTGGTGGGGAGGGGGAGCTCAATATGGTAGGGGACCTGATGTTGGAAAGGACCCTCCCAGGAGAAAGGCAATCTATCTCATGGACATGCAAGACAAGCTCTACTACACCTGTGTGCCAATTTAGCCTTGCAGGGTATTTGGAGTACACATTTCATTCTTATTTGTTTGGAACCTACAGTCCACTGGATTTTTTCTACTTAGCGATATGATGGTGAGCAATGTAGTGGATGTGGATATCCAGTTTCTAATGATATCAGATCATGCTCCAGTCTCTTGTACTTTCATATTATCCAAAACAATAGCCAAATCCCCTTGATGGCAGCTTAACCCCCTCCAGTCTAAAGAATTCACAGACTGGCTGCCACAAGAGATCAAACACTAGTTTGATCTTAGTCGGTGCCCAGAAACAACAGAACAAGTACTATGGGATATGTTTAAAGTAAGCTAAAAGACAAAGCATTTGTGTTCGGTAGAATAATAAGTTATTCCACCAAGCTTAATAGAGAACAGAAGTCAGAGCTGGCTTCCCTGCATCAACAGCTTAAACATGCTGAAAGACTGCTATATAGCTCAGCTGGAGGCAGGCTGCAGGATAACAGGAGAGTGATGCAGTTAAAAGACAGATTGAACACTAACATACACCAGAAGGTGGAAAGGGCCTTGTTTTTATGAAACAGCACTATTTTGAAAGCAGGAATAAAGCCTCTGAGCTCCTTGCCTACCAACTCAAAAAGAAAGCAGCTGAAGCCCACATTCCTCACATTAGAGAAACAATGACCTTCTCACTAACAATCCAAATGTATTCATACATGTAAGGCTTTCTATGAGCGGCTCTACATTTCAAGATGTAACCTGTCAATGGGAGTTGTTACTGAATTCTTGCAAGGTCTGGGCCTGGCCCAAATGACTTCTCATATAAAAGATGCCCTGGAGGCCCCCATTGCAGAAGTAGAAGTAGCGATGGCCATTCAAGCTATGGCCAAAGGAAAGGTGCCTAGGCTGGATGGACTCCCTGCAGACTTTTACCAGGTTTTCCTCACGGATCTGGTGCCACAGCTGAGCAATCTGATTAAACAGATTAGTTCTACTGGTGGCCTGCTGCACTCCATGAGAGAGGCTATGATAGCGATTCTTCTGAAGCAGTGTAAGGACATGGCTCAATGCTCCAGCTATAGGCCAATTTCATTTACAAATGCAGATGCCAAAATTATTTTGAAAATCCTCAACACTCATTTAGAAGACGTTCTCTCACATATTATTCACCCAACACAAGTAGGATTTATGAGGGGTTGACAGGGGACTGATAATTTAAGACAGCTTGTAAATGTGCTCACTAAGGCATAACAGCAACAGAATTCTGCAGTCTTGATAGTCATTAATGCAGAAAAGGTCTTTGACTCAGTGCAGTGGGACTATCTAATTCAGGTCTTGATGAGCTTTGGATTAGGCCCATCATTTATTAATTGGATCAGACAATGGTATAAGTCACCAAAGGAAACTGTGATTGCCAATAGACTGATTTCATCCCAATTCTCACTCAACCAAGGAACTAGGCAAGGGTGTCCATTGTCCCCACTCCTGTTTGTTATGGCCATTGAACCTCTGGCCATGGCAATTAAAAATCACCCCCATATCCATAGGGTTATGATTGACAGGACTTCCTGAAAGGCCTTACTGTAGGCAGATAACCTGTTACTCACCCTGACCAGGGTGGGGCAGTCATTAGAAGAGGTTCTCACCGACCTCTCACATTTTGGGAAGATCTCAGGTCTTTAGATGAACTGGTGTAAAACAGAAATCCTGTCAGTTAAAGATTGTCATAAGACTAAGGCTTCAGTCCTTGCATATAACTTAACGTGGTGTCCTCTCAGGCTCACATACTTAGGGATGACAGTTACATCTAAGGTAGAGGATTGAATAGAGACTAATTTTAAGCCACTCCTAATGACCTTCAAAGTACAGAGGACCGATAGAAGTTTCTCAATCTGTCGCTCCTGGGGAAAATAGCTGCCCTAAAGATGATTTCACTTCCTAAATTCATTATTATATTACTAATTAACCACTTTGAATTCATCCCATATAGTGGAAAAAATAGATAAGATTTTTTCCAGGTTCTTATGGGGACAGCAAAAGCCATGCTTTGCAAAACAGTGGATCAGAGTACATGCTGATGTGGGATGGTGGAGTGTCCCCAGGCTTATTACTTGGCACATGGGATTTGAAATGCTCTGTTATGGGTTAAGAAGGGGATTAATGCCCCTTACTGGGTGCAAGTCAAGCAGGAGTGCTCAGGTGCAATTCCACTGCAGACCAAACTTAAAACATTGGTGGGCTCATTGAAGAACATTTCCCTCACTTTTGCTTACATGGTCAATGCTTTAAGAACAGTACAGAAGTGGTTTGGATGGGACCAAGCCTTTTTTCACCTACACGAATACCTCTGGAATAATTCACTGGTTCAAAGTGATGGTAAGCCAATCTATTGGGCTAGCTGGGCCACTAACGGCATTACTGTAGTAGCTCATCTGCTGATGTCAGGTAATAAGGTAGTGAAATACTTTGTGAATATCCAAGCAGAATTTGCATTGCCCTCCATGGACCACTGGAGCTACCTCCAGCAAACACATGCAGTTAAACACACATTGGTGTTACATTGTTCCTACAGGCGTACAAGTATGGAAGAGATCATGGGTGTATGGACCCTAATGGCCCATATTAAAGCCAGGTTAGTGTACAAACACTTACAATGTTTACAAAAGCCACCATGGAACAAGTAAAGATTGAAATAGGAGGAGGAACTGAAGCTGGGCATTCCTCCTAACACATGGACAGATGCCTGTAAATTAGTTCATAGGTGGTCAGCAGACCCTAGATATCAATTTATTCAAAGGAAAAATTTGGGTCAACAGCACAGGATGCCCAACAAACTGAGCAGAATGGGTTTCCAATACGAAATGAATATTATAGGTGCCATTAATTACCTGGTCACATTGGCCACATTATTTGGACCTGCTCTACAATACAACATTTTTGGGAGGGGATACTATGGAAGACCACAGAGCTTACAAGAAACCAGATTCCTCCCCTTCCCTTTTATGGGTCTTGGTGGAGACTTGCACACTTCAGAGAGGCAACAAAAAGCTTCGGTCTCTAATTTATGCCATGGCTATCAAAGCCAAATGATAACTGTTGATGAGATGGAGGCAAGCCACACCCCCTCATTTACAACAATAAGAGGCGGCGGTAACACTAATGGCCTCTTATATTAGGGTGCAATGCAAAGCCAGAGGTACTTTAAAAGTTTTTGAAAGGGGATGACAGCCATGACTCATATCTTTAAACCAAAGGGTAGGAATGCAGTGGCTAATACAGATTGAGGGAACCCCATGCAGGAAATGGGGCAAAGGGTCATCAGGGAAGTGCACTTTTTCTTTCTCTCTCTTACTTATCCCCCTAACCCCATTCCCCCCTTAGTTTTTCCTTTTTGAGTATCTGCTTTTTTTTCCTTCTCATCTCATGAAGTAGACTCTGAGATGACTGCAGAAGGCTGATATATTAAACTGTAAATTAACATACAGTATATTTTCATTCTTTAGTACTTGATATACTGTAGTATATTCATTATCTCTGTTTCTTTTTATGGTAATAGTATACAATTACGTAATGTTTCTTACTTATGTATTGTTGCATATTTCTCTATCAAGAGAGTGTACTGTCATTTATAGTAGATAGTCTTGAAGGTGAATCATATTTCCCTTCCTTTTTAGGTTAGATGGTCCAGTAAAATATGTTTTTAGAGCTGTACTTTTCAAAAGAATAAGCTTGCTGTACTGCTGGTGAGATTAGTAGACTATGTTTCCTTGATTTTAGGTTTTAAATGTTATAGCCTGTTTTCATAGGTCTAGTGTGTGTAATTCTTGTATCACTTATTGTTTTTATGTTTCACTTATCCCTTGTATGATTGTCTTTATTATGTTTAAAAGATGTACCAATAAAATTTTACTGAACAAAAAAAAAAAAAAGAAATAGAATGCACCAGACAACCTGGTATGGTCTTGGGGGTATTCCATTGGAATAGGGAGCACAGTGGAAGGGACAAATAGAAAAACAGAAATAAAGTGCATGTGTCATAGCGGGTGGGAGGCATTGCTTAGGGATAGTGAGCAGAGTGGAAGGGACAAACACAAAAAAAAACAGAAAAAGTACACCTGCCATGTGGGGGGGGGGCATTGCATGGGAGTAGAGAGCACAGTGGGGGAACAACAGAAAAATAGAACTAAAGTGCACCTTGCACAGCATGGGGAGTAGGCATTGCATGGGGAGAAGATACAATAAAAGGAAATGTACTCTGTACTGCCTACGGGTGCAGCACAGGGTGGGTTACTGCACAAGGGTTCAGGCAATGATGTTGTGTTGTCACTGTGCCCACAGGCCCCTCTGCCATGTGTGAGGTGCTCCTAGAAAACATTGTCCTCCATGGACCCCTAGCCAACAGGGCCCATGGGTCACCTTGCATGGTTCCACGATGCTGCAGTAACACGAATTGCGATGACTGTCAGTACAGAGATGGCACAATGCCACCAATTGGTATTGTGCCATCACTGGGAAAAAGTGTGTTTTTTTGTGGGGGCCTTTGCACCACACATCCCCATGTGGGGGGCTCTGCACCTGGCCCCCTCTGTACTTTAGATAACTAAATCCAAGTTGGAGTTGGTTCGGGGAGGGGGCGAACACCCTGGAGGCAGCAGCATCAGGAACCCAGTGGACCATCACAGCGAACTGTCAATAATGTCACTGTGATGATCTTTGCTATTTTTTCCCATCACTGTGATAGTGATACAGGCTTGCACCTCATGCATGGCCACCACAGTTGTGCAGGCCCTCAGCTGTTCCATAGGAAATGGCCCCAGTGCCGACCACAAGGCCAAGCCTAGACCCAGAGGAGACCTGATCTCACCCTTAAGTGGTATTCTCCTTGTATCCTGACCCTCTGGCACCTGCTACTGAGGGTTTCCATGGGACATTGTCATGGCTACCCCCACCAAGCAGGCCAGGGATGCTGCCTGTGACTCTGCAGCCACAGTACTGCAAGCCAGAAGATCTGACTGATTCTCCTGTGCCACAGCAATGCACAACAGAAGGCCAGCACTGTGGCACATGATGGAAAGGATGACCTGTGATGAATCAATGTAGTCCATCACTGCCTATGCCTGACTTTCTTCTTGCTTCCACACCTCAGCCATCAGTGCCAGCAGCTCTTGTGCCACTGACTAGTGAGCTACCAAAGCACCCCTGAAAATATCCTGGTACGTAGTGCTCTCATGGATGGACCAGATGGTTCATGTGAGGGAAATTGTTATGATGCCCCGCAGAGGTTGCCTGGAGGCAACCGTGTGTTGTGCCTGGGCTATATGTCCCCCTCCCATGCTGCATGGGTTGCCTGTACAGATGCATTGTACTGGGTTTGGTCCTTTCTCATCTTCTTGTTCCATCTCACGCTCCATCTCCTGGTCCTCCCCAGTCGTGTCCACCCCAAACTGGTTGTCACTCCCATCTGAGGAGTCATCTGGGCTGCTGCCATTGCTGTCATTACCATTGGGTGGATCTGGAAGTAAGTGAACACAGGGCAATGTGTCACAAACAGGTTATCAGTACAGCTATGTTACACACTTCGACACCCAGTCAGATCAATAGTACAGGCGCAAATCCAACCACAGACCCATGCCTTGCAGACCACCATGCACATCCTGAACAGCCTGTATGCCCTGATACATGGTGGAAGAAACAGCACCTGCATCACCCATGAACACTGTGAATGCCCATGCCACCAATGTGCAACCCTGACCCCTGCAACATGGTGGTATTAGAGGTAGGTAAATGCATAGTGTGCCTTATCTTGGTGGCTCACAGCACTGCTCTTAGTAATATAATTTGTAATATTAAAACACAACAACTACATAGTTACTACAAAAGCCATGTGCATGCACTCAACCTGGTGACTGTGTGTGGCCATGGAGTTGATGCCACCTTCCAGACTCTCCAGCTGATGGCAGCCCAGCATGCCAGTCAAGAGCTCCTCCTCCAGTGAGGGTGCCCTGTGTTAGTGGCCACTGCCAGTGGGCAGTAGTTCATCTCATGCCCCTATCAAGTGCTCCTTGGTGCATCTCCTCATGTCTTAAAACCTCTTCTTGACCTCCTCATTGGAGCACCCCACCACCACCATGACACTTGGCATTGATTGCTTCTGTCACCTCCTTCCATGCTGCTGTCATGTACCATGAGGGGACACCCATCGGAACTGGTCTTCCCTGGCAAGGTATTGCCATGCCAAAACCTATGTGGAAAAGACATTTATGAGTACATTTCATAGCACGAATGGCCTCATCACACACAGCACTGTATGAATGGTCCCCCCCACCTGTGCTGCTGCCAGGTGCAGTTATGGTGTCAGCCAGTGGACAGGATTGGTCCTTTATGGACCCAGTCACATGCACAGGGCTGTTGTCCACTACCAAACATGCATGGTGTGATGATGCACAACCATGGGTCTAGCAACAGATTCTGGGCAGCAATAGGCATGTCCAGATAGGTTTTGATGGATGCTGCACAGTGGCCTGCATGCCTGCTGCACTGCAGCATGTACACATGCAGCTTGGACAGATGCAGTGCACAGGAGGTGTGGTGATGTTGCCGAAACCAATGCACATTTCATGGGCCACATATGTGCCAGCATGCTGGTGGCCATGGCTTTGTTGGAGGTACCCCACCCTCCCTGTCCTGCCCAAACACCATGGCTTGTTGGACCACATGACCCAATATGCATGCACCCCTGCCTGGGGCCACATACAATATGCAGTCAATCAGACAGGCACTAACAGTGGACAGCTCAATATGTGCTTATGACACATGGGTGTGTTTCACATACTGATAGGATGTATAATGTCTTAATGTGGCCTGGCAGTATAGACAAGGGTAGATTACAGAACAGTGGATAATGGTCATGTTGCATCCCACATACCTGTTTTTTTTTGTCATAATATTCACTTGCATACTCTCTGACCCTGAGTAGCTCACATAATCTCTCCAGTGTCCCCATGCTGCCATTGACTACAGATCACCTAGTGGAGATTACCCTGTACCGCAGAAAGTGACACATGTCAGAAAACTAGATGCTGTCTGTACAATGCACTGCTGGCTAACTGAAGACCCCTTTGTAAAGGAGCATCAGGCACCTGCACAACATCCTGGTTAAACAAGGTCTTGCAGCTACAACTAGTTATGAATAGAGCTGTACACTACTGTATGGGCTGCAATAAATGCCTACCTTTAGTTCCCTGGGACTAAACATACATCTGTATAGCCTATCTTCATTCTTGTGCTTTTTTTGGAGCATTCTGCAACACTTAAGTATAAAACAAAATAATAGCGGACATGTGCACAGCACCTGTGGGAGAGGCATATAAATGCTAGTTATGTTGTTGCAACTTACTGCTTTCAAATAGATAGTTGTCTATCAAAGTTCTTCAGCTGCTGCTTCTCCAGACTGCAATGTTAATAGTGCGGGTTGCAAATCTTGAGGGAAGTCCACTTTTATAATGAGGCAGTAATAAGTATATGATGACATGCAAATTATTTTTGCACCATGAATGTTAGAGTAGCTCCATTTGCATGTTACCCTCCAACATGTATTAGCAATTACAAACATCGTTTGTGCCAAACTCTCTGCAAACACGTGCATTTGGCAGTCGCACAACTTGATGACATTGTGGCCATTGCTGATGATGACATGAGGCATTTTAGGAAACATTAATCAATTACTAATCAAGTCCCTATTATTTTTGATAAGTGTAAATGTCTTTTGTATGCTGATGATCTGATCTTGTATTGTCATGGAAAGTCTTTGAATTATATAAATATGGTGTTGGAAGATGAGTTTAAGAAGTTGTGTCATTGGCTTACTACCAGCTTGATGCTTTTAAATATTCATAAAACCAAAGTTATGTTGTCTGGAGGTTCTGTAAGACTTGGCGAACATCTTCCCCTGACTATACATGACATTCAAGGGAATTTACTTGATCAGGTGTCAGAATTCATGTATTTGGGGGTTCCTTTAGACCCCTCTTTGACTTATCTTTCTCAGGTAAAGTCAGTACAAAAGAAAATTAATTGAAGGTTGGGCCAATTATATAAATTCAAACCTTATTTATCTTATGATTCACGTTTGAAATTGACGAATGGTGTTTTAATGCCATATTTTGATTATGTTTCTTCATTATATGTTAAGTTAGGAACCAAAGAGAAACAAATTCTAAATGTTGTTTATAACAGCATTTGTAGGTTTGTTTTGGCTGCTCCTTTTTTGACCCACCATTGCCTTTTATATTCTTCACTAAAATGGTTGTCGCCCCAGTTTAAATACAAATTTGCCTTAGGAAAATTGGTTCATCAGGCCATTTATTCAAATGGCTTATCTCCATTAATTGATTTGGTTCAGGTTCGTGAAGTTCAGGTAAATTTGAGAATATTTCAGGGGGTAGTGTTGGTAGTACAAGGTGCTAATAATAACTATGACCTACGAGTATTTGATCACCAGGCTTCTTCACTTTGGAATAGGTTACTAGTTTCATTGAGGTTAATTAGGTCCTAATCATGTTTTAAAGTAAAGTTTAAACAATATCTGTTAGCACAGTCTGATTGTTTGTGTAATTTGTAAATTTTGTATGTTGTATATTGATGTATTGTTTGTTATGTTTTATGTCCGGGTTGGTCCTGAAAAAGGGCTTTGGCCCAGAGTCCTAACCCGGTTAACAAATAAAAATGAAATGAATTCACCTTTGTGATCAGATGCAGCTGCTAGTGTTTGCAAAGACTCGAACGTGTATGTTCCTCCTGCACATACATGGGGTGGCACTTATGTGGCAGCATTATTTTACAGTATTTTGCGGACACCATGCGTGCATAATGTCCACAAACTGTAGACAATCCAACACACTGTTGTGGAGCAGGACACAGAGCTGACAGACATGTCTTCAAGATGCAGCAGGGTACCTGAGGAGGAGCAGGTGAGGGACAGGCTCTTCACCCTCTCATAAGGTGGCTATTCTTGTCAGTGAGGTCCTCACTAAAATGACATCACTTTTTGGAGACACAGCCAGGGATGTGACTAGGGTTGAGAAGGCCCAGATTTTAAAGACTGTGGCAAGGAGGGTCTCATGCGTGCAGGGCCAGATCAGCAACCCCAGCACAGTTCTGCCATCACTGGAATGACCTGGTCCAGTATGATGGGGGGAGTGACTGCAAAAGCTGTGGGCACAGCATGCTGCTGGAGAGATACAGCCAGGTGAGGCAATGTCACCTGTTACACTGTCTATGAGCCATATGGCTACAGCTGTTTGGGAGTGGTCCCCATAATGGGCCTTAACCACTGATAGAAGTTATAAAGCAGCAATACTGTATTCATTTTTGTGTTTTATTTGACAGTGGGGATGTGTGTATGATCTGCAGTGTTTATACATGTATTCATATCCTGTACAGTGTCATAGTTCTATACATGCATTGCATATGGTCAGCACTGTTTCTTGACTAAAACACAGACATGTTCTAGCCATTTGTGTGCCCCCTCTATGCATGCTTATTCTGACTGCTGGACCTTTGCAGATGGAACCTGCAAATCTCTTCCCCACTAGGTGAGGTATATGTGACATGTAGGACATTTGCACAGATTTCTGATCCCAAACAACATGAATGCCCTGAGTGTCACAAGTGCTCCTTCTGGCCATGATAAACCCTCTTAATTGATTAGACCATCACTCAGTGGAGGACAGCTGCAAAGATGCCCGATAGCTGTGGTCTGCTACTAGCTCTGTATTTGAGGACAACAGGTCATGACCTACATGGAGGCAGCATAGGCTGTTTACCGCAGATCTGGTACAGTGTTGTACATATTATGGTACAGTGCTGTGCAGTGTCCCTTCCATGAATGAAGCTAAGGTATCATACATACCCCTAGACACAGTGAGAGTGTCCCTCCATCTGCATCCATGAGCCACTACTGTATGCATCCACAGCTACAATTTCTATGGGCCACATGTGGTACCATGTGTGCCCTACATATACTGCACTGGGTAGTTCACAGATAGTATGGTGTGTGTTCTGTGCCTCATTTCCATCTGTGCCATGTGGATCACCAGGCATGCATGCATGACAGTCAAATCCACACCACTGCATGCACACTAGTGCCAGTGTTGTAAGACCACATACCAGTCATGGCACTGTTCCTGTGCATGGTTGCGCAGTGCTGTGTGTTACATGCCACCTGTGCCACATGGGTGTGCATGGCATATAGCTTGTGTGCTACTCAGTTTACTGTCATTCACTTACATGAAGTTTTATGTGTTCTATGTCTCCACAGCTCCAGTTGCAGCAGTGCAGAGACCTAGTGGCCAGGATGTGGAGGAAGAGGGTTAGGCATATCCACATTCCAGGCACCTGAATCTAGACTTGCCCGAGAGAGCACTGCCAACAAACATGTGCAGACAGAGAGGTACCATGGCCCACAGGAGAGCCACACATGTCAGTTTTGCAGAGAAGAAGAATCCCAGACATCCGGGGGCTGGTCCCAGGTGGGGACCCCCAGCAGTGCCACATAGTGTGGCCCACTCAGGCATGTCTCCATTTGTTTGCATACTGCACCATCCAGCTCCATGTGCACTGTATGGTTGCTGGGTACTTCGCATTCTTCAAACATGGGCTATGCATGTCTACTGCTATTGTGCAACATTTTGCAGTATTTACTCATTGGCCATGGTATGTCATCTTGTTTGGCCAAGTGTGCCATTCAAACATGCTGCTTGACTGCACTGTGGAGTCCAGTGCAGACCTGTGTATGGCATGGTATGTACACTACACCATCTGCACTTTGTCCCTGGGGGGAGGGGGGGTACATTTACAATGTCATTAGTGTGCGGTCACTGGGTATGTACTGCTGGCCAGTGATCTCTGTGGTATGCCTGGCTGCCATCATTGCTGATTCAGGGCAGCAGTGTTGCTACTGGTGGTATCAAAGCCTGCTATTGAATGTTACAGAATGCACATGTGGGGTTGGTTCACATCACAGTTGACAGTGTGGTTACCATACAGGCACCACAATGCCTTTCATCATAATGTCACACGTCGGGTACACACATATCGATGAGTCTTGAATGCTGCATTCCTGTAGTGTGTAGCCCACTGTGCAAGACTACACCACTGTTGCATGGCCATAACATGTGTAGCAGTTGTATCTGCTGGTCTCTGTTTTGCCCACAGGTCGGCATCCCCAGTAACATTCACTGTGTGAGACACACACACACACACACACACACACACTATCCATACAGTGGGGTGGGTGCTAGCATGTCACCACCATTGCCAAGTCTCTCACACTGATGGTACACTTTAACCTGGGTCTGTGCAGAATACAAGTAGGTGGGAAGCAGCATGTTGGCCCTTGTGTAGTGCTCTATGTTTGGCCCAATGTCCAGCATCTAGAATAATTGCTTTCCTTACATATGTTGTGCCCATGGTGTTCCATCCAGTATCCAATGCTAATGGCTATGTCCCATGATACATCCTGCTCTTTGTGTGTGATGCATGACAGTGTGCATGTTGTCTGTGTAAGTCAATTGGCCATGTCTATGGAATGGGTGCCACAGAGGTGGTCTACAGGGCTATGTCACACATATCAGGTCTTCTTAGCTGCACCACCATGTGGGTATGCAGTATGGTGCTGTTATTACCATGCTTCCCCTGCTGTGATTGTTACATCTGTGCAGCAGTTCCTTGTGCATCTGCATACATTACACTAAGGCTATATGCATCCTAACCACTCGCTCACACTTCACTATGGTGTTCCATGGATGTGCTCCAAATGTGCCTGTGTGTCCTGCACCTAGAAACATTGAAACATAGAATTTGACAACAGATAAGGACTACTTGGCCCATTCAATCTGCCCATTTCTTCCTACCTACATTATTACTACAGACTTGCCCAATCTATTGCTCTTTCTCCCTCCACCCTTCCTTTCCACTATGAATCCCTTGTGCTTATCCCATGAATTCTTGAACCTCATACTGTTTTCATACTTCCACTGGAAGGCTGTTCCAGGAATCCACCACTCTTTCTTTGAAAAAGTACTTTCTCACATCTCTGCTGAATCTACACCCCCTTCAGCTTCATAGCTTGTCCCCTTCTTCTTGAACATCTTTTCTTCTGAAAATACTTCTCTGCTGTGCCTTATTTACCCCCATAAGGTATTTAAAGGTTTCTATCATATCCTCTTCCTCCTATGTTCACGGGTGTATATATTGAGGTCCTTTAGTCTCTCCCTCATGGAACTTTTGATTAAGATCCTGCACCATTATAGTTGGTAGAGATATTATTTTGCCAGCACTGGCTACTCACGGATCTTAAGAATGAAGTCAGACCTTATATAAGGGGTCGTCTATAAGGCAACATGCTCATGTGGAATTTTCTATATTGGCAAGACCAAAAGGAAATTTAAAGAATGCATTGGAAAGCATTTAAGAGCCATAGAAAATAGACACCCTAAAAATGCACTGGCAATACATATGAACCAGACAGCTAATGCAGAAGAACATATAATCTCATTTGAGGGCATAGAAAAACCTATTAAAAGTCTGAGAGGGGGTGACTGCAGCAATGTTTTGCTTTAAAGGGAACAATATTGGATTTTTTCTATGGTTGGTTCCAAAAAGCCGGGTCTTAACAAGAGGACAGAAATCAAACCATTTCTCAAGAAATAAAAATAATGGAATTTGTTCAGAGACTTAACCATAGAAATATATAGGTCTTTTTAATATGTACTGTACATTAGCTTGGAACCAGAGTACTTTCCCCCTTCCCTTCCATTGATAACATGCTAAATTAATGGCATTTGATAAATGAATTAGCTACATTTATAGAGTTGTTGTACAATGGTAATTAGGCTTTGCAAAATAATTCTTATTAAGTTAAAGATTGCTCTTAAGCAAGCTTTTTCTGTATATAAATAATTTTTGCATTATGTTTTTATCACATTTTCTTCTAGATCTCACTGAAACTGGAGCCCTATAGTTGATCCCCATGGGAAACCTTGTTTAATAAGTGGACCCTATAAGTGGACTTTCTAGAAAATCTGATGGGAATAAGTAGGATTTATTGTAACATTATTTATGAGGATTGTCTTTGTCCAATTGTCATGATTTTAAATGTTTTTTTTTTAAATTATGTATTTACAACACTTTGCATTGTCACTTTAAATAAGGTATTATAAATGTATGTGTTTGGTGGAGTACTTGCCAGCCTATGATTAAGTGCTAGGTGGCGTGAAATTCTTCGGGAGGCAGTTGCAATATGTGAGTGGAGGGGGTAGAAGGAACCCATGATTGTGCACCTTAAATAAAATTAAGCACTTTTCTTGAAAGGAACAAGTTTGTGGAATCCTTCTGAACTGATATATATATATATATATATATATATATATATATATATATATATATATATATATATATATATGGTGTGACTTCATTCTTAAGCTCAGTGAGTAGCCAGTGCTGGCAAAATTATATCTCTATTTGTTATTTGTTTCTTGTCCGTGGCACAGCATCCGAGGTGCAGCTAACAGACACATGCTTGTTCTACCATTATAGTTGCCCTCCACTGGACTGCCTCCCCTCTGTCTGTGTCTTTCTGGAGAGGTGTTCTCCAGAACTGGACACAGTACTCAAGGTGGGGTCTTACCAATGGTCTATACAAAGGCAACACCACCTCCCTCTTTCTGCTGGTGATACCCTTCCCTATGTATCCCAGCATGCCACTAGCCCCCCCATGCTATATCGCACTGTGTGACCACCTTCATGTCATCCAATATGATTAGTCCCAGGTCTCTTTCCTGCTTGGTGGTTGTCAATACTATTCCATCCATTTTATACTCAGCCCCTAGGTTTCTGTGCCCTAAGTCCATTATTTTGCACATTTTCACATTGAAACCCAGCTGCCATACCCTTGGCAGCTATTCTAGTTTTGTCAGATCTCTGTTCATCCTTTCCACCCCTCTGGAGTGTCCACCCAATTTCAGATTTTGGTGTCATTCACAAAGAGGCAACAACCTTCCTTTCCATCTCCTCTACAATATCACTTATAAAAACATTAAAAAGGACCTGTTCCAACACTGATCCCTGAGGCATACCACTGGTCACCCTCCCACTCTCACAGTGAAACCCATTTATTACCATTTCTGTTGCCTATCCCCTAACCAGTTTCTTATCCAGTTTACTTTGTTTGGACCCACTCCTAAGCTACCTAACTTCCTTATTAGTCTCCTATGTGGAATGATGTCAAAAGCCTTACTGAAATCAAGGTAGGCCATGTCCACTGCTCTAACCTGATTTATTTTCTTTGTCACCCAGTAAGAGAAAGTGATCACATTCTTTTGACATGCACTCCCCTCTGTGAAACCATGCTGTCCTGGGTCTTGTAATCCACTGGATTCAAGATATTCCACATCCATATGTATGTCATATGTACCACATACTGCTGCCCATGCCTGTAGTTGTGTGTGGTATGTCCCTAGTGGTTAGT
Organism: Neoceratodus forsteri; assembly: GCA_016271365.2. Taxonomy (NCBI): domain Eukaryota; kingdom Metazoa; phylum Chordata; order Ceratodontiformes; family Ceratodontidae; genus Neoceratodus; species Neoceratodus forsteri. The sequence continues at coordinate 941,347,090 of CM028131.1, forward strand.
ATGCTCTGTGATAGTCATACCACTGTTAATTGTTACAGGGTTGATGCTGGTGTATGCTGAGCAGTATCACATTATGTCCATTGCACAGTGTATGTCACGTGCCTCAGCATTACATTGGTATAGTTAACGTTTGGATAACAACCACTGTGCATTCTACGGTGGTGGTTTGCCATTTTTTTAATTTATGGTGGGTTGCCTATTTTTGGTTTTAGGGCAGTTTGCCACTGGTTTTATTTAGGGGGGTTGCCACTTTCATTTTAATTTTACTGGCTGTTTGACACCTTTTTTGTTAATGGCTGTGTGCCACTGTAACTATATTTATGGCTATTTGCCACTTTGATATTATACCAGTTTGACAGGCATTCTTTATTTACTGGCTATGTGCCACTTAGGTTTCATTTTGGCAGTATTCCCTATTAGTTTTGTTTATGGCAGTTTGCCTGTTTACATTCCATCTCATGTTTATAAATAAAGTTTCTATCGTTTCTGCATACAAGTCTTATATGCTTCATGGTTCTCTTTGTACATTTCGGGGAAAGGAAGGATGCCTATGTTATGCCAGTTGTGCTGTCACTTGGTTCTGTGGCTTCCCTTTGCAATCGAAAAAAGGTTGTTTGCAGTGCACATTTTGGCTATCTTTGTGGTTCCATTTGCAACAGTTGCTATTATCTGCTATACTGGTAAATATCTTGTGATTGCTATGCCAGTCTGTGATTGCAATACACCATTGTTTTGTGACTGGCACAAATTAGTAATCTCAAAGGGCAGTTTGTGCAGTGATTATTAACTGTTTTGAATATCCCTGCCAAAATGTTCAGAAAGTCGCTTTTCAACAAATGCTATGACTTAGATCTCAATTCTTGCTGTAAAAATATCATCTTAATTTAAATGAGTCCAGCAAAGATGGGTCTTTTTGCGCCAATGGCTGGCTCTTCCCCTTCCCAAAATTGAGCATATTAAATTAACTGTTCTAATTGGAAAAATTCAATGAAACTAGGTGCACATTTGTGAAAAAATTGTAAAATTAATGTTCTAATTTCACCCACCACTAGATATAAATCGGTGAAATACAGTTGCAGGACTACATGGTTGTACACTGTAACTGCATAATGTCAGTTAAAATTAAATTTATATCATGTTTTGGGAGCTTTGCACATTATTTTATAAACACACTAAAAATAACATGCAACAGGGCACACAGTTATTTTGTATAACTCCATTTTCAGGGTGGTGGAAAGCATTTAGTTTTGTCCCATGCCCATTCACAACCCACTTGAGTGTGCATAGCTATACAGTCACACCATGTCATGGGTTATCATGTTCTGTACATAAAGTCCTTTGTTGGGGGTTTTATTGCTTGAATCTATGATACTGTGTCATAATAAAAACAAACCTGAATTATAATAAACACCAGTAGTTCTGACTAGAGTTGTGGGTGTTATTGAAGTGGTAGGAGGTTGTAACAAAAACAGATTTTTAAAATTAGACATTAGCAATGCCCACAAGGAGTAACTCTACTTTGAAGGTACTGAAAGAAAGATGCCTTTCCTATCTTCATTGCTGGATTTTGAGAAAACAGCTCTGAAGTTTAATAGATGAATCATTAACATTTGATAAAGAGCAGTAAATCTAATATGCCAACTGAATTTAAATGAAACACAAGCCTGAGTTTATAATAAAATTGCTCAGGGGAGCCAGGCAGAACAACGACAATAGTAAGAGCAAGATGGAGTCCTGAGGGACTCCAGCCTGGATGGGGCATGAATACGCTAATACAGTGATTCAGAACAGAGTGAGACCAGGTAGTGAATTAGAAATAAATCCATTTAAATATGGCTGCATCAATGCAGGAGAGTTAAATCAACAAGGTGGAATAATTAAAACCCATAGTGTGCAAATCCATAGACTGCAGTGTGTCACTAACTTTCATTAACACTTATAGAGAAGCATATGCCCAAAAAATCCTATTTGGATGTTAGATTAATTTGAAATAGTGAACTGAATGGTCAGTTATGTGTTGGATTTTCTATGGCATACAGTAGAGCCAGGTCTGAGCAATGTAGCTCACCTGCAGATGTCCAGACTAGTAGTAGTATTCATAGCCCTTGCCCTCCTCACTATGCATAAAGACTTGGACATGGAGGCATCAAGGGCACGTCAGGGTATGAAGCAAAGCCTGACAGCAAGCCATCAATCAGATACCTGATCCAGTGGTAGAAGGGATCCTTTGCTCCATGCAGAGCATGGAATTGTGGAATGCGGCAGTCTGTGGAATTTCATATCTGATCTTTAAGTCATTTTTTAAAATGTTCGGGCCCTCAGAATGCCGTGCAAGCTTGGAGGGCTGTAAGCATTTGCTACTGGAGTTAAAGAGCCAGGGAAATGTCCAGGGCAGTCAGAAGACTTGTGATGAGTGCAGACAGTTGCTACTGCTGCCTCCTACCTCAGGTAATGCTGAATCCTCTGTGCCCCCTTCCTGGTGTGCAAAACATTTTGTGTGTCACACAGATGCATGTCACCACCACAAACCAACTTCTGACCCAGCTGCATGATCAGTAGTACAGATCAGGTCCAGACAAGCTTCAAGGGAGGTGCACTGGGGTCTGTGGAAGTGCAGAGGACTTTGCATAGTCCTAAGATTAGTTTTACTTGAGTGTGTGTGTGTGTGTGTGTGTGTGCGCGCGTGCATGTGTGCTTGCATGCATGCGTGTGTGTGTGTGTGTGTGTTTGTGTGTGTATGTGTGTGTGTTTTTCAGGACTTTTTGCATGTTCATCAACCACAAGCCATCTCCTCTATTAATCATGGACAATCCATGGAAAGGATAGACTTACAAAACAAAAATGCCCAAGGGTAACCGTAAGTGTCTATTAAAACAATGTCAGCTGGAAAACAGGGGAGGTGGTTCCATCTAAAAAGCCTCTTGTCCCAATGAGTTAACCATCTCCACCACTTTGATAATTTTGCTGGCTATGAACAGCCACCACTTAATCTGTAGAGTTAACAACAGGTACTCGCTATAAAACTCAACCAATACCAAATACATAATAAGCAAAATATGACATTATAGCATGTCAGTAGTTTGGAAGGTAATTGTCCTTACTGTACTTCTGTATAACCTGCTGCACAACTCCTAGATGACTATAGGTGAAGAAGGCTCATATTCCACCATATACAGTTCCCCCCTGTCATGGGGACATACCCACCACTGTACAACCCACAACCCCCTGCCCCCAAGGGTACCATTATGCTCCCTTTGCCCAGCTGGAAATCATTTCAACTGTTAGTATATCCCCATAGGGTATGCTGACCTGACGGCAACACCAGCACAGCAACATATCTCGCTGTTGGCAAAATCGACACTTTGCCGTCAGGTCGCTGTGTTGGTGCAACCAAGACAGAGGCACACTGTCTCCTGGTCCTGCACCCCCTCCCCAAATCAACTCCAACTGGAGCTGGTAATCCATAGTATGGTGGGTGCTGGGGGGCAGAGCCCCCCGATAGAAAAACAGGACCGGGAGACATACAGGATTTATATCTACCGCAACTTGTGGCTGACATAAATCCCATCGCTGAGATGCCGATCGACAAAAGTATTGTTGAACCAGCATCATAGATAGTGGTGGGTGAAGTGGGCTCAATTCTCTCCGTGAAGTGATTCACCGAGTGAAGAAGAATTCGTGAAGTATTCCATAACACGAAGTGGAGTACTTCACGTTATGATGGGTAACACGAAGTCCATTGAAAACAATGACTTTGTAGTACTCTGTCTACCCAGACCACTACTCCACCAATTGTAAAGGTGAAGTGCATTGAAAGCAATGTACTTTGCCTCACTTCGCCTCTTGTTTTTACGCTTCAAAGGCGAATTTTGCAGTGATTTTTGGGATTTCAGGTCACATTGGCTCTATATTGTTCTGCACAGCTTCAGTTCAGGGTAATGTGTGTAGGAAGCTGTATGAGACAGTCTGATCTGAGAGCTCTCTGTGATTCAAACATAGAAACATAGAAACATAGACTTTGACGGCAGATAAGGACCGCTTGGCTCATCTAGTCTGCCAAACCTTCTAAAAGCTGTTAAAAAAGCCTTTTTGGGTAATTTTTTTTTGCTCAAACTTTAGTTCATCGATTGTAGGAAACCCTCATGTGTTCATATCATCTAGCGTTTATTGTTTGTGTGTAGATTTTGAATGTTAATGTACTGAGTCTGTGTAGTAAGAGACAGTGAAAGTGTGCTTTGGGGGAGGGGCATATCTGTGGTGTAGGTAGATTTAAGTTGGGGAAATAGGGAGTTCTTTGGTTTTTGTTGTTTTTGTTATATAACTGACTGTGTTAATGTACACACAGTAATATCGTCAGTAATTGTTGACATTTTTTTGCTGATTGTGTGTTATGTGGATCTGGTGCAGCAGTTCATAAATTCAAGTTGTTTAAAATACGTGGTATGTTACTAAAGTTTTCAATTTGGTATGCATTACTTGTAGACAAATTGTGTGTGTGTGTGTGTGAGTGTGTGTGCGGTGCGGTGCATGACATCAAATAATACACCTTTTATTGTGCCACGGTTTAATTGCAGGTGCAGCAGTGTGAACCTGCTATCCACTGAAGCTGAGTGATTTTGTACTGCCATTGTGGTATCTTTTCTTTGTTTTGCTGCTTGCACTGCTGTAAACATCTGCAGTCAGTGCCCCCCCCCCACCTGCAAAAGGAATTATTTTCCAGATTGGATTGTTTGTGACTTCAGCACCACTGGTTAGGTAAGGTGTTGTTGAACTTGTGACTTTGCGTCTGTATCTGTTGCTGAAGCTACTGTTGTTTTTTTTGCTTCACATCCAGCATCCCCCCATCCAGAGTGAATGTTCCAAAATCTAAATTTGTTTAGAATATTGTTGTTGATCCCCCAAAATGCCCACAAAGGGACGTGCAAGCAAAACTGTTTCTAGCCATGGAACTGCTGCCAGTGGTAAGATTGACTGTGGGTGTGGTAGTACACAGATGCAGAAGTGCATTGCTGATGTGAGGAAAGGTATTTCTCCTGCAATGTTTTTACAGCCCAATCAGTAGCTTCAGTCATAGTTGGAGGAGATGATGTTGTACCAGCTGGCGGTGTTAGTGCAGTTGCTGGTGGTGGTATGAATATTGCCGCCTCAAGTTCCACTTCTGACCAGTTTATTGTGTCCAAAAATATAGTGGAGTGTGAAGCAGTGCGAGTGAGTGGCAGTGTCGATGATGTCATACTTCCCAGTAACATACCAGTAACTGAACATGAGGATTCTGATCATCATGTCAACGATAGCATACAATGTGACATTTTTTCCACCGCGGTCCAGGTCACGCATTTGCCATGCAGTGATTCACAGTGTGGTGAAAAAATATCAGGTGATGATGAATCTGATGATGATGATGTTGCTGTGGTTGCAACAAGCAGTCCACATGCCTGCATCCAAGCAGAAGATGTGGATGTGGGTGATGCTGATGAATATGATGATGATGTAAGTAACACCAGTTGGGAACGGGAGAAAAAGAAATTCATGGTGGCTGTGTTGGGGTCTGTTTGCATTACCCCCCCCCCCCGTAAAAAGTTGTGATTTACCAGTTTCAGTTGATGGTGATGATGATGATGATGACCCAGTAATAATGATAGGTAGTCGTGGTGGTCCGTTGCAGTCCAAGTGTGTCCTGCCAGAAAAATCACATAGCACACCCCCCACTTCATGGCTTAAAAAATGGAGTCCAATAAGCAGCATCGGGGATATGTTACAACTAGAGCATCACAATCCCTTGTTTGTTTTTTTTTTGTGCAAGATGCAAATGATGAGTCAGTTGCAATCTGCCAGGTTTGCCAGGTGCGTGTGAGTTGAGGTAAAAAGGGGAGCCATCTGGGCACAGGAGGACAGCATACACATCTTAAGAACAGGCGCATGGCACTGTGGACCCAGCACAAGATGGCAGCTAATACCACAGTGGGATGTTCACCCTTATCATCAGCCATAAAGAGCATGTTATCCCATTCCATGACTGTTAAATCAAGCAGGAAATTAAATGTGTGCAGTAGTGATGAAATAAGAGAAGAGGATTACTACAAGCATGATGAGGTGGAGGAGCATAGTGATTTTGAAATGTTGTCCAGTGCTGGTGAGAGCAGCAGTTCTGGAGGTGGTGGAGGTGGTGAATGCAGTATGTTTAGTGTAAGTGGTACATCAACCCCGGGTGGTAAATCTGGCAAAATAACTGCATTTGTGGGTTTGTCATCATCACCTGTGCAACCATTTTCATCAAACGTCCACACTCCACCCCCTGCCATTCGCAGAGCAGAACCATTTGTCATCACACCCTGTGTAAAACGTTTAAGTCAGCCCATGTTACAGAGTGTTTTTGTGCATAAGTTGAAGTACCCACCCTATCATACAGTGTCACGTGAACTTAATGCTGCTGTAGCTGAAATGCTGGCAATTGATCTTTTGCCCTTCTCCTTTGTGGAGAATTCTGGGTTCTGGAGGTTTGCTGCATGTGCCTATCCAAAATGAAAAGTCCCATGCAGGACATACTTTTCGACCCGTGCTGTTCCTGAGTAGTACCGTACTATGTCCGACTCTGTAAGACATGTCCTTCAACATTCCTCCTCTCCATTCATCCATTTAAGTACGGACATGTGAACAGGTGGCAAAACAGCGGGAAGTTCATATTTGTGTATAACTGCACATTGAGCGCAGGTGCCGGGTGTTGTTTGTGCTGTTGGTAGTGTGAGTAATCAGTGCAGTAAGGTGGCGTGTCGTGGTAGCAATCTTCTAGGAATTTGACAGCATGCAACGATTGCAATGCACAATGTGACCTGTTCACACACACTGATGAAAACATGTTGGACTTGGTACTGATGGAAATTGACAAGTGGCTGAACCCCCTGTCCCTGAGAGCTGGGTTCATAGCAAGTGACAATGGCTGATATGTGGTGAAATGCATCACAAATGGCTGGCTTTGTTCATGTTCCATGCATGGTCCACTGTTTGAATCTTGTTGTGCAGGAGCTTCTGCAGCACCATGATGTAAAGGAAATGCTGACAGTTGCACGCCGTATCTGTTCTTATGTTTCACAATCTGCAAAGGCCCGTGACCAACTCCGGCAGTTGCAGATCCGAAACAGCCTCCTTGAAGCTGGAAGTTGTCACCCAGTGGAACTCCACTTTATACATGAACAATACAAAGCCATCACAGAATATATTGTCATGCACACTAGCCGTGACAGTTCTGGGGCCTCCATATCTATGACGACTGAACAGTGGCACCTCATGGACTCTGTAATAACAATTTTGTGGCCTTTTGAACATGCCACACAGGCAGCGAGTGGCAAGTCTGCCTCCAATAGCCAATCAATTCCACTGCTGCGGGTGCTGAGGCAGACATTGGTGAATTTACAGCACAGCCTTGATGTTGTCAGAGACAGTGCTAGCAGTATGTTGCTGAAACACATGCTGACAGTATTCGACCAGAATCGTCACATCTTGAGCATTCAGTGTAGTGATAACTTTGTAATAGCAACAATGCTGGACCCATGATACAAACGTGGAATTGCTTCAGTACTGGAGGGAGGGCCTGAACAGGTAACAAATGTCAGTGGGCAACTGGTGTGCTTGTTTCATGGGGCACAGAAGTCACGTGCCAAGGTCAGTAAACATCAGCAGCATAGTCAAGCTGAAGCTGAACCGGGAGAAGCATCAAGCACATCCTGTAAGGGGAAGGGGACTGCAGTTCTAGGTGGTCTGTCATTCAAAGTGGTTGGCATCAACCCACTTTGGCAGGCTTTGTCCCAAGTGAGGATTTGCAACATAAATGATTCTGGAGAACAGGATGATGCATCAACCACTGGACTTAGTGCAGCCCAGAAAATGGTTGAGTCATGTTTGTCTGAAAACAGGCATCTGTTAATAACTGATGATCCTCTTTAATACTGGAGTGGAAAGGTCAGTGACTGGCCAGAGCTGACTGCAGTGGCACTGAAATACCTGACATGCCCACCCTCCAGTGTAAGTGTCGAGAGAGTATTCAGCTCAGCAGGTACAATAGTTCAGGATCATCGTATAAACCACTCTCCTGCATATGTAAGTTTGCTAACATTCATAAAAATGAATGAGAGGCACATACCAGCTCAGACTGCAACCTCAATATTCATACCTCGTCCTAGTCATGGTTTTGGTGATGTAGAAATGGACCATCCTGGTGGCACTGGAAGTGGCAGCATAAAACGGCCTAGCACTGATGTAGATGATGACACAATGGAGAAAGAATTTCCCAGTAGTCAGACTTCAGACATAGATGACTGTGAGGGCAGCTTTCTTTATGAGGATGATGATGAGGTTAATGTTGACAGGTTTTAACTTAAGTTGTTAAAAAGGCTGTCACATTTTTTGTATGATACATGTTTTCTTTTTCATAAGGTTAAATGAGTGTCCCACTTAGAGTGACTTAAATTCCGTATGTCACGTCACATTTGTAACAGAGAGCACAATATATCCTGTCCCCTGTACCACCACCATAAGACTGCTGTTAGCCACTGCCACCACAGGGAATGACTTTGTGTGCCCCCCCGGACCACCACCATAAGACCGCTGTTAGCCGCTGCCACCACAGGGAATGACTTTCTGTGCCACCCTGGACCACCATCATAAGACCACTGTTAGCCACTGCCACCACAGAGAATGACCTTCTGTGCCCCCCTCAACCACCACCAGAAGACCACTGTTAGCCACTGCCACCACAGGGAATGACTTTGTGTGCCCCCTGGACCACCACCAGAAGACTGCTGTTAGCCACTGCCACCACAGGGAATGACTTTCTGTGCCCCCCTGGACCATCACCTGAAGACTGCTGTTAGCACTGCCATCACAGGGAATGACTTTGTGTGCCCCCCCTGGACCACCACCAAAAGACCACTGTTAGCCACTGCCACCACAGGGAATGACTTTCTGTGCTCCCCGGACCACCAACAGAAGACCACTGTTAGCCACTGCCACCACCACCAGATGCAGGAAGATGTCAGAGAGAATGTCATCATGTGCCACAGCTATGACCACCAGCGTCCACCACCAGTGTCATTCTGACAATGTTTTTCCATTACATTGACCATGCCAAGGCAGAGGGAGTCAAACAGGAGATGATGTCCAACAGCCACAGGCACAAGGCTTCTTACTATTAAAACTATAAAGTGAGTATGTGTACTAATGTTGTTTTATGCTATTCAGCTTCCTTTAGCTGTGTGTTTTGTTTTCTGTTGCTTTTCTGAGCTGCAATGGTCAAACGCATATGGTAAACTTATTTTGTTTTTTTACAGGTTAACAACAAATGACTCTCCTTCGCTGAAAGTCAGTATCAATGGTACAGCAGCAGTACTGTCTACAGGAACCTGTGGCATATTCATTTCCAATCCATACGGGTAAATATATGTATATTTTATTCATTTTGTTCCTTTTTAATTTTTTCATAAGAGAGCAACAAATCCAACTGAGGATTCATAAACTAGGTGACATGTATGTCACACAAAATATTTCTGCAACATATCATGCACTGTATTCCAAATTTGCAGCTGTGCAGCCATGACAGTGTTAAAAAAGTTGGACCCCGGCTGTGTTACTTGACAAGATGTGGTTTTGAAATGTAACTTGAATTGAGATGCAGGGACACTGCCACAGTGTATTTGTTACATAGCCTAGTACTAAATTAAGCTGTGATCTGCTGATTGCAGTGGGATAGCTTGCTATCTGTGTTAATCCATCCAGATACCCGTGGAACAGCCACAGCTTAAACATAATGTGTTACTGCTGCAATCAAGTTGTAATAAGGCCTTCATTTCTTTATTTAGGAAACTTCCAGATGCTTTGTTGTGTCATAGTTGTCATATCCAAAGAAGTTCTTCAACATCACCCCCAGGCTGGGGCAGACTTCAACACACAGAAGTCATTTCAATCGATGACCATGATCATCATTACCTACCAGACTTCAGAAGGATGCAGATGAAATCTGTAAAGAAGCAACCAAATAAGAAATCATTAATGACCTGCGAATATGCTTCCCCCCAAAAAATAAAATACTTACCTTCATTGGCTTGAGAGTATTCCATTTCCTATTTCAAAGCAAACATTTCTCATAGATACCTGGAATGTGCACACCAACAGTACCTGTGACCTGTGAAAGAAAAAATGCAATGAGTACATGTCTATATATGTCAACCCCCCCCGCCTAGAAAATGCAAAAATATGTTTATATATATTTATATCAACTCACCAAGGCTACTATTAGTGTACACACAAAGGGCACCCTTCCATCCAGTTCAGGTGATAGCATCGCATTTGCAGGAATCGCAGCACACTTTGGACCAGCAACAGTTCTCTCACAGTCATCATTTCTGACAGAACACTGAATGGATCCATGTCATATTATCCCTCCTTCACATGGTTTGGCAAGACACTGTGCATCATGAGTACATCATCATCACAGAGTATATAAACTTTCTGGACACAAGACAGATGCATTTTGGGGATGCAGAAAAATTCTGGGGACTCTGTGTGACCAATGCGCGCATGAGTGACTGCGAAATAAATTCTGAGGGACTTTGCGTGTGGTGTAGCTCTCCCATTTCACTTTCTTACGACTTATCAATTTTTTAGACATGAGATAGATGCATTTTGTGTGTTGTGATTGTGAGCACATAGTGTCATACTTAAATTATACATTAAAGCAGCAGTGCAACAATGTGGTGAAAATTTTGACCTATACTTTTTATGCTATTTTACATTGCCAGCCACTAATTACCTCCTGACTTGTATGATACCCTTCTTTTCACAATTTGTGTCTGCTTTACTACTTTTCTCATGTCTGAAAAAAACAAGGAGCATGCCTTTTAATATGGCTCTGACCAGGTTGTCATCACTATTTGCAGCTGTTTTTAAATATATATTGTTCTGTAAGGTCATAAAACACTGCCTGCTGCATAATTGTTAGTTTTACAACAGAAGAAATATATAACAACTGATGGAGAATAACAGTGGAAAACACTGATGAAGACCTGGTCTGCACCGTATTAAAAAGAGTGCTGCTTTTATTATTTCAGACATGAAAAAAGTACTAAAGCAGACTCAAAATACTGGAAAGAATAGTATCATACAAGTCAGGATGTAAGTAAAGTGGCAATGTAAAATAATATAAGAGAGTACAGGTCAAAATTTCAAAAGATTGTTGCACTGCTGTTTTAAAGAGATTCATCAAGTTAAATAGTTATGATATTGCACCCAATATATGGGTGCCTAACCTCCAAGGGAATCTCTGTTGCTCCACATGTCCTTACATAGTGCAATACTTTTAGGGCAAAAACATTCGTATTTTTGGTACACCATGTCCCGGAGGACTTCCCATTCTGAAGAGCAGCACAAGTTCCGCCCCCAAGCTCAACAACATTATGACGTGATGCCAGGGAGAGCGTGGGGGTGTGCTCCATTATAGTGAATGGCCAGCAGCTTTCTGAATGTTTCTTTATGTTATAATAGTCAGTTTGTGGTGAAATGTGTGCATGTTTCGACTAAGAAGAGCCTTGTTAGTCGAAACGCGCCCACGTTTCACCACAAACTGACTATTACAACATAAAGAAACATTTGGAAAGCTGCCAGTCATTCACTATAATGGAGTGCACCCTCACACTCTCCCTGGCATCATTCATAACGTTGCTGAGTGCGGGGGTGGAACTTGGGCGGCTCTTCAGAACGAGAAGTCCTTCGGGACCCAGTTTACTGAAATTGCAAGTGTTTTTGCCAGAAAAATATTGAACTATGTAAAGACATATAGAGCAATAAAGATTCCCCTGGAAGTAAGAGACAGATACATCAGGTGCAATACCGCAACTTGGTGAATCTCTTTATAGTCTATTTCAGAAAAGAAATATTTCTGGAGCCTCAGTAATGTTTACTTTGTGTTGGGACTCATGATTTGAAGTGTTTTGCAAAAAGCATGACTGAGCAGTGCAAGTATGTTGTTCTAAACTGCATTTGTGCCATCAGTGTTCTTTCCTGTGTGTGTGCAGACATTGTCCAGCTTATTGCAAATGTATACTGTATATGGTGTGACTTGTTGCAGTATCTCAAGATTAAAGATAAGAAAGAATATATGATGTATATTTTATTTGTACCATCAGCACCAGTGGAGTAAGTGATATTTTTTCAGAGGTATCAGGTCACTGTGCACCTCAGTCACTTACAGTGCACATATGACTTTGCGGAGATCATTGCACAAAAAGCACATGCTCTCCTAAAAGTCATGTGTGCAGTATGTGACTAAGGTGCAATCTGGCCCGACAACTCTGAAAAAGGATTGTATCACTTAGTCCACTGATGATGATGGTGACAATAAAATATATGTTATTCTGCTTGCTATTCTTTATACCATAAACACTGCAACAAGTCAGCAATATATGTTTGCAAGAAGCTGCACAATGTCTGATGTCACACACACACACACACACACACACACACACAGAGGAAACAACACTGACTGCACACGTGCCATTTAGCTCATCATACTTGCACTGCTCACACCAGTTTTTTCACAACCACTCCACAACAGAAAGTAAATATTACTGAGGCACTGGATTATAGTAATAGGGCAATAAGGAGAATGTATGACTGTATGTGTATGTATATATTTAAAAGGAAGCAGTCAGCAACAGGAACTCCTGCCCCTTGCAAGGCTTACCCTCCGGTTAAGCCTTTTAAGTATGTGCGTTTTTTTCGTGCTGCATCATACTTTATTTTAATAAAGAAATGTTAGTGACTCTGAAGGATGGTGGACGCTATTAGGGCTTCATTATGTGTAAAGGAAAGGTGCAGCAGAGATGCACTATGCACTTCAATACTTTTGTATTGAAGCACATGGTGCGTAGGCATTACACCTTTACACATAATGGAGCCCCCATAGTGTCTGCCATACTTCCAGGTCGCTGACTTTTCATTATTAAACTAAAGTATGTTGCAGCATGAGAAAAATGCTGCAACATATTTAAAAGGCTTAAGCAGAGGGTAAGCCTTGCAGGGGTTGGACCTCCTGTTGCTGACTGCTTCCCTTTAAACTAATACTGTGTGGCCTTCCCTCTGTCTGTTATTGAACATAAACAAAACACAAAATACTACAGCAGTGGGGGGGAGGTATGCAGAAAAAAAAGCTAATGGGGGATCTAATGATGTTCCTGCAGCAGATGGAGCATCAATACTATCTGTATATGGTGTAGTTCAATCTGCTCCACCTGCTGCTGGACAGCACCCACTCTCTCTCATTACTTTCCTCCACTTCAGCCCACAAAAATGCTATGTCTGCCTGTGTTGCAGGCATTGTGGCTGGGTCCACCGGTGTGGGGGGAGAAACAGGTAGTGGTGGTGGTGAGGGTGGTGCTGGTGGCAGTGATGGGGTAGTGGTGGAGCAGCTGCTGCTGTGACACTCCTCCTGCTGTGGTGACACACAACAGCAACACCCTATGCCACTGCCACAGAAGGGCCAGCAGGTGGAGGACTGGCCTGTTCGGTGGTAGTCTGTCACTCCACCTTGTGGTGGTTAAACATAGGTGTGCGCTGGCCCCTAGCCCCCAGATATGTCCTCCGGAGCCATGGGACACCTGCATACCACAAAGCAGATACACCACAGTGCTGTTGTCCCTCCGACATAGTTGAAAAACTGCCAAACTGTGGAGCTGCAGGGGGGGGCAGGCACAGGAATGGCAGATGTAGTGCCAGCAGTACGGTCACACACCTGGGACTCCACCTGCTGCTGTGGAGGTGGTGCTGCTGGAGCTCCTGCAGCTACTACTGGTGGTGGTGTTGGCGGACTTGGTGGAAGTGGCAGTGGCACTGGTGGTGCTGCTGCTTCTGGGGGGGGGGGGGGGGACTGGACCAAACAGTCTGGAGTGGTCCAACAACACCTGGCTATGGCCCCAATGTGTGTGCACTCCCCCCTGGCCATGGGCCACAGACTGTCCTCAGTCCATCGCACAAAACACTCCTTCCCTCTCTGACGCGTCACGTGACGAGTGACTTCATACACACTCACAGTCTCACATACACGCACACACACTGTCACACACACATACACAGACACACAAAACAAAACTTATAAAACAAAGAAATCGGTCACCAAAAAGAACTGACAAAACAGTACAAAAAAAATAAAGAAAGAATTAGCTTTTAAAAAAACTTTTGGGTTTTCTGAAATTTACTCAAGAAAGAAACTAATAAGAAACTCTCCTCTCCTCCACAAAATGTTTCCTCCTTCTACCTCTCCCAAGGAGAAAGTGAAAGTGTCTGCTTGTATGACTCACTTCCTTCCTGCCTGGCTAATGCATGTGATTTTCAGTACTGTAAGCCATGTGATGTGTTGGGGGGGGTTGCCCAAAGTCCCTATATTGTTGTCATTCTGCCTTACTTCTCGTTAAGGTGGAATAACAACATGAAGTCATAATAACAAGGTGAAGTGAGCACTTCTCAATGGTCACTTCGTGTAGTATTATGATAACGCGAAGTGGCCACTTCACGTTTACTTCGCCTGCGGAATTTAAATTTGCTGCATCTCTAATCTTCGATCCACCACAGAATAGCTGTCTGACATAGCAATGACAATAACAGTACAGTCCCCACACGCCCTAATAAGTGACACAGCACTGTACTGTCTGTACTGTGAAGCATAAAAATATTAAATCTGTAAATGATGCAAACTTACAGTATAACTGTATCAGAAGTATCCAAAATGCAAATGCACAACAAATAGTATGCTGCTTCACATCTGACAACTCACTCTAGGCAAACCTACAAATTTGAGAAATAAGGTTGGTTACATAACTTCTCAAATATGCCAGTCACTAACACATTTACTTTTCATTTACCCATTTTGTCCCTTTTCTTCAGCTTCTCCCCTTCAAGGCCTGGCACCAATGCAAAGTCATTGGCTCAAATTGCTGTCTCAAGTTCCTTTAGATCACTTGTAGATCACATTAGAGCTGGCTAAGTCTATCCTAGCATCTACAGTATAAAGACGTGTTTACAGCATAACATATGACTTTAAGTGGCATCCTACTGTACATATCCAGTACAGTTATATTATGCACACTACTTTATGGTCATACTGGAAACAGCGTTTTGAATCAAATGCTGCCTATTGGCAATAGCTTCCCCTTCTTGTATCCTAACTAGACAGATTGCCATACAACCAGTGTAGGCTTAGCAATGGCCTGTTAGCATCTCAATTGCGTACCTACCTTCTCACAGTGCTGCGGCACCCTGTCTGGCCCATCTTACTGACATAGGAGGACTACAGTTTTCAGTTTTATTATATTCATTATTTTAGATGCCTGATTTGAAAGAAAATGAAAAAAATGTTTTATTTATTTTGAGCAAAAGTTTATCTCTGCACATTCATTACACTAAAGAGTCTGAGGAGCAGGAATGGAGATGATAAGCTGTGCAGGATGTTTGACATGATCATGACAAGCTTGATCCGGTGTGGTGAAGAGTTCGGTCATGAGGGAGGGCTAAATTGTAATAGGTTCACTTCATGAGCTGGCAAACATTCAAACCATGGTTTGTTAAATGTTAAGTTGGTGTGGAATAACAAGAACAGAAGAAAATCAACATTTTTATCATTTGCATTAAATCAAATGTTCACCTCTACTCTTAATGTAGGTCAAGTCCTGTTTTGAGCACAGGCTGTTAAACATGCACAACCATGTTGACTTGCATGAAGTGTTTTTGTGATGTGGATCACAGTACCCTCAGTAACTAGTAAGATTAAGTCAGAAAATTCATTATATTTGTACTTAGAGCTGAGTTTAGTTCAGTTCACTTCATTTTTTTAACTTATGCTTGAAAATTTAAAATCATAAACAGACATTCTTTCCAGTTTTAAGTTTCACCTTTGTAATTATTTGTTGAATGTGTCTGAGTGTTCTTGTAGTTAAGTCCTGTATATTTTATGTATTTGTGTTCATTTTGTATTACTTTATTGAGTTTACTGTGCTATATGGCAAGGGTCAAGTCTAAGAAAGGACCTTGGTCCAGTGCTTTTACCTGGTGAATACATTTAAAATAAAAATAAATAGAAGTTCACTGTTTACATTGTAGAGAATCAAGCATTTATTAGACAACTTGATGTATCCCAATTAATAAAACTAACAAGAAAAACAGTAAAGCATATTATTTCATCAACTATTTTTAGATTTTCTTCCTTTAATTTTAGCCAGAATATAAAGAAACAGACAATATGGACAGATAAAGACCATTGGTCCAGCCAGGCTGTCTAGTCCCTACCCTGGTAAAGGAGTCAGTGTAGTACTAGCCAGACCATATCCGAATAAACAATTATCTCCACCCCCAGCCCCTTTACCTCCTTGTGTTTCTTTCCCATTACCCACTATCTGTGTCCTACATCCTCTGTCCCACATGTCTGTCCCAACTGTGCCTTAATGTGTTTAATGTCTGCACACTAGCAAACACCTGCAGCATCAGGTCCCATCCATCCACTACCCCCTCTGTGAAGATGTACTTCCACTTGACCCTCTGAATTTGCTCCCCTCTAGCTTCAGGTTTTACCCTCTTGTGATGTTACCATCCTTGAGCCTAAATAACCTCTGGCAAGCCACTCTGTTGATGTATTTTAGATATCTGAAGGTTTCAATCATGTCCCTCCTTTCCCCTCTAGACTTCAGTGAGTACATGCTGAGGTCAACAAACCTTTCCTTGTAGGATCTTCTCTGTTGCTGTGGGCATCCTAGTCACTCTTCTCTGAATGGCCTCCAGGTGGTCTCTGTCTTTCTTCAGATGTGGACTTCAGAAATGGACACAGCACTCTATGTGTGGCCTGACCAGTGAGTGGTACAGTGGTGGTCACTTCTGATTTTCTGCTCTAGAAGGCCCTCCACGTACATCCAAGCATCCTGATTGCCTTGCTGTATGCCTTGTTGCATTGTACAGAGTTCTTCAAGTACATACTCATTGACACAACCCAGATAAACTTCATAAAGTTTTGTTGATGATACACAGTTTAATTTGGGACTTTCTGATACTCCATTATTACTAGTTAATACTTGGATATAAAATAGCTTGGAACACCTTGACTATCACAGGCTCAGCACCCACCAGAACTCCAATAGCAATGAATAAAATAGAGTATTCATTTTATTACCAAAGTTTCTGTTATCAGATCATTAACTGACTTTATATCACCATTTTAATCTAAGTTTAGAATCTAAGTTTCCATCAGTAAACTCCAAGTGCTTTAGGTACTGTGTTGCTGTAAGATAGACTCTTTTGTTCAAAAGTCTAACTTAGTATCTGGATATAGCAATACAACATCTGCATGAGGGACTCCTCTCTATGACTTGCCTAAATCCTTCCTCAGGACTGAGGGTTACATACATACTGATGGAAATAAGAAAAAAGGAGGCATTTGGTTTATCTTACCCAAAAGTTGTGTCAGTAACTACATTTAAAAAAAATATGCCAAAAAATCAATTCAGTTTTAAAGGACATGGCAAGCATGTACAGCATACGGATAAGAAGAAAAAGATATGCTCCATAAAAGCTAGGAACCTGTCTGAGCTTCTGCAGATCTTTGTAGCTCTGACCCTTTAAGATTCTTTTATGTGTGACTTCAACTTTACCATTTCTGCTATTTATAAAAATATGCTCTTTTACTGCTGCTTTGTCATTTTGAATAGGATTTGTTTTATCTTTTGTACTACCTTCTCCTTGTTCTCTCTTTTCAGGTTATCTCATCTATTTCAGTTTGAGTGGAAGGTCATATTTGGCATTATCTCTTACAGTCCTGGGACACAAATGTTTCTTTCCAGGAAAAAGCAGTATTTGATGAAAATTGTTTAACTGGAATGGTTGATGAACGACATGATAGTTCTCCTTTTGAAGGTATAATCTATAGATGATGTAAGATGCTCTCTCTCTCTCTCACAATATCAATATGCTACATGTCAGTATGAAACATACACAAATAGGATACCAGATAAAACACAGCTTGATTGCTTTTACTAACAACTGGCTAGTCCTGTGATATTGGCAGATAATGTAGAATATTTACTGCTGTTACAGGACATAGACAAAAGAGGAAAAAGGTACTGCAATAAAACAAAACTGACCCGATTAATAACCATGAACATAAGGGACAAGAGTAGAGGAAAAGAAAACAAGACAGTTAGGGAGATTTTAAGTAGAGGATAGGAAAGGGGCTGTTGCAGAGAATCACCATGGAAAGAAAGGAGAGAGAGAGAGAAGATCATAAAGGGAAAAACAACAGATCAGTTGAGCACAAGGCAAAAAAATAATGAGGGGGGTCTAGGAAGCATGGAGACAGGGGCAAGCATCCTCACTTCAATGCAAGCCAACATGATGTGCACACCCAGAAAAATGGCTGAGCTGGAGGGCCTAATGAGCTTCAAAGGCCAGGACTTCCTTCCATATGGAAGGTTAATTTGGAAATTGAGGGAACTGGGGGTGGGAAATAAATTGGTGGGGTGGGTAGCTAATTGGCTTAGGAATAGATAGCAGAGGGTGGTGGTAGGGGGTGAAGTCTCGACACCCAGAGAGGTGAACAGTGGGGTTCCACAAGATTCAGTTTAGCACCCTATCCTTTTTAATGTATTCATTACAGACATCAGGGAGGGGGTTGGTAGTAAAATGAGTTTGTTTGCAGATGATTCTAAATTGGGGGCAGTGGTAGACAGTGAGGAGGGTAGGAGGGCACTGCATGATGACCTGGGGAGGCTAGAAAACTGGGCCCACACATGGCAGTTAGGATTTAACATATGCAAATGTAGTGTTCTGCACCTGGGTGTTAGGAACCCTTGGTATAACTACCACTTGGGGGGGGTACTGCTGACTGTCGTGACAATGGAGAAGGATCTGGGGATGATGATTGATGCTAAAGGGAACCACTCAGAGAAGTGCAGAAGAGCAGTGGCTAAGGAAAACAAAATGCTGAGGTGTATTGCCAGGGGGATAACATCCACGAGAAGGGTGGTTATACTTCCCCTGTACACCTCACTGGTGAGGCTGCATTTGGAGTACTGTGTGCAGTTCTGGAGCGTCCGCCTAGAAAATGACATCACACTGCTGGAGAGAGTCCAGAGAAGGGTGATGAGGATGATTAGTGGTCTGGAGGTTTGTCATATAAGGACAGACTTAGAGAGCTGAACATGCACTCTCTTGAGGACAGAAAGGATAGGGGGATATGATAGAGACCTTCAAATACTTGTAGGAATTCAACAGAGTGAACAAGGAGGGTCTGTTCAAGGTAAGAGAGGAGGGGGACTACGAGATGCCATAGTCTAAAGTTGGCTGGGGGTGGTACAGAGGAGAGGTGAGGGGCATTATTTCATGGAGAGGGTGGTGGCATCCTGGAATGCTCTGCAGGATGACCTGGTAAAAATGGTAACTGTGGGAGGTTTCAAGAAGGGTTGGGACAAGCACAGGGGCAAGGTACAGGGTGGGGGTTTGGTGAATAACAGAGGTATACAGGGAGGGGAAGGGGGAGGGAAGGGGAAATGTGGGGGTAGAGCAGCCTACTATACACTACCAATGAGCAGAGTCAGGCAGACAAGGTAGACCATTAGGCCTAATCTACTGGCAGCTATGTATGTATGTATGACTTTGTAACCCTTACAGAGATCAGGTGGTGAGGGAAGAAAATGATGGGACACCAGACTGATGGGTGCAGACAAGTCCAGAGGGATAGGCTTGCCCTGCCATGAAGGGTGTTGTGTGATTTTCTTTGTGAGATATGGAGTAACTATAGAGGTCAAGAAGGACATCAGGAGATAAAACAATGCTGAAGCATCCAGCTGGATTGAATAAGGGGAAAGAGGGTTCAAAATAGTAATTCTGGGAGTGTATTACATGCCCCAAAATTGCTCAGTGGAGCATAATGCTTGGTGAGTTGGAAAATTATTAGAGCAGCCAAGTCAGATTCTGTAGTGCTTCTGGGGAACTTTAGTCTCCATAGCATGGACTGGAATCTTGAGAGTGCTAACAGCAGGGCTAAGACCTAATTCCTGTCCACCTCCAAAGAGCGCTAGGTCAGTTTCTCCAGCAGATACTGCTAGGTCTGAGGCCACCCATGGCCTTGTTCTCAACAGTGAGGATGGGGTCATCTCTAGGGTAAAAGTCAAAAAACCAGTGAGAGGCAGTGAATACAACTGGGTTACCTGCTCCTAGTTGACAGAGAAAACTGGTTGGACCTCAGACAAAAAACTTGAGAAAAGCAGTCTTTGTCATGATTAAGGACTTGTTGTCTAGGGGTCTGAAGTAACTACATGAGACTGGAAGTGCAGAGTACTGTGGTTTTCACTGAAAAAAATGCATGAAGCAGCTGCAAAGGCATGCATTCCTGTATGTGACAAGGGGAAAAAGGGCAGAAAAGAGCCTCCCCCCATCAGCTCAACAGGAATCTAAGGCAACTGATTCTAAACCAAAAAAAAAAACTTTCTGTCTCCTTCCTTCCCTCCTTCCTTCCTTCCTTCCTTCTTCGGTTGACTAGGAAAGGAGGGCTGGGACATATTACCCATTCTCAGCCTCATTTTGGAGCAAGGGGGATACAGATGTTAGTAAGTAACATTGTATGGCTGGGATTTTCAAAAGAGGGGATGCAGCACTCACATCCATATTTCAGATACATGCAGCATATCTGCAGATACGTCTGGATGCCCGAGGCCAATATTCATACATCTCAATGCATCTGTGGCAGTTTACCTGCTATCTGGCACAAAAATGACGTGTGCATCAAAATTGTAACATGTCATTTTTGGGGCACAAATTGCAGTATTTGCATCCAGACGTTATTTAGGTGGTCTAACTATGGGTTGACTGTCATGTAGTGCGTACAAAAAAGTATGTAGACATTTGAAAATGCCTCAATTCATGTGTTTGCTTTATTTCTTTTTGAGTATTTTTTTCTTTTAAAAAAATTCTCCTACTCTTTGCATGGGATTTTTAACACTTTCCTGAGCAACTGCCACAATAAGCAGATGGGTCCTCGATTTAATGTCTCATCTGAAAAGTCTAGGAGAGATGGAAAGAGAGGGGCATCTTTCAGGACAGAGAGGAGTACAAAGCAGCACTGATGGACTGCAAAGCTAGAAATAAGACAGTAAAAGAAGGAGGGGAAGTCAGGATAGCAACAGAAGCTTCAAACAACACTAACGCCCTTCTTCCAGTGCATAAATAGAAGAAAAAGGTGAAGGAAATGATTGAGTTCTTGAAAACAGGTGGTATGGGGTGTAACCTGTGAGTGAGCCAGAGACAGCAACTGAGATGCGTAACATACACTTTTCTTCATGGTTTACTAAAGAGTTCTGGAGGGGGAAGGGTTCATAGGACCATAGGAAGGTGATGGCAGAAAAGGACCTCCAGGCCTACCTAGTCTGCCCATTTTCCTAGCCCCCTAGGCCTGCCGCTGAACTCCTTCCCCACTTTTCAACAGCACCCTGTGTCCATCCCATGCCCTCTTGAACCCTCCTACTGAATTCACTTCCACCACTTCCCTTGGCAGCCCATTCCAGGGATCCACCACACTTTCTGTAAAGTAGTACTTCCTGATGTTGCCCCTAAACTTGGCTCCCCTCCAGTTGGAGATCATGCCCCTTTTTTCAGGGACACTTTTTCATCTGGAATGGGTTATCAGGAGCCACCTTGTTTATCTTTTTCAGGTACTTGAATGTCTCCATCATGTCCCTCCTCTCCCTCCTCAATTCCAAAGGGTGCATATCCAGGGCTCCTAGCCTCTCCTCATATGGCAGGTGACTAAGCCCCTTCACCATCTTGGTAGCACTCCTCTGCACCTTCTCCACCCTCTCCACATCCTTTTTTTGCTAAGGCCTCCAGAACTGGACCCCATACTCCAGATGAGGCCTGACCAGCTGGGTGTACAGGGGGATCAGGACCTCTTTCCTCCTGCTGGTGATCCCTCTCCCAATGCATCCCAACACTCTACTTGCCTTTGTCACTGTCTTACCGCACTGCCCGGCCACCTTCAAGTCTTGAGATATGATGATACCCAGGTCCCTCTCTTCCATGGTAACTGCTAGTGGTCTGCCCCCCCCAGCCTGTATTCCCTCCTCCCATTCCTTCTTCCTAGGTGCATGACTTTACATTTTGCCATATTTAGGGATAATTTCCACTTCCAGGCCCACTCCTCCAATCTCTCTAGGTCTCTCTGCATCCTTTCCCCTCCATCCCTTATGTCCACTCTATTACCGATTTTGACATCATCTCAAACAAGTTTACTCTATCCCCTATCCCCTCTGCAATGTCACTTATGTAGATGTTGAACAACAGAAGTCCCAGCACCGACCCCTGGGGCACGCCACTCATGACTCCCACCTCACCCCAAGGGGACCCCATTAACCAACACTCTCTGCATCCTGCCCACCAACCAGTTTCGAACCCACACAATGACTACCTTCCCTAGCCCTAGACATTCCATTTTGTGCACCAGCATCCCATGTTGTAATTTATCAAAGGCCCTCCTGAAATCTAGATAGGTTATGTTCATAAACCCACCGATCCACCTCCCTAGTAACCTCATCAAAGAACGCTACCAGATTTGTCTGACAAGATCTGCCCTTGGTAAAGCTGTGCTGTCTTGAGTCAAGCAGGCTGTAGGGTCCATAACATCAAGGGTATCAACAATGCAGCCATTGGACACCATGCCTGCCTTGGTAGGTAACTACCTGGTAAAGATCAAACCAGGAAAGCACCAAAGTGTGGATGAGAGACACGCCTAGATCACGACAATTGGCAGTACCACATGCATTAATCTTTCAGGAGTCTGTCCAGACAGGTGTAGTGCCAGAGGTCTGGAAAGTGGCAAAAATAGTCCCAATGTTTAAGAAAGAAACAAGGGCAGACCTGGGGACTACAGGTCAGTCAGTCTGACAACAGTGCTGGGCAAGACCCTGGAGGCTATTATGAGGGACAGACAAACAGAGCACTTGGTTAAGGCCATGATTTTCCCCCCTCTAAGCATGGACTCATGGAGGGAAGATCTCACTAAACCAACCTGATCTCTTTCTTTGGAAATGTGAGTAGGAAGGGGACAGGGGCAGGCCCTTGAATGTAGTGTACCTGGACATCACCAAGTCCTTTGATACTCTGGCATAAATTTGTGGGCAAAATAAACCAGTTTGGTATATGTAAGTCATGCACAAGGTGGATTGTAACTGGTCTGAGGGCAGGAAGCAAAGGGTGGTGGTGGACAGGCACTTCAAGCACTTCAGCAGCCTCTCTCGGAGATCAGTGCCGGGGTCATTGCTCTTCAAGAACTCCAACAATCTGAAAGCTGGGGTCTTCTAGCAGGCTGCTTAAGTTAATGGATGACACTAAAGCAGCCAGGGTGGTGAACTCCTTTGAGGATGGAGACAAACTTCAAGAGGGCCTGAACAAGTCTGGCAATTGGTCTCTCTCCTGGTGCCTCAGATTCAAAGTAGCCACATACAACATGTTACACTTACGAAAGAAAAAAATAAAGGTAGGACCCACACACTGTGTGGGGTTCCTTCTATTGTAGTGGAGAAGGAAAGGGACCTGGAGTTCATAATAGATAGGTGGCTGAAACAGGACAGGCAGTGCACAACCACTATAAAGAGGTCAAGCAGAATTCGTGGGTGTATCAAAAGGGGGGGTTGGGTGACCAATAGAGCAAGGGAAGTAATCATATCTCCTTATAAGGCACTACCTGGAGTACTACATGCAGTTTTGATCTATCTAATACAAACAAGAGATTGAGGCACTTGTGAAACTGCAACACAGGGCCAACAAAATGATTTGCAGTACAGGGGAAAATAATTATGAGAGTCTGGAGGTACTTAGCATGCTCACCCTGGAAAAAGGAGACAAACAGTGGCCATGATCTGTCTTTCTTATACTCAGGGGAGCTGACAAGACTAAACAATTAGAGTTGTTTGATCTGGTGTCCTGCAGTAGGACACAAGGACATGCCCTGAAGGTCAGGGGTGGCAAATTCAGGGGTAATACTGGAGGCACTTCATCTTGCAGAGGATGGTAAACTTACGAAACAGTCTTCCAACAGGATCAGTAGACAAGAAGACAGCAGAGACCATTAAGGTAAGCCTGGACAAATTTCTGTTTACCAAGGGTAGTCACCAGGTACCCTGGGTGGTAGACTGGGTAAGGATTCCCTATTAACTGGTGCTTGTTCGCACAGCAAACTAATTTCATTCCTACTTGTAAAGCCAGGGAGAAGCGATGCAAATATGATGTACCTAGAGTCCATTACAACCTCATATTACAATGTTACTATCAAAACTGAAATCAAGAAGAAAGGAAAAACAAAAACAGAGCTATAAACCAAATGTAAACAGGACAGCATAATGAAGGAAATGTCAAAGGTAGAAAATAACTGCACACATTATTATTACTTGCTTTAGTTTTTGCTTTGTCTTAGTTTTCGTTAAGCTAACATTGTACTACCCTATTCTTTCAGAGCATTTCATTGACTGCAGCACCTTTTTTAATTTTATGTTCATATAGTCTCATTAATGCAGTATTATTTTCCACTATACTGTACTTGACATATCTACTGGTGACAGGAAACCATTGTTATTCTTTTTGTGCCTCTTTGTTTTCCTGTAAGAGTTTATGCTAATACATTTTGACCATTTTGTTTAATTAATTATCAATTGTTATTGCCTTTGTAAATAGTATCCCTCTATCCTCAGTTGTGACTGATCCTTCTTTTCATTCCATCCAGACATTCTGTGAGATTGGTTACACCATTCCATTTCATTATGATGAGTAGCAATGAATGGTGTAACTGATGTCGTGAAATATATTGGCACTATGAAAAGAAAGACAAGTCACTGAGGAGGAAAGGGGAACACAATGTAGATTTGAGGGAGCTACAAAGTTAGACAACTAATTCATCAAAAAATGGTCAAAACATACAGGCCCAGATATTCAAACTGCACCCAAAAAGTGTGCAATAGCAGGAGCAAGCGCAAGTCCATTGCACCCATGCACAAGAGCGCGATATTCAAAAAGTGAGCTGGCCAAACTGCGCCTACAGCCGACGACTGAATATCGCACCACCTGCACCATAGTGCAACTAGGGAGGGGAAGCTGAGCAGATCTGATGCGCCATAGTGCAACAAGGGATGTACAGCTGAGCAGTCCAGAGGCGCCATAGCGCAACCAGGGATGCCCCCCAGCAGCAGAGCAATGCAACTGCACAACCAGGGAGGTAGGGGCCCACCACCCATGCCACAGATGGGCACAGGAACACACAGCAGAACAGACATCGTCCCCCCACAACCATGCACTGCGCAACTGGGGGAGGGCTGGAATAACCACTGACCCATGGAGACAAGCAAACAACCCATAGCTGGGCCATGGTGCCCCATCACACCCCCAGGCAAGCTGTGACTGGCACACAAGGAGGGCTGACCACCCTGTGCCACACCATCCCCCCAATGCAGAGCACACCCTGCACCGTGACCCCTAGACACCCTGCCCAGGAGCAGTGACCACCACTGCAGGAAACCCCATGCATGCCACCACCCCCACTGTGACACTGCAACCCTGTGCACCACAGAACCATGCAAGGCAGCCCCACCACAAGCACCCATCAGTGGGTGGCAGCACACAGTGATGCAACAATGGCATACACAGTGCCACCATGCACAGTCCCCCCGAGGTACTGCTGAGAGACCAACCATGCGTCGGCACATCAGGTACCCCACATGGGACAGGGCTTGCCCCGGACACTACCACCAGTGGTACAGCACCCTGCACAGTATCCCAATGACACACCCTGACCCAGCATTGGCCATAACAGCCAGCACAGACACCCACAGTGGTGCGTGGAAGCATGCACCACACCGGATGCCACACAGTGCATGGACAGACACCCACCCATACCCAAGGGCAAAACAACACAGGGACGCAGTGGCGGGGCAACCAAGCCCCCAGTGTGGGCCCATGTAAACTGTGTACACACAACCCACAGTCCTCCATGGCACTGGAGTGCCAGCCACCCTGCGCAGGCACTGTGGACCTGTATGCCACCAGCATTTCCCAGAGCACAGGTCACAGACAGTGGTCCTCATCCCCTGCCACACACACAAGGCACAGCATGGAGGTGGGACAACAACTGTGGAGGTCACAGTGTCACCCGAGGCAGACATGCACCACACCAGTGACAGGAGGCAACCCAGCAGTTTGACGGGTACAGTGGCTGCCCTGCATGGACTGCCACCACTGACATCCCAGTGGACCATGCAGGTCACAGACATGCATGTGTGTCAGCTGCATGGGCCATGGATGGGCTTATAGGGGCACCATGGACACAAAGCACGCACCATGGACCACTACACACAGTCATCCAGTGCACAGGGCACAACACACACACCACAGACACTGACTGATAGCTACCCCCACACCATAGTCACCTCCACAGGGATGCACACACATACCCATGACCGCACCACCCCTGATGCTATGCACACCACTGCAGCTGAGCACCTATACCCACTGCAAATCAGAGACCATCACAGTATTCATAACTAAATAACTGTATTGAAACAACATATAAAAGGTAACTATTAACAAAATATATACAAGGTGGGGGGGAGGGCCACAAACAAGGTGGGGTTGGGTAAGGGGCAGGGGTGGACAAATGGGACAATAAAGGAGGGGTGTGAGGGTGGGTCCAGTGGGATAGGGGATTTCAGGGGCAGAGGGACTTCTAGCGGCAGCGCTGCTCCCCACTCTGGATCCATCTCTGTCGGTGCCTCCGCAGGACCCCAGTGTCATCGATCCTGCGGAGGATGTCGAGTGATGCCCTCGCCACTTGCAGTATCTCCCGAAGTGCCTCCCTGATCTCTCGGAGATGGCGTGTACCTAGGACAAGGGAGCACAGTCAATAGGTGTGAATGCACAGCACCATACAGCCCGCCCACTGTGCATGGCATACCGCCGTGGGACATACCTCTGTGATAGTGTGTGACCACTCACAGTGATCACGTCCACATGACCTGCCCACCCAGGTGCATACAGCCATGTGGAACGCTGCACACACCACACGGCCAAGTCACACTTAGCACCACCGTGGCCATTTAGTGACATGGCTATGTGGTGCAAAGGCAGTGGCACAACCATGTAGCTGGTGCATGCATGGACCACCATCGACGCACTCCCAGACATGCATTGCCACTGGATAGTGTTGACTGTAACAAGTTGCGTGCATGGCAGTGGTGTCGATGAATGGTGGCCATGCCCCGCTGTCCACCCTGTTACACAGCATGCAATAGTAATCATGGAGTTATGGCACTCACCATCATTGGGCCAGTCCATTGGGTGGTGTGGACCCTCGCCCGGCCTGGCTTCCCTCTGTTCTTCCTGCCGCCGCAGATCACGGGCAAGGCACCATTCCTCCAGGCCTGTGGTGCAAACATGGAGAGAGGAACATCAGTACAACCCCATAGCAAAGCCCCCCCTGCTCCCAGGTGTGTGCCCTCCCACCCAGCCAGACCCACCCACCACCCCACACCTGATACCACCACACAGCCAACCCCGGATGGTCCCTCCCCATGTGCTGGACACATACAACTGTGATACCCATATGGAAGATAAAAGTGTGTTGACATAACACCTACCTGGCCGTGGCACCGTGCCCCTCCTGGCATGTGCCCGCAGGTGGGCTCGCAGCTCTGGCTCCCTCTGCCACAGGTCCCCATACCTGTGGTGGCACTGCTCTGCACTTCTTCCCCATCCAGTGGCCTCCTCGAGTGCAGTGGCCACCTCCTGCCACACCTGGCTCCTGGACCTGTCCAGGGGTGCCTCCCCAAACAGTGGCCCATGGTGTGGCTCCACAATGGCCACTAGGTTGGCCAACTCTATTTGTGACCACTGAGCAGCCCTCCTGCACGCCATGCTCTCTGCTCGATCTGCAAATATGGCGCTCTGTAGCAGATGCTGCGTGGTACAGCGCTGCCATTCCCTATCGCACTGTCACCGAACAGCGTGATAGAGGTGCACCCATGCCTGACACATGGCACCTAGGGGTCAAAGGTCAGGCACAGGGTCAAGGGTCTCTGGCGCACGGACACGCACAGCACCATTGGAACCCAATGTGTGTAGTGCGATTGGCTGCCTGTGTGCTACGGCCAGTAGCAGCCTACCACGCAGTTGCCCTAGTGTGGCTATGATGGTGCAGTGTCACAGCAGCATGTAGGTGACCATCGCTATAGCACCACTGGCACAATGGTGGCCATGCCCTGCATTGCTTACCATGCACAGCATGTCAGCAGCGCGGCAAACACCTACGTCAGCAACCCGGGCATGCGCAGTGAGGTGTGTACTACGCATGTAACAGAACTGCGCCATTGGCTCAGCACGTTCAACACAATTGCGCAAAGCACAAAAGCGCGATATTCAGCCGTCATATGCAAATCATCTAATCAGCCATTCAATGGTGCATCACTGCAATTTGCATCCACTTAAAGTTGTGTCTCGCCTCATTTGAATGGGTTGCGCTATAAAAGTGCAACATCAGGCTGCAGTGGCCATAGTCGGTTACTGCAGTCTATTGGTGAGGTGCATGCTGTTTGGGAGTGTGGACTGTGGATTTAGGGACATGCATGGGACTGCACAGTCACAGATAACAACTGCCATTCTTAAAGGCTAAATAATGACCGAGCAAGTTGTGGGAGAGGAGGAACACAGTGGTGGGAGGAGGAGGAGGCCTAATTTTACCAAGGCCAAGACCGAAGCCCTGTTTGATGCCTACCTGGATCAGGAGCTGCTTCTCAGTGGATGGCAGGGAACACCTCAAGCCCGTGCTGCTGCATGGGAGGATGTGGCACGTGCTGTGAACCTGGATGGCAGCCACCAGCGCTCCATGCAGGAGTGCAAGAAAAAGATGGGCATGGACAGGAGAAGGATAAAGGAGAAGGTGGCTGCCATCAGGGCAGCACGAGCTGCAACAGGTGGGGGACAGCCGGAGGTGGTACACCTGACCCCACAGGAGGAGAGGATTGCTGGAAGCATGCAGTGTAGTGCCATTGAGGGTGTTCCGGGTGGTGGCTTCCAGACGGGTGGTGGCCCATCACTGCATGGTAAGTCATGGTCTGTCTATGGGGGGGCAGGGTAGGTCACATGCAGTAACGCAACTTTGCTTTCCCTTACAGATCCTGAGCATCTGCATGGGTCAGCGGTGGTGGGCATGTCCACTGAGGACAGTCAGCTGGAGATGGAGGAGGGCCCATCCACCTCCACAGGTATACGTGGCTCAGTGCGACAGTGGGGCCGCCTGGCTGTCCACACTGATGTTGTTGTAACAGGTGCAGAGGAAGCCCTTCCTGTGTCCCAGCGTGCCGGCGTCCATGGATGCCAGCATGCTTTGCCTGGGGCCGGTGCCGAGTCCGTCACTGATGATGATGTCACTAACGGCATGGGCTGTGACACGTGTGTGCCATGGGATTGCCACACAGCAGGACACATCGCGGCCATGGCTGTGGGTGGTGCTGCTGTGGAGGCCTGCGTGTCAGCACAGTCCCAGCCTGTGCCTGTCAGCACCAGTGGGGCAGCACTGGTGCTTGTTCAGAACAGTGGGACTGTTGCAGCCACTGCAGCAGCACCACTGAGCCCTGGGGAGTGGCAGCCAGAGGGGCAGCATCAGCAGTCGGCCAATGGGCTTGGGGGTACAGGGTCCAGCGGCGGCATCTGTGCACCTCCTGTGGACTTGGCCAGACCTGGTCCTGGTGTGCAGCGCCCACCCTCAAGGGGTGCTGAGCATCAGGGCCACGCACACCCTGAGGGACAGGATGCTGAGGAGGCAGATGACCTCTTGGACGAGCACACCCGCCTACTGCAAGCATCAGTCCAGCAGCAGATGCAGCTTGCGACATCGGTGGATGCACTGCGTGTGGCTCTGGAGTGGGCAGAGGAGTGTCACAGCAGGGACACCGCTCTGATCCTGGCAAGGATGGACCAGTTGCAGGATGATGTGACCGCTGCCATTGACAGGCATGCACAGTCATTCAGTGCCATCATGGCCACAGTGGGCACACAGTCATGTGCCCATGCGTTCCGGACACCATGCAGTGCACTGTCCACTTCCCATTCCCGGCGTCGTGCGACACCCTCCCTGTCAACACCGGGTTCAGCTGTGGGCATCCCGAGCAAGCCTGGTGCAGGCATGTTCAGTGTGCTGCAGACCCCTGCTCAAGCACAGTCATGTTCACGCAGTGAAATCCTTGGGGGACCATCAGTGCCACCCCATGAGGCCAGTGGTCCTCCTGTCAGTGCTGGCGGGTCTCGGCGGGGCCACCCATGCATCCGTGGTGGCTGAGACACTGTGTCGCGTGACTGACCTGTCTCCCAATGTGGCTACTGTCTGGGGCTGCCCTGTGTGCATTGTGTCTTTCAGTGGGCAGTGCACGGATGGGTACCCAGCCCTGCACGTGGACACAAAGTCCATCTGCACACCCTCCCAGCTGCTGTCTGCAGTTGCATGTGCATGATGATGCCTGCATTGTGCTGTACACCAATGTGCAATGGTGCTCAGCATCTGACACACGCACATGGACATGCAGTGGGCGTTGTGGTCTGTGGACATGTGTGTGGCTAGGGGTGGCATTCTGGGTCAGTGTGCCTCCTGCCCTTTGTACAAGTTTGGTGCATTTTGTGTGTGTGTGTGTGTGTGTGTGTGTGTGTCCATCAGCGTGGCATGTTAGTCCTCACCCATCCCTGGTTGAGTGTGTGGTTCCATGACCTGCCACTTCCCTTGACGGCATGCACCCCTGGTGTGTGTCCATGCATATTTGTGGGTTGTGCCTTAGCCACTGTTGGCTGCACATGGCCCCATGACTTACCTGGGTTGGCTGAAGTGCTCCTCCGGGATGGTGTCCTGGTGCAGTTGTGCCAGCCGGAGCAGTCGGGGGTCCCGTCTGCCAATGGGGGGCTGCCCATCACCATCATCACCGGCGTCCTCATCGTCCCCATCACTGTCCCCCTCTTTGACCTGTATGGCTATCCCACATTCGTTGGCCATGTTGTGCAGGATGCAACAGGCCAGGAATAGCCCACAGGCCTTTGAGGGGCTGTAATGTAGGGCACCGCCGGAGGTGTCCAGGCAACGGAAACGTGCCTTCAGCATCCCGAACACCCGCTCGATGTCATTATGTGTCATGGCATGTGCCTCATTGTAGCATTGCTGCGATGGGATCGAGGGCCGCCGGTAGGGTGTAAGCAGCCAGGGACGGAGTCGGTATCCACTGTCACCTGTGTGTAGAGGGTGGAGGTTAGTTTGGTGATCAGCATCGCCCTGCCCCGGGCCATGTAGGCCACTACCCATGTCACCTCTGACCATGCTTCCCCCAGGCCCTATGATTGTCCTTGTGGTTTGCATACTCACCCACTAGGTGTCCAGTGGGGATCTCCTCACTCTTGAATCTGTGGCACAGTGCTGACTGGTGCCAGATGAAGGCATCGTGTGCTCCCCCAGGGTGCGTGGCACAGACATTGATTATGCGCCCCCTGGCATCACACACCACCTGGCAGTTGATGCTGGCATAGCCCTTGCAATTTATGTATGCGGCCCTCTCGGGGCCAGGTGGTGTGCGGATGGCCACATGGGTGCAGTCTATTGCCCCTAGCATTCCAGGCATATGTGCTACCCTGTGGAACTCCTGTATGTTTGCTGTGCGCTCCACTGGTGTGCTGGGGAAATGGATGTACTCTGCAGCATGTGGCAGCAGTGTGCTGAGGAACTGGGTGAGGTGGTGTGACATGGCTGACTGAGTTATGCCTGTGGTGTCCCCAGTTGGTCTCTGGAAGGTACCCGTGGTGAGCAAGCACATGCAAGCTGTCACTTTAGTCTCCACTGACAGGGCATGGCACCGTCGTGTGGGTGCCTGCATCACATCACTGCACAGCTCACAGAGCCGCCTCAGAATTGCCCTATTCAGGTGGTACCGGCCCACAATCTCAGTATCACTATACAGCTCAAAGCTGGTGTGGGCTCAGTACTGCCTGTTGGGGGCATACCACTGACGGGCCCTTCCATGGCCACACCCCTCTGCTGCCCACCTTCTCACCCCCCTCATAACGGCCTCCATCTGGAAGGTGGCACTGGCCATGTCCCTGGCTTGTGTTCACCCTCCTGGCAGCTGTTGCATATTCCCCGTTGTCCTCACTGCTACTTCCCTGCACTGGGAACACCTGCCTGTGGTGGCCTCTGTGCTGTGTGGCACTTCCCCTTCTGCACTGGCTGTGGCTCCCACACCTTCCCTGTGCCTCTGTGTTCAGGGTGCCCTTTCCTGGCCTGCCCTGTGTGTGTCCCTCCTGCCCTGTCTGTGTGGCTAGAGTTCAGCCTCATGTGCCTTCCCTGTAGCGTTCTTGAGCCTCTCCCTTGCTCCTTTTTAATTTGGCTCATTTCCGCTATGGTACAACTTCCTCTTGCTCCCCTATTGCGCATGGCGCAATTTGTTGAATATTACACTGCGCCATTTATGTATGGTTCCTCCCCCTTCAGTTGCACATGCCTTCATTAACATTGCGCTGTTGCTCAGCGTGATTTAGGGGCACAACTGCCTCCTGCTGAATATCGCAGAATGGCGCAATCTTGGACTTGCACAGGCGCAACCCTATTGAGCATGGCTCAACTCTTTTGAATATCTGGGCCCCAGTATCATAATAGAGTATGTGGCTCACATGAAAAGAAAAATAGGAGGACATTTATTTATTTTTATTTATTTGTGCAATCGAAATATACACCGTTGAGCTCAGGAGCTCATTTACAAAAGTTCCTTGCCAAAATGGAATTGGTCACAAAGCAAAATATAAAATGAAGGAATGTGCAAAGCAGAACAGATACGAACAGGAGCAGCATCTCTTAAACTTTGCCTTAGCAGGTTACAGTGAGAACAACAGTGGACAAAGAACCATTGCATGTATAGGCACATAAGGCACTAGTGACTGCATTTGTGGTCCATAATGAGAAGCAGTGTGAGGATGCACAGTCAGGTCAGGCTGTTTAGGCAATCCAGAATAGGTAGCTTGGGGGGGGGGCAAACATTTAAAGTAAAAAACTTACTTCCTATCAACTAATATTGCTACAAAACTGATGTTGCCTAAATACAGATTGTAACTACAGATTTTTTATAACTCTGTTGAAACTCTCTCTGGACCTTACCAATCTGTCACCTCCTTTAGCCACTACCCAATTGGCACATGAGAAGCTCTCTGACATGCTCCAGGAGAATTGACCCAGCTTTTTCCCTTGGGTGGGGAAGAACCTGTCAGTACCTTGGCAGATGCTTTCCCTTCAAGAAAGCAGTCTCACAGCGAGATAAGGAAGCATCTGTGACTATGTCCCAGGAAGTGTGAGAATGAAGCCCTTGTGTGACATGAGGGCAAGTTAGAGCATCATTCTTCTGGTCAGAAACATCCCTTTTCCCTCTAGTTTTAGTCTCACTAAGTCACAGTCCTGAGGATGTTGGAACACTTAATGCTAGCATGCCAAGTGCACCACATGTGAGTCCTCACTGTGGCTTCTCAACCTTCCCAGCCTGCTGTTGTAGTTTCATTGTAACATAATATTGTAATGATGAAATTGATTTAGGATCCAGACTGCCCACCCCTCCTGCTGCACAGCAGTGACTATAACAACAGGTATTTGTCAATGCTGAATGTTTACTTGCTGCATTGGCATTGGTATTGTAGGAGTTAGAGAGATGCATAACAGGAATGGCAGTGAAGTATTGAACTGAAGCCAACCTCACCACCACCCTACAGAGACTGACAGGCATTGGGGTGTGCCTTTGGGTCATCAGGCATGACGGCCATGCCATTTCACCACGCCCTACCCTGCAGACATCAACAAGTGTCACGGTGTGCCTTAGGGTCTTTGGGCCTTATGCTCACCCCATTCTATAAGGAAATACAGTGAGATGGGTGCAGTATAGGAGAATGGGGTGAACTTGGGGCCAAAGAGTCCAAGGCACACCTTGATGCCTGGTGTGGGTAAGGGTGGAATGGCATGAACATTACAGGTGAAAATCCCAAGTCACACCCCTGATGCCTGTCAGTCTCTACAGGGTGGAGCGTTATGGCCAGAAACCCTAACTCCCCAGGCGTTCATTGGTATTTTCACTCCAATTTTTCAACATGGGTTTATTGTGACCCCCCACCTCATGAACAGTGGCAATATCAATTTGTTAGCTGAAACCTGATTTGGCACTGTGACTATGCCATTTGGCACCACAGGTGAAAAAACACATTTCGAACAGGATGTGAAAAATGACAGCTGTACTGTTCATGAGGAGGTGTAAAAATGGCAATGTTGAAAATCTGGAGTGAAAATATAAAAAAACTGGTGAAGTCATGAGCGTGTATAGAAACTGCGCAACGCACACCCATAATGTAATTAGCATGGGGATTGTTTACAGCAGATTGTCAACACCGGCATTTTGGGACCTCTGCTCATGAACAGTGTCACTGTGACTTTCTTAATCTGTCCCGAACACTGATTTCCCACAGCGACCACTCATTTCTGTGCCTGAAGTGTGAAAACACATTTCGGTCAGGGTGTGAAAAATGACAGCTCTACTGTTCATAAGGAGGTGTGGAAAAATGCCACTGTAGAAAATCTGGACTGAAAATATAAATCTGTGAACTTACGAGGGTGAGTGGAAACTGCACAATGCACGCTTGTAACATAGTCATTTTATGGACTTTTTTCACCAAATTTTCAACATAGCCATTTTAAGACCTCTGCTCATGAACAATGTCACTGTGATTTTCTTAATCTGTCCAGAACATTGATTTCACACACCGACTACACCATTGTGTGCTACATGCATGAAAACACATTTTGGGTGAGATGTGAAAAATGACAGAGCTGTACTGCTCATAAGGAGGCGTGGTAAAATGGCAATGTTGAAAATCTGGAGTGAAAATATTAAAAATTTGCGAAGTCACAAGCGTGTGTAGGAACTGTACAATGCACGTTCATAAAAAAGTAATTTTTTGGAATTCTTTCACCACATTTTCAACATAGGGTTTTGGGGGGCCTACCTCATGAACTGTGACACTGTCATTTTGTTACTCCCTCCTGAAAGGTAGTTCCATGCAGTGGCTGTGAAATCACCTTTCAGGACTGAATAACAAAAGGGCAGTTATTGAGTTCATGAGGTGGATCCCCAAGAACCCCATGTTGAAAATTTGGTGAAAAAAATTCAAAAAAATGTCCAAGATTTGCACCAAAGTTGAAAAAACCCATTTATGTCATTATACAACATACCGGCATTTCTTCAGTTTGCAGTCGGCTATGAAGAATGCAGATGTGTTCCCGGTCCACTGAAGATCATCGCACTGGACTCCGGAGGTAAGCATGGGGTGGGGAATTTGTGGGGATGGGTGCACAGAGGGTGGGCACGGGTTGGCGAAGGGGACAAGACAGTCAATTAGGGATTGTTTTGTTTTTTTCCAGGTGTCTTTTTTATTTTTATTTTAGGAGACGATGTGGGACTTTTGCCATGCTGAGGTGGGCTCCCAGCATGGCAGCTGGAAGTTTAATTTTTTGGGGAGGTAGTGAAGCCGACAGGGGACCGGTCATACGGACACCTGCCACGCTCGGGTGGGCTCCCTGCATGGCAACTGGAATATTTTTTTTTTTTTTGCAGAGGGTGGTTCAGTGGATCCAGCAGGGGATTGGGCACCGCCATCACCATACTGACTTTTGCCATGCTGGGGTGGACTCCCAGCATGGCACCTGCAAATCTGTTTTTGGTGGGGGCTGCGGAGCCGGCAGGGATTGAGCACCCCCATCTGCCATACTGTGTAAAGGGTGGGAAAATTACGAGCATGCTGGGGTGGCCCCAGCATGCTATGTAGGTGTTCAGGGTGGGGGAAGAACTGTCTATGACAGTTTAGATGCAGTGTGATGTGTAGGCAATTTGCATACTGCCGACAGCAGTATGCAACCTGCCTACATGTTACCACTGCTGATTGCAGCAGTTTTTCACTTTCAACTGTATGCCACTGCATCTGAACAGCTGTCATAGACAGCTCCAACATTTATTGGTGTGGTGAGACAGCGTCTGCGAAAGGGAGCAGGGCACTGGAAGCTGAGTGGCACACCTACGAAAATTTGTATGGTGGCACTATGTTTCTTGCACATCTGTGCAAGCAAACATAACAAATGCTAAGTTACAATACTCATGCAGGGAAATCCTCAGTTCCATTCTCCTTACAAAATCTCCTGCCCTGAAATCTGGACAGTGCTACTTTCCACAGCCTCAATGGGTAGGCTATTCCACATGTTAGCCACTTTCTTTGCAAAGTGATATTTTCTAAGTAGTTGAATACTTGTGCAAAATATGCACAAAATGTAAGCTCAGATACCCCCAGCTTACCCTGACCCCCTCTCCAAAGTATTAGTTTGAATGCTACACCCACAGCCTTGATTTTGGGAGGTGGGTAGTAGTGGTTCCAAATAAATCAGCTAGCCCAGTCACCCTTTCCCACATAGCACCCACTCTATTGTGAGAGCTGTTAGAGGCACAAGCATCACTGTGAGGAAGGGGTAGAGCAGTAGTGTTAATGACAATGCTAGGCAGACTGATTGGTCAGTTTATGTAGCATCATCAATGGTGATACTGCACTAGTCCTCTTTCTGGTTGCTCATGTACTGGCTCTCATCTCTTACTGTTCCTACAATGGAGCAGATGTGTTATGGGGGGGACTAGTCTAGCCAGATTATTTGATTCTGTTGCTTCAACCCCTCAAACCATCCATTATGGGGCAGTAGGGGGAAGGGGCACCCACTATGCTGCCTCACAAAATTCTTGGGGGCCGGGATGGCTACAGATGTGAAATCCCATAATCTAGATTTTTCATGTGTGCCTACAGTAGGTGGTTCACATTTGAACAATGAAGCCACAGTGGTCAAGAGAGACACATATGTAAACCTAGGCTATTATGGTATAGATGTAGTTTTCCTGAACCACAATGTTCTGCCAAACTGCACAAAGCAGTTATAAAGCTAATTTCCTTTTCTCAGAATTCTTTGATTAATTGGCTATTTCAGAGATTCCATTTACAGTACCTCTGTAATTGATTTATTTATTTGAAAATCGGTAACTGGGAAAGGCTCCTTTGTCGCAAAATGCCAACGGGAGAGATGGCAGGATCAACCACATAAACTTAAAATATTATAACATGCCAGAAGGCAACATTTTTCTTTTAGGCGGAAAGCCTAATTGGGTCTGCCCCACACTATAGTGTGGGGCATTTGTAAGTGGACTGGTTCCAGACCATTGATGAATGTGTTGAACAACTGTGGCCCCAACACCAATCCCCTAGGGATGCCACTGAGTACCCTTCTCCACTTGGAGTAATGTCCATTGACCACAAGCCCCTGCTTCCTGCCCACAAGCCAGTCAAAAATCTACCTTTTGTATGCCTCATGTATACTACACTGGAATACTTTACCCAGAAGCTTCTCATGCACCACTGCATCAGACACATTGCTGATGTCCAGTTAGATTGTGTCTACTGACCTGCCCCTGCCCACTGCCCTGGTCACCCCTTCAAGGAAGATGATCAGGTTGTTTTGGCATGATCTACTCCTATAAAGCCATAGTGGGGGGGGGCAAGAACCTAGGCCTCGGCCCACTCACTCACTCACACATTCCCTACACCTATCTACATAATGCTCACCTGAGTGTTAGTTCATTATGGTTTTTAAATGAGTTCATTTTTTTGTACAACCAATTAAGCATATGTGGCTATCTTCCTGCCACTACAACTACTGCTTACTCACTCCCAAATCCAACAGAAACACTCACAGCATCTTTTGGTACCATAATACAGTGCAAATAAGACTGTCAGCTTGTTCCTGTCTGTTCTTCTGTTTAACAAAAATAAAGCTTACCACTGCACATAATGGACACAAACTGCAAAGGAGTAAGAAAACATGTAATTTATTACAAATATTATTTTAGAATAAGGGACAGACAAAAATATACTTTATGTGGACCCTTTCCTACAGACAGAAGGCAGAGCTACAAACAGCAAACACAGCAGTCATTTTATTCTCTATAAAATTACAGTAGTGACATGTGGTCCCTTTCCTCCAGTCAGAAGGCAGAGCTACAAACAGCCAACTCACAGAAGGGTCTGTTCATGAAAAGGGGTTACCAATGCCTACCATACAGTGCATACCGCATTTTTAAAAATCAAGAACTGTCAGGCATATGTTGTTGACTAAATCTGAATGCTGTCTATATGTGCAGATAAATAACATGACTATAGAATTCTAGGGTATCTATATTTTTTAAGGGGTGTCCTGCTCCATTTTGTTGCTTTTTTACCTGAAAATGTGTGTCATGCAAAAACACATGTTTTACTAATTGTTTTTGCAAGCTTTATTTACTGTTTTCCGTTAATAAAGTAACTCTGCTTACTAATCTGGGGTAGTGTTTTTTATTAATTGTACTCTTTAGCCCATTGTAATGCTCCATTTTTAATTTGTGCAGCTTTGTATTTAGCATGATGAATGTAACAGTTGGTGTCACAGCACGTTACATTCACCTGCATGACCCCAAAATCTGTAATTATGCTATTAGCACTTTAAAAGATTTTCTGGCAATAACCTGAATGAAAATGGCAGTACCTGTAATTAACAAGCAGACAGCAAATCACATAGTGTCCCCAGTAGCACCCACAGGTGGAGGAACTATCTGACCATATTTTAAAGCATGTTTAATAAATTAATTAAATAAATAAATAAGAAATAAAGAAAGATCTGGAAACTCCGGAAAAGTGGCCAAGGGTTTAGCAGCAGACATTTGATGTGACAAAAGCAAGGTAACGCACAGAGGCTATGAACTCAAGAATCGAGAAGAGGATGAATGGGGTGGTGGTGGAGAGCACATCAGAGGAAAGGCATCTGGAGGTGTTAATAATGTAAAACACAAAGACATCGGCACAGTACAGTAGGGTTGTGGGCAAGGCAAATTGCATTCTGGGGTACATAAGGAGAGGGCTGTCTAGCAGAAGGACAGACTTAATACAGCCACAGCATAGATCCCTGGTTAACCCTCACCTGGAGTATTATGTGCAGTTTTGGAGCCCACACTTGAGGAAGGACACGGAGAGATTAGAAGCAGTGCTGAGATGAACCACCAAATGAATGCAGGGGCAACAGGGTAGGACATGTGAGAAGCATCTACAGGATCTAAACATCTGCATGCTAGAGGACAGAAGAAAGTGGGGCAACACAATTGTGATGTTTAAGCACCTCCACAGGATAAACAAGGTGGGTTGTATGGCACTGTTCACAATGAGTAGTAACATGGGTACCAGAGGTAACTTCCTAAAACCAGTGGTGAGAAGGTTCAAAAAGAATGTTAGGAAGTATTTTTTTTTTTTTTTTACAGAAAGATGGGTGAACGAGTTTTCAAAGGTTATCAGAACTAAAATAGTGGGAGGGTTCAAAAGTGGATTGAACAGGCACATGGTAATAATATGTAAGGGGCAGACTGGATAGTGTAAAGGAAAGGAGCACTGACAAGAGCAGAGTTCAAAAATTTGACAGAGCTAGGCAGTCTGGATGGGTTACTATGTCTTTATCTGTCAACATTTTTCTATTTTTCTATGTTTCTATTTTAGTAACCTTTTCATACTGTATGTTTTAAAGAAAATTCTATTTTTTTAATTTTCTTACTCATTTTATATAGGCAATAAGCTGCTTTAGGACATTGCTTGTACTGTGTTTACAGCACTATCAGAGGCTGAATGCAATCTGTCTGTGGCTTCATGCCTTAGTATGCCCCTGGGGCATGCGTACAACCCAGTACAACTAATGCTGCATTGCTTCAAGAGCTGAAGTCCTTGATTTTAGAAGTGCAGACTTCAATAGGCTGAGGGAGCTGGTTAACAATAAGTTAGTAGGGGTAGATAATATAGGTGGGGTGGAAAAGAGATGAGCAGCAATTAAGGAGACCATTCTTGTGGCATCTAAGATATGCATGAGAACAGTAACCAAAAAGAACAGTTTCAAGAGACTGTTATAGTTCTCAACATGGGTCAGGGAAGTGATGAGGAACAAGAAAAAGGCCTTCGAAGAATATAAAGAAAAGCAGGGGGAGAAAGAATGGTAAGAATATTTACTGAAAAATAAGAAGGCAAAGAGAGTGGTTAGAGAGGCAAAAACAGATGCTGTACTCTATATTGCAGAGGGGATAAGAGTGCTGAAAAACAGTTCTTCAGATATATTTGGGAAAAAAGGAAGAAAGGAGGGGGAATTGTAAGGCTAACTGAGGGGGATATGTTGATTGAGGAGGATTGGCTAATGTCTGCCATCCTTAATGAATACTTCTGCTTAGTTTTCACTAGTGAGGATGGCGGCCCTTTGCTAGAAAGTGGCATCAAAGCAGCCACTAAGGGGGTCCCAGAAATGAGGCAGCCAATATTTACTGTACCAGTGAAAGGATCATGACAGGGCTGGAAGCCCTAAAAATAGATAAGACCCCAGGGCCAGATGGTTTCCATCTGAGGAAACTCAGGGAACTGACAACAGAACTGGCTGAACCCCTGGTAGGTCTATTCAACAGCTCACTAAGGATGGGGGTAGTTCCAAAGGATTGCAGGTTGACAGATGTAGTTCTGCTCCATGGGGTGACAAGCAACAAGCATGGTACTACAGACCTATCAGTCTTACCTCTATTATAGGGAAGGTGATAGAGTCACTGATCAAAGAGGATGCCATGGACTACTTGGAGAACAGCGGAATCCAGGATAATAAACAGCATGAATTTGTGGCAGGGAGATCTTGTTAGACTAATCTGATAGTTTTTCTTTGACTGGGTGATGAGGGAATTAAAGTCCACACTGTGGATTTGCTCTGCTTTGACTTCAGCATGGCTTTCAACTTGGTGCCTCACAGATGCTAGCAGAATAAGATGGAGGATCTGGGAGTAGCAAAGTCATCATAGTAAACAGGGTAGGTAACTGGCTAAACAGGAGGCATCAGAGGGTTGTGGCCAATGGTGTTAAATCAGAAAAGAAGGCGGTAACAAGTGGGGTACCACAGAGATCTGTTCTGGGTCTGGTCCTCTTCAACATGTTCATCAGTGACACTGGTGAGGGAATCCGGGGTTGGCTGTGTGTCTTCACAGATGACACTAAGCTCTGTGGGAGGATGAACAGTGACAAAGAAGTAGAGGCAATGCAGAGAGACTTAAAAAAGCTGAAGTGGTGGTCAAGTGGTTGGCAGTTGAAATTTAATGCAGTTGAAATGCAATACCTAAAAGTATAACATAATGCTCCTAGGGAGCAAGAGAACAAGAACACCATGATGGAGTACTGGATGAGAGGGATAAGAATTAATACTACATCTAAGGAACGAGACTGTGGAGTTAGCATCAGTGACACAATAAATCACTTTTGAGGCAGGGCAACAAGGCATATACAGTTGCAAGGTAAGTAGGGTGCTTGGAAGTATTGGGAGGGATATTTATACCAGAAAGGGAGAGGTAATACTTCCCCTATGTAGGTGCTGGTTGAGGCCACATCTGGAATACTGCACTTGGTTCTGGAGCCCTCACCTTAGGAAGGATAGGGATAGGCTGGACTCTGGAGACAGTAGAGCCCAGAGTAACAAACATAATTCAAGGCCAAGAGAGAGGAGCCTATGAGTAGGGCCTCAGGGCACTGAACATGTACTTGCTGGAGACCAGAAGGGAGAGGAGAGACATGATAGAGAACTTTATGTTCCTAAAAGGAATTAACAAGATGAACTACAGGGAATTATATACTGTAGCTTGACTAGCAGGTCATGGTCATGTGGACATGAGTGGAAACTAACAGGAGGGAGTTTAAGGAGGGATTTGAGGAAGTACTATTTTACAGATAGGGTGGTGGAGCCATGCAGCAGACTGCCTGCTGAGGTGATGGGTGTGAAAACCTTTACTGGTTTCAAGCATGACTGAGACAGAATGAAGCACATAGTGGTTGCTCAAGGAGTCAGTATCAGGGTAGAGAATGGGGTGGGGGGTTGGGGCTAGGCTCCTGGAAGGGCAACAGGTCCCAGACTTAAATAGGGAACATGGAAAGACTGAATGGACCACTGGTCTTTTTCTGCCATCATTGTCTGTTTCTATGTCTTATTGATAATTTATAGAAGTCAAATGAGACACTGGTACATAAAGAGAATTAAATAATGACCAAATTATCTGGACAGAATCAGATGATTTTTTTTTCTAAAGTGAGAATGTAGGAACTGGAAATGGAGTTAAAACCACAATGCACACTTGCAAGAATTGTATCTGATGAGACATCAGGAACATTAGTAAGAAAAATGAACTGTATCAAATTCAACCTACTGGTAATGTTTACTGTAGTACCAGCAATGTTCCTTTTGAAATGGGTCAAATGCTAAGGAAGCATTGCCCTTATTCCCACATAAAAGGTTTGCAAGTGTAAATATAGCTTAGTCAATGTAGTTTTAAAATTAACTATGACATACACAATGTAAAAGTGGCATAACAAATATCATTTATGAATCAATTGCAGTGTTGCCACTGCAAAGTTAGACTTGACATTTTAAAATGAAGAACATTTTTGGCATTTCAGCTATAGTAATCTTGCAGTAATATAAATAAACAAACTGTTTAATGCCCTATTGATCCTAGTAAGAACAAATCCAGAACAAATGGTTTGATACCTTTTATTGGACCAACAATGATACTACATAAAGAACAAATAGCTTTAGCTTTTGGACCAACAAGTCCTTCTTTGGAAGCTTAATGATAGTTATTTAGTTATGGGATTTTCTAAATAACTGTCATGAAGAAGGACTTGTTGGCCCAAAAGCTAATGCTATTTGTTCTTTTAGTAACATAAACAAGCATTTGTCAATGCCAAATGTTTGCCGCTGGTATTGCTGTTGTACTGGTTCTTACTTTTTAGACACATTTATATATACACATTTTTATACACATTTATACTATATATTTACCCAGGATAGATCAGATGAGATGCAATTTCTCATTTTCAGTGGTGTCCTGCTTTTACACATTGTTACATTATAATTACCCAGGATAGGGGTAGCTGAGAAACAATATTTACTTTTAACTGGGCCCCCATGTTTTGACCCCAAATATCTCACAGACTTTTTTATGACCTGACATTATGAACAAGACAGGTGGAATTTTTTAAAAATCCCATCCAAAAGGTGATTTCGCTGTGTGACTGTGGAAACAAGTTTTTTGGGGGGGGGGGGGGATTTGAAAAATGACACCAGCCATAATCAGGAGGTGGGTTAACACAAGGGATATGTTGAACATTAGGGCCAACATCTACAAAAATAAAATTAAGAGTAAATGTTGGAACAATTCAACGTTTCCTGATAACATAATTGGTTTTTCACATTTGTACCCCACATTTTAAACATAATCTTTTAGTGACCACTTCCTTTTGAAGTAGAACTTTAAAAGCAGAATTTCACAGTTTAGGTTTTTATTGTATATTTTGCATTTTCTTTTCCATATCCTGTAACCATTGTCTAAAATTATTTGTCTTTAAATTATTTACTGCATTTATTAATTAATTAGTAAAGATAAAGCCTTTGGCTTATTTTAAGATAATTCTGCCAGTGTCTTTCGTGTATATGTGTTGGGAAGAGTTTGTTCAAACTACAGTGGCGTGAAAAAGTATTTGCCCCCTTCCTGATTTTCTCTATTATTGCATATTTGTCACACTGGATGTTTTCAGGTCTTTAGACAGAATGTAATATTAGATAAAGGGAACCTGAGTGAACAAATAACACTTGTTTTTTTTTTATTTCACTTATTTAAAGAAAAAAAGTTAACCAACACCAATTGGCACTGTGTGAAAAAGTAATTGCCCCCTTACACTTAATAACTGGTTACACCACATTTAGCTGCAATGACTGCAACCAAACACTTCCTATAATTCAATATCAGTCTTTCACATCGCTGTGGAGGAATTTTAACCCACTCTTCCTCGCAGAACTGCTTTAATTCAGTAACATTTGGTAGGTTTTCGAGCATGAACTGCTCGTTTCAGGTCCTGCCACAGCATCTCTATTGGGTTTAAGTCTGGACTTTGACTAGGCCACTCTAAAACTTTAATTTTACTTCTTTTTAGCCATTCTGATGTGGACTTGCTTTTGTGTTTTGGATCATTGTCTTGCTGCATGACCCAACTACGCTTCAGCTTCAGCTGACGGAAGGATGACTGACATTCTCTTTAAGAATTTTCTGGTACAGAGCAGAATTCATGGTTCCTTTAATTATGGCAAGTCATCCAGGTCCTTAGGCAGCAAAGCATCCCCA
Organism: Neoceratodus forsteri; assembly: GCA_016271365.2. NCBI lineage: Eukaryota > Metazoa > Chordata > Ceratodontiformes > Ceratodontidae > Neoceratodus > Neoceratodus forsteri. The sequence goes on from CM028131.1 coordinate 941,391,492, forward strand.
CACCATCACACTACCACCACCATGTTTGACTGTTGGTATGGTGTTCTTACTGTGGAATGCTGTGTTTGCTTCTTAGAGACATTATGGGATCCATGTTGTCCAAAAGTTCCACTTTGGACTCATCTGTCCATAGAACATTTTCCCAAAAGGCTTGTGGATCATCCAGGTGCTTCTTGGCAAATGAGAGACGAGCATTTATGTTCTTCTTGTTAGCAGTGGTTTCCGCCTTGCTACTCTCACATGAAGCCCATTTTGCCCAGTCTCTTTCTGATTGTGGAGTCATGAACACTGACCTTAGCTGAGGCAAGAGAAGCCTGCAGTTCTTGGATGTTGTTTTAGGATCCTTTGAGACTTCTTGGATGATTTTACACTGCGCCCTTGAGTAATTTTGGCAGGCCGCCACTCCTGGGAAGGGTCACTACTGTTCCAAGTGTTCTCCATTTGAGATTATGGCTCACTGTGGTTCGATGGAGTCCCAGAGCCTTAGAAATAGCTTTGTAACCTTTCCAGACTGATAGAGGGCAACAAAATGTTTTTCTGATCTTTTCAGGAACTTCCTTTGATCATGGCATAATGTGCTTGCTGAATCTTTGTGCTGGCAATGTGACTCTGATGGTAAGGGCAAAAATAAGTGAGGTTTATATTGAGCAGGGCTGGCTGTAATCAAGCCTGGCTGTGTTCAATCAGCTGACTCTAATTATCCCTTTAATTGGGCTGATTTAAATAGGGGCAATTACTTTTCACACAGTGCCAGTTGGTGTTGGTTAACTTTTTTCATTAAATAAATGAAATAAGTAAAAAAAAAAAAGTGTTATTTGTCCACTCAGGTTCCCTTTATCTAATATTATATTTTGTCTAAAGACCTGAAAACATCCAGTGTGACAAATATGCAATAATAGAGAAAATCAGGAAGGGGGCAAATACTTTTTCACGCCACTGTATATGATGCCCATTTGACTGCTAAGGGCCATACACTACCAAAGTAAAGTACCATACATAGATACATAGACAGTGTTGGCAGATAAGGGCCTACGGCCCACCCAGTCTGCCCAGTTGATCTTGTAAGTTTACTTTATGTTTTCCTAGAAGTCTGTTGTTCCTTAACCCTGACCTCCAGAATTCCTCTATGTCTATCCCATGCATTCTTAAATCCCGTGATTGTTTCAGCCCCCACCACTTCCTCTGGCAGGGTGTTCCACTTGTCCACCACCCGTTCTGTGAAGAAATACCACAAGGGACTCTGTGGATGCAAGGAGGGGAAGAATATGAAAGGCTTCAGGAGGGGTCTGTGACAGCTTGAACCGGCCTCTACATTTCTGGGGAAAGACACATATTGGGTGTTATAGGGCATCCCCAAAGGCCTATACACACCATGGTTTTCTAGTTTGTTGTGCAGTGGCTGGGAGGGTTCTCTCCCAGGAACACAGACTCAAGACTGTATTCTGTACCCCCTCACCTGGAGAAAGGGTGCCCTGGGATCCTCTGGAATACATTCAGTTGTGAGACAGAAAGCATACTAAATGGACAGAGGAGGGGTATCCCTGATCCTGATCACAAAGGGAGTCACTGTAGCCCAAGGAACTCTAGCCCCACAGAAGTGGGCTTGTGACAAATTTGGTGAGCAGCGGTGTGATTGGTGAACTGTTTGAACAAACCACACACAAAGAGGGTAGAAATTGGAAAAGGGAAAATTGGTTACAATATATAGTTCCCTATCCTGTTGTTTTTGTGTGTGTTTTTTTTTTTTTTTTGCTGCAAGTAAAATGCAGAATAGTGTCAGTGTAGGGAAGAAAGATGACTTCCAAAAACAATGACTACAGTGTAGGAGAACTGAAGCAGCTGTGTCAGGAGAGAAGGGTCCACCATTATGAGGGGCAAAGCAATAAGAACCTCATGGAGGCTCTTGTGGGAGCCAATGAGCAAGTGACTGCCCAGGACCTTGAGACATAGCCGGTGACTGAGAGGGACCAGACCTTGGGTGTGGGGGTGCCAAGGGAAATTGCAGTGTCCAGTCCCAGGGATGAGGACAGCAAGACCAGAGAGTATCCAGAACCACAGAAGCAAGTGAAGTCCACAAAAGATCCTGAGCTAGAGAAGCTAAAGTGACAATTTGAGCTGAGGAAATTGGAGCTGGAGCAGAGAAAGTTCAAAGCTCAGCAGCAGAGGGAATTTGAGAAGAGAAAGTTTTAGATGGAGATGCAGGAAAAGTAGCACCAGAGAGAGATGGAGGAAAAGCAGTGCCAGAGAGAGAATTTGAACTGGAGAGGCTAAGACTCCAATGACGAGTGCCAGAGGAGGTAAGTGGCAGGGATGAACCTGAAACTCCAGGGCTGGGGTATAAATTAAATTCCAAATTAACAGTTGAATTTAAAGAGGGAGAGGATATGGATGCATTTTTGAATTTGTTTGCAAAGGTCTGTATCCATGCCAAGATACCCAGGGAGGCCTGGAGCTTCCAGCTATCCCTGCTGCTTACTGGAAAAGGGTATGAGGCTGTAGACCAAATGGACAATGAGGACAGCAAAGACTATGAGAAACTTAAAACTGCTTTACATATGAAGTATGAAATAACTCCTGAGGCCTACAGGAAAAAAAATTCCTTTAACTCCAAAAAAAGCCATCACATGAGCTTTGAGGAACTCTCCACAAAGCAATGGCAGTTTTTAAAATGTTGGTGGGAAGGGGTGGAAGCTAACTCTGTGGAGAAAACTGAGGAGGTTGTGTTATTAGAGCAGTTCTTTTGGGCTCACCCAGCAGAGATGAAAACCTGGCTTGAGGACCAAGATCCAAAAAACAGCACAGCAAGCTGCTGAGCTCTTTGATTGCAATGTCAGGAGCAAGCCTGCTTTAAAAGGAAGTGGTGGAGCAGGTGCTACAGGGCAAAAATGGAAAAGCAAGCCTTCAGGGCAGCTAAAACCCCCAATGTCTCTGCAGAAAAGGGGGAGCCCGAAATTACTAAAAAAGGTTTTCCTGGAAAAAAAAAGTGGTGAATGTTGGTTTTGTAAGCAGCCAGGGCATCTTGCTAGGCAGTGTCCTAAAAGGGCACAGAGTGGACAGTGTCCCTCGAATGGAGGTGGGTGCACTGTATATCCCTGAGAGTAGGCCTGTGAACATGAGAGAACACATACACCTGGTTACTGTAAATGGGGTACAGACCCATGGATTAAGGGACACATGGGCATCTCTTACCCTGCTAAAAAGGGATTTGGTTGTGCCTGAACAACTTATACTTAATCAGTTTGTAACTGTGAGAGAATTTACTTGGGGGGGGTACTTGCCACTAGCTTGTGTTCTCCTGGATTGGGGTGAGATAGGACAGAGGGTGCAAAAAGTAGCAGTGGCAGACAACCTCATCCTGGATGTGATTATAGGGAATAATCTACAGCAGGGGGTAGTGTGGGCAGCTACCTGCAGTCAGTTGGTTAAGGCCGCTTGTAATTCTCTGAATCCCACAGAAGACCTAGTGGAAAGGAATAAGAGGCTGGTTCCCCAGCCTGTGTCCCCTGACATAGAGAATAGTGAAAGGGAGGTAGGACTTCCTCAAGTAGCTATTCACCAAACAGCTACAGAAGGTTACTCTGAGAAGGTAGGGGTAACAAATGGCCAGAAGGTTAGGGATGGCAGTGACTCTGAATGCTCTGACACTGGAGCTATGGACCCCAGTTTAGGAACTGAGGGGACATGTCCTAGGCTTTGGGAAAATGTAAAGATTTTGCAGCCACTCAGAGAACTGACCCTAGTTTGGAGAGGCTGAGGGCTTGTGCAGAATCTGATGGGACACAGGGAGGTATCATGACACGTAGGGTATTTTTGGACAATGGACTGTTGTATACACAGGAGATGAGGACAAAGGGAGGGGTGATGGGCAGGCAGCTTGTCATTCCCATGGAGTATCGTGAGTGGTTGCTCAAGATCACTCATGATATCCCCATGTCTAGACTCTGGGCATCACTCACACCATGCAGCGATTAGCCCAAAATTAGTATTGGCCCAACTTCATCCAGCAGGTGAAGGAATATTGCAGGTCTTGTCACCAGTGTCAACAGATAGGGAAGGCAGGTAGCAAAACAAAAGCTGCCCTAATTCCCTTACCCATTATGAAGGAGCCATTCCAGAGGATAGCAATGGATATTGTGGGACCCTTGAATACCCCAAGCTCCTCCAAGAAAAAGTTTACCCTGATAGTGGTCAACTACACCACACGATACTCAGAGGTGGTTGCCCTCTCCTCAATTAAGGCAGACAAACTGGCAGATACCTTGCTAGGGATTTTCTCCTGTGTCAGGCTTCTGCAGGAGGTTTCCTCCAATCAAGGTGGTAACTGCATGTCGGACCTGATGAAGTGTTTGTGAGAGAAATGTGGTGTGGTGCAGATGTAACCTCCCCCCACCGGCCCCCCTTGTTTCTACTAGCAGGGCTGCTCCACTCACCTCTAGGTGCCACCGAGAGGGGTGGGAGTAGTCACTACAAATATCTTACAATACTCTGTGTGACCCATTACTTCTACTACGGAGCCTGCCATCCTCAGACAGGCAAACCAAGTGTGGCAACTACCTGACTCACACCTGGGGGGACCATTTAGCATGGCCATCACCTGGGTCCCTGGGAGAAAATGTTTGCTCAGCATTATGCTAGGTCTGTACTTCTGGTCAGTGGAGCCCAAGTAAATCCAGACACTGGAAGCAATAACTGTAATGTCCAAACCAGGTTGGGATTCTAGAGTGTGGCTTTTATTCACATAACACAGAGAATAACAAAGCAAAGATGGACCCCCACAGGGCTACTCTCATTGGTAATGCAGATTACAGAGGTACAGATCACACTTCCTCACAGTTAACCCTCAGGTTCTGAATGGATCTGGGTACACACAGCCCAAACTGGTACACTTCTCTTTTTTTCCTTGACTTGGCACCCCGGCCATTACTAGGACACTTTCCCATATTGCATGGAGATTGATGGTGGCTCCCTAAACCACCCACAAGCATATTCCATCTCTCAGGGAAATCCAAAATCTCACGTCTGGGTGCTTTCCTCAGGCATTGGTCAAATGTGCCGAGAGAAAGCATAGATGCCCAAACTGAACCCAAGGAGGTAAACCTGGTTACTCCAGATGGGGGTCTCCCACCTTTCGCTCCCAAATCTATACTCGGCCATTCATCTGGTTACAACTCCTTTCTTCGAAATACTGTTTGTAGATGCTCTCTAGAAATGTTTTGCACATTTAACATTCTACAATTCACTCTACAGAGGTGTTCTGACTTTAAAAGTTCCGTATGTGGCTATGTCTTTACCCTAGACCCCCACTGTTGCAGATGCTTTTAAGTCATAGACTATCTAAAAGTTCTGTACTTGGCAAGTCTTCCTTTGACCCCACAGTCAAACCACACTTAAACCACAGTCTTGGTGAACATAGTCTCTGTCAGAGCAAAACTCACCACACTATTGCAGGTGCCCTGGGGCTTTTTCTAACAAAACTGTCTCGGGTACTCACAGGACAAAACAACCCTCAGGCAGCTTCACCCTCTCCAGGCTGGACCAGGGGGTTGGCCCTGAATCCTTGAATTCCCCCATCCCTCCGGGGATGGAGCACTGGAAAACCTCCCAGGAATGGTCTCTACCACTTCACACAACTGGTCTTCTGGGTTCCTCTTTAGGGTGAGAACACACAACCCCTTCTTCTGAGGTAGCTCTCTTTCAGAGCTAGGTCTGAGGAGCCACACACTGCAGCACTCCTCACTCTCCTGAGTCTCCACGCAGACTACTCCCTGAAGACTGAACTGAATCTCCCAACATTCTACTGCTAACCCCTGCAGCTAGCATTCCATTGTGGCTAATGCTGCTGCGAGAATTCTAAGGTGATATCATCACTCCAGCTCAGCAGAAATTGAAAACAGAGTGCGACAGTGTGAAACCCATTTAACTGGCATCTCACATGCTGCCTCTCCCTGCCTGCCACTGATTCTAAGTGGGATTCTAGGAACCTCTGGGACCAAGGGGGGTTACACAAAGATACATAACAACCTAACACCCACAAGCCAATGGACTTGTGGAAAGATTCAATGGTACCCTAAAAATGATGCTCCAAGCATTTGCTAAACAGCATGTGAGGGACTGGGAGAAATATCTTCCTTAACTTTTGTTCACATACAAGGAGGTGCCGCAAGAGTAGACAGGGTTTTCCCCCTTAGAACTCTTATCTGGACAAAGGGTGCTTGAGCCTCCAGACTTGATCCGGGAAGACTGGGAAGGCAAGCACGCCACCCAGGGAACTCCCATAGTGGAGTATGTCCTTTAGTTTATGGAGAAGCTGCAGGAGATTATGAGGGTGACCCAAAGCAACCACTCAGTTGTCCAACAGAAGCAAAAAGTCTTGTATGACCATGGAGCCAGAGCTTGCTCATACAGCACAGGCCTGTAAGTAATGGTCCTAATTCCAGTCCGGGGGGACAAGCTGCAGGCCGAGTGGACAGAACCATATAAGGTAGTCTGACAGGTCAATGATGTGAACTACATTGTAGAACTGCCTGACAGAAAACATACTGATAGGATGTACCATGTCAGTATGACAAAGCCATATATAAACAGGGCCAATATGGCATTTGCAGTGTGTAGTCCTGGGGAGTGGACGGACTAGGAAGACCGCTTCCTGGATTTGCTAGAGGAAAGCAAGCAGGAGTCATCTGTGGAGGCAATCAAGCTGTTGCTGCTGTTGACTCTGGAACAGACCCAGGAAGTGAGGGAGGTTTTAAAGGACTTTGCCCATTTGTTTATGGCCAAGCCTGGATGAACCCCCTTAGCAACCCTTGACTTAGACACGGAGATGCAAGAGCCAATGTGGCAGACAGCCTATCAGGTGTCTGAGGCCATCCTAAAAGACATTAGGAGGGAGGTGGAGGAAATGCTGGACTTAGGGGTAATCCAGAAATCTCACAGTCCCTGGGCGTCTCCCGTAGTCTTCGTTCCCAAGCCGGATGGGTCTACCCACTTTTGTATGGACTCAACACAGTCACAAAGCCTGACACCCACCCAATGCCCAGGACAGATGAGTTGTTGGACAAGTTGGGGGTGACCCACCTAACAACCATAGACCTGACAAAGGGGTACTGGCATATGGAGCTGACTGCCAGAGCTAGGGAACAGTCAACCTTAATCACCCCAAAAGGCCTCTTTGAAATAAAGGTGATGCCTTTCAGGATGAAGAATGCCCCTGAAACCTTCCTATGGTTAGCAAATCAGGTACTACAGGGTGTGGAAGAGTACACAGTTGCCTATCTGGATGAATTGCAATTTTCAGTAATATCTGGAAAAAGCACCTGACCCATCTGAGGGAAGTGTTGGGTGGGATACAAGAGACAGGATTAACTGTCAAAGCCAAACAGTGCCAGGTGGCCATGGCTAAAGTGTCATATTTGGGACATGTAGTGGGGAGGGGACAACTATGTCTAAACCAGGCCAAGATAGAGGCCATTGAGGCATGGCCCACACTGGAGACCCAAAAGCAGGTCAGGAGCTTTCTTGGGACTTCAATTACTACAAAAACTTTGTACCAAATTACAGCATCCTGGCAGTTCCTCTATATAGCTTCTTAAAGAAAAAGCAACCTAAGAAAGTAAAATGGGACCCAACATGTAACAGGGCCTTCACATAGCTAAAAGCCGCACTGTGCAGTGCCCCTGTGCTGGCCAGCCCAGACTACACTAGGTCATTTGTGGTGCAGACAGATGCCTCGGTTGTGGGGATTGGAGCCATCCTCAGTCAGACATCCCAACAGGGGAATGATCAACCATTGTATATGTAAGTAGGAAGCTACTTCACTGGGAGCAGGCATATTCCATTATGGAAAAGGAATGCCTTGCCCTGGTGTGGTCGCTTAAGCTAGAGCTCTACCTCTACGTGAGATACTTCAAGGTATAGACAGACCACAATCCTCTGGTGCGGCTAAACTAAATGGGAAAGACACATGGGAGACTCTTTAGAAGGAGCATTGCACTACAGGCCTACAACATGGGCATTAAACATAGGTCAGTGTCTGCTGATGCCAATGCAGATGCCTATCTCACCAGTCGGAGTAAGGGACAGAACTGGTGGAAACTTTTACTAAAAAGGTGCGTGTTCCCCAGGTTCTGTTAAGGAGGAAGGAGTGTTGCGTAATAGAGCCATACCTTATTGTTTTGGTCATATTTCATATCATTTTATGTATATAATACACCAGGGGACCCCATGAAAAGCCAGGTGAAGTTTCAAGGGAGCATGGGTACAAAGTATATGAGCCTTAGAATGATATGATTTCCTTTTTACTTGGAAGGGAAACTGTTTGCTGCTAGTCAGGGTCTAGGGTTTGATTAAACCATTTAAAAGGAAATGATATGGGCTAATTAAGCAGGGATGGAAGGCCAGGCATACATTTGTGTCTGAAAAGCCCTCAGCATCTGGTGGTGTCATTTCATATAGGCCCCTTTTGTCCGGAAAAGGCCTACCCTGGGTTAATCTAGTTACAGCTAAATGGACTAGCATTTTAAGTAAATGACTGTACTGAAGAGTAGCTTAATTACAGCCATTTCAAAGGGAGGGAGGCTGGATGGTCTCCTAAAATTCTGGTTTAGACTAGCTGACCTCTGAGCCCTTTTTTTATCTCATATTCAGAGATGAACATTTGTTGTTTGTAATAAAATACTAAAAGCTGATTGGTTGCATAGCCATGGAAACAAAATGCTAGCCAATTGCAGAGCAGGTCAATTTTCACTGGACCTGCCCTTTGAGAAGTCCATATAACAAGGGTGCAAAGACTGTATCAAGGCCTTTTGCCCTTCTGCTTCTGTCTGCTGCCTTTTACCATTCTGCTTCTGTCTGCTGCCTTTTGCCATTCTGCTGTTTCCTGCTGCCTCTTGCCATTTCACCCTTTGACTTTGGTGAAAGAAACTGTTTGCACTGTGACCCTGTACTGCTGAGAAAGAGCAGAGACTGTTTCTTTTCAAGAACTTCTCCTGGATCACAAGAGCCAAGATTTTCAACTGCTTATCTAAGGACACTTTGCACTTCAAACTCAGCGACCAAGGACTTGAGGTAGAACTGTAAAACCAGAATTTCACAATTTAGTTTTTATTGTATATTTTCCATTTTCTTTTCCATATCCTGTAACCAATGTCTAAAATTATCTGTCTTTAAGTTATTTACTGTATTCATTAATTAATGAGTAAAGTCTTTGGCTTATTTTAAGATAATTCTACCAGTGTCTTTTGTGTGTGTGTGTGTGTGTGTGTGTGTGTGTGTGTGTGTGTGTGTTGGGAAGAGTTTGTTCAAACTATACTACTAATTTTTGACTGCTAAGGGCCATACACTACCAAAGTAAAGTACCACAAGGGACTCTGTGGACGCAAGGAGGGGAAGAATTAAAAAAGGTATCAGGAGGGGTCTGTGAGAGTTTGAACTGGTCTTTACATTTCTGGGGAAAGACACATATAGGGTGTTATAGGGCATCCCCCAAAGGCCTATACATGCCTGTGGCTTTCTGGTTCATTGTGCAGTGGCCAAGAGGGATCTCTCCCAGGAACACAGACTTGAAATTGTATTCTGCACCCTGTCACCTGGAGAGAGGCTCACCCCAGGATCCTCTGGCATACGTTCAGTTGTGAGGCAGCAAACATTCTAAATGGACAGAGGAAGGGTATCCCTGATCCTGATCACAAGGGGATTCACTGTAGCCCAAGGAATTCCAGCCCCACAGGAGTGTGCTTGTGACAATGGGTAGCATCTGTCATGGGGGACTGAGCACCCCCATGTCTGAAAATTAACATGGAAGTGGCAGGAGAGATTGAAGGAGGGTTTTCTTTATATTTGGTGGCATCAGGTTGGGATCCCTGGTGTCGCACAATGAAAATAGATGGGGTGGTGTTTATAGCTGGCACCAGGGATTATGTTGGAGGGTAGGGACCACAGCAGGTTGATCATGACAGATCAGCTGTGCTTGCAGGGTGGCATTATGTAGATCAGAGGAAAGAGACATCCTATGACTGGGCCATCTCTTTCCTTTGAACTACATGATGTTACCACCCAGCAAGACAGAACAGTGTCATTATCAGCCTTGCTGATGATTGTTGTGACACTGATGAACCCCTTTCAGACTGCTCTGCTTTGAGCTACAGTGACAAACCTCTCAAAACCCAGTAACATAGCAATATGTTAACTTGTGCTTGCACAAAGCAAACATAAAAAACTAGCTGAATACTTCAGGAAAATTTGCATAAAACCTAGATACAGATCTTTCCTCCATAGCCTATTCTCCAGTCCCATCAATATCTTTGCATGTTACCCTCCTAAAGCCACATACCATGATTTTTGGGAGAGGACAGTAGTCACTCCAATTATATCTGACAAATTCAGTTGCCCTCCCACATCACACCCGTTCCACTGTAAGGAATGTAAGAGATGGCACTGAGTGGGAGCATGGCCAGAAGGGAGGGTGCAGAGCAGTAGTGTCCTTGATGATGATGATAGGCTGACAGATTGGCTAATTTAACTAGCATTATTAATAACACTACTGTTCTCCTTCTTTACAGTTGTTCACCTGCTGGTTCCTGTCTCTCACAATTCATACAATGCAGTAAGCATGCCATATGTGTGATGAAGCAACTGGGCTAGCTGATTTATTTAGACTTGCTACTGCCCCCAAACAAAACCATCCAATGGGATTCAGGAGGAGGGGCATCCACCATGCCGCAGCATAAATTCTTGCTTGTTAGAGGTGGCTTTGGAAGGGACTCCCATAGCCTAAATTTGCATTTGAACAATGCAACCACCATTCATGGAGACATTTGTAAACCCAGGCTATTATACAGAAGCAGTCACAAACAATGGGTATGGACTTTAGAAGGGCAGATTTGGGTTGGACGAGAGAGCTGTTGAGGGACACTCTGGAGGTGGGTGAGAGCAGCCCAGCAGTTGGTTACAAGTGGAAACTGATGAGAAATTGGGAATTAGAGGTCACAAGTCTCTGTATGAGAGTAGTAGGGAAGAACAAGCAAGAAAGAAAACCATTAGGGTATACAAGAGAGATATGGGAGGCCGTTAAGGAGAAAAAGAATGCTTTCTTAAAATACAGAACCAATTAGGAGGAGGATAGTGTTGTGTATCTTAACAGGATGAAGGTGACCAGCAAGATACTGAGAATGTAAATCTAAGAGGCTGGGTTGAGAACAGCAGAGGTAATAAATAAGAAGGTTAATGCTTTATTTCATTTCATATGGATGAAGCACAAGCCAAAAGAGGGTATAGTGAGAATGAGGTTGGGGGAGGGGTTGGAGCAGGAGAAAAAAGGGAAGGTAGGTGTACTGAACTTGTGCTTCTGTTTAGCATTGATGGTAGAGGATAAGGGGCTGATGCCCGACTGTCTCATCATTGTCAAGCTCAAGGTCAGGTGGGTGGGTGTCAGTATAGAAGTGATATCAGAGGCACAGGTAGTGAATGGATTGAATACACTAAAGGTGGATCCAGCAAGGCTACATCCATGATTGCTGAAAGTGGTGGGACAGGTCCTGACGACACCCCTGGCAGAGCTCTTTAATAACTCTTGGAGATGGGAGAGGTGCCTTGGGATTGGAGGACAGCAGATGTAGTACCCTTGCAGAAGAGCAGAAATAGTGATGAAACAGGAAACAATAGCCCTGTCCGCCTGAAATCTATAGTATGGATGTCACTAGAGACATAATCGTGAAGCTGAATGGGGTTTCCAGGAAGCAAATGGGCTTCAGGACAACTAGACAGCATGGATTCATAGGAGGGTGGTCATGTCAGATGAACCTGGTCAACTTTTTAATTGGATGATGGAGAAGGTGGATAAGGGTTAGGCAGTGGACATACTAAACCTTGATTTCAACAAAGCATTTTTACTTGGGTTTATATTTGGATTTAAGGTAAAAGTAGCCATAGATCCCATTAATGATTGCCCCCACTTCTCAGTGGTCATAGCTGAACAGGCAGCCATCTTTTATCAAATTATCCATTTTAGTTTTGAAAGTAGAAAATTATTAGAATACACAATGTCATGAGGAAACTTTTTCCATAACCTGATTGCTTTTGGGTAAAAAAGCATACTTTCTAATGTCATTTTTTTAATTTTTTTTTTCAATCAGTTGAAGTTTGTGACCTCTCAAATCGTGCTTGGATGTTTAATTTCTAACCCAGTCCTGCTTGGGTGGTTTAAATTCTAAGTCCATTTGACCCTATCCCCACATGGACAGTTGATTCAGGAGAAGAGTGACCTAGTGGTGGGGGATAGCATTACATGATGGGTAACATATTGGCTAAGTAAGAGAATCCAGTGGGTTGTCCTCAATGGAAGCACTCAGAGGTCATGGAGATTACCAGTGGAGTACTGCAGGTGCCATGTCTTGGGATTGTTAACTTCTTTATTTGTGACATTGGGATAGGGATCATGGGAAGGTCTGCCTCTTTGCAGATGCTTCAAATTATCCAGCCACCATCTATTGAAACTTCAGAGTCTCACCTGACCAATTACTGTATCTGGATTCCCATTTCAGTTCTGTCAGTTTGCTTTCTACCATCTCTGCACCATTGCAAAGATTTGCTCCTACTTAAGTTTTGGAAATTGGAGCAAATTTAGTTCATTGTTTTAATTTTTTTTCTCATTTGGACTACTTCAGTTGTCTCGTACATGGACTTCTAGCTCATACTCTACATTGGTTTCAACTTGTTCAAAATGCTACAGCACACATTTTAATGATTCTAGGAAGTTTGGTTATATTTATCCTCTCCTGGCTTCTCTTCACTGGCCCTTCATAGAATACAGAATCTGTTACTTACTCTTGCTCAGTGCTTCCATTAAAATGCCATCACAGACTTGCTGCAATGTGCCTATAGGAACTTCTTCATCATCATCTTCCAGCTTATTGACTTTGCTTCTCTGATGGTCTCCTATTCAACATTCCAGCTACCAGAATAGTGACTTTCAGTGATAGAGCCTTTTCTTTTTTTTTTGTTTATTCTTTGTCTATTCTGTTGCTGTGGCCCCTACCTCAGGAGGGAGCCTCCAGTCCCAACCCCTGGCATCCACCAGCTGGCACTGACCTGACCCCCGCTGGAGTCCAGATCCAGTGTCGCCAGTGCCGTGACTAGCCAGGAGCAGGACCTTTTCCAAGCCCGACCCAGGCCAAAAACATGGTAAGCACAAAATACTTACAATTTCAATAGATAAATACAATACAAAACATGTCATACACTATTACAAACCTTTTGAGACATCTACATGCTTTTAACACACATTGACTATTTGAGTATATTTTCTGCTACGTACAGTGCCATGAAAATTATAAAAGTGATTTAGAAATTGTGTTTATGATTATTATTGTCATGATGATACCAACAGCTGAGGATGAGTAGACAGTGTGGGGGGGGGGGGCAAAATTATGTGGAAGGATCCGAAAAGACTTAAAAAAAAAAATAAAGGATATGGCAATTGAAATTCAAAACAAACAAGTGCAAGATAATGAACATAGGATACAAAAATACAAGATGGGGTGGGGTAGTGGTTGAGAGAATGACTGAGGAGAGAGACCCAAGGGTTAATAATATTAGACAATTTGAAAACAGTGCAATGCATAGGGCAGTGTGGAGGGTAAACAGGATGTTAAGATGCATAGGACGGGGGATCAGGAGCAGGAAGAGAGAGGTGATTTTGACACTGTACAGATCCTTCATGTATCCTCACCTGGAATAGTGTGCAGTTGTAGAGCCCACACTTCAGTAAGGACAGGGACATCATAGAGGCAGTGCAGAGAAGGGTATCTAGAATGATTCAGGGACAGCAGGATGAGACATATATTGGGAAGATAGGGGACCTCAGCATGTGCACTCTGCAGACAGAATGGGAGAGGAGGATATGATCAAGATGTACAAATATTTACAAGTCAATAATAAAACTGATAATAGGAAGTAGGTGGTTCTTCATGCTAAATGTGAACATAAGCACCAAGGGGAACTGAATGAAGATGGAGGGATTTAGCAGGAGCATCAAAAATTATTTCTCCATGAAAAGGGTGATAGATAAGTGGAATAGACTACCAAGGTATGTTGTCTGTGCACAATCATGGGGGATTTGAGCATGGGTGGAATAGACACATGGGACTGGTAGGGGCATCACTGCAGTAAAAGGGGAAGGAGACTAGAGTGAAGAGTTACTAGGCCCCTCACAAATAACAATAGGTAGAACAGGGCAGATTTGATGGGCCACGTGGATTTTCTGCTAATAACTCCTTTGTTTCTATTATATGTTTATATGAACTGTTATTGTGTCTCTTATGGTTTTAAGAGTGCATTCCCATGTTCTTTGGATAACAGAACTGTGAAGCGCAGCTTAGCAGTTCTGGCACACAAAGGACTTGAGAAGAAACTCAGATTACCATAAAAGGTACAAGAACTACAGTATAAGCATATTATAAATCGTGTTAAACATCTTTGTTTAAAAAAAAACTTGAATTTTAATTTAAAATCAGTTTTAGTTTGCAGATATTAGTGAATTCCCTTTGTTTGAAATGGACTGTGTCAATGGAACTTAGGACTTCAGAATTTTAGAACCATTTGCATGGGACACCCTCTTATGGTTTTAAGTGTACCTGGAATATTTACAAGTAAATAATCCTGCTTAGCTAAGAATGGTGTCATGAATTATAATACTTATAATGTATGGTAAGTGCCTATTAACCACCATAATCGGCAGTCACACAGCTTTGTTATGCACTGTTTGAATTTTAAATGTTGTTAACCACACTTCAGAACTTCCAAACAGTTGCATAACAAAATAGAATACACCAGAGTTCCATAATTCTCACACATAGAATGCAAACGGTGTTTTTTTGACCATACACTATAAAAGATGGCTGGGGATCGGGTGACAATCGTGCTGAAATCACCTCTCGTGGTTGCTAGGGCTATAGTAAACCTCTCGAGCTGCACTCTCGGGGTTTACCATGTTGCCCTAGCAACCACTCTAGGTGATTACAGCATGGTTATCACCTGATCCCCAGCCATTATCCTCTATATAATATTACATAGATTTAATGGCCCAAAACCACAGTGTTCCATCAAACTGTACAAAGAAGTTATACATCTGTATACAGTGTCCCTTTATTCTTGCATTCTTTGATTAAAGGTTGCCATGTCCCATAATACATTTCTCCTTATTACACAATAAGCCTTTACAACCGTCAGAATCTTTAATTTGCCTCTCTATAAGGTCTAGAGTTGCTACTATATTTTCTGCCTCATCCCCTTCACACAAACCAGGAAAAATACCTCATTATCTTTTTCCCTCAATCCTGAGACTATCCTAAATCTTTACAAAAGGCTATACTTAAAACTGAGACATTGTACTTGTTCTCTGCTTTTCAGATGGCAGAAACACCCAGTCCTTAATCTGAAACCTCTCTTGCAACAGATTCAGGGCAACTGCAGTGCTCCTAGTTGTCAGGACCAGCTTCTAGTTCTCTATCAGAACCTTCTATTTCCTGTTCTTTTGTTCTGTTACTCCCCTATGCATTAACTGTCATTAACTGTGGACCAAACATACATGAAAACCTAGGTTATTATTATATAGGTTATTTCACTTCTGCTGCCCCTTCCCTCAGTTTTAGAGAATTCCCTTTAATTCTGCTACCTCTCACCAGCTCAGATATCTGTGTATACTTCACCCTGTCTATCCCCATTAGTGTTCAGAAAGCCTTGATAATGTCCCCTCTCAGCCTTCTCTTTTCTAGGCTAAATTATTTAAGCAATAATGCATCACTGGGTGTGTGCTATGGTGGGATAATGTCACATCTTGGGTGATTGAAGCACAAGGCCACAGGCTGGGTGTGTTCAACTCCAAAGAAGTGATATCCCACCACAACACACATCCCTGGAGTGCATTATTGCTGTTATACAATAGCTTGTTTGTAAAAAAAAAAAAAAAAAAGTTTAGTTTTTTAAAGATTTTGAGTTCTTTTTGAATGTGGAGTTATATGTAGAAAAAAGTTCTTCCGGTGTGGTCCGTAGGCGGTGCTGTTGCTGGGTGAATCATGTGTCTCTGTACATTCTTCCACCCCTTCCCAGTTTGTGCTGGTTTCTCCTGTCTTCCTGTGGTCAAGTTTTTTGTGTTTATTTTATTTCATTTTTTTTTTAAGTCATGGCATATATGAGTAGTACCAGGACATGGAGAAATGCATTTTAAATTCTGCCACTTGAGAGTGGGCTCTGGAGAAGGAGAAACTCTTGCAGTGAAAGCTGCGACCGGTAAGTGCCCTGCACTACACTGTATGCTCCCCCATATCAAGGAACTGATAGTAATTAGTTTGTAAATAAGCCATTCCATTTTAGGAAGCAGCATTGCAGGGAGATGGCAAAGTTAATTTTTTAACATGTTTGGGGAACCCGCCGAATGGTAAATGGCACACTGCCCGCTGCTTCTGAAAAGCAGATGCTTAGTTTGCTGCTCAGCATCTGGAGTGGAGGAGAAATCATACCTACCATTTCATTCATGTGTAAAACCCTGTCTATTTACATGCTTTAACTAGATTACTGAAGAGTTTGGGGTTTTGTTGAGCATGGGCATGGGCAGCTGATGATGGGTATCACATGGGGGCCATGACTTTTCTTTTTGCTGCAGTCATCTCTGTCAGACCTTGATAAAGTGATGTTGTCAGAAGGACTTCTTTCAGGAATGAATACTCTACGCAACATTTTGGGTGCTCAAGTGGCAAGGATTTATTGATCCAATTCTATTTACAATACATCAGAAACTTTGAGGATTTCCCATCCACCATATATACATTAGGTTACAGAAACATCAACATTCAGTCCAATTAGCATCTTGCAGCTTTCCTTCCTTGGTCAAGAGTCTTCACGGGGCCCGGATGCAATGACCAGACACCCTCTTCTGTTGATTCCACCTAAACTGCCTTTTTCTCAGGTCAGGTGCCCCACGAACCTGACCCCACCAAGTGTATCAAATTTCTTCCCCCTTCCTTTTATCTGCATGGACAGATGTTACAGACCCTTGCCTGTGTCTGCTGCCTTCCCTGAGTCCCCCATTACCCCACCCCACTGTGCCCCTTCCCCACTCCCACTGTTTATCAAATATGGATATGGATTTAACCTTGGTCCATTCTACTCAGCTGCCTTCACCTGTGACAACTCCAGTCCTCCTTACCCGGGGGTTCTCACACTACCCTCCTCAAGCAGCCCTGCCCCCAACAGGGTCACAGGCACAGCTGCCCTCTGCTGGCTGCCGATTTTGTTCTTTGCCTTCTTCCTTTTCTTTTTTGTCACCCTCATCCGGTGACCCTTCTCTCATCAAAACCTTGACCCAGCCAGGCCTCTCCCCTTTTCCCCAAATCCTAATCACCACTCCTCATATTGTTCCTAGGGTGGGGGGGAGTGCACTTCAGTGAAAAATCCTAGCAAAAAAAGGGACAGCCAACCTTTACCAAGGCTTATAAGTCCCTTCAGGACACCTTCAGGACCCCAAGGTTGCCCCACCCCTTGACCAATCCCAAGAAATCATTCACCTGCATCATCCCCTGCCACTGACCTCACCTGGCTCTGCCCCATTTTTACCTACCCCCACACCCCTCCCCCACCCTCTCTGTAATTACAGAATTCCTTCAGAAACCTCTGACAATTGTTCTTGCCTTGAATTGGCAACCCTAATAGTCAGAAGGATGTCTTTCAGAAATTAATACTACAGGCAAGAGTTTGAGAGCTCAAGTGGAAAGGATTTATTAATCCAGTTCTACTTCCAATACATCAGAAACTTTGAGGATTCCCCATCCACCATATGTACAATAGGTTACAGAAACATCAACATTCAATCCAATTAGCATCTTGCAGCTTTTCTTCCTTCCTTGATCTCCAGTGTTCATGGGGCCTGGATGCAATGACCCGACACCCTCTTCCAGTTGATTCCAACTAAACTGCCTTTTTCTTCGGTAGGGTGCCCCATAACCAAACACCTCCCCAGCACATCAAATTTCCTCCTCTTCCCTTTTATATTTATGGCCAGATGCTACTGACCCCAGCCTGTGCCTGCTGCCTACCCCCATTACCCCACCCCACTGTGCTCCTCCTGCTCCCACTCCCATTCTTTATTAAATATGGATATGGATTTAACCTTGGTCCATTCTGCTCAGTTGCCCTCACCTCTGACAATGTCAGTCCTCCTTAGCCTGGGGCTCTCACACTACCCTTCTCCGATGGCCGTGCCCCCAACCGGGTCAGAGGCACTGCTGCCCTCTGCTGGCACCCCATTTGTTCTTTGTCTTCTCCCTTTTCTTTTTTGTCACCCACATCCAGTGACCCTTCTCTCATCAAAACCTTGACCCTTCTCTCATCAAAACCTTGACCCAGCCAGGCCTCCTCCTTTTTCCCCAAATGCTAATCACCACTCCTCATATTGTTCCTAGGGTGGGGGTGTGTGCTTCAGTGAAAAATCCTAGCAAAACAAGGGAGATTCAACCTTTACCGTGGCTTATAAGCCCCTTCAGGACTCCAAAGTTGCCCAACCCTTTGACCAATCCCAAGAAATCATTCACCTGCATCATCCTCTGTCGCTGAACTCACCTGGCTCTGCCCTGCTTTTACCTCCCCCATTCCCCTCCTCCACCCACTCTGTTAATTACTGCATTCCTTCAGAAACCTCTGACAATTTTTCTTGCCTTGAATTGGCAACCTCAATAGTCAGAAGGACTTCATTCAGAATTAATACTACAGGCAAGATTTTGGGAGCTCAAGTAGCAAGGATTTATTAATCCAGTTCTATTTACAAACATCAGAGACTTTGAGGATTCCCATCCACCATATACAATAGGTTACAGAAACATCAACATTCAGTCCAATCAGAATCCTGCAGCCGTGATCTCCAGTGTTCATGGGGCCTGGATGCAATGACCCGACACCCTCTTCCAGTTGATTCCAACTAAACTGCCTTTTCTTTGGATCGGTGCCCCATGAACCCAACACCTCCTCAGCACATCAAATTCCTCCTCTTCCTTTTTATATTTATGGCCAGATGCTACTGACCCCAGCCTGTGCCTGCTGCCTACCCCATTACCCCACCCCACTGTGCTCCTGCTGCTCACTCCCATTCTTTATTAAATATGGATATGGATTTAACCTTGGTCCATTCTGCTCAGTTGCCCTCACCTCTGACAACGTCAGTCCTCCTTACCCTGGGGCTCTCACACTACCCTTCTCCGATGGCCGTGCCCCCAACCGGGTCAGAGGCACTGCTGCCCTCTGCTGGCTGCCCATTTGTTCTTTGTCTTCTCCCTTTTCTTTTTCGTCACCCTCATCCAGTGACCTTTCTCTCATCAAAACCTTGACCCTTCTCTCATCAAAACCTTGACCCAGCCAGGCCTCCTCCTTTTTCCCCAAATCCTATTCATCACTCCTCTTATTGTTCCTAGGGTGGGGGTGTGTGCTTCAGTGAAAAATCCTAGCAAAACAAGGGAGATTCAACCTTTACCGTGGCTTATAAGCCCCTTCAGGACTCCAAAGTTGCCCAACCCTTTGACCAATCCCAAGAAATCATTCACCTGCATCATCCTCTGTCGCTGAACTCACCTGGCTCTGCCCTGCTTTTACCTCCCCCATTCCCCTCCTCCACCCACTCTGTTAATTACTGCATTCCTTCAGAAACCTCTGACAATTTTTCTTGCCTTGAATTGGCAACCCTAATAGTCAGAAGGACTTCATTCAGGAATTAATACTACAGGCAAGATTTTGGGAGCTCAAGTAGCAAGGATTTATTAATCCAGTTCTATTTACAAACATCAGAGACTTTGAGGATTCCCCATCCACCATATATACAATAGGTTACAGAAACATCAACATTCAGTCCAATCAGAATCCTGCAGCCGTGATCTCCAGTGTTCATGGGGCCTGGATGCAATGACCCGACACCCTCTTCCAGTTGATTCCAACTAAACTGCCTTTTTCTTGGATCGGGTGCCCCATGAACCCAACACCTCCCCAGCACATCAAATTTCCTCCTCTTCCCTTTTATATTTATGGCCAGATGCTACTGACCCCAGCCTGTGCCTGCTGCCTACCCCCCTTACCCCACCCCACTGTGCTCCTCCTGCTCCCACTCCCATTCTTTATCAAATTTGGATATGGATTTAACCTTGGTCCATTCTGCTCAGTTGCCCTCACCTCTGACAATGCCAGTCCTCCTTACCCGGGGGCTCTCACACTACCCTTCTCTGATGGCCGTGCCCTCAACCAGGTCAGAGGCACTGCTGCCCTCTGCTGGCACCCCATTTGTTCTTTGTCTTCTCCCTTTTCTTTTTTGTCACCCTCATCCAGTGACCCTTCTCTCATCAAAACCTTGACCCAGCCAGGCCTCCTCCTTTTTCCCCAAATCCTATTCACCACTCCTAATATTGTTCCTAGGGTGGGGGTGTGTGCTTCAGTGAGAAATCCTAGTAAAAAAAGGGAGAGTCAACCTTTACCATGGCTTATAAGCCCCTTCTGGACTCCAAGGTTGCCCAACCCTTTGCCCAATCCCTAGAAATCATTTATCTGCATCATCCCCTGATGCTGACCTCACCTGGCTCTGCCCCCTTTTTACCTCCCCCATTCCTCTCCCCCACCATCTCTGTTAATTACTGCATTCCTTCAGAAACATCTGACAATTTTTCTTGCCTTAAATTGGCAACCCTAATTGTCAGAAGAACTTCATTCAGGAATAAATACAACAGGCAAGATTTTGGGTGCTCAAGTGGCAAGGATTTATTGATCCAATTCTATTTACAATACATCAGAAACTTTGAGGATTTCCCATCCACCATATATACAATAGGTTACAGAAACATCAACATTCAATCCAGTTAGCATCTTGCAGCTTTCCTTCCTTGGTCAAGAGTCTTCACGGGGCCCGGATGCATTGACCAGACACCCTCCTCCAGTTGATTCCACCTAAAGTGCCTTTTTCTCAGGTCAGGTGCTCCACGAACCTGACCCCCCCAAGTGCATCAAATTTCTTCCCCTCCCTTTTATCTGCATGGACAGATGTTACAGACCCTTGCCTGTGTCTGCTGCCTTCCTCCAGCCCCCCATTACGCCACCCCACTGTGCCCCTCCCCAACTCCCACTCTTTATCACATATGGATAGGGAATTAACCTTGGTCCATTCTACTCAGCTGCCCTCACCTGTGACAACTCCAGTCCTCCTTACCCGGGGGTTCTCACACTACCCTCCTCAAGCAGCCCTGCCCCCAACCGGGTCAGAGGCACTGCTGTCCTCTGCTGGCTGCCCATTTTGTTCTTTGCTTTCTTCCTTTTCCTTTTTGTCACCCTCATCCGGTGACCATTCTCTCATCAAAACCTTGACCCAGCCAGGCCTCCTCCCCTTTCCCCAAATCCTAATCACCACTCCTCTTATTGTTCCTAGGGTGGGGGGGAGTGTGCTTCAGTGAAAAATCCTAGCAAAAAAAGGGACATCCAACCTTTATCATGGCTTATAAGCCCCTTCAGGACCCCTTCAGAACCCCAAGGTTGCCCCACCCCTTGACCAATCCCAAGAAACCATTCACCTGCATCATCCCCTGCTACTGACCTCACCTGGCTCTGCCCCCTTTTTACCTCCCTCCACTCCCCTTCCCCACCCTCTCTGTAATTACTGCATTCCTTCAGAAACCTCTGACAATTGTTCTTGCCTTGAATTGGCAACCCTAATTGTCAGAAGGACGTCTTTCAGAAATTAATACTACAGGCAAGATTTTGGGAGCTCAAGTGGGAAGGATTTATTAATCCAGTTCTATTTACAATACATCAGAAACTTTGAGGATTCCCCATCCACCATATATACAATAGATTACAGAAACATCAACATTCAGTCCAATTAGAATCTTGCAGCTTTCCTTTCTTGATCTCCAGTGTTCATGGGGCCTGGATGCAATGACTCGACACCCTCTTTCAGTTGATTCCAACTAAACTGCCTTTTTCTTTGGTAGGGTGCCCCACGTACTAAACACCTCCCCAGCAGATCAAATTTCTTCCTCCTGCCTTTTATATGTATGGCCAGATGCTACTGACCCCAGCCTGTGCCTGTTGCCTACCCCCATTACCCCACCCCACTGTGCTCCTCCTGCTCCCACTCCCATTCTTTATTAAATATGGATATGGATTTAACCTTGGTCCATTCTGCTCAGTTGCCCTCACCTCTGACAACATCAGTCCTCCTTACCTGGGGCTCTCACACTACCCTCCTCCGATGGCTGTGCCCCCAACCGGGTCAGAGGCACTGCTGCCCTCTGCTGGCACCCCATTTGTTCTTTGCCTTCTCCCTTTTCTTTTTTATTCACCCTCATCCAGTGACCCTTCTCTCATCAAAACCTTGACCCTTCTGTCATCAAAACCTTGACCCAGCCAGGCCTCCTCCTTTTTCCCCAATCCTAATCACCACTCCTCATATTGTTCCTAATGTGAGGGGTGTGCTTCAGTGAAAAATCCTAGCAAAACAAGGGAGAGTCAACCTTTACCGTGGTTTATAAGCCCCTTCAGGACTCCAAGGTTGCCCCACCCTTTGACCAATCCCAAGAAATCATCCACCTGCATCATCCCCTGTCACTGACCTCACCTGGCTCTGCCCCCTTTTTACCTCCCTCATTTCCCTCCCCAACCCTCTCTGTTAATTACTGCATTCCTTCAGAAATCTCTGACAAGTTTTCTTGCCTTGAATTGGTAACCCTAATTGTCAGAAGGACTTCTTTCAGGAATGATTACAACAGGCAAGATTGTGGGTGATCAAGTGGCAAGGATCTATTGATCCAATTCTATTTACAATATATCAGAAAGTTTGAGTATTCCCCTTCCACCACATATTCAATAGGTTACAGAAACATCAACAGTCGGTCCAATTAGCATCTTGCAGCTTTTCTTCCTTGATCTCCAGTCTTCAAGGGGCCAGGATGCAATGACCCGACACCCTCTTCCAGTTGATTTCATCTAAACTGCCTTTTTCTTGGGTCGGGTGCCCCATGAACCTGACCTCTCCCCAGTGTATCAAATTTCTTCCTCCTCCCTTCTAGCTGCACAGCCAGATGCTACTGACCCAGGCCTTTGCCTGTTGCCATCCCCCCATCCCCATTGCCCCACTCAACTATGCTCCTCCCATTCCCCCTTCACCTTCTCCACTAGCTTATCTCCAGGCTAGCGATGCAAGGTGGGTTCCCCCACTGACCTTTGCCGTAGTCTTTCCAATTTCCAATCTTCAACTACCCACATTACATGTAGGAGGAAAACATTTCTAGCATGGATAAATGCACTCCATCTTCACAATAATACCCATGAATCTGATATGATATAGCTCTATGTGATATATGGACCCCAAAAATCCCTGCTATCAGCACAGCCACTCTCTGATTAAGGAGTTTTCTAACTCTCTCCACTGACCTAATATTCCAAGCATGTCTCCATACCCTTCTTGAAATCACCTTGACCATCCTATGGTGACCCCAGGCCATCATCGCTGTATGATCCCCAAATCAGCTTGTATATCTCTACACAGATCACCGCATGGTCTATCTCCAAGGTCATTCCCCTCTAAGTGTATAATCATTAAATCGGGTGCCGGTCACTTTCTTTTCATATCCTATAATACTGGTAGAAGTTGTGTCCATCACATGCCCTGGACCCCTTTCCATAAAATGTTTGTGTCCTTCACATCCCTCCGTAGCTGCCTCCCTCCTGGCATGCTCGCTGCATGTCTCTCCACCCAATATATGAAGGAATGCCCTATGATCCAGATCTGTAGCTGCTATTTTCTGCCTGTTGGATAAATCACATCTTTAAACCATAGACCTGACATATCTTTTGTAACAGCTAGACTTCCACCTGCGTGCCCTCTTCACCTCCTCTTCCAAGCCCTCCCTTGCCGCAATTTCTGAAGCTGCCCGTATTCTAAATGAATAAAGTGAAAATTGTTTTGGATCCTCTCCTACAAATGCAATGCATTTTTTAGGACCCCTTCTACTTGGTAGCATGTCACTGGGGCTACATCCACATGTCTAAAGAAACCATCCCCTTAAGCCTAATGGCCCTGTATTTCTTTAATGCGGCCACCGCACATTACTCCAGGTATGATTGTTGTTCTATAGAGATCTCCACACCTCTCCCTGCTTGGTCAGTTTTTGACTGCTTTAACCATATGGAGACCTTCCTGACCCCTATTGGATCTCTTGCACAATATGCCTCCTGCTGCCCCCTTCTTGTTTTCCACCACCACCTCCCCCACCATGAATGCCCCTTTTACCATAGTTGCAAAACTGGCCCAGAAAAGGCATGCCTCATACCCTGAGGTGCATGTCTGCCCCAAGGCCTCCAACAGTCTTCCTCATAACTTCCCAGCTATGGACCTTCTTCTATCAATTGGATTCCCTTGTGTCCTCTGCCAGACAATCAGCATCTTCTCAACCACCTTAAACTTGTTCAGTTCTGGCCAACCTCTTGCACTGCATGCCCAGCCTATCCCTGCTGCTGCACCCCCATTGTGGTGTGAGCCATGCCCTCTTCCCTTGTCTTGACCATGTATCTCATCATCTGTTCCCCAGTGACAGGCCTACTTACCTCAAATCCCTCTTGCTGTCAGAACTCCTGAAATGCGCCCTATGCCCCCCTCATATGCTTTCAGCATGTTCACTGAAAGAAGTTCCAGTATAACATTCAGGCTCCTTCCAACCAACGTCCTATAGCTGGATTGGCACCCATGTTCTCTGTATGGCACCTTCTGGCACCAAGGACCTGAACTTGCCCAACTGAAGACAGAAAAGGTGATCAGCAATGTCATTCTGAATCCCTTCAATGAGCCATGCTAGGAAAGACAGATTAAGTTTAAGCCCAATTAAAACCAGCTGCCGAAGTACCCTAATCACGATCTAAGTAGACCCCTTCTGCCTGTTGATGACTTGCACCACTGCTTTGTTGTCACACCAAAAAATTATCTTTTGATTTTTCACCCACCCCCCCACGGTGTGATGGCTAACCATATCGGGATATTTCAAAGAAAGTGATATCCTTCAACTACCCCAACTGTTCCCACTTTCCCAGCCATGCCTCTGAAATCCACTCCCCTTTGAAATATGCCACCATGCCCTGAGCCCTAGAGGCATCTATGTATATTTCCAGGTCCATTAAATAGCCATTCCTGTTGCCAATACGTGACCCCATTGTATTCATCTAATAACTGTTCCCATACCTCCAAATCCTGGTGGACCCTCTTTGACAGATCCACTCAATGGTGTGGTAGCCATGCCTCCCCCATGGTCTGCACCAAACTTCTTGTAAATGTTCTGCCTGGTGCTATGGCCTTGCAGGCAGAATTTAGATGCCCTAATAGTTGTTGTAACGCCGCCAAGGGAACTCACTTCCTGTCCCTCACCTGCTGCAACAGGCCTTTTAACCTATCCACTTTGTCTGGTGGCAGCCAGAAAAGTTCCAGCTCAGTGTTCACCTCAATGCCCAGAAATTCCAGCTTCTTGGCTGGCAACTTAGTCTTCTCCTCCACTAATGGTATCCCTGTATATCTACACATCTTCTGGAAATTAATCAGCATTACAGATGTCATTTGCTTGTCCCTCCCCACAAAGAGAAAATCATCTAAATAGTGAACTACTGCTGTGTGGCCATACCGGTTCCTAAATACCCACTGCACCCAGGTGCTAAAAGTTTCAAAAGTGGCTCATGCTATTGAGCACTTTATGGGCATAGCCTTGTCGAAGTAGTACTTGCCCTCAAACTGAAAATCCAGCAAATCCCAGTCTTCTGGCCCACCAGCAGTAACCAGAGAGCTGATTCTATATCATTCTTTGCTAGCCAGGCCCCTTTAACCACCCTAACCAAATCAATAGTGTGATCGAATGTCATGTATGATATCGTACTCTGCTCACTTGGTATGCCATCATTCACCAAAGCACCCTCTGGTTATGATAGGTGGTGGATCAAGCAGAACTCTCCCACCTGCTTTTTAGGATTCTCAAATGGGGGCTCATTGAATGGGCCTTCCACCCTACCAGCTGATACATCTTTTGTTATTTTTTTCCATACCACCTCTTCTCTGTCCATTACTGACCCCAAATTTTTTGCTGACGTTCATTTCCTCTCCCCTTGGTACCCTAACTCAAAGCCCTTCCTAAAATTCTCCAGCAATAACCTTCCCCCCATAAAATCCGAGTATCCTGTGGTCCACTCCTGTATCACTGCTAACTTAATGGGTGTCCTGGACAACAAAAATCTCCCCAAATCCCCTCTCCTTCATCTTAGTTCCTGTTATAGCCCCATTGTATGCACCCCTATGTGTTGCTCCTCTCCTACGACCCCCTCGGTATGCTCCCCCACCCCAAGACAAGCTAACCCCCCCATGAAAGGACTGTTCCCCTTGGTGTAGGTAGCCATGTCTTTCACCCCCGATCTGCAGCGAGACACTGGGTGTTCCCCTATGCACTTTGAACATACATGCTTGAACTTGCAGTTCACCCATGTACAGGAGGCTTTATTATAGCCCCAGCACATCTTAGCACCCTGAATGCTGACCTCTCTTTTTCCAATATCCCCACTGGATTCCACCTGCCCTGACAGCATCCTAACCCATAACTTTGAATGGGTGCAGTCCCATCTCATATCTCCCTATGCTGTCATCCTCCGTCTGAAAGTCTCATCATATTTTAACCACCCATAACTCATCTTAACCTTGTATGCATCTTTAATAATATCAGAGTATGCCAGTAGGGGGATAGCCAATTCCGGCTGCTTTTCAAGTAGTATGGTGCTAAAAAAACGTGAAGCTCACTTGCCACGTCTCAATATTTTTTCCATTTTATGTCACCTCATCCCCTGTCTTTCCCACCACTGCTATGGGCACCGCAATCTCTGTTTTTCCCCACTGTCTCCTTCTGTTCATAATTCTTCACTGTGTCTTTAGCAACTAATACAAAAATATCAATGAATTCCCCCTTCCAAATTTTCTTCTTAATGGCTAGTGGCTTGTGGTCTCCCTGCGTGAACCTGGTTATACCCCATCTTTTTTCCCTTCTTTCCCCCAACCCCTACCCCCTTGTCAGCATCCTTTCTGCTCCTAATCTGCCAGACCTTCTCCATCTTTTCTATCCCCTTATCCCATATCATTTACAAGGCCCTCAAGGTAATCTTTCAGATCACCTTCATCTGACAAATACACCTTCCCCTTACCATTCCCCATGTTTGGGGTTTTAGGTTGTGGTAGGGGCTCTGGTTCTGGAGCTGGCTCAGGCACCGGTATAGTCAGGTGCTTCCCCCTGCCCCCCCTTTCAGTCAAGGCAGATTCTTCCTCTTCCTGGTCCACTCTTCTTCTTATCTCTTCTGTGTGGCATCAATCAGCTCTGTCATCTTTCTCATCAATGCCACAGCTTCCTCCCTTAGCTGGGTGCTTGTTGAGGGTACTGGTGCTTTTCTTGGTGCCATCTTAATCCAGTAACTCTAAAGATCTTTGGGCCAGTACCAAAAATAAGCAGAGAGAGAAACAAAAACAAAAACATAAAAAGGGGTGGAGGGGGACATAACCACAAAGTTATTAACAGCCTCTCCATACACATAAGACCTCTATGGAGGTTCCATACTTGCTTGCTTCATATATATATTTTTTTTTATTGCCACCAGAGGCCCTGCTCTTCCCTCCATCTCCTGTATTAGTCACTCCCCAGCCCCCAAGCCCATCTTGACTGTGCGCCCTAGTTGTTGTACCCCATTCTAACCATCGAGGATGGGCGAAATAACCCCTTTTGCCTGTCCTGCGTCATCCACATACTTCCCAGATTGACTTTCTTTATTATCACTTTTTTTCTTTGCCCCCAACCACCTCTGTGTTGTTGTAATTCTTGTCCCCATTATTCCAATCAGCTCTTCAGTCGCCCAGGCGCCACCCTCCTGGTGATCAATCGCCTCCAGATGCCCTGCCCGCAGGTACCTCCTTACATTCTGTCTGTCACTATCCCCGAACTCATCCACACTTTATGTCATCTTTTTTTTAACCTGCGGTCCATTTCTTTGCCACCCCCAATTAACCCCATATTGTTAGAGAACGTCATGTCCAGCTGATGTTCAGTGCCAGCTCACCACTGCAGCCTTGTCCCCAATGATGGAGGCCATCATGCAGCTCAGCTTATTCAAGATGGTGCTACCTAAAATGGCCCCACATAGCCTGGCCCAACCCAAAATGGTGGATTGCCCCACCTTTGGCCCGGTCCATGTGGCATTCCTCTGTGCACCCGTCCACGTGGCAAAACTGGATCCCTGAACAAACAAAGAAAACTGCTGCTTATGCTCTCTCCCTCCATCATCAGCAAGCAGGCCCTACAGCTCCAAGCCATGTCTCTGGCAGGGTTTCTTTGTCCCTCCCATGTGGTCTCCTCCAGCAGCTCCCCCTTCACTGTGGTGTCACTAAAAAGCAACAGTAGCAACACCTCTCTTTACTGTATTGAAAACTCCTCCTTTCCTTCCCCTATTCTATTTTCCTCTTATCCCTTTCTTCTCTCTCTTTTTTTTTAATGATATGAAAAGCCCAACTAGGCCCCTGGGCCCATCCTGTTACCCGTCTGTCCTCCTGGTAACCTTTCATCCCTCTATACGTGCAGGGCCCATGTCTACTCTCTCTGACCCAAATCCCCCATTGCAGTTTCAGCCTCCTTCCTTTCAGTCCTCATTTTCCCAGCAAGTAAACTTCTGAATCTTTTTATGTTTATTATTATTATTCTCTGATACTTTTTCTTTCTGAAAGAGAAAACCCCATCCTCATTTGAGTCCCCGCTTGCTCGCTACAGCACCTGCTTAGGCCATGCTCCATTCACCCTTGGCTCGCTTCCCTACCAGTCTCCACACACTTCTTCCTCCTTACCCCCTCACCTGTATTCTTGTTTCACTATTTTGTGTTTGTCTCTCTATTTTTTTTTAAAACCAACTTTCTGATGCAGGGCTTGTGACATGGCAACAATAGGAGGCCTGCCCACCCACTCACCATGTTGTGGCTCTGACACTTCCTAACCTCACTTGTTAGCCCCCCCCAGTGTCTCAAGAAAGCAAGCATGCTGTGCTGGTTCTAACACAATGCACAGGGACCGCACCCCACTCAGCAATGAAAACCAGCACTCCCTTCAAGCCATCAACCACAATATAAAACTTACTGAGCGGCTTTCTCCACAAAACTTCTCCTGCACGGTTAGCTTTCTTACAATTATTATTTTAATCACTGTGTTGCAACAACAACTACGACTGGTGATCCACTGTAAACCATTAATCACAGGCTAACATACTGTGCAAAATGCCAACAATTATACACAACTAATTATATTAAGCATACAATATTATTTCAACCATCTACTTTGAAACTAACATAAGCATCCTGCCTAAGAAATCTTAATCAAACCTCTTATGCCTCATATATATTAAACAACTCTAAGGTGCCCTCAGTGAGGACCAGACCAGGCCTTGGGCCCACCAAGTGCAGGCCACCTCCCAGTCCAGTTTCTCTAATCTTACCTCTGTATCAATAACCTTCACTTGATGTGCTAAGAAGTTCCTTCAGTGAAAAATACTAGGAAGAGAAGGGAGAGTCAACCTTTACCACGGCTTATAAGCCCCTCCTGGAATCCAAGGTTGCCCCAACCCTTGACCAATCCCCAAAACTCATTCACCTGCATCATCCCCTGTCACTGACTTCATGAGGCTCCACACCTTGATACCCTCCCCCTGCTCCCCTCCCCATCCCTCTCTATATTTACTGCATTCCTTCAGAAACCTCTGACAATTTCAGTTTCCTTGAATTGGCAACCCTATTTATGCTGGGATAATATCATTATTCAATGAGACCACTGATCAAACAGAATCCTAGAAACCCTTTCTGCTAGTGTG
Source organism: Neoceratodus forsteri (assembly GCA_016271365.2). Classification (NCBI taxonomy): domain Eukaryota; kingdom Metazoa; phylum Chordata; order Ceratodontiformes; family Ceratodontidae; genus Neoceratodus; species Neoceratodus forsteri. The sequence goes on from CM028131.1 coordinate 941,421,417, forward strand.
TCCAATCTGTCCTCATAGCTCTTGCCTCAGAGTCACAGTGGGGACTGCAGCCCAGCCACTCTTGTGCAGGACGACATCTATTGTGATGCTTATGGTACTGAGACCCATCCAACTGGCCATGCTTGGGATATGAAACTGGATTCCTACAAATCATGTGGTACATGCAACCACCATGCTATCAGGCCAGCCTAGCTCTTCTCTTTATTTTTTTATTTAATCAAGGCCCTTAAGTGTATAAACCATGTGAAACCACATGCTGTGGTGTGCCTACATGTTCCAGAATGATATCATCATCATGCAATACTTCACACCAGACATTACAATGATTTGCAGACCAAATTCAACAGTACTGTACTTAAACATTTACACATACATTTTGTAATAAATAGAGATCCTTAGATGCACAGCAATATCCACTTTGTAGCAATATCTGCATATATTGTAGGGATGTCATCCTGACGTTATACATTTAGTAGTGAACCTGTGTTAAAACACCAAAGTACACATAACTATTAAATCCCTGTGGTATTGGGAAAGATTATGTAACTCTATATGTAGGAAATAATTCCAACTAGTCCAGGAAAAACAGCAAAAGTCCTGAATGTCAGGACTGTAGAACTGTACCACCTGCTTCTGAGATGCCATGGTGGATCCAAGGCTTGAGTACTACAACCTGGTAGTATTAGATTAGTAGATAGATAAGGCAGGAAGGATGTGGTGAGCAAGTAAGGGAATATGGCCCTTTGGAGAAAGATCAGCAGACTGAGCCCTGCCTCCTAGCTGTCACTGAGTGGGGTGGGGGGCCTGTGGGCCCAGTGTTAGTGACAGAGGCCTTGGGTCCGAGAGGTACTGGTCCTCTGTTGAGGTCTCTGTAGGAACACCAACAAGGCACACCCAGGAGGATGGAGCATCTCAGAATATTGGCCTCAAGGGCCTGAAAGATCAAGACCAGAATAGCACCACCGTGAGTTGTTCAGGGTTACTCCATAAGAGGGATCATCAGAGAGGTCACCTGATGAAGATATCTGCTAGCCTTCTAGCAACTTGCAGTCTCTCATGAGATCCACTTCCATCTGTTGATTCCCAACATGACTGAGAGTGATCCAACCTATCAGTTTAGAGGGGAACAGCATGTTTATAGATACTGAACTCTTTGGATCTCCAACCACATAGCTGAAGAAAAAAGTGGAGCTTGCTGTCTCACCACCTGAGGCTTCAAGACAATAGTCTGAGTCACTCTCCTACCTCCATATCTCAGCCACCAGCTGAGCCAGACAGACAAGCCACTCTGCATGAAATCATTGCCAAAAATGTTGACTCAATAAGATAGACTGTTACCATAACTCAAAATTCGATAGTGGCACTGACAGGTCAGATTGGAATGGCAGAGAAAAAAATCTAGTAGAGCTACATGTAACACATGACAACTCAGACTTTTGGCTTCAAACTACAGAAGCACAGGTAGAGGGGTTGTCCCATGAGGTCAAGGACTTAGACTGCATGGGTCACCAGAGGAACTTGCAGCTCCTGGAAATAAAGGAATGATCAGAAGGGATGGCCCCCTTTACAGTGACACCAAAACCATGAAAGCTGAAAAAGACCATTACAGCAAAAGTCACTGTAATGGTCTGCGGTTCACCAATGTGGCTTCTCCCAGTGTTGTGCCCCCTTCCTGAAACAACTCTGACCTGGAGTTCATAATATATAAATGTGGGGTGCGGGAGACACAACCCCTGCAAAAAACACTTTGTTTCTTGATGGCATAATACTGCATGTTGGCATTGAGCCTTCGCTGTTCGGGATGTAGGTAGATTTGCTGTCGACAAACAGTGGTACTTCTGGTCAGAAGGTTTTGACCCGGTTGCATCCTTGAGACAAAATCTTGCAAAGTGGCTACAACTGCAGTCAGCTGAGTTTGACTTTAAACTTGACAGGCAAATACAACAGGATGAAACAGCAGGGCAAACCAACAACAAACCAAGGTCTCATATATAAACCTTTAAGAATCCAAAACAAGGAACTTATTTTGTGCAAAGCTCATGAGGTCAATGAAATCTGAATAGAAGGTGAGCATATATAATTTTATTCGGACTACCCAGGAAGTGTGCTAGATTATAGGCAGGTCTTTGAGAAGATTAAGACACTCAGGTATTTTCTACTCTTTATTGTACCCAGCTACCCTGTCTATGCAATTCAGAAGAAAGCAACATAAATTCTCCACACTGACTGAAGCCCATGTCTTCTTCCAAAGTGCCCTGGGACCTGTTTGATCTCTGAGATGCCCAACCTTTGCTCCAGATGACCAGATGGAGACTGCCACCTTGGAACCAAATGAGCCAGCAGCCCTGTGATCCAGGATAAACTCTGAGTAATGGTGCTTAATGGTAGCAAAAAGGAAATGCTAACTGACAATTGTAGCTCCTCTGGAATATTTCATTTTTATTTTTTTAGACTTGTAAGCAAGATGAGCAATACTGCTCACTTTCACAAGTGATAAGTCTTACAAAAGTAACAGATAAACATACAAATGGATACAATTAAAACATACATTGTCTTAATACAACAAATATAAGACCTACTTAAACAGTAATATACATTCCAAGTTGATAAACAGGTATATTCCTTCATGGTATCAAGCCATGATCTCAATCTTGTTTTTTTTTTTTTTTTTATTCAGTTTACTTTATTAACACTACTGTTTTACATAAAGATTGTGGCCTGACCAGGCCAGTACATGAAAGTCAAAGGTAGTTATCATGAACATCTGTCTGGTAAGGCAGTAACAATAGAGGTTAACAGTCTCAACAAGAGTCTATTATGATATTAGACATCAAACTCCTTTTACCCAATCCTCCCATAGATCCCTAAACCCCCATCCCCATCAGCATTTACTTATAGAAAGAAACCACAGGAATTCCTTATAACTATGACTCAGTAGATGCCTCAGACAAAGGAAACAACCTCTACAACCTAAGGAAGTTGCGTTTTCCAGGTGACTAGAATAGCATCTAAAAGGCCCCATTTAGCACTATAAGATTGTACTCTGTTATTCATTTTTGCTATATGCAGTTCCAGCTGCAATGCTAACATAATCTCATTATACCATTCAATCACAGAAGGTGTTTTTTACATCTCTCCAGTGTCTAAGGGTAACCGCCTTAGCAGCAGCTGATATGATGGCCATGTACGCCTTCTTCTGCTTATTCATATCTCTGGGAAAGTTATTTAACAAACAGATTTCCGGTGTGAAAAAAGGCTCCAGACCAATTATAGGTTGTAGCGAAACTCGAATTGCATTCCAAAATGGGTGAATCTTGGGGCATGCCCATATTACATGATATAAGTCCCCTTCTTCTCCAACCTCACATCTGCTACAATTGGGTGATGCTAATTTACCCATCCTATATAACTTAGCAGGAGTGTAGTACAGGTTGTGTATGGTATTAAATTGTTGTAATTTGTATATGTCTTGCCTAATATATTTATGATTATTTTCCCAGATTTGTTCCCATACTCTTTTATCTGCCCCTATCTCTAGTCTCTGCCTCCAGTAAAGGCAGACATTGGAGGGCATTCCTTCATCTATCCTCTGTAATTCGTGGTATAATTTGGAAACAGAGTGTCGCTGATCTGCTATCTTAAACAACGAGGACAGCTCAATCCTGTTTTGGCCCCATACTTCCATTTTTCACAGATGGGCTTTTATTGAGTCACCAATTTGCCAGAATTTATAAATGTTCCCATTTACTCCTGGTATCCGAGATCAGACTTGCTCGTACGACAATAACTTCCCCTGTGGGGCTAGATCCCCAGACATAACCCACCTAATGGTTCCCAGAATGTAAGAGGGATTGGGGTTTGTTGAATTTGGAAATGTATATTGTGTGCCATGGGTTGCTCCAGTGAATTCTGCCTGTTCACATTTAGGAACTTCTGGGCCTGATGCAGGGCTTTTAATGACATTCCAATAGGCATATTTTTAAGTGATTTAGGGAGGAGTCTAAGAGTAATATCAGGAATTGAGTTTAAAGTTAGTGATTGATTGAGAACCAAATCTCTCTTGATATGGACCCAGGGAGGCACATAATGGTTGGGGTCTGCAAAAGGAAATCGTCCGATTCCAAAGAACTAATTTGCTGATATGTGATGCTATGTAATAGTTGAAGAAAGAAGGGAGCGCTAGGCCCCCTAACTTCTTTGGACCTGTGAGTTTCAAGTATGCTCTTCTGACAGTTTTCCCCTTCCATATGAAATCATTAAGTAATGTTTGCAGGGTGACAAACCACGTTTTTGATAAGTAAGGCCCCAACGTGTTTAAGGGGTTAAAAATCCTTGGCAATATATCCATTTTCACTGTTTCTATTCTAGCCCAAAGTGACAGTGGCAATAAACTCCATCTGGCCAAGTCTTGCTTAATTATTTTAACTTGATTATTGAGATTTTCCTTAATCATTGTAGTTATCTCCCTAGTAATTTTGATCCCAAGATATATTAATACTTTTGGTTCCCAGCTAAACCCCAATTCCTTTGCCACATCCAGGAGACATCTAGAATTTAATGGAAAAAGCTTTGTCTTGGAAATATTAAGTTTATAATTCGAGACTTTAGAAAATTGTGCAATTTCTTGCAAAATTACTTGTATACAAATGTCTGGATCCTTCATGTGCAGAAGCAGGTCATCTGCATAAGCTGATATTAAATATCTCCTGTTACCTATTTGCAATCCCCTAATCTCCTGAACTGCAATTAGTCTATGAATCAGGGGTTCCAGATATAAGTTGAACAGGAGTGGGGAGATTGGACAACCCTGCCTTGTGGCATAGAAGAGAGGAAAAGGATCCGACAGTACCGTTACACCACACCCGTGCCTTGGGAGAACTGTATAATAATCGGACCCAGTTTAGAAAACCATCTGTTAAGCCAAACCTGGACAAAACAGCAATTAGAAAATCCCAGGAGACCCGGACGAACGCTTTTTCCGCATCCAATGCTAACAGGGCTGCCGGGGTCTGTATGTTGCGTGCATGTACAATTAAGTGATGGAGTTTGCATATATGGTCACTAGACACTGTACTATTCATGAAGCAAAACTGCACATCACTTACCATCTTACTCATAAACGGGCTAAGTCAGTTGGCTAGAACCTTTGCAAGTATCTTAATATTCACGTTCAACAGTGACGGTAATTACCAGGGAAAACAGGGTCTCGCTCTGGCTTGGGGATAAGAGTTATAAGGGCTTCCAAAAAACTTTCTTCCAAAAGACCCTCATAATACCAAACTCAATTTTGTTTTAAAATTTTGGACAGTAGAACAGCTTGAGATTTCAATTGGGAGGGAGTTGAATAAAGGGGGGCCCTATATGATGGAGATTTTTGTCCAATTACCTTTTTAAAGAATGGTAATTTAAAAATAAATTTACTTTGAGATCTTGTCCCAAGCAGGTTAGTAATTTTTGGAAATAAAGCCTTTATTGAGGTTTGGAGAATGTCAATAAGCCCTTTAAATAAAAAAAGTGCCCATTTTAAATTTAATCCTACTTTCAAGAGAAGGACAATTGGACAGTTTTAGTAATTTACAATGGTACATTCTAATATAATTGGTAATGAACTTTAGGATGCTGTTATAGGTAACCTTTAATCTATCCAGAATTTTCTCACTAGTAGCCATATAGATAGTAAGTCCGTAGTCCAGAACACTCAATAAAACAAGCATTTGTCAATGCTGAATGGTAGCTTGCTGGCATTGGCATTGGTAGTGCAGGAGTTGGAGATGCATAATTGGAATGGCAGTGAAGTATTGAACTAATGTCACCCCCCCTCCTGCAGATACTAAAAGGTGTTGGGGGTATGCCTTTGGGTCATTGGCCATAGAGCTTAAACCATTCCACATCACCCACCCTGCAGACAGCAACAGGTATCACAGTGTGCCTTGGGGTCTTCGACCCTTATGCTCACCCCATTCCATAAGGAAATATGCTGAGATGGGTGCAGTATAGGAGAATGGGGTGAACGTTAGGGCTGAAGTCCCCATGGCACATCTTGATGCCTGTCAATAGCTACAGGGCTGGGGTGGAATGCTGTGAACCTTACGGCCGATGAACCCAAGTCACACCCCCAATGCCTGTCAGCCTCTACAGGGTGGGGTATTACAGTTGGAAACCCTAACACCTCTGGTGTTTGTTGGTATTTTCACTCCAAATTTTCAACATGGGCTTTTTGGGAGCCCACCTCATTAAGAGTGGCACTATCATTTCATTACTCAATCCCAAAAGATGATTTCACACAGTGACTGCTCGATTCGGCACCACAGGTGCAAAAACACATTTTGGGAAAGATGTTAAAAATGACAGCTGTACTGTTCATAAGGAGGTGCAAAAAAATGGCAATGTTAAAAATCTGGAGTGAAAATATGAAAAACTGGCGAAGTTACAAGTGTGCATAGAAACTGCACAACACACGCCAGTAACGCAATCAATTGTTGGAATTGTTTTTTACTAAATTTGCAACATTTGGATTTTTGGGATGCTACCTCATGAACAGTGGCACTGTCATTTCATTAATCAGTCCTGAATGGTGATTCCGTGCGGCAACCGTGAAATCACCTTTTGGGACTGAGTAACAACATGACAGTGACGTTTATGATCTGGGTCCCAAGCACTCCATGTTGAAAATGTGGGGCCAAAATTCCTAAAAATGACTGATATATCAACATAAGTTAAAACTCCCATTGACAGCCATTATATGCACTCACCTTTTATGCTTCAGTTTGCCGGTCCGCTTTGAAGATGCAGATGTGTCCCACTCCACAGAAGATCGCTATTCTTGACCTCCAGAGGTAAGTGTGGGGTAATGGGGGTGCAGGAAGGTGGGTGCTCAGTGGGATGGTGGGGATGGGAGAGAGGCAATGGGGAGACTATGAGGGACCATTTTCTTTTTTGCAGATAAAAGAAAAAGCTGGGGCACAGTTTTCTTAATTTACAGGTTAAAAAAAATAACAAAAAAAAACTTTGGGGCACACTGCCCCTGGCTGTCAGTGTGCCATGTGAGTTTGGGAGGTGGACACGATGCTAATGGTGATTAAGCACCCCCGTCAGCAAAGAAAGTGATCATGGGGAGAGAGGAAACATGATACTGATGGGGATTTGGCACTCCTGTTGACAAAGACAGCGAGCTTGGAGGGCATCCAATACCGGGAGTGGGCATCCCAGTGTCAGAAAAATAAATATATAAAAAAGTTATCTGTGCACACTGGGATAGGCTTCCAGTGTGCCACAATGTGTGGGGGGGATACATGACAACTCAGGGACTGGGCACCCCAATGTCAGCTTTCTGGGGAGGGTATGGCAGGTGGCAGGGGCTGCCAGTGTGGAAAGATGCACAGGGGCTGATTTATTTATTGAAATGTTTCACTAGGAAAGGCACAGTGAACAAACAAATTGTCTAGAGCAAGGCCTGGGGTAGAGTGCTCGGTGTGCGGCAGGAACTGACGAGGTTGCGAGGGAAGGGAGGATGTGCCGCTGCAATGAAGAAACTGTCCGTGATTGCAGCAGCAGATTCATTTCAACTCCTTGGTTCTATTTGAAGCTGCTGTCATTGCCAGAATGCTAACTGATTGGTGGCTGAGGGACACACCCACTAAAGCATCCCCTGCATTTGCCACAACACCGATGCACCTCTGAAATGTGCTACTACCACAAGATGTTGCTTGTGCATGCACACAAGCCAACACAAAAACTATGAGTAAGTATTTTCCTGGAATCAGGAGTTGAAAAAGGCTTTACTCTATAAAGTAATCCTAATCTCTGATGAATTAATTTCTTTAAATTATTAATATGTAGTTCAAAGGTGATATTTGAATCTAGGGTTATCAGAAGATATCTAAAACTTTCTACTAATTCAATAACCTCACCATTTAGATCAACAATTGGAGAAACATCCTCTACCTTTCTTGGGCCTGTAAAGATCATAACCTTATTTATTTATTTTTTTTTTTGCATTTAATACCAGACAGCTTGCAAGCAACCAATTCTGAAACAAGAGAAAATCATTTTGTACCTTCTCCACAGCATCCCTTGGTTGAACACCTATACTATAAATACCTACATCATCAGCCTAAAGGGTCATAGAGATTTTACAACAGATGCCAGGAGCAGTATTCATAAAGAGAGAAAAAATGAGTGGGCCCAATATTTGAGCCTTAGGGCACCCCACAATTAATCATCTTTGGTTGAGACAAGTTGCCTTCAATTCTGGTTCTGTGGGCTTTATTATTCAAATAGTCAGAAAACCATTTAATCACATCATCAGAAAAATTCAAGTCAAAAAGAATACCTTGCAATAAGCGGTGTTCACCCAAATCAAATGCCTTGGTAAGGTCCATAAACACAGCTGCCAAAGAGTGCCCTTTATCTAGGGTACTCTGTATGTAGCAGGAGAACGCCACCAAGACCGTTTCAGTATTATGTCTGAATTTAAAACCATGTTGAAACCCGATGAGCACACCAAATGTTTTCAAGATACTCAGTTGTTTGATTGAATATTATTTCTCTAGAATCTTTGAAAGAGGTGTTAACATAGAAACTG